>OZ038387.1:38025609-39225609 GCA_964036045.1 Eutreptiella sp. 'Long Island Sound 2002' | reverse complement strand
ACCCCAACTGAAGGGGCCACGCAACAAAGCGTGGATTGTGAGTCCCTAACCCCAACTTAAGGGGCCACGCAACAGAGTGTGGATTGAGAGTCCCTAACCCCAACTGAAGGGGCCACGCAACAAAGCGTGGATTGAGAGTCCCTAACCCAACTCAAGGGGCCACTCAACAAAGCGTGGATTGCGAGTCCCTAACCCTAACTCAAGGGGCCATGCCACAAAGCGTGGGAAAAAGAAACAAGAAAGAAAGAAAGAACGCAGTACCGTGTTCGCCCCTAAACGAATTTGGCGCTGCACTTGGGCCGGGGTTTTGCTCCAAATGCACGATCTTCACTTCGCAACAAACGACATTTGTATGGCGGCCCGTCTTGCTAAATTCGCTGGAAAGCACTTCGCAACAAACGACATTTGTATAGCGCCTCGTCTTGCTAATCTGGCGCTCAAAAGCACTGGTGGTTTGATGAAAAGGAAGCATACACAAAAGAAAGGGGGCGCCGTTGGCGCCATGCCCCCAACTCACTATCTCTCAAAACCTGTGGGGGGGGGGGGGGGGTCGCATACAAGGACGGGGCCGGGCTGCCCCCCCCGTGATGACCATGCAAGCTCCAAGTGGCACGTGGGGGGAGCATGGGGGAAGGAGGGTCATGGTGATTCAACCGATAACACTGCTCTTCAGAAATTTATGTGTTCGAGCCCACCAATGCTTTGATTGACTCGGCAAACAGGCTATGGAATATGCCAGAGAGGCCAAAATTTTGGGTGAGGTGTGTAATCAACCTAGCCAAAGAAACCGATGGACAAATTCAAAACAAAACACCGCTAATATTGTGTGTATGCTTCTCTCACTCTATGACATTGCCCTCTATTCGAACTTGCGTGCTATCTGCCCTACATCTCTCCTTCGCATTCCATTCTAGTATCTCCCTCTGCCCTCGCCTATGCTTATGCGTCTTATCCGTGCCCTGCCTTGGACTGGACTGCTTCCTCTTGTGGGGCTCCAAGCTGCAACTTGGTTTTCCTCCATATGCATGATAGATATTCATGATGGACGGACCGAATGGACTTGAATCGTTAATGGCATGATTTTAAGCGGCACCTAACTACAGACGCGAGGTCGGAAGGCATACCCTGGTTGTGGCCCATTCGCCCAGCCTCATTAGAAAGTGGACAGCTTTAGCTGGGGACGAAAGCACAGGTCCTGTGCTACATCATGGTCATTAGGGACCCCTATCGTGTGTCTTGGTGACATGTTACTCATTGTGGTACGCACCGGGTTGTGGCCAGAGAGGTCAGTAAGTCATGTCCCTGCGAACATGGATGCCCCAAAGCCTTGGCTGGGCTGCATGCATTGGGGTGTGACTTTCAAATTGCGACTTTTGTTTTTGACACCTATTTAGCATGATGGCATTATGTGTGACAGCAAGTTAGTGAACGGGCCTCCTTCCATCACCCCACAAAAAACGTACAGAGGGCCTCTGTAGACCGTAATCATTTAAAGATTGATGCCTAAAAAATCAATATGGCAGTGGCTGCAATTTTTCAGCATCCAAACTGAAGGATTCCGCCTCCAACTCCCCTTTTGAAGACATAGAAATCAAGTTTAGCTGACGTGGATTCCAAACAACAAAGAACATTAAATATCATGAGATGGGCTGCTCTGTCCAAAAAATTTGGTCACAGAAAGAAAAATTAGTTCCATATCACCTGTTGCAGTGAAACATGGAAATTCTATTGCCTTCGGCAGTGCACCTCGAAGAGAGGCTGACAGTCAGCCGGCTGACAGTCAGCCAATCAGTCAGTTAGCCACGCCAGTAGTCAGTCAGTCAGACAGAAACACACAGTTTGGGTTTGTTGTCAGTGGCAGACTTGGCCGTAAGCAGTGGGGAAGAAGAGGGTCTGCAGTACAAGTGTTGGCTGAACGGTAATGCAGCGGGCCACAGACTTTTTGGCCGGCGGTTCGAACCCCGGTGGGATGTATATGTCAGCGGCGCCGGCGCCGCTGACGACAGTCCACCCAGCAGGATTCAAACCGCTGATCTAAAAATCTGTGTTCGGCTGCGTTACCATTCGACCAGGCTTGCTTGCTACAGTAGTGTGTCTCCCCACTGCTTGGAGCCTTCTCAGCGAAAACTTTTGACCCCCCCCCCCATCCCCCCCTCAAAAAAGTGACATCCAGTTTTAGGAGATAGTGGCCTCAGAATCAAAAAATCCATTGGGGGATTGTCTTATTGGGCAAAATAATGATTTTACAAGGGGTTGGACATCAAATATCATGCCTTGGGGTATGCTACGCGAATGACCCCAAAAAGGGGGGGTATACGACGCCCGCGCCTGCGCTTGATCTAACAACCTCTCTTCGAGGTGATTACTCAATGGGTGTGTGACAATAAAACATGCAGAACTTACATCTGACCAAGATTTCAGTCGAACTGGAATTTCGGTGCCTCCTGAAGAGATAAACAAGGCAGGTCCACCTTAGTACTCCCTTAAGCTTCCTTGGCTCTACAGTCTGTCAATTGCATTCCTGTTGATCAATACCCTTTTTGACCGGAATTTTGGTCAGCACATAGGCAAAAAATGAGGGGCCTCAGTCATTAACGGGAAAAATGCTGGGTTAGACCCATGGGGGAGGCGACTCCTCGTTTCTGGACGCCAACTTACCCCCCCCCCCAACTAAACGTTGGCCGGAGGCCCCCTTGGGGCAGGGGGGGGGGGTCCCGGGGGGGGGTTGTCGGGCACCTCCGTACAGTTGGGTATGCGTCCATATCCCCATCTCAAGGGGCCACACTGAAGCGTGGGAGTCCGTATCCCCAACTCAAGTGGCCACACCGAAGCGTGGGAGTGTGGAAGTGTGAAAAAAAGGAAAGAAAGAACACACTGTGTAACCATCGGCGTTCACCCCTGAAAGCAATGGGACTGCACTTTGAGCCAGGGAAGAGCTCCGAATGTAGGATCTTCACTTCGCAACCACACCGAAGCGTGGGAGTCCATCACCCCAACTCAAGTGCTGAGGGTAGTGGTTCTGGTGCTTGTGGACAATTGGGCACATTCGGTGCCCATCGGCCCCTTAGGCCGGTACCTTTGACAACTAACTATTGGCCGGAGGCCCTTGGGGGGGGGGGGGGGGGGCATCCTCGGACCCACGGAGCCGTACCCCGCGAGGTCAGACCCCAAATGCACAGTTGGATGTTCTGGCCATCGCTGGACAACCCCATCACCCTGCAATTTTGGATGCGGGGGTACGCCTTCTGAACTCAGACAGCATCCGTCACTTTTCTCACAAAAAAGTCAGTCTCTTTGCACGTTGCCTCTGTTCTTGTGCTGTCTTTTCCTCCCATTTCATTCCGTTAATCCAGCACTACAAAAACTGTGGCGCTGAAAAGCATGGTCCAACAATGGCCTCGTTGTTGGGCTCACAAGTTGCCGGACAAGGGGTCAAGCCATAAGGGCAAAACCAGCAAACCCAATATGCACACTCAATGCAAGCCACATTTTTGCAGGCACAGAAAATGCACATGTCTGAGAGTAGACTGTGTTAAGCAGAGCCGTCCACCATGCGGATTGCCGTTGCTTATCTTCTTCCTCGTCTAAAGCTGGACGAGGGGAAGAGCAGGAAGGGGTCAACCAGAATGTGTGGCGGCCCACTTATTCCACCCTCAATCATAGTTGTTACTGCACAAAAAAACATCCATCCAAATATGTAAAATGCCTCAAGGGCACCATACCTCAACAGCTGCGCAACACTTCACCACAGAACGGATTGCTGCTGGAAAAATGAATGCCAGGCCTGTGGCCATTCCACTATTGCACAAAGGACTGGGGGCAAAACACCACCTCCTTGGCGCAAACGCATGCAAAACCAGATGCAGTAGATGGTGCAGGGTGTACCTGGTCGACACCAAGTCTCACAACACCAGTACAGACTCAGCTGCAGCCAGTGGGTACTCCAAGATACACAGTGTGCCTGTGCTTGGGGGGGGTGGGGGACAAGAGGAATGCTTTTGCAGAAAATTCATCGCATAACGTATTACTGGCCACGAAAACAGGCCAACCGCATTGACCTCATATCTGTCATATCAACTTGGAGAGAGGGAGGAGAGCAAGCGAAGAAAAATGAATGGGTGTGCCAATTGAAAACTGTCTTGTGCACTTCATAAACACTGATGAGCCTGCCGTCCGGGACGGAAGGAGAACACAGCCTGGGAAATCAGAGCCTGTGCGGTTCTGCGTGTGAGGGATATGACGCAGTCCCGAGGTCTATGGAGGGGGCTTAGCCCTAAGGGTGCTGCCACCAACCCACAGGCCTTTCCGGCTGCTTGGCAATGCACCTGTCCAGGACAGGCTGCAGCCGCCGACACCAGAATTGGTCTGCCAAAGTTAGAGGAGTTTCAATTTGCCAGGTTCGCCACTGAGCGAATGCATGGCATGGCACACATTGGCAAGGATCCACTTTGGAGGTGGGAATGAGGAGGGTCAGTCGTCGCGCCGGCTCTGCAACAAAACCCATCCTCATCAGACCAGTTTTGGACCCATTTTTTCCTGAAATGGCTGAACCCCCCCCCCCCCCCTGTCACCCATCTTTCTTCATTGAGCAGGCTTTCCTTGAACATGTTTCATGCAGCCCTTTAAGTTAAGTGTGAGGTAACAGCTGAACAAGTGGAATATCCTGCATCCTGTGGGCCACCCGGCTACGCCGAGTTGTTTTCATACGATGGAAGATGTGCAGTTTGAGTACTTGACTGGGCTAAGGGGTGAAATTGCCGATGGCGGAGGCATTCAGTCAATCAGAACCGACCATCAATCCCCCTGTGAGGTAACAGCAGCACAGCCAGTGCTTTTTTTTTGTGTGTGCTGCCCACGTATCCCTGCCCTGGAGCTTATTTTTGCCCACCAGAGTTCACTGGTGTTTTTGCAGAAGACCAATTTCTAGTAGGCAGCAATCCATTCCATCATGAGCTGAGCTACCGTCAAGGGGGGGGGGGGTCGAAAAAGGCAAACAGTTTGCCAGGAAACTCTGGGGAAAAAACTGAACCAGATGAATTCAATGACATTGACCACTCTCGTCCTAAACGCGGAGAATGGCGTAGGGCCACTAAGTATTCAGGTGAACTTATGCACTCACAACACACCACACAAACACAGACCCAACAGCCCCAACCCCAACAGCAGCAGCACATCTATCTGGTGTGCCGAGGTGGGGGGGTTTTTTCTCCTTGGACGGGGGGTGTTTTTAACCATTTTTGGGGGGTCTTAAAGTTGGGCGGGTTTTTTCACCCCCGAAAGGGGGGGTTTTTCCGCCCCAAAAGGGGCGATGAGGGGAGGTTTTTTCTCCTACGGGTATAGTACCCGAGGTGAGGGATGAGGGTTAGAGACACCTAACCATTATAAACCAACAAACTCCGGGCCCAAAACCAAACTTCTCTGCGGAGCTTCTATGCATGTTTCAGCCTCATTACCCTCCCCCCCAACGAGGCGAGAGGCCAATAGGCACTGCCAAAGGCAAACAACCTAATATCGAGGCGTTGTGCCAACCCGCCCCCGCCCAACCAACACCCTTTCCTGCCATTGTCACCACTCCATTTCAAGTTTCTTCTCCTCACCAAAACACGTTCCTTTGCAGCTTCCTTGTTGCTACGCACACCCCCCCCTCCTCCCCTAAGCTGAACAAAAACTGATTTTCATACTTTGCCTCGGGGCACCAATCATTTGCTGGTATCGCCAACGTTCTTGTGTACCTTACCATACCTTCGCAAAGGGGCACCCCGAGGTCCAGCATGCATGTTTGGCAAGAGAAGAGCCTGTCTAAATCCTTGGTAAGATGATCATACACCAGGCGACATTGTAAAGAGCTGTGCCGTCTTCAAGCAATGGAATGGGCACCTCGATCAGAGAAGCATTGTCTTGATGATCACAGACAGAGGCGGCTTGTGCCGTGGTGGTTCCCAGGGCAGGATAGAATACCGGCAGAAGAAAACCAAATGGTGCTTGCGACATTCTTGGGCGGAGGGGAGTTGTGACAGCTGGGTGACATCCCAACTAACATTGCAAATTCTATTGCCTATCGGCAAGGCACCTTGAAGATGGAGGGAGCTTGCCCCCATCCACATAAATAGGTAACCCCCCCGTGTCCAACGAACAATTTGGTCCCAAATTAATACGGTCCGAATGGGAGTGTTCGTTGGACACGCCGTTTGGTGGAACGGGAGTTTTCGTTGGACACACCGTTTGGTGCGGGCGACAATATTGTGAGACAGCGGTACCACGTCCCTAGGCACGAGATACCCAGCCCATTCAATGCAAAATGCGGTGGAGGCCTCCAATTAGCACTTTTTAGAGTAGAAGCCCTTGTTGCAGACCGGCTTCATGCGGAAAAGCTGAACAGGCTCCCCATGCTTGGGGCCCTTCTTGTTCTTCGCACGGGCAGAAGTGGCAGCCCTTGTTGAGGACCTTGTACAGCACCCCCCCGGCCAGGTGCAAGCAGAGAATCAGTCATGGTGGGCAATAGAGGTCCTATAGTTAAGGGACACCATACCCTCACAACCTGCTTCACAAATTTGCCCACCAATATTGCAAGATACATCACAACAGCCCCTCATTTCTGCAAACCTTTCACCTCAAACTGCGGTTTTGGAGCCCGGTACCTGATCAAGTACCTAAATTAATTCCCCAAATTAATACGGTCCGAACGGAAGTGTTCGTTGGACACGGGGGGGGGGGGGCACATAAACAGGGTCTAAACATGTTTTGCATAGGATATTTGATCATTGTGAATGGTCAGAATATCAAAAAAATCAGTTTCGGAAATTACCATCTTTGAGCCGCCGAGGGTGGCTGCATAAGCAGGTTCTGCCCCAGCCCCCTTGGGACCCCCTCAACCTCCCCTCCAAACACCCAAATAGGGCGAAAAACACATAAAGAGGGTCTAAAACGTGCTTTACATATGTTATTTGATCAGTTTGAATGGTCAGAATATCAGACAAAAATTGAAAATTTTACATTTTTCAGCTGTCGAGGGTCGGAAACTGCTTATGCAGCTTGCACATGAGGTGCCACTAGAATGCCTACAAACAGCAATATCAGGGTTTCAAGGGGCCCATGGCCCTGGCTACAGGGGCCTGGTAGCCACTACGTGGGTCCCCATGGGTGCTCAAGTACCCGTATTGTTACCAAGTGATCATCCAAACCCATCCCAGGGGCGACAGAAAGGTGTGTGAAAAAGTCAAATTTTGAACAATTTTCAAGTGTCACCCAACAGCCTACGCAATAGCAAGTTTGGGGCTTTTGGGGGGCCCATGGCTCCGGCTACATAGGCCTCATGTGGGTCCCCATGGGTGCTCAAGTACCCATATTGTCACCAAATGATCGATCACGCAAACCCATCCTAGGGGCGACAAACAGGTTTCAGAAAAAGTCGAATTTTAAAAAAAAAATCAGGTGCCACAAAATAACCTAAACAGCGTGAAAGCCGCTAAGCACTAAAACTGCAGCAGTTCCCTCGTATAACCTGAAGAATAATTCTATTGCCTATCAGCAGCACACCTCGAAGAGGGATGGAGCAGCTGGGTGCTAAAATCTAGTGCATCTCGCACTGCACATCACCAACACCCTCCAAACACCCAAGTAGGGTGAAAAACACATGAAGAGGGTCTAAAACATCCTTTACATAGGGTATTTCATTGTGAATGGTCAGAATATCAAAAAAAATCAGTTCCCGAAATTTCCATTTTTGAGCTGCACCTTGGGACCCCCCCCCTCTGTACACTCAAATGGAGTGAAAAATGCATGAAGAGGGTCTAAAACATGCTTCAGAAGGATATTTGATTGTTGTGAATGGTCAGAACATCAAAAACATCGGTTTTGGAACTTCCCATTTTTGGGCTGCAAAGGGTGGTAAACTGCTACGCAGTTTACGCGCACATCAGGTGCCACTAAACAGCCTACAAACAGCAATATCACAGGTTTTGGGGGGCCCATGGCCCTGGCTATATGGGCCTGGTAGCCACTACGTGGGTCCCCATGGGTGCTCAAGTACCCGTATTGTTACCAAGTGATCACCCAAACCCATCCCAAGCGCGACAGAAGGGTGTTGGAAAAAGGCTCCCTTGCAGTGCATGCAGCTACCATGAAGCCTCGTTGCCCCTTTTGGACTTGGGACCTTTCAAACTATCTAGAACAACAGATGCTGCTTCGGAAACGCATCACCGGACTGAAAGGATCCGCTGTAGAAAGGAGGGAGTCAAGCAGTGCCCACCAATGCAAATCAAATCCTTGCGTTGTGTGGCCCGAACTGCTGTGGGTGCTTGGAAGAGTAGCTAAGCCTATGCAAAAGATACAGTGCAGAATCCTACTTTTCATCCAGGGCAAAATCAATTTTATTTCGAAATAACAGAGGCCTCCAGGAAATAACACTAACCATCGCCCAGCATCGGAATGAACAGGACTCTGTAACCCTGGAGTCTGATCCAAATCCAGTGTGTGACTCATGGGACTCAAACCCCACCATCCAAAGTCAGACGCCAAGCCTGAGCTCACTCCAGGAGCTTTCCCCCAAAAAACCCATTCATGCCAATGGCCGCCATGACCTCTGCATTGCAGCTTGGGGCCAGGCTGTCGCACAGCGTATGGTCTGCTGTGTTGTAGCCCCAGCGCCGGTTCATTGCCACCACCACCTCCAAACACAGGGTTTTGAAGGTGCGGTCATGGAGAGATGGCGGCGGACTTGCAACAGCGTGCACCAAGGGCACACGGATCCAGTCCTTCGGGTAGCCTAGCACCAATACATTGCCCAGGGTCTTCATGTAATGTGTCTCCACGTACCCATCCCTGACCACGCGGCCAGACCACACCGTTTTGTAAGGCGCGTCCTGCAGCATGACACAGGGCACAAGATGCGAAAGGAAAACGTGCAGAAGCTGGGGATAAGGCAGAACTCTACATTTTTGCCCAAATATGTAAGGACTACACCACAACTGTGAACTTAAACATTTGCCCGCAAAAACTGCATCTGTGACTAAATTACGAAAAAAAAAATCTGTTTGTAGACAGTGGTTTCTCATTTGTAGACTGCAATATGTGCTTGGTAGACATTGGTCTGCATGCCATTGACATTCATAGGGGGAGTATGCGCACCACGCGCACGGCGTGTGCACCGCGCGTGCAGCGTGCGCGCATCGCATCAGGTATTTGAACAACTTCTCCAGGAAATAGTCTACCGGGAGAGGAGATGTAACCTGGTGGGCTCTAAGGCGTTATCATTCCCCCTGATTGGCTCGGGATGAAAGGCAAGACAGTCCTGCCACTGTCTTCTTTCGTTTTGCAGTGCAATTTCGGTGCCTGAAAATGTGTGTTTATGGTGGTAGTGCGGTTCCCCAGGGGGTGGTGGGCGACTGTCTTCCCTGGGGTGGGGCAGGACAAGGGGAGGGGCGGGTAGAGGTGCTCCAAAAACCAAACCCCTCTTACTACAGTTTTGATAACCTGCCCCCTGCATAGTGTGTTACCGGTGACAATTTTTCTGGCCTAAAGGACTAAAGGACTAAAGAAAGACTGCAGGTGTACGTACGGCGTGTCTGAAGTACTTGGGGCCGTACGGCGTGTCTGAAGTACTTGGGGCCGTACGTATTGTATGAATTGGGACATGGTCATACTGTGGACAATGGGGGGATGTACATAAGCCCCCCCCCCCCCCACCTTGTCCTAACACAGGCTTGTCCAAACATGGCGACCCTGTTTTCCCGCACTTTTGCGCCTTTTTTGGAACCATCGATTTTGCGGTTCCAATACAACAGAGACTGTGGTTTGTGCTTTGTGCAGGCTGCAGGAAGGGTGAATACGGGCGTCAAAGTGTTAGTGTAGCTGCAATTCCATGTGCTCTTGTGTTCTGGGGTAGATGCTGGCCTGTTGGACACCCTTTGGTAGTCATGAAGGCAGGGTTGGCTTATGTCTGCAACATGTGTTCCATGGTACATGCCTCGCAATAACATGGGCTATGCTCCTTAAAATGCTTTCTTTCCATAACATGGGCCTGTGAAAAACTTGGCCACCCTGTCTCTACAACACCTTCACCAATGTATCATCAATGCCTGCTTGTTCAGAAACACATTTTGTGTGCATTCCTTTCCCCTTGTTGCTAATGTGCAAAACAGCATGTTTTGAACATGGTCCCCAATGTCTTCCGGCTCCGGGCCCCTGTCCTGCACCTGCAGCCAGCTCTTCAACAGCCTGCACAGCCTTCATGTCCATCTCGATCCGCCCGGCCATTCTCAGAGGGCATTGGTTACTTGATACTCAGGTCTTTGTAGTTGGGCTTCTTGTCTTCCTCCTCATCGGCTCCATACTCCTTCATGCCCAACCCGCTGGCGGGCATGTCTCTAGTCCCCATGCCAACCTTTCGGGCGTCCTCGCTGCTCTCGGTCACGCTCCCGCATTCTCGCTTTGCAGTCTCTGCTGTCTGCTGTTGGCTGTCTGCTGATTCTGCTGGATCCGTCAATGAGACTATTGAAAATGCAAATTGCATTGCTCCGTGCGTTGATCTCACACTTGAGATGATTTTGGAAGCAAGCCAACTGGGGAGCAATGACGTTGTTTTGCCTAAAAAAAAATATTAAAATTCCTGTCCACTGGAAAAATACCCCAGCGCGCCACCTTCCAGGTGCATTCCCAAAGGAGCAATCAAAGCCACCTGCTCTATGCCACACTTCTGTGCCAATAGCAGCTCGCGAAATCTCTCACGGTCCTCATGCCATAAAAAAATGTCAACGTCATCGTGGATGCGCGTCTCGGCGCCATTAAGGAGGTCCAGCCCCCAGCCGCCGTAGATGAGGTAGTCGAAATCATGGCGCTCCAGCATGTCGCACATAGCAACCATGTCCTCAAAGTAGGTGGGCATTGTGCTTCAGAAGAAGCTGAAAGGCCCAAGCCAGCCTGGACTGGGGGGAGCAAGAAATGCATGCAACGCCCTCCTCTAGCCCAGGAACCCTAAGCACAAGCACATTGTGTTGTATTGTATGACGGTGGCGATCAATTAAATTCTTTTTTTTTGCGATCAAATTGGCCAAAACCAAATGTGCCGATTCCCGAGGGGCAAGCTCATTTAAGTACAGATTTTGGCGGTGCCTGGGTTTGCATACGGGATTCAGCTCATGGCTCGTCCCCCATGGTTTCCCTGTTGACGTAGTCATGCTGGATCTCAATGGTTCATAGCTGGCTGCAGTGCAGTGAGCGCATGGTCTGACCTCTGTCCCATTCCCATTTTTTCGCCCAACAAATGGGACGATCATATGCACCCTACCCTTGTAGGCCCCATCATGGCCACCCACCTCAAAATCAAAGAATACCCCTCTTGTGTGTGACAGACCACTGAAGTGGCCACACCGAAGAGTGGGAGTCCTTAACCCCACTTGAGGGGCCACACCAAAGCGTGGGAAAACTTTGCCCGGCGCACTAATGTACTCTCTAGAGCCCCTTAGTAGCATAGGATAGGCACAGGGTTTCAGCGTAGTGCTGCACGCTTAGTGTCCCAGGCTCTGTAGCCATGCACACTGGACTATGACTGAATATCCTGCTGAATTCACAACTGCCGTGAAGCCACGGTCAATGCAGACCTTGCGGCCTACCCATTTCTTCTTCTGTGCGAAGTAGTTTTTCTGTTGTTGGAAAGTTATGAAAAACATCTGCGACATTTTGAACATGGAAGACCCGTTGACATTTGCCTTGCGTGTGGTTGGCGAGGATGCGCAACAAAATTGCGCGAAGCTTCAATGACACAACAGAATTGTGGGAATATTGGGATTTTTCTGTGGATTGGTTCCATGCTTTCAAACCAACACTTTCAAAGGCTGAAGAAGAGCAGCCGCGATGATGCTGATGGACAGATTTGGGGGGCTGGGGCCATGCTTCTGACTGCGGTACAAAGACCCGGAAGTAGACGAGTTCTTGTCTAGATGATCTAGAGATGGCATGGATGGCATGATGCTGCCGAAGCCACCACAAGTGTGCTGTAGTGAGATCACTGCAATGTGGTCACAGATTATTATATTGCTATCGCAATAGATTGCCCGCTCTTCTCATGGACCCTTCCCGGTTTGTGTTGACGTCATTTGACTGGTTGATGAACTTGATGGCCAATGATGACGAGAAGCAGGCCGTCAAGTACCCCCCGCTGCGGGATACGAATGTTGAATGTTAACCTGCTAACGCAAGCAGACGCTTGCAAGACAACAAAGTCAGAACAAAAAGCTCTTCAGTGACATTGCCATAGGCGCCTTTCGCTGTGTAACAAGAAGTACCCAATGGATGAGTGCATTGGGGGCTCGTTCAGGTAACACGCTGAAAATTACTACCTACTGAAATGCCGGACACATGAGTGGAATGACACTAGACCTTCAGTGCACCCCCCTCCCCCGGTGGACTCCCCAGCCCACCGACGTTGGATCCCTCGCAGAGTGTGCCGAGGCGCACAGGGTGTCGCCATCCAGTGCCCAATCCCCACACCACTCAGTGTAGGGCCCCACATGGAGTACATGCCAAGACACGTACAAACCAGCCCTCCACTCTGCTGTTCTACGCAACCAACCCCATAAATCGGAAACCGAAAACAACATATCCTGGGGCAGGCGCACGGAAACAAAACATATCCACTCCACCGTTTTTGCAGTATCCCACGGCGTGCGCGCTAGAACCCGTACAACCGCGCAAACCATTGCACTGCGCACAACGGACAGCGGGTACCGGGACAATATTGCAAGCTACATCCAAGCGACAAGGGACAGAAGAAACCCTCCCCATGTGGCAAGAGACGGCAGCGCGTTGCACAGGGCCCCTATGAAGGTGTTGGTAACCCGTCTGCACGTGGTGGCCCAATAACTTTGCAACGGGATGCCCATCTTCAGGCTCCATTGTGCTCCTAGCGCATTTGGATTTGGGTGCGCATGTACCAACACATCACGCGACCCCAGGTGTACAGTGATACCCATGGCAGTGAGTGACCCCCCCCGAAATCTCCCCCCTTTTGTAGGGCCGGTTCCCCCCCTAAGGGGGGGGGGGGGGGGCGCACCACAAATCTGTACCATAGTACCACAGTGTAAATCAGCTTCGGCGCCTTTGGCACCTTCTAAAAATTTTCTTTGGCGCCTTTGGCGCCTAGTATTTCCTATGCTTTCGGGGCCAAGGTGGTTCCCCCCTTGGGGGGGGGGGGGGGGGTGGTTTTGGTTTTGGTTTTGGCGAGCACCCAGCCCGTGGTCTCTGGCGCCAGTCTGACTGTGCACGCCCGACCTAAGGCATGGGAATGCGGAGCGTAACGCCGTTACTCTCTCGCACCTACCTGCGGGCTGCCCTGTGCGCTTCGCTGATCGCCGGTGCTGAGCGCCGTCCCCTAGACCTCCTTCGCTGAGCGCCTGATGCCCTCCTCCCACCGCTGACCTGGACATGCATCGTCTTCGCTGCCCATCGCTCTGCCGCTCTCGGTCGCTCCCCTGCTTCAAGCGCCATTTCAAGTCGCCGTGCTGTCTCCTGCTCTGCTGCTCTCGCGGCTCCGCTTACGCCTATGCATGGACTCTTGGGCGCTCCTCCACCTCTTGTGTGACTGCTTGTGCGCGCTTCACTGTCTGTTGCTCTGCCGCTGCTGATCGCTCCCTTCCTCCGTGCTCCGTCTCGCTTGGCTGCTGTGTTGCCTCTTGCCGTGCTGCTCGTGGGGCTCCGCTGTCGCCTGTGCCTGGACTCGTGGGCGCTCCTCCGCTCCTTGTGTGACTGCGGGTGGGCGCGTCGCGGCCTATGGCTATGCCTCTATCGGCCGCTCCTTTGCGTCGTGCGAGGTTCTACTTTGTTGCCGTGCTGCCTGCTACTTTGCTGCTCGTGGGGCTCCTTGGTCACCTACGCCTGGGCTTGTGGGTATCCTCCGCCCCTTGTGCGAAAGCTCGTGGGTGCTTTGCCGCCTACCGCTGTGCCGCTCCTGGTCGCTCCCCTGCTCCGTGTGCTGTCTTTCGAGGTTGCTGTGCAGCCTCCTACTCTGCGGCTCTTGGGGCTCCGCTGCCGCTCTTGCCTGGATTCGTGGGCGCTCCTCCGCTCTTTGTGCGATTGCTCGCGAGCGCTATGCTGCGTGTCGGGTTGCCTTTCTTGGCCGCGCCCCTGCTCCCTTACATGGTTGTATATCCGTCTTGAATAAAAGTAGTTACACCAGGCCTCAACTCGGATCTTGGGACAGGTATGTGGGGGAATGGGAAGGGGGTCTTCCCCAAGTGCGCAAGAACTGAGGAACATTTTTCTCAATACATGAATTGCATAGTACTTGCACATGACCAATGTGCCGGCCGGCCGGGGCAGCTGTCGAGCCCCTGACCACGGCAGCTTAGACTGCCTACGCGTTGTTGTGGTGGTAGCTCCATTAGGGACATCGTTGATGAAAAAATAGAAGTCTTTTTCATCATGTACGGTGTCGGTGCATCAAATCCATACCGCGATCACCGGCTCATCTGCTGCTTTCTTTGAGATGGCGTGATGGTTGCAAACTCAGTCGCTGACAATGCCTTCCAACGGTGTCCACTTCGTAGCACCATTTGGGAGAAATGACCTGCAGAGGCTGTTCCCTGCCCCAATGAGCATACACCCAATCCCCACCGGAAAAAGTGGACAGTTTGTCCTGCTAGCATTCTTTGCCCGCAAAGACCGAGCATTTACCCAAGGACGAGCTATCCCATAATTTGGCAATCAACTTGACATCCTGCGTCATTGAACGGAAACACATCCAACGGTGGATAGTGATATCCACGGATAACCGCCATGTGTGCCCCCGCTTATAGCTATTCACCTTGACGGGCTACGCGTGATTCAACAGCTCCGGGGTACTTGTGACATCCTATTGTTTGATAGGTCTGCCAAGTGGAATGAGTGTATAGTGAACCAATGGGAGCGCTAGAGTAGCAAAAGGTGCGCTTGTGGCAGAAGTATCAATTGGGCAAATATGTTTTCATGTTGCTATCACACGTAAGCCCATTGGTGAACTCATACTGCTAGGGGAGCGGGGTGTGCATGTTTCGAGGAAGGGCTGGATGTGGGTATTGTGCTAGCGTGTTGACATGCCACGGTTGGTCAACCTAGATACCTGTGCCCGGCGTGGATGGTACCCAGTAAAATGGAGTAGAAAGACCTTGCTTGACTATCTGCTAGACATAATCGTTGTGGTTATTTTGTTCATCATCCGCTGTCGGTTAATCAACGCGCATAGATTCATTCCCTGCTTGGTGGATATGTGGTTTCTTTTTGTAGGAGCGCGGATCCTGGCCATAATGTTGCCATGGGCGGAATGCACGGGGCCGTTGAGGAATGCCTACGGTGTGTCTACACAATGCCTCTCCTACCCGGCCCAACGTCGCTTAAACACTGGCAGCAGTTCCCTCTGATCACACAAGACAAAGCACCAAATCAGTTCAACAATACACAATAAATTTTCAACAAATCTATACACAGCAGTAGATGTGATCCCCTATTCACGAAAGACAAGTGGGCAAGTAAAACAGGGGGTCAACCCAGCGGGCCCACCATGGCAAAAATTCAAAAATCACTGAATAAGGAAAACAGGAAATACAACACAGATGTTGAATCCCCAGACTTTGTTGCTTTGGAAAGAGGGATTAACACACCCGAACTACAGTTCTCCTGCCGAACTATAAGTGTCGGGCAAAGAGGACCGGACAAGCAGAAATTCATTCTGCAATGTGGGGGAATGTATGTATGTACCTATTTCATGGAAAGGGCAATCAGGAGACATCCAACAGCGCTCTGCAGCGACAGGCTGTGGCGCAGTGTGAACCAACAGCCACCCATCTGATAACATCCGCAGGGAGGGGGATATTGGGCACTCGGGACCCTGCAGACGGCGACAGGAGTGGCGGACGGCACCAATTGCGTTTGGGCATGCAACCAACAGAGACCCATTGTCACCAGGACTTGTTCTCGCCCAATTGGAGTTGTGGTATGGCGATACCAAGTGGCATCCGAGTCCATCCGGCTGTGGCTCATCATGGAGAGCTAGCATGCCTTCACCCATTGGTGTTTGTGTGATGCGGCACGTCAGCCCATGGGTCTTGGGCAGGCCACCAAGGCCTCTATGTCAAACTTCAATTGTATGGTCCCACACAATGTGGTATCGGCACAACGAGCATGAATCCACAAAACCACACCTTGTGTGGTCAAGTAAAAATGCTCCTATTGATATCCCCTTTTCTACGATATGATTCGCTTCAGGTCCTTTACAGTGCTTTCAGCATAGGCCGCTATAATCACAGTTCCTACCGAGTCCTGCACCACGATTTGCATCGATGGAGATTGGGGGGTCTGTACTGGGGCATTCACATTGGAGCACCACCGGTGGCACCGCATTGTTGGCATTGCTAACGCACTTTGGACATGTCGGTGAACAGAGAGCATCGCATTAGGTCTGGACTAGGTGCAGTAGCGAGCTTGTCTACACATTGGAAAAGGCCAATGGATGTCAAGATGCATGCCATCTACATATCACGATCACTGCCATTGTCCATGGGTGCAACGTTTGGTGGGGGCAATTCCAACTAGCGGCTGAAGGGGGGAATAGGTGTGATGCGGCCGGATGGTGGTCGCGGGTGGAGTAGGTTCCCTCGGAATCGCATTTTGAGCCATGTAGCCAAAGATATGGCCTATTCTTGGTTTGTGGTTGTCGGCGGCCAATCTACACAAAATTTGAGCCTCTGGGGGCCTTTTTGGGCCGTTTTCACGACAGATCATGGGGTTAGAGGGCCGCAAAGAGCTCGTTGACACGGGGAAGTCAAGCCGCACGTGGAGTGCACCCACCATTTCCCTTCGTTTGGCCGTTTTGAATGTGTTCCAAGGCTTTTTTGGCCCAAAAATGGCTGTTTTTGGCCCTAAACTGCAGTTTTTGAAACTGAGGTCCGCCACTTGCGAATCCCGTTCCCGGCCGCCACCGTTGAGTTTCTTGCTCAAACTTTGTGTGACTGTACTTCACACCCATAGGTATCATGCACCAAAATTTCAACCAAACCCAAAGCACCACAACGGCGTTCTGATTTTTCCCCATTTCGCGTGTGCTGCTGCTTGCTTGCTTGCAGCTTGCTGCTTGCTTGCTTGCTTGCTGCTGCTGCTAAACCTGGTTGGTCCACCCTAGACACTAAAAAGGGTTATAAAACCAAGACTGTTTCCACCAGCTCGGTGACCCTAACCCTAACCAAGAGGGGGGTACGGATGGTAGGGATGGTTCGTCTTGCGGGAGGCTTTTGAGGCTTTCTACGGTCCCTACGTAGATGGGCGTGTGCACCCCACGGCAAGACAGGTGCTGGGTCATGCACAATTGCATGACCCACCCTGATACTTATCAGTTCCTTCACAGTGTCTATTTTTTCAATCTGGGCGCGCACAATGGCCGCAAGGGGTAGGGCGTGGTGACCCTTGACCCCACAACTAGCTAGGCGAGAGTGTGCGAACCTCGTCGCGACAACACCTCCGTTGCCCATGCGATTTGTCAACTATTTGACTCCGAGCACACCTACACCGGACCTGCGCTTACATGACCCATGCCATTGCATATGCTGACAAAGGTCGAAGTCGGTTCCAAGAGTACCTGTAATAGATTATGTCAGTCTACGTTGCATCAACGGGAGTAGCCCATGGTGAGTCTATACCAGCGTAGGGTGAGAGCATTTTGTACCCTATAAAGGGGCCACCGCCAGCCGGTATTAGCCCCACCCACACCCGAGACCGTTGCCCGTTGGCTGCCACACAGACCTCACCGCTTCCTATGGCAGCGCCATCTCCCTATTCCGACGATGTTGTGCATAGCAACCCCCAACTTTTTGTGGTTTCCACCCCTCAGAATTGCCCAAACGGACGCCTAGACCCCAATACCTAGGCCCACTAGGAAGCTCAAGCCCAAACAGGTGGGTGCCCAAATGGGTCAACAGGGTCCAGTAGGGGCAAAAAGATGACTTTTCTCAAAAATGATCCTAGACCATGTGCGACGCTAAGACAAGTGTTTTCGGACCGCTTTTGAGCTCGTGGTGGCCCATTTTGGTCCTCCCAAAATCCCAAAATGCCTTGAAAATGGGCTGTTTTGGGACCAAAAATGGGTCAAAAATGGGTCAAAAACGCATTTTTCCAAACCTCATCCTAGACCATTTGGGGTGCACCAACGGGTGAAATGATATCATTTTGAGCCCATTTTGGGGCATTTTGGCCCCTAAGAAGTCCAAAAAGCCTTGAAAGTGGGCCTCGTGGTGATGGGGTTCACTTGCAAGCTGATTTCACTTTGTCAAGAGCCATCAATGTGTGAATCATTCTTGGTGTCCCTCACCAGTCATAGCTGATGTTCCCTCCCCCACCAACCCGGTCCCAATATTCAATCTTTATTAGGGTTAGGGTCACCGAGCTGGTGGAACCAGTCTTGGTTTTATAACCCTTTTTAGTGTCTAGGGTGGACCTACCAGGTTTAGCAGCAGCAGCAGCAAGCAGCAGCAAGCAGCAGCAAGCAAGCAGCAGCACGCGCGAAATGGGGAAAAATCAGATTTCCGTCGTGGTGCTTCAGATTCAGGTGAAATTTTGGTGGATGATACCTATGGGTGTGAAGTACAATCACACAAAGTTTGAGCCAGAAACTCAACGGTGGCGGCCGGGAACGGGATTCGCAAGTGGCGGACCTCAGTTTCAGAAACTGCAGTTTAGAGCCAAAAACAGCCATTTTTGGGCCAAAAAAGCCCTGGAACACATTCAAAACGGCCAAACGAAGGGAAACGGTGGGTACACTCCACGTGCCGCTTGACTTCCCCGTGTCAACGAGCTCTTTGCGGCCCTCTAACTCCATGACATGCCGCGGAAGCGGCCCAAAAAGGCCCCCAGAAGCTCCAACTGCCGACAGCCACAAACCAAGAATAGGCCATATCTTTGGCTACATGGCTCAAAATGCGATTCCGAGGGCACCTACTCCACCCGCAACCCCCCACCTTTTGTGGTTTCCACCCCTCAGAATTGCCCAAACGGACGCCTACACCCCAATAACTAGGCCCACTAGGCTGTGGCAAGCTGCAAGCTCAAGCCCAAACAGGTGGGTGCCCAAATGGGTCAACAGGGTCCGAAAGGGGTAAAAATATGACTTTCCGCAAAAATGATCCTAGACCATGTGCGACGCTAAAACAAGTGTTTTTGGACTGTTTTGAGCTCGTGGTGGCCCATTTGGGTCCTCCAAAAATCCCAAAATGCCTTGAAAATGGGCTGTTTTGGGACCAAAAATGGGTCAAAAATGGGTCAAAAACACATTTTTCCAAACCTCATCGTAGACCATTTGGGGTGCACAAAAGGGTGAAATGAGCCCATTTTGAGCCCATTTTGGGGCATTTTGGCCCCTGAGAAGTCCAAAAAGCCTTGAAAGTGGGCCTCCTGGTGATGGGGTTCAGGTGCATTTCACTTTGTCAAGAGCCATCAATGTGTGAATCATTCTTGATGTCCCTCACCAGTCATAGCTAATGTTCCCTCCCCCACCAGCTCGGTCCCAATATTCAGTCTTGATTAGGCTTGGCCCCATCGAGATAGTCACAACAGTGCGTGTTGCAATTCTGCATCCGGGATGCACAAGTTTCGTTTTTGTGCAGAGGAAATTTTTTTGAGTTCCTGACGCTCAAGGTGTCATTGAGTGTACTCGGAAGAACCCCGGAAAGCAGAAGGTCCATTCATGCACAGTACGGGTGCACCCGGAAACTGAGCGGAATAGAGGCCCAGGCAATGTACCGGCACAACATGTGTTGACCCTTCACACAATAGTGCAAGCAGTCTGGCACACCCAACGGGCTTCAGTCTATGTGGAGGCATATAGCGTGTGGCACTGAGTGTCCTAAGGGCGTGATGTCTTGGCGCAGTGTGCGCAGTATCACTGCAATGGCACATGGATGCGTAAGCCCGTAAGCTGGTGAGGCCAGAGATGGCATGCATGAGTAGCCCGTGAAAGTGCATGCGGTGCACCACCTGTGTGTGGGACGTGGTGTGCTGGTGTGTGTGTGGTGCAAACGCACTGGTGTTCATGACCGCAGGAACCCACGTTAAAGTCAATATGGTTTAATATTGGAAATTTAATATTACGGGTTTAAATGTTAAACGAATAAATATTATTGTGTTAAACGAGATTTGCAGCATTTTTGCATGTTAGCGCGGCTTGTTGCACGTGTGTACTAGGGCTGTAGCGGGGTTTTAAGTGATACCATGTTGCTCCATGGGGTTGTAGAGGGGTTGTATGGCTTTTGGGGTGAGTCTTCGGCCCCCACCCACGGGGGGGCCGTAGCGACGGGCCATACGCCGACTCCCTCCCACTCTCGGACCATTTTCAGGGCGGGGGGGCCATGAGGCAACGGAAACTGGGTTCGCATACGCCCCCGTGTCACAGGCGCATGGTCATAACCACATTGTTCAGTGTTATGCTTGCTGCACTGCAGCGTAGACTAGTTCTGTACCACACCAGGTGGTTGCTGACTGTGCATTGGCTCTGTTCCTCTGAACAGTGAGGTCATCTCGCACCCACCACCCACCCACAGTGCCGGTTAGACTCTAACCCTTGCCCTGCAGGTCGTGCCCCTGTCTTGCACTCATTCCCTGGCACGTGAGGACGTGTCGTACTCGTGCCTCAGGGGCGCAAAGGCGCCTTTGGTGGCGCAAAGGCGTCTCAACATTTCAGCATGTGCTCCTGCTGTCAGGTATCTCAACAGATCATTGCTGTACTATGTGTGGCGCCTACCTTTTCTGCTCGACACCATGCATGCGCATGCTGCCCACTCTTCCTTGCCCACTGGCTTCCAACTGCCTCACTTGGGCCGCACTCTCGCAGCCCTAGTCATGCTTCGGCCTTTCAACACGTGACGACGTGTCTAGCCTGTGGCTCAGGGGCGCTAGCCTGTGGCTCAGGGCGGGGGGGGGGGGGGGGGGGGGTTGGGTCTGGGGGGGGAGGGGGGCTGCCAAGAAGGGGGGGGGGGAGGCTTCATAGCCTGACAAACCTGGCATAAGATGACCGCCTCAACGCGGTAATCACTTCAAAGCATGTATGTTGGAGAAATTTTTTTGAAACAAGGGGGGGGGGGGGCATGGTAGGTGGTACTTTTGTTTAAGGGCATAGCACCCCCGAGTCCATTCCCGGCCACTATTGCTAGTGGCGCCCCACCCAGGCCGAACCATGCTTGTTTTCAGGGCAGAGTTGATGTATGTTCCAAGGGGGACAAAATCAGAATTGGATGCCTAAACCCTGCCTTCTGGGCGGCCCACAAGTGGGCAGAAATCCTGCATTCTCGGGGGTCCCAAACAAAGAGGATAAAGTCAAAACAAAAAAAAGCAAAAAAAAAACTTTCCCATGGTGTCCCTGGTCCTGCCTATGGTCCTGCAGATTGACGCCACCGGGGTTTGAACCCGGAACTTTCAAGTTGCAGGGCACTGCTTTACCACTAGGGTAGGGCCCATCTCTGACATACCTCTGCACAGGAGTGGTATTCATATTTGGTCCAATTTGGTTTTCATCCACTATTGGGTTCTCCTAAAAAAACTGAGTATTTTGAGTATAGACACATGGGACAAAAACCCAATTTTTCACCCTCTACTAAGTCAAGCAAAATTTCCTTCGGGCGCCTTTGGCGCCCATGGTCCGGCACTTCCGGGCCAAAACCCGGCAGGGAGGGGGGGGGGGGGTCGGCGTAAAGGGTCCGGTCCCGGCGGCCCCCCCGTGCCCCCACCCCCTTCCCCGGGTCCGCCTTCCACCCCACTCCCCACCCTATTTTCTCTTGTGTAGCTCTTGTTATGTCTTTCTCTCGGGATACTCTTCTCGAGCCTAGTATGACGCTTGTGCGTTTGAGTGGCGCCAAGAGTTTGTGGGACCCTTCGGTCACTCAACACCTCGGTGAGTGGGTGGCCCACTCCCCCTTGGCCAAGGCCCATTAGGCGGAGGCCACGGATGCATACCCGTGCACAGGTGGGAGTTGGACCCAACTATCTATTGAGCTCCTCAACCATGGCAAACGGCCTCGCACACCTGCTTATTTGTGGGTAATTGGGATGGCCGTGTGCGGGGAAAAGGACATGGCCGCTTTGGCCACTACATGGGCCGACAATCTTCAGGCATTCGGCCGTTTTGTGGTGCATTAATTTTTTGGATTTCGTCTTAACATTTCCCGTTTAATATCTCATTTTTCGTTAATATTAAGGCCGGACGAAATATCAACTTAATATTAAACGGAAAAAATGAACAAAAAACAAAAAAAGGCACCTTCGTTTTGTTAGGTATTGCAATCAATTCATGCTTGCAAGCAATTTTATTTGATATCCTCATGGGTCGGGTGGTTATCGGGGGTGACCAGCCGTTCATCCACTGCCTCATTAGGATCTCCATGTCGCCCAAGGTGGGTTCCATTTACAATATGGGGGTGTGGGACAACACCTTGGGCGCATGGGTGCGGGTCTACAAGCGGTGTGCCTTGGCCTTGGAGGCGGCGGCCCGGAAGCGCTACCGGGAGACTGGCCGGAGCTTGGACAATGGGGGATGCGTAGGTGAGCTGCACATCGTTGTTGAACGATGCTTCGTCTACCTATGCATCCTCCATTGTGACATGGCCATCGGCCGCCTCCAAGTGGCCTTCATCGAGGCTTGTGTGGAGCAGCTGCCCAAGGACACCACCGCCGCCGGGCAACGGCAGCTGTACCAGGCGCACACCGGCGTGAAGTTGGGTGCCACTGCGTCCCCCGACGGTGAGGAGTCCCGGGCCCTCTTCTTGGCCTCGGACGAACTGGGCCCAATGTTGGCCTACTCGCCGGAGGACCCAGACTGGCAGGCAGTGGTGGCCATGCGGGAGCTCCTCCGTGCCTTGTACACTGACCCCCACCACCACGGACCTGCAGGCCGCGGCGGTTGCGCAGAAGCACCGCGAGCATTGCTGCAAAGCCAGTCGAACCACCTCCTCTACCTGGAGGAGGATGTGACCGAGGCACTGGCGAATGCGGCGGGATTGGGGGGGGGCTGGGGGCAGTGTCGGCAGATGGCGTTGAGAGCCTCAACGCCATCCCGAAAAAAGCGTACAATGACCACACTACACGGGGGGGGGGGGGGTGCTGGGGGCAAACAATCTAGAAACGGAGGGGGAGGTAGTGCTGCAGGCATGGGAGTGGCGGTTTTTGAAATTTGATCTCCCCCTTAGGACCCGGGTGACCCCCCACATAGCACTCTGCACAACGGTCACCTTGATGGCCACCCACAGCCCCCCACCCCTTGCATTGCCCCATGCACCCCCAGCTCGTGCTTCGCCCATCCATGGACCCCAACAACATGGAGGCCCTTATGCACAAGGTCCTCGCCGGGATGATGGAGGAGTCCAACGCACGCCTGGTGCGCTTGCTCTCCTTGTTTGCTTTGTTTGTGTGCTTATTTAATATTCACGGCGTCTCGTTGAATATTTTTTGTTTAATATTAACACCGGTGTCCGTTAATATTTGGTATGTTAATGAATTAGGGGTCGCGTAGGGGTTGCGCAAACGGAAAAAAATTAAAGGGAATTTTCAAATATTAATTTTTCTCGTTGTGTCGCAGATGCAACGAGTGGAGGAGAGGCTGCAGGCAGCAGCTCCAGCAGCAGCAACAGCTCATCCTCCGGTAGCTCAACCAGCTGTAGTGACGCTGGGGGGGGGGGGGCGCCCCACTCCCCGACGCCGCCTTGGTTGAGCCCCTGTCAGCCAAGGAGGAATGCTGCAAGGCCAAGGATGTACGGCGGGGCGAGAAGGAGGCCCGTCGTAAAGAGAAGGAGAACAGGAGGGCAGCCAGGAGTCAGTCACAGTCACAAAGGGGGGGGGGGGTAAGCAGGACCACAGGGTTTTTAAGCAAGAGGAGGGGGAGGGGGAGGGGGATGGTGATGTGGTGGTGGACCCCAAACCCCCCCCTCTGAGCCCCTACCCCAGTGGCTCCAAAATGCCCTGGGCATGGTGTCTGCCACCTCCTGGAAGGCAGGCGCAGTGCCTTGGTCTGCACAGGCCCTTGGTGAACTTTGCGGGCCAGATGAGCCACTTTTTTATGGCCCCACCAAAGCCTATGTAACCCTGCGGTGGGTTTTCAGGCGTTTAGTTCAATGCAGGGGGTGCCGTAAAACAAAAAACTCAAAGTGTCCAATATGCCCTACCTCAAAATGGCCCTGCACTAAGAGACACACACAACACAGTGTGGGCCCCGCACCGGCTCCTTAAACTGTTAAACAGCTAAACGCCCACATCCGTTGTTCAAGGGTACAATTGCGAAAAGTGTGCAGTCACACGGGCCAGCAATGCAGGCTTGGTACCGCACACTAAGAGACTATGGAGTCTGCAAATGGACTTCAATTCAACCACTGTCCACTGAGTCATTGTCCCTTGCTTCATGGCTTTGCACACCTCACTGTCCACATCATATTGAAACTGCACTCTGGGACTGCCGTCACTGGTAGGGCGCTGAACCTTGGGGGGGGGGGGGGGCAGGGGGTACATCGCTTCAAAGGCAGGGTAGGGGGCATCTACATCTTGATCAACATCACCATCGTCACTTTCTGCATCCCCAATGACACCATATGTCTCCCAAATCTCATCGCAATCGGGGCTGGAGTTGTTGCTCTGTGAGACAGTCCATAGAGCACGCATTTCATCCGTCACCTTAGGGGTGGGGCTGTCAACTAGGACTAGAAGATCCTTGAACGCCTGAAAATGAAGGAGTGGGCAGTCATCCGGCCCTGGTTTTTCCTCTCCGTCTACTTTGCGCTTTCTGGGTCGAAATGGAACGTCCCGCAATGCGTTAAACACGGCTGCGGGACACCAATCCTCTAGAGCCTCACCGATACACCGAACAAGCAAATTATCACTCATGAAGTGTGTGGGTTGGCCCGCATCTACCTGAGTCATGTAACTAAACACACGCTCACATGAACAAGAGCTAGCCTCAGCGAAATCTGGCAGGCTGTCAGTGTTAACTCAATTGCCCTGAGTGAACCGCGCTTGCACATCAGAAATCAGGGCGGTGAGAATGCATGCCCGGCTACCACGCACAGGGCTGATCGCTGGGTCAACACACAGTCGGCTCTCCCACCCGCCCTGCAAAACATGTATGCGCAGATGTGCAAGTTGGCTGCACATCACATTCACCAAACCACGCACGGCATCATGGTTACACCTCTGTTGGCCTGCACAAGTTTGCTGCCTGCACACACGATTTTGAAAACATCTGCAAAAAAAGCCGCTGACACCCGGAAAAGATTGTTTGATAGGGCTTCCAGAAGTTCAGCGGCCTTCGCCTGCCGTTGTGCGTCTCCTTCAGCAGAAATGTATTCGGGTAGGTGTTTGAGGGCTGCATCCAGATTTTGTAAAACAATTGTTAGCTCCCTGCCCATTGCTTCTACCCGTCGCACTCCCGTGCATCGCTGGAAGCAATGCTTGGGCCCATGCCAGCCTAGGCCACGCATTCGTTTCGAAGAGGTGCGGTAAAAAATGCACATTAAGGAGACTGCCAAATCAAGTGCCCTGTACAATGTTCTCACTACGGCCTTCCCGTGGGCAACACTACGCATCGGCCCATGCGCAGCATCTCGGATCCCAACAATGGGGTCAACACTGGAGGGACGCGCGGCATTCAACCTTGCCACATACGAGCCCATGACAGTTGCTCCGTCAGACACAACACCCACCAACCTGTCCAAAATCCACTGCCAGGGGATATCGAGACAGCGAAAATTTTCTGCACAGCAGCATCATATGCAGCAGCATTTGGTGCATCAGGATCGCAATCACACACATCATCGTTAGGCACCATGTCCTCCAAACCAACAAAAATCTCCCCTCCATTGTCCCCCCGGACAAAAACGGAAATTGGCTCTGACTTGGCAGCGCGCCGTGTTCCGGCATCCAACAGAATTATCAACCTGTTCAAATGCAGTGTCAGCAGCTTGGTGCGCTTCCTAGCATCCTCTACAATCATGTTGCGAATGCGCTGGTAACTGGAGTGCCCACAGTATGAACGAAGGGTGCAGTCTCTACCCTTAATATGGTCCAAACAATAGACAGACTTTTAAAAATGGTACCCTTTCCCTTTCCACCTCGTCGGTTGTAGTCAATTGATCAGGTGTGCAGGTGCAGGTGCAGGCAGGGGGCATAAATATGACCTCCAGTATCACACAAACAGCAAAAAAAATTTAACGTGTCTGCAACTTCCCTGCCCTGTTAAAGTCCTGAAATGTGTGGAACCCGAGGGCAGAGGGCAAGAAGGCGGGGGTTGCCCGGGCGGGACGGTAGGAGAGGAACTTACAGGTTTTTTATTTTTACAGCCCACCCTACTCTCTTGGACCCCTTGGGTGCCTGGGCGTCCTCTCCTCCCCCCAGTAGGGCAAGAAGGTGACACCTGCCTGCCCAGGCACCCAGCCATCAGACAGCACCTGTTTAGCTGAGAAAGGATGGTTCGGCAAAAAAGAAAAAATAAAATTTGCAAAGCGGTGCTATCACTGGCCCCCTGTGTTGAACTGACTTTTGTTTGTTTCCTTGCCAGGGGCTGGTTGCTTGGGGGAAGGGGTCAAGAGCAGGGGGAGGGGTTTAAGGGGTATGTGTGCCTGTAACTAAATGAAAGGGTCCCCCCTGATGGGGGGACCTGTAGCAAATTGTCCTAGGGGGGGGGGGGGCATGCACATGCAAGCATGCAAACATGAAGACACATAAAAAAGACCAAAAAAGCGAGGGTAACAACATTGCAGGCAACAGGGTTTGAACCCAGGACCTCTGAAATTAGAACCTGGAGCTACTACCAACTAAGCTATGTTAGGATGTGCTGAGCTTTAAACATCAAAGAGTGGATGCCATAGTAAAAAAAAAAAGGTTGAGTGTCCTTATGGCACCCCCTAGTTCAATGCCTGGTCCGCTGCAGTGGGAAGGGGGAATGGCGGAAGGACACCAACAAAGGGGGGGTTTGGGTTTGGGTGCCCCTTGCAGGGTCATGCATGTGCCCACTCGGGGAAAAAAGTTGCTTTGGGGTTCCTAACCTCACTCAATATATTGTCCGACCCACACGAAGTAAATTTTGGGTCGGCACCCTTTTCGGTGTGCCTGGCCCATTGCGTGAGTTAGGGTGGGTGAAACAGTGGAGGGTAAAGAAGGCCACCTCGTGGTCTGTCAACTGGACCACCTGTTGGCCCACGGGCCAGTGATGGTATACAATCCGGCGGCGGAACATACCTATGAAGGTCCGCTGCCGGATGCACGGGGCACCGAGGTGCATGCCCGCGGTGCCAAACCTGCCATCACGAAGATCTCAGGGAAGAAGGCCGTAGATGCCAAGAAGGAGGCCGTGGACGCCCCCATCACCGCCACCAATTTTCGTACAAGGAATGGTTCCATGCAGGCGTAGGGCTGTCCGACCTTTGTACAGGTGTGTTTGTTTTTTTCGTGCCTGTTATTTCGTTTAATAATTAGGGGGTTCCGATTAATATTTATTCGTTTAATATTGAAAACCGCACGGACGCCGACTAAAATCAAATGTTAACAGCTAATATTGGATGAAAGAAACTAGCCGAAAAATTAAACGAAAAATTTCAATTTTTTTTTAAAAAAAAAACCCCTTGTCCCCCACCATCAGGTGCAATCACGGGGGCCGCCGCCAGTCAATGTGTGACCCCGAGGGGTGTTCGACAGTTTGGGGGGCTGTAGGGGGAGGGGGGGGGACCCCCCCCCCCTTCGTTGACCCAAACCCAGCACCTTTTCCGTCAGGCCCCATCTAAGCGCGCAAACACATAAAGCTAACAGGAGGCACTGTGACTGGTCATAGCTCATGATTGTTTTGCTGCATGGCAGCACTTTCAGAACAGTACTGAATGTTGCCTTGAGTTCACTCAAAGGCCTTCCCTTCCCCTTGTCACAAACCACATACATATATATAGAGAAGCGAAGGGAGGGGAGGCATCTCAAGCATCGGAATCATCCTCCCACTCGTCGCGTGCCCTCCCTTCCCCTGGTCACAAACCAGAGACATATATATATAGAGAAGGGAAGGGAGGGGAGGGGCCTCAAGCATCGGAATAATCCTCCCACTCGTCGCATGCCCTCTTGCCGGTACTCTTGGGGCGAGCACGCTTCTTTGGCCGGGCCACTTGCGATCTTTTGACCCGGCAGGCTGCCGGCCCATCAGACATGGATTCTGATGGCACATAGTCACTAGTGCCTGACGGGGCACTACTGCTGGAGGATGCACTCGTACTGGAGGAGGCATCGGTGGTGGAGCTACTACTACCACTACTGCCACTACTACTACTACCCCGAGGCGGCAGGGGTTATGTAGCCACCTTGCCCACTTGTGGGCCACTTCTGATTTTGTCCCCCGCTCTGAAGCGGAGGGGATCCCCGAGGCGGCAGGGGTTATGTAGCCACCTTGCCCACAAGTCCCATCGGCTACGGCTAAACAACGCGGCAACCCCAACAACGATGAACCCTAGCACCAACTTGCCAGTTCGCTGCAAGGTGCTTGATTGCCGAAAATGGTATTGCACCTACGCCATGCCACACCACATGGCACAAGCGCACCCCGATGTGTCCCATGACTATGCCGGGTGCAACGAAGGGGAGAAAGCAAAGGTGTTGCAAGCCTTTGACAATTTCCGGGCCCCATTGCCACCGAAGGCGAAGCCTGCTGTGCCGCCGGCCCTGCCCACTATTCTCCCTGCTTTTCTCTCTGGGCCAAACAGGATCCCCTCCGCTTCAGAGCGGGGGGCAAAATCAGAAGTGGCCCACTTGTGGGCAAGGTGGCTGAATAACCATTTTTGTGCTTTTCAACCATTTTTGAATTCTCCAAGAAATTTTGAGTATTTTGAGTGTAGACACCTAGGGTCGAACAAAAAAAATTCCCCCTGCCGTATGCCTAAAACAAAATTTGCGGCGCCTCTGGCGCCGACCAAGCACATTGTTCCGTGCGACAATTTTGGGGTCTGTAGAAGCCCCCCCCCCCCCTTTGGGGTCGGGTCCCGACCAGGATCGGCCCCCGTGGGTGCAATACCTTGTGGTCCACTGTCGAGACGCTCGCCCAGTCCGTGTGATATGGACTGACCGTGACAACGACCAAGTTATGAACCTGGGCAACCTCCACAACTTGTTGGCGGAGGACCCAGCCCTTGGGCTCGCGGTGTTGCGCGGGGTCTACTAGTGGGAGCACGGGCGGGTGTGCTCCGAAGCGTGGGGCCCGACGTCGAGCTACAAGCCCAAAGAGCGGGCCAGGATGAAGGAGGTGGGATACGTGGCGGCAGAGGACGAGGAGATGTGGGGGGGGGGGGATGGTAGGGAGGGAGATGGAAGCAAAGGGCGGAGGGGGGGTCTGGCACCACAAAAGAAGCCCCCACCCCAGCCCCCACACACCCCTAGACCCCCCCCCAAAAGAAAAACCCCCGCCCCCACCAAGGGCACGAAGAAGCGCAAGAGGAAGAGGTTTGAGTTTTAATGCAACGCCGATGAGCTGTGCATCCAAAGGTTCTTCAAACGGGGCCATCTCCGGCCCGCAAAAGACGAAAACCGCGCGTAGTGCCCCCACCCCGCGGCCCACAACGCCATCAAGGCAACCCCTAGCCCCTAAGGGGGGGAGGTAAAGAGACCGAGGCCATCAAGGCAACCCCCGGCGCCAAAAGGGGGGGGGTAAAGAGACTGAGGCCGTCAAGGCAACCCCCGGCGCCAAAAGGGGGGGGGGGGTAAAGAGATTGAGGCCGTCAAGGCAACCCCTAGCCCCAAGAGGGGGGGGGGGGCAGACCGAATATTCCAGGCAAACCGCAACCCCAAAGGGGGGGGGGGGAGACCGAGGTCAACAAGGCCACCCCCAGCCCCAAGGTGGGGGGGGGGGGGGGACACCACAGGCCCCAACAATCGCATCGCTGGGACCCGCGCCCACGTAGTGTACACGGGCGGGGTGGAGGTGGACACCGTCACCGGAGTCCACCATCGGAAGAGCGGTGTCGTTTGGGTGCAAGACCCGAACGACACCACACTCAACGAAGTGCAGCGACACCTCCTCTTCGGCTCCGCCGAGGAAGCCAATGCGCACCTCCTAGAGGTGCGCAAGAAGACCCCTAAACCCCCTCCCAACAAAACCCCCGCCGACCTCGAACCCAAAAGGTAAACCCCCAACTAACCCCGAAGATAACAAGAAGACCGCCCCAGAAAAGAACAAGAGGACCGACCCCGAAGCCCACCCTCCCACTAATCCCACACCAGCACTATGGCTAAGTGTTTGCACTGCGTGCGCACGCAGTGCATATTGCGCACGCAGAGGCTAGGATACTCACCCAAGAATACCTGTCACCTGTTTACTAGGGGGAAGACTGAAAGGTGTGAATACCATAGGGTTGGCCAGGTGTCCATCGATACTTCTGGTTGTAGTTATAACCAACAGCATCGTCGAAGAAGAACTGTCCGGTCCTGGTGTCGACTCGCCATCATCGAGTATCGGCGATCGAGAGCCTTCGAGCGACGATGACCACGTTGACTTGTCTGTAGTTGTGGACGTGGCCATACCGATCGATGATCTTGAGCATCTCGGTTCGAGAATCACCTTGAAGTCGACCAAGGTTGTGGTGCCACATCGTAAATGCTTGGGAAGCCAAAAAAACCCTGGTACGGAACCAAAAAATTGTGAAAAGGGGCCAAAACTAGGGTTCGAGTATTTGCCGACATCCAAAACTTCGCACCGCGTGCACATTGCATGCGCACTGCGTGCATGGCATTCCCTATGGGACCCCATAGAGGGGTCACAAGAGGTCTAAAAAACAGACACAACACCCCAAATGGGTTTAAATTGGTTTTCCCCCCATGGGCTTGGCACTTGCTGCTTCGCCCAACCAAACCCCACGCACCTCCTTCCACCTCCCCTCACTGTCATCCACACAGTAGACGAGACAACAGTGCACAGTCGTGGACATTGCTGAACCCAAAGAACGTAGTGTCGCGTGACCATTGTGCTGCTGTGCCGGCGGCACCATCCGTCACCACCACCACCAGGGAGCACAGGGTGGTGCGGGTGGTGCATGGTAGGGGACATCCACGGTCCCGATAGACGTTTATACGACACACATATACGTTGGTCCATCGCCTGTGCGACGGCCGCGCCTGTACCTGTGCCTGTGGTGGGCGGTGGTTCTCCCGTGAAACGTGTCACGGCCACATCGAGGCCGTTCGCTGGCGAGTTGCTCTGTGCCCCTGCGCCACACTTCGCCCCGCGGCCCTTGCTACTCTATGCCACACCTTGCGCGCTCACCCACGCACGTCCCGCACGCGCCCGTTGTTTTAGGGAGGGTGGGAGGGCGACGGCACACCACAAAACAAACAAACACTAGGCGAGTGTTCACGAGGTGCCCTCCTCCCACCCCCTTGCCCAATTTAAACTCAAGTTTACTGCATAAACTTTAGTTTAAATTGGTTTTCCCCGCGTGGGCTTGGCACTTGCTGCTTCGCCCAACCAAACCCCACGCACCTCCTTCCACCTCCCCTCACTGTCATCCACACAGTAGACGAGACAACAGTGCACAGTCGTGGACATTGCTGAACCCAAAGAACGTAGTGTCGCGTGACCATTGTGCTGCTGTGCCGGCGGCACCATCCGTCACCACCACCACCAGGGAGCACAAAAAAATTATTCAAAATCACCCCTCTTACTGGGTTTGGTCCACATCTCCACTTGCGCTTTCCACCTCTCCGTGGCCACCCCCCTCCTGCTGCACTTCCCGCATCACTGCGGCCACCGCCTGCACCATAGCCGGCGAACCGGCGGCCCAAAGCCTTTGCGTCCCCGGCGGTAGCCGAGGCCCGTGTTTCGGCCTTTCCACCGTTACGGAGATACGCACGCCACGTGTCGCCCCGGTCCACTCTGGGATGAAGACCGCTCGCTCCATGGAGTGTGTTCCCTGCGGCTTTCCTTCGACCTTGCGTTGCGTCTCGTGCCGCCATGTTGCCTCGACACGTCTGCACAACCGCATCACGACCGGAAAGCGCTTGCTGTTCGCCAGCCCTGGTGTGACCGTCCACGTTCGATATGACACGCTCGCCACCTCGTATACTTCTTCAAACCTGTGAGCCGCCACCAGTCTATCGTCTCGTCGCCCCCGCTTAGCCGCCACCTGCGCCGCATCGCGCTGCGCGCTGTCAGCTCGTGGCATGTGTAGCACGTGTGGCGCCGCAAAAAAAAGATCTGCCACGAGCAGTGCACAACACTCCCCTCAACAGCCCAGGCACTTGCTGCCGGGCCCACGCACGACGCTCACGCACACCCACCGCAGGCTCACTACAGGCGCGCAGACTCACGGCTCGAAATCAGAACCGCAAGACACCCCAACATTCTGTCTGAGTGCAAACAGGTAACAAATCTGCCATTTGGTCGAAGGCGGACCCCAGTGCCATGCTCTTGTCACCAAAAAAATTGGTGCGGACCCGAGACAGATAGTCCGCCGGCATGATGGCCCCGGGTACATACGAAAGGTGCACCGAAGTCCCTCCCTTTGCCAGAGCATATATTATTTGTCGAACACACCGACGCTGCTCCCTCAGCCCAATTCCCACTTTCCCTGATCTTAGGCCCCAGAGCACCCCTTGGTTGTCCAGATGCAGTGTAGCCCAAGGGAGCTTCCGTCCCACCACTGATTTCACGGCCGCAGCCGCCCCTCGAAATTCTAGCACCTGCTGGTTCTGCAGCGGTACACGCAGGGAGTGGTGTGCTCCCGCCGATGAGCACATACCCAGCCTGCCACTATTTCCGTCCCGCGCTGCGTCGGAGTACACCTGCGGGCACAGCCCCTTAGGGGGCGGGGGGGGGGGACGACGCAGGCGGCCACCAGCCCCTCCCAGCAAACCACAACGCACCCGACAGCGACCGCAGAAGGTTTGTGGGCGGGTGCGGCATCCATTTTGCGCCCCACTGTACGTGCGCAATGGGCCCCGCCAGAAAAAGGTTTGACCAATGCGATGGCCTGCAGGCCCAGATCAACTTCCCCACCACCCTCTGTACGGACTTTCGCGCAACCTGCCTGGATGCCATCAGTACGTACCTGCTCAGGGCATCTTCCAACGTGTGCCTGGTGTTCAGAATGAGCCCCCGCCCAAAGTCGACATGCTTGCCTAAAAAGACAAGCTCCCTCTCCGGCCGACTGGACGACTTTTCACTGATCAGGAAGCCTGCGTTTTTCAAAACTTCCTTGAACTCCGCCAGCTTTGTGGCGACGGCGGCCTCGGAGTCGCCGAAAACCAGAAAATCATCGAGGTAGTGCATGAGCCGCAGCACCGCCCCTGCCACCTCCAGCCCCACCTTCCCCGTCAATTGTGCCAGCAGTCGCTGACACAGTAGTGGACTGTAGCTCCAACCAAACGGCAGCGTCTTAAAAATCCACACGCACTCCCCCCCCCCCACACGAAAAAGGTGGCCCTTCCCCTTTGGCAGCAGTATGGACCAGTAACAATTTGTGATGTCGATGTTGGCCCCCCAGCCACGCAGCCCTTGCGAAAAAACCTCCGCTAAAGACTCTACCTGAGGCAGGCTGACACGCGGCACCCTGTACCCGCCCTCCCACTGCCGCTGGTTTGCGCGCACCCCGTGCAGGATAAGTCGCGCCTTGGTCTCATTTTTGGGGATGGTGAAGGCAGTCGCCGTAGGCGACCACGGAATGCCCAAGGCATCCGCCTCCTGCCTAGACAGTTGCTGCAGTGCCCCTGTCCCTGCAATGGCGCTGAGCATGTCAGCCGTGGGTCCTCGCACCTTCCGCACCTCCTCAGCAGACGAGAGTAAAATCTCCTGTCGCGGACTGACATAGGTCTGCCACAGCCAATCCGGCAGTGGAACCGCACCCACTGACCCTATCCCTTTTTGGGCTATCTCAGGAGTCACCTCACCTTCCGGCACGGCGGGGTAAATGCCGTCCAGCAGTTTCCTAAGTCCCTCCATGACCATGGCCTCGCACAGATGCATCCATGTTAGCAGTGGCCTGTCGTCCCTCAAATCCTCACTCAACTGGAACACCTCTTTCCTGAACACATCCAATGCCTTGTACGCGCGTCCCTGCTCTACACCCCACTTTTGCGCAAAACGCAGCGAAAGCTGATACATGGCCCCTCGGAACCTGGCCTTGGAGGGCCGCCCCGCCTCAACGGTAGCATCAGACGTTACTCCCGCCCCGACACGACACACGCAGGCCACGTACGACGCGCATACCACCGCAACCCACCACGCCCGCGAAAGTAGTCGCACCAGTACCGCCAACAAAGCGCCAAACCCGCCTACGCACAGCCACAGCTCTCCACTAAGCGGTGGAGGAGTAAGACGAGTAAGACGAGTAGGACACGCTGCCGGTGGCTCTCCGCACTCGCTTGAACCCCCCCTGTGCCCGGGCCTCCTCAGCGCGCCCTCTCTTAAACTTAGGGACCAGGCGCAAGGGGACGAGGGCTTCCTCTGTGGGACGGCAGTCGGACGAAGCCGACTCGGTTGAGGAGGCCGGCACTTGCTGCCCACCACCCCGAACTTGCCGCGCCCCTGTCGAGCTGCCGCCCCCGTTGTCGGGTGCCTGCCTGTGCTTGGCGAGCTGTCGCTTCGGTCGCAGCTTGCTCCCCGCCCCGCCCTGGGCCGCCGTCGAGTTTCCAGCGTGCCCGTCGGTCCCGGGCATGGTCCTCGAGGGCCCAAACGCCACATGCTCCTTTCTGTGCTTCCACTGCTGTCGTATCCCAGACGGCCAGAGCTGTTCGAGCCGTAGGGACGTCGTGCGGCTGCGCCACCTGCCTTGAGCTCCCTCTCGGGGAGGTCGCGGCCAGAAATCGTCCGCTTGCACGGGCTGCGTTTCGGTCGGATGCGCGTACCACCGCGCGGTGGAGTCACGTGCCTAGCGGCCCCACACGGCGACCTGCCGTATTGTGGCCCCTGCCGTCCACATGGCTCGAGCTCCAGCTCTGCGCCAAGCGTGCCAGCGGGCACCCTCAAATGGGGACCCGACGAGGAGGCGTTGCATGCCCTTCTCCAGCTGCTGTGTCGTCCACGGCCGCCTTCCTTCCGCCGCCGGCTCTGGGAAATGGCGCTGGAGCCACTGCAGCCACTCCCTTGTAAGCGGCGTGACTGACCTCTGTTGCCAGTCCTGCCTCGTCTTGGAGTCGAAGAACCGTACCGCGTCGTCCACGACCGCCCAAGGCTGTAGAGTGATTGCCTCTCCGACGCGCAGGAAGAGCTGGAACGAGACGCTGGCCAGCCCGACCGCTGCCCAGTCCTCCAGGCTGCTGGCCCTTGCTGCCATGTGTAGCAGCATGATCGGGGATCCCTAGATACGTTCTTTTGCCGCGTTCCTTGTCTTCTTCGCCGCCTTGACGGATCTCCAGATGGTGGCTGGGATGCACGCGTCAACCAGCCGCACTTCTGTCGCCATAACGGCTGCGCTGATGATCCCTTTGATTGTGCTCTCGGACTTCCCCAATCGGGCGCACTCCAATATGGCCTGCTCCACGGCCCGCTCCTTGGCATCACATGGGAACCGCCGCTCGACCGCCGCCAGCCTGCGCAGGTGACACTGGTATGTCCCCAATGACGATTCTTCCCATCCCAGCAGGACAAACGTCTGCCAGCTGTGCAGAGCGTCTTGTGTGCGTAGTCTCTCCATCTTCTGGAGGGCCGCCCCCCAACCGTCCCCTCCACGGGCACTTGCTGCCCCCCTGCGCCCGCCGTCTCGCCGAGCTCCGAGGCGGCGGGGGCCCCCTTCCATTCAGTCGCTCTCGACTGGGCACTGGAACCACCAGTGCTTGACTCTGCACACGTCGCAGGGATATCGCGGGGGCTTCCCTGTTTTGAGCACCTTGCCGTCTTTGGACTCGTACGTCTCTTCGGGTGTTCCCATGTTGGTGAAGCGGTCCTTCACTCGCTCCCTCCGCCTGTCTTGCACGTGCTGCGGAGCCAATTTTCCCGTCTGAGGCCTGGTCTTCGCTCTCTCCTCCTTGACGTTCGCCTTCTCTGAGCCCCTGGCCCCGTTTGCTCCGTCGGCGGTTCGAGCCTCCAGCTGCGCCTTGACTTCCTCCTTTTCGACCTCGAACAGCAGGTGTGACCACACTTCGGACAGGGCCTTCATCGCCGCCTCGTACTCAGACTCCAGCATGCTTTGCAGATTCTCCGCCGCCCAGCCTGCCATCGCCCCCGCCATCGCTCTCGCCCAGGCAGGTTTCGCCTCGTTGGCCTCCATCTCATGTCCCGCTTCCAGTACGAAAACCACCTGCCGCAGCTGCGGCACTGTCTTGGACGCTCGTAGCTCTTGTATCGTTCGTAGTTGCTGCTCCATCACGAGCTTCATGTCCTCCATTTCTTGGCGCATTTTCTCGATGTCTGCGTGCACCCCTTTGTCGTTTGGCGACCCGCTGGCACTGGAGTTGCCCCCAATTGACACCACGTCCGCGGGGTTCTTCTCCGGGGTTCCGTTCCCTGCGATCACTTGGGCATGTTGTGCTGACATGTAGAACGTGCAGTCGTTCCAATTGAAGGTCCGCTTGTGGAGGGTCCCGAAGGCTACGACTTGCTCGTAGATGCCCTCCATGGATCCCTTCAGACCATACTTCTGCCTCAGCCGATCTGCTAGTTCAACGGTGTCAATTCCCGCTGTCTTTGCCGCCGCCACGAGTCTGTCCGTGTCTTGCTGAAGCGTGGATGCATTTAGCAGCTACGTGGCCAGTTTATGCTGGCCCTGCTCGAGGTAATCCTCAAAGCTGATCGGCTGGTTCTCAGACTCAGGCATGGTCAGGGCGACGGCACACCACAAAACAAACAAACACTAGGCGAGTGTTCACGAGGTGCCCTCCTCCCACCCCCTTGCCCAATTTAAACTCAAGTTTACTGCATAAACTTTAGTTTACAAAAGGTATGAGAGCACCCATGAGTATGTGCGTTGTGTCTTTGTGCATGTATAAGGAGGTTTAATTTTTGGCGGAAACCGTTTAATATGTGCTCGTTTAATATTAATGCTGCCGACCCCTTAATTTTCAATATTTGAAAATTTAATAGAAAAATTAAAGCCAAATATTAATGCTGAGCGGCAATTTTAATGTTTTTGTACATCCACACGGGCAAAAGCCCCCCCCCCCCCTCCCGACCCCCCGACGGAAATTGGTAGGCAAACGCGCAAGGCACCCCGTGGGGTTGAATTTTTCCCCGAAACACCGCAAAAAACATCTCCAAAAATGGCAAATTTCCGTTTAACGTATTAATATTTACCCAGATATTAAACCATATTGACTTTAACGTGGGTTTCTAGGGGATACATAGATGGTGGGATGTGCTGCACAAGTTCAGGTAACAGTGGGTGAGACATGGACACTCAATTCTCGCAGAGAACTCAATTCGCAAAGCAGCAGCTTATCAATTCACAGATCAACCATCCATCCCTTCACCCAAGGACACTATTGGTGGGCAGGGTGTGCACACGGTAAACAAAGGCACATGACGCAGTGTGTGGAGCGTGGTCGCAGACCACATAAGAGGTTGTGGCAGGGAGGGGTCACGGCAATGGTCGCCGCACGGTCCAGTTTGACTGGGAGCGGTCCACTGGTCCAACTACTCGCGCTTTGAAGCATCACCAACCTTGGCACCATCTGCACCTGTTGGCCCTCGCCTGTCAGCTGAGGGACGGCCCTGTTATCACGATGGCACAGGCCATGTGATCCCAGCCAGTGTTCCGATAGGGAGGAGGTGGTGAAGGTTTCGCTTTTGTGCAGAGGAATCTCTTTTTGCTTGCAGGGTGTGCACACATCATCCTAGCACCGCAACCCGTGGGCAAACATGTCCAGTGCAGCGGGGGCGTCAAGCAACGTGAGGGGGCTGAATATGTGCGTTGGTGACGCCGTACACTTTGGACATGTGCATCGTTCCTACGTTCATCGAGACGAACACGCATAGTGGAGCACGGCACAGCACCACACTGTGCATAACACACCACCTCCCGAAGTAGAAGGTCGCGAACAATTTCTACGCAAACACTTTACTGCTCTGGGTTGGATACGGCCTTCGATGGTACTTGTTGCCAAAACCCCATTCTCTTTTTCCTTTTTCGCTACTTGGACCCTAACAAGAGTAATTCATTCATCTTTGGCCCGCCACTGGGGTCACGCACTATCTTGGGTACCGGTCCCAAACATTGCTTGAGCATATGGTTGTTCTGTGTTTGGGGCTTTTACTTTGGTAGATACAATATCGCCCGCAAAATCATTCCCAAAAAAGACAATTGCAAAAAAAAAATAAAGTACATGCATGTACACACATACATCATAATCACTGGTGTACAATGGTGTACAAATAGACGGCCATGTATGGGTCCGGTGGCTGGCCACTACCTCAGCATGTTAACGACTATGAACCACAAGCCGAGCACAAAAAAACAATGGACATACTCACCAAACACTTTCCATGGGGGGGTTGTCGCACGGTGTGCGCACGGTTCAATGTTATTGGAATATGCACCCAGCATCTACCCCGTTGAACAGCCCCCACAGAACCACACCTAGGGTCCCAAAGTCTGCACCTAGCAACCATTGCTGGCATACCAGGAATGTTTGTTTTTTGGTTTGCTGCTTGTCACAGGTCCCAGGGTCCTAATTTCTGCACCTTGCGGCTCTTGCTAGTATACCAGAATTGAACTGAAATTCTCCACGAAGACCTGGCATTCCAAAGGTCTGGTTGCAAGCATTTTAAGTTATTTGGTTGTAAAGACGCAGGAAAATATGCCTGGCCTGATGCATAAAAGCCTTCCCCGCACAGTGAAATGTTGTGCCCAAGCGGGAGGGGACAAGACGAACAGAGAGGGGTTTATTTTCAGTGCAGTCCCCACCACGCTCTCTCAGACCCTATGAGTGCCACGGCGTCGTCTCACACCCCCCCCTTCGAGGCGAAGAACCCCTCCCCTCTTACCGTAGCACTCAGCCAACCGTTTAATTGAAAGAAAGAAAATTTTGGAAAAGGAATTTTCAAAAGGGGGGCAACCAATGGTCAAGCAACAGCTGAATAGCTGTCCTGCATGCAAAACAACCATGAAGAACCCAATTTTGTGGGAAAAATCAAGCGTTCTGGATCTGGGTATTAAACAATACCAAAAAGTATGCACGGTGCGTGCGCGGTGCGCGCGGGGATCAAGCAACAAACCCCATATTCACACATCTTGGCATCATGCCTGCTAACATCTGACTGCACATAATTTTGCTCACGGGTATGCCAATATCTCATCGAGGGAGTATCTGCACCGCGCGCGCACCGCACGTGCACCGCGCACCGCGTCCGCACCGCGTCAGGTATTTGAACAACTTCCCTAGGAGATGGTCTACTGGGAGAGGAGTTGTAAATGGTACCTAGTGGGCTCTGAGGCGTTACCATTCCCCCTGATTGGCTCTGGATGAAAGGGTCTACGGAGCAACCCCAGTACCCGCACCGCGCATGCACCGCGCGCGCACCGCGTCTGATACTCCCCCATCAACCTTGCATTACTTCGCCCTCTTTCTTCTTTCGTTTTACTTGTGACTGAAGTTCCACCAAATGTCCATTGAGAGTTACCCCCCCCCCTTGTATAAGCTACGCCAATGCACACAATTATTACAGTCCCGACGCCTACTGTAGCTTGGACAAGGGCGTGGCTTGCGCGCAACACATACAGCCACCGACACACACGTGCGCGCGCATGGTATGTGTGCACCTTGACCTCCACCCACATTTCCAAGAGCCTGCAAACACAAGGAAGCCTTGGGAACCTGAAATTTTCAGGTTCACACCCATGTTGTCACAAGCAATCAAGGATGCGGAGCCTACAAATATTAGGCTTGGAAACCCTTGTTGCGATCATACACCATGCAGAACAATTGCACATGCTCGGCACTTGAAGATGCGTTTGGCCGAGGCGTAGGGGGAATCCTTGCACTGCATGCACACTGCGCGCTACTTTTAGACTATGTTCCCCCCGAAGAGCCCCTAGGCACGCCCCTTGGAAACACCCTTAGAATTAGGCGACCCAAACTAGACTGGAGGGGACCTTGAGGGGGACCTTCCCGGTTCTTGTGGCATGGTGAAGGACCAGGGGCCTTTGGCTAAGTGTTTGCACTGCGTGGGCACTGCGTGGGCACTGCGTGCATATTGCGCACGCAGAGGCTAGGATACTCACCCAAGAATAGCTGTCACCTGTTAGGGGGAAGACTGAAAAGTGTCAATACCATAGCGTTGGCCAGGTGTCCATCGATACTTCTGGTTGTAGTTATAACCAACACCATCGTCGAAGAAGAATTGTCCGGTCCTGGTGTCGTTTGCACAAGCTGAGCACAAGAAAACTGCACAGGACTTGGGATGGCAGTACTGAAGTATCTCCAAGGCCGGAAGTACCGGCGGTTGTATGGACGGGTGCGCTGCGGACCACTCCGCCGGAAGCGGGACCCCACTCTGAAACAGACCCTGACCCTATACCCTGGCCCACACGCTGCAGCACGGTTAGATCCCCCACTCCACCCGAGGGGATCGGTTTCAAAAGGGAAAGGAAAGGGCAGGCGCTCTCAGGGGGTCAGCCGGTCAGTGGGTGGGTGGGCGGGCAAAGACAAGAAAACTGCCTAAACATTGGAGACGCAAACAAAAGTTGAGACGAGGCACAACTAGTGTTTGCACAAGCAGAGCACTAGAAAACTGCACAGGACTTGGGTATTCATTCTCCGCCGTACCCAGCTCTCGCACCACAAAGCCCACATCCGAATCCCAGCCCCACAGGAATGTGAACTGAGGTAGTAACCAAGTAAAAAGGCGAGACAAACAGAAGCACCCCCCCCCCCCACGGCAACCAGAGGACCCGCCACCGTGCACTGCTGACCCGCATCTTCCCGAGACACGGCGCCGCGCTCAATGGCAGAGGTCAGAGGCTGAAGTGGAGGGAGGGTAGGAGTTGTGTCGGGCCCCGGGCCCACATCAGCAGTGCCACCCCCGGCGGACTCCTCCAGCGGCCACGCCGTCATGGACACCCACCGCAGTGGGCAGATACAGGCCATCACGACGGTCGCCGGGCCCCACGGACGTAGAAGGCGGTCAAATCGCACCACCCGGCCGTCAGCCCCAGCGGAATGCGGACTGAGGCAGGCCCAAAAAGACAAATCAAATAAAGCACCCAGCAGCCATGCCGCCAACCAAATAAAAAGACAAAACAAATAGACGCACCCAGCGGCCACGCCGTCAGGGTCACCCTCCGCAGTGGGAGGATACAGGCAATCACGACGGTCGCCGAGTCTCACTGATGGTAAAAGGCGGTCAATCCCAGCACCCGGCCGTCAGCCCCAGCGGAACGCGGGCTGAGGCAGTCCAAAAAGACAAAACAAAAGCAGCACCCAGCGGCCATGCCGTCAGGGACACCCACTGCAGTGGGCTGGCACAGACGACGACGACAGTCGTCAAGTCTCACGGGTTGAAGAGGCGGGCAAATTGCAACGACAGCCCATACCGTGCTTGGATCCATATATAGGGTACAGCAACCCTGTGTCCCTGGTTCCAGTCCGTTAGGGAGACCACAGCGACTCCCTCCGGCAGCCTTACCTCCCAAACCTGGCAGCATGCATGCCGCCCTGGGGGCTTAACGTTGCGGCCGTCGGGGGTCGTGCGGCGGTGCGGCGTGCCTCCCACGCGTGCGGCCACGTCCCGGACCGCTCGTTCCAAAAACCCCTCCCTGTCGTCAGGGAGGGGGCACTGGGGGCACAGGCGTACCCCGTTGCCGAGCAGCACCCGGCGGATGGGCAGGCGCGCCAACCTGCCGCGAAGGCGGGTGCGGAGCACGCTGCTCCACTTCGCCGCCCGGCGCTGCTTGGCGTCCGCGGAACGCCGGTGCCGCTGTCCGCCATGGCGACCCCTCCGGTGGGCTCCACGGGAACCCCTTCGCTTGCGGGCCCCACGCGAGCCCCGACGCTTGGTCATAGGTGCGGAAAGCAAAAAAGGGTGCTACATGGAGGGCGCATACGCTGCCGCCGCTGGACTGCCTGGGGGGGGGGGGGGGGTAGCATCCCCGGAGGCACACCACCCCCCTCACCCGAGCCTCGCCCAAATTATCCAGCAATGCATCCCACGTGCACCAAGCCTCGACTTCCGCTCTGGCCTGTGAGCCTCCAAACACTGACGTCACCCTTGACCTAGGGTCTCCCGGCTGTAGCGCCGAGGGCACCCACACGAGGCGGAGTACGATCCCTGATACCCACAGGACCCTAGCCAACGACCGAAGGACCGCTTGGTGGTGGGTCAGGTGGCTAGTCGCGCGCAGTCGGAGAACCTGAGCAATGGCTGCCTCACTGTCGCTACACACCGTAACAGATCGGTGTCCTGTCCTGACAGCAAACCTGACAGCCCACGCGACTCCCCTCAGCTCCGTGGTTTGCTGGCTGGCAAAGCGGGCAGGAGGTGTCACATGCGTACGCACACCCACTCCCGGCACGAGCGCTCCCACCCTCCAGCACCCCGCATCGCGCGCTCCATCGACACAGATGACGACGCCCCCGCACCACAGAGAGGATCGCGAAAGCCTGTCCTCACTCCCAAACTGGAGGGTCCTCAACTGCCGCCAGGCCTCCCCACTCGGCGCCTGCCAGGGCTCGGCCGCCACCGCCACCAATGTTGCGAGGCTGCCCAGAATTTCCAGGGGGAAGCCCTGGGCCGACTGTTTGACCCCCCCCACCGTTCTACCCCAGCGCAGCCAGCAGCAGGCGCCCGCCGCGAAAGGGCAACCCAATCCCCTTGGTCGCACATGCCAATTCAGCAAACCCAGGAAGCTTTGGAGGTGCCGGTCGTTGCCTACGCCAACCGCCAATCTCAGCCAGCCCGCCCACAACTGGAGCAGCGCTTGTTCGTGGCTCCTGATCTGCCCAGTCTGCAAGTCAAGTTCCTTCCCCAGGAATGACGCTACAGGCACCGGGTCCAAGACACTCTTAGGACTTATGAGGAACCCAGCCTCGATCAGGGCACGCACAGCCGCTCGCCCCGCCTCCCTGAGCACCTCCCTATCAGTGAAGACGAGCAAAAAGTCATCGAGGTAGTGCACAAGGAGTATCTCGGGGGGCAGCACCCCCCGGAGAATGCGAGCCAAACTCGTTTGGCACAGATAGGGGCTGTATTTCCAGCCAAAGGGCAGGCGCGACAGCGCCACAGGCGGAGCCCCGGGGGCGGGCCGGAAGCGAAAAACCTGGCGCGCACCCTGGGGCAAGCAAAAGCTCCAAAACGCATTTTTGAGGTCAATGTGGAGCCCGTAGAGGCCCACATCAGGCGGGAATGCCGATAAGGACCTGGCCAAATCCTCCTAGGAATCCAATCTAAAAGTGGGGGGTTTGCCCCCGTCACTCTTGTTGATCTTGACGCAACTCAAGATCAAGGATACCTTCTCGGAGGACTTGGGGATGACGAAGGGGTAACACGTGGGGGGGGGGGGTCAGCCGTCTCCTCGTAGACCCCCGCCCCCCTCAACGCCTGCACTATCCTCTGGACCTGCTGTGATACCCATCGGGTTGCCCCTCTGACCACCCTGTCCCCGTCCTGCCACTCCCGCTCGACGTCAAAATCCTGGAGCCCCCCGCGGTAGAAGGGCGGAACTACAGCGTCCCACAGATCTTCAGGGAGCTGGTGGGTGCCTATCGGCCCCAATCCCCGGTCCAAAATGGCATCCTCGACCCCCCCCATGAACCGCGGAATGGGGGAGGTGTTGACATGGAGGCATGCCTCCCAGGCGTCCTGGTGGAGCGTGCGCAAGGCGCTCAGGAGAGCGGGTAAAGCCCCTTGCAAGCGGAAATCCTCGGCTGTATCGAAGACTCTATTCAACCACAAATCCACCCTCTTCGCAACCATCCACAAGCCACAACGTTCCCGCTCGGCTATCCAGTGAAAATGGGGGGTGAGTGCCTGCATGAACTCCAGGAAGAGGGGGGGCTGTTCCCGCACCCTCCCACCCCTGTCGGGACCCTTACAGAGGGGGGGGGGGGGGCGACGCCACTGGGCCCGCCCGCCCCCTAGCCTTGGCCTTGAGACGCTCAGCTGCAGCCACGAAGGCACCCTCCACCGGGCCTTGCGTCTCCAGCGTCCGGACATGCCCGCCCGGCCCGAGCTTGATGCGCTTGGGCTCCGGCGCCCCGATCTGCTGGGCCAAACGAGGTCTCCCAACTTGACGGCGTGCGGGGGCTCGGGATCGCACGGCCTGCGCACCACCCACGACCACCTTAGCGCGACGCGGCCCCGTGTATGTGCGGTGGACACGGCCCACCACTCCAACTTTCGAGCCCGCTGCGGGTCCCCCTCTGACAGGACCAACGGCTGCTCTGGAGGACCACGGTGTACGCTCCCGCCCCACGAACTTGACAACTCCGGCCTGTCGACGCCCGGGGGAACCCCTGGCGCTGCCGACTGCGAAGTCGCCAGAGGGCTCGCTTCCGGAATCCTCGCTGTTGTCGTCGGTGTCCACGTCGGAATCCACATTGATGGGCCCGGCTGCCGTCCCCAGCCCGCACGCCCCCCCTCCCACTGCAACCAAAGGCCCCGCCACCGTGCACAGCTGACCCACATCTTCCCGAGACACGGCGCCGCGCTCAATGGCAGAGGCCAAAGGCTGAAGTGGAGGGAGGGTAGGAGCCGTGTCAGGCCCCGGGCCCATCTTAGCAGAGCCATCCCCGGCGGACTCCTCCAGCTCAGTCGCGGCTGGGTCTCCGTCGCCTCCGCTCCCAACTGTGCCGCTCGCGGTGGACTCCAGCTCCTGACCTCGCGGACGCCTCGGCTTGCGCTTGGTCGGGGTGTTGAGGGCGCTCGCGATACTGGGGAACATCGGGGAGCCCCACAGGGCCAGGACGCCCACACGTTCCGGAGTCGGCAAAGGCCCCTGGTCACGGGACCATGCGGGCAGTACTGTAGGGGCAACGACTCCCGGGTCCGACCATTTGGTGCCGTATTGCATCGCCACGGCCGTGCTCTGCCATCTGCCCCACCATTTGTAGTAGGCGAGGTCTGGTTTACGGGCCCAAGTCGCTGCTGCGCCTCCCCTGCGCAGGGCGTGCCACCTGGCTCGGGCGTGGGCGGTGCTAGCCAGGGTTTCGGCCATGCCTGCCTCCAATCCCGCTTCCCCTGACTGCCAGACGAGCATGTCTGAGGATCGGCCTAGCGAGACCATGTGGCTATGAAGCCACGCACGGATGCCGTCCGCATACCTGTACAGGGGTCGGGTGGTGTACCCCTCCTCCCCTGTCTTGGAGCTCCAGAACTGGATAAAGCCTGGCATAGCCAGGTCAGTAACCCTGATGCCAGCTGCTTCGCCCACCCGTAGGTAGCATACCCAGCTGATGATGGCCAACGCGCTGAACACCGCTCCGTTTCTGGAGTCTCTGGCCTTTTCGACCAGCTGGACCAAGCCTGCTGGGGACAGATAGGGCTGAGAGCCCGAGGAGGCGGCTCCCGCCGCGATCCTTTTGTGCAAGGTGGTGACTGTTGGGGGTAGCCACTGGAGGTCCTCCACGGCCCGGACCGCGGAAGTAATACCCCGCAGGGCTGACTCTGTAGCGCCGGCTTGTGCCCGCTCTGCCAGGAGGCCTCCCAGTGCCGCGGCTGTATCAGGCGGGCCCGTGCGGTCCGCGTAAGGCGCCAAGGCCCGGAGTCGGGACGCGTACTGCGAGCGGGTTCTCGGTCTCCAGGATTGCATGGCGCTTTCTTCCGGTGAGCAGGGGTCGTCTGTCCGGGCTGCTGTCTCCCACCGTCGGGCGAGCGCCCGCAGCTCTGCCGCTGTGTCCGCAACGCCGGAGCCCGGGGCGGCCGGTCCGGGCTCCAGCCGGTCCTGTCAGGACCAGTGTGGGCATCTAAAGTGCCAGTGGCGTTCGTCGGGGGAGCCCCGCTGCGCGCACCTCTGGCACCCTCCGCTCGGCGGCGAGTCCACAGGGATCCACTCGCCCTGCCTCGACTGCCATTGCAGTACCCCTCCCACCTCCCTGAATTTCACGCTCCGCCACGTGAACGCCGACCCTTGCTCCTTCCATGCCTCCTCCAGCGTGGCGTACTGGCTGGACTCGGAGCTGGACTTCCCGTGCGTTCCTGCATACCTGCGGGCATACGCCGCCTGGGACTGGGACACGCAGTCCCAGACCCTCCACGCCAGCCGTTCTTCTGGGTCGACTGCGGCCTCCGTCGCCTGGCCGCCGAACTCGCTCGGTCGGGGGATCTCCCCCACCTCACCAGCTCTAAGGCGTACGTACGCCTTGATGTTGGACAGCATGAGTCTCATCCACTATGCCAACTGGGGCTTCTCGAGGGCTCGTTTGCAAAAGGCGGAGCACAAGAACACTGCACAGAACTTGGGCACAGAACTTGGGACGGCAGTACAAAGTATCACCAAGGCCGGTACCAATGCCGGCGATAGAAGCTGACCCCGCCCTCCAAGAGAGCCATGGCTGCCCGCCTGCAACGCGGACGCAGTCCCAGCACATAGCGGTCAACAGACGAGACTGACCCAACGCAAGAACCCGGGGATGAATCGGTCTCCCGCTCAGCACGTCAGACTGCCGCCACATGAGGCGGTGATCATGCTGGACCCAACCACAACCATTTAACCCGTGAAGGGCGGGGTGCAGGTGCAACCCCCCCCCCCCAACTAAACTAGACTTGGCTGGGGTCCGGTGGGCGGTTGGCCGGACCCAGAAGAGGAGCGGCTGCCGTGGGTGGGTGGGCGGGTAAAGACAGAAAAACTGCCTAAGAAAGAAGGTGCAAACAAAAGTTGAAACGAGGTTCAACTAGTGTTTGCAAAAGGCGGAGCACAAGAACACTGCACAGAACTTGGGTATTCATTCTCCGCCGCAACCCTCCCTGCCCCCCCCCCCCCCGGCCCCAGCCACGCACTGGTGCCATCAGGAACCCGCTGGCCATAGCAGAGAACCCGAGGGGTGGAAACTGAGTTCTAAACCCCCTCCGAAACACCAACCAACGCAGAAAACTCCCCATGGGCCTTAGGGCCGCCACTGCAGTTTGCACAAGCAGAGCACAAGAAAACTGCACAGAACCTCCCCCCCCCCCCCACAGCAACCGCAGGTCCCGCCAACGTGCACAGCTGTCCCGCGTCTACCCGAGACACGGCGCCGCGCTCATGGGCAGGGACCAACGGCTGAAGGGGAGTGGAAGTAGGGGCCGCGCCGGGCTCTTTGCCCACTTCAGCAGGAGTGCACCCGGCGGCCTCCACTCATGAGCCTATCAGTAATAGTCCAGAGGCCTGGCAAGACTGGACCTGGGGCCATATTCAGCTTACGGGCAGGTCCTTGGGACAGGCGGTCTGCCTCCGCCTGGGCACAAAGGCCTTGGCTCACTGGGCAGCGAATAGGGCGACCTCCTCTGCAGTCCTCAGAGCCTTCACCCGTCACGACGGCCTGCACATAGTTGCCGAACATGGAGAACAAGGCCAATCAGCTGCCAGAACTGGTGGTCTGGGGGCCAGTGCTGCTCAATCCGCTGCCGCCAGAACTGTGTCCTGGAGGCCAGTGCTGCTCAAACCGCGGCCGCCAGCACTGGTGGTCTTGAGGCCAGTGCTGCTCCAACCGCTGCCGCCATAACTAGTGGTCTGGAGGTCAGTGCTGGTCAAACCGCTGCTGCCAAAATTGGTGGTCTGGAGGCTAGAGCTGCTCGAACCGCTGCCGCCAGGAATGGTGGCCTGGAGGCCATTGCTGCTCAAACTGCTGCTGCCAAAATTGGTGGTCTGGAGGCTAGAGCTGCTCGAACCGCTGCCGCCAGGAATGGTGGCCTGGAGGCCATTGCTGCTCAAACTGCTGCTGCCAAAATTGGTGGCCTGGAGGCCAGTGCTGCTCAAACCGCAGCTGCCAAAATTGGCGGTCTGGAGGCCAGTGCTGCTCGTACCGCTGCCGCCAGAAATGGTGGTCTGGAGGTCAGTGCTGCTCAAACCGCAGCTGCCAAAATTGGTGCCTTGGGGGCCAGCGCTGCTCAAAACGCTGCTGCCAAAATTGGTGGTCTGGAGGTAGATGCTGCTTGAACCGCTGCCATCAGAACTGGTGGTCCGGAGGTCAGTGCCGCTCAAACCGCTGCCTGCCCTAAGGCCCATGGTGGGGAGTCATATGTCCCCCTAAAAAGACAGAAAAACTACCTAAGAAAGGAGGTGCAAACAAAAGTTGAAACGAGGTTCAACTAGTGGTTTATTTCTGGCACGCTCAGTGGGGGCAGGCGGGGCCCCTCCTTCACTGCCACTCGGGCGAGTTGCTCTCTGAGTTCTTGAATTTCTTTGGCTTGTGCCGCCAGCCGCTCCTCGGCTAACTCTTGTTGGTTCTGATTAGGCTGCTCAACCCCGTCCATGGGTTAACAAAAACAAAGACAGGAAAACTGCCTAAACATTGGAGACGCAAACAAAAGTTGAGACGAGGCACAACTAGTGACTCGCCATCATCGAGTATCGGCGATCGAGAGCCTTCGAGCGACGATGACCACGTTGACTTGTCTGTAGTTGTGGATGTGGCCATACCGATCGATGATCTTGAGCATCTCGGTTCGAGAATCACCTTGAAGACAACCAAGGTTTTGGTGCCACATCGTAAATGCTTGGGAAGCCAAAAAAACCCTGGTACGGAACCAGAAACTTGTGAAAAAGGGCCAAAACTAGGGTTCGAGTATTTGCCGACATCCAAAACTTCGCACTGCGTGCGCACTGCGAGCGCACTGCGTGCATGGCATTCCCTTTGGGGGGAAACTTGACTGTGTGTTGGGCAGCGGAGATGGAGGGCAGTCATGTGGCGAGTCTAAACTTGGGATGGCAAAGGAGATGGACTCCATCTTGCATTGCAGATTCACCACTCTCAACCCATCTTGGTAGCATTCCAAGGGGAGGAGTCCGTCTTCAACCGTCCCAACCACCGTGGTAGGAGGTCGCAGGCCATTGGAGCGGGTGTAGAACACCTTATCCCCGATACTGAGATCCATGGAGAAAATGAGCCTGACAAATGAGGAGGGAAGTACGATGTCCTGTAGCAAGCAACGTCAAAATGTATCACCATATCAATCAACCGAGAAAAAGAGTAGATGTGGTGGAAATGGGCAAAAAATGCGTGGAAAAAAGTAGAAATGGGTGAAACAGGGTGAACATCCAAAAATGCTAGATCCCCAATGCATCAAAACCTACTACCAAACAACAATGATGCCCAAAGTACCACAAAGTATGGGCTTCTGCTACGGCCAAACGCCCAAATAGTTGCACTGCGCGCGCACTGCGCTTAAGGCACCCCCTTAGGGGCTAGTCTGGGCTCGGGCAACTTCAAATTCTTGGGAATGAAATGGCCTTGCATGTGGTCCCTTGTAAAATGCCCCCTTCTCCGATGGTCCCTTCATTGTAGCATCCACACGGTCACCAGTGCAATGTGTGAGAATAACTACACGCCCAAGTTCAAAAAGAGAAGATGGCATGGTGAGTTGGTACAAGGAAAGGGGATATAAAGCACAAATAACCCCAAAATCAGAGCCATGTGGGTTCAAGTGGGCAAAGACTCACAACAAATGTGTCCATGACTCTATGCAATTGGCAAATGTGACGACAAACCCATGTCTTATGTGGCCGCACTACATTTCATACGTAATTAAATTACGTACACAATTATCAGGGCCCTACACCTACTGTAGCTTGGACAAGGGCGTGGCTTATACGGGGAGGGGGGCACACGTAGCAGGTCATGGGTTAGTGACAAGGTCACTTTCGGGTGAGGGCTGGGTATGACCTAGCCTTACCTAACCACCTCACCTACTGTGGCAGGTGCCGGGAGGAACGAGTCCTGCACCTTGCCCCACCCCTGTCGCCCCGTTTGCATGGGGCACATTACTCACCCATCCGAGGAGAGGAATCCAGCCCAAAAATAGGGGCAGAAATCACAAGTAGCCCAAAAAGTTGCGCGCGCCCTGCGCACTAACACTCCCTCTATGACACACACTACCCAGTATCCGTGACTCTGGCTTCTAAATCCCGGATGCTACCCAGAATGTGACAGACCCTACCCAGCATCCAAACCAGTGACTCTGGCCTTCAAATACCAGATGCCACACTGGCTGAGCGGCGAAGGTAGGTGTGGTCTCTTGACTGGGCATAGGCAGTGGTTGTGCCATCTAGACACGTGGGAGAAGCCACCGTCCATGTCCTGAAAGAATGTCGCCCCCACAGCAGATTTGCGAAATTTCTGTAATTTTTGTTGAGCTTGGAAAGCTTGCTTTTTCCCCCATGGCAGGCACCATGCATGTATCAGGGAGACACCAAGCATGTCTGCACAAAGTTCAGTTGCTGTGCAAGTTCAACGCATGTTCGTTTGGTGCCCCTCGGGTGTTTGTTGCCAACAGTCCCTTGTGCTCAGACTTTCCCTAAAGGGCACAATGTGCAACAAAAGCCCCAAGCCAGCCCAACTGCCCAAGCCCGAAGCCAAATTCCCCTCCTCTCACAAACACACACCAGCACGAAAGGATGCAAAAATACTTCAGATACAGAAGTGTCAAAGATCAAATTACATATGGATCAAAGCGAGTGCAAAAGAGGTCGGCACGGCGGTGGCTTGCATGATGTGTGGTACAGTGCAATATTTTGCACAGCATTGACACCCATCCACAGGGGAAACCTTTGCCCTGTGCATGCCTGGTGCGCTACTTTTGGAAAAGTGCCTGAGACCTTCACGCCAGATCTACACTCCCCTAGACAAGTTCCAAAGCAGACTAGAAACTTGTCACCCTAAGATATCTTGCCATCACTTATGCTGGCATAGTCATGTCATGCATGCCCAAAAGCCCTCTGGCGATTGTGCGAGCTTTGTGTGTATGAGGCGCCACAAATATCACACGTTCTTGTGCAACTTGAAAAGCGAGATGTGGTGCTGTGTGGTGCACTCTGCACGGATGGTTTTGGGGTTGATTTGGCTTTTGTTTAAGCCTAAAAAATGTATGGCGCAAGCCCCACACAGCAGTGTTCCCCCAAAGTACTGTGGCACCTGTGAACAGCAGACATGACCACGGTGCAGCAAGAACATGGCGGGGGGGTAGTACTGCAACAGACTGCTTGATAAAATGAGGGTGAGTATTTCGGGTGAGCATTCAGATGAATGAGTCCCAAAGCTGTGCACTGGTTCAGTGGGGATCTAGGAGCCTATGCTTGGCCGTCTTTGTGTGGCCCCTGAAAGGCCAGTGTCATGTCGGGCTTGCACAGTGTGCACATTGCACACATAGGAGCCCACGATATATTGCAGACCATCTGCATAGGTTTGTGCCCTACACAATGCTCAGGCCAACACCTTAGACTTCGCAATAGTTTTTTGACGATTATTGGTTGTAAATAAGCTTGATAATAATGAAATTTTCGATTTCTCAACTGCCGTTCAGTTGGCAAAATGACATGCCTGTCTCTTGTCACTCAAAAGAAAAAAGGCCAGAGACCAAACAACAACGAGAAGCAAAACAAATTCCGAAAAGCCCGTTCAGTGACACAGGGCATATATCAGCCCGTAAAATGGACATGGGCGAGATAGACTACGTGAAACATCTCCGTAATGGGGCTCTCCTGGGTTTATGGAAGAGTGCACCCAGCAACCAGCCCTGAAACCCCCCCAAAATGATTGCAATACTGCACCAACTGTGGTCCAGACACGATCGTACCCCCCCTCCCCTTGTATAAGCTACGCAAAAGGCCCAAATTACTACGGTCCCTGCGCCTACTGTAGCTGTAGACACCCAGGTTCAAAAAGAGAAGATTGCATGGTGAGCTGGTGCAAGAAAGGGTAACATAATGCACAAACTTTATGGGGGGTTCAGACTAAGAAGGGCTGGTGTAGCCTGCTCACTTCACAGTACTCAAGATAACCTCTCGGGATCAAGGTTCAGAGCTGTCCAGTGCTACAATGATCCAACAATGGCCGTGGTAGCGGATCTGACACGTAGTGACATGGGGGGTGCCCAGGTGCAGTCCTTGACCCCGAAACCCCTTAAACATTTTGGCCCCTTGAAAGGGGGTGTGGGGGAGGGGGGGGGACACCAACCGCTACCTCGTGCCGGGGCTGAGCTTGGAGGGCAGGATCTTCAATGAGCAACAAACGACATTTGTCCCCATTTGTCTCCATTTGTCCCCGCAGTGGGGAAAGATTGATATGGCCACAAAATCAGAAGTGGCTGCACAAATCCTGCCTTCTTGGGGGCCCAGGGAAAATGCCCAGAATAACATGCGCATTTTGAATTTAATTTAATATATGGGGTGACCAGTTCTCCCGGCCATCAATGTGGCACCAAAAATTTCCAGCACCTGCGGCGCCAGCCAATTTCTCCATTTTGGCTTGTACCATGGTTGGGACCTCTCAAACATTTTGGCCCCCCAGAAAGGGTGGGGGGGGGGGGGGCATGAGCAACGGACATAGGACTCACATACACCCCCGTGACACAGGTATATGGCCATAGTCACAACTCTCAGTTCATTGTGTCAATTTGCCGCACTGCACCACGATCTAGTTCTACATCGAGTTTTCCTTGGTACCACCGCACAAATTTTCCTTGGGCCAGAGGGGGGGGGCGGGGTCAGGGACTGCACCTGGGCGCCCCCCGTGTGTAGTGAGGATTAGCTGAGTCTGAAACCAGGTTATGCAGTGGGAGACTGTCAAGGGTAATATAATGCACAAATTCTATTGCCTTCGGCAGTGCACCTCGAAGAGAGGTTGACAGTCAGCCAATCAGTCAGTTAGACAGGCCAGCAGTCCGTCAGACAGAAACACACACTTTGGGTTTTTTGTTAGTAGCAGACACTTTATGTAGCAGTCGGGACCAATCTGACTTCCAGCATCGGTGGTGGCCGAGTGGTAATGCATGCCACCGCAAACTTATAGGTTGGCGGTTCGAACCCTGGTACGGTGATCATTTGCAGCGGTGCCGCCGCTGCAAAAGTCAGCAGGCCAGGATTCGAACCACCGACTATAGAGTACGCGTCGGCTACGTTACCATTGGACCAGCGGCGATGCTACAGCGTTCAGCTTCCCCACTGCTTGAAGCCTGTTGAGCAAAAACTTTTGACCCCCCCCCCCACCCCCCCCCCCCACCCACCCCCCCCCCCAAAAAGTGATATCCAGTTTTAGGGGGTAGAGGCCTCAGAATCAAAAAATCCATTGGGGGATGCTCTTATTGGGCAAAATAATGATTTTACAAGGGGTTGGACATCCAATATCATGCCTTGGGGTATGCTGCGCGAATGACCCCAAAAAAGGGGGGTATACGCCGCTCGCGCCTGCGCTTGATCTAACAACCTCTCTTCGAGGTGATTTCCCCAAAATCAGAGCTATGTAGGTTCAAGTGGGCAAACACTCACAACAAATGCGTCCATGACCCTATGTAACTAGCAAATTTGGCACCAAACCCATGTCTTATGTGGCTGCACTACATTTGGTACCGAATCAAATTAGGTACCAAAATTAATACGGTCTCTGTGCCCGCTGTAGCTTGGACAAGGCCGTAGCCTATAAAGGGGGGGGGGGGGTTGAAGCATGGTTCCGTGTTTGAAGCACCACCCAGCACAGAGTCCTTGTGCCTGGACAAACCATTGCACCCTGACCAATCCCCCTGAGGAACCACAGCCACCATCAGGGCAAACAACGGTCAGACACAGAAGACGAGGCCGTGTTCCTCAACAACCTGTAGGTAAGCGGTCCTTTAGGGGGTTTCGCTCATTACATCAACATTCCCTGACAACCCCATCGGAACACGCACTCCCCCCCCCAACAATGGTATAAGCATAGAAAATGACAAAAACAACACCACCTCCTGTTGTTCTGACAAGGGCATTATTTACGTACACGGTGATCATTGTGTGTACGTACGCGGTGAAAAGACACAGGCAGCAAAGCAATGCATCATTGAGGCCTAGACAGCCATTTCAGCAGAGGTGCAGCAAAATCACGAATGAGGGAGGGGCAAAAAGTGGCAGGACAATCATCAGCATCCCCAAAAAACCATCGGCCACAAAAACAGGCCTGTATGCTCACCGCCACCACACTCACCCACTCACCACCGGGGCCTTGCAAAACGGGCAAAACGGGCAAAACGGTGCAAAACGGTGCAAAACGGGTGCAAAACGGTGCAAAACGGTGCAAAACGGTGCAAAACGGTGCAAAATGGGTGCAAAATGGGTGCAAAATGGGTGCAAATTGTTTGAATGGTCAAAAGCGAAGATGGGGAAATGGCACATGGGCAAATTGGCAAATGGCAAATGGGCACATTGCAACACCATGGACATCATTTCCTTTGAGTATGCGGCTGTTATGAGGCATCCACGACGCCGTTGAATCCAAATGAGACATACGCTTTGTGCAACGCATGTTGCATATTGTATTGCTTTTCTGAGCGCACATTTTTCCACATGGAAAAGGAGCGCTCCACGTCACACGAGGTGTGCGGAATGCACAAGGTTTGGATTGCATATGGATACATCGTGGGTAGGCGGTCTTTCATGCTATCCCACCATTGGTGAATATCGAAATCACCGTTATCCGGGACCACACACGCCTTGTACAATGCCCACTCACCATTGTCGACCACCTGGGCCTGCACATTGTTGGGAAGCATCAGAGGGTATGCAGCAGGGTCCATGGGCAGGTTGGGTAGTTGTCTGGGGTCAAAGATGCGTGCTTCTTTCGCAAAATCCATATGCTTGGAGACATATTTCCACAATTTTGCATGCACAGCTCCTAAGCACTCCAAAAACTGCTTGGTCCAATGGTTAACATCATGCACATTGGTACCACCGAGTGTCTTGCGATGCAAACGCACATTTGTGAGGTTGCGCAAAGTTTTTTGGGTTACCAACTCCTGCAATGTCGTGTGTAGTGCAAACATTCGGTTATACACACGATGCATCTGTGGTTTCCGCCGATTCTGAGGGTTGCCATGCAACAGAGTGGCTGAGGTTGACACTTGAACACGATCCAAGAGTTCAAAAACCTCTTTAGCATGCTCAACGACAAAGATCAATTGTAAGCGCACCAAAGCGGCATTGGCTGACAACCACTGATGGAAATCTTTCATAGTCGCCGGGGCATCAGGTCCATTGGCCTCCACTCCCACCCAAGCAGAAAAATCAACAAAATTGTTGCAGTGCCAGATGGAACAGTCATACCAGCCAGACCATCGAGTGTCTGCCCAATCGGGGGGGGCACTCCTGCCTTCTACGTCGGCACCTGCACCTGGCTGTCGCAAATGCTTCCTGAGGCGCTGGCGGCGCCTGATATTTTTTTTGCCCTTCAACACTGACCGTGCCTTAGCCATATACTCACGCAACACTTGCATGCACTTGTGGTCACGGAACACCCCCCCCACCAAATTCAGGATATGGGCAACACAACGGATATGTGTTGCTTTTGGAAATTTCACTGCCCAATGCTTTCGGAACTGCAAAGAGGTTGTGGGCTGTGGGTTTGGGACAGGCTTGCAAACAGAGGATCCCTGTGATAGTGGCTGTGACAGTGGTTCAGACAGTGGGACAGACTTGCAAGCAGAGGATCCCTGTGATAGTGGCTGCGACGATGGTTCAGGCAAAGGGTCAGAGGGTTGAGAGGGCTGGGATTGTACTCGCGGCTCACACTCAGACTCTGGTGACACACATGCAGGCATGCATTGCACAGATTTGCTTTCTGATGACACAAAGGGGGACATAAATAGGGTTTTCAAACAGTGCTGAACAGCAGCACCCTTGTCACGAGGAATGCCTGCATGTACATGCAAATTCTCTATCAGTGCATTTACAATGGCTTCAATTTGAGGCCGCCCAACTGCCAGAAGATTGGCAAGCTGCAACTGCCACGGTGGGGTCTTTTGAAAAATGCCTTGTTGCAGACACTTTTCACTCTTCAGTGGGGCTTCAAGAAGATCAGCCACTGCCTGCAACAAAAAAAAGTTCCCAAACACGAATACGGTGCAAAACGGGTGCAAAACGGGAGAAATGCAAAGCGAGACGTTGGGCAATTCCCAAAACGTGCCCATTGCAAAAAGCAACCTGAGTAACGTTGAAAACCGGTTCGTCATCCGTTTGGGGGTCTTCCTCAAGAACTGCTGCATTGGCCTCGTCACTGCCCGCCTCGGGGGGTGCTGCATCTTCTACATCGGTGTGTAGCAACCTCTGTTGCTCCTCCGCAATCTTCTTTTTGGCCTCATCCCTCTTCCCAAGGCGCAAGACTCCAAGGGTTTTGTCCTCCACTTTCACATAGCTAGGGATCCTTGCACCAGAATACTCTGTTGGATGAAACACAATGCAACACGAAAATGCTATTTTTAGCACGTTTTTGCGTTCTTAAGGGACGGCACTACACCTGTTTTCAATCCAGCGATGCCCACATCCTTTGCTTTGAAACGTGTCAACTTCCTTGAGGCATCATAACTAGTCCACCACTCCTGCTTGACTGCCCAACTGTTGTTCACAAAAAGTGAACCATTGTGTGCACAAAAACTTGGGGGATCCATAGCACTGCACAAAAGGGGGAAACATGAGAACACTGCACCGTTGAGTCTGAGCCTGAGCCTGAATACAACCCCAGCCATGCAAGCAGTACAAGACACGCAAGAGAAGTCCCCTTCCCACACTGTTATGAAAAACTACACACCACCACTCACCGACTGCAAAACGGGCAAAAATGGGAACTCACCGCACTCACCGAAAAGTCGGTGAGCATACACCCCTGCAAAAAGGAACTGCCAAATTCCATGGTTCCAAAGAAGTTCAGAAACAACACCTCACGTTGTTCTGACACAGGCGTTGTTCTCACAAGGAAGGGGAGAGTACGCCATAAAGGCTGAGTGAGTATGCCAGTTGACACTTCTGGGTGTATGTACTCATTCACCTTTTGAGGAGGGAAGCCTCCACAGATGGATAGGTGGGTTTGTGGTCCACCCGTTGGGTTGGGAGCAGTGATGGATGTAATTGGGGGGGCGGGTGTCCCTCCCTCCCCCCCCCCCCCCTGTTGTGACGAGGCGTCACAATACGCGTCACAAAAAAACCCGGTCACAGATTGAGCCACGCAGGGTACCAGGAGGCAAGCAGGACAACCCTTCCAGAGAGGCATGTGTGTGCAGCAGGGTACAGGCAACAACAAACAGTTTTTTTTTGTTTCTGGGTAGTCCACCAGGGTTCTTATTCACTGTCACTGTGCAGCAGGGTTCTCATTCACTGTCACTGACAGTGAGGGCGCTTGCGCTGGCAAAAGAGGACAGGGAGCTGCCTGAATCCGAAACCTGTCCCAGGTTATCAACATACTCTGCAGTTTCTGGCAGAACGCGTTCCCAGGGTTCTTATTCACTGTCACTGTGCAGCAGGGTTCTCATTCACTGTCACTGTCACTGTCAGTACCACTTTCCTCGTCACTGACAGTGAGGGCGCTTGCGCTGGAGGCATCTGTGGAAATGCTTCCAAAAGAGGACAGGGAGCTGCCTGAATCTGAAACCTTGCATCTCTATGCTGTGCATGCAGTGGATGGATGAATGTCACAAAAAACAGCAAGGTCAGAAGCAAGGTCAGAAGCACAGACACAACTATTCAGCAACCTGCCCACATGCCCTCAGGAAATACCACTGCCCTCAGGAAGTACCGCAGAGCCTTTTGGGTGTCACAATATTTTCAGAAAAGCTGTTTTCCCACTATGGCCTATTGTATTTTTTGTGACATGTCACAATTCACTACCCCCCCCCCCCCACCCCCACCCCCTGAGTGGCGCACAAATTAGATCCATCACTGGTTGGGAGTGAAGCAGGTGGGTTCAAAAATTGCGAGAGGCGGGGAGCGGCTCATGATGCCACCATGACTATGTTCCCATTTTGGAAGCGCCCCACCCATGGGGGGGGGCGGGTTACCTAAAGAATGTTATGAGTTGTTTCTGAGGAACAACTCTGACAGGCATGACCCAGCCGGTGTTTCCAAACATAACGTGCTTGCTCACTGGCATGTCCTGTGGCATTCTTGACCACAAACACTGTGGTCAGATCAAACAATGGCCAGACGCAGGCGTCATAGTGCCCCGCCAAAGCCGTGCTAGCGCAAAAGGGGGCATTTGGTACGAAATCACATTTCGGCACCAACACCTCCAACCGCGTACACAAGCCTTGGCAATTGCGTTTCATCGACCCACAACCTGTTCATCGCACAGCAATTTACAGAACGGGCACGATTTGCAAACTGGAGGATGGACGCCTTGCGCAAGTTCACACCATCGCAGTTCACCAGGCTTTCAAAGCGAGGGTTGAACACATTTTAATGTGTGTATCATAAAGTGTTGATGTGGTCTCCCCGCCCCTTGCGAGCAGAGTAGTGGTCGGTGAGCAGCATAACCCTAGGGGTCCCGTCTCATCTGAGGTGACCAAGGTGCAGCAGGCGAGAGAGAGAGAGAGAGAGAGAGAGAGAGAGTGTGTGTGTGTGTGTGTGCATTTGTTCATGGGGCATAGGCCTTGGGCTTCAAGGCTTGTTTCTTTATCCCTGTGTCCCAGTGGGAGCAGTGGAGCCTTCGCCCAAGGTGCAGCAGGCTCACCAGGATCCTCTCCCTCGAGTGCTACTTGCCAAGGAAGTGCTCAGCACGCCCTAGCACCTTCCATCCACTGGGACGCCCCACCTGGTCTGGCACTCTGTGCAGCGCCACCTGTGACCCACTGGGTCAGTCAAGTAGCACCTCAGACCACATGCCCCGTGCACCCCTCTGGGGTTCAGCCGTGGGCTGGAGGAAGCCGCAGGTTGTTGGCTGGAGGAAGCCGCAGGTCACCCGATCTACAGACTCCCCCAACACCCTTAGTGTAGGGCTCCCCTGCCCTGCTGCTGGGGCCCGGAGCACCAGGCACACACAACGCCGCCCACACACGCCAACATGAGGTCCGCAGCCCTGGACAATTGTTCGCTCACGCCGCGAGAAGACAAGCAGTGAGAGCAAAGCAAAGTAGCATTGAGGTCCCGACAACAATGTCTGTGGAGGTGCATCGAAATCAGTTGCTGGGGCAGGCCTGCACGTTCTGGTGATAAATGCAAGGGAGGGGTAACAAGTGGCAGGGCAGAAACCAGCATCCCCAAAATACCATCCCCAAGGCCCAAGTCACCAAACAAGCTTGATCTTAACGGACCACTAGAAAGCAGGACCGCAAGATTCCACGGTTCCGGAAGTTGCCGAATGAAGCCAAGCCCAAGCTTCAGGATCACCTAAATAAGGAGCCGAGGACAATCCATAACCAGGCGTCCCACTCAGTCCCTGAAGCAACGTGCACCTGCTTAGCAGCTGGTTCTCCAGCATTCAAAAGGTGCTTGCGACGCCTCAGAGTTGACTATAGAACTCATATGGTCATCAGGTTGTCAATGATATGGTGTGCACAAGGGTGAGTTGCACCTACCACACAGTAGGCTGCCTGACATATCAGAACAGGTCGTGTACAACGCACCAATATATACATAAAGGTTTCCGACTCGGAGCAAGGCACTGCGCTTCGGACAGAATGCCACTGGTCAGCGATTTAGCTTCACGCACAGCAAACTCTGTGCATGCGTCTCCAGAAGGAGAGATTTCATGCCGACAACGGGCTGACAGTGGCAGATGGGCAACTATCAGTACCGCCGTGGAATATATGATCGAGCCTCTGAATGGGTTTCGCAGCAAACATCACAAAAGACATATTCACTGTATGTACTGTAGCAAGCACCCAGCCTGGTAAACTGCAGGCCAGTACCTCAAAAACAATTAACATTTTGAAGCAAGCACAGGCAAAGCCCTATAAGATTACCACACACACATGACGCGTTCATTTCATCAAACAGAAAGGATAGCCTTATTTCTTGCACAGACAGGATGCCCTGTGCAGCACTTACCAGAGGAAACGGCGACGGGAGGACAACAGGACCAATGAGACATGACCAGGGCTGTGCTTCAGGCGAACCCAAAAAAGAAACAATGCTGGACTGCGGTAGGCCGCCTGGACCTCCATACTACGCCGACCAGTGACCACTGTCGGTAACCACCCGACTGGCATGGTTCTCGATCAACTAAACCCCCGCCCCAAAAATAGGAACCGGTTCTTATTTTTGACCCAGTTGGTGGCGGTAGCAGGGGGGGTTCTTATTTTTGGGGGCGGTTCCTATTCCTATTCTCCCTGCTAACCCATCTGACATCAAGCTGCGGGTTCTGCCCTCTTACACTTTTGTTCCAATGTCTGAGGTGGAGCAGCATGTTCAGCAAATGGTAGCTGCAAGGGCTCAGGCAGTCCCTGAACCTGATCCTGTCTGCAACCTGCCACCAGCAAAGCGCCAAGCTACCATCACTTCGTATTTCCGCAAGTAACTGATGCACAAAAAACTCTTCAGTGTTCCCCGTGTTTGTCTTGCTTGTGTCCAAGGTGGTTCTTATTTTTGACCCGCTCGGTGGAAAGCCCCAGGCGGTTCTTATTTTTGGGGCGGTTCTTAGTTTGGGGCCAGTTCTTATTTTTGGGACAGGGGTTTACTGTCGGTTGACGCCGTGCGCAGTCGGTTGACAGCAAGCATGAGGGAGAAAAACCAACCAGCCCCTTCCTTGAAAGGGGGCCTTTGAGTATTCGCACCCCATGAGGTGTAGATGCGTGCCGATCCTGCTGAGACCATGGCCCGGATGTCGGATGTGCGGGGGGCTTTCGACAGGCGGCGCAGGATACCATCGTCCTCAGGACCGTTTCAGAATTTCCTTGCGAAATACAGTTGCAGAAGCCTTTGCAGGACTAGTGCACGTTGGATGGTATCCAGGACCGACGTGATTCAGTACGCCGCCCCACCTCCCCTGCCTGTACTGTCTTAATGGGATGAGGGTTGGGATCGCAAGAAGCGCAGCACTGAAGGACTCCTAGGTTTCAGTAGCCTTTCCCACTCGACCACACGGTCTGAAGTCCCTGAACGGTCTGCAGGTTTCGCCGTCGGGGTGCCATGCGGTTGAACGCGGGGTACCGTCATGTCCCATGAACACGTTCCACTTGACCAAAAGGCGTGTCTCGCATGTGACGGGCGATCACTTGTCCGTCGCGGCACACAGAGGGCTGCTGAGCGGTATCCTCCTGCTCCCCTCCAAAATCCTTTTGGTGTCTGGCCCCGAGCAGCCGTGGGTGAAAACGGGCTGCGAGAACCGGCACTACGGCTCACATTCGACGCTGAGGAGGAGTGTTGCGCAGAACCGACCCCTGCGGCGTACTGCGTTGGTTGTTCATCCGTGGTTGTGCGTGTACCGGCACATGCGCCTGCGCAGGTGCCGGCACAGGCTCCGAAGCACGCATGCCGTAGAGCATACTGCACGCATACCGTGGGGAGCAACGTTCGGGGGCCGGGCGGTGCAGCAGTGGCCTATGCCCCGGCACTGCCGCGGCAGCCAACGGACCGCGACGCGATGATGGACGACTGCTTCAGAGAGATGATAGAGGGCTGGCGCGTGATGATGGGCGAGCTGCCGCGACCGGCGGGAGGGGACGAGGCAGAGATGTGATGGTTACGGATCCCAGTAGTCAGGTGCTGGTGCACGCATGGCAAGGTCCCGAGCACAGCCAGGAATCATAGGGCCCAGGCCACTCGGCTGACGCGGGGGGAACGGCTCGTCACTTGCGCCTTCCGCCGGCACCTGCGCCTCATAGAACCCCCTGCTGTCCACGCCAGGGGTGGATATAGTGGGGGGGGGGGGGTGGCCCCCCCCCCCCAGCCCCCCCCCCCCCCCCCCGATGACGATTACGATTACGGTTCACCCGTGTGACTGAACGGCAGTTTTGTCGGCAGTTTGACAAAAAAAAGCGCCAGGTCTGATGGCAAAAAAAAAAAAGCGCCAGCAGTTTGGGTCCAGCTGGGATTGAACCCACAACCCTCTTTCCTCAAGCCTGGGCATCATACCACTGTGCTACTGCACTGATCTGCCCTCCCTGACACAAAACACTACAATGCACAGTGCTGTATGTATCCCATGAAGACAGTCCACAGTGTGCAATTATTTCTTGACACATTTTGCCAAAATGGCTTGCAGTTCGGAACCATCTGTGTCTGCACTGCCTGAGCTGGAGCTGTCTGAGCTGGAACTTGAGATGGAGACGACGTCACCACTGGACGAGGCTCCAGACGAGCTACTGGATGAATCTGCAGCAGGCGCATTGGCAGCCATGCAAAATTCCTGCAGGGCATTGTCATCCCCGCTGTCATCACAGGTTTGTACAACAAGAACCTTGCGCTTTTTTCCCTTGTCACTCCGGGTCTTGCGCTTGCGTGTTTGGAAGCGCCTACGATCCCCAGACTTTGCTGCAGCCCACGCAGAGGCTACAGAGGCTACAGGAAATTCCTGTGGGTCTGGGGTATCTTGCTTTCCAATCAAATGCATTCTTCTTCTGCCTTCTTCTTGTCCCGCTGCCTGCGACTGTTGCAGGCGTTGCGTGTTCCACACTTGGGCACATGGGAACATTTATCCGGTGTCCAGATTTGGTGGCCTCTCTTTTGTTCCTCCATTTCAAAGAGAACAAAATAAAAAGTGGAAGAGGCCTGCAGCACCGGAAGCAAAAATGGAAAAAAAGCACCCTGTCACTGTTTACAGTTTTCACAACCACATTTGTGTTGGTAGCAGGAACGCAACAAGGGAGAAAAACCATGGTATTTCTGCAAGCAGCAAGGAGGTACAAAATTGCATTTGATGTCCTGGGAAAGGGAGAAAAAGCGCAAGGGACTGTGGGGTACAATCTGTGATGACACAGCAAGGAAAGGGGTGCAAAACCCAGGTGGTAGCGCAGCTGCAGATTCATCCAACTCTGCGAACACACATACCTGTAAAGCGAAAAAGGTGCAAATCGTAATCGTCATTCCGTCATCACTGCCTCCCGGCTCAACGCCCCCCCCCCCCCCCCACCCCCACCCCGGTAATGTCGTCACTATTATATCCACCCCTGGTCCACGCTCAACGTGGGCGCAGGAGCTGGCGAGACAGAGCTGCCCCTGCAAAGCGCATCAGCAATGCTTGACTTCTGCGAGGGGCTGGACTGGGACGCGCGTGATTCTGAACGGCTGCCTGCGAGGGAGTATGGGGTGTTCCGCTTTGATGACGCGGACTCCAAGAGCGACGATACCGGACTCTCCCATGACGACAGCGGGCTGATGCTGATTCGGGAACTGTTAGGCTCGTCTTCTTCCGGAGAAGAGGATCCGGCGGAGGAAGAAGACGAGCCGGCACCGTGGTCGCCTTCCCCGTCACTTGGGACCGCCACCAGATGGCGGCCGGGATGGTGTTCAACCTTCGCGACCCCCGTGTGCCCCACGCAGACTACGGATTCCTCAGAGGAACTGAATAACACTCCCCCGTAGTCCCCAGCAGCCCCATCCGCAGCTTCGTCAAACACATCCAACTCATCGAACACATCCGGGTCAAGCAGGCCCCTATCCCTGCGGGAGATCATGGGGCCGTCGCCACTCACCTGACGTGGTGGGAACGCGCAGTCGTGACAAATGGATTGCCGCCCCTCAGGCGTGTCCGTGCCTTTCAGGCCGCCGGCGGGCTGCGCCACGGGGCTGGCAGGCGATGGCGGCGTTGCACCCTCCGCCTTGCCATCGGTGCAGACGGGGCTGGCAGGCGATGGCGGCGTTGCACCCTCCGCCTTGCCGTCGGGTGCAGCGCCCTTGGTCAGGGTCGGCGCCGCAGCCCGCGGTGGCTCACTCTCACGCCGTTGCGTCTCGGGCGTGGGCGCGTCCCTCTCCGGCGAGAGAGGGCTGCCCCGCGGTGTCCCCCCGCGGCGGTCCACTGACAGTGACCTCTGCAGGAGGCTGGACAGGCCACCAAAGCCTCGCCGGGAAGGAGAAGCGACCAGCGGGCTCGTGCTGCCCGAGCGCACGCCCCGCGACGACGAGGAACTGGCCCGCGACGACAGGGGGCTGGCGCGCGAGGACACAGAGCCGCCCCGCAGCGACAGGGGGCTGGCCCGGGGGCTGGCCCGTGAGGCGGTGCTGGCCGGGGACCTCCACGGCGGGGGAAGTGGAGGCTTCTGGCTCCGGGGGCTGCTGACAGGGCTGGGCTGCCCGGAGGCCGCCGGGCCGTTGTGTGGCCCGACAGAAACATGGGCTGCGGGGGGCTGCAAGTCCCGAAGGGCCGGACCGGGTTGGCCGCCAGTCGCGTGTTGGCGGGCGGTGCCCTCGCCCTGCACGTCCCCTGTCGGCTCCTTCACGGGCGTTGGCGCCACAGCTCGGTCTGCCTTCGGGGAGAGAGTGCTGGTCTGCGGGTTCCGCTCTTTGCGCTCTGCCGACCTCTGAAGCAGACTGGACAAGATGCTCAACCGTTTCGGGGCCACATGTGGACTGCCTCGGCCTGACACGGAGCTGGCCCGTGACGCGGTGCTGGCCGTTGACTTCGAAACGGCCTCCGAAACACGTCTCTGTGTCCCCTGAGGCATCTCCGATGAAGGCCGGTCGACGACAGATGCCTGGCTCCCCGCCGTTGCCGCGGACTTCGACGCAGGTGAGGGTGTACTGGACGGTGCTTCCTCAGCCTTCACTGCGCCTTGGCAAACAGCAACTTGAAGATTATTCCTCTCCTGGAAAGACGCTAGCACGCTGTTGCCACTGGTCTGGCGCGGCGGGAACGCATACTTGTGGTAGCCATCTTCGGCCTCCGCTGCATCCGTGCAGGCTGTGGGCTGCACCCTCTCCGTCGCCACCTCCCCTGACGCATCGCTCTCCGTCGGGGTTGGCGCCGCACCCGATGCGGCACTTCCATGAAGCGGGGTCTCGAACACGGATGCCTCTGGCTCAGGGGAAAGGGGGCTGCCCCGTGGCGGGGACGCGGTGCCCTGGTCCATTGACATCCGCAGCCAATTGGACAGTCCACCAAAGCCGCGCCGAGCCGGAGATGAGGCGAATGGGCTCGTGGGACTGCCCCTGGCCGACGCATGCCGGGACGAAAATGGACTCGCCCGCGATGACTTCCGTGAGGAGCTCAGGCTGCCCCGTGAAGACACGGGGCTGGCCCGCGAAGACAGAGGGCTGGCCCGCGACGCAGGCATCGGGGATGGACTTAGACTGCCTCGATCTGATCCCTTACTAAACCATGAGGCTGAACTGGTCACTGACTTCGAAGAGGAAGCCTCAGACACACGCCTCGGTGAACTGCGAGGTACGTCCAAAAACCGCTGGCCGACGTCCGATGCCTGGAGCTCTGACGTGTCCGCTTGGTCGGTGCGGTCGGCGTTGGTGGCGGGAGGGCGACGGGGGCTGCCGGATACTGCCACGCCGGTGTCCTCCGCGCGACAGCCGGGGCTTGAGGCGCTGCCGCGGGCCGGGTCAGGGGCCTCAGCACTCGGCTGCGGCCCGGAGGCCTCCCTCGACGAAAAGGGGCCGCATTGCGGCGCAACCCCCGCGTCGGAGACCCCCATGCCACCCCCGTGAGGGGGGAGGGAGGCGGAGTCGCGACCTTCGGGGCCTTCCGCAGGCCCCTGCGCCTCTGCGGCGCTCTCCATGCGGGTGGGGGGCGGCGCCGTTGTGGCGACGGGCAGCGCTGTGGCGGCCTCAGAGGCCTCTGAGGCCGGCGCCGCACGCGGGGGTGCATCGCCTTCGCCGGGCCGCGCCTCCAACGACTGCCGCACGGCCCCGTCCTGCGGGACGGGGCCGCTCTGCATCGTCATGCGCCGACGCTCTGGGGGGCCTTGGCGTCCGCGGTCCCTCTTCGGAGACGGAGGCCCCCCCAGCAACGTCATGCGCCGCATGCCCGATGAAGGGGATTGCTGCGCGTCCCTTGCGGGAGAGAGAGGGCCGCTCAGCAGATTGGACAGGCCAAAGCCCCCAAGGCTGGGCCTGTGCCGATGCGCAGGGCTCAGACTTGAGCGCGACGGCACCGCACTGCCCCTCGGCGATGGGGCACGCTCCGATCGCGGGCTGCTGCGTGAGGCTGGACGGGACGATTTGGGAGATTCCGGCGCGCCGCGAGGGCCGGCAGTCGGGGGCGTGGCTGCGCCACCGTCCGGACCGCGCGTGGCTGTCGCGGCGCTCTGTTCGAGGTGGCCTGCGCCGTCCTCCGCCGGCGTCGGGGTGGCGAGCGGCGCCATACTGCCGTCCGCCGAGGTGTCGTAGCCGATGCTGGAGGCGGTGCCCGTGGACGCATCCAAAGGGGATTGCCGCACATCACACTCCTGCCCCACATCGTTCCCGGAGGCCCCTCCCGAGACATCCGTGGGTGACGGGGGGCTGCTGGGTGGTGTACTGCTGGCATTCGTCCGCAGGGTAATCGGCGACACGGGGTCCGCTTCCACTGCACCGTCGGAGGCCGCGCGCCCACCAGACGCGGGTGCTGTATACGACGAGGAAGCTGCATCACCAAGCGGTGCCGTCGGCGGGGCCCGGGTTGCAGGTTGGTACCCGCTGTCCCGGGGACCGGGGCTGTTCTGCAGCGTCATCCGCCGACGCTGCAACAACGAACCGTGTTGTCCAGGATCTTGCGGCTCTTGAGAGAGTGGCCTGCCCTGCATTTTCAGGCGGCGATGCGCGGAGTCGACCTCCACCACACCACTTGAGGCCGCACCATCACAAGATGGCGGGACCGTACATACCGGGTCAACCACCACAGCGCCCTGCAAGGCCGCACGCTCCCCAGAAGTTGGCGTCGTCACCACGGGATGCATCACCACAGGACCCTCAGTGGCCGCAGGCTCCCCGGAGTCCGGAGGCATGGAAGGCAGGCAACATTCCTTGGGCAGCCATGGATCTGAGGTGAGTTCATTGCCTGCATCTTGCTCCCAACCAACAGGGCTGGTGTGCACCGTCATCCGCCGACGCTCCATGGACACGTGCCCAGCATCCTGCTCGGGCGAGAGAGGCCTGCTCTGCAACGTCATCCGCCGACGCGCTGGGTCGGGCATCGCCATACTGTCCACCACAAACCCTTCGCCGGACTGGGCGTCTGCTGCGTGAGTCAGATCAGGCTCATCCACACTCCTCAACTCAGACTCACTCACCGCACTCTGACTCATCCTCTTTGGCCCAGGATCTTGCTCCCAACCAACAGGGCTGGTGTGCACCGTCATCCGCCGACGCTCCATGGACACTTGCCCAGCATCCTGCTCGGGCGAGAGAGGCCTGCTGTGTAGGGTCATTCGACGCCCCATAGACATTATCAAATTGGACAAACCACCAATGCTAGGCCTATGCCCTGCGCGACTGTTGGGGCTCATGCGCTCGGCAACCGAAGACTGAGAGGAAGACACATCATGTGACATTGTAGGGCTGCCTGGGGCCGTTGGACTGCTATCTCTGCTCCGTTTTTCCGCTGCCGCACTTTTCTTGCCGCTATCAAATTGGGAATTGGCTGTGTTTGCCCAGGCAACATCATCTCGTGCAGCTGCTGAGGTGCGCATAGGTTGTGAATCATCGACACTGCTCAACCCTGATTCACTCACTGCACTCTGACTCATCCTCTTCTGCCCAGGATCTCGCTCCCAGCCAACAGGGCTGGCATGCACCGTCATCCGCCGACGCTCCACAGACACTTGCCCAGCATCAAGAGAGGGAGCATCAAGAGATCGAGGCGTGCTTTCGAACGTCGTGCGACGACACGCTGCGTCGATCGGGGGCGCTGGATCCACAGCGTGATGAGCAGTTCTCGAAGCAGCCTCGCACGCTGCGATGAGACTGACCCTCCGATTGTGGGTATCCACAGCTTCACACTGGTCACCGGTGCGCCAGGCCTCCTCATCCACCCCCTCGAAAAGAACTCGGCGAGGGGTTTTTGGGGACGGGGTTGACGATGAGGTGCTGTCGCGCGTTGTGGATGAAACGGAGCCACAGCAGTAATTGTCAACCGCCTGGTTGTCATTGCTATTGGCATGACCGTTCGGGCCAGCACACTTCTGGCTCATCATCTTTGGCCCAGGATCTTGCTCCCAACCAACAGGGCTGGTGTGCACCGTCATCCGCCGACGCTCCATGGACACTTGCCCAGCATCCTGCTCGGGCGAGAGAGGCCTGCTCTGCAACGTCATCCGCCGACGCGCTGGGTCGGGCATCGCCATACTGTCCACCGCAACCCCTTCGCCGGACTGGGCGTCTGCTGCGTGAGTTAGCTCAGGCTCATCCACACTCCTCAACTCAGACTCACTCACCGCACTCTGACTCATCCTCTTTGGCCCAGGATCTTGCTCCCAACCAACAGGGCTGGTGTGCACCGTCATCCGCCGACGCTCCATGGACACGTGCCCAGCATCCTGCTCGGGCGAGAGAGGCCTGCTCTGCAACGTCATCCGCCGACGCGCTGGGTTGGTCGTCGCCATAGTATCTACCACAACCCCTTCGCCGGACTGGGCGTCTGCTGCGTGAGTTAGCTCAGGCTCATCCACACTCCTCAACTCAGACTCACTCACCGCACTCTGACTCATCCTCTTTGGCCCAGGATCTTGCTCCCAACCAACAGGGCTGGTGTGCACCGTCATCCGCCGACGCTCCATGGACACGTGCCCAGCATCCTGCTCGGGCGAGAGAGGCCTGCTCTGCAACGTCATCCGCCGACGCGCTGGGTCGGTCGTCGCCATACTGTCCACCACAAACCCTTCGCCGGACTGGGCGTCTGCTGCGTGAGTTAGCTCAGGCTCATCCACACTCCTCAACTCAGACTCACTCACCGCACTCTGACTCATCCTCTTTGGCCCAGGATCTTGCTCCCAACCAACAGGGCTGGTGTGCACCGTCATCCGCCGACGCTCCATGGACACGTGCCCAGCATCCTGCTCGGGCGAGAGAGGCCTGCTCTGCAACGTCATCCGCCGACGCGCTGGGTCGGGCATCGCCATACTGTCCACCGCAAACCCTTCGCCGGACTGGGCGTCTGCTGCGTGAGTCAGATCAGGCTCATCCACACTCCTCAACTCAGACTCACTCACCGCACTCTGACTCATCCTCTTTGGCCCAGGATCTTGCTCCCAACCAACAGGGCTGGTGTGCACCGTCATCCGCCGACGCTCCATGGACACGTGCCCAGCATCCTGCTCGGGCGAGAGAGGCCTGCTCTGCAACGTCATCCGCCGACGCGCTGGGTCGGTCGTCGCCATACTGTCCACCGCAACCCCTTCGCCGGACTGGGCGTCTGCTGCGTGAGTTAGCTCAGGCTCATCCACACTCCTCAACTCAGACTCACTCACCGCACTCTGACTCATCCTCTTTGGCCCAGGATCTTGCTCCCAACCAACAGGGCTGGTGTGCACCGTCATCCGCCGACGCTCCATGGACACGCGCCCAGCATCCTGCTCGGGCGAGAGAGGCCTGCTCTGCAACGTCATCCGCCGACCCGCTGGGTCGGTCGTCGCCATAGTATCCACCACAAACCCTTCGCCGGACTGGGCGTCTGCTGCGTGAGTTAGCTCAGGCTCATCCACACTCCTCAACTCAGACTCACTCACCGCACTCTGACTCATCCTCTTTGGCCCAGGATCTTGCTCCCAACCAACAGGGCTGGTGGGCACCGTCATCCGCCGACGCTCCATGGACACGTGCCCAGCATCCTGCTCGGGCGAGAGAGGCCTGCTCTGCAACGTCATCCGCCGACCCGCTGGGTCGGTCGTCGCCATAGTATCCACCGCAAACCCTTCGCCTGACTGGGCGTCTGCTGCGTGAGTTAGCTCAGGCTCATCCACACTCCTCAACTCAGACTCACTCACCGCACTCTGACTCATCCTCTTTGGCCCAGGATCTTGCTCCCAACCAACAGGGCTGGTGTGCACCGTCATCCGCCGACGCTCCATGGACACGTGCCCAGCATCCTGCTCGGGCGAGAGAGGCCTGCTCTGCAACGTCATCCGCCGACGCGCTGGGTCGGGCATCGCCATACTGTCCACCGCAACCCCTTCGCCGGACTGGGCGTCTGCTGCGTGAGTTAGCTCAGGCTCATCCACACTCCTCAACTCAGACTCACTCACCGCACTCTGACTCATCCTCTTTGGCCCAGGATCTTGCTCCCAACCAACAGGGCTGGTGTGCACCGTCATCCGCCGACGCTCCATGGACACGTGCCCAGTATCCTGCTCGGGCGAGAGAGGCCTGCTCTGCAACGTCATCCGCCGACCCGCTGGGTCGGGCATTGCCATACTGTCCACCGCAACCCCTTCGCCGGACTGGGCGTCTGCTGCGTGAGTTAGCTCAGGCTCATCCACACTCCTCAACTCAGACTCACTCACCGCACTCTGACTCATCCTCTTTGGCCCAGGATCTTGCTCCCAACCAACAGGGCTGGTGTGCACCGTCATCCGCCGACGCTCCATGGACACGCGCCCAGCATCCTGCTCGGGCGAGAGAGGCCTGCTCTGCAACGTCGTCCGCCGACCCGCTGGGTCGGTCGTCGCCATAGTATCCACCACAAACCCTTCGCCGGACTGGGCGTCTGCTGCGTGAGTTAGCTCAGGCTCATCCACACTCCTCAACTCAGACTCACTCACCGCACTCTGACTCATCCTCTTTGGCCCAGGATCTTGCTCCCAACCAACAGGGCTGGTGGGCACCGTCATCCGCCGACGCTCCATGGACACGTGCCCAGCATCCTGCTCGGGCGAGAGAGGCCTGCTCTGCAACGTCATCCGCCGACCTGCTGGGTCGGTCGTCGCCATAGTATCCACCACAAACCCTTCGCCGGACTGGGCGTCTGCTGCGTGAGTTAGCTCAGGCTCATCCACACTCCTCAACTCAGACTCACTCACCGCACTCTGACTCATCCTCTTTGGCCCAGGATCTTGCTCCCAACCAACAGGGCTGGTGTGCACCGTCATCCGCCGACGCTCCATGGACACGTGCCCAGCATCCTGCTCGGGCGAGAGAGGCCTGCTCTGCAACGTCATCCGCCGACGCGCTGGGTCGGGCATCGCCATACTGTCCACCGCAACCCCTTCGCCGGACTGGGCGTCTGCTGCGTGAGTTAGCTCAGGCTCATCCACACTCCTCAACTCAGACTCACTCACCGCACTCTGACTCATCCTCTTTGGCCCAGGATCTTGCTCCCAACCAACAGGGCTGGTGTGCACCGTCATCCGCCGACGCTCCATGGACACGCGCCCAGCATCCTGCTCGGGCGAGAGAGGCCTGCTCTGCAACGTCATCCGCCGACGCGCTGGGTTGGTCGTCGCCGTAGTGTCCACCGCAACCCCTTCGCCGGACTGGGCGTCTGCTGCGTGAGTTAGCTCAGGCTCATCCACACTCCTCAACTCAGACTCACTCACCGCACTCTGACTCATCCTCTTTGGCCCAGGATCTTGCTCCCAACCAACAGGGCTGGTGTGCACCGTCATCCGCCGACGCTCCATGGACACGTGCCCAGCATCCTGCTCGGGCGAGAGAGGCCTGCTCTGCAACGTCATCCGCCGACCCGCTGGGTCGGTCGTCGCCATACTGTCCACCACAAACCCTTCGCCGGACTGGGCGTCTGCTGCGTGAGTTAGCTCAGGCTCATCCACACTCCTCAACTCAGACTCACTCACCGCACTCTGACTCATCCTCTTTGGCCCAGGATCTTGCTCCCAACCAACAGGGCTGGTGTGCACCGTCATCCGCCGACGCTCCATGGACACGTGCCCAGTATCCTGCTCGGGCGAGAGAGGCCTGCTCTGCAACGTCATCCGCCGACCCGCTGGGTCGGGCATCGCCATACTGTCCACCGCAACCCCTTCGCCGGACTGGGCGTCTGCTGCGTGAGTTAGCTCAGGCTCATCCACACTCCTCAACTCAGACTCACTCACCGCACTCTGACTCATCCTCTTTGGCCCAGGTTCTTGCTCCCAACCAACAGGGCTGGTGTGCACCGTCATCCGCCGACGCTCCATGGACACGTGCCCAGCATCCTGCTCGGGCGAGAGAGGCCTGCTCTGCAACGTCATCCGCCGACGCGCTGGGTCGGTCGTCACCGTAGTGTCCACCGCAACCCCTTCGCCAGACTGGGCGTCTGCTGCGTGAGTCAGATCAGGCTCATCCACACTCCTCAACTCAGACTCACTCACCGCACTCTGACTCATCCTCTTTGGCCCAGGATCTTGCTCCCAACCAACAGGGCTGGTGTGCACCGTCATCCGCCGACGCTCCATGGACACGTGCCCAGCATCCTGCTCGGGCGAGAGAGGCCTGCTCTGCAACGTCATCCGCCGACCCGCTGGGTCGGTCGTCGCCATACTGTCCACCACAAACCCTTCGCCGGACTGGGCGTCTGCTGCGTGAGTTAGCTCAGGCTCATCCACACTCCTCAACTCAGACTCACTCACCGCACTCTGACTCATCCTCTTTGGCCCAGGATCTTGCTCCCAACCAACAGGGCTGGTGTGCACCGTCATCCGCCGACGCTCCATGGACACGTGCCCAGCATCCTGCTCGGGCGAGAGAGGCCTGCTCTGCAACGTCATCCGCCGACGCGCTGGGTCGGGCATCGCCATACTGTCCACCGCAACCCCTTCGCCGGACTGGGCGTCTGCTGCGTGAGTTAGCTCAGGCTCATCCACACTCCTCAACTCAGACTCACTCACCGCACTCTGACTCATCCTCTTTGGCCCAGGATCTTGCTCCCAACCAACAGGGCTGGTGGGCACCGTCATCCGCCGACGCTCCATGGACACGCGCCCAGCATCCTGCTCGGGCGAGAGAGGCCTGCTCTGCAACGTCATCCGCCGACGCGCTGGGTTGGTCGTCGCCGTAGTGTCCACCGCAACCCCTTCGCCGGACTGGGCGTCTGCTGCGTGAGTTAGCTCAGGCTCATCCACACTCCTCAACTCAGACTCACTCACCGCACTCTGACTCATCCTCTTTGGCCCAGGTTCTTGCTCCCAACCAACAGGGCTGGTGTGCACCGTCATCCGCCGACGCTCCATGGACACGTGCCCAGCATCCTGCTCGGGCGAGAGAGGCCTGCTCTGCAACGTCATCCGCCGACCCGCTGGGTCGGTCGTCGCCATACTGTCCACCACAAACCCTTCGCCGGACTGGGCGTCTGCTGCGTGAGTTAGCTCAGGCTCATCCACACTCCTCAACTCAGACTCACTCACCGCACTCTGACTCATCCTCTTTGGCCCAGGATCTTGCTCCCAACCAACAGGGCTGGTGTGCACCGTCATCCGCCGACGCGCTGGGTCGGTCGTCACCGTAGTGTCCACCGCAACCCCTTCGCCGGACTGGGCGTCTGCTGCGTGAGTTAGCTCAGGCTCATCCACACTCCTCAACTCAGACTCACTCACCGCACTCTGACTCATCCTCTTTGGCCCAGGTTCTTGCTCCCAACCAACAGGGCTGGTGTGCACCGTCATCCGCCGACGCTCCATGGACACGTGCCCAGCATCCTGCTCGGGCGAGAGAGGCCTGCTCTGCAACGTCATCCGCCGACGCGCTGGGTCGGTCGTCACCGTAGTGTCCACCGCAACCCCTTCGCCAGACTGGGCGTCTGCTGCGTGAGTCAGATCAGGCTCATCCACACTCCTCAACTCAGACTCACTCACCGCACTCTGACTCATCCTCTTTGGCCCAGGATCTTGCTCCCAACCAACAGGGCTGGTGTGCACCGTCATCCGCCGACGCTCCATGGACACGTGCCCAGCATCCTGCTCGGGCGAGAGAGGCCTGCTCTGCAACGTCATCCGCCGACCCGCTGGGTCGGGCATCGCCATACTGTCCACCACAAACCCTTCGCCGGACTGGGCGTCTGCTGCGTGAGTTAGCTCAGGCTCATCCACACTCCTCAACTCAGACTCACTCACCGCACTCTGACTCATCCTCTTTGGCCCAGGATCTTGCTCCCAACCAACAGGGCTGGTGTGCACCGTCATCCGCCGACGCTCCATGGACACGTGCCCAGCATCCTGCTCGGGCGAGAGAGGCCTGCTCTGCAACGTCATCCGCCGACGCGCTGGGTCGGTCGTCGCCATACTGTCCACCGCAACCCCTTCGCCGGACTGGGCGTCTGCTGCGTGAGTTAGCTCAGGCTCATCCACACTCCTCAACTCAGACTCACTCACCGCACTCTGACTCATCCTCTTTGGCCCAGGATCTTGCTCCCAACCAACAGGGCTGGTGTGCACCGTCATCCGCCGACGCCCCATGGACACGTGCCCAGCATCCTGCTCGGGCGAGAGAGGCCTGCTCTGCAACGTCATCCGCCGACGCGCTGGGTCGGTCGTCACCGTAGTGTCCACCGCAACCCCTTCGCCAGACTGGGCGTCTGCTGCGTGAGTCAGATCAGGCTCATCCACACTCCTCAACTCAGACTCACTCACCGCACTCTGACTCATCCTCTTTGGCCCAGGATCTTGCTCCCAACCAACAGGGCTGGTGTGCACCGTCATCCGCCGACGCTCCATGGACACGTGCCCAGCATCCTGCTCGGGCGAGAGAGGCCTGCTCTGCAACGTCATCCGCCGACCCGCTGGGTCGGTCGTCGCCATACTGTCCACCACAAACCCTTCGCCGGACTGGGCGTCTGCTGCGTGAGTTAGCTCAGGCTCATCCACACTCCTCAACTCAGACTCACTCACCGCACTCTGACTCATCCTCTTTGGCCCAGGATCTTGCTCCCAACCAACAGGGCTGGTGTGCACCGTCATCCGCCGACGCTCCATGGACACGTGCCCAGCATCCTGCTCGGGCGAGAGAGGCCTGCTCTGCAACGTCATCCGCCGACGCGCTGGGTCGGGCATCGCCATACTGTCCACCGCAACCCCTTCGCCGGACTGGGCGTCTGCTGCGTGAGTTAGCTCAGGCTCATCCACACTCCTCAACTCAGACTCACTCACCGCACTCTGACTCATCCTCTTTGGCCCAGGATCTTGCTCCCAACCAACAGGGCTGGTGGGCACCGTCATCCGCCGACGCTCCATGGACACGCGCCCAGCATCCTGCTCGGGCGAGAGAGGCCTGCTCTGCAACGTCATCCGCCGACGCGCTGGGTTGGTCGTCGCCGTAGTGTCCACCGCAACCCCTTCGCCGGACTGGGCGTCTGCTGCGTGAGTTAGCTCAGGCTCATCCACACTCCTCAACTCAGACTCACTCACCGCACTCTGACTCATCCTCTTTGGCCCAGGTTCTTGCTCCCAACCAACAGGGCTGGTGTGCACCGTCATCCGCCGACGCTCCATGGACACGTGCCCAGCATCCTGCTCGGGCGAGAGAGGCCTGCTCTGCAACGTCATCCGCCGACCCGCTGGGTCGGTCGTCGCCATACTGTCCACCACAAACCCTTCGCCGGACTGGGCGTCTGCTGCGTGAGTTAGCTCAGGCTCATCCACACTCCTCAACTCAGACTCACTCACCGCACTCTGACTCATCCTCTTTGGCCCAGGATCTTGCTCCCAACCAACAGGGCTGGTGTGCACCGTCATCCGCCGACGCGCTGGGTCGGTCGTCACCGTAGTGTCCACCGCAACCCCTTCGCCGGACTGGGCGTCTGCTGCGTGAGTTAGCTCAGGCTCATCCACACTCCTCAACTCAGACTCACTCACCGCACTCTGACTCATCCTCTTTGGCCCAGGTTCTTGCTCCCAACCAACAGGGCTGGTGTGCACCGTCATCCGCCGACGCTCCATGGACACGTGCCCAGCATCCTGCTCGGGCGAGAGAGGCCTGCTCTGCAACGTCATCCGCCGACGCGCTGGGTCGGTCGTCACCGTAGTGTCCACCGCAACCCCTTCGCCAGACTGGGCGTCTGCTGCGTGAGTCAGATCAGGCTCATCCACACTCCTCAACTCAGACTCACTCACCGCACTCTGACTCATCCTCTTTGGCCCAGGATCTTGCTCCCAACCAACAGGGCTGGTGTGCACCGTCATCCGCCGACGCTCCATGGACACGTGCCCAGCATCCTGCTCGGGCGAGAGAGGCCTGCTCTGCAACGTCATCCGCCGACCCGCTGGGTCGGTCGTCGCCATACTGTCCACCACAAACCCTTCGCCGGACTGGGCGTCTGCTGCGTGAGTTAGCTCAGGCTCATCCACACTCCTCAACTCAGACTCACTCACCGCACTCTGACTCATCCTCTTTGGCCCAGGTTCTTGCTCCCAACCAACAGGGCTGGTGTGCACCGTCATCCGCCGACGCTCCATGGACACGTGCCCAGCATCCTGCTCGGGCGAGAGAGGCCTGCTCTGCAACGTCATCCGCCGACGCGCTGGGTCGGTCGTCGCCATACTGTCCACCGCAACCCCTTCGCCGGACTGGGCGTCTGCTGCGTGAGTTAGCTCAGGCTCATCCACACTCCTCAACTCAGACTCACTCACCGCACTCTGACTCATCCTCTTTGGCCCAGGATCTTGCTCCCAACCAACAGGGCTGGTGTGCACCGTCATCCGCCGACGCTCCATGGACACGTGCCCAGCATCCTGCTCGGGCGAGAGAGGCCTGCTCTGCAACGTCATCCGCCGACGCGCTGGGTCGGTGGGCGCCGTGCCCTGCACTGCAACCCCTTCGTCCGAGCAGGCACTTGCACCTTCAGGTTTTTGTGGCTTATCAGCGCTCCTCCACTCAGACTCACTCACCGTAATCCCACTGATCCTTCGATTGTGAATGTCCACAGCCTCAGACTGATCAGCGCTCCTCCACTCAGACTCACTCACTGCACTCCGACTGATCCTTCGATTGTGAATGTCCACAGCCTCAGACTGATCAGCGCTCCTCCACTCAGACTCACTCACTGCACACCGACTAATCCTTCGCTTGTCAGTTTGCGCAAGTGCAGCAGGCGGCTGACATCCCCTTTGCAAGGGCGGTTCATGTTCAGCAAATGCAATAACGCCACATTGCGAACCTGGGCTGCTGCGACTGCTGTTCCCCGACACCGGCGCCCTTATGTCCTTTTCCTCCGCCTACAGAGGAAACAGGTCGCACTGCAGGGCAAAGGGCAATAAGCGGTGGGGTACTCAGCACCGCATTAATTTTCCTCAATTTTGGGTGAAGGAAGCAGGTCGAACGGGCACAATAGCGAGGCAAAAGGGTCAAAACGGACAAAAATGGTACCATAACCACTCCTTATTCAAAAGTACGGTTCAAACAGGGGACACTTTCCCCTGTTCATTAATAATTACCCAAATTGCGCGTCGCAGGATGAGCGTACCCAACGGGAACACGGAGGGAGCACCAAAAGCAGGGTTTGGTGATAGCGGCAAAAAGGGCCTGGGAAGGGATGAGGGCTTAGAGGGACTGCAGCAAACTCTCGTGGTTTGGGCAAGGGCTCTGTGCAGACATGCATTGGAACGAAGGAGGGGGGGGGGGGTTGGAACCCGGGGGGGGGGGGGGGGGCCCTCCTCCTTGCCAACAGGACTGCCAACCACATTTGGGGCCAAAGGTGCCGGAAATTTTTTTGCACAACAAAAGCCCATACTTGGTTGACCCTCCTCCTTGTCAACAAAGGTCACAGTGCAAGGTAAACTCAAAGCAATAAATCTGTGGCAAAGTTTGTGTCCACGATAAGACAGTATCAATTCATGGCAGTCCATTGTCATAGACACATACTATTCAATGTGAACCGCTCACTCACACCCTGAACATGACCCTGAGGAACACACAATTTTTTTTAGGTGACTTGGAAGGGGAGGGGGGGGGGGTGGACCCGGGGTCTCTCACTGAGCCAGGTTTTGGAGACGGACTTGTGGCCCAAATCCTGACCAATGCCCTATTCTCCACCTCGTTTGGGTTTCCCTGACCCGCCTAGGTTTTTCCTCCCACACAAAGCCCACCAGGTTGCCATTATGGGGGGCATCGGAAATCCCGCGGAGGTAATTTTGCTGATGGTCGCTTGACCATTGCCGCCATGACTAGAAAAATTTGTGCATGTACAAAAGCTAGAAGTGAAAACTCCCGCTGCTTTGCGTGGAGTGCTGAATAAGACACAGGCGGCGCAGGGAGGCAGACTGCAAATGAACGGGGAGCCGCTCTTTCCAAGCCCTGTGCATGCAGGCAAAGCCCCCTCTGTTATCATGCCCCAAAGTAATGGCATGCATGCAAAAGGCTGTACTGTGTGGCATTCCAGGGTCCATATATTCCAATGACGTCAGTGCTCAAAATAAGTGGATCCAACTCCTAACTTTCAACAGGATGGAGGTCGGAAGCCAATGTGGTCGGAAGCAGGCTGTTCCAAAGTTCAAAGGGGGGGGGGGGGCTCTGGGAAATGGGTGACCTCCCGGCCCAGCAATAGTGCTCAAGTGGGTGATGGGTTCTGTTGTGGCCTGTGCAGTGGTGCAATGCATGTGCCGGACCCTGCAGCTGTTGTGCTGGGTTTGGTGAAACCAAACTCTGAAGACAAAGCTGGGGCTGGACTGAATGTCAAGCAATTCATTGTGCTGAATGTGTCAGCCCACGCACTGTGGTGGACAAAATTGTTTCTAAAGCACAATAATGTCATTTTTATTGTGCAAATTGAGTTGTGTTGTGTTGTGTTGTGTTGTGTGCAAGGAAGGTTTTTCGGTTTGAGTTGGCTGGTAAGATGGCAATTTTCTAATGTGCTTTGGGGTTTTTCAAAGAGGGGGTAACTTTGGAACTAAAATCAAGGGCATTTGCCGAAAGCCCCGAACTTCCCTGCTGTACCCACCACCAGGGGGGGCGGGGCTTGCTGTGACTACAACACACATTTGCATTTTGTGGCTGTGTTGGGAACCACTGCTCACCCTCAATAGCGTGTTACAGGAAAGATATTACACCGATCTTCCACTACACATGCAGGAGGGAACGCTTATCATGTCCACTTAAGCACAGGAGGGAACGCTTATCATGTCCACTTAAGCACGCCTCAGGCAGGGCGGCAGGCCAACGACAAGGCACAGGGGGGCGACATTTTGACGGATTGCAGCAGACAGGGGGGGGGGGGGGGGAAGCCCCGGCCAACCCACCAAGCAGGCCTGTATGTAGGGGAAAACACCACATACCCCCCCTTTTTGGGCCTTTTTGGGCATATTCGCGTACCCTTCCTCAAGAGGTTGAAATGTTTGTTTGACCCATTGTAAAATCATTATTTTGTTCAATAAACACATCCCCCAATGAGTTTTTCGTGTGGACGCCCCCAGACCCCCCCCCCCTTTCCCCCACTTGAAACCCATTTTTTTTGCCTTTTTGAGGGAGGGGGGTGGGGGGGTCAAAAAATGTCATGAAAAATGACCCCCCCTCTTTTTTTGGGTCGAAAATCATGAATCTTTTGGTTTTTTTCGATTTTGAGCCGAAAAAGTGTTTTTCGGGTCCTGACTCCATATGGTTTTTTTTTTCAGCGGAGTGGGACGAGCGCTTGTGCATTCATACACATTTTAGTCGTTTTTGCTATGTTGGTGTTTTTGGCGACCTTAGTGACCCTGTGGTACCCCCTCTAGGGGGTGCAAGTGGGGATGTTGGCCCATGGGGGGGGGGGGGGGGGGGCGACTGGGGGTACCCAGAGTTGGGACCCAAGACCCCTGCCATGGGTTAGGGGGTCCATATACCAGGAAAAAGTTATTCAGGGCCTAGGTCTAAATCCACACACAAGAGCCGCAATATGCAAAGCACTTTCCACCCACCCACATCCCCCCCAAAAAGGCGGTACCTGGGTAGGGGGGGGGGGAGGGAGGTCAAAATTGAAAAATTCATTGAGGGAGCATTTTCTCTCCCAAAATGATGATTTTACAAGGGGTTAAACATCCAGTACCATCCCTTGGGGTGTCTTGATCTAACAACCCTCTTCGAGGTGATTCACTTAACGGGCCCGAAATTTGAGGCCGATTTTAGGTACACATACTTTTTTTAGCCGCGCAACCCCCCCCCCCCAAAGTGGTAGGGTGTCCACCACATTCAGCAATAGCCTGACCGCCACTCCCAACCCCCTCCCTCCCTCCCTTCACCCCTCCCCCTCCCCTCCCCCCCCCCGCCCTCCCTGCACTCTTGCTCACTTCCCCTCTGCTTCTTTCCCCACTCCCGGCCTCCCACCCTCACGTCATCATACATTCTACCTCTGCATGCGGTTGTTGTACCACGGAATTGCGCAGATCGCTGTGGAGAGTCTCCCAAAGTCGAAAATACATGGCCGTGACGCCACTCAACGGCGCCATCTCTGGCTTTCTCACCGCATCGGCTATTTGTTTGGTGTGTTGGTTGGCCTCATGCAACTGCTGTTGGAGGCTCTCCTTCTGCAGTTGCAATGTCTCTTTCTCTTGCAGCGCCACACGCAGCCGCTGGTCCAGAGCTGCGTTGTGCTCGTTCAACGTGCCGATCTGCTGTGCCATCTCTTGCAGCACCGATGGGTCGGCATTTGTTGGCGGTTGATTCGCAACCGTTTCCACTTGGCTTCGCATTTGCATGATGTCCTGCATCAGGGCCCGACTCTCTGCGTCAAAATCGCGAGCGGGAGAGGCTTGGCCGCTGGCGGCTTCCAAAAGCGGCTGCTCCTGCAGGATCATCGCAGCGCGGGGGCAGACAAATGCGCGTGGCCCATCCTAACCATTCCGTCCATCCCCACGTGATCCACAGAAGGAAAAGTGCCGAACCGGCACAACTCAGCGCCGCCGCCAGCGCAAAATGGAATGTCGAAACGCGTCCTTGTGCGCCCTGCTCTTGGGGGAGTAGCACGACATCCTGGACCGACCCACTTCAAGGGGGGTTGGCATAGCGACTGCAGAACCGCGAAAACTGCGTCAGCACCTGCGGTCCCAGGAACAGCCAGCGTGAGGCAGGCCAAACATAGTGGGCCCGCCGTGGGCCCCGGCGGGGGTCGACGCCAGCCCAGCTGCTGTTTGTATGCCCTCCCAAGAGGTGCACTACGCCGCTGCTGCTGGTTGAGCTCAAAACAAGCCCCGGATGCTTTTTTTTTCTTCAAGCTGCGGGGCAGGCAGCACCGAAGAGCCCTTCGCCCCGATCCGGTGTACAAATTTGCCCTCGCTCCTTCTGCCGTTCATGAACACCCAACCGCGCCCCGTTCTTCACCCACACGGCATTCGTCAGGGCCGTCTGTTTTCAGTGCTTTTGGGTGGCGATTCAGGCTTTACCCATCCCAACATTTCCCGTCGGTCACTCCCCGACCACTGTGGCACGGGAGATCTAGGGTGCCAAGGAATGCCAGATGCTATGGCACGCGCAAGCTAAGTATTGGCAGAGGGGAAAGAAGCAGGGAATGCAGGAGCAAGAGGTATAGTGCCGCATGTGGGGTGAACAAGTAAAAGTACACCACTGGTGTGAGGTGCATGCCCGCCAAGCGTTTCCTTTGATTTTGGCGGGGGATGCAATCCCTTAATCTTCCTTGTGTGTTGGCGGATGAAGAAGAGTGCGGAAAACGCACATTTCCGCCCCTGCACTTTCCCTGGTGACTGTCCAGAGTTTTGTCTCATCAACATCGTCCGCCTGACATCACGAGTTTTGCACCCTTCATCTGTACACCACAAACACCCCTTCCGGATTTGGGGGGGGGGGGGGGCGTTGAAGCCCGCAATTTTCTGCAACTGTTCACGATTGTTGCAACTGCTTTGGTCATATAAGCCTGTACCCTGTCCATCTTGCATGCTTGTTGGCCTTTGCTCTTTTTGGATGGCAGTTGGATGGCAGTTGTATGACAACCTCGGCCGACTTAGCTTGGTGATATTGGGGGCCACCTGCTGGGTATTGCCTGTGCATGTTTATTGCGGTCTGTCGGTGCACCTGGTTGTACACTGCAGAGAAAACAGTTGGCCAATCGTCCAGTGCATTGCTGCACAAGCTGCTGTGTCTTTTCGGACAAAAGAGTGCTGCATGGAACACCAGCGCCATGGGAATTGCAATCACCACCCGTGCACTCGGAGAAGGTGGCCCGAAAATTGCGGACAATGGGGGTTCCCCTTCTCTCAATGCATGGGACAGCAAAGCAAGCGTGAACACGCGTACCCTGGCGGCCTGCTGTAATTGCTGATGCGTCACTGCCAAATTGATGGACGTTTGCCGGCAGAAGCGCAATACAGCGTCTGTGGTTGGTGGCGGCGGAACTTGGGACTGCGAAACGCAATACACCTCCGAACACGGCTGGTCAACATGAAAGGACAGCAAATGGTTGGGCACGTTTGCACAGGGTTGGAAGGCTCGTTTCATAGGAAGGGGTGTGTGGGCTGCGTTGCACTTGTTGCATCAAGGTCGAGGAAGGACGCATGCAGGCCCAGCATAACCTAGCGCGATGGACCGCGGGTTGCGGGAATTCTTACAAACCTCGAACAAACACCAAATTCCGGAAGTAGCAACAGCAATTTCCAACACATATTGTTGGTTAGACACGGGGATTCGTTGTGCCCATGCCCCGTAATCTACCCAACTGAATGTGGTACACGGGGGTGCTGAGAAAAACCTTCAGGTTTCAGAGGGGGTGCCATGACAAAAACGTTGACGAGGTGGTGCACCAGGGCCTAAGGGGAAGGCGGTGTACAACCCCCAGTACAACTACAAGCACATAGAATTTCTGGGTACGAGAATAGCACACTTTGAACTTTTGCACATTTTCAGTTTGCATAACGGGCACAGGGTGTGTGGCACCGGCTGATGAGAAGGAGGCACTGGAGCATGGGGTTGGTTTGACAGCCGGTTCAGCGCCCGCTTGCGCAACCCAACCAGCACGTTTGGGGGCTGGTTTGCTTTGAAGGCCCCACAACAGTGACCAACACATGTGCACCAACTGTGTGTGAGTGGTACCATACACGGTCACCGGGAGAAAACATCTTGGGTCTGAAAAAGGGACACGACACCCTATACACCGCCTTAGGATATCACAGAATACACACAGGTGACTGATTCGAAGTAATGGGAAAGCAATGCAAGAACGTGTGTGTGACAGATGGGGAACACTTCTTAAGTCGCGGGACACACGTCCATCTGGCAGGCAAATCGTGCGCACGGATTCTGCGGAAGACTGACCTTGTTGACCAAGCCGTCCACTGTGAGCTTCCAGAACCGGTTCGCTCGGAGGCATAAGTAACCATGGCACATTTGTTTTGGCGTCCGGCACCCCTCCAGGGTGCCTTCACGACATGCACTCCTCGGGGCGCTGGGACCGACAAGAGATTGCAACGTTTCAGGGTGTGGGCCGGGGCCGGGCTCATGGCATGGCATGGCCTGCCGTGCGCGCGGTGCAGGTTTGCACCCGATCCTTTGTGGGGGGGGGGAGGGGGCGGGGGGCCTGGCAGGGACCAACCCGAACCATCGGATGCCCCCGCCCCCGTCCCCACGCACCCCTTGGCAAGTCGAACTTTCGACTGCCGAGGCGGGAGGGGGCAATAGAGCCCCAAAATGGGGGGGGGGGGGGGCGCTCTGGCCATGGGCTCCATTGACCAGGACCATTGAGCAGTCCCTACGAAATCTGGCACCGAAGGTGATCCAATGATTTGGGGTCAAACATGGTCACAAAAGTGTTCACTGCCAATCCACGTTGAAAATCCGGGCGCCCCTTTGGAAAAGTGGTGCAGAGGGAGGACGTTCTTCTGTGGATGGTATTTTGGGGATGCTGATCACTGTCCTGCCACTTGACGCCACATGTCTGGTTGCGCAGGCATGCTGGTCATCGTACATGAACGGGGCACTGATGTGGTCCCACTGCTTGTGTGTTCTCAGGGTGCATGTGAACAACACCCTTGTCAGAACAACAGGAGGCGTTGTTTCTGTCATTGTCAATCCTTTCTACAATAGTTCTCGTCAGGGAGCCTACAACAACAGTCGCCGTAAGACTGCAGCCCGTAGCTCTGCTTGTTGGAGGATATTTTCGTCTTTTCAGCAAATGGTGCAATAGTACAGATCTACCTTTCTCCTCTGCACCCTCACTCATGAACGGACCTCAAATTGCTCTTTCAGGGCTCTCAGTTGACCCTCCAGGTCAGCGATGCGCTTCTGCTTTTCTGCAAGCGTCATCTTTAGCTGCAGGCCCTCCTTTTCCGAAAGCTGGGCCCGATACTGCATCAGTTTGAGCTGGTACGGCAAATCAGGCCTAGCAGACATGGCAATGCAGGTTGGTGCAGAACCCAGCTGTATGTAATAAACGGCTGAGTGATACACAGCTAAACACCATGTTCGACATGGGGACCCTATAGGCACCGGAGGCAAGTCAAAACCCAGCGACAGTGCCCCATGTCAAATGCGAGTGCCCCATGTCAAATGCGATGCGGTTTTGCAGAGGTACACTCACGTACACCTAGAAGTACCAACCGGCATACTCACTCAGCCTTTATGGCACACACCCCTCCCCAACTTGCAGGGCAAATTTTTGCAACACTTGACAGAGGGCGAAATATTTTGTTGTTGAGAATGGCACGTTTATCACCGCTCACAAATTCACACTGGGCATCGACTCCGGTACCAGCGCTTCACGGTCAGTTCAGAGACCATGAAATTTGGAGGACGCGTCCACAACACCTGAACAGGGGATTGTAACACAGGCCTGGAACCGGGGCTGGGGAATTCAGCAAAAAACATGTGTGTCCCCCTCCCCCAGACCATCTAAAAAAGTTGGGGTGCCCACCCCCCTCATGACATTAAAGATTTCAAAATCCCAGCCCCCTGGTAATGGGGCCACCAGGATACTGTCCTGTCTCAGGTACAGTAGGCCTATGCACTGTATCAATTTGGCACCTGCAACCAGGGGCCCCGCCCCCCTCTCCACGCAATCTCCCAGAAGCGACTTCGACCAACAAGCATCTGATGGAAAGACATGGCACTGGACACACATTGTACTTCAAAATCATCCAGCAGCCTTCATTAAACACCCACTCTCTTCAGGTGCCATGAATCTTGGGTGATCAAACAGACAACCCACTCTTACCTGTAAGACTACACCATCCCCCCTATCTTCACTCCCCCCATAAGGTGCCAGAGGAATCCATTTGAGACGAGTAATTACACAGGCCCCAATGGCACCTGATGTGGGCAATCACAGACCTGCCATCAAGACTGGGTTGGAGCTCCAGCTTCAACTTACTCTGGATATCTGTAAACTTCTGCTGCAACTGCGAGATGCACTGGGTCCGTTTGGTGCATTCAATTTGGAGCTGCAGAAACGCAAAAAAAAACTCACAGGGAAGACGCTGTGCCCTGTGACCCACGATGCAGCGTTCTCTGAGGCATATCATTCAATATACCTCTACTGTGGCCTACTCCATGACAGCAGCCTACATCTTACTGACTGAACCGGTCCCAGCAGCTCTCGTTGGACGACTCTGTTGAACAAGGTCAGACTTCCGAAGCTTCTGTGTGCTACGGTGCGGGGTATTCGTCCAGCGGAAGCCCACAACTAGGGCCTTCCCAAGGACCCCCAAGACTCTCGCCATGAGAACCTCAGCAGAACACCAATGTTCCCGAAGCTTCCACAGCCAAGACAACATACAAAAATACTTGAGCCTGATGTAGCCCAAACTGGACTGCAAACGGCACTTGAAACTGTATTGGTACCAGCTGTGCACACAAATTGTCCTTTCAGCTCTTTCCCCTACCCACAGCCACAACAAGGCCTGACGACGCATCCACGCCCCCAGCCTCACACCACCTGCACACACACGTCTCCAACACCTCAAACCAGCCGATCGTGAATCATCGATTACACACCTCTACTAATTTCTGGCTCAGCTCCTGGCACCTGGTGCAGCCGTCAAGAGGACTGGGCGCACGCGGCAGTTCTGCTTCCCATTCCACACCATCTGATGATGACAGTGCAAGTGAAGGGAACACCCCTGCGCATATGACTGGGTGCGCATTCATGCGATTGTGTACTCCAAAACTCAGAGAATATCCCTGCACCGGTGAGGCAGGGATAAGCGTACCAGTGATGCTGGGGCTCATCTCGCAGGCTGGCCCTTTGGGAAACCATCGCGCAGGTGACTGTGCGTCGACACGAATTGTCTGTGGAGACCAGCCTGAAAGCAACAAGTGCGAGGCGCAATTCTCATACCCTTCGTGCAACTGGCACGAGACAAACACCGTCCAGTTGCCCAGTTCAGTGCCTGTGGGAGCACGACCCCTTCAGCGGTCCCACAGAGGAGCATCATCACAACAAACTGATCCCGGTACCATTTTGGCGCATTTTTAGGCAAATCCCATGCTGAGCCCAGTGCCATGCCAGCTGACTTGTGCCCCCAACGTGCATCTTTCTCTCGTGTCGTGTTTTGTTGTACTGAAATGATTTGAGTGGCGCTGTAGAGGGCAGGGTTGGCAGTGTTGCTTGTTGCCTGATGCCTGTGCTGCGGCCTGTTGCCTGCTGCGTGTTGCCTGTTCACCCCAATGGCACGTAGATCCATGTACAGGCACTGAATTGACTGCTGGAGGACGTGCACTGGGGGGGGGGGGGGCAAGTGCAATCATGATGGCGAGGGGACACAACTTGGCCACAACACCCAGCGTCATGCGCATGTCCTTTTTGGGAGGCGGTACTGTCCGTGCTGTGGATGTGGAGTGTCATGCTCTCAAACACGTTGCTGTCAAACGTTGCTCCACATGTTGTTTCTCACGGCTTGGGAGGTCAGCTAAATGTGCTGCACAAGCACTGGTTAAAACATTCGGTACGACGCTTTGAGTGGAGGTGGAGTCCCCAAGTGGATCTGTGTGCCAGTGGCATAGGTGTACCATAATAACTGGTTTCAGGTTTACAGGTGCGCGCCGCGTTTGTGTGGCAGCTGCTTTGCAGCGAGGCACGATGGTTCACTGTTGTGGCGTGACACACGTGTGCGTTCTTGCACAACTCACATAGTCCTACATGTCAGCTTGCTTTATCTACCAGCTCTGCACCACTTCTGTAAGTAAAAACACATGTTGGCAAACCACCTGCTGCAATGGAGCACGTGCCGGGGGGGGGGGGGGTAATTAAGGTGACCTAAGCGAAGGTGTAGGTGGGACCTTTCGTAGTCTAACCTTGTTTAACACAGCCACCTACCAAGAGCTACTGGATTGCAACCACTCAAAGGCACATAACTTCAAAAAGGAGGAATGAAAGATGATGCGGATTGGTGTGAGAAACGAAGCGGAGAGGGGAGGGGGGAGGGGGGGGTTGAACCCCATCCACGCAGCCAAAAATGACATTCAAGCCGAGGCTGTGGGGGGTCCAACGTCACCCAAACCATGAAGACCAAGACATACTTGGACTGCATCCGTTCTCAGCTCTCAGGGGCTGCATTAGCTGGCACGCATCATCCCTGGCAGCTGCGGATGTATGGCATATTCCTCTGCGATAAAGAGGAATGTGTCAGGGGATCAGCCAGCACTATACTTGTTTGGAACACACAACAAATTCCTCTTTAAAAGCTTTGCCACTTCCCTACACTGCTAACCCTCACCACAACCCTCACCACAATACAGCCTTCACGACCACGCTCATCAGAAGCCTCACAACCCCAAGGTACTGACCCAAAATTCCTAGATAGCTTTCTGCAAAGAACGACATGGTGAGTCAGAGCTCACTTTTTCCACCGCATACATATTGTGTGAATTCTACCCACCCCCTCGCGCTAACATGGGCAGGTTCTGGTTCAGGGGGCAATTTTGCAGAAACACGGGGTCGCAGTCTTTGGACAAGCCCGTGTTTGCGCGCGACATGTAGCAAGGGGACCACCATATTAAGGACGGAGACCAGCATGGGTCGTCGGGTTAGGGGGCTCTGAAAGGACCCGCTCTTCGCCTACTTCTTGCTGACCTGACCCAGGGGGGGGGGGGGGGCATCCAGCCATAAAAATAGGGGGCCCGGTGCTCCTCCTCTCGCCTTTGGTCAGAACCTCCTGGGGTGTTGGGTCAGATATGTTCTGTCCCTGCCCGCCCATGCCAGACTGCCAGCACCCCTGCCGCCTTCAACTTTTTCAGGGGGCACCCGTCCTCTGCCTTGTTGAGGGGGCACTTTGCTCGGTGCATGGGCCGCACCATGTCTGCATGCGTTTGTCACCCCTGGCACCGCTTGGCTGCTGTACCGCTCGGCATTCTCTGGATGGCCAGCCATCTGCATGTCACTGTGTCTCTTGGGGTCCGAGGGTGACCCTCTGGCGCAAATTGTACCACCCAAACTTTTAAAATTTGCAAAACCTGCATTTTTTCGAAGGCCCCCACCTTGGAATTAATTTTTTTGCGATCTTTTTCAGTTGCGCGCCCACAAATTTGAATGGCCGGCCACAGATTAATTTTTTTTGCGATTGTTTTTTCAATTTGCGTTCACAAACAAAACTAGTGCATACAAATGACACACTGCGGGCCCAGACATGAACAATTCATCATCATGAAGAATTAAATGAAATCAGTACATCCCAATTGACTTATCCAGGCGTGCATTAAAGCAGGGGCGGTCAGAATTTTGATGACTGCCCAATAAAACAAAACCAGATCCTCAGAGCTCATGATTTGATGCGTAGAATTGATTAAATTTGTGCAATGATTTGGAATTTTGCGTCGTCCTTTTTGATTGTGGGGCTAGAATTGATTTTTTTGTAATTTTTTTTGCATGGGACTAACTTCACACGCACAGCCTACCCCAAAATGAATTAGCTTTTACTTTCCTAAAGTTTGACCGGTATTGGACCCCGCCCCACTACCGCACACACCTCGCACCCTTCCCCGGGCATGATTGTTGGGGTGGCCAATCCTAATGTGCCTCCACTGCAGGCCTACAGTCCAAGCAAAAATTACCAAAGGTCAAAATTAGCAAAAGGGGCCCATTTTTTGGTTTATTTTTTTTGGTAATATTTTGGGGACGTCAAAGCAAAGGGGACGTCATCCTTCCCTGCCACAATGGAACACAAAGCAACAGGAAACCCATGTGAGTCGCACCATCCATGGTTTTTACTAAACGGCGGGGCAAATGGTTGTGGTGTGATCCAACCAACAGCCATCACACACATATTCGGAGCAAGAGAGACATTTTCGTGCAGTCAAAGAACCACAACATGCCCATCCATGACAAAAGCAGACCGCACAAGAAACAGGGGCCTGCAGGGGAACAAATGATAAAGATCTTGGGGCCGCGGAATCGGGGGGGAAACACAATTACCAAAACAACCTTAATTTTTTTGGGTAATATTTGCCTTTGGTAATTTTTGCTCGGACTGTACTTCCTTGTTTTTTTTTAGTTCTGACACTGAAGAGTACGGCCATCAACGCAAACAGTGTGCATAGGCTAGGCCTAGAAATTATGTATAGTAAAGGTTGCTTGGCCACTAGATGTGATGCGCGTAAGGCATTTCTCCACAGGGGAGAGTCCAATGGGGGGCGCGCCCCTGTGTGTACTGTACATTCCATGCAGGAGGTGGGGCTTGCCATGACCACGAGGGTCAACACCTACAGTATAGAAACTTACGTCAAACATACAGGCCTAGAGTCAAAGAAGTCAGGAGCTCAGAATGCAGAATCTAAAGACTCGTACATCCGATGTTTCGGGGTGGGGGGGGGGGGCTTCCATGGAGGTAGATATCGGCCCCCATGTATCAGAGGACGGGGGCTGGTGGGAGCTAAGCCGAGTGCTGTAGAGCCCTCTCCCGGTCCTCTAGGGAGTCGGTCACCTGAAAGCAACCCACATGCGCGCCGACTGCCGCAAGCGCAGGGCACACCGCTCCCCCTTGGAGCCGTGCTGGGCCTTCTTGTCTAGCATTGTGACCCGCAGCACGCCCTAGAAGTAGTTGCGCTGGTCCACCAGGACCCCTTGGATGGGTGGGTCTTCGCCCCTAGCAAGGATGGTGATGGTGTCATCCACTCACATCATCATGGTGTGAGTCATCGGGGCGACTTAGTAAACCCTGAGTACACTTTGTAGGCCATGTCCATGTATTTTATGAACGGGACGGCTGTTGTGGCCCCCACATGGAGGACTTCAATGGTGCCCGGGGGATACCCAGCTGGTGATGTACTTGCCCGCTCTGCAAGGGCCCCGGAGGTATCGTATATTTATACCGCTCCATGTGGGCGAAGAGGTGGTCCCTGGTGCCCAACCCTATGTGGCTGCCCACCACGGGGTGGACATCCTGGGCTATGACATCGAAGTACTCGCGGGGTCGGTGATGAGCACGTCCACCACCTGCCCGCGGAGGCGCGCCAAGTCCAACGTCATGTGAACAGTGCGCACAGCCTCTTGAAGGGATATGCCCTTCATTCATTCCGACGAGGTAGGGCCCTCCTCGGGCTCGTTCATATACTTGGGAGGCCTCCGAATAGAACGCTACGGGCTCCAGCTTGTGTGGGGAGATGGTGATTCCCCGGAGGTTGGCCTCATGGACCGGCCAGCTAGGGTCTTTCGGGAGGAGCGTCACCCTGCCCTGTTTGCCTTCCTGCTCACGCGTGTGGGGGTCGCTCATGACCTAGTAGAGGGTGTGTTGGTCTTCCTCACCGAGGTCCAAGGTGGCGGTACCACGTGACGTTTGTGCATACATCCCCGTTCGGGAGGGCCAAGTCCAGCCCTTGCGCCTTGCCCAACTACACTCGGTGCAAGTGGGGCTGCACATAGTCTCTAAGCTCCCGGGGTTGGGCCCGTGGCCAGAGTTTCAAGAGGTGCAGATAGGTTTGGAACACCCGCCACCACATCAGGTGATCCCAGGTGCGGTAGTGATGCCCTCGGAAACGCTTGCAGTTGTTCCTCAGGGAGGCCTGATTTTCCCGAGGGTTCAGTAGCAGCCTGTTGGCCAAGGGCACCTCTGTGATGTTCCTCGGGGAGGCTCAGGTGCGCCGTTGGACCTCCTGCCACTGCTCCGGGGTGCGGCGGAGGTTTTGCGTGGCGTGGGCATAACGACGGCCCCTTGCCCTGAAATCCCGGGGGCATTGCCTCTTCTGGGCCTCCCGGAGGGCCACTAGGGATTGTTTCAGGGACTCCACTCCCTGCCAGGCCCCTCTGCCGATGGCCTGCGCATGGCGGACGAACCTGCACACGGGGGGCAGCATTGTCTGGGGTGGGAAGGCCGGCCGCTGGGCCGTCGTTGGGGGGGCCCTCTCCATGGGGCACTGGCGGAGGCGGTACAATCGGTGTTGTGTTGTGTTGGGTTGGGTTGGGTTGGGTTGGGTGGGGTTGTGTTGTGTTGTGTTGTGTTGTGTTGTGTTGTGTTGTGTTGTGTTGTGTTGTGTTGTGTTGTGTTGGGTTGGGTTGGGTTGGGTTGGGTTGGGTTGGGTTGTGTTGTGTTGTGTTGTGTTGTGTTGTGTTGTGTTGTGTTGTGTTGTGTTGTGTTGTGTTGTGCTGTGTTGTGTTGTGTTGTGTTGTGTTGTGTTGTGTTGTGTTGGGTTGGGTTGGGTGTTGTGTTGTGTTGGGTTGGGTTGGGTTGGGTTGTGTTGTGTTGTGTTGTGTTGGGTTGGGTTGGGTTGGGTTGGGTTGGGTTGTGTTGTGTTTTGTTGTGCGTCCCGTTGCAGACCCGCTTGCCCCGCACTTCCGTCAGATCGTGCGGCTGCTTGTTGCCGACCAGGAGCTATTCGACAGCGCTTTCACGGTCGACTGCGGCCCCCCGCGGAACCCACCCCCGAACTACGATTTCACCGGCTGCGACTACACGTCCACAGGGACGTGCCAACGGCAGTGCCAGGAGCCGTGGGCCGGGGCCCCCACGGCAAAGTGCACGGTCCGTGGGGAGTGGGAGTACGGCGGCTCGTGTATGGGCGTGGCCACGTGCTTCACGATGGGCCTGAACTCCTTCGGGCAGCTCGGCACCCGCACCACCGACGACTCCGCGGTGCCGCGCGCGCTGCACGCGTCCAACGAGCAGCCCATCCACGCCGTCGTGGCGGCCGGGTGGCACACCGCCTTCCTCACGGAGTCCGCAGCGTATGTCATGGGGTCGAACCAGTACGGGCAGTTGGGGCTGGGCCTGGGAGTCGGGATCGAGACGAGCCGCAGCAGCCCGCAGATACTGCGGGCCCCTAACGGCCACGCCGTCACCGCCGTCGCGCTGGGCAACTCCCACACGGTGTTTCTGGCGGGCGGGCGGGCCTATGCCATGGGCGAGAACCGCGTTGGGCAGTTGGGGCTCCCGGCGACCGTCATTCTGGCGGACACACCGCAGCCGCTGGCGGCCCCGACCGGGGCCTCCGTCGCGACCGTGGCCGCCGGGCCGTTCCAGACCGCGGTCGTCACGGCCCCCGGGGCCGACTCTGGCGCTGCGCCGCAGCTGTACGGGCAATGGTGGTGCCTGTTCCCGCGCATCGCCGTGCGTCTCGATGAGAACGGGGACGCGCAGTGCCTCTCGGAGGACGGGGCCTCGTGCTACGAGCCCCCGGGCGGGTGCGCCGCGACGTCGAATGTGACCGGCAACCGCAGTTCGCTCACTTGCGGTGCGCAGCATCGACAGTTGTTCGGGGTCACGGGGTACGAAGAGGTGCATCCCAGACATTGGTGCCACGAGACGCGGCTGCGGCTGACAGGTCTCGCCCCATCACATCGCCCCATCACCGCATCCCCCGTGCGTCGGGATGCCGGGCAGCGTAGTGCCGCGGTGCAGCCCCGGGGACTCCGGGGGCGACGATACCAAACACGTCTCCGAGACTTCAGTCGAGTCGTCGGGCTCCGCAGCCTCGTACACCGCAGCGTAATGCACGTCTGCCTGCGCCATCGCGTCCTGCCCTCTGCCTCGCATGGCCTCCGCTCCGCCTGCCAGTGGGGGTGCAGGCCACGATGGCGCATGGGTGAAGACGGGTGGTGTCGCGACGTGAGGTCATCACGACAAGGGCCACCGGGTCGACTGGCAGACGTCGCCGTTTGTTGTGGTCCCCTTGGCCAAGGGACATGTCCGACTGTCGAATCAGCACTTGATGCATCAGTGCCTCCAGGAGTGGCACCGGGCACTAGTAGTGAAGCACCCGCCGTGGTTTTGTTTTGGGGGGGGGGGGCATTGCTGAAGGAGAAAAAACCTCCCCCAGTGGGGGGGGGGGGGCAGAGGCCCCCCCCCCCTCATGTCGTGGGGGTTTTGTTGAGGTGCATATGTTGGGGTCACCCATACCCTCTCGCCCCCTCCCTCTCTCGCTTTGTTTTGGGGCCTCTGTCACTAGAGCCCTTTTGGAAGCTTGGGGCCCAGGGACTGGGCCTCGCACAGCCCCTCGCCCCCACAAAATCGATGGGCATCAGGACACGGGCGTATAGGGTACAGGGCCCTGCGCACGTCCTCGCACCGCAGCGTCCCAGACGTACGTCGTGGGCTGGAACACCCATGGGCAACTGGGCCTCGGCGACACCGACACCCGCTACACTCCGCAGCTGCTGCAGTCCCCCGATGCGTCCGCGATTTCGTCCATTGCGCTGGGGCGACAGCACTCGGCGTTCATTGCGGGTATGCGCTGCACGGGATGCAGCCTGCGTGTGTGCGCGCGCGCAGGGAACGAGGGTATCGGTGGCACGGACAGCCCGGCTCGGCAGGTGGTGATGCTCGTTCTCATTCGGGAGATTTGTTGCAACGGCGGCGTAGAGCAGGAGTGTCCGGCAGTTAAGAAGACGGTTGGAGGGTTTTGGCAAAACGGTCCGGAGCGGCTACTGTAGGTTGTAGATCAGGCTTAGTGTTCGGCCTACGGGACGGGGAGGGAATGGGTGAGGGGTTATGAGAGCAAAAACATGTTTATGTACCTGAATGGGCCTCTCATTTTGGACTTTCTGTTCAAAATTTAAAATTTCATTTTTCCCCAGAGGACAAATTTTTTTGGTTTTGGGCTTTGCTGTGGCGGTGGGGTCGGGGCGCCTCAGAAGAGCGCCGGGACACCGCATGGGGGGGGATTCCAGAGGCCGGGGAGGAGGGGGTCTCGCAGTTGGGCCGCCGTGTCTGGGGCCCAAGATCACATCGATGTGGCGGAGGTCAAACCCATGCGGATGCTGTGCCACGGGACAATTTGGCGTTGGGTTGGGTCCGGTCGAGGCCTGGGGTAGGGATTGCCCGGGCCTGGCTCTCGTGGCAGAGGTTCGGTTGTGGGCCACCCACTGCCCGCCCTCGGACCTGATCTGACCGGGCACCTCACGGCTGTCACTCCAGGGCAGCGCAAGGCTCTCCCTTTATGTTGGTGGAGCTGCAGCCCCCGCAGCGTTTAGGCCATCGTGCCCTGGGGCCCCGCTCAGACCTTCAGCCGGGCAGCCCTTGCTCTGGCATGCGCATGACGTGCACTCTGGTGCTGAGGGGCATACTTGAAATTGCTGACCCTAATGCCCCCGTGCACAAGGCCAGTGATGACCTACTGGCTCCTGCGCCCCGATACGCATTGCCTGTAGTACGCGTATTCGCCAGGCAAACGGACCTGTTCCACGCTTTTTGGAGGGGGCGCTTTGTGCTTCGGGCCCCCTCCTCAACAGTACCCGTTCGCGTGGACAGTACATGTGCACAGTGGGTTCAGGTTTCAGGGCTGGGCTCGTCCACCAGTTCCAATTGGCACGACACCCCGGCCATTGCCTTTCGGTATCAGCGCTCGGGTGCGATGCAAACGGTCTAATCTCCAAAACCCAAACCAGCGTATACCCAGACGCACACTTACTCGGCCTTTATGGCCCCCGCCCCCCCCCTTGGGCAGACATGTGCACGTCGTGCACGAGGTGTGCGCAGTGTCCACGGACGGCACACAGGTTTGTAGGGATGTGCACAGCATTTGAAAACTGTGCACAGTGTCCACAGACTGTGTCTCCGGGGCGGGTAATACGCGTATTAGATCTCACATGTAATAGATTGTGTAGGCCAAATCTGGTGCCAAGGGGCTTTGCCTCAGGGGCTGTCATGCGCTGTGTCGTCGACGTGCATCTGCCGCCACCTCGTGGGTGCTGCAGGCGGCGAGCTGTTCGTCATGGGCTCCAACGCAAATGGCCAACTTGGGGCCGGCGGGCCCCTGCAACAGCGCTCTCCTCGCGCCGTGACCGTCCCGAACGGCAGACCCGTCAGTTCCGTGGCGGCGGGGCCCTTTTCCACGGCCTTCATCGCCGGTATGTGGCCCGGGTTTGGCGTTCGGTGCGGGATCCGCCTGCGCGGACGGGATGGTGGGGGAACGTGTGGGGCCGAGCCTCCGGGAGGGCCAGGCAGGCAACGACCGTGTGCACGGGTGTCGGCGGAAGGCGTGGGGGAGGCTGTGGGCGGAGGACCCATGAAGCTCCGAAAGAATGGGACTCGGGCCGGCACAGCGATCGCTGATATGTGAAGTCAGAATTACACTGCAGAGGGGGGGAGGGGGGGGGGTCCAATAGAGCCCCCGATAATTGGGGGGGGGGGTCTGGGGAAAGGGCTCGATCGACAGGGCCCATTATTTCATCTGACGCCGAACGCGCTGGATCAGGCTTTTGTTGACACTAGCCTACTACAAACACGTCCGGGATGCGTTGCATGTCCATCACATGTTTCTCGAATGATAGAAAGTATAGTTCTCCCCCCGGTTTATGTGCATGCAAGCCTGTCACCGACCCCTGCTACCCTTGTTACCTTTTGGGTTGGGGTTAGAATGAGGAACAGACTTCACCATAACTTCAAGTAAGTGACCCCTCCGCCCCCAACCCCCTGGCCCTCTGGGACCCCCACCACCACCTTTCAGCCGCCTCCCTCCAACCAACCCCCCAACCCCTTCCATTGAGACCACGGAAGTTCCAGGGGTCAATTGAGCCCTTTTGGGGGGCTTTGGGCGGTCCCAGCCAAGAAGCTCTATTGACCCCCGCCCTTTACATTGAAAGTCCGCCTACCCCATGGCTAACCCCCACCCCCACCCACCCATTACATATGTAAGGAAAGCACCCAAAATTGTTCAGATGGGGTGCCCTCCAAGTTATCATTTTCGACCGTTTTTTGCCAGTTTCAGGCTGCATTTTTGTTGCCTTTGCCCGCTTGGCCAATTTCGGACTGCACGTTCTCTTATTTTTGTCCTTTCTGGCCAATTTCGTGCTGCATTTTTTAGCCCTTTTTGGCCAAGTTCGGGCTGATTTTTTTTTTGGCGCATTTTGTCCCCTTTCTGGGGTGCATTTCTATTTTTTTGTGTGGTCAATTTCAGGCTTCACCTTTCTCATTTTGGCCCTTTTTTTTTGGCAAATTTCGTGCTGCATTCTTTTTAGCCCTTTTTGGCCAATGTTGTCCACTAAAGGGGGGTTACTTTCAGTACTCAGTTTCCAGGGGATACTGGGAGGGGGTATTTTAAGTGATGGTGGTGGGGGTGGGGGGTATCTTAAGTGGGGGCGGGGTTTACCTATGTACATGGCCAAAGGTGTTTGGCATTGGCATTCAAACATCGTGTCGAATGATCAAACACGGTGGACGGTGCAGATGTGCACTCGCAGTGCGATCATGTGTCAGTCGTGTGTGTGTTCCGTACCGAAACATGTGTGTGTTGCACTGCGCGCGTCATACACATCGGTTTCTCTCGTCCTGTTTCATGCACCATCCACAGCGCAGTGTGGCAAGGGGTTGTGGTCTGGGACGTCCCATCGTCTTCTCATTGATTCAACATCGTCGCGTTTGCCAGGAGCCCGGAGGTGTCTGCCAAGGCGAGTGTGGCTGACTGCACAGGCCATGACCGATGGGCACCACTGAAACGCGTTGCGAGTAATAGAGTCGCAATGATTCCCAGGAGCGAACGTGAATGAACGCGCATTCACATGTCCAGGCCGAAACCAGTGAAGGTGGATGGAGCGCCGTAAATAGCGCGGTGCATTTTCCCCCGACACCCGTCGCAATGTCCGGTTAATTTTGCCTTGTGGCCGCACATGCCAACACTGCACACATATCAGTAACTCACTGCACACATACCCCAGAGTACTGGCAGCGACATCATGGGGTTTGGCCGGGTACCAGTCATTGTAGAGAGATTCCCCACGTTGGCATTCAGTAGGGGCTGGCAACATTTTCTCCCGTGTGACGTTGTCCCCGCAGTCCTCCCCCACCCCCAGCCCCGCCCTTCGTGTGTCTGCCCCAGGTCGAGATTGTTACATCTTGGGCTTCAATTCGAACGGGCAATTGGGACTGGCATCGTTTGCAGATCAATGGTTTCCACGTCGTCTGGAGGCGCCTAATGGATATGCCATTGACAGCGTTGCGCTGGGCTGGTTCCACTCTGCATTTACCGCCGGTGTGATGTTCGCGTGCAAAGGGAGGGAGGGAGGGAGGGAGGGAGGGAGGTATTGGGATTTGGAAGGGCCGTACGCTAATGGCTCACCTCATGGTGCGCCTCACACCTTGACGGTCGGAGAGCGGCCACCCGCCTGGCGCTAGTGGGGGGCGTACACCCTTGGGCCCCCCCACACGTTGTGGGCTGTGTGCAGCCGTAGGCATGTGCCGCGACGCACGGCGCACTCCGCGGTCACTGTTGGTGTTTCTATCATTTTGGTCGTGTGTGGGTCCTTGTACGTTGTGGATGCCCTCTCACTCGGTTTCCTTGCCTTGTGTGGACCCTTGTACAGCACGGATGCCCGTGTGCCCAAGTTTCTCACCTCGTGGGTTCCGGGTCCCCTCCTAGATTGTGGGCTGCCGGCTGTCTTGGTGTGCAGGCCCTTGTGCAATGCGGACACCCGCATGCGGTTTCCTCACCTCGAGTGGGTCCTTGTGCTGCACGGATGCCCGTGAGCTCGGTTTTCTCACTCTTTGGGTTCTTGGCCCCACTCCCGTTCCAGCTGCAGCTCTCTGCAGCCAACCCCCACCGCGCTACCAATCCAGGGGCTACGGGGGAGCTGCACCAGCTGCCCGTTGGCTGCAGCTGACGTGCTGCAGCAGTTGCAGTCCGCTTCCTGCTGCAGCTTTTGTGCAGCAGCTCACTGCAGCTCACCCCCGCCCCGTTACCAATCCAGCGGCGATGGGGGTGCTGCACCAGCTGACCGTTGGCTGCATTTGTTGTGCTGCTGCAGATGACGTCGCCGCTTTCCCACACATGGCGCACCGCCATGTATAGGTCCCACTGTAGTTCCCTAGGTAACCACTGGTACAGGTGGGGCGCCACGTGGTCCATGCCTGCCGCCTTGTTCTTGGGTGGGCGTAGTGCTTTTGTGAAAGATTGCCAGGAGGGAGGATCGGGGCTCACTGGTCGTCCTGGCTTTAAGACTTGTGAAAGAAGAGCCTTGACCTCTTCCGGTCTCCATGGTGGGTCCCCCGCGAAGTGCGGAAGGTGTTCGGCGGCCGAGGTCGTGTCGGGTTGTGGGGTAGTCGTGCGGAAGGGGGTGATCAGCCACCACTTTAGGGCATTGAAGAAAGTAGAGCGGCCGCGTACCGCGCATTTTCGGAAGCGCCTCATGTGTCGTTGGGCCCGTTTCATATTATTATTCGCCCTGTGGTGTGCTCAAGCTTGCTGGGCCCTCTTGGAGGTAGAGTTGCGGTGCAACTCGTCAACCAGCTGTTGTTCGGCCACGTCTTGAATTGGCTGTGGGCGGGGGTGTGCGTGTACAAAGCTGGACGCTGCGGCAATGATGGCGTCTGCCCTGTCTAGTGGGTGCATGATGTGATCTTGGTGTGTGGAGTGCGCTTTGGACCACTGGGACATGTGGCGCGAAAACTTGCGGAATAACGAGGAGGGCCAGTGCGACACATTGCCAATGACCGGCGGCGGCGCTGGCCGCGGTCCCAATGGGTTCATCACTGTGACCCTGACTGCTTTGTGGTCACCCGCATGGGGAAAGTCGATGGTGTCCGCAGAGATGGGGGGGCGAATGTCCCATGCCGTGGGAGAAAACATGACAGCGTCCAAGCGGCGACCCCGGCAATGTGTGGAGAGATTTTGAGGGTCAGTGTTTGGCGCATGCGCCAAAATCGGGTCCAGCAAGGCTCCGGATTCGAGGAGCGGGTGCCACTACCTGGTTGGTTGGGAAGGACGTCCCCACACACAGTCGCTGAAGTCGCCCATAAGGATGCCCAGGTCTGGCAATTGTGCAAGCCATGCGTCCAGCTTTTCACGTTGGTCCCGCGAAAGTGGTCCGTGGATGTTGGCGATGTTGGCGATCAAAGTGTATTCATCGTTTTGCATTTTGGTGTCCAAATGGGTTTTCACTGGTGTTCGTTGGCTTCCCCTGTGCTAGGAGGGGCACCGTTTCCAAAGGATCACAGGAAATACACCCAGAAACAGTCGGTGTGGGCCATGCCTAGCCCTGCAAGGATGTGCCATTGGACTTTGGACTCCATGATCCACCGCAAGCAGAGTGGCTAAAGCATGGAGTTTGTGTGGGGTTGTGGGCTCTAGTTGTCGTGGTTTGAAGGTCCCTGACACGGGCCTTCCGCATTAGACATGCTCTATGCCTCGGACAAGCTAGACCTGGGTAGCACGTTGCATGGATGTTTTGGTGGACCTGCTTCAGTCTGCTCATTGGCCCCTTGGCCCCCATCTCCCACTCTAAACAATGGGCAGGTCTCACACAGACTATTGCTTAGTGGCCTGTGGAGTAAGTGGGTGGGTGGGTCAGAGGCTAGAAAAATTTTTGTGTACCTGAAATCAGCCTCAAAGCATGGTTCATCGACTTTGGTGGGTTTTGGACATGCTGCTAGTTTGGGCAGACCCCCCGTTTTTTTCAGGACACTGGGACCCATGGCAAGCATCAGACGAAAAAAAAAATCCCTGGTGTACTAGAAGGGGCTGTAGGGTGCAGAATTCAGGACCCTGGGACCCGTGGCTACCGGTGGTGGAAACCAGCCAACTTTTCGCACAGCACGTACACAGCGCACGGTGCGCCCCATAGGTGGTCAAATTGGCTAATTTTGAGAGTCGGCTACGCTTATAACATGGGCAAGGCGGTATGGTTGACACGTGCTCATGGGTTGCTGTACCTGTGCAGCTATAGTCCAAATGGCCTCCCCTGCCTGCTTACATTGACTGCACATCTTTTGTGTTCTTTCATCCACGGGGTACAGGGCCATGCCCAATCCTCGGAGGATCAGCCCCTATGTAGTGGGTGTCACAAACATGGAATTGAAAGCAGCACAATGGTCGGCCAGACAGGCACCATCAAATGGATCCAGGCATACCTCGAGGGCCTATGAGCAAGGGCCTGCCTCACCCGTCACTCCTCGGCCATAGTCCTCTCCCTCAGTCTTTTGCCCTGTTGTGTGGGAACTCTTGCGCCTACTCTGCACCCGTCATCACCGTCTGCTGGAGTGCCATAACCACCATTGCCCCGGGCCCCCCCAGGGCTCACGGCAGGACCACTGCCGGGTGATGGCAGGACAGGCACAGGTAGCGGGCCCGGGAGACCAGCCCGCTGAGGTACTATGCCCATGGAAAGAGTCAGCAGAGGAATCAGACAACCCTTGCCGCTGCCCCCGCCCCCCTCCGCTACCCACGGCTCTGCACTCTGGCTCCAGGGTACCCAAACCCTCCGCCCGGGTAGAGATCCCATACTACTGTACAGTGGTCGCCAGGGCCTAAATACCAACAAGCAAAGACAATCACGCCCAGACTCAGACTCAGACACAACCGCAACCAAAAAGCGATGCAGAGGGCTGCAGTGCATTGGGTGAGAAGACCAGGGCAGGTTTAGGTTATGCACCCTTGCACTGGAACATGCACTGCACCACAAGTCCAACACACAGCCTGTCACTTGCTGACAACAACTCGGGGTTCAGGTCCATGCCCCTACCCGTGGGCAGGGCAAGTGCAGCCAGGCAGGCTGCTTCCAGTAGACAGTGTTTGCAAAGCGGAGGCGGCAGAGTTGACCGTACCGTGGCACTGGCGCTGGGTGCAATTAGCGACCTGGAGGGGGGGGGGGGGGGGTGGGGGCAGGGCACAGGCCGGTATGGTGGGTGGGTAGGCTGATCCAGGGCCCGTGTGGGTGGGTGGGTGGGGGACCCAACCATCAGTGCAAAGAACACACTATGCAACACAGCCGGAGTCCTAAACTATAGTTTATATCCATAAACTAAGGTTTAGGTTATGCACCCTTGCACTGGAACATGCACTGCACCACAAGTCCAACACACAGCCTGTCACTTGCTGACAACAACTCGGGGTTCAGGTCCATGCCCCTACCCGATGAAAACGCTGTGCGGCTCCCCCCCCCCCCCTAGAAAAGACTGGGGAGAGGACTCGGGGGGGTAGGGCAGGGTGGCCCTGGCTTACCTCGAAAGCCTGATGGCTCCCACGCGTTGCCCTTGCGGCCGCTGTGGGGTCTCCCTGCGCCTGTGCCCCCCCCCCCCCCCCTCAGCCCCTGTATCGCACTGTCCCTACATGCAGGGGTGTGTGCACGCGTTCCTGGTTCAAGCGTGCCTGTGTGCATAGTGCTGCTACAAGCATGTCGTCTGGAGATTCATAAGATCTCCAGCGGGACGGAACATCCGCTGGGTTCAACTCTCCCTTGACCCACAGCAGTTCAACCACCGCCCCAGACCAACGCAGTGTGTGCTGCAGCTGGCGCAGCAGCCTGTTTTGTGCATCACATGCCGTGGCTGCTCTGCCCTTCATGGCAGAAAACAATGATGACATGTTGTCACCATAGATCCGCAGGAACTGGACCCGTCTGTATGCCCCCGTGCGCACTGTCTCGACAATACCTGCCAGCTCCGCTGCCTGCTGTGTAGCTACCCAACCGGGCAGTCTCTTTATACGCATCCCCAGGGAATCTCCCCAAATGCCAACATAATAATTCTGGCCCTGTCGGGCCGCGTCGCAGTAAAACGTATCAGTTGATCCAGGGGCGCCGTGGGGCACCCATGGGACCAAAGCACATGCAATGCCCTCCAGGAGGCCCCGCAGGACCTTGGGCGGTGTACACTTCGCTGTACTGGGTCCTTGGTTGAGCCAACGGTACGCGCCAGCCAGGAAAGGCGGTGCCCCCCTCCCCGGCCGCAGTGCCCACTGTAGTTTCCCCAGCATGCGCCTCAGCGCTTTGTCCGAATATCCGGTGGTGGCTAGTCTAAGCCAACAGCAGACGAGGTGTGCCTGCAGTGCTGGGGCATTTTGCACTCCTCCCTGGTCTCCCCCGACCACCTTTCCCATCCACTTTACGCGATCGCTGGGGTCCAGGGAGGACTTCGGGCTGACCACCCAACCGGCCCTTTCCAAATCTGCCTTCGTACGCAGTGCCTGCTGACGGACCGAGCTGGAGTGCCTGCCTGCCACCAACACATCATCTGCATATTGGATCACCACCACCGACCCTGGGAAATATTCTACAAGGAATGCTGCCAAAATGGCTTGCGCCATGGAGGGACTGTGCTTCCAACCGAATGGCAGGGACTGCAGTGCGTACACCCGCCCCCCCACCCCCACCCTGATGCTGTCACGCTGCGGTGGGGGCAGCCGACAGCTCCAGAAGTGGTTGCTTATATCCAGGGTGCAGTAAAACAATTGCTCCCCACGGAGTGCGCACAATTGCAGCAGGTGCGCCAGCCCATCCAACGTGGGCAATTTAAAAGGCAGGGGGTCCACACAGCGGGCATTCAGGTCCAGCATGGGTAAAATCAGGGAGCACTTGTGCTCATTCTTGTGCTGGACATACGCCCTTGCATTCGGCGGTTTTTGCGACGGCGAAACCGCAACGAGCTGTTGCCCCAACAAGGTGTGAACAAGTGCAACCAACGGCGGGTCCGATGAAAATGGTTGGGGGGGGGTGCCCTCAGAGGCCCACAGGAAATTAGCCGGAGCCATGGCATCCCAGACACTGTCCGGTATGTCAATTAATAGCCCCCGTGTCCCCCAGGCCCTTCTCGGCCACCTCCACCGGCACCACCAACTTAGACCGGTGTCTCCGCGAGGACGACGTGCTGACGTCCGGCGGCGAGATGTCCGTAGCTGCTTCCACATTGGTGGCTAGCTCATGCAGAACCGCTCCCAGGTGACGGCTGACTGGCCCCGCCTCCTCGTTCCATCGGCACATAGTAGTCATCATGTAGTCCCTCAGCAGGTCCCTCACCGTCTGCTCCTTCACCCGGATCGTCTCCGCCACCTTCTTGGAGGCCTGTAGCCAATGGTCCGTCACCAGAGCCCCGCATTCCGGGCACTTCATCTGGGCCAGCGCGGTGCACTTGCACAGGTCTCCACAGCTGGTACTGCGGACCTCGCCGAGTCGCCGTGACCACATACCCAAAGTGTGGGGCTGTGTCGGATTCGGGTTCCCGCACAGGTGGCTCGCCTCCACCTTCATGTTCTCTCCTGCATGCCCGCTTGGCGCTGTCAGGCAGGTCGTCACCATCGCGTTGCCGCTTGCGTCGGGCTGGCGTGTCGTCCGCCGCCGTTGGTGTCGCAGCGTCTGCCCCCAAATCACTAGCTGGATCACCACCATCATCCGAGTCATCGACCACAACGTGTACCACATGTACCTCAGCAGGTCTGCTGTCGCTCGCTGCAGCAGCAGGGTCATCAGGAGCTGGCTCCACCTTGGTGTTCTCAGCCTCAGCGCCCACACCATTCGCGACCTTCGGTCCCTCCGCTCCTTGAGCGACATCATCGAATTTCTCCAGCAACTCCACCGGCTCTGTCGTTGGCGTTTCCTCGTCTGCCGCATCTGGCCCCTCATCTGACGTACAGGCGCTGGAGGTGTCAGAGTCGTCTCCCGGTGGTTCGGGGTCGTCCCTGTCCCCCCTAGTGAACATGGCTGCTGGGATCTTCGGGACTGGCGACCATGCATCCGCGGGCCAGAGTGACTTGGGGTGGACCAGTCGTCCCTCCACATCTCTGGCCAACCATCCGCTGTTCCCCACCGGCCATGGCACGTGGACTTCTGCTGGCAGTGTCCATCCTGGCGGCGTCTTCCAGTAATGTCTGGGCTGGGCCTGTGACCACCAGCGGCCCCAGACCTGCAGCCCCCGCAACCTTCCGCCTTGGTGCCCCCAGGACACGGCCCCCAGCTTCTTGAGGCCGTGCCAGGCAGCTTTTGGGAGGTCCCGGTGTTGCACCACTTGCTGGAGCACCGTTTGTAGCACCGACCTTCCTCCTGGGACCAGCGGCTGTCGTACTTGCACGTGTCCAGGTCTGTGTTTCCAAAGATATGCCCTCCATGCCTCGAGAAAAGGCGAGAGGGCGTATGTGGTGACCTTCTTGTTGCGCTTTTCGTCCCAAAATGTAACGAACCCCGGCACTGATATCCACTCCCACCTGACGCGGGCCGCGTCGCCCACCCTCCAGAGGTACACGATGCTGCAAATGGCCAGGAACACCAGCCGGCCCCAGGCCCAGTGGCCTCGGCTGGTGGTGATCGTCTCGATGTGTTCCCATGTGGCGACCGGCTTAGGCTGTGCCCTGCGCGCCCATCCTTTACCAATCGCCCTGGCTTGCATCCAGTGGACCTCGGTAACCACCGCTTGGATGATGTGTAGCTTTTCCAGTAGCCGCACCCCTGAGATGAGTGCTGTCGCGCTCGACCCGCTTTTTCGCTTGGCTGCCAAGGCATTGAGCCTCCTCTCCACGGCGTCCACCAGGAGCTCGTCTGGTGAGCCGGCCAGGAGTGCTTGTCGCAGCGCGCTGGTGTACGTGTCCACGGACCCGGGTTCCATGACCCGGATGGCTGTCGCTCCCGTGCTTGACCCTGGGTCGGTGTGCGTGAGCCTCCGGACATGCTGTAACGCCTCCCATGCATCGCGGACTGTGGGGCCCCTAGTGGGGACCTCCGGCCCCCCCCCCGCCCCTTCACTGGCCCTCCCCTGTCGGGCAGGGGTCCTTGGACCAGTGCATATGGCCACATTTTATGCACGCGTGGGGGGTGGCTTGCTTGTGTCGTACGCCACTCCTTTTGCCGACACCCAGAGCCTGGTGTCGCCGATCTGCTGGAAACCTCCAGCGGACCCCTTCTTGCTGCAGTCTGCGGCCCAGTGCCCGTCTTCGCCACATCGGAAACACCTGCCCGGCTTGACAGGCCGTCCTTCGCCAGCGGCTCCCGTCTGTTGCTTGGGCGTCTGCGGGGTCTGCGCGTTGTGTTGCTGGACTGTCGCCCTACCATTTTGTTTCGCCAGAATTTCCTGGTGTAGCACGTTCCATACCGCCAACACGAACTTGTCCTCTCGCCAGTTTTCCGCATTCAAAGGTCTGGTCTGTAGCTCTGCCACCGCGGATGCCAGCGTGGTCATCCATTGGTATGGCAGTGCCCTGCCCAGCATTTTCGCTATCTCCTCGTCGGTGATTGCCGGGGCCGCCCGCGCTTTTGCCTTCTCCCTCTCGAGGGTGGCCCTGGCCAGCTTCGCCTCCAGTTCCGCTATCCGTTGCTTGTCGGGCGTTTGGTCTGCTTCCACGATGGCGTATGCGTCTTTGACGAAGATTCCCGCGTCGAACTCAGGTCGCATGTGCTTCCGGCCGTGATACACTCCCATCGCCCTGATCAAGTCCGCCTTGTCGGTGAAATCTCCCCCGACCGTATCCATGAACTGTTGCAGCATCTCATCCGACACGTCCTCCACCGCCAGCCACTCGTGCATGCCGATTTCCCATTCCGCCACGTTCATCTTGTAGGCCTCTCTCTGGAGTAATACCCTGTACGGTCCTGCTGTCCACTTCTTCCAGTCAGACCGCACCTGGTCCACCGCCTCTGTGATCATGTCCGCGGCTCTCTGATCCTGGACCACTTCTGCCGACGACGCGCTTGTTGCTGGACTGGCTCCCCCTTGTCCCGTCCCCCCATTTGCATCGGACGCAACCATCAGTGCAAAGAACACACTATGCAACACAGTCGGAGTCCTAAACTATAGTTTATATCCATAAACTAAGGTTTGCCTTTCTCTCGGTGCATAATGTACACTGTCAGATCAACGGCCTCCCTTCCTGGTGATCCTCGCAGCGGGGGCTTCCCTCCCTTGTCGTCGTTATGGGGGCCTCCTTTCTTTGTCATCGTCGCGATGGGGGCTGCCCTCCCTTGTCATCGTCGTGATGGGGGCTTCCCTCCCTTGTGGTCGTCGTGATGGGGGCCTCCCTCCCTTATCATCGTCGTGATGGGGGCTGCCCTCCCTTGTCATCGTCGCGGTGCGGGCTTCCCTCCCTTGTGGTCGTCGTGATGGGGGCCTCCCTCCCTTGTGGTCGTCGTGATGGGGGCTTCCCTCCCTTGTGGTCGTCGTGATGGGGGCTTCCCTCCCTTGTGGTCGTCGTGATGGGGGCTACCCTCCCTTGTTGTCGTCGTGATGGGGGCTACCCTCCCTTGTGGTCGGCCGGGCACAGGCTGTACATTCTTTGGGAAGCAGCACTCATGCAGGTGCTGCTCGATAGTATATGCATAGAATCACGCAGGCAGATCCAAGTAGTTGAACATACTACACCGCACAGCCCCTGCACCATACCGAACCCGCAGGGTTGACGTACTTTGGTGCAGTAAGTGGGTGCTTGGCAAACGTAGTCTCCAATATAGGAACCTGTTTTACGTTGCTGCGTTGCGTAGCAACCAGACAAAATATCCCCTCGGTGGCGAAAAGGGTGCCAAGTCGGCATGTATGCTAAACACAAATATGAACATGGGTGCCCCCCCAGTGAGATGCGAGCAGCCCTCTTGCGGATTGCTCCAATGGCAGTGCTTGTGATCGAATACTTCAGGTCAGCTCAAAGGTAAGAGTGGGGTGCATAAAACAAAAATGAGGCCGAAGATTGAGAGAACCGGCTGCCTTACCCTGTCGTGAACCATGGTGAAATTGGACCGACATCGCATAACAAAAATGCCAAGGTCACTGGCTGGTACACTGCAGAGTGCATATGTGCAGAGATGGGGTCAGGTGCGTGGAATCCAGGATTGGGGTGTCTTCACAAAGGCCCTTGACAGCAGTGACGTACTGTCCCTCCAGAGGGTCGCACAGGGGCGCACACAGACTTTCAAAGCGACACATGGTGCAAGAAACTGCCAAGGCCACCGATAGAAGGGGAGTTGGGGCGGCAGTGGCTTTGGCAAAGGGCTCAGGCGAGAGTTCCGACCAATGCCCTGCAAGGGCCGCGAAGTTTGGAGTGCGCAATATATGAGGCCACTACGTTGCCTTTGTGTTCCTCATCTGTAAATTCTGTAGTATTAGTGGGTGCACTACAACGGAATGGACGAAAACAATCTTCACCATCGGCGAAGAGGGAAAAGGAGGAGAAGAGGGAGGCGGCAGAGGCCACCAAGACGGAGAAGCGTGCACGCAGGGTCAGTAACGTGCGTAATGGGGCAGTTATGGCGCGGGGTTTGCGGCCATAGTGTAGCATTTGCGCTATGGCTGACTGCAATGCATTCCTAGACGGTGTACAAATTTCCCCCAGCACCTGCCACCAGAGAGAGAGCGATTGATGCCTCATAGACAATGCCCTCCACTAACCAAGGAAATGGGGGGAAGGTTACCAGGACGCCTTACTAATAAACAAAGCCCAAACACGACGTGCAAAAGCAAGGAAAGGGCGGTGGATACAATTACAAACAAAGCGCTACGGGTACAAACGGAATGGAGGAGGTCACATCACCACAAACAAAAGCTGTGGCAATGTGCAAAGGAAAAGTGAGGGACGTCTCAACACATTGTGTGCAAAAATAACGACATTGCAATTGATGCACCTTGAAAGAAAGCAACATATAAACGGAATGGGGGAGGTCACACCACCGAAAAAAAAGTCATGGCAATGCAAAAAGGGAAAAGGGGATACTGCCTCACCACAACAGCCCAAACACTACGTGGAAAGGCAAAGAGAGGGCGATCGGTGCACCTTAAAACAAAGCCCTCAACACACAAAGGGAATGCTGGAGGTCACATCAGCAAAATAACACGGCCATGATAACATACAACAGGGAAAGGGGGTCTGAATCACCCTAACAAAAAACCCAAACACCCTGTGGAAAGGGAAGGCGAGGGTGCTGTATTGCACCTTAAAACCAAGCCCTCCTCTCACAAAGGGAATGCTGGGGCTCACATCACCACAAAAGAAAGCTTCGGCAATGCACAAAAACAAAAGCAGGGACGCCTCACCACATTGCGTGGAAAGCAAAGAGTGGGCGGTAAATGCACTTAATGCACCTTAAAACAAAGCACTACATACAAGCCCTCCACATACAAAGGAAATGGGCAAGTTGTATCACCCCAGAATAAAGCCTGGCAATGCAGAAACGCAATAGGAGGGACTGCGTCACCACAAAAGCCCAATCACTACGTGGAAAGGCAAAGCGAGGGCGGTAAATGCACTGAAAACAAAGCCCTCCACACACAAAGGGAATGCTAGAGGTCACATCACCACAAAAAAAAAAACAAGGCCGTGGAAACATACAACAGGGAAAGGGGGGGATTGGCATAACAAAGTCCACACACTAAGTGAAAACGGACGGCGAGGGTGCTTTACTGCGCCTTAAAACAACACCCTCCAGACAGAAATGGTGGAGGTCACATCACCACGAAAGAAAGCTGTGGCAATGCTCAAAGAGAAAGCAAGGGACACGACATTACGGGGAAAACCAAAGATAGGGTACTTGATGCACCTCAAAACAAAGCCCTCCACACACAGAAGAATGGGGGAGGTCACATCATCACAAAACAGGTGTCTGGCACTCTGTGAAAAGCGGACCTTTGGGGGCAGGGGGGGGTAAGAGGGGCACCGCACCATAAAATGAAGTAAGTGCAAAGGAAAACCAGGAAGTGGTGGCTCATGTGCAAAACAAAGGAGGAAAGAAGGCATATTCAGGATTGCAGCCCGAGCAAAATGAAAGACGGTGTAGGGTTCACCACACCGCACACACACAACACACAAAAGTAATAACAAATGTAGGGCGCCTGGCACTAACAACAATTGTAGGGGGGTTCTTTCACGGCAGACTACAGCATTGGGGAAGGGGGGCCAATGCCTCACCGCATGGACACAAGGCATGGACACAAGGCGCAAGGCGCAAGGCAACCCGGCCATGGCAAACGGGGACTGCGCGAGATCCAGTGAGTCACAGGTGCCGGCACGACCTCTCTAGATGAATCCCTGAAGCGGGAGGGTTTGGCTCTGGGTCAGCAAACAGCCCTGCCCAGCCTGTATCCTGGTTTGATATTGGCTGATGCAGCGCCAAACGGGCGCACCCAGCCGCCCAAGCCTCAGCCCCTTGTGAGAGAGGGAAAAATCCGAAGAATGCATGATCTACTAATTGCATAATATCGCCACCCCTTCCCGCAAAGCCCCGTTTGAGGTGCTTGGACACACCAGCTGCAGGACGAGAGGATGAGAGGCAGGAGTTTTGTACCCCCCGCCCCCTTGTCCAAACACTGTGGGCGCCAACCGTGTAAAACCGGGTGCCAACCGAACGCCTGCTGGTGGTATTGGACTCCAAGTATGTACTGTTGCTACCTGGTACTGGGAACTGTGAAACCCCAGAAAGAGATCCCATAGGCTTGCAGCGCATGAGACCTCTGCTACAACAAATGTCATGCACCAAAATGCAAATGCAAAGTGATTGACCTGTGTTGTTGGAGGATGCAGCCATGGAACAAATGTATGGCTACAGTGCTGCGGCGAGAGAGCACAGAAAATGGCAATCCAATGGTGCCTTTCGCACCGTTCAATGTTTGTGGGATGCTGATCAATGGTGGTCAGTCTCATGTGATGTAAAGGTCAAATGCAGGATGTGAAGGTGGTCAGAATCAGCATGTGATGGTGGTCAGAAACAGGATGTGAAGGTGTTCCAGGTCACAAAATACAATGAACGACGCCTCCTGCCTTCCCCAAGAGATTAAATTTTCAAGCGACATCAAAGAGACCAGAAATGAGAGGCTGAGAATTTGCGTTTGTGTTTAAATATCAGTCCAGATGAACCCAACACCGTTTGGACTGCATGGGAAGCCCCCGCTTGGGAACAGGCGGCAGAATGGAAGTTACTAGCGGCTGGCTCAAAAGCTGTATCAGTTGGAAAATTGGGCAATCTTTTGCCCCCCTTGCTTCCTGCATCCTTTTCCAGAGGATAATGCGGTTGTGAGGTGCATCGAATGTGGCTGGCTTCAACAAAATCCTGCTATGCAACGCCACAAAGTAGTGCTGGAACGAGGCTCTAACTAACTATTCCCAAATACACTTGCCATCAGCGTCCGCCAGGTCAGACGACATCAGCAGCTGGATCCTGCTGAGGAGTACATCGAACACGGCTGGTTCCTACCGAGTTCCACGTGCAACAGCAGCGGATATATCTGAGTGGCCCATGAGACAGGGCTGATTCCTAACGAAACTCGACACCCCTGCCAGACACTCGTGCCATGTCTGTCCCCAAACTTGCACAGCATTTTGTACCCACACGGACGGCTGCCCCCCTCCGCTACACTGCATTGCTGCGCACCGGAACTTGGCTCTGTGCACGAGTTGTGACAGACCGCAAAGAGTGATCTCCCTGTGTGCACACGCCACACCAGGTCAGACATGGTTCATGATAGTCACAGTCCTGTGGTCCACTTGGATTGAAACCTGCAAGACTTTTATCCCAAACTGCTGGCTCACTCCCACCGGCGAGTGCATGTGATGGCACAATAAGGGACACTGGCGGTTGGTAGACCATTGGGAACGGGCAGAAGCGGCGCCGGAATGAAATATCTTGCCGAAGTAAGCGGGGAACGGGGGGGGGGGGGTCGTGTTCCTGCTGAGAGTACTCCTGCCTCTGTACTTGGGACAATCTGTCTCTGGACTCGAGCTGCGCTGCAACTTACCGTAACATGATTCGCCAGCAATGCCAGAGAACCATGATTCTGCAGGAACATCTCTGTGCCCCTCCCAACCACTGTGTTGGTCAGTCATATGAAATGATGGTGGTCAGCCTAGAGACGCCACGGTGGGACCTGATAGGGTTCTGCCCTCATTCAGGCGTTCAGGGATGCAATGGGCACACGCCCTATGCCTTCAGTTCTGCCAATAGTAATAAATTCTGCATGGACACACGCCCAATGCCTTCAGTTCTGCCAAAAGTAATAAATTCTGCATGGGCACACGCCCAATGCTCCCAGTTCTGCCAAAAGTAATAAATTCTGCATGAGCACACGCCCAATGCTCCCAGTTCTGCCAAAAGTAATAAATTCTGCATGGGCACACGCATGCAGGTCAAAGTGCGCTGAATTCCAGTATGCAGGAACCATAATGTTAAAATGGCATACTAGGCGCCTTTCTGATTCAGGAGAGGGAGCAGCAAGGGTGGGTGAGGCTCAGGGGATCAATCACACAAAAGCCTCGTACCCTGCAGCCACCAGCTCTGAGATGTCTGCTGCATAATCCGTGGATTGTGGGTGTAATGCCTGTCTTCAGCGCCTGAATAGCTGGGCTCCAAGGACGAGTGCCAATGCTGACGATTAGATGCATGCGAAGTCAGAGTGTCCTGAGTCCCAGTATGCATAAAAGGCACCGACACCCTCTTTTCCTGCATTTCTGCCGTCTTCAGCACCTTCTTTTTCTTCGCGGGCTCGTCCGCTGAAGACTGCGCCGGGGTTGCCCCCCCCCGGGGATGGATACGCCGGAGGTGGCCCGTCGCGGGATGGATACGCCGGGGGTGGCTCGTCGCCAGAGGGATACGCCGGAGGCGGCTCGTCGCCGGAGGGATACGCCGGGGGTGGCTCGTCGCCGGAGGGATACGCCGGGGGTGGCTCGTCGCCGGAGGGATACGCCGGGGGCGGCCCTTCGTCTGGATGCGCCGGGGTTCTTTCAGCGCGGGACGGATATGCCGGCGCTTTATCTTGCGGTGGATGCGGCCGTGCGTCGCGCGGCGGATACGGCGGCGGCCGCACGTCCCTGACGTCTTTGGGTGGGAACTTCCGCTCGTCTCTTGACGGATACGCCGGGGGTGGTCCCTCTGCTGACGGATACGCCGGGGGGGCACTGTCTGGGGAATACGCGGGAGGGGGGCCGTCCGCCGGGGGCGACGGTGCTCGTGACGGATACACCGGGGGATATGGCGGCGGCCGCACGTCCCTGACGTCTTTGGGTGGGAACTTCCGCTCGTCTCTTGACGGATACGCCGGGGGTGGTCCCTCTGCTGACGGATACGCCGGGGGGGCACTGTCTGGGGAATACGCGGGAGGGGGGCCGTCCGCCGGGGGCGACGGTGCTCGTGACGGATACACCGGGGGCCTCCCGTCCGCGGGATAGGCCAGCCCGGCCGCGGAGCTTGGTCGGCGAGTTAGGGGGCATCTTCGGCATCTCCACCCGCAGGGCGGGTCGCATCTTCTCCTTCTTCTGCAGCTGCTGGGCAATGTCCGCCTCAATCTGGGCCTGAGGAAGGAAATGCCGGGGTCGAGGGACAGCCGTCGACGACCCAAATGCCACAGGACAGACACACCGCTAGCGCCCTAGGTCTCGTTAGGCCCCGGCTCTGTGCTGTGTGCCACCCGGTAATACCCGCCCCACTGACATCCAGAACTCCAGGTGAGGGTACGAACGTCAGTAGGAACCTCAGTAGGAACCTCAGCAGGAACCTCAGTAGGAACCTCAGTAGGAACCTCAGTAGGAACCTCAGTAGGAACCTCAGTAGGAACCTGCTGCATCCGGTGCATGGCTCAGCAGGGCCCAGACCCGGGCTTGGCAGACAGTAATGGCAAGTCCGCCACGGGAAGAGAGAGAGGAAGAGGACCCCAGAAGCGGACGTGGAGGTAGAGGAGCCTGCGGCCAAGTGGCGCTCTGCAGTGCCGCGCAGCCCCAGCCAAGCCTTTGGCCAGCAGGTTGTTGGAGGCGGCACCAAAAGGGGGGTCGTTGTGTGATGTGCAGGGGGCGGGAGGCAGTGATGCATTAGAAGGGACGGGACCTCAGAGGCGGCCCCAGAAGCGGGTAGACAGGCGGTTGGAGGAGGTTGCGGAAGCGGTTGGGGGCGGTTACTATCGGTGACAGATACTATTGAAGCTGGCACTTCGCGTCAGGGGGACAGTGGCTGGGCGTAGGCTGAGCGCCCTGGAGGGGGCGGGGGGGGTCCCTCCCCCCTTTCAATGCATCCCTGGGGGGGAGGGTCTGATAGATGCCCGGAACGTTCATTTGCATGCTGGGCGCGCCGGGCACGCGCCGGGCACCGCACCGCAAACTCATGGTCCCAGGATTGACGGATTGCACATCCAATGTCGGTTTGGACAAAGCGGTGTTCGCGCAGGGCAGGGGGGGGTTCGCGCACCGGTGTGAGCGCGAGTGCAGATAGAAACTGCCGACCCACCTGCTGCTACTCTGCGCGGCGGGCAGGTCTATGAAGACTGGAAATGGCACCAGCCCCACCCCCCACCCCCACCCCTGCAAACAGGTTGTCTGGTATGGAGCCTGTCAGCAAAGCGGTGCAGTTGTGCTGGGCATGGAGGGTGCGTTTGCCCGGCGCTTGCCCAGCGCGCCCAGCATGCAAATGAACGTTCCGGGCATCTATCACAATGCTTTACCCCCAAACATCACTCCCTCCTCTAGCTCAGGAACTCTAAGCACAAGCACATTGTATGACTGTTGGGGATCAATTAAATTCCCTTTTCTTCGCACAACATACAACCCCCAGCCGGCAAAATGGCGAAGAAATCCCAATCCGGACCGATTTTTCGGCAAAACAGGCTCCCAGTGCCCTGGATCTCAGTCCCAGGCCCCAAACGCACCTTCCTTCTGGTTGCTCAACAGTTGGAGTCATGTGGAAACCCAAAATATCTCTCAATTTTCGAAAAAAAAAATTTTGTCTCTCGCTTCCTATGTGGTCCCTGAGGGCCGGGTTAGGGTTAGGGTCCAGGATTAGGTATGTAGCCCCTGAGGGCTCTGGCAGTGCGGAGGGGTTCAGTGGTCTATGTCAGGTGACACATTTTTGCTGGCGTGGTTTCAATTCCCACTGCTACCACACCGAAATTTCGTTGCACTTTTTTTCACTTGTCTTGCTGAGAACATTGGTTTTCCATGCACAAAAGAAGCCTGCTGGAAGAAGATAAATGCACACAGGCTTCCCATTTGCATCTCACTGTGTGCTGGGTGGGTGTGCACCACTGATTTGCAATGGTCTCTCGGTCTGTACATGGTCCCTGAGAAGGAGTATAGTAGTACAAGGCAGTGGTGTGGTTTGCACCCTGTGCTGCTGATTCACTGGTGTGGGTTCAAATGCAGATCCGATTTTTTTTGCATTTTTTGTCAGTTGTCTTGCTGAGAACATTGGTTTTCCATACACAAACAAAGCTTGCCAGAAGAAGAATGCACACAGGCTTCCCATTTGCATGTTACATGTGGGACGATCACACCATCATGGCCACCCACCTCAAAATCAAAGAATCCCCTTCTTGTGCGTGACGGGCCACTCAAGTGGCCACACCGAAGAGTGGGAGTCCTTAACCCCAACTCAAGGGGACACCAAAACGTGGGAAAACTTCGCCCGGGTGCGCTAACGTACTCTCATAGCCTGGACTGCCTGAGAGGCTTGAAGGGAGCCTCCGTCTCACCCTGACCCTCGGTCATGCACTACGGACATCCGCGTGTACAACAAAAACGGCACAACCTCATAGTTGATGGAGAAAATTTGAGGCTCTTTGTTGAACGTCACGGTACGTCGGTCACTGTACACCGCTTCGCTGATGTCCTCACTCAGCGGCACGTCAAGTTTGTGGCCTGTGAGGTCTTCGTACCCCTTCCAGAGCCCCCGCAGCCGGGCCGTTACCTTCGACACTTTGTCACTCCCTCTCAATTGTTTCTCGGTCTTCAGGTTGTCCAGCTGTGCCTCTGTGCAGGTGCAGCGATGCGGGGGCAGGAAAGGGGGAGGGGGGGGCAGGAGGCAAGATCGAGGGGGCCAAAGCCCCATCTACAGGGGGATGGGCAGGGCTCCTTTTAAGGGGGGTGGGTGGGTTGGTGGGTCGACACCCCCAGCCCCCGTGGTGCTGAATTTCTAGAGGCGCCAAAGGCGCTGAAGAAATTTTTGGGAATCACGAATTACGAGAATCACTGTTTCACACATGTCCAAACTTCAAGGACAAGGGGCACAGCCCTGGAGCACCCGTAGGCCCTCACTGGGCTATAACCACCGTCATCCCATCCGCCTAGCACACGTCGCACCGTGAGGAAACGGGGAAAGAAAATCGGGCCTTCTTTAATTGACCAAATCCAGTGGACTTGACCCTCTTGTCCTTACGATCCCAAAGGTCAGTTTTTTGGGAATAGTGACAATAATGTGATTATGTGTGTCGTCTATACCAAGAAAATACCCTAGAATTGGTGGATGATTGAAGTCTTCGCGGTTAGGTCCGAGGTCTAATCCTCCGTCCCTCTTTTCTGTATCAGTCCTATGCATGTTGCTCGGTATTTCAGTGTAACCCTCAAATCATGAAGCTGTCAGTTGGCTCAGGGTGTAACACACCCATGACTGATGACTCCCTGTAACATGCAGGGAGGATGTTCCACGAACGCTGGTAGGCGACCGAAGCCCACCAGTACCCACCCCCCTCCCCTTGTATAGGCCACGCCAATGTACACGACTTTTACGGTCCCCACGCCTACTGTAGCTTGGACAAGGGCGTGGCTTGCGTACAACAGATATAACTGCTGACACACACATGTGCAGGCCACATGTGCTGAAATGGGCAATTCATGACCTATCGGATGCATCAAACTTAAAAAAAATTTTTCCTGGTGCACCAGCAGGGGTCCACATGTGCTGAAATTGGCAAATGTGATGACAAACCCAGGTCTTATGTGGCCGCACTACATTTCGTCCGTAATTAAATTACCTACAAAATTATTACGGTCCCCACGCCTACTGTAGCTTGGACAAGGGCGTAGCTTATACAAGAGGGGGGGGCGGGTACTGGCAGGGGAGCGGGCGCCACGGAGGCAGCGGACTGCAATTGACAGCACTGGACCAGGCATCCCACTCTCAACGATACAACTGTCCGATCACACGAGGCATGGCGCAGACCCGCAGCACACTGCACGAGCAACACGGAGGGCAACAGGCCTGGCAGTGCAGCGCACCACCGATGTGTGTGTGTCACGAGGGGGTCTGGAAAGCCTCTGGGCCCTGTGTGAAGGTGCCACATCAGTGGCGCAGGGCACAGTCGGGGCATCACCGAATGTGTCGCATAAGCCGGGCCTGGCAGTCCTGTGCTGGGGTTGAGGGCCCGTGGGCCCTGGAGCTGAGGCACAGCAGTAGGAGGAGCGGGGCGGTTGGAGGGCCGCAGCAGGCGGAGGAGGCAAGTGTGTCGCACAAGGGCGGGTGGCAGCACACATGCCAGACACAGACACGCACTGTGCAGACCTTCAAGACCACTTTTCACAACGAAATCGGTGACCAGCGTGAAATCGCGCAAACCTGCGAACAGCAACCACAGAAAGATTGGCAGTCCCTCGTGGGCCCCAGCGGCATCAACAGGCATGGCTGCTGCTGCCACACGCGTTTGCGTCCACAGAAACACGCGGCACCGGCCTTTGGGGCTTAACTGCATCTCTGTCCCTGGGGGCTGGACAGCCCCTCCCCATGCCCCCCTGCGAGCAAAGAGCGCAGCCACTGCCATACCCGCAAAGTTGAGGTGCAGGCGTGCAAAGCCCACGAGTTCGTAGGTGCCATGGTCGTCCAGTGTATAAAGTACCAAATACTCATGGTCGGGGCCAATCACGTCTGGCAGGAGGACATACTTCCTGAAAACATGACAAGCAGGCCTAACACCTGCCTCTACCAATAAAAGTGTCAGGTTGAGCCCGTCCTTACATGCAATGGACACGGTGGCTCCCTACCAAGTTTTGTGAGAAGTGTGCAGGAATTGCTGAGCGGCACATGGCACAGGGCGGCCTCCCAATGAGACATGGAGTCCATGCTGATGAGAAAACACTGTTCCCAACCCCCCATGGCCATAATGCAGCCACCCTATTCTTCCCAGGCGCCTCCTTTTCCTCAGTCCAAAGTCGCCGGAGTCCATAATAACTGATTTATGGTGCATGTCACTTGAGCCCTTTTCCCGACGCCCCCCCCCCCAATTTTGGGGGCTCTATTGACACCCCCCCCTCCTCCCCCAGAAATGAAAACCCGACATGCCCAACACTACAAAAAAGCCTTGATGGTGACGCACATACGCAAACAAAAAAGCCGATGTTGGGCAATGCAATGCTGCCCTGTAAGTGAGCGCCTGACTCCCTGAGGGGCTGTTCTGGCCTGGACAAAGATTGGACTTCCCCGTGCACGGGAAATCTCTGCAGTGAGTGTCATGACAGACACCTGCACAGTTTGTGGCAACAAGGCACAACCACAGGCAACACACTGGCATGCAACTATGTCAATGGGTTACCACCATGCCCCCATTAATACCTTAATGCCCACCCTTATGCCTTCAACACCTGCGTCTGTACCCCCACGTCACCAATGCCTACCCTGCGACCCCTGAACTGCCTACCCCTGTAGGAGGGGGGAAATTTCTGTGCGGGTTTCTGCGTGGTAAAATTCTGCACATGGAATTCACACCCATCCAACAAACTCAAGGGGAAAATTCCGCACCTCCTACATCTTGAGTGCATTGTAAGGAAAGGGACCCTGAGGAGGTTGCCATCCCAAAAAGACACACAATACAACAAACCAGCCAGCTATAATTCTTGAAATATCTGGATTGTCAAACAATTGAACTTCGCCATATGTGATTTTGCTTTTGGGTGCCCTTTTGGGCAGAGACGACCTACAAATGGTGCACAAATCGGACACCGCAATATTTTCGGTGTCTCCTTTGCGCACTAGAAAGCGGTCCATGGTGTGTCCGCAGGGGGAATATTCCGCACCAACATTTAATAAATGTAGGGAAGATTCCGCACCAATTTGAAGTACAGAAATTTCCCTGCAGAAAAAAACCTCTGCGGAATTGCCCCCACCCCCCCCGGAAATCTCAATACTTACCCTTATGCCCCACAACCGCGTGCCCCTAAACGCCCCATGTGCCTCACCCCTATGCCCTCATAAATGCCTACCGGTATGCTCCTCAATGCGTGCCCTGGAATCCCTCATCCGAAGCACTTCACTTCACACCTTGGATTATTGGTGCGCAAGAACTCGACGGCCATGGCCTCATCCTGCAAAACAATCCAAAACAAGTCAGCACACGCAAAGAACCCGCAGTGCAACGCTGACACTCATCCTCACAAAGGGGATCGACTGACAGTGGCTTCGGGCGACCAACAGTGCCCAGGCTCTGGCTGAGGGTGGGCAATGACCACTAGCGTTGCAACAGGTGGGACCCATACCTGTGGGGTGGCTGCCAAATGGTGGAGCAGCCCCTCACCGCTGTGGCAGTCCACTTTGAAAGGTTCCGGCGCATTGTCGATCAAGAAAATTTCCGGCTCTTTGTTGCTGAAAGACACGGTACGTCGGCCTGGGGTGGAGAGGCGTTCCTCGGACATCGCATCGTCATCGTAGAAAGTGTGTCCACAGAGTGTCTCCACAAAGTCCATAGCGTCCACACAATTGAGCATTTTGGAGTCAAAACACAACGCTGATCAAAAATGTGCGCCAGAAGTTTCGAAAGTACTCACCAAAGCGTCTCGACACCCGCTCAATGCCTCTGTGGCCACACAAGACTTGGGTAACATGTGGCCAGTAAACAGCAGTTTCCACGGTGCATACTTCTGTAGGTAAATGATTTGTTCATCCGATTATTTTCAGCCTTCAGGCCAAAATCAACTTGCTGAACAAAGGTCACGTCAGCCCTGGTGCACGTGTATGAGCTGATTGACTGCAAACTACTTTGGTTGCGGCTTGGGGGTGTGGTTGCCAACCGTAAAACGGAGGGCTGCCGCTCTCGAAATACAAGCATCTAAAGATTCTGTTGGAGCCACATATTGGTATGCCCTGAGCGGTAACCCCCCTGCTTAGTGCCTCCGTCACAACGTCCCTACTCTGTTGCATCTGTGTAAAGAGACCTTTTGCTTAAGCTCTATGCGTTTGTCTGGGTGTGGTAAAAATGGGTATCCGCTGGCCACTCCGCCAGCTTGCGTGAAATCACCTCCCACCCATCCAAAGAGAACGATTCCGGCCTCTGCAAACCCTCATTCAAGTCTACCAAATTAAAAACCAGCGACACTTTCTCGGTGGTCTTACGTATTATGAAAGGCCCTCAGTGGGCAGCCTCTATCCATAATGTTCACCACCCTCGCATCGAGGAGCCAACGAACCATGGGTAAAACCATGTCCTCCCCAGTCGGGGAGTAAACATCGTGTGGCAAGGAAAACTCCGCAACAAATGCCTCAAAATCCACAGGGGCTACCTCGTGCCACAACTCGTCAAATATCTCAGAAATAACCTACTGTACCCAGCCCGCGCCTAACCAACTGGGGATCCACCTTGCCCAACTGAGGTACGGGTGATGTGGATAGGTGCAGCAATGCATCCCAGGAGTCCAAAGTAAAATTCTTCAGGACATCAAAAATGATATCCGGCGTCGACTTGAGTCGAAAATCCACACAGGTGACGAACATTCGCAAGACAAACATATGCAGGCGCCGCATAAGCAACTACACACTACAAGACAACGCCCGGTGAAGCAAGGGCAGGAAAGAAAAGAACATACACAAAAAACCCACAAACTGTGGTACTGGCTCAGACCTAACATACAGCAGGTCACACCGACGCAACGGCCGCAGACCTTGATCCGACGAGGCAAGCACTTGCAAGGCACCCGGCGCCAATCTCAGCACTGGTTCACAGGCAGATGGGATTCCGCGAATCACTCCCTCTGGGGGCGAACTTCCAGGAGACCCCGCCACCTCCCTCACTGGACCCTGCCCCTATGCCCTGGCCCTGCCGCTTACTTTGGGGATGCAAAGCTGCTTTGCGGGCAGGCTCGGCTAAAAGCCCATCAGGATGCCGTCTCTTGAGGGTAGGTCGGCGGGTCCACGCAGAACCCAAGCCCACCGCCGCGCTCGCCGCATGATGCCGTCGGACAAGTAGCAAACGGCCCAGACCAACGACCTTCCTCTTGACCCTCGGCGCGTTGGTGTCAACTCCGGCCGTGGTACCGACCCCCGGGGTCTGGACAGCTGTCCTGGCACGCCTCGGCCGTTTTCCTCCGACCCCGGTCGGAGGTTGGGATCCTGGTGTGAGCTCTGCGGAGCCGGACTCTGATGCGGTGGTTGCGGCTGGGGCAGCCGGTGCACCCCTGGCCGACGCCGGGGACTCCCCAGATCTTGACAATGCGGACGAAACGGCCGTAGAGTCAGAATCACACCCAGCGCCGTCCATCTCCTTTTGAACCTCCGCCACATCCATATCAGCAAAAGATACAGGAGGCCCCGCACGGACAGGTACAAGTACCGCCGACGCCGCACTGGTGGTGGACCTCTCAGACTTGGCATACATGGCATCGCCCCACAGGTCCGCCAAGAACACAACCAACCCACCATTAGCAGCTTGGACGCCCGCAGGCCACGGCAGCTCCAGTACCCCAACCACTGTAGGGTCAGAGTACCCCAGAGCCTACTCCACAGCCGTGGCCAGCCGGCGCCACCGCCCCCACCATACGAAGTAGGGGACGTTGGGGGAGCGGTGGAAGGCAGCGGCGGCGCCCCCCTGCCGTAGGTTGTGCCACTGGTGATCTGTGTACGGGGTGTCGCGGAGGAGGCCCGCGAAGGTCTTCTCCACTGCCTCAACCCCTCCCCAAACCAACGGCTGACCTTTAGGGATGTAACAGGCTTGGGCATAGGCCCTGAGGAAACGGACCCAAGACCGTCCCCATCCATAGAGCAGCCTTCGCACCTCTCGATGACCGCCGACTTGGGTTGTGTCGAATAAGACCACAGAGTCACTCGCCAGCCCTGCTGGTGTGATGGACAGCGCTTCAGATGCCCTAAGGAAAAGCAACCAACTGAGGCAAGCAAGGGCCGCCACATTTTGCTCTTGTGGTGACGACGCTCTGGACCAGAGGAGACGGAGTTCGCATGGTCCCATGTATGGCTGCCCAGGCGTGGGCTTGCCCGACTTTGCAAGTCTCCAGTGGATGGCCTGCACACATTCCGGGAGCAGTCAGACATCCTCATCAGCCCGAACGGCTGAGATGTACCCACGGAGGGTTGGCCTGGCCTGTCCCATACTGACCCGCGACTCCAGGAACTCAGACAGCGTGTGAGTAAGCGACGACTGCAGTGCCCCTAACCCCTCGAAGCCAGCCAATGTGGACAACGCGGATCGGTACCGCGTCGGGGTCTTGGGTGCCCATCCTCGCACGCCCACGGCTGCCACCCGATACGAGCCCACAACCGCCATCGCCATGGCCCAGCAGGCTGCCGCCGCCTTGAAGGTTGGCCCCGGAGCATGGGAGGGCACTGGCGCGTAGCTCCCAGCGACCGACCGCGAATCCGAACAGCAGCAAGGCCACCCCCACCCGGTCCGGCCACAGAGACCGCAGTCCCGTCAGGACCAGTGGGGGCATTGGAAATGCCAATGCCTCAATTGCTCTTGTGGGACATTTATTTTGGTGCATCGCTGCCAGTCACCCGATGGCCTGGCTGATACCGGTTTGAACCTCCCCTTCTTCGACATCCGATGAAGGACGCCTTGTCGCATGGCGAGGACGATGCCCCTGTACTTGAAGGACGGACCGCCCCGCTGGACGGCCTCAGACCAGCTCAACGCATCCAGCGGGTTTGCTGGGTCCGCTCGGCTGCTGTCATCCGACACATAGCGTTGGGCGTACGCGTACTGCGAGTCCAGGATGATTCCCCAGAGCCTGTATGCTCAGCGGTCTCCTCGTGGACATTCCATGGCGATGCCCATGACATCGGACGGCTGAACTGGCGCAGCATCAGCCGAGCGCACGTGGTCACGCAGTGATTCACCCGACTACCTCATCCAAATGGCCACTCTGTCACCTCCCAAGAATTGCTCCACTACCGCCACTTTCAGACACGGTACAACGTTGCGCTCGGCGACCGCCAAACCCTCCAAGCCTGCTTGCAGATGTCCAATAGTTTTGGCATGTGCACGCCCTGCCCTGCACCGCCCTGCACTGCCCTGCACCCCTCTGCACTGCGCACTGGACATGGACAGCTACTGTATTTGCAGGCCCCCTGGGCCCCCCAATAGCTTCCTGTTGAGACTGCGGAAGTGCTCTCATCTCATCCGCAGTCATCTGGCTAGTATCTAGCACTGCCGAGCCGCTCCCAAAGCTCAATGGGTCCTGGCTGGGGACTTTAGATGACGACCCCTTGAAAGGGGACTTAAAAACTTGCATGTTGTGTCCAAAACACAATAAATTTTCAACAAATCTGTACACAACAGTAGATGTGACGCCCTGTTCAAGAAAGATAAGTGGGCAAGTAAAACAAGGGGATGTGGTCCCATAGGGACTGTGGAATGCGAAGGCAGGGCACATGGTGTAGGTCCGCCGCCGATGCCCTGTTCCACCATTCAGCTACCATATCTTGCCACGGTCCCCAGGTGCTAAGCCACATGTTGCGAAATGCTACTTTGCAACGCATGCAGTGTATGAGGTGTTTGTGGACAGCAGTACCGTGATGGCCGGGACAGAGGGAACATTTGGGGGTGGTATGGTCCCACAGTGCGCCCGAACCATCCCTTCATATCTGGCCCTAGAGCCATTTACCCCAGAGCATGCGTCGGTCCCCGCGCATCGGCAGCCATGATACCCAGTGCGCACCATTGAAAGTGGCAATACGCCTCCGCTAGAGGACCCATTTTCGCGCCGGACAGGGGGTTGGGCCTGCCATATCGCAATATCTTCGGGATGTTGGGGATCGTAATCCGGCACGGGTAGGTGCGTGGCCATCTTGGCCAGCGGGTCTACTTCCCCATTGTGCCGAATTTGTTCGCGTGCCTGCGCGTTGCGGGCTTCCGTCTCCAAGCGGTGGCTAGCGATCCACTCCGCGGCGACGCGTTTGTGTTGCACATGGTCGCACACTTTGTGGCGGATGCCAGTGTTGGAGCATTCGTGCGTGGGTCGGCGTTGAGTGCATTTTGTGATGGCCATGTTGTCGATATATTGAGTGTCGCCGTCGGATGTGATCGCTGCGCCAATGGCTGCTCTGTATATTTCAGCCCTGTAAGACTGCTGTGGGCCCGCCAGCCGGGCGAGGATGCGAAGAGGCCCTTGTGTCAGTGTGGCGCCCGCCCCCTGGTATTCCGAGCCCGCGACCTCAACTGTTTGAAGGCTACTGTCGGAGTATAGGGACGTTCCAGCCGGCGGTTGCTGGTTTGAGTAGCACGCTATGCCTGCGATGGCGACAGGGTGGTATCCCATGGGCACTGTGCCCGCCAAGGGGGTCTTCATGGCACCAGCGTGGGGCAATGCGGTGGCGTGTGTGGAGGGCATCACCCACGTGTTCTTTGCGGGCTGACAAGAGGACGCCGTCATTAGAGCTTTCGCTGTCAATGAGGTTGGGTCTCCCGGCCGGTCGCGGCGGAAAAGCTACGTGAAGTGCGGTGTGAGCACCCAGCTGGGTGAATATAGCCAGGTTGCTGCGGATAGGCGGCGCTCGGGAGAGACAAACAACCTCCATCTACGAGCAGATTGCATGAAAGGCATGGCACTAGATGCTGGCTGTGCTGCGCAGCAACCTAACCCTTATTGAACCCCCAAATGCCCACCATGCCATTCTTGGGTGCTCTGCATGCTACCGAAAACCTATCAATATAGCAGACACCCAATACAAGCTCAAGACATACAACAATGCACGATGTTGCCAACCTTTCCGTATGCATGTGCACATATGAGGGTGTGGGAATCACGAGGTTAATGAGGGGGATCAATACAGATCAGCATCTGGGCAAAAATTCGTCCACAGTGCCTGCGCCATCTGCACGGCGTAGCCAAAATTCTAGCTCCTTGGGCTTGACCAATCCCATGTGCCGTTGCAGCACTTCACCACTCTCCATACAAATGTACCAGACTTTCACAACGCCCGTTGCACCACGCATGTGCTTCTTGTAAGCCCCATCAGTTATGAGGCCCCACAGTGGGGAGTTGCCCATTGGCTGTGATACGCAACTCCCGGTGCACAATACTATGTTGCATTGGCAGGCACATCCTGCGTGAAGTGCCGTATGCATTTTGTATACACTGCTCCAACAAAGTGCATAGCCGCAGGAACTAGAGTCCGCGCGGCTGTTTTGCAGGTTGTACAAAGCTGTCTGCACCAAGTCTTTTTTGTGATAGGGGGGGGGGGAGGGGGGGGGTGAAATCTTGGAGGAGGCAGGCACTTTTTCAGGGCAGGCACTGCTTTTGTCCTACCCCTACCCTGGGGGGGGGGGGGTCCAGTCAAGGAGGCAGGCACCCACTCACCGCCTTGTCCACAGTACCTACTTCGAATCTATTCCCTCAAAGAATCTCAGCCTGGCGATGGCGCTGGCACTGGCGCATTAATTACCTTAGCGCCAGGGTTCGAACCAACGACCTGTAGAACGCAGGTGCAGTGCAGTACCGCTAGGGTACTGACCAGATCTGGCTACCTACTGCTCAGGGGCAGAATGAAAATTTTGCTTACAAATATTGTCCCCCAAAAAGGCCAACCCACTCTTGGCCTACCCCCACCCAGGGGGGGGGGAGGGTGTTTCCGCTGAGGGCAGCCAGAATTTCCAAAAAGGCCGGCAGGCACCCCCCCCCCCCTGGGGGAGGGTGTGCGCGCCACTAAAAAAAGGCTTGGTCTGCACCTCGCAACAATCATGCGCAAAAATAGTCTGCGGCTTGCTTTGTACTGCCTGCTGCTGGAGTGCGCCCAATCCGAAAAGTTGAGGGACTTTTAGAGTTGTGTACCCGAGGAACCAAAAAAAAAAAGCTTTGGTCATAGCTTGGTGGGTGACAGTAGGTGCTGCAATCGGTGCGGTCGGTGGAGTCTTGTTGAACATCTGGTGGAGTGTTTTCTGAGTCCCCATGATGGTTGTCAACAAGATTGGGTCTGCCCATTTTGTGCCCCATAAGTGAGCTATCAATGCAGCAGCAAGAGCATCCAGTGCTAGTGCTGTCACACGTGCTTGCCTCTCCTACTGTGGTGTAATTGTAGGTATGCGCTGTAATTGTAGATACAGCAGTAGCAGCAGCAGCCTTCTTCTTGTCGCGTTGGTTGGGACTGTTGCAAGCAGTCCTTGTTTGACATTTGGGAGAAGGATGTGGACACCCATCTAACATCCATCATTTCCGGCTTGCTTTTTTCAGTGTCTCCATTTTGGAAAAACAAGCACAATAGAAGAACACACCTACAACACTAGAAATCAGAACAGAACAAATAATACCCTGTCACTTATTACTCAGAACAGAACAAACAATACCCTGTCACTTATTACTCAGAACAGAACAAATAATACCCTGTCACTTATTACAGCCACATTTCACAGATGCAAGCCCAAAGGGGGCACTACATTCTCATTTCCTGCAAGCCACAAGGAGATAAAAACACATAAGGGCCACAATTCAAGGACAAAAGCTCCTTGCACTTGGTCCATAGCTGCCCAGGGATTGGGCTTTGCAAGTCGAACCAGGTCAAACCTGTACATATGCATTCTTGCGCCGTCCACAGAACCTCCTACATGTGCACTGGTGTGTCTGTCCTGAGCGTGGCATAATTGGGAGGCTACATGGGTTCAGTACTACAACAAAAAGTTAAGAAATGATCCCCCTCATCCTCGTTGCATCCACCATGAATACTTTTAAATACTGCGCAAACAGCAAGGTTCAACTGTTGACAGCAAACTGATCGTTCTGTGCAGGCTCTGCTGTTGGACTTCCAGATACGCTTCTAGGTTGTCGCATCAGGGGGGGGGATGGTTTGGGACAGATGTCTGGGGAAATTTTGCAGTTGCAGAATCCAGCTTTAGCAGGCAAAACCATGTGTTACAGACTTGGTGTTTGTTCGCCGAGGGACAGCTGGGTTCTTCCCGGTGACTTTTGGGTACCAGAGTGATCATTCTCATGGTTTTTGTACTCCACCTGTAACGGCTGACCAATCTGTTCCAAAAGATAGATCCCACACAAAAAGGCTGAACAATGTGTTGACCCGACACTTTGGCTCCGTTCAGCCCAAAGAATCTCTTAATTTGTGTGAGCAAGCTCCTAGTGCAAAGGTAGTGACGCTTAACTCATTCATTGTGCTTCTCCTGTTCCTGGTATGCCCATGTTTGCCCTACTTCACAATGTCATCCTCACCAGTGCCACTTCGCTAGCAGGCACACTGAGGTAAGTGCAGGGGCAAGGGTGAGTGTCAGAATTCGGGTCAGTGGGAGGGTCCAGGTAATCCATTCTGGGGGTTACACCATTTCAGTGGTTCAAACCCGAGTTCCAAACGAGAACTGCAGCCCCTCGCCTCAGACGAAAACCAGACCTCCAGACTCACTTGCAGGAGGTTTCATGTACATTTTGGTGGATCACACAGGAAAGACATGAGGCCAGAGCCACTTTGAGCACATGCAGTCTTTCGACATCAGGATTTGAGCCTGGGGAGGGGGAAATTCAGTTTTGCATGTGTGTGTGGGGGGGGGGGGGGGTTCGTTCAAGCCCCCTTTCTGGAACCTCACCCCCCTCAAAAGGGTGGGGTTCACCCTTTTTAGGGTCCCAAACCAGAGCCCCCGAACCGCGGCTGGAAATGATCCCCAGGACGGCTGTTCCCCACAGCCCCCCCAGGCCCTTCTATATTTTCCTGGGTACTCCGCCATGGCACAGTGTTTGCACTGCGCAGTGGTTGGTGCCATGGAGAAACAGGTATGGTGCGGCAAGACAGCAGTTTGGTGGATCTTCCTGAGTGGCAAGAAATCGATTGACGCCACCAACTGCTAGGAGAGCAGCAACATCTGGGCCGTATCAATTTGGCACAAACAACCCAGTCCACCTTACGCCCATATACGTTTGGTATAATATACGCAGGAGCTGGGAGCCCGCCAGCATCAGAGGGCTTGGCGCAGCCACCACGGCTACTCATGCCAAGGAAAGGGAGCGGCAGCCGGCCACACGCGGGCACATATGTTCAGCTGGTGGTGTTTTGGGCATTTTGCGCCAGCAGCTGACAAAAGATCTAGAAGTTGTGGCCAGCAGGGGGGGGGGGGATAAGATGAGGTGATGGACGGATGTGGGGGGGGGGGGGGGCTGAAAGGTGAGGGCTTTGGGGGAGCACAAATCAGAGAGGGAATACAGTGACCCCTGCGCAGTATGTCCGGTACCTCATCAGTCGTTTTCCTTGAAAGGCCATGACAAAGGTTTTGTGGCAAGGGTCAAACCAAAGGTTGTGGTGAGGGTTCTGGCGACTGTTGTGGCGAGGGCTGTGTTGAGGGTCCACACATGGCAATGCCCTGCCCACACAGCCCTCAGCTTCCAGGGGCAACTGCCAGCTCTGTGTATGGAGGGGTGTGGGGGGGGGGGGGGACTGCCGATCCTTTCATGGAGAACTCCGCATTGGGATAGCGCATCTGGCCGCCCACCTTGCAGGAGCATGCCAGAGGTCTCGGACCATGGCGACCATGGAGCAGATGGAGTGTTGAGAGTGCAAGTGGGACAGTGGTACCACAGCTGACACCCGTGGCGTAATGTCCCCATGGTGTTGATTCCCCTGCTGACGCCAGCGGGCCCGACCCAGACCTCGGGGTCAGGTGGTTCACCACCGATGTGGCGTCGTGCAACACAAAGCCACGTCGTTCCGTAGCAGTGTGTGTGCCCCACTACACCGCCTCTGAGACTCCCTCTCAGACAGCAGAAAAGCATCTCAGCCTATTGCCCCATGCGCCTTCGCGCAGAGGGCATACGCACCATGGCACTGATGCAGGTGCAAGAAACTCGCCAGCGGTCACCGTTTCAGACGAGTGCCTCTTGCGACGGGGGTCTTGGCAACTGCAGCAGCATAGGCGAAGAGGGGCAGAATTGACAATCACTGTACTCGGAGATGGAGCGAAGGGATAGGGCCTTGAAATCAAATACAAGTGAGCCCGTAATTGATACATTAGGTGTGTGTGCCTTCCGGGCAATATCGAAAAACGGCCCAGGACATGTGGTCGGAGCATCCGGTGTCGAATGACATGCCGCTTCACACTGTTTCAGGCGTGAATGAATTGCAATGTTCATAGGGATCACTCACATGCCGGAGAGAAGAAGAGGCTTTGCCCCACCCTCATAACGCGGCGCTACGTGCACGACACTTTCTCGAGGTCCCCTGAGTCCCACCCTCACCCCCTCTTCTGTAGACCACCATTTAGGGCTTGGTGCTCACCCCGTGATCACATAATAAAGCAACTAAAACATACATAAAGCAACTAAAACAACCAATGTAGGATTTACTTTACGAAATCTCAGTGAATTAAATCCCAATGGCGTTATACTTGATTGAGATTCCTTTACTTTACTTGTGTGATTTAGGTGATGAAATCTCAGTAAAGTAAAACGCCATTGGGAGGCTTCCTGTGTGCTGTGGGCGCGCCGCAAGCGCCTCAGGGTAAGGGTAATTAGCTTTAGTGTACACTGTCTGGGAAATATACACCGGAACAAAAAAATTCCGTGCACGTTGATCTGTTGACACCATCGCTGTAGAGGAGAGACTATGGCCTCAACTGGAAAGGGGCCAGTGCATATCCCCAACTGAAAAGGGGCCGCGGGGAGTCCTTAACCCTAGCCCAAGGGGCCAGACTGAAGTGTGGGTGTGGGTGTTGGTGTGGGTGTCCTGAGCCCCAACAATCAAGGAGCATAAGGACAGTGTGAACGCACTGTGTAACCAACAGCGTTCGCCCCTGGAGCACCACCACATCGAGCCAGGGCTAGACTGGAGGGCAGGATCTTCAATGAGCAACAAACGCCTCGTCTTCCCCGATGTGGCTTTCAAAGCACTCGTACATGCCGCCATAGGTTTCGTTTAGCTGAGTTCAGCAGTTTACCTCTGGCACCCACGATAGGTTTCGTTTAGCTGAGTTCAGCAGTTTACCTCTGGCACCCACGAAACCCACTGTTCCGTTGAACCATTTTGGGGACCGTAGAGCCCCCCCCTCCCCCCTTGGGGTCAGGTCCTGGCTGGCAACCGCCCCTGTGCTACCTAACCCTGGCCATCTCAGGAGTGCCCAAAGCGGGGACCAAGCATCGTTTATAAGAATTAAGTTGCAAGAGGGGGGGGGGGGGGGTCCGTGTGGGTCCTCCGAGGGGTTGCCAAGTCAAATTTGATTTTTTCCCTGCCAAAATTTGGGTCAAGAATTTTTTTGAGGGGGGTGGGTCAGCCTTTGATGTAATGGCACAAACTACATGCTTGAATGCCGCTTTCCCTTAGGCGGCCAAAAGTGGTACAGTTTTTTACAAAAGGAAAGAGAAAAATGCCAAAAAAAATACGGTCGGTAAAATGGTCCAATTACCCTGTTTTTTTTTTCAATGATTGTTCAGACTTATGAACAAGTAAAAAAACTCTTATGTACGATCACTCAAGAAAATTGGGGTAATGAAAAGTGACATCATCATCCAAGAGTGTGAGGCCTCTCAATCGAAAATGAAAATTATGCGTTATTTGGCCCAACCACCCTCTTTTTGTAATGAGAGGCCTCGCCAGACGGCTTGAAAACAGTCAAAATATGCTATTGTTTTTGTGCCGTGATTGTGAAGAGTGGGGTAAATGATTCTCCTTCTTGGGCAGGCAATCTCAAAAGTAACGTAAAATTTCCTTAATACCCACTTTGGAAAGTGAGGCCTCCCAATCCAAATCAAAATATAGGTACCTTAAGCCAATTACCCTAGTTTGTTTTTTGTATTGCGAGGCCTCGCAACAGGCTTGGAAACACAGCATGATTTATCCATGGTTGCGTTTGACAACTTGAAAAATGCCAAAGAAAAAGGAAGGAGAAATTTGCAGGACACAACAGAAAACACAACACAAGGGTTTTTGGCGGACAACACCCCCGATAATACACCTCCCATACCAAATAGTAGGTAATTTGCCCAAATCACGCTACCCTTTTTTGCCCCAAAAACATGCAAAAATGAGTGTAATGCAATGAAAAAACTCAGTACTCCTTTTGGCCCCTTTCAGAAAATAGGGCAATTGACGAGAATTACCTCCTACAAAGCGGCCGGCATCCCCAGAAAAAAGTGTACCACTTTCGGCCGCCTAAATTTCCATTTATGTTGCACTTGCCGATTGCAAGATAGCTCCGGTGGTAGACATGTAACGCGAATCATGATTATCATGATCATGACCATCATTGAGAAACTTGGCTGCCGCGCTCTCAAGTTTTCTTTGTTTTGACTAATTCAAGTTGATGGATGAGACATACGAACACGATGTGTGTACCCAATGTACTTTGTATGTACGGTGATCACTCCCAATAGGGCAACATGTTGCAAAAACATTTCATGCTCCAATTGTATTTTTGAAATATCCTAGAGGCTTTTCTCGAAAAGGCAACAGCAAGCTCACAAAGACCGCAAAGAAGATCAAGATCAAATAATTTGAATGTAATCCAACACAAGGGGGCTGCAGAAAGCGCACAAATAGCTGATATACAAAGTTTGGATAAATTATAAACAAAGCAGATGGTTTTATAGCAGAAAGTGACAATGTTCTCATTAGATAGCAAGGGATCTGAAGGCGATGTGCACAGTTTTGTGGTACTAGAAATGGGTTAGGAATTTGGTACAAGCAGGTTGGGGCAAGAAGAAGATATGGCTTGGCCAAGCAAATGCATTCGGAAACGGGTACCGGGTAGAACCATAGTAGGTGAGAAGATTTTTTCACAGTAGCTAGGCTCTGAGGTGGGAGACCACTGGGCTTACCGTTTATTGGCAAAGGAATGAAGTGTCTACTTTACTTAGGTACAATAAAGTCTCACGGCTAAGAAACCACTCTAAAAGAAAACAACGGCTGTTGTGGCCGGTTTTGTAAGAAAGTTTGGGGTTGCAAATGCCAATGTGTGAAGAAAGTGCACTTTCTTCAGGCCATGAACTTTTGTTTTGACGATTTCTCGAAAATTTTGGAGAGGTGGAAGATTATACTTTGGGAATCAGTAATTGATGATCAAAACTACATACTTATTGTTTCAGTTTCCGTTCCGGTGCAATTTTTTTTTGGATGAGATCTGGCACTTAAAAGTGCCACCGACACGAAAAATGCAGAGATAAATAGGTAGATTTTATCATCAATGAATGAATTCCAAGATCTCACCTTCCAACTCTTCACAATTTTCGAAAAATTGCCAAAACAAAAGTCTAGAGCTCCTGGATGAAGCTGTGCCGCAGCCGGCACAACTTTCATTGATCGCACTGCTAAGAAAGTTATTTTTCAGGCTGCAGGCTGTGTCAATACCGTAAGAAAGTAACCAGCGCTGGCAGCGATTTCAGGTTTCTTACTAGCGCAACTTTCCAGGGTACTATTATGCCATACTACCTTGTGGGTACTATCATACCATCATAGCACCTGGAAAGATGATACCTCGCTCCTTGGGGTGCTAGGGGTGAACTTCATGGAGAATTCGGCTTATTAACCCTAATAACTTCGAAAATTGTGCCTTGGTGATTCAAGATCAAAGAGTAAGAGTGAAAAGTGTCAGTCGTGTGTACCCTCAAGCGAATAGAGCAGTTTCACCTCGATTCAGTGGCCAGCAAAACAAATGGCAGTGAAGTTTTGTTACTCCTCCCTAGTGCACCAGTTGATGAAGGTAGTATGACCCAAAGAAAAAGGCTATAAAGGACACAAAATTTGTACCATCCAAGTATGGAAGGCCCACCGTCCCAACCAAAGACTAGTAGTCTTCCCTTAAAACGTATGCCTCGTGTGGTGCACACAGTGAAGGTTGTTTAGATAGATTGGGCTCCGTCCTCCGATCCATAAAGGAATGCGCGGAAAGTCTAAATAAGCCCTTTTCTTTTTTTTTTTGCACTGTGCATCCAGTCAATCCCTTGGGGTGCTAAAGTCGCTAGCTTGCTTGCTTGCAGGTTGTTTGGGTGACAGCTTCCACCAAGACCCATATGATAGGGCGAGCAGGTGCTTGACTGGCTAGTGCACCACATCTCCTCATTCCATTTGTTCTTCTCGGATAGATTAAGGCTTCAAGGTGATTGGTGCAGCTCTTGCCCCAGCAAAAAGTGGGCATAGATCACAACATTCCCTTGCTCCTTACAGCACGCCTTGCGCTCGGTTAGCACACTCTTCATCCAATCCCTCATAACGAAACACGTAGTGGCGTCTTCATCAGGCCAAAGTTACTCTTGTCTTACCCAAAATACCCCGTATGGTGACGTGTGAGCTGTCACGTGTGTGTTGGTTGAGACGAAATCAGCACAACAGGCAGCACATGCAGATCACAAGAAGGAGAGAAAAAAAGCTTGTCAAGAGCCGAAACGGCCCTAGGCGCCTTTCGCAAAAAGTCTGTGAGGAGAATGTGCAGGTGACTTTTTGCGTGGGAAAGAGGGCAACATCAGCCAGTGATCAAATTGCAGCACATACATACAATACTATATCATGAGGTAGACAAAAGCAGACCCTCCCCTCCCCTCCCACCGGAAGGTGGGAGGTTGGCGATGCTCTGTAGCACAACCCAGTCGGTGTTCCAATCAGCGCACCAGTCATGATGCCCACCCGGGTGTGAAACATGAAATGACGCATATCGATAGTCGTCCCAATGTGCGCAGCGGCTGAGCCAGGTGCACACTAGGCCGGCGATATGATGTTTCGTAGAAGGCAAAGAGGGCATCAGAAAAGCGATACACCTGCGGCTGGGACCTATGGCATAGGGGGTGCGGGCTACAACCCGTGTCAAGGCGCGATGGGCAGCACGCAGTGTGACTGCCGTAGAATGTCCGCACAGGAGTCCCATATTGATCCATGCAGCGCAACTGAGAAGTAGACCCCCCCAGGAGCGAACAAAAGGAAGACAATTTACGAGGACGCTGGTGTATAAGTTAGCCAGCGCGCTGTCTTGTACGGCCCAGGAAGACTGTAGTGGGGGCCCTAGCTTCAGGGACCAATTGGCAGTGAATGCAGATGGATGTGCAACACAAGAGCCTTGGCCGTTTGCGCGGTGCATACATATGCCTAAGGCACGAAGTTCGCCAGTCATGCACATCGACTTGCACTGGTCTGTAGGTTTATCCATGCAGGGGCAAAGTACGGGTAGCTTCCACACCGTAGACAATGTATCGCACACTTCGCGCATGGCGTCCGCAGCGCGTGGGCCTCTAGAAGCTACAATAATATTGTCTCGGAACTGGGCTAAGGCCATAAGGCGACCCGTGGCAGTGCGCCATATAGGATACCCTCCAGAAGACGTACTGAGAACGCCCCATTGTCTGGATCGTGCCTTGTGCAAGTGGAATGCCCATATACAATATAGATCGGCGGATTGTGCGCTAAAAGATCCGCCCATTGGTATGGCGAAAAGTCGCTGCCAAACCTGTCCAGCAGCCCAACAGAAATTGTCGCGACACAAGGAGAATTCAATCAGTTGAATTAAGTCCTCATGTGTAATGACAGAAAAGTTAAAATCAGTGGCTTTGCCAGCACGATCCATTGTCTTGTCGGTCTTATGGATAGACCAGCACATTTGTGTGGCTCGCCACTTGCGTTGTGTTTTAAGCCATTCTGTGCTGTCCCGGAGGTACTGTACAACCAGTTTGGGGTCTACGTTATTAAACTGGTCTTTACAATCGGCTTCACCGATGTAATCACACGACCAGGTATCCAGCCATTCGTACCAGGCAGCGACGCTGTGTACGTGGTGGTGGTGAAAACAGCCAGTAATTTCGCTGGTCAAAACTCGCAAGAAACATGAAAAAGCACGCGCAGCAAGGCGCAGCCGGTGTCTGGGTATGACGGGCCTGGAAACAGCACAAATTGGACGCCAAGTGATGGCGGGCAGGCATAGTGACTTTCCCTTGCCAATTAAATACAGCAGTGCCATACGAGCGTCCCGAGATACCGACCAGGTGCGTCTGGTGAGCAGTTCAGTAAGGCCCTGTATGATTTGTTTTGGCGAAGTGTGGTGTGACTGGTATTTTTCCTTGCAAAGAAACTGTTGTAGTTGCTGCCACATCCAATTGCGGCAAAAGCCCCACAGTGCTCCAGGGAATTTGTCAACGACACGAACAATGGCTACAGTGGAAACTTGCTCTGCAATATGTTGTGCCCAGTTCAGCATATTCCCAGTTTCAGGAAAAAGATGCTGGGGCAGTGACACTTCCCAGTTCTCAGGAAACGGGACATTCAGCATGCGTGCAAGAGCAACGCATTCAGAAATAGCCTTGGTACGGGCATCTGCCCCACGGATAGGGAGTGGATCTTTGGAACGTAGCACCTGTTCTTTGTAGTTCAGGGTGACAGGCAAAAGTGCAAAGTGACCCTGATGCAGTGTGACAGTGCCCCCTAATTCCCAGATACCACGATGTATTTCGTCACAGTGACAGGGGGGTGGAACATCGATTCGCTCACACTTGTTGCTGTGACGTTCAAAAATAGAACGGGTCGTGTGTGGGACTGTGCGCACCAGGAAGATCCGTGACTTCAGGGCCTGACGTTCCCAGGAAGTGCATTGGACTCTGCGTAGCATGCGGGTGATGATGCGTGCAAAGGCAGGTTTTTGCTCTCCATTGAGGTATGGGACTCTCACATATGCAGGCATGAAAAGAGGAATCTGCAGTTCTCGTGCAATGCTAGCAGCTTCCTTCTGCAGGGCAGCAGTCCGGACAAAATCTCTGTCAGCCTTTGCAACAGACAGGCTACGGAATACTTGTACAGCGCGGTGTGGTACCTTTTTACAGGGTTTCCCGTTTTCATGTGGGATTGCAGGCGGTAGGTCGTTGATGGCCCATCGTCTGTACTTGTCCCACCAGGCCCGCTCAGCAATGGCTGCTGGCAATTTACCCCAGACTGCCTGTAAAGGTACAATGTACCAGTCCTCCAAGTTGGTGGTCCGTAGGAGCTGGTGTAACCGACAGTCCTCGGCGTGTGCCAAGGCAGTGGTAATGTGTTTCCGAAGGCGTTGAATCAGAGCAAGGTGGGTACGCCCAACATATATGCATATCATATGCAAGTGCAAAATAGCATAAATGAATTCATCAGGAGGTGGTACAGATATATCCCACGAGTGAACACGAGAAGCAGCTCGGATCATTTTCAGGGAAAAATGAGACTCATAGGGGAGGTACTTCATGCGGAACTGCATTGCAGCAGCCCAATTACCCAGCTGCTTGTGTGTGTGTGCGTGACGTATGCAATGTGTGCATAGTCGGCAGACAGACTCACGGTCGGGTATAATGGCATCAGGCAGAACATAATGTTTTTTTCGGCTTTGGAAAAAGGCACGTATGCGACTGTGTTGGATGTGGTCCAAGGACGTGCACGCCTCAGGAGTAGCATACAAGGACCATGCTGTCACCTGAAAGTCAGCTTGAGCAATCAACATCATGTAGCCCCCCCCCCTACACAGCCCATTCCAGATTGGGGACAGGGAACAAGTGCACCATTTGTAGGGGGAAGAGGCCCAAAAAGGTAACAATAGCAACAAAAATAGGGGAAAAGGGGTGTATAGGGGTACACGTTACAGAAAAAATGCACGTGTGTTATCGGTCACGATTATATCCATCCTTGCTCCCTTGTCCAACCAGTAGAGACATGGGGGAACCTCACGGGGGGGACGTTTCCTCGGTTGGGGTTGGGGGTTGGAAGGGTCGGTTGGGAAGGGGTCCAGGTGGGGCGATTTGGGGTGGTGAGGGGGGGGGGGGCGAGGGGGGGAGGGGGGGACAGGCTCCCCTTACCTCCCCTTGCCCTCAATCTAACCATACCATCACCATAAACCTAACCCTAACCTTTGCAGCCAGTTGGTTTGGCCATGCCAGCCATGTTAATTGGGCTGCACAAGATCCCCAAAATTCTATTGCCTTCGAAGAGAGGCTGCCAGTCAGTTAGACAGGCCAGCGGTCAGTCAGACCGAAACACACACTTTGGGTTTTTTGTCAGTGGCAAACACGGGTCCAAGCAGTGGGGAGAGCACCTGGTCTCCGGATAGGCGGTGGCCGAATGGTAATGCAGGCTGCTGCAGGGTTTTTGGTCGGCGGTTCGAACCCCGGTGCACCAATACGGCAGTGGCGCCGCCGCCGGCGTCCACCCACCAGGATTCGAACCGCCGACCGAAAAATCTGCGGCTGGGTGCGTTACCATTCGACCGGGGGTGGATGTGACACTAATGTGTCTCCCATTGCTTGGAGCCTTCTCAGCTAAAACTTTTGACCCCCCCCCACCACAGCCCCCTCGACCCCCCGGCAAGTGTTATCCAGTTTTAGGGGATAGAGGCCTCAGAATCAAAAAATCCATTGGGGGATGGTCTTATTGAGCAAAATAATGATTTTACAAGGGGTTGGACATCAAATATCATGCCTTGGGGTATGCTACGCGAATGACCCCAAAAAAGGGGGGGGTATACGACGCCCGCGCCTGCGCTTGATCCAACAACCTCTCTTTAAGGTGATTTCGTTCATGGTTGCTTTTGCCACATCATTGCTCTCCATTTTGGACCCCAACACTCATTCTAACCCGAGCCTAGGGTGAGAGCTAGGGCTAGGGGCAGGGCTAGGGTTAGGGTTACCGAGCCGGTGGAACCAGTCTTGGTTTTATAACCCTTTTTAGTGTCTAGGGTGGACCTACCACGTTTAGCAGCAAGCAGCATGCAAGCAAGCAGCAAGCAAGCAGCAAGCAAGCAAGCAGCAAGCGCGAAATGGGGAAAAATCAGAACTCTGTCGTGGTGCTTCAGATTCGGCTGAAATTTTGGTGGATGATACCTATGGGTGTGAAGCACAATCACACAAAGTTTGAGCAAGAAACTCAACGGTGGCGGCCGGGAATGGGATTCGCAAGTGGCGGACCTCGGTTTCAAAAACTACAGTTTAGGGCCAAAAACAGCAATTTTTGGGCCAAAAAAGCCCTGGAACACATTCCAAACAGCCAAACGAAGGGAAACGGTGGGTACACTCCACGTGCGGCTTGACTTCCCCGTGTCAACGAGCCCTTTGTGGCCCTCTAACTCCATGATATGTCCCGGAAACGGCACAAAAAGGCCCCCGGAAGCTCCAAATGCCGACAGCCACAAACCAAGAATAGGCCATATCTTTGGCTACATGGCTCAAAATGCGATTCCGAGGGCACCTACTCCACCCGCAACCCCCCACTTTTTGTGGTTTCCACCCCTCAGAATTGCCCAAACGGACGCCTAGACCCCAATACCTAGGCCCACTAGGCTGCGGCAAGCTGCAAGCTCAAGCCCCAACAGGTGGGTGCCCAAATGGGTCAACAGGGTCCAGTAGGGGCACAAAGATGACTTTTCTCAAAAATGATCCTAGACCATGTGCGACGCTAAAACAAGCGATTTTGGGCCGTTCTGAGCTTGTGGTGGCCCATTTTGGTCCTCCGAAAATCCCAAAATGCCTTGAAAATGGGCTGTTTTGGGACCAAAAATGGGTCAAAAATGGGTCAAAAACGCATTTTTCCAAACCTCATCCTAGACCATTTGGGGTGCACCGACGGGTGAAATGGGCCCATTTTGAGCCCATTTTGAGCCCATTTTGGGGCATTTTGGCCCCTTAGAAGTCCAAAAAGCCTTGAAAGTGGGCCTCGTGGTGATGGGGTTCACGTGCAAGCTGATTTCACTTTGTCAAGAGCCATCAATGTGTGAATGATTCTTGATGTCCCTCACCAGTCATAGCTGATGTTCCCTCCCCCACCAGCTCCGTCCCAATATTCAGTCTTGATTAGGGCTAGGGTCACCCAGCTGGTGGAACCAGTCTTGGCTTTATAACCCTTTTTAGTGTCTAGGGTGGACCTACCACGTTTAGCAGCAAGCAAGCAAGCAAGCAAGCAGCAGCATGCGCGAAATGGGCAAAAATCAGAACTCCGTCGTGGTGCTTTGGATTTGGTTGAAATTACGGTGCATGATACCTATGGGTGTGAAGTACAATCACACAAAGTTTGAGCCAGAAACTCAACGGTGGCGGCCGGGAATGGGATTCGCAAGTGGCGGACCTCGGTTTCAACAAATTGCAGCTTGGGGCCAAAAATAGCCATTTTTGGGCCAAAAAAAACTCTGGAACATATTCAAAACAGCCAAACGAAGGGAAACGGTGGGTACACTCCACGTGCTGCTTGACTTCCCCGTGTCAACGAGCCCTTTGTGGCCCTCTAACTCCATGATATGTCCCGGAAACGGCCTAAAAAGGCCCCCTGAAGCTCCAAATGCCGACAGCCACAAACCAAGAATAGGCCATATCTTTGGCTACATGGCTCGAAATGCGATTCCGAGGGCACCTACTCCACCCGCAACCCCCCACTTTTTGTGGTTTCCAACCCCTCAGAATTGCCCAAACGGACGTCTAGACCCCAATACCTAGGCCCACTAGGCTGCGGCAAGCTGCAAGCTCAAGCCCCAACAGGTGGGTGCCCAAATGGGTCAACAGGGTCCAGTAGGGGCAAAAAGATGATTTTTCTCGAAAATGATCCTAGACCATGTGCGACGCTAAGACAAGTGTTTTTGGACCGTTTTGAGCTCGTGGTGGCCCATTTTGGTCCTCCGAAAATCCCAAAATGCCTTGAAAATGGGCTGTTTTGGGACCAAAAATGGGTCAAAAATGGGTCAAAACCGCGTTTTTCCAAACCTCATCCTAGACCATTTGGGGTGCACCGACGGGTGAAATGAGCCCATTTTGAGCCCATTTTGGGGCATTTTGGCCCCTTAGAAGTCCAAAAAGCCTTGAAAGTGGGCCTCGTGGTGATGGGGTTCACTTGCAAACTGCTTCCACTTTGTCAAGAGCCATCAATGTGTGAATTATTCTTGATGTCCCTCACCAGTCATAGCTGATGTTCCCTCCCCCACCAGCTCAGTCCCAATATTCAGTCTTGATTAGGGTTAGGGTCAAGGGAAAGGTTTGGGGGTAGGGTTAGGAGTAGGCTGAGGGTTGGGGTGGGCATTAGAGTCAAGGTTGGGTTCAAGGATAATGTTGGGGTGCAAAGTGGACAAAATGGGCAAGGGGAATGAAAAAAAATTTTCAGGCGCCTTTGGCGCCACCATATGTGTGGCCAGTAGCTGTTGACCCTTGGCAACTAAAATGGCCAGGAGGGCAGGGAGGGAGGGGGGGGAGGGGGGGGGTGAGTCGCGTACCAGAACCGAGGAAACGTCCCCCCCGTCGTGGGGAACCTCGATTTCTGACCTCATAATCAAAATTGGAAACAGTATCCCCACCCTCCAGGGGGGAAACACTACCACCAACCGGCGTCGTGAGGGGGGTCTTTCACGGGCAATCTTACACAACTACCGGTCGTCGACCACTGGCCGCTGTCACTGTGGATACGAACAGCACCCTGTTCAATCGCCGCCCACGGGGTGAAGCACAGCACTGACACAGCCTCTGGCAGGCTGACCCGGACAGCGCCGCCAACCAGGTGCTGACTGGAATGGGGTCGCTGGAGAGGCACTACACCGACATACACACGTGTTGATCTGATGACGTGCCAACATGATGGGCATTGGAAGGATGCTGCCCGCCAGAGGCTTCGCAGGGATCGCAACTCAGCCACTCAGACAGGCAAATGCAACTGCGCTCTTTTGCAGCAGTCTTGTTGGAACTTCGATGTGGGTCTGGGCAGATGCCTCTGTGCCAGCTCTTTACCACAACATACAAATTCAAATTTTCGGCCCAAAATTTGCATTTCAGTGTCGTTTACGGCCAAGTTCCGTGGGATGTCACTATTGAGAAATGAAGGGGATCGTGGGTGCAACATATTTTCGGATCATTTGCGGTGTGGCAAATTCAACCCCCAACCCCGCACCCTCAGAGGGCACAGGGCCAATGAGCGCACACGGACACACACAGGCACACCAGGTCGAGGCATGGGCCGCAGCAGCAGCTCCATCAAATACAGGGGGCCAACGAGGACCGCAACTGTTTGCCACTCCCTCAGACTGAGGGTGGTCAGCCCCAGCAGCGCCTGCAGTGGGGCGCTGTACAGAGCCGCCAGATGCAGCACCAGCAACGCCCCACTTATCCCCAGGGGCCAGAGGTTGGCCAATCGGAAGATCATTCGCAGTGACCCATCTGAGGATGAGGCACCACATGCAGTGGAGGGCTTCACGAGCAGCCTAGGAGCCACGACCCAATGCCCTCTGTCCCACAAATTCATGTGTGGTAGTCGTACCGGGGAGCGGGAGCCAAAATCCACCACACCACTGCACTTCAGTTGCATCACCATGTGCTTTGGCTGTCTCCCTGAATCTCAAGAGTGCCAAACTGTAGCAGTGCGCGTAACTGCAGACAGCTCTGCCCCATCCCCAGCCCTGTTTGCTGCCTATGCACGATAATTTGTAACCACAACTCTTGGAGCGGAACTTCTCGCCAACACAGTCAGAGTCTGGTGGCACCCAAAGCCACAGGTAAACCGGGGGGGGGGGGGATGGAGCCCATAACCAGCAATGGCCCAACAAAAATCGGGATCTGGATTCGCCTCGTGCGCACAAGACATACCACCGCACAGAAACGTCAGCGAAATCACCAGTTCCGCCATCACCAAAAGCGTGACAGCCAATGAATTGGGCGGTCCGTGCCCAAAAATGTCGCATGCGAAATTCGGATTCTGGACACATGACCCAAACCGTGTCTGCAAGGAGGCGATGCACAAACCGTTGCAGCAGAGAAAACGCTGTTGGTGGTCCCCAACAGAGGCCCACCGGGCGAGGGCACTGCACAGAGGCAGGATGTGGGTTTCTGGATGACAAGAGACAACACGTACACTGAGAGCCACCGGTGCCCATCTCTGTGCCTGTGCAGTGTGCCTGTGCCACCTACGCCCATGCACGTGTTCTTGTTCCTACACCTGTGCCCTGGTCCATCTGTATGCCTGCGGCTGGGCCTATCCACTGGGGAGTCCAAACACGGCCCGGAAGGACTTTTGTGCGTGTGTACTGACACAGGCACCGGTGCAGATACACATATGTACATGAACACCAAAAGGCACAGGCAGGGGGAAAACCATGGGGGGCGCTTGAATTCAGTTCCAGACCCCAACCCTGGGGCCCCCGTTTCATTCTGAGCATTTTGAATATTCGCAAGGGGGGGTAAATGTTCTTTTCCCCTGCATCAAAAATGAAAAATAGGTGGTAATTCCGGCAGACGCATGACTGAACCAGCAAAGGCGCCCGGCAAGCCACAGTATAAGACACAAGGCAACATCAACAACTGCAGTTACACTGTGTGTCCTCCGTCAAGCCACCTGCAAACACACATGCACGCAGACAGTCCCTCTAAGGAGGGCACCCCCTTGGGAAAAGAGGGGGAGGACTGGGGGGAAAATAGGGAGAATAGGTGATGGGTGAAAATGAAAGATTTGTACTGACCATTGCAATTGCAACATTTTAGAAAGACACATGTTGGTAGCACAAAATTTCTGACCCTTTCCCTAAAGGCCCAAAAAATTTTCCGGGTGCCGTTGGTGCCCAATTTGGCTGTCCCCTATTGCCGCAAATTGGTGTGGGTTGGGGGGGGTCTAGAGGGGGGGGAGGTAAGGGGGGGAGGTTGGTGTCGGGCCCAACACGTAAGCGCCCCCCCCCCCCCCACCCATGGGGAAAACAGATATGGGGACAGGTATAGGACAGGTTTTTCTACCTATCGTTTCGTGGAACACCTGCTTTCGGTAGAAACCTGGCCACTGAGAAAGAGTTGCGCCTGCCTTCACATGGCCTTGAGTGCATACTCTGTGAACAATGGAAGCCCTTTGAACATTGCATGGACATGGATTGGATTGAGCGTCCATGCAGTGTTCAAAGGACTTCCATTGTTCAAAAAGAAAGCGAGGGGGCTTGCATGACCAGGCATGCTGCCACTTTCCGCAGAACCCCCCCCCCCCAACCTTAGATCGTAATCTGGATTTGGGAAAACCTACATATCATCGCAAAAGATTGGCAGAGTAGAGTAAAGCCCAAAGCGTTGGGAGAGTGTTATGCCCTAAACGGCTCAGTGCGGTGCTTGGTTGCTCGTTGTTCTTGTTGCTTGCTCCAGATTCGTTGGGACAACGGTGTGTGGTATTGGCACCGCACTGCGTGTACTGCAGGCTGCATGCGGGGGCCAGAATTCCCTGCACAGGTGTGTTTGCTTGCTGGGTTGCTTCCTATGGTCCGACTTGTGCTGTGGTGGACTCGCATACAATTTCCAACAGAACAGCAAAAACACACACCAATCCTGTCGGAGCATGGAGCAAACCCTTTCCAGCACATACCAGGTCTTCCCACATAATCCGAGGGCCGATCGGGGAATAGAGGTACCACCACGTGGAGGCCATAATGGCAGCTACTGCAACGTAACCTGACAAAAACGCGTGCACATTTTGGAACACAACGATAGCGGGGGCAGGCAGGAGTCAGGGTCAGGCTGGGATGCAGGACCACCTGGATTGATGGAAACCCAGTTACACAAAAGTGAACCAAGATGCGGCTACTGTTGATAGACGCCCAATGCCCCATATTGCCCATTAGGGCGTACGATGGGCATCGTGATGCCATTTGACCCAGTTATCGTCAGGGCCACCATGCCAGAGCGACGCGGTCTATCAACACAGCTACCACGGATATCCACCCTACAGCATGGCTGTCCCTCTGCTGAATGCCTGGCGACCGATGCCCAGAGCAAGGAGGGGGCTGGGGTTCTAGGGGGAGGGGTGTTCCCCAGTGGACCTCACAGTTTGGAGGGAAAGCCAGATTTTTGCAGGGAAAACCCCTCTGGAAACCCCATTGCGTAACGCAATATGGCAGCGGTGAGTCTTGGGTGAACAACACCATCCTACACCGACTTGCCCATGGAAAACCTCGTCATAGCTGCAGTATGGAGCCCAACAAAAGGACAGGGGATAGCGGCATTTGCAGGGTAAAGTATGCAAGCAGCCACACCAACTGCGCAGCGAAAAATTGCGCCGAAGGCGCGCAGGAAAATTTTGCTGAATCAGTTCACAGGGGAAGGGGCAGGGGGTGGTGGCCTGGGACCCCCCACCCCAAACCCCACTGGCGCTGAATTGTCAAGTGGGACTCTGCCCATGCCTATGGGGTCATCATCCGCGTGGACGAGATCTGAAGAGCAGGTCCGCTTTGAAGCATAGGCCTGGGATCAGGTGTGAGAAGAAAAAAGTACATCCAGAGATTGGGAAAGGGGAAAGGGTTTGCGATGGGTTGGGGGCAAGGAGAGTCGCAGGCACAACCTCCGGCAAAGACAGCGTGGGAAATCCACCAATTGCTGAGAATTTGATCCCGCGAACTTTGCGGCGGCTGCTGCATGACGTTCTGTGCAGTGCGCAGAGATGGCATGTTGCCAACGTTTCACAAAGCCTCTGCCAAAGGTTCCCTGCCAAACCCCACCGAGGCAAAATGCAGCAGATTGAATAATTTGGGGTCTGGAAGATATGAAAATCACTGCGCAGGAGAAAAGCGGAGCTGTGCTTGTTCAGGCCGAAATTCAAAAGAGGTGTCCGAAATGACGTTCGTTTGTGAGCCGTCGTTCCCGTGAAATCTTGAAATAATTGTACGAGATGACACATGATGAAATTGTATGGTGACACAAGGGCCGGTCACTCAAATCTGTCATGCTGTGTGCACCAGTCGTGTTCCGTGCCCATTGGGAATATTGTAACGCTGAAAACCTTCTGGGCGCAGCGTCAGCCCCATCACTGTGTCAAACATGTCATTCTCGAGTGCTTGTGGTGTCCATACTTCTGCACTGGTTGAGGAGCAGAGGACTGCCCTTAAAGGGGTTCTATGGAAATGACCCGAACACCTGCTGGAGCCGGAGGCAGCCCCCCATCCGCCACCATCGCCCTATCCTGCTCCACCTGTAACCTTGTACGGTCTTTCCTATCAACACTGTAATCAAAGGAGCTTTCCATAGCCAGGGATTCGTCAAATGCATATGTTCAGTGAGGCAATTCACACGGCTGTCCTTCGTGGGTAAAAAAAGCTCGTTGTTAAAGGACTGCCCTCAAGCGGCGCTGGGTCGAGACGAAACCCATGAATCTTTGCAATGCTCTAGTCTCATATTGCCATGGGGGCTGCCAGGCGGGGGGCTTGAAAAACCTTGCCGGGACCCCTCAGCCATTGACCGCACTCCAAACTTCGAGCAAGAGAGATCCCAGATACCACTCAGGTGGCCCGCCACACGGCGAGGGACTGCCTCAGACTGGGCTGGTGTTTACCCCCAGGGGGTTTGCCAGGGAGGGCGGGCGGGGGGGGGGTTGGCATGACGCCTGGATGGATAGCTGTCTGAAGCTGGCGGTGCCTATTGGCCTCTCGCCACTTGCCGGTGGGAGGGCAGGGGGTGCACCGGGGTCCATAAAGGCTTGAAGGGCACGGTGTAGTACAACTGGTTGTCATAGCTTTTGGATGACATGCTTGTTGGTCAACAGTAATTCTGGGCGGAGTTGGATTGGGGGGTTGCAGTGGTGTGGGTGGGAGTGGAATGCAATTATGCCAATGCTCACCATTCGCTTGCCGTTTGTTTCCGTCACTTGTTTCTAAGTGCTGCCTGAGCTGAGGTTCAATTTGGGGGTGGGGTGGGAGGTTGGGTATCGGATGCCCGACGCGTGTTATTCAAAGGGGCAACGTGAGACGCACCAGCGAACCCATCAGCGTCCAGGGGTGTTGGGTGGTGTTTGCTCTTACAGGCATTCGTCCACGCGCCCGGCGCCATGTTTCTTCACACTTTTGCCGTCTGGCCCTTCAGGCTCCTGGTGGGCCCCGGTCGGAAAAGCAAGAAAGAGGTCACATCCGCCTCCAAGAGTCGATGTTTGGGACCGCAGCTGTCGTAAGGCGCTGCACAAGCCCCCCCCCCCCCACAGGCTGGACCATTGACAGTCTGAATGCCCAGGTCTGCGGTCGCGAATGGCGCCCATGCAGACCCGCATTAGTACAATACTTCGCACACACATACCGCCTCGCAGAAGCCCAGCACTGCTAAGCGCAGGCCATCCGTGATGACACTCGTCCACAGCAGCTGCAAAGGCGTGAGGACCGGCGGAAGCCCCAGCGCTGCGCCAAGCAGAGCGGTGAACCCTTTGCTGGACGCAGACGTCAGCAGGCCCCGGAGGAAGGACTGAATGTGGCTGTGAGCTGCGCGGGCGTCTTGCACCGCACTCACCAGACTTGCAAAGTTGTCATTGTGCACGATCACAGCTGTCAGAAACACGTAGGGGACCGTGACGAGCGACAGGCAGGAACCGTCGTGAAAGCCACAGAGGGACTCTGGTGAGAGACTGTGGTGAGAAACACAGAGCACACAACCCCACGTTACGATCAGGGACCTTGTCACGCAGGAATAACCATCTTGCCCTGAAACCATGAGGACGCTGTTCCTGTGGCACGCCCTGCAGTGCACAATTTGGGCAGGGTAAGGTTGCAGCAGCGCCGTCGAGGTCTGCACCCCTCCGCATCTTCTGGCGGAGCCCTGGCCATGCCCCCTTTGCTGTCGTGTTTCCTTCAACCCCCAATTCAACGTTCAAGCAGCACGGCCGGGAGAATGACTGGCACACTTTGTGCCGCATGCGGAGTATCGCATGCGCAGTGTGCGGTCTGTTTCGTCAACCTGGACTGCAGTTTATGATAGACAGCACGTATTTCCAGCGGTGATGCAGCAGTTTTGCACCATGGTTGTCTGCTGTGATACTGTGGACTCAGGGTGCTATAGGGACTCAGGGTGGTTTAGATGGGGGGATGCGCTCTCTTCGTCCACCGTACTCCGTGGCAGGGGGGAGGATTGAATTCAGGCGATTATGAAGGGGCGAATGGACGATGCCTCGGGGCTATACCCATGACGCGTGTGAATTGGTGGCCTCGTATCCTGTGCTGTATAGGCACCATACGGCCCAGGAAGCAGGTGCGCAGGTTTGTGCCCCCCCCCACCTCCCACCCGACCTGTGGACTTTGGTGATTCGGGGTTGAACCATTTCTGCACATGACTTGGAGGCTGCTTGAGCATCGGGTGAGTCGGACACCGCGTGGCGAAACATGAGCGTCAACAGAATGGGCGACACGCAGTATCAGCTTCACGCCTAACCGGGCCAAAATTTGTGCGGGGCTGTGGTTGTGCAATCTGCAGGCAGCGAACCAATGGTCGCAATTTACTAACCCCTTCACATGTACCAAAATGTAGAGGAAGCAAACTTGGTACCCATAGACCGTGGGCGGAACAGCTACATAGCCCAGCATTCCCTATCACCCCAACCCCAACCCCAACACACATGGGTTAGCACCGGGGGGGGGGGGGCTCAAAAAAAGAAAAAAGAGTCCCAAGGGACGTATTGCACAGTGCAAAGGGGTGGTGTGTGAAAAAGTGGTGAATCCAATAACAATGAATTGCCTGTTTGTTTGCTGTCGGGATTATTCCTGTCGCGCGCCGCAGGGCGCACTGCAGGTGCCGCAGGGGTGTAGCCCTCAAAGGACTGATCCAAAGACCGCCTGGAGAACTTCAGTTCGCAACGTTGACGGAAATGTAAGAAGGAGAGGCTGCTACCATGCAGCGAACCACGGCTTGCACCTGAATTGCAACCACTCGAAGGCACATAACTTCAAAAAGGAGTGGGAGGGAGGAACGATGCAAATTGATGTTCGAAAAATGCACCGGTAAAACGCACTGTCAGAGCGAGAACCTGTGGCGTATCTGCATGTTGCCTGCATACAGCACAGCACGGCATCAAGAAACTGTTGCGGGTGACCAAGCCGCTCAACGCCCTTGATGGGATGAAAGACACCAAGCATTACTGGTATGGCCGTAAAGAGCTCCCCGCCGCCTACCAGCAGGGCAAAACTCCTGGGGCTAAAGCCTGATTCAGGTGTTGGTGGAACCTTTGGTAGACTTACCCTGTTTACGACCTTGGGGGGGGGGGGGCACAGACATTGGCGTTTTGCGTAGACATACCTGCAGCAGCCTTGGCTTCTTGGGCCCCGCTGCCCATTGCAATGCCGACATCCGCCGCCTTCAACGCCGCGACATCTTCGGCACTGTCCGTGGTCTACATACAGAATGCACCAGGCGGCAAATGGGGGAAATAGCTGCTTACCAGAGCACGCCAGCAGGACGGCCAGATTAGCAACCCTCACCTTTGCTGTGCGACGCACCAAAACGGCGAAAAGGCATGCACTCTCCATGGATCAGGGGCCATTCCATGCAGGAATAACAATGAGGCGCTGTTCCTGTGCACGCCCTGCAGTGCACAATTGGGGCAATTGCCCTTGGGCAGGGTCATTGCAGCAGTGCACCGTCGAGGTCCTATGCATTCCCCCACCCCTTCTGGCGGAGCCCTGGCGCCGCCCTTTGCTGTAGTGCTTCCTGTCAGCCTTTCCTCTCCCCGCCTTTTGATTGCTTGGCGACAGGAAAGCCGTCGGGTGAGTGGGATATCCAGTGGCTGAAATGTGGGCGTTGCGAGCGGTGGCAACTTAGCCCTTGACCTCGCCCGAGCGAGGGAGGCACGTCGCGCCGTGCGCGTGGAGGGGGGGGCATTACGGGGGCATAGTGTACCCTTTGCACGATGTGGTGGTTGCTTTTTCCCTCGCTGCCGCCAATCTTGCCGTGCGGTGCCTGTGGTGCACCTGCAGCGCGCAAACTTGTCTCAATGTACCTCCACCGCCTTGTGTCTGGGGACATACCAGGCCAACAGTGCCCCCAAGGGCCTGCAGCTGCTTCATGAGGGCGACCTTGTGGCTTGGGCTCATCCGCGAAAACACTCTGCAGAGCGCAAGAACACCGCACATGAGAGCACGGTCCTGAATGCGTTTGTGAAAAACGCGCCAAAATGCCAAGCGTTGTTGACGACAGCTTGGCCCACAGCGGTGCACGGCGGCCAGGGGCCGGGCCAGTGCACTGGAGTGCGCAGGGCAGGAGGTGCCGGGGGAGACAGTGCACTGCAGGGCGCGACGCAGAGGACAGACCTTGCATTTTTGACCGCGTGTACCTGCTGCCCTTCAGTCAGTGCATCGTATTGAGACCCCGTGTACGACTTTCCTGTGGAATGCAGACATGCTCTTGAAAAGCGTTGTTTCATGGTACCAGAGAGTTGCCACGCGTTTGAGGGTGTGGCTGGGGTGCAAACCAGGGATGTGGTTATCCACGGGGTGGTTGATCTGGCCGACCCCCCCCCCCGGCCAAACCACCCACCCCCCCCACCCAAAACGAAAAAAAAATCACCTCCTGGGAAAAATGAAATTTTGAATGGAGAGGCCCATTTTAGGTGCACAAAGTTTTTTTGCCCTCATAACCGCCCCCCCCATCCCGTAGGACACTAAACACTAAGCGCAACCCTGGTGCCAACATGGTTGGCATCGGTCCGGCCCCGTTGTCCAAAACCCCCCCAGTGGTGACCACCGCCCCGGTGCCGCGTACTGCAGCCTCACGTGTTCCTGCCGTCAGCTGTTCTGCTGGCGCCGCCAAGAAATGACCACTCCCCCGTGATCCTGTCACTTGCACCCCTGCACCCTCGTACACCCAAACCCCTGCACCTGTGCACTCTTGCATGCGCCCATGTAACGTTGCACACCTGCGTCCAGGCCTGAAATGGAATAGTCTTGTGACATGGGCATTCGCCCCCTGCCCCTCCGGACCCCCCCTCTTCACCAAAATTCATAGAGCGGGAGAAAATGAAATTTACTGAGGACAAATTTCTTTGGGCCATTTCCGCAGCACAAACTCTTGGGCCCCAGACCCCCCCCACCACGCACAGAACACCCCCATGAGGCACAGGCCTGCCTGTGTCCCTTGCGTCCCTGTGCCCCTGCAGCCCTTCCATCCCTACACCCCGGCGCCCTCGTACCCTTGACTCTGTGCACCCAAACTGCGTGGGCACAGCGCAACAAATCGCTGGCACAGCGTCGGACAGCCTGAGGGACAGCACAGCCCGGGCCCCTCAACCCTCCGCCTCTCCACACCTTTACTACTTTCGTTCTTGTCCAAAATCCCAATCTGCCGACACAGCGCCTCCGCCGTGTCCTTGTTCTCCCCCGTCACGACCATCACCCGGATGTCCGCCCCCTGGCACTTGCGCAGTGCGGCCCGCGCCTCCGGTCGCGGGGGGTCCAGGAGGCCCACCAACGCAACGAACGTCAGGCGGGACTCCAGCTGTGAAAACTGCAGCGGGTCCTTCAGGTCCCGCTCGGACAGCGGCTCCGCGACTTCGCTGTAGGCCAGGCCCAGGCATTTGAGGGGCGGACGCCCGGCGGACCCCGTGGCCATTTCGCGCAGGCGCTGGATGATGACCTGCTTGAGCTCCACAGTGAAGGGGACGGCCGCGCTACCCCCGGTCTGCAGCTGCGTGGACCGGTCGATGAGGAGTTCTGGCGCCCCCTGCGGAACAGGGCCAACGCAGCTGTTTGCGGGGGGGGGTCTCAGTACAGGGCGGGGTCAACCCATGCCGGTATCCGACTGGTGATGTACAGGCATCTGCGCTCACCGCCATCGAACTCACCAACTCACCAAACAAGGATTTTGGAGGCCGGAAAAATGGGAGAAATGGGGAAAATAAGGGGGGAGATCGGGAGAAATGGGGGAAAATAGGGGGGGAGATCGGGGGAAATGGGGGGAAAATAGGGGGGGAATGGGGAAATAGCGGGCATAGCACACGGGATGTGCGTTGCGGAGGCCTGCGGCGGGATGTGGTTGAGGAAAATGGGACAAAAATGGGACTAAAACGGGAGAAAGTGCCGCGTTCTCGGGCATGTTGCCCTTGGCGTCTGTTTGCAACACTTGTCTCAGACCTACTGAACAACGACGTGCCTCTTTGCAGGACCGTGCGGGGCACCACCAAACCGATACGACAGTGTATCTGGCACACTGCTGTGCACCGTCCGCAACAGCAGGACGGCCACCTCCGGTGAGCATGCCCTCTGCACCTCGCAAATGACCCCCTGCCCTGGCCCTACGCCCAAGCCCCAAAACACGCCTGCCACCTTCACAAAGAGGAAAGTCGTGCCATCAGATATGCTCTTGCAGTAAACGCCCATCGACTTGCGCTCCCTTGTGAAATTCAGGGTGGCGATCTGATGTGAGTGGGATGGGGATGGGGGCGAGGGTGGAGGTCAGGGTGTGGAGAAGCACAACAATGTGAGCGGAACTGGCAACAACGATTGGGGTGCCATGGGCCCGATGCACGCCACAAACATTTGTCCCGGAGGCATACGACTACTTCTACACTGCCATTGAGTGACATTGAGCCAACACCCTCAAATCCCACAGGAACCTAGACGCCGGTCACATATTCGGCCCTGTATGAGACACGACGCTGATAGTGCGCTGCTCTTTGGGCCATGCTACTTCAGGGAAAATGCAGGCTGGTGCCAACACCCACGCAGTTGAACTGCGCGGCCAACCGCCAAAGAAATGCAATAGCCAACAATCGCCAACTGACCATTGAAGCGGCTGAAGCGGCCCTCTGACTGCAACCCACTGGCTGGTGGGCTGGACTCCAGCACAAAGCTGCTTGTCAGAAGTTGGCAACTGCAAACCAGCGCTCTCTTTTAGGGGGCTCAGACAAGCCCCCCCCCCCCCCCACCCCAGGCGCACGCGTCCTGCCACCAAACCACTCCTCTGACGTCCCCTGACATGACTGGCACCTTCCTCTACATGATTGCAATCCACAGCACGTACCCGATCCTCAAGGGGAAATCAAAAAAAGCCGCCTCCGGTATTTGCAGTCTCTAGACTGGCTGCCAACCGAGGGCGGTTGGCGGCCAACCGATGGCAGTTGGGGGGGGGGAGAAAAGGCTCCCAAAAGCCCCCGCCCCTGCGGTCATATGCTGATGCTTGCCTGGATGCAGGCAACGCGAGGAGGAATCAACAGGATGGGGAACAGGGCAACGACACCTTCTCATGCTCCGAATTCCAGGACGAGTCGCAGTGAGTTAGCCGATCCTTAGCCCCCAGCAACAGTAGGCTCTGCACAGCGGAACGGGTAGACGAGACGATGAATACCACTCCAGCATAAGTGGCACCCACACAACGCAACAGCATTCCTCAACGGCAGTGGCAAGTCACTTTGGATGGCCGTTGGAACAGCCGTCGGGGCAGCCGTTGGGATGGCGGCAGGGATGACATCCTTTTGGGGGGTGGGTTCTGCGTTTCTGGGGTTTGCGCCGTGATCCCATTCCCCGGGTCCGCCTGGTCCCCGTACACCTCAGCCCAGTTCAGCCGCGTGCAGTGGACCCTGGAACAACCTTACCTGATGCCGCCGCTTGTCTGGAAATCCAATCTTTTCCACCAGGACTTTCAGTGCAGCCTCCATGACCTCCCCCACTGGACGGCAGTGCATGGTCCTTGGGGCGTACAGCAGTGAAGCCTCGTTGCAGAGGGCACAAATCCGCGCAATCGAGGCGCATGAGGTGTAGGATCCGATGGGGTGCGACAGACTGGCCCCGTTCTGCACAGGGCAAGCGGCGCAGGAAGGCAGACTGCCAATGCCCCCTCCAAAACACAATTTCCATACCCTCTGTATGCGACGGAACCCCATCCTCTGCTGTTGCGCGCCGAGGCAGTAGCGTGCGTTCAAATTGGCTAGCGACATTGCAGGATCCATTGATCCCCCATGACGTAGTGCTCAGTGCTCCCTCCAGGCCATTGCTTAGTGACCCTTGGGGGGGGGGGCGGGTTGTTTAGGGCCCTGGCCAGCCCTGGCCGACCAACCCACCCACCCACATCAGAAAAATTTTCCTCTGGCAAAAAAATAAATTTATTAAAGGGGCCGGAAATTTGAGGCCGATTTTAGGTACACAAACCTTTTTGGCCTCTGACACCCCAACCCCCGGGTCCGCCACACTAAGCAATGGCCTGGCTCCCTCCCTTTCCTTTCCCCAGAGGAAGCGGCACACCGCAGAGAGGGCATCATGGTTTGGAACACCGAATCGAGAATCCTCCACGTCCAACTCCTGGACCTCGTGGGTCGCATTGAAGAAGGACAACTGCGTAGAGACAACAGATGGAGACACAGGGCACTGGGGAGCGGGAGGGGAGGCGTGAGACGGAATGGTACGGGGGACGGGATGGGATGGGATAGGATGGGGTGGAGATTTGGGACTGAATGAGGTGGACGTGCTGGTGATAGGATGCGATGGCTGTTTGATAGCCAACAACAACAACAACAACAACAACAACAATCTGCTCCCTATGGCCTGCCCCGGTGAACAGTGTGCATGGGGCGAAAACAGCTGCGGGCACGCCCAGAGGGCCGCCAACAGGACAGGGCGTGGGCAGCTTTGACAGCAAAAGCAGGGCCTGGGGGCTGTCCACCATGGCATGAAATTCTGGTGCACTTCACACTGTGCACATGGCCAGATTCCTGTCCTCCCTACAAGGGTAGCGGATAAAGAGGGTTGAAATTGAACCCCCAATCACCCTCAATTATCCCTCGCAAAACAACAAGTAGGGCCGGGGAGAATTGCTAAATGGGGATGGAGGGGTCATTAGAGCACCGGTTTCTGCACCACTCCCATGCTTGGGGGAATCCTTGCACTATGTGCGCCTTTTAGGACATGCTGCCCATGAAAGCCTCCAAATTGACCCCGGTGCGCATGGAAGCAATCTGATTGGCTGTAGCATTGTCTGATCTTGTGCCCTAAAATACATTCTGCCATGTGTCTCTGTGCTGGATTAGTCCAAACACAATCTCTCCATTGATACAATTGTTGCCACCTTGGAAGGCCAATTCTGGCTGTAGGCAGTGATCCTTTACCAACTGGAGCTGGGTTTGTGGCCGTTTGGAAAGTTGCAAGAAAAGCGTAACCAAAGCTTCGTCAATTGATGGTACTGAAGAAAATGCCAGAAAAAAGCTTGGTGAGAGGTCGGTTCAGATACATGCTCTCAAAATTGGTTTTCAATAGAAATTTTCCACTTCCCAAATTTATGGCACTGATGATATTACTCTTATGTGAACGACAAGCACTACTATGTGCCTTCTCTCCATGTCCCTGCTTTGTCCATGGAACAGTGGATTTTGGCCATTGGCCATTGGCCATTGTGTGCTGCTGCAACATCTAACTGCAATGGGATCAACACTGCAAACAAAAGAGAGAGAAAATTCTATTGCCTTTATCAAGGCACCTCGAAGAGAGTATCTTGTGATTTGTTCGCCCTCCAACCCCCCCCCCCCCCTGTGCTACATGGCTCCCCATGGCTTCCCTAACAACGGCCCAAGGGTCCCCAGAGGTCATCAAGGGTCACCTGAAAATTGCGATTTTTCAGCCAACCCATGCCAGCCTGAAAACGGCTCACCAGTGGGGCCCCATAGGGTGGGATCTTGGAAAATTGGAGATAGCACCTGGGAGCCCTCTCATCGGTTAGGGGGTCCAGATAGAAGAAAAAGGTGGAATGGAACCTGGGTCCGAATCAACGTACAGCGGCGGCTTCAGGCCAACCAGGTTTTGCCCACCACAGCAAACAAGCCCAAAACGGCATTTGGGGGGCCAATAAGCACCACTAGGAGGGCCTAGCTGGTGCTACACAGCTCCCCATGGCTTTATACGTACTCCAATTGTCACCAAATGATCACCCAACAACGGCCCAAGGGTATAGGGGTTGTAGAGGGTTCCCCCAAAATGCGATTTTTCGGCCAACCCATACCGAAATGGTCCCCCTATACGGGGGGGGGGGGGGCGGGGCAGGGGGGGTAGAGGGGCCAAAATCGAAAAATTCAGTGGGGGATAAATTTTTCTTCCAAAAGGATGGTTTTACAATGGGTTAGACATCCGATATCACACCTCAAATCGGGGGGTATATATATCTTCAAGATGATTTGAAAAAAAGAATCTCTTGTAAGTAGTCAAACTCCAAATTTCATGCAGCAGGCCAGTCATGCATGAGTATGGCGGCAAGCAACTGTGCAGCAAACATCGTGTTCTCTGACGAATCATTTAGAAAGAATGTAGGTCATCCTTGAAAAACTATTCCCGTGCTGAAACTACAGCCCCCCTCCCCCCTCCCGACATACAAACTCCTCATGCTCGTGGGAAAATAGCACTTTCAGCCCCCATGGACGCCAGCATTTCCTAAAGCAAACCCCCCCCCCCTCCCCCCCCTGACAAAGTGAAACTTGCCACAAAATGATCACGTATGATCGAGTCGATTTCCAACAATTGACTCTCTTATAGCAGAACAGGCAGAGATACCTTTGCTGCACTCATTATGTTCATGGTAAGTGTGCTTGTTTTGTGAGGGCAAAGGAGCGTCACACGCCCCAGCTTCTCTGCCGTTGCCAAATTGCACACTGTGACACTCTTTGCAGACATCTCACGAACACCTGAGTGATTGAGCAGTAACGGTACCACCCAGCAGTGACGCATTGCTATGGGCTCAAGTGAGGGAGATCAGCCATCGCAACATGGAACAATCCGGTTTCAGCAACACGTTCACACAGTGGCCTCCCTACTACTGCTCCCATCAACTCCCACCCTTGGCGGAGCCCGCGTTGCCCCATCCCACCCTCCAAAGAGGAGCAGGCACTGACCTTGAAGGAGGCATGTGGTCATGATCGTCTGCAATCCTGTGGGCATGACTGCCACCGCCAAAGCAACGCTCAGCTTCAAGTGACTCCATGCGGCACCAAAGGCACTGCCACTCCCTATCATCGCAGACCTGATCATGTTTGCCATCCACAAAAGTGTGCAGGCCATCAGAATCACCTGAACGTATTGGAACGCTGTTTATGGCGTGAGAGAAATGGGGAGGGGCTGTTCAGGGTTGGAGAGGATGAGAGAGGCTAGGTTCCAAGTCGCATCACTGGTGCATTTCTCAGGGGTCATCATTTGATGGCACTGGGAATTCTACATGGCACCCCTAACCTACAGCAGGGCTCCATCTCCAAGTACCCTCAATCAGCCCCCCCCCATGGGGCTACCCTCCGGTGGCCTTCGGGCAGGTTGGGGTCATCTTTTGGTGACAATACATATCCATGAGCACCATTTATTCCTCACAGTGTTCTTTGGCCGCCCAGGGAGTTGTTTTGGGGTGTTTTGCACCATGGTAGGCAAACTTGTCTAGCCCACAGCAGGCACTAAGCAGTGAGCTAGACGCAGGTCATTCAACAGCCTTCCATGGAAGCCATGTAGCACCAATTAGCCCCATGCATTGGTGTCCATTTGCCCCTCAAAAAGCACGTTTTCAGGATGTACCAGCCCACAGGCAAAACTCCAGGCAAAACACTGAGCCCACTTTGTGGTTGACGGAACATCAAGATTTGAATGCCACCAGAGCGCGCCATAAGAACGTTTGTGACACATGAATATGCAAAGGTGCTGGACATCTGTTGCTTCCATTATTTTGCCTTGTGCATGTATCAATTGTTCCTTTTTGCCACAATTGCCATCCGACATGTTTTGGGGACCCTGCCAATAGACAGGTCAATTTTTCCACCAGAGTGCGTTTTTTTGGACATGAAACTGTGGTAAACAAAGAAGCAAAAAGCGACCAACACCTCCCACACCCCAACCCACCAAACCACTTAATCGTTGGTATGTTCTAAATTGGTACCCCCCGCCCCCCTTGCAAAGTCCCGGGGTAGCGCGCGACGGTCTCCCGGGTGGGGGGGGGAGACGGTCACCAAGTGACGGTGTCCCGGGGGGGGGGGGGGGGGACATTGCAAGGGTATCTCAAGGCAAACTGTGGTACCCTCCACTGACGCAAGCAAAGAGAACACGTGTGAAGCGACTTTCGCGTTGATGCGGTGCCAATGTGTTTCATCCAACACAAATGTTATTGAGGATCCAAAGGAACGGTAAAGAACTTCTGGGTACGAGAATAACACACTTTGAATTGTTGCACATGCTCGGTTTGCATGACAGGCACGGGGTGTGTTGCACTGGCCGAGGAGGAGGAGGCAATGGCGCTCGGGGCTGGTTTGGCAGCCGCTTTAGCGCCCGCTTGCACAGCCAAACCAGCTGGCTTTCCTCTTGGCTGGGGGGCAGCCTTTCCTCTTGCCTTGGGGGCAGCCACCGACTTCTTCGGAGGCACCAAATCCTTAGGGATCCACTTTTCCTCACATATATCACGAGTGAAGTACAGTTTCCCATCAAACACATGGCCCAAGCCCCAAACTCCACGTGCACTCTTTGCCCATACTACTTCCACATCATTACCCTCCTCTTCCTCCTCTTCCTCCTCTTCCTCCTCACTACTCGAAGACATGGAGTCCACATCGGAGTCCTCTTGTCGCGATTCATCACTAGATGTGGAACCCGATGATGAGGAATCCGAAGATTCAGATTCAGATTCAAAAGTCGCATTGCCTTGGAGCGGCGTTTTGCGGGGCCTTTGACGGCCGACACAAAAACTGCATCCTCGGCAACGGTGGGAGACCGGGGACGTTTCGGTTGCGTGGGACTGCCCGTCAATTGCACAATGGCATCGCTACCATCGTCCGTCACAACGGGATTTGGCTTCAAGAAGGCATCCAATGTGGATTGCAAGCTGCGCTTCCGGGGCACATTTGCGGCCATAGTGGGTTGTGTAGGCTGTGCCGGTGTTTGGGGTTGCGGAGACATGGGCGTAACATCCGGTGACTCTGGCGACTTGGGGGATTCAACCGCCACAGCCTCTAGCCTTGACACTTGAGCACTCTCATGATCCACCGGAGTGACCCCACCAGGGCGTATGTACCGAATGTGGCAAAACTGCGTCCCATTTGGCGAAGGCCCCACAACAGTGGCCAACACATGTGCACCAAGTGTGCGTGAGTGGTACCGTACATGGTCACCGGGAGAAAACATCTTGGGTCTGAAGTGGCAACACAACACACCCATACAACGCCTTTGGAGAGAGAATATCACAGAACATACACAGGTGCTTGATTTGTAGTACTGGGAAAGCAATGCAAGGCCATGCGTAAAGCAGATGGGCAACACAAACCAGCACAATTCATGTTAACTAGAAAAACATGGAAGTAACGGTGTCCCGGGGGGGGGGGGGGGGGCTTTGCAGGGGGGGGGACTTTGCAAGGGGGGGGGGGGTATGTTCTAAATTGATATCTTCCAAATTTGGACATGCAAAATTGGTGGGTACCAAATTCCCACATGACAAACAACCCAACAATGGAATTCCGCAGACAATGGAGATATGGAATAGGAATCTACCTGGCCGATGGGTGCCCCCAGTGGTTTTCAAAAAACAAGGACATAAGCAAAAACACCTCCTAGGGCGATGGGCCCTGTCATCACCCCATGCCGTTAGCAGTTTGTCCTAGCAGTGGGTGTGGTCCAACCTAGTTGTGTGCATGAAACACAACAGGAGGTTATCAAGACATGTGCCTCCTCCAGATGAGTGCTGCTATCTCATCCTAAATCTACATAGGCCAAAATCAACGTGGCGTACTCCATCTCAGTGTGCACTCTCCAGGGCCTCAAATAAATCAAGGCCACAAGGTTGCCATTTGTGAGCCCCATGTGCCCTAGCGGACTTTCCAGCAAAGGTGGCGCAAACCATTGGCCCTGCCCCAAAGCCATGGGCATCAATTGGCCATGGGTATCATGGCTACACTACATTGCGATCCAAGCCCCACTTTGCGGGATCCCCGCGACATTGATTGTCGGGGTGAGTGGCCGAACTTGTGAGTTTCCATTGCCAACATGGGACTTTGAGGATGCATACTTGCGTGCGTGTGGGGCGTTGGGTTAGCCAGTAGTGGGGACAAGGAGGTGGCCACTTTTGAAACACTTTAGGGGAAAATATGAAGGTGTGTTTTGTGCGACCATGTGTGTCGAAAATAGTTCCAGCTTCAAGTGGCATTTATATTTGAATATTTTTCTCAACAATCTATGTTGGAATTTTGCCTTTTTGTCCTTTGGACATCCAAGGGGTCATCAACACCAAATGGCCGTTGTTCAATTCACAACAGCAAGACACCAACGTCTGGCTTGGTGGCAACTCTTCGTGGTTGTCATATGATTGGAGTTTCCACCGCTCCATGAGTGGAGAGGGCATGCGGAAGCCCATCAACTTGGTGTGGACCAAGAAGGACAATGTGTGGACCATGTCTTTTGATCACACACGTAGCACATCTTCTTGCTTGGCACACCATCGCTGCTTATCATCAAGCAGCACTTTGTGGTGGTGTGCATTTTGCACTGCAGCATGGCAAAGGGTGTGCTGCAAATGGCTCACATTGAACACTTGGACAGGGACCGCCTTACACCCGAAGACCATGCAGAAAAAAATTACAAGCACCGACGATTTTTTTTGGAGTGTTCCAATTTTTTTTTTTGAAATTACACAACCTTACCGCAAAAAAAATACATGACCTTACTGGAAAAAAAATACGCGACCTTGACGGAAAAAAATTACATGGAAAATTGTTTTGCACATGAGTTACATTTTTCACCCACGGACCCACCTAAGAAGTCATTCCAACCAATGCCTTGTGCATGGCCTCATCCTTCTGGTGTTTAACAAGCCCATGGGAGGACAGGTTGCAAAAATCCTTGAGGTCTTCGTGCCATCACGACAGGAGCCACGGCCCAAAACGTACCGAGTGTGCTGCCCGCATAGAATAGCCTAGATAGTTGTGGGAGTGCGGCAAGGTCGTGCATTTTCTTTTTTAGTGTACATGCAAAGAATTTTTTTCCAGAAAAATGCGTCTTTTGCAAAACGTACAATTGCCGGTTCCGTATGGCACCCCATGGCGACCTTAACGATGGGACGCCGAGTCCACACATCACAAAGTACTCCATGTCTGACCACCAATTAATTGGGGACTGGGCAAATATAAGAATATGAAAGGGGCAGTTGACACACTACAACAAGCAGTGGCAGATATAAAAGCACATTTAGAGACACCATTTTTGGTGCACCAAATAGGTGGAGGAAATATGGGAGCGCAAAGCCTACGAAACGTGCGCCCGCTACAAGTAGTTCACACAAGCAACAAAGTCTGGATCGAAATCACCTTCGGAGACAGTCTGAAACAGTACTATGGCCTTCCGCCATGGATGAGTACCGCATAACGTGCTCCAAAGTTAGCGTGCCCCCGAGGGGCAACACAATAGACTGGTTTCCTCTGACTCACACCACCCACCATCACCCTCAGCAATGCCGACTCTGCAGATACAATCGCAGGACACAACCAGCCCGCCCGAGGGAACCATCATATATGCACCAAGTCACCGTCAGCCCCCCTCCCGCAGAGAATAAGTTACAATCCAGTGCAGCGCGACAACGGCGTTCTCCAGAGTCCCACACACGTCGCGAGCTTGCAAGGGTCAGCGCGACGTCATAAAATAAACCCTGCGACGCAAGTGAAACCGGCAACGAGCGCCGTCGCCCCACCCGGGGAAGTACAACGAAACAAGACGAGGCCAACGAAAGCGGCCAAAAATCTGCTGCCGCTTCCGGAAGGAGATAGAAAAACACAAGAGCGCCATGGCCGGCAGGAGGACACCGATCTGTAAGCACACCCAGGGCATTCCACAACAGAAAACTGACAGGCGCCCCGTTCGGCAGGAGGGCTACCGTTGTGTTTGTTTACTCAGGGCAGCCCACCAGGCGAAGACGCTTCAAGAAAAAAAATAGAAACAGGTAGAGAGGCAGACTCTCACAATCATGGAGGGCGCACCGGCGGACACGGACACTCAGCATCAACGAAGCGACGGACCGGTGTACGGCGGATCAGCCAATCCGACGCCGTCGTGGAAGCCGCCAGGAAGAGCCTGCGGCGACCCACACTCTGATTCCAGCACGGAACATGCGGGGGAAGGGGCTGTGCGCCGGGCCACTCCCCATCGGCACCCGGTGGTGGCAGGAGGAAAAACCAGAACTCCTCCACCCGGGGGATCCGCCTCAGCACTTCCTGCGCCGCCTCCCCCACGCTCCCAACCCGCACACGACCAAAGCGAGGGCACATGACCTCCCCGTCCCAGGTCAGCCCAACAAAGTGCCCCGCCTGTCCCAAGCACCTCACATCTAACCAACCCGAAACCATCAGCACACGATCCTCCGGCCTGTCCCACCAGGCCTGCGGCATGAAGTCTGCCGCATGACGCTCGGGGACAGGGGCCAGGTCCCAGATGGGGGCGATATGGCGCTCCACCAGTGGTGCACTGCCGGACATGCTCATGTGCACGCGCGTCGACCGACGGGCTCCGCAGTTCAGCGCTCCATAGCGGCCTCGCAACGCCTCGCGCACCACCGACAGGGCGACCGCCAAGCCGTGATCCGTGCGGCTCAGGCTCGCGAGCGGGCGGATGCCTGTCGCCAGCAGCACCGCGAATGCGCCCAGCAACAGGTCCACCACGCGCAGCAAGCCTGGCCGCAGTGTCAGGAACACGAACAAGGCGCAAGCAGCATCACGGAGCTGCGCCATCGAACGTGGGCGGTCCGCCAGGACGGCGGTGATCTCCCGCAGCCACACGCGGAAGAACCGCACCGGCCTCTCCCTCGCCCGCAGCTGTTCCACCGACTGGCGCCAGCGTGCGTCAGCCGGCGCCCGCGGTGGCAGCGGGCGAAAGGTGGGCAGCGAGACAGCGCGTGGCATAAAAGCTGTGCCGAAGGTCGGGTGGGGGGGCGGGAAATAAAAATTTCGCAGAACTGCAGCAGATGGACAGATGGGGTGGTGAACTACTGTCCGCCCAGAAAAACAGGGGCAGACAGGAGTTCACACAAGCAACAAAGTCTGGATCGAAATCACCTTCGGTACCCCTCCCCCTGGTCCCCACACCGTCCCACGGTTTCCCAACCCCCCCCCCCCCGCGGTCATTACACACAGGCGGTACCCGGCGGTTCCGGGGGAGGCTCAACTTGACTGCGCAAAGGGGCCCGGCTGCCACTGCCGGCGGGACCCCAGAGTCGGCGGGAGAACCACCGTTGTGTTTATTTGTGGTACCCTGGGGCCATCCCGGCCACGTGGCCGCCTAACCCCTGCCACCCCCAAAAACCTGGGATCCCAGCCCCTGCCGCACCGCACCCCACCACAAACCAAGCGCCGCAGGCCGCACAGGTCCCTGCACAGCACAAGGCACAACGGCTCACCACAGCAGGCCATGACAATGGTGCTCTCGTCACTCACGCAGTCAGCGCCAACGCGCGTCCGGTACGGTCACAGCCAAACTACTCCAATGGACTCTGGACCCGGTGCATGCGCCCTCACAACGGCCCACCGCAGTTGCGCCAATCGTAGTGCACGCAACGTGGACGAGCACGCCACCGCATCAAGCCGGCTTGGCGGATCCGCTGGTTGTAGTTCCGAGGAAACCCAATGCACTCCCACCACCAACCCACATTGCGTCAGTCTGATAACAGTGGACCGCAAGAGTTTGTTTTGCCTGTGCAACCATGTACGGGCACGCAACGACACCATCTGGGCCCCCGCCACCTGCGAGTCGGTCACCAAAACGAGAAACCGCCAACCCCTTCGCTTGGCCTCTCTCACAGCCCAACACAGCCCCCAGAGCTCCGCACTTTGCTGGGTGTGCCTGCAGGGCGGGATAACCACGGACCGTACCTCGTGCCTACCAGGCAGGAACATGCCTGCACGATACCGGAACACATCCAGTGCCGCATCCACAAACATGGTGGCGAACGCATGGCGTCCAAGCGCCACCGGGCGATGCAATGCACACTGCAGGGACCACCGCACAGAACTAGGGGGATGCCACGGTTCCATAGCGAAAACTATCGCAGTGGCCAAACCGTGCAGCACCTTAAGTGGGACTGGTTGCCCAACAGCTCCCCACCTCTGCCAGCAGTAGGCCCCAGCCAAAAACGGGCCAATGCCTCTGCGGGGCCTCACATGCCATTGAATAAAACCTAACACCTTATTCAAGTGACGGGGGTGTGGGTGGGCCGCCGTCGCCAGTCGCAGCCACTGCGCAAACATCTGTAAATACGCGCGCGGGTGGGACCAAATGCGCCGCGCCTGCGTGTCAACATGCTTCCCCAAAAACAACACGTGTGTCGTGGGTTCAAGGACAGACTTGGGCGACACCAAAAATCCCGCCGCTTTCAGTGCTTCCACCACCCGCTTGGTGACCTCCCGCAGCTCAGCGGGACACCCGCCCAGCAACAGAAAATCGTCCAAATAGTGGAAGATTATCATGTGCGGCGGGACAATCCCCGCTATCACCTTTTGCAAGGCGAGCTGGCACAACAACGGAGAAAACTTCCACCCAAATGGCATGCGCCGCATGCGGTACATGACCCGCGCCCCCCCCCCTGGTCGGAAACCAAACCTGAACGCTCCTGATGCCTTCGGCGGTAAAACAAACGACCAAAAGGCGTTTTTCAAATCGATGTGCGTGCAAAACAGGGGCTCTCGCGGCGGCCAGGCACTGAGGCGGTCCGCCATGTTTTCCCAGCTGCACAACGAAAAACGGGCCGGGCGGGGCATGGTGTCATTGAAGTCCACCAGGTGGAAGATTACCGACACCTTCTCTGAGGACTTCGGTATGATGAAGGGCCAGCATGTTGCCGGCTGGCTGTGGCCCTGCACCACCCTCTCCACCACCCCCCCCAACTCCAGGGAGCGCAGCATGGGTTCCACCAGGGGGTCCGTCTCACGCCTGTGGAGGACCGCCGGCGAGGGGGCGACCTCGGGCGCAAACTCCGAGGCCAATCGCTCCACGTCCACCCCCTCCCCCACCACCTCATCCCAAAGGGCGTCGGAGATGTGGTATGTGCCGATCTCGCCCAACCCCCGCGCTGCCACCTCGGGGTCTGGCGCCTGCAGGACGGGCTTGGGGGATGTAGAAACATGCATCAGACTGGCCCAACCTTCTGGCTGAAGTTCACCGAGCACTCGCAAAAACACCTCAACCGTCTCAGGGAGACGGAAATCTTCTGCCGTGACAAATGCCCGCAGCAGAAAGAGGTGTATCCGCTGCATCAGGAGGCGGACGCTGGATTTCAGGGTCACAGACAGCCACGCCAGCTTACCGGACAACTCACGAAGGAGGAGCAGGAAAAGGGGTTCCCCCACCCCCCCGGCAAACAAAGGTGGCCGAAGGCCGCCTGGCTGTACCGCGGGGCCCGGCCGGGACTGATCACAAACATTCCGGGGGCCCAGCATACCACCTGGCCGAAGGGCCGCCGGGTCGGCGGTAGACCCACCGTTGTGATTGTTTGGCGTACCCTGGGACCCCCCGGCCAGATGGTCGCTTAACCCCTGTCCCCGCTGTGCCCCGCGGGACGCACTGCCGTCAGAGGGAAATAGGGTTGCGTTTGTCCTCCCCGCGCGGTCGGAACTTCCACGCCACCCCATTGGAAACGATTGCGCCTCTTGGCGACTCTCCCAACCGGCGTGATTCGTCTGGCCCCGCCCCCCGCCGAGGCATCTTTTGGGGACGACCAGCGGGGCTTGCACGCCCCTCGGCGCCACGCCCACGTAGACGGCTCCCGGTGGCGGGACGACTCCCGACGGAGCCACCACCCAGCACCACCTTCGGGCCACCCGGTACAGTGCCGTGGACACGTACGGCACCGCCCACAACAGGCAGCCTCCACCGTTTCGGCGGTGGTTTAGCGCTCCGACCTCCGCCTGCCGATTTAGCAGCCGAGGGCCCAGCCGGGCCTCTCTTGCGTTTGGCCCCGCCGCCGCGCTGTCGGCGTCCTGCAGCGGACGTGCCACCGACGACAAATGCGCCTCCGCTGCGCACCCCCGGCTCGGACCTGGGCGCGGACGATCTCCCACCGCGCTCCGTGGGTGTTGCCGCTGGGCCAGCCGAGGTGAGGGACGAACCGGACGACTCCGAAGAGGACTCCGATGAGCCGGAGCTGGAGGACTCGTGCCCTGCACCACCGCCGGCTGCCTGTGACTCCAACCCGCCGGCGTTAGGCGGGGCGTCCAGCCCCTTGACCAGATCCTTGATGGTGACGGACTCCTTGGTGAACATGGCCTCTGGCCAGAGGTCAGGAAGCGGGACCTCCAACACAGAGCCAACAAAGTCCCCACTATCCGCAACAGGCAATAGAAGGGGCCCCACCACCTCCGGATCGGTGTACCTGGTGGCGTACTCAAGCGCCGTTTGGAGGCGCCGCCACCGTCCCCACCATAGGAGGAACCGAAGGTGGGGACCCCTGTGGTAGCACGCCGCACAGCCGCCTCTCCGGAACGCGTGCCATCGCAAACTGCTCCACCTCGAGTTCCGCAGCATGTCCTTGACGGCCTCCTCCAGTCCCGACGCTCCCCGCTCCGCGAACGGTTGTGCCGGGTCCGCGGAAGCATCCACCATAGACAAGAGATAAGCAGCCCAGCCAGCCGCCCAGCGGCACAGAGGACGCTTTTCCCCCGACACCCCTCCCACTTTGGTGGTCGTGAAGGAAGCCACTCCGTACGTGCGCAGATCCTGGGGTGCGATAGTGGCTGCCTCAGATACTCGTAGCCAGAGCACGTAGCTGAGACAACCGAGCCCCAGCGCAATGCGTTGTTCCCGAGTATGTGCTGCCTGGGCCAGGTAGGACAGTGCGGGGGGACTGAAGTAAGGCTGACGCCCCGAGGACAGCCCCCCTTTCGCCAATCTCCAGTGGATGGGCAGGACCGTGGGCGGCATGATGCCAAGGTCTTCCGCCCCTCGTACCGCCGACACCACGTTGCGGAGTGTCGACCGGGCCACTCCGGCCGACACTTTGGCTGATAGGTACTCCGAAAGGCACGTAGACGGTCCAGTAGGCAACGAACGTCCGTCCTCGAAATCCGCGACCGCGAACAAGGACCCCTGATAGCGTCGGGCGGTTCCAGACGCCCAGCTGCGCACGGCCACCGTCGCTGGGTCGTCCGGGCAAACACCGGAACGGGCTGCCGCCCACGCCAATGCCGCCACACGAAAGCGCCCCGCAGCCATGGTCGCCGGCACTCCGACGATGCTCCCGACGCTCTCCGCGGGCTTGAGTCCTTGGGAACCTGGCGCCCAACCCCAGGTCCCCGTTCCTGGGACTCACGACCAATTCGGGCACTGGAAGTGCCAGTGCTTGGCCGCGTCTTCGCTCAGACCCAATCCCAGGCAGCGCTTGCAGGGCTGCGACGCCACGGCCGTCTCGGGTACCCAACGGCCTTTGGCCGTCCGCCAGTGCAATACCCCACCCCTGGTGGCGAACTTAATACCCTTGTATGTAAAATTGTCCCCACCTTGGTTCCGGGCGCCCTGCCAATCGAGGCCGTCCAGCGGGTTGGTCGCTTGGGAAGCGGAGAGGGCGGCCGGATCGGCGTACTTTTCGGTGTAGGCCTTCTGGGACTCGGTCAACACCGACCACATCCGATACGCCAGCCTGTCCCCGGGGTCGCCGTCCCCGCCAACCCTGCCAACTGGCCGGGCGATAGGCCTTCCCACCGTCTTGACGTACTCGCCCAAGGCGTCCCCACTCTGCCGCATCCAAGACGCCAACCTCGGCTTACTCATCAGCTCCGCGACCGCTGCAGCCGTCAATTCCGGTACCCCCGACTTGTCGTTGACACTGAGTTCCTCCAGCTTCGTCTGTAACGTGGCCAGGGCGGCCTGTTGTTGGGCCAGCAGTGCCCGCATCTGGTCCGGCGACATGTTGGCCAGATCCTGGCCATCGGAACTAGGGCCGCCACCAGAATTGGCGGACGTCTTGGCCGGCGAGGAGGTAAAGGTAAACATGGTGCACACAAATAAAAATTTCGCAGAACTGCAGCAGATGGACAGATGGGGTGGTGAACTACTGTCCGCCCAGAAAAACAGGGGCAGACAGGAGTTGTAGGATGCTCGTTTGTAGATGAGATCAGTGATGAAATCAGAGGACTTGGGCTTTGCACCATGACTGGTGTTCCGCTCACAAGCCTCACATGCAAATGAGCTTTCAACAGCAAGGTGAGCTCATTGATGAACTGATGGTCATGCTCCAACTCGCCGGATGCATTTTTTTGGGAGCTATTTGGCACCTTGACCAACTTTCCACGGATGACGGGGGCCACATGTGCGCAAATCAAAATGGCTACATAACCCCTGCCATCTTGGAGACTATGTGGGCAAAGTGGCTACAAAACCCCTACTGTGATGAAGCCAAGGGCAATGTGGCCAACCTGCAAGCAAAGGCGCTAAGGTGGGGGTAGAAAAAGAAGAAGATGGGGAAGGGCATAAGAAGGCTGCTAGGAAGGCAGCGGAGGAGACGTGGGAGGGAAAGCATATTGCGGGAGGCCCAAAGGGCAGTCAAAGTGAAACGCAAAACATGACAAGCAAACCTGTATGGCAAAAGATGATAGTCAGCCCTGATGCGTGTAGAAGCACCTTTTTGAATTCCCTTTCGACTCAACAAACTAATCTCACTCACATTAGCGCTAAACCCATCCCCCAACACAACCTCCTCCAGTTCTACCTCAATCAATATCCTGTTGCCAAACTGCAGGGTGCATTCTGCATTCAAATGTGTGCTCAATCTCACAACACTCGACACTCCGCCCCAAGGAAGGGGGTGTCCAGGTTGAGAGGGCGCCCAGTCTGCCACGATGTTCATTGCTTCGCCTAGCGGATGAAGGCTGCTTTGCTTGCTTAGGAGACCTTTGCCCCAAGAGGTTTGGAGAGTTTGCCTAGGGTTTCACTGGGACTTGGGCTAGGGCTGGGGTGTAGGCTGTGCAAGCCCCCCGCCTTAGACTCCCTTGCAAACCCCCCTTGGTCCTCCAACAGGGTCCAAGCACCCCTGCTATTACTCTGGAATTGTCTACCGCGCATTGGTCCACTCAACGGCGGTGGACAACACCTCTAATGCAATGAACGGCTAGATGCGGAGTTGGTACACAATGCCCCCCCATGTATATCTATAGATATATGTGGCCTTCACGGCTAATGAAATTAATGTCCTCGACATGAGTGACAGGAGGCCAAAAAATTTTCTTCCAGCAGCATTCAAGCAAAATGTTCCTCCAACACTTTGAGCGGTTACAGACTAGAACACCACAAGAACAACAAAGCTAGAACACTATCGGAACGATTCAAAGAAAAAACCATTGGGAACAAGGTCCTACTGTTCTGGAAAAGCAAATTTGCGCCTTAAAGGGGGGGGTGGCAATAGTGCCACAAGTCAATCTCAGCGAGCACACAAAGGCAAAGGCTCCACGGTTGCACAAAAAACTGACAGAGCCCCAACAATAGGGTTGGCAACAGCTGGGCTGCCCCATGGGGGGCACACACCAACTCAGCAAGCAATGTAAAACCAATTCAGCCCCCCCGTTCTACGACATGGAATGATTCATATTTGTTAGTCAATGCGTCCTCCCAAGGGCCGTGCCATTTGCCTGTATCACTGCACTCGCCAATCGGCCAAACTTTGTGTGATTGCTGCACACACCTTGCACAACAGCGTAGTGAATTCACTGAGAAACTTGTTGGACATCAACTCAGAGCTATCGTCGCAAACATCCGGTTGCCGTGGCACGTTCGTGGCCCCATTGCTTCCGGGTTTCGCCTTCACATAGTGAGGCAAAAGAACGACATCAATAGTGCACAATGCGTACGTATGCAGCCGATTATTTCGATACTAGGGCCCATCATCATTTCGTTTCTCCTTCCTTGCTTTCACATATTGTTGCACGCAGTCCATGCATGTGCGTTTCTTCCGGGCTATGATGATGTTGCATGTGTCGTATTTTGCACAGGGAGTAAAATGCGCACACCTTTCAATCCGCAAGGTGGAAAACACAACTCGTCAATAATACACGCACTTCACGCAACACACGGCGTTGTCCCCGACGATGAATTATCCGAGAGTAATATGCAGTAGCACGCTCTCCATTGTGGCAACACACATAGACCTTCGAGTTTATCGAGCGACGGTGTAGCTCCATAAAGCAAGATCGACCCATCAGAACCATGATGAACAAAGAAAGCTCCATGGGTCCACAATTGCCTCTTTCCGCAATTGCCAATGCGCAACTAGGCACAATGTGGGAGAAATAGGATCACAAGCTAACCCCAAGGCCCGAGCACGACAACGATCCAAGTTTTTTGTGCCCGCGGAGCCGCAGCTGTTGGTTGGAGACGTTCGGAGGAGCAAAGGTACGTGCGGGCACTTGAATAGTACCAGAAGTCTTGTTTTTGATGGAACTCGAGTGTGTCGTGGTATGCTTGGTTGGAAATGGGCATGTGCGGGTAGGGGTCTAGATCCACACCGTAGTTGTAAGTTTACGTGCACGTGCAAGAACTTCAAACATGCAAATATGCACCACACATGCAAGAGCAGCCAGTGTGTTTGGGAAATTCATTCAAACCCAAACCCAGGTCTTCCAAATCATCAACAAGTTTGCCGTAACGTGAACTTTGCCGTTCAGTGAGACTCAATGTCTAGATTGGCCTTGTGTGAAAAGCCATGCGACCTACAACCATGGTCTCCTTCACGGAAACCATAGGCCACTTCTGCACGCCCAATGAAACCACCAAAAGCAATCACACCTCATCACCAGAAGCGACGCAACCATCACCATTTCTCGGTTTGTCGCCAAGTACTCGCCCAATGCTGCGGGACAAACACCCCAAAGAGCGTGGCGACACGTGGCGTCGAGTACTCGACGTCGGGTGGGGGTTCGACTATTTTTTGCGACATAAGCCCAACCTAGCATCGTAGCTTCGTCCAAAAAACGACAAGCAACTTAACATGGCGATATTGTAGGCCACAAAAACCTCACTCCACTAAGGTTAGACAAACACTCGACAAGTCATCCCGAACTCTTCGGGGTGTTAACAGTCGTACTCGAAAGGAGGTACTACAAGGAACACAGTCTTTGGCATTACGTAGTTGGGATTAGGGAGTTGTTACTTAGCAATGCATCGGCTTCAAAACCACATAATGTACCGCATCAAATAAGGCACAATGCGCTTTGGTCCAGAAGTGGGCACAAAGGACATGCCGTGACGTATTGTTCAATTACGCTGCGACCGTGCCGCGGCTCGAGGTTCCTTGCGCCATTTGAAAATTTCATGGAAGGTAGTAGATTGTTCTAGTTATTTCACGGCGGTTTATGTGTTAAATATTGTTAAACCGTTGCTCGTTGCCTCGTTAGCATTCCGGTTGACATTTGGCACGACACATGGTTTTGTAGTTCATCATTTTGCAACCCACTTGCATTACCTTCCGTTAGTGACGTTACAAAAATGGGAAATCCCTGCCGTTTTCGAAAATAGTCGAATAGTAAATCCGTTTCCACCATTGCAGTGCAACACGCGGCGGCGAAGGCACAAAGAGCGGGCGTTCTCAAACAAGCATCATCAGCATCGTATATTTCAATGGAGTTTACGGTGTCTTTAAACGTCCACGTGTGATCATTAGCGATGCACTCATTGAATTTCAACTGAATTTTTCATAAGTGAATGGCAGACTAATTTAATGCACGTGCGTATTTGTGTGAGTATGTATGTGCGTGCGTGCGTGCGTGCGTGTGTGTGCAGTGCAAAAAAGAAAAAATTCAAATTCATTCAAAGAAAAAATTCGCCATTTACCTTATTGTAAAGAGAATAAATCACGTACTTCACCCGCCAATGGCCTCTCCAACTATTGCCAAGTGACCCAAATTATGAGATGAGCTACGGATTACCATTGGCCATTGGGTACGCAACACACTAAGAGTTCGACGCGTCAAGCAACTCCGGAGGCATATGATGCATCAACTCCTTCCACAAACTTGCAAAAATACATCTTATTGTGTACAACACAAGGGAAAAGGTTATTATCCTTGCAAAACGAACCGTGGTACGTTTTAGCACAAGAATGACATGCTGAGTTATCAAATACGCACAAACACCGTCAAGAATTGTAATGGACCCAATTCATTGCCACGGAACAAGACACTTCGAACAAGGAAAATTTGATGGCACTTCGCAACAATATGCTACAGCGCGGCGTGGTGCATCTAAAGGGCGGGTGCGTTACGCTGCCCCACGCACAATGACAAACTTGTCATGATGTAAGATTGAACGAGCCGAAGAAGTCACTTCGTTCGGCCACTTCGTACTCGACTCCAAAACAACTGCTCGCGTGAAATAACCACTCACGTGCTTGGTGCGACACGAACAATCTTGTCCATTTTGCGAAGGGAGAAATGCTACAAAGCGACATGGAATCGCAAACAAGGACACGTCGGTGTCGGAATGAACTATCCGTGATGTTCCGACTACTCTCAACTAGGTATGAAGGTTGTTCGGCGAGCTTGTAGAAGAAGCATTTACTCGCAAATTTTTTCAAAAGGACTCTCATTCCGCTTTGTCGTTGACCTTGAACCCACTTAGTGCCTTTGTGGTCCCAAACCACAAAAGCAGAGTGATGCATTGGCTGGATCTTTCAAGAGCACGTTGAAAGCACATTATACGTAGAGGCGACAAAAGTTGGAAGTATCGCCGTCAAATGCGGCTTTGTTTTCCAAATTTCCATTCATAATGGTGTTTCCCAATGGTTTTCGTGAGCGACACCTCAGTTGGATTTAGCACGGCAAGCAAGACATGCATTGCCCTTGCCTTTCTCATCCTCTAGGCTTTGCTGTTGCTCACGTGTATGAAGTCAACACGTGTCGTGCAAGGCAAATGTGGGAGCCACCTCCACGAAAAAGTATTTGCCTACTACGGACATGGAGGAAAGGAAGTTGGAGCGGATTGCGGTGCACAAATATAGATTGTTCAGTGACAGTATTCCAGACAACCGGGAAATCAAACAAATCCGGCCAGGAAATAAGGCCGTCGGTCACTTGGAACTTGAGCCTGGGTGTCGCGCGGCTTCTGGGGTTTTGTGAATATCTCGAAAATTTTAGCAGATTGAAAGGAGACGAGCTCGGAATGCTTTTTTCGACTGGTTTGTCACCCAAATCTTCTTGTAAAAATGATTCCAGGCGCTTGATCTTTGGCGTGTTCAAGATTGTTTTTTTTGGTGCTTACCTCAGCAAATGGGAATCAATCCTGAAAGCTCCGGTTCAAAAAGTTTTGGACCACTGTTTTGTTTTTCAATAAGGTTTGTTTCTTTGGCTGCTTATGAGCTTGGTTTAGCTATTGATAAAGTGTCCAAGGCTCATTCTTAGGCTTTGTTCAATGTTTGTTTGGCTAGGGTGGAGTCAACGACAAAAACTATCCTTTGGATGCAAATTAGGTGTGTTAGCCTTGGCCATTTAGGATTGTGAAGGATTTCAGGCCGATTTGATTGATAAAGAGCCCAATGGCGTATTCTAATGTAGTTCTTAAATGTAGCATGGGCATAGTAATATTTTTGTCTTCATCACGAGTTTACAAGCGTTCAAGATGCGTGGGGTGTTGAGGAGTGTTGTTTTTGGTGCTTATCACATGTAGAGAAGCAGATTCCAAGAGGGAGGAGTGTCCTCTGTAGGTTTCAGTTTTACTCACCTTAAAAAGATTTTTCAAACCTACACCCTTCCAAGTCCACACCCCTTGTCCCACCCTTGGCCATGCAAGCACAAAAATAAGGCAATTACATGTCTTACAAATAAATCCAATAGGTTACCCACCTCGCAGTCAGTCCTGCAATTAGAGATAAACAATCATAAATAATGAGTTAAGGGTCAAGGAGGAGTAGTAAGTCGCAAACCTACTCCATGGTTAGGGTAAGGCTCAAGTAGGCAAAAAAATCAGAGAAAATTGGTCAAAAGTGACTACGTCGTGTTGCCGTCGTCCTGAAAAGCGACGCCGTTCGACGCGTCGTGTGCAGCTCAGGACTGTCGTCAGGGTGGGGGGACAGAGAAAGATGTCCTTGATTAGTGCCCTATAGATTTTGATATAATCCTGCAGGTTTTTGATGGTGAAATCCCAAAACCAAAGCAGCAAGTAGAGCAAGAACATGATGTGGATCGAATCAATGAATAGTTTGAAATCCAGTGTAACACAGAAGGGCTGCAGATAGACAAAGCAGGTATAAACACAAAGATTCAATCACAAATGGATAATACAAAAGATTTTATATGAAAACTGGACTGACTCAAGCCTCCAAGATAGCATCCAGCACTTCATGTGCACCCTTTTGGGTGAAATGGTGCTGGTTAGGAATGTGGGGCATAGGTGTAAGGCCAGACACAGAATGTGACTTGGCCAAGCAACTGAATTCAGAAAGTGGTAGAAACAATTGAGTATAGGGGTCTTGGGGTGGGAGACCACTATGCTTAACCTCCAAGGCCTAAAGAGAAAAGTTTATAGTGGTTTCAGCACTGTGTTTTTGCTTCTCCTGCTGCTTGCTGTTGCTGTAGGGTTTCCTGCTGCTTGTTTTGGATGATGAAAACCTTTTGTTTGCAGAAATAGAGTCAATAGAGTCAATCCAGGATAACCCCAGCAAGAAGTGTGCAAGGAGAAGAGAATTCAGGATCAAAGCATGAAGGGCTGCAGTGTAAACAGTGAAAGATGATTGGATATTCACAGAAACTGCAACTCAGGTCACAAATGAATGCATATTCACAAAGATAGCTGAAATGTTTTGGAAAAGAGTTAGAAAACTGCCCCATGGTCACTCTCTCTCCATAGTGCCATCTCAGGAGATGTGCACTCTTTGTTTTGGGTCCCATATGTGCTGAGGTGGCAGGGCATGTGGCGATGAGGTCACTGCCGTGTCACATGGGATCTTCCTACTTAGCTAGGCTGACCAGGAATTGAACCCAGGACCTCTCAAAAAGAGGTGCCTAGCCCCCTAGGGTGCATACCACTAGGGCAGATAAGTATTCATGGAAAAACATAGATAAATTCATAGGCTCTGCCTTGGATATGTCAGTTCTCAGTCAACTCAGGAAAAGATGATTTGCTTCACATTGAAAGGGGATTAAGGGGTCCACTGCATATCCTGATCGGGTGTTTGATTCCATAGGTCAAAATGTGTTATCACCAGTTTTGGTGGGACCAATACTAAGATAAAAATGCATGGATGCTCAGTGCATCTCTAATACAACTAGAATATGCCTCAAAGCAATGGAAAAGCACTTTTTCTTACTCCCCCCTTGTGCTGTGGTGGCCACCACTGTCGCATTCTAGGAAAAAGGGAATTTTTCTTGGCCTTTCCGTGGTTTCCACATCTACTTTAAAATACCTACAGTTTCCCTCACACTGAAAAATGGGAGCTCACCATGGCTGGCGCTCTTTTGCTGCTCTGTTTGTAACATATCCTACAGAAGACTCAGCGCTCATGGCGCTGCCGGGGCTCCTGTGGCTTGGTTGGGTTAGTATGGAAGCATGCCAAGACATGTGCATATGCATCCCTCCCTCCAAGACGCAGCGTCGACACAAACCCAACGCAAGACACATTATACACACTCGCATGGGTTCTCGTAAACCGGCTGGCGACCTGTGACCTGTCTTAGGGCGAAGGGAGTCTCGAAAAAATTAAATTGCCCCTTGGTGGGGTCTTGGTTTCTGCTCAGTCTCTCCAGGCACGTGCGTTTCGGCCCGAACACGGCCTACTCAGCGAGGCTGCGTGTGGGTATCTGCAGAGGCAGGAATGGGAGAATTATGGACGAATCCACGCAAAAACGAAGCGACGACACCAAAATCCGTCAAATGACGGCCTAGAATTTTTCTGAAACGACACACCTGAGCAGAATCCAATTGTGCATCAGAGGCACATTTTTATAGAAATTGTAGTCATCTCTGGATTTTTTAAATCCAGAAATTCATACGCATAAAATGGCGGCGCGCAGGAGTTGCTCCTAGCGAAGGGCCGGAAAATGGAGAAATAATGGAATTATAAACGTATGTCTCACGTAGTCTTGAAAATGACGAGACACACATTAATAAATAAACATACAGATTCCACCCACACTAATAGAAGCTTCAAAAATTCAAGAATTCAAGAATCAACGAAAAAGACTTCAATGAATCAGGTATAAACTACAGGTATGCTCGTCTCGTATGCCGCATACACATTGCTCGTCTCGTGTCTCCGTGAACGAGCCTTGTAGCAGCGCTAACAAAGATAGAATGCGATAGAGGGATGGATTAGAAAGATTGCAGATGATTAGCGGTCAGATCAGGGTGATTAGACATACACACAAGTGCATAGCAACGTTCCCCTCACTTGCTCTCTCTCCCAGCGGTAGGTAAGGTGAGTAAGCCCAGGCGGGGCCACCCCCTGGTGGAGTTCGTGATTGGCGCTCAGATGGGCAGGTTTGCCCACGATCTTCGTGCATACTCGCGCATGCACACACGCATTAAAGGGTAGGCCACGCGAAGTGCGCACGGTAAACCTTGTTTAGGCTACCCAGGGGCTCCTCGGTACGTTCTTTAAGAGAACCTGAGGAGTCCCTTAAAGCTTGCTTGCTTGACAAGGGTAGCTGGTCCTCCAGCGTGTTTGCGGACAGTGTATTATAGGTCACACTGAGAAGGGTATAATACCTGGAGTGTGGCTTCGTTCCTCCGCCGCAAACGCCCTTTCATTTGCCTTTGTTTTACAGGTGGGCAGGTAGGGTGATTGGTGCAGCAGCATTTTTTTATGCCCTGCTAAACAAGGGCGCAGATCACACAAACAAGTAACTCCGCCTCTGCCTGTGGCAGAGCAGGGAGTCCGACTTCATCGACATCTGCGCCGTGCACGCAAGAGCACCTCTTCCCTCCAAGCCCTAGCAGGGGAAACGCGTTGTGGCGTCCCCTGTTAGGCCACAGTTGCTTAGCAGCGCTGTGTTCTCTTGTCATTTCACAGGAGGGTCGCTAGGACCCACGAGACCCTTGCCTTCGCAACGCCCAGTAGAGTGTGCGTGTAGGAGTGGTAGTCCTGAGTGGGGGCTTGAGCCAGTTGCCCCAGTGCTCGCCCACCAGGATGGTGCCACTGTAGGGTGTGTAGGACCTGTAGTGCGTGTGTCACTGGCCCACCCGTTTCCTGCAATTTTGGCAGGGTTGGTGGGCTGTGGCAGTGGTTAGGTCAGTGTTTTGGCCATTTAGCAAAACGGCGTTTTCATGCCTTCATAGCTTTTGGCCACCCCTCCCTGTAGTAGACAGATAGGTAGGGAAAACAATACCTGGATTAGTACGCTGGGTATTCCCCAAAGGTTTTGCGCCAGCACAGAAATTGGGCGCTTAGGGGAGGGGAGACCCGGGGCGTACCCCGTGGCATCAATAAGCCAACCCTCCAGGTTTAGCAAGGGCGCAGACTTGGGTATAATTAGGACACCACTTCTGCGGCTTGCTCTCAGGACCTTAGGAATAGCACACTCACACATACGCTTTGGCAGGTAAGGGTAAGGTTCAGTCCCTAGCTTTAGTCTTGGAGGCAAGCGTCTCAGCGAGCCTCAGCAACTCACCAAGGTTGTTCTGGGACAAGTAGTCAACCGGAACTGAGTTTAGGCGTCCCTCAGGTAGAACAAATGCAGAGAAGGGCTCCCAGGTGGCCTCTTCGACTCCAAACCCTTCCCAGAGGGTGAGGCGTAGGACAAACTTCACCAGGTAGAAGCCCTCCTTAGCCATCTCCTCGGCGTTCATGTCGGGGAGTTCACCTTCAACTTCCATAGGGCTGGCAGCCCCTTGTAGGTCTAGAGCGGCGATTTCTTCGTCGTTCAGCTCCCACTCCTCCCCACAGAGGTCTTCAGGATCATAGTAGCGCTTCAGGTGTTGAGCAGCGCACACCAGGGTCCCCCCTAGACGGGGAGAACACCGCACGGTGATACGGTGTCCATCCACTGATAGAATCTTGTACGGCCCGAAGTATGGGTCATCGCTGGTAGAGCGTGGCCAGGCGGGTAGTCGACTGTGGTGCACCAGCACCCAGTCCCCCTCTTGGTAGGCGGCCGGTACTCGGTGCTTGTTCTTCTTGTTCCACTGACGCTCCCTCACTCTCTGGAGCATAGCCTTGGCCTTGTCCACCTTCGCTTGTCCCTCTTGGACCCATTCACCCACAGAAGAATGAGTGTCCTCTGGATAGGGGGCATGTAGGAACCATGCCGGGCGTCCCATGAATAGCTCATGAGGCGAGTAGCCAGTAGCTGAACTCTCTTGGGAGTTCATCATCAAGGATATGACGGGGAGTAGTCTCACCCAGTCTCTGGTGCGTTCAGTCTTGCACCATATCCTGAAGTTCTCCTTCAGGACACGGATCTGTCGCTCACATAGGGGGTTGCTCGTGTGAGAGTAGGGAATCCCCGTAGACACCTGGACATTGAGGGATCTCAGGACCCTCTTGTACCAGCCAGTATCTGAGCGTACTCGCACGTCCTCATCGGAGTTGATCTCCTTGGGCGCCCCATAGACACAAAACCACTCCTCCAGGAGTATCTTGATAGTCTCCTCCCCGGTAATGTGCTTGGTACATGGGAACACCCTGGTAAACCTCGTCAACCCACAGGTTACTACGAGGGCGAAGTCATAGCCCCCGAACTTCGGCATCTCCGTGTAGTCCACGTATAGAACACTGTTGGCACAGTGAGGGATCGGCAGGGTCGAGTAGAGACCTCTGTCCCTGATATCCCCTGGTTTACAGGACCTGCAGGGGCACTTGTCCACGATAGGCTGGAGGGTTTTCCGCAGTTGTTCGTCGGTCCACGTAGTGTGGAACCACTGCTTGAACAACCTCAGGGTGCGGTCAGCACCCACATGACCACTGGACTCATGGGTCCACTTCAGCAGCGCTGGGACTCGGTCACTAGGCACCACAATACGGTCCTCGTGCCATAGGTAGCTCTTGTCCCTCTTCCACTGGTCTTGGTTGACCAGGAGGGGTTAGAGGCGTTTCTCCGGGCGCTTGTAGATATCCCCGAAGTCCTTCAGGTACTCCGATTGTTGGAGTCCATCCAGGGGGCGTATCATCGTCATGCTGAGGTCCAAGTGGACGTCCATACGGCTGAACGCCTCCTTAGCCAGCGCTTCAGACCGGGCACCAATCAGGGCGTCGAAGTTGTTGCGGCTGATGTAGTCGGCGCACTCGTTCTTCACTCCCTGGATATGGTGTACCGTCAGCCGTAGTTGACTGAGGTAGGTCCACCAGCGCCGTAGCTTGGCCTTCTCAGGTGGGGGACCCTTCTGGAAACTGCGGACCGGTTCTTGGTCGCATAGCCAGACCACAGGGTTACTCCCCAACAGTCGTGCTTGTGAGGATAGCACCAGCATACCCGCGAGCAATTCCTGCTCATAGGTGGAGTAGTTCCCCCTGGCCTGGTTCCACTTCCAGTTCCAGTGGCCCAGAGGTACTAGGACCCACTTGTCGTCAGGGTAGCTGTGCTTGAGGGTTCCATCTCGGTTGAGACCTTCCGTCCCCCATTGGGAAATGGCCGAGTCGAGCTCCTCCTTCTCTAGTGCTTGCCATTGGAACAACGTTCCACCACCGCCCACATTGCTGGCGTCGGTCACCAGGATAATCTCCCCTTGTGCTCTAGGCACGCCCAAGCATTTAGCGTTGGCTACCTTGTCTTTGAGCTCGTCAAACGCTTGTTGCTCTTGTGGGCCCCAGCGCCAAGTAGTACTCTTCTTGATCAAGTCCGTCAGTACGGCGCTGGTATAGGTGAAGTTTTTGATGTGGCGGCGATAGAAGTTGCACGCCCCAATGAAACTGCGTACATCATGAAGTCCTTTCTTGGGGTCTTCGTGTCGTACCTTGGCATCCATCAGGGGTTTGGCCTTAGAGGCCGCTGGGGTCCACCACCCATAGCCAACGTCAAACCCCAGGTACTGCATGGTCTCCTGCATGAACTCACACTTCTCCAGCTTGAGTCGTGTGTGGTTCTCCTGGCAGACCGCAAAGAACTCACCGAAGAGGATTAGGTGGTCCTCCTGGGTATTGGTCCCGAGGCATACACCGTCGATGTGAGCCTCCATCTGGGCACCACGGGATATGAGCTCCTGCACCTTAGGTCTCCTTTGTAGGATGGACAAGATCTTGTTCATCAGCTCTTGGAATAGAGCGGGTGCGTTAGCCACGCCAAACGGCATGACCTTCCACTTGAACACCCTCCCCTGAGGGGTGATGAAGGCCAGTAGTTCCTGTGCGTTGGGCGTCAGGTCCACTTGCCAGAATCCGCTTCGCTTGTCCATCTTGGTCTTGTAGCGGCAGGAGGCTATCTTCTCCAGGGTAGACTCCACATTGGGAATGGACCCTGAGTGGTTCAGCGTCTTCTTGTTCAGCTCTCCGTAGTCCACTACCAGCCGTTTGGCTGTAGACCCAGGTTTAGCCACCAGGAAACAGGGGCTGCAGTGTAGGGGGTAGTCCCCGTCCTTGTACTCCAGGACTAGGCCAGCGTCGATACATTCTTGTATCTGTCGCTCAATCTCGTCGGCCTGCTCTTTAGGAGCTGGATAGGGTCTCCTCCGGATCTTGTGACCAACGAACTCGGGTTTCAGCTTGAGGTCCATCTGTACCAGCTTGTCGCATGAGGCTGGAGGGGGTAGTTCTCCGAACACCTCCAGATAGGTCCTGATAAGCTTCTGTACTCGCGGGTCCAATACCTTGATCTTGTCCTCCATGTCCTCGTCAGAGTGTAAGTTGCTTGCCCCCTGAGTAATAGACGTCGGGAGGTGGTCCTCCACCGACTCTTCGCCCGTGGTAGTGTCCTTCAGCCCTTGGTAGGCATATAGAAGGTCTTGTTCAACCATCTCCGGTGGACGATGGCAACATAGGCACGCTCGAGGGGGTTCACATACACATTCCTCCGAGAGGTCCTCCTCCTCTGGGGTCCTCACATGGGCGCCCCACACGCTCTTCATGAGCTTGAGATCTACCTCCCTTTGCCAGGTGGTGATCTTCTGTTCGAGGTCCTCCTTCATTTGGGATAGGTTTCCCATACGTCCTTGCTTCAGTGGCCATGAGCTGCGGGTAGGCTTCGCGTAACATAGCTTTTTCGCCACCAACTTCCTCTTGGAATCCACATACTCCCTGAGCCTGGATCGAGGGTCCAGCTCCTCATCCACGGGGTCTTCCACCCTCATGGAGAGTAGGGGTTTCAGTGGGGCGACGTACTCGGCGTTCTCCACTTCCTCCACACAGGTCTGCACGAAGAAGGCGTCGTGCTCAGTTTCGTCATCTGAGTGGATAGAGCTAGGTAGCTCAGATAGTCCACACTCAGAGACTCCATCAGGAACAGGTACATGACAGGGAGAGTTGGGGGCGTTGGTGTCAGTCAAGACGTACTCATCTCCTCCGGGTGTAGTCTCAACAGCATCTTGAGGTCGTAGGCGATCCTTCAAGTCACCCAAGGAGAGTCCATCGCTTTCTCGTTGTATAGCCTGGACCAGAGTCGGGTCCAGGTCCTCCCAGGGGATGGTGGTAAGACTTCCGTCCACCACGCTGAGCATACTCCCCCATCCGGGCTTCCCAATAGGCGTCTTGCGTCCCAGAGGTACGTAGGTGGCCTCATCAGGCAAACGAACAGAGCTGATAGTCAGCCTGTCCAGGAGGTTTCGCCAGTACTCGTTGCCCCCATGGGCTCCCCAATCGGGGGAACACAGGACCATACGGGAACGTTCCAAGGCCACCTTGGTCAGCACCTTCCCCAGTTCACTGAACCTGGGGTTCCCGTAGGCCATCCCGAAAGAGGGCCAGTAAAATTTGTAGCTGCAGTTCTTCCCCTTGCTGCAGTAAAGGTCCAGTACATGCTGCTTGTCGCTGGCGAACAACTCCACACTCAGGTCTTCTCGAGAGTAACCCAACTCCTTCAGACCTTGGTCTAGGACTTCCCCCAATAGTTGATAGTCCTCAGTTTTGGACGCCGCCATCATGGTCGAGGGCTCCTCCTTCGATAGCCTCAGGTAACTCGAGGTATGTTCCGACTGCTCCAGTGGCACAGACTCTCTGCCACTGCCGTGGTCTGCGTAGAGGAGGTAGGGCGCTTGCAGCGTCAGGGATTGTATCTGGGAGTGCTGTACGAAGAAGTCAGTACCCAGTACAAAGTCAAAGGCCTCAGTGTCCATCACATAGAACCGATGGGCGATAGTCCGGGAGCCCATAGGTACCTCCACTTCACAGTCCCCGCAGCTGTGCACCACATGTTCATCCCCCATGCGTATAGCAGCGGTGGTCATGGTGTTCTTCAGGCTCCCACGAGGTAAAATTTTCTTGGCCACTATAGATATGGTGGCGCCAGTGTCCAATACCCCCAGGTATTCGCGTCTCCCTAGTCGGATACGTACCCAAAACACCAGGTCTTGAGTGCCACCAGAGCGTCCCCGTCAGAACTCCGCAGGACAGGTCACCTCGAACCCCTTGTTCCGCAATTTGCGGGCCATCCTCATGAAACGGCTCCTCTTCTTAGCGTTGCCGTCATCACCACCTTCATGCTCACGCTTGGCTCCTTGTTCTTGCTGGGCCTGCGTTTGTGAGCGTGTGGTAGGTCCAGACTGCCCTCCAGAGGGCTCGGAGTTCCCCCCTGGATTAGGGTTGGGGTTGCCTCCGTTCTTGTCCTTGTTCTTGTTGTCGGGCTGGCGGTTAGCGCCTCCTCCTCATCCACCTTTCATTCCTGTTTTTACCTGTGCAGACCACGAGAGAAGAACACCCGACCCCCCAACGAGCACAGCGTTGACAACCCTAACGTTTTGACGAAACAACCAACACGAACGCAATGCGTGAGTGTGAGGTGACACTGACATACCTGAGAGATGGGTTGTTGACCTGCTCTGTGGTGTGGGCTGAATTTGAATACTTGACTCTGAAGTTTATAAAATTTTTGATGCAACTGTGCAAAAATTTCCTTTAAAACTTTAAAAACTACGGCCCATACCTTCTTTTCCAAAAGCCGTTTACGCTTGCGCAACCCTTTTCTTGGAGTCCGCTTCCTTTGCGCTTGTCTGCGACTTTGAGTTATGTGTAAAAATGACGATTTCCCGTGTGGTTTCGTCGATTTTTAACGATTTCACTTGCTAAATCGCAACCCCTTCCGCTACACCGCAGGAATCAATCCCTGCTGGTTACATTTTCTATTTTTTCCAGCTCCTGGAGGTTTGTGTCCTCCATTGGGAGTATTGCTCCGCCCTGGCCCTTGGTCAGGACGTTTACTAAAACGCTGTTTATACGGCGATAGCCGTTCGCATTAGAGCGTTCGACTGTACCCTAGTGGGCAAGCATATGTGCTCTAGGGAGGGAGTCCTGGGTTCAAACCCCACTACCCCCAAACTTTTTCCAAAAGTTTTCGTCGCACGCCGGCGACTTTTGAGGAATGCCCCTTCGAAGGGACATCATTCACGGTACATTACACTGTTTTTCAAGGGTACCTACAGTGTGATAGGCTTCTATGAAGTGATGAGGATGTTTTTGGTAAGTTTAATGCATTTTCTGAGGTAATTTTGGGAATATTTGAGCCTTTTTCCTTGGTCCTACTAGCTTATTAGCTAACTAGTACTCCAGGGGGGAGTAGGAAAAGGCACTGCCATGTCTTTCTTGGAGGGCTTGATCCAGGCCAAGCCCCCCTTAAAACCCTTTTGTTGATGCTAAGACAAACTTAAGTGTTTTTATCTTTCTTTTGTTGCCTAAAGTACACTTTCTCAAAGTAACTAGGGTTGTGACCCTAGCCCCCCATGAAGTTCACCCCTACCACTCAACTGAGCGGAGGTACCTTCCTTCATGGAGGATATACCGAAATAAAACAGGCATTTCATGCTTTAGGCCTTGGAGGTTAAGCCTAGTGGTCTCCCACCCCAAGACCCCTATACTCAATTGTATCTACCACTTATTGTGGTCCTACTTTGTAACTGTTTCTGAATTCAGTTGCTTGGCCAAGTCATTTTCTGTGTGGTCTTGACATCTATGCCCCACATTCCTAACCAGCACCATTACACCCAAAAGAGTGCACATGAAGTGCCTAATGCAACCTCTGAGGCAAGAGTCAGACCAATTTTCATATAAAATCTTTTGTATTGTCCATTTGTGATTGAATCTTTGTGTATAAACCTGCTTTGTCTATCTGCAGCCCTTCTGTGTTACACTGGATTCCAAAACCAATCATTGATTCGATCCATATCCTGTTCTTGCTCTACTTGCTGCTTTGGTTTGGGTTTTCAACTACAAAACCTGCAGGAATACATCAAAAGATCTAGGGCATAATTCAAGGACATCTTTCTAGACAGGCAACACACCGTCGGCGTCATTGAACAGTCTCTCTTATGTTTCCTATTTTGCACTCATTTCAAAAAAAGATTGTATTGCCGGGATGATTTGAAAATGCCGCTAATTAGGTTTTGCGAGTTGCATACAACGTAGAATCCCTTAGCACAAAGCAATCTCAATCGGGACTCATATAAGTGAATTTTACCATGGTCGACTATGGATGTGTGCCAAAAGTAAAAAAACGCAATGTGTCTCCAAAGCACCGAAAACCCTTCAAATCCTATCTCTCTATGTTCCACCCTCTGCTGCCCTTCTTGTACCAACGAATTTACACCAGCGTGAAGTCAACGTCGCAGCACGGCAAGCCTTGCGCACGCGATTACCTTTGGCTTTCGGTGCCTCACTTACCGATGTTGGTCCTAGCATCCCACAAGTCTAGAAGATAACATGTCAATATCTGAGTCCCAATACCAAAATCTACAGAACATCTAATGGCCTGCCCAAGAGTTTGGTTGTTTTTGAATGCTTGTGCCTCAGCGCTGGGATGTTTGTCTGCTTACATGTCATCATTCCGAATTCTTTTGGGCACCATATTGGAAAAATCTTGTGCGATTAAATTTGTATCAAGCAACCCAGGTACTTGCGGTGCATTATGTATACATACATATCCACCGTGTAGCAGAACTGGCAGGTGCAGACCGAGGCCAATGGAATGTATCTTTTCTGCACAAATCGATCAAAATTGTGCTCCATATCCGTGGTCGAATCAACTTAAGTATTCAATTATAGAAACATATCAATCTGTTTCATTTCCCAAGAACAAGCGATGACGGCTATTGCTGCATTCACGCCCGCTCCAAATCTCATCTCCATTTTTAAAAAACAAATGAGGGTAAAAAAGCTGTCTGTGAAAACATCTTTTCCAGATTTTGACAATTCTGACCTGCTTCTAAAACTTTGCACTCCTAATCCCAAAGATCAATGGCGAGTTAGCTGTCAGCTTTTGCGACTTTTATGGCACACTTGGAACAATAGATAAAAATATACTTGGTTTGACATCAAACAATGATTCAAACGGTTTTGGAAAACACAAAATGCGAACCAACAATAAGAGATATTTGGTGTCTAGCATTGGCCCGTTCATGTGCTTGGTAACTTCTGGTCGCTTCATCATGGCTCACATTTGAATACCAACCAATGAAAAACAGAATAGACTTGTGTTGTATGTAATGATTCAATGATGAGATCTTGTGCCTCACCACCATGTAAAACCCAAACGTGCGAAACACCAAAGCAGCCCGCTACAAACCAAATAAGATGCCCGTACATCACATTTTCAAAGTAGGTAGATTTTGGGTGCATTTTTTTTGGAGGGGACTCCTGTTTTCGAGATGATTTCTGATGCTGGCCCTTTTACTTGAGTATCCTCTGGTTTCTTTTTGCCATTCTCTTTCCCTACTCTGGGGAGTGTATATTACATTGCAATTGTGCTGCTTGCTTAACGTTGCATTGTGTCACGTTAGCTTGCAGAGGCCACTTTGTCACGAAACAATAAATCTTTCTCCTGCATCTGGTGCAATGTGGTCTTGCTAGGTTGTCGATGAGATGCATCTTGAGATGACTACAAGACTGCTAGCATTTGCATCAGCCAATGGACTCGTGTTGTGCACCACAATCTGGAAAAATTCGGTCTACATTGCAGGAGGGCTGGCGCTTGGAATTGGGGGCTAAGAATCATCCCCCAAATTTCATGAAAAAAACATGCTTTAATGCCCTTGGTTTTCATCAAACACAGTGCCACAGCGTCAGCACTGGGCACTAGAGAAATCAATGCTCCACACAAACTGGCTGTGACGCAGCACAACACAATGCACCTTAATCAAGCTGGTAAACTGGGCAGTTGATGGTGACATCCATGCACACAAAATCTGAGATGCGGTGGGATGCACCAGGAGCAGATAAAAATGATCTGACATATTCTTCCCTCTGGACTGTGGGGCCATACTCCAGTCCTCAGACCGGTCTGCTGAAGAACATAGCCCCTCTGGTCATGTCACGGCCCCAGAACACGGGCACTGGATGACCACCCCCTGAAAGCACCTAAAGGGCTTGCACAGAGGCGACACATCATGAATGGCAGCATTTGCAGACAGAATCGCAAGGACCTTCCCTGAATTTAGCAGTAGTCTCGTGCTTGCTTGGCATCTTCATGTCTCTGGGGTCACAATGTAAACCCACAATGAGACTGAATGCAAGCTGTATGCAGACACACTGGACCTATGCCCCTGTAACTGCGGGCTGTGGACAGGGCTGGGTACAGGGCTGAAGAGGTCGGAAATGAAAAATGACTGGTGAACCACTGCAAATACATTAAGGAGCCCCACCATTAGGGGTTTTATCATCCACTTTCAGGGGTGATAGACCCCCTCTTTGTGGGGTTACAACCCCTTTTTTTGGTAATAAAACCACCTCTGTCTGCCGTGGCAGTAGACGGCATTCATGTCAAGATGGTTTGTGGGTGACAGCAGAAAACGGATAGTTGATAATAACAATTTGGCACTGATAGGCAAGATGAAATGTGGATGCCTGAAAAGACCTGGTGGGTAGCAATGAAACACAAATAGTGTGGCACAAGCTGCTGAAAGCCGCACATAGTGGTCACAAACAAAGGAAACTGCCCACAGATAGTGAAACCTAGTTGCTGCAAACAAAGAGGATCATTGTGTGATAAAAATAAACTGATGTAGCAATCTCTCATAGTTGGCACAGGGTGCAAAATATATCAATGGACACAATGGTCAAAAGAGGCAGAGAAATTCTGACAGATCTATCTATCTATCTATGCAACATACACTCCCCATGAACGCAAAGGTAAATGCATTGTTCCCTGGTGACTTTGGTGCCCCCACATTCTGATGGGCATATGCCGTCGTAGCATTGGTTTGTTCCAGAGCATGTCCATTGCAGCCTTTTTCCGCCTAACCACTATCTAAACAAATCTCATCACATTTCTGACAATTGCTCTCAAGATTACCCCATAACCAGAGGGCATCTCAAAGCGTTGCCCATCAATGTAGATTTACTGGGGTTTAAACTTGTGCACACGTCTCCCTACGCAAGTGGATTGCTCAACAGGAGATTTGAGGACTGCAGTGGCCTGGGAACTTAGCTGGACTTTGACGCAGGGCACTGGGCTGGCAGGTTTCATTGGAACGCACACATTGGGATCCAAAATAGCCATAAGGGTAGCCCCTGTAGTGGGATGCACATAACACAGTTTTCAGGTCTTCACTGCCTTATCTACATTCCATTTGACCTACACCACACCACTAGAGATGGCAGTGATAACGCCCCCAGCCAGAGGAACGGCTTCACATAATCCCCCAATTCATAGTTGAACACAGCCCCGGGGGGGGCGACTACAGCTGGTCCTGATGCGACAGCCCCCCCCCCCCCCCCCAGCTATCCGTCAAAACTTGCGGGGGGGGGGGGGGGGGGTCGGCGGGAGGGGGGGGGGGGTATTGGCAGCTTGGCCGGGGGGGGGGGGGGGCTGCGCGCAACCCAATACTATCACATGCATACCTCAAGGGGGTGTCTGGGGGGCATGGGGGTATAGAGGTATGTATGCGATAATAGCGATATCTTGTCTATGCCAGGAAGAAAGTCTTAAGGGTCTTAAGGACTAAAGGCATAGTACCCCTCTCAACTAAGCATGGGACAAAAAAATTGGCGCCGTTGGCGCCATGGCCCGCACACCGCTATCTTTCAAAACTCGGGGGGGGGGGCGGGGGGTGTCGCGCACAAGGACCAGGCCCGGCCGCCCCCCCCGGGAACACAGCATAACAAGCATCACCCACCACCCGAGTGGCCTGCCTTGGCATTTGTGTTTTGAATGCTTGCAATGTCTATTCCCTGCACCCAGCTGTGGTTGGTAAGTCTGATTGACCAAGAAGCAATGCGTCTTAATTTTGTGCCATGAGCAGCTACCACTCTCCCCGCCCCTTATGGAAGGGTGGGAGATGTTGTGTTGGACTTTGGTATGGGTCCAGGTCATCTAGCGAGCTATGTCACAGCGATCAGCCTTTCATTTGCACACCACCACCACATTGGGCGAAGGAAATAAAAATGGTGCGTAGTGCAGCAGTTTATCACCTTACAAGCATCTTCATAGACACAGAGCCCTTTATCAACAACCACATGCCATCCCCTGTGCTATCTTCCAGTGTACTCTCAGTGTTGACTATGTCGATTCACCACCCCTCTGTAATCTTCACCCACTGTTGGGCACAGCCATTGTTCAATCCACAAATGCACTTCTCTGAGGAGGTTGGGACGATGGGGGCTTGCCCATGAGGGAATAATGAACATAAACGGCCAGCAATGCTCACAGCGACGGTCATGCTGAGGCAATGTTGGGTGGGGATGGTTTGAGGGGGTAGGGCTGGGAAGAGGGGGGGGGGGATTCTTTTTTTTAGGGGGGGGGAATTCTTTGGGTGAGTTGGGGAACCCTTTGGGGGGAACTTGGTGGAGCTGGGTTTGGAAGTGGCTATGTGTAAAGGGAGGAAGGGAGTGGGAGAGGAGGGGGAGAAGTCTTTGAAAGGAGCTTGGCGGAGGCTGTGGACCGGTTGTGTATCCTGTGATGGAGTTGCTTGGTGTCAAAAGCTTGTGGCGTTGAGGACCGTACCTGAGCCCAGGCCGTGGGCAAAGGTTCTTTACGGACGATGCATGCCATCATGCTGTGACAATGCCATCCCCGTTCGACATACTTGTGGCAAATGCAACACATCGCGTTAAACATCACATTACCCACAAGCAGCCAGAAAGGGTGGAAACGGATGAACATGAAAAACCCCATGCCCCCCGTAGGGTAGACCCATTGGGATTCTTGGTACCAAACAACGACAATGACAATGCCCACACTACCATACACTATGGGCTTCTGGTACAATGCACCGTGCCCATCTTGGCATCACCCCCCCCAAACCCTGTAACGCTGCACCCGCCCACATTGCCTCTGAACATCAGGGTTTTGTTCTGCACATAAATTGACGACAGGCCGGCAAAACCGACCCACATGAAACATGCGGGGGTTGTGCTGTTAATTTTACTGATGCCCGTCATGGTCAGCCATCTCATGTCTGACTGCAGTCCTCCCCACATCCTCCCCCATTCTGGCATACTCCCCAATCGTCTCCGCTCCCCTGCGATGACCACATCTTAATTGGTCAGCATCTGTGACCACAGTGACCACATACTTGATGACGCCAAATGTGGATCGGAAATGGCTACTCAAAAGAATCGCATATGGATAGTACTTGGACCCCATTGGCAGCCAGCCACGACCATTTGTTTGTTGACTTATGCGTCCCTAACCCTGCTTGGCTGTCCCCTGACAGTAGTTGATCAGCGGTAGGCAGGTTCCTGCTGATTCAGGGGTAGTAGGTGGTCGAGGGACCATGTTTGTTGTGCCACAGAGGGCATCTGCGGTGTCTCTGTCGGGAGGCATAAACCACCAAGATTACCCCAAGCCGCCAATGGAGCACATGCGGGTGGATGAACTGGGGGAAGATATGGTGGCTACCGTCGACAATATTACGGAAATGTGGTCGATATTGCGAGCAGCTGTCATCTACAGCCCCTCCAAAATCACATCATGGGACGCCTGTCCTGAATGAGGAAAAGGAACGCCAAAATGCTGTCGTGCCGCAGGCGCCGGTTGGCAGCCAATCCGTTGATGGGCACCTGACTGCGGTGGACGTTTGGCCGGAGGCCTGTTTTCGCTGCTATTTCTGGGCGCTGCGTCTTTGCTGTTCTCGTGTCTGGGGCAGATTCTGCTCCAGAGTGGCCGTTCAGGGGGCCGTTTCCCTTCTTTTTTTTGCCTGTCAGAGACTGCATAGGCCGGCAGCAAATCATGCCTCCGCCCCAAACCATGTCGTGGCTAGGGCCTCAGGCAGCCATAACCAGGGCCGTCCGTAAGGGGGGGGGGAATAGTAAAAACCCTCCGTCACACTGACAGAATAGAATGCTCAGGGTTACCGTCCAACCACCGTCCATTAGCCCCCAACCGCCGCCGTGTACTCCCCTACAGGGTGCCGTCCCCAGGGGAGAAAAACAAACATCTGGACCCTTGGGACGGCCCTCCCCACAACTGCAGCCCCAGGCTCACCTTCCGTGGTATCCGCCTGACCCCTCCATCCCCTTGCCCCAAGGCTGTGCCCGCCGACCCCCGCTGTGCTGCAGCCGCCCCCCGCCGCGCCCCCCACGCGAGGGCCCCCCCTCCGCCTTTGCGCGGTCCCTTTCGCCGGAGCCCCGCACGTAGGCCCGAGACGGGGCCGGGGGAGGGCCGCGGCCGGCCGGCCCATAGCCTTGCCCTTTCCCGTCGGGGCGGTACCGGGGCAGTGTGTTCGCGGTCGGTGTCAGCCCCAGCCGCTCGTCACTGTTGCACGGGTACCCGTCTTCAGGGCCCACGTCGCGCCACGTCACGGACATGCGGCCGCGCCCGTCGTTCAGTTGCATTGGGAGCCGCAGGCCCTCGGGCATGCGCTCTGGATGGATCCGGAGGACCGCGTGGCACAGATCGCGGGCGGGGCCGCCGAACACAATAGCGTCGCCACTCTCGAGCACGACGTGGCGGTCCGGCGCAGATCGCGCCATTTTGTATCCGAAGTCCGCCGACATGCCCACCGACACCATCACGATGGGTTGGTCCGCCTGCGGGGGACGTGGCAGTGCAGGGAAATGTGCAGCAAATTTCGACGGGGGAGGGTGCTGGGGGTGCGCGTTGTGCGCCCCAGCCGGCATGTGCCGACGATATATCCTGCGATGGATGTGCGTGGTTCCACCCATGTCCAACGGAGGGTACAACCCCCCCCCCCCCCCCCCCTCGCGAGGGCGGGACTAAAATCCCAAAATTTGACAGAAACAAGACCTACTGCTGCTCTGACAAGGGTGTTGCTCTCGGAAGAGGGGGGGGGGGGGCATATGCAAGGAATGGGGGGTGCAAGGCAGGATGTGGTGCTCCAAACTCTCTCGGCAGTTCGGGAAGGGGAGCGTGAAATGACAACGTGCGAGACCTCCGGACAGAGGAGTACTGGTGTGAAATCAAACTGAAGGGACACATGCCACCTGCCGGCCGTGCTTGTGCTGTAGGTGGCGTGGCCATCAACTTGTGATGATGCCCCGTGTGCTACCCAGCGACATCAGTGAAGAGCCACCACAGAGCCAGATGTAGTCCAGGAGCACATTTCCTAGCCTGCTGCAGGTCAAAGAGCACTCAGGAGCATTTCTTTTGGAGTGAGGAATTGGAGTCTAATGGTGTGGTGCACCTGAAGAGTAAGGAGGCACATGTGATGGTTGTGTTTGGTTGCAATCGTCTCCCAAAGCCTATCCTTGGCTTCTTGGGTATCCAGAGACCTGACCAAATGGTGGAACCCGATCCCATGCCTAGTATACCAATATTGAAACTCCTGTTGAACGTCCAGCACGTGTGAGGCCCATGTCATGAGCTCCTGCGAACAGGTTTCATGTCGAGGCTTAAAGAGCCTATTTTTACACACTTGTTTGCGAGCCTTGCGCTCATCACAGAGTACGGGGCCTGGGTTGTGGTGTATCTTCCTTGAATCTACCTTGCATCTCCCAGTCCTCATGTACTTGGCTTCTGCTGCCCGTGCGTCCTGGGCTTGTGGTTCCACTTGGTAGGAGGTTGTGGCCTTCGTTTTGCGCAGTGTGGTTTGCATTGTTAGGGTCCATAAAGCTTTATGGGCCATGCGGTTTTCTTGTGTTATGGGCGGAAGTGGAAAAGGGGATGGGCTCCTTGCGAAGTTTTGAGACACTAATGAGGGCATTCAATCGGAAATTCTCATTCCTTTCCCCAGTGCACGTTGCGTCTACTAGAGGGATCCTTGCAAGGAGTTTTGGGGACCAGCAAGCATATGCTGAGCACCATCTATTGTTTCCAAGTGCACATCTGATAGCTCTGGTGCGTGGGAGGTGCAGGGAGGCAGAGGAGCGGTCAGGCACCAACCTTTGCAAAGTTGGTGTCATCCACATGCCAATTCATCTTGGCAAAGGGACAGTAGAAGTTGAGGCACCCCACCTTGGGCTGGAAGGAGGTCCAGTTCTGATGATGCGGGAAATGCTTCGCCACCAGCTCCAAAATGGCGTGGCAGAGGCCCACACTTTCCGTGGGGAACAGGCTGATGTCGTCCCAGAAGCGCGCCTTGTTACCATCGTTCAGCTGGCGAGGGGCGTTGGGATACCGGGAGAGCCGCCACCACCCGCCTTGCCTTTGGGGATGGTCACGGTGTGAGCCCTCAGTCGGAGTGTCGGTGATGGTGCAAGCAGTGTCAACTAGATACTGTTGCTGAGATGTCGTGAGGACCCGTGGGATATGGACAAAGCCCGGCAACAGCTCCGTTGGTGTGCCGAAGTCTGGGCTGAGGGCTGGCAATGTGCCACTGTCTGTGCGCTGGGCAGAGCTGGACATGGTTCTGCAAACGGGCAAGCAGCTTGCACCACTTGACACAGCAGCAGCACCCCTTGCAAGCTGGCACAGCCCTTGGGCCCCAATCATTGGAACAAATCTGGTTCAAGGATTGAAGATTCAAGACCTGGGGCTGTGTGCAGTAAATGCATCTTTGGGTGGACTTCGGTGCTGGTCACCCTGTGCTGGATTGCTATCGGGTACAACCTCTTCCTCTAGAGCCCAAACAGGCCTCTGGTGCCCTTTTACTGCAGTACATCCATTCCACTGGCACACTTATTCCAAAGGTGCACTGCAGGGCGCGCTGCAGGGACCGTAGGGGAGTACCTCCCCAAAATGTTTCGGCACAGCCCGTATAACCCGTGCCGTGTTGGGCTCCCATTAGTGGTAAGGAGTCATACACGGCTACAGAACCCACGTATCAAGGTCCCAACGGGGAAGAATTTGGGGTTCAAAACTTACATGCATGCTCACTCTGCACTTTCCTTGTCTTCCCCCATGGGCGCTTCTTGTGACTTTGCATTCTAGACCACAGAGGTGGCGGTATGAAGAATGATGGTGTACTAGAGTTGTTGTGCTTGACCATAATCTGACAATGTCGTCACCCCAAGATGTTGTGCTTCGCCATAACCTGAGAATGGCCATCACCCCTGGCATCACAGCCTCAACAATCTGTAATCCGTCCAATTGGATGCGCGTACTTCGACAAGGCTTTGCTTGGGGGGACGTGGAACAAAAATCAACAAACGTTTTGCTTCATGCCTTTGCTTGTTGTTTACCTGTTTCGCGTGTTCAGCACTTTTCCAGGGGCCTTTTTCCAAGAGCCTCATTCATTCAATATGCACCAACATACTTACCACGCAAGATTTGCACTTTGTGTTTCAGGGAGAGTACTGATGCCGCGCTGTGTGCTCTGCGCACCTTCTGAGGAAATTATCCCAGCTATTTCCAACCTATCCCAGCTATTTCCAACCTATCCCAGCACATTCCAACCTATTCCGGCACCAGAGCCCATACTGAATACCCATGAAAACCATGCCTTTCATCACACGTTAATGCTTTTGATAACGAACAATGGTACTGCAGCTGAGAGTTCGGCTGTATTTATGATTTGGCGCATGTCCAGTGCTCCACTCTTGGCGGATTGCCCCCAGACATCTTAACAATTGTGCTGTGTACACACCACATCAATCGCTCCCACTTGGCCATGCCTTGGTATTCCCTGTGTAGCAGCAACAAAAAACTTAGTTCGATTTTGGCCATGAAAGTAAAAGCAAAAGACCAAATCATGAATTGGGATTCAGCGGGGAAAAAACCTAGGGCTGTCGAGTAGCCATTTCATCCCCCCCCCCCCCCGAAAAAAAGAACAGCCGCTACGCTAAGCGAGAAATTGGCTGGCTGGGCACAAAAGCTGTTGGGGAAGGATGATGGTTTCCTTGCGGAAAAACGAAAAATTCCGTTCTTGCAAAAAGCAGAGAATGTAATCCAAGTACAAAAACAAAACATAACCCAAGTACTTTTTCCCTATGACTTGAGTACAGTTTTTTTTTTTGTGTGATAGCCTTGACCTCCCCCCCCAAAAAGTGAAAAAAGCCACCTTTTTTGCTCTAACCCTAACTGTGGGATGTAAACTTGCGTAGCGAAAAAAAAACCAGCACCCCCCCCCCCCCGCGCACGTACACACACACACACACACACACACACACACACACACACACACACACACACACACACACACACACACGAATTGCAAACAAACAGATGAGCTGCACGACGCCGGGTCCGGATGTCAATTCCTCGTCAGCTGGTCATCAAACAAGACAAAGCATGTTCAACGCCAGTAGGCGCCTTTCTGCGGGGACAGGCGTGCAGCGGTGATCTTCTCCTAAGAAGGAAGAAGGACGGTGCTGCCCTATGGCAGTACCGGCCTGAATTCAAGACAACATCACCAGGGCATCACCTACCTTTTCGGTTTATCACAGAGCTGGGTCAGTATGCACCATGCGACGTATACATGTGTGCGACAGCGGTCTCGACAGGGGTCAGATCTCGCTACCCCTTCCCCTTCCTCTCCGCCCCTGTGTGGACTGTGATAACGTCATTTCAACAAACATACATACGGGAGGCAGGGAACGCCACACACACACGCGCGCGCGCGACAGCCTTTATTGCAAATCCCCCCCTGTGAACAATGGCCCAAAGCCACGATTCTTCGTTCTGGTAAGAGCTCCATTAGCAAAGGGTGTCACATTTGTCGTTCCAAAGCTGGGGCCATGAACCAGTCACTGGATTGCTGGGGGGGGGGGGGGGTTGGCATGGCCATATGGGACCAACAACAATAATTTTGTTCAAACCCCTCAACCCTCAAAAAACCTTTGATGGTTGCAAATGGTGGGATTTCAAGGATATCGGTACAGTTGAAGGGGTTGTGGCGGTTCTAGTCCTGAAATTTGCTCCAATATTTTTGTTAACAGAGTCTTGCTCCCGCCAAATGAAACCATGGGGGGGGGGGGCATGATTCTTCATTCCCAAGGGGAGGTCCAATGGCGGCGCCGGGTACTTTGGTGTTTCTAAAAGAACAACCCAACAACTACTGCTGCTACCGGAGGAGGTGAAATATGTATCCCTACAAATCTGGAGCAAGCACAACAACAAGCACATCTCTTAGTACTCACCACTCTACTCCAACAGTTTGGGCTCCACTCTATTCTAACCATCTTTTGCACGTGGCCTTCATGTCTCCACAGCCTCACGCAATAACTCAATGGGTGATGGCCCAGGCCATGGCAGGAATGTGGGATTGTGCTTGGACGTGGCCCCACTAAGGTATGGGATATGCAGCCACAATCCACCCACATTTACTCCATGCAGCAAGGTGCTCAAGTGCATAATTGATGCAGGCCGCTACCCCTGTGCGTGGCCCCACATTTTCTTTCCCTTGCTCAAAATCGCCTTTAAATCACCTATTATGCCGTGGCTCCATTACTTTGTCCATGCCGGAGGTCCCTGAATCAAAAAAAGCATGAGTTGTGGCTACATTTTCCCCACAGTATAGGATGGCCAAACAAAGGTCCATTGTGGTGAAATATCCTGTGCCACACAAAACAATTTGCAGTGATTTTTTTTTCACGTATCCCTGACACAGAATTTAAACCCAATAAATATTTTTTCCCTCACCTGAGCAAACCATTCTTTCATGAAAACTCAGTCAAGTGTGCCGCCTCCTCGTGGGCAGTCACAAAAGCCCGGTTTGGGCAATAGAAGTCGCAAATAGCGTCATTGGGTGGGACGGGCGGGCTGCTGGCAACAAGCAAAAATGCTCTACAAGTACAAAGGCTCACGGCACACACGCACGCACACACACACACCACCCGACGAGCTAAACCAGAGCTCAGGCACGGCTGAGCTAAGATGTAGCTAAAACCAGAAGCAAACACGCAAACAGGAGGCAAAACACGCACGTCTCTTGCAGTACATCTCGTCAGTGTGCCGCCTCCTCGTGGGTCTCGTTCATGCCAAACTGCCGCATAACCCCCCCCCCCCTCCCATTTCCCCCCTCGCCTGATCGTGATAGAAATAAAAAGCCCAAGAAAATGTTTTCCACTCTCGTTGATTGTGGTTGACGCCAAAGCTGACCTCCAAACCAGAGCAAGCAACGGGCACGGCCAAGGTCTCTCTCAGAAATTGATTGGGTTTGAACCGGTTTCGCCTCTACGGGCCTCCTCAGCAAACAAACATGGCTGAAACACAGAAATATGCACAGCGAAAATGGCATAATTCCAAAAACAGGCAATACAATGTGAAACATGCCGAAAATTCAGCGACAGTCTATATTATCTCATTCCTAAATTTCATCAAACTCAGTATTAGCGGCCCTGCAATGCGGCGCGCGCCGCTGTCCTGAAAAATCGCTTGACAGAAGTTAATGGTCTGAGGATAGCATATAGTTTGGCACTGTGCTTTAGAAAGGGCAATCGGCGTGACAGGCAGTGAACAACACGTGGCCATGACACCGGCACCGCTGAGTGATGCCACGCCCTCAGGACATGTACACGGGGGATTCCCACCCACCCACCACCCCCATGTTCCACACCATCAACAGACTGTTCACACTGTGACAGTGAAGGAGAAGATCCAGGCAAAATCTGATTAGTGACTCGCTGGCGTCGCGGGATTAGTACCCTGTCACGGTCTTCTCAGGTCAACAGATTGGACCGAATCACAGTCTCAGGATAATCAAGGAAAGACAGTGCAGTGACCAATCTCATGCGGCAAACCCTAAAGAACGACTGCTCAGAACATATGCGGAGATATCTAATACACTCCCCCCTGATCCACTTGCATTTGATGTGTCTGGGTAAGTTTGATCGCCACGGTAGATACGCACAACTGTGGGATGATTTCCAATACACGCTGGTGCGAAGTGGGGTCACAGAAACAACCAGGACATCCAGGAATGGTACGTTACCATGCGCTGCATTTACACAGAAAGAAAAGGGCAAATGTGGCGGGTAAACTTGCTTGAGCTTGTCCTGAATGTTAGCTACAGACACTGAAATGGGGTGTAGCAGTAAACCGTCGTCAATGTATCGGAACAGATGGAGATGTGGTGGCAGGGGGTTCTGCAATTCATACATCCTGAGCACCAACTGTGCCCAAGCAGGGGCACAGTTGGTGCCCATGGCGAATCCAACCAGCTGCAAAAATACCCCTATGCCCTCGTTCAGAAAAATGCAATGGTGGAATACCACATTCATCAGGAATTTCCCCAGAAACATTGAATCATCTGGTTCGTTGTTCATGTATGGGAAATACTCTAGTTGGGAAGAAACGAAGTCCTGATCCAGGTCCCCGAAGAAACAACTGATCATAGACAATTCCTGGCTAGATAACGCACTGGACATATCATTCACGTGTCGGATAACAAAACGTCGCCACCAGTCACAAGCCTTGGCAATGTCTGACCATTTGAAATGCGTGTATAGGGCATCAAAATCATAGGAAGACGCCACCCATTCACGGCCATCGGCAAAGCCCTGTGGGTCCTGACTCAGGTGTCTCAACCGACCTAGCAGGTCTATTGTATCCAACAACGGTGCGCTCAGCGGGTGTAGAGCACGGTCAGCCTTTAATAATATGGTTCCACACGTGGCAAGGAAAATCGAGCATGGTGTTGTTGCCCAGCGATGCATACCCACCACCGGGCGCGAAGGGAATCTACCAATCGAAGAGAGGCCAAAACCCTGTTTGTGAGTTTTTGCTAACAGGTAGAACACCGGCAATTTAGGAGGGGGCTGGTTGTCGAAAAACTGTTGCAGAAACTCAGTGAGTGACTCGGGCAGGCATGGGATTGCAATCATAGCCAATCTGTGTTGCCAAAGTTTGGCTTTTTCCTCCCATTCCGTCACCGTAGATGTATCACCCAACATGCGGTAAACGGGCTTGTCATTGAGTGTGCTCGACATGTGACAAGAGGCCTCATGCAGATACGCACCTTTAGAGACAATGATCGATCCACCATCTTTATCAGTAGGCACCACGATGTGGGAAGATAGGAAATCATTCATTTTGTCCTTACACAACGACACACCACGTTTTGGGTTGTCCCCATTCACCAAATGTTCCAAATACAACCGAAGTTGGTTCGCCACCGTACCGAAAGCACTATCTATGCGGCTTACCTCATGCGGTATCGCTTGTTCCACACATGGGGGCGGGGAAGTTCCTTTGCGCACGTACATGCGTTTATAGGGGAAGGATTCAAAGGGAGGGTAGTGGGATTGTTTGGATGACGGATGTTTTTGGTGGTATACATGCCAAACCAATACCCTTCTAAGTTCGAGAAATTCATGAGTCAATTTTCGTGACATGTTGGAAAGGAAATGACGGGGGTCGGGAAAGGGTACAAATTTATTACCCAACTTCATAAGCAATGACAAATGATTTGGGACGTCGCCAATAACGTCGCCTTTGAGCACCGGGACTTCATCCTTGACCATGCGTTCAAGGGCAAAATGTGTAGAGCGGCGTTTTAAGCGGCGCCATTCACTCTTCCTTTGCGCTTGGCGTTCGGAGTATCGCCGCTATTTCCGCGTCGTTTTCTCTGGCCCTTCTCCACGGGTTCCTTGGGCTCCCATTTCTTTTTTCCCCAACGAATGCGTGGCCGCTTTTTGATCAAAGTGCGGCGTTTCTTTTTGGGGGCGGTCGTTGCGGCGTTGGCGGACGAAGTAGAACCATGATTCTTGTGGAAGTTTTTTGAATTCTTCGAGTTTTTTGAGTCCTTCGTGTTTTGGTTCACCTTTTCGGACCGAGTGTTCAATAAATTGTGCACCGCCTCCGTCAACAAAGTCACTTGGTTGTAAATACTTCGTTCCTCGTTCTCTTGGTTATCCACGGCATCCGAAATCTCCTTTTGAATTCGTTCCTTCTTCTCACGTTCATTGACACGGGCCGTTTTAGACACCATCTTCATATTTTGAAAGCGTTCCCAAGCATCATAATCGTTGTCTACAATGACGGATGACAAACCTTTAGCTTCGGCAATGTTAATGAGCGCCTTGGCTTTAGAATTGTTGTTGCTTTCAAACATGAGAGTTGGCACCATGTCCACCGCACCCATGTCATCACCGGCGTCCATAGATTGATCCGCCTCAACGGAATCAAATTCACGAATGAAATTAGTCACACCATCAAAGAAATTGTCAAAGCCTTTCACCAATGCAACCAAAGTCTCTTGTGCTTTAGCCTTCGCGGCTTCAATCTCCTTTGAAACAAGTTGAATTTTCTTCTCCATTTCAAGGGTAAACAATTGTTGTTGATGGTTTTCGCCAAGAACAATAGAGATGGTCTCTTTTCCTTCACGGAATCGGGTTCTTGTGGGTTCAAATGAATTTGCTTCACGCCAACGGAGCTTCCGTATCGCCAACTTCTTGTAGAGCAAAGCTCTATGAGCGAACAAGTGAGCAAGTGTAATTTTGATGAGTGGTTTAGGTATATCCGAGAGATTCCAACGTTTCGGTGGATTGCTTCTCCGATCCATGGATCCGTGTTGAGAAGACGGGACCGATTTACCCTTGGCCATAAGTGATACAAAGCGGCGGTAGCGAAGCAGTGATAGAAATAAAAAGCCCAAGAAAATGTTTTCCACTCTCGTTGATTGTGGTTGACGCCAAAGCTGACCTCCAAACCAGAGCAAGCAACGGGCACGGCCAAGGTCTCTCTCAGAAATTGATTGGGTTTGAACCGGTTTCGCCTCTACGGGCCTCCTCAGCAAACAAACATGGCTGAAACACAGAAATATGCACAGCGAAAATGGCATAATTCCAAAAACAGGCAATACAATGTGAAACATGCCGAAAATTCAGCGACAGTCTATATTATCTCATTCCTAAATTTCATCAAACTCAGTATTAGCGGCCCTGCAATGCGGCGCGCGCCGCTGTCCTGAAAAATCGCTTGACAGAAGTTAATGGTCTGAGGATAGCATATAGTTTGGCACTGTGCTTTAGAAAGGGCAATCGGCGTGACAGGCAGTGAACAACACGTGGCCATGACACCGGCACCGCTGAGTGATGCCACGCCCTCAGGACATGTACACGGGGCATCGGTGCAGCTTTGAGACCGAGTTGTGCCAGCGCGCGACGCACGCCACGCCCACGAAGCATACGGTCGCCCAAGACACAAAGCGCCAGAGGCGCCCTGCACACACTGGCACGCATCGTCAGGCTTCAGGCGTCCGCAGACCAAGCCTAAGAGAGCGTGGACCCCGACCCCATGCCACTGCCAATGAGGAAGCGGCGAATGCACAGCGACCGTCGGATACCACCGCCCGGGCGCAAAGCAGCCCGGCCAGTCCACGGCAGCCCCCCCAGAGTCCCGCACCAGACCCAAAATCAGTGGGCCAGTGCTCAACACAACACCAAGCCTAAGAAAGCATGGACCCCGGACCCACAGCAATGTGGAAGTGGCGTAGGCCAATGGACCATCGCCCGGCACACAACCACGCAGACGGCCTCCAACATCAGCGCAGGGCAGAGCCTCCTCTACAGACAATTGCCCGGAGGGTCCCCGCCTGCTCATACTGGATCTGCCAACGCAGAGAGAAAACGTCCCACGCACGACAATTACAACACCGGCGCGGCCATGGAACCAAAAACGCCGGCAAATGCGCAATCCCCGCCCGGGCGCAAAGCAGCCCGGTCACCCCAGGGCAGCACTCAGAGACCCGCAATAGACCCAAAAGCAATGGGCCAGCGCTCACCCCCATCCCAGCTCCCGAAGATAGGCTTACCCCCCAAAAAAAAGATCACACCAACGGCCTGAAGTGGACAGCTATTCTCACCACCAAGGGGTAAGACCCCTGCACCCACAGATACGGCACGGGGGTGCGACGACCCCCGTTCCAGTCCGTCAGTGACACAACCACCCTCTGTCCTCCCCCGGTCCCAGCCACCACGTCCCACATCCCCCCGCAAGTGTGTCTGCCCCCCGGCTTCACCCTGGGGTCCCCGACCGTGGTGGTGCGCCTTGTCGCTTGCCCCCAAACCCTCTTGGCGAGATCCATGGCCGCGGCACCCAGAAAGTCTTCCCTCTCCCCGGGATCGTCAGGCACGCCATACTCGACGTACATCCGCACCCCATTCCGTAGGAGCACCCGGTGACAGGCCCTGCGGCCCACCAAGGCACCCAACTTCTCCCGCAGCGCAGCGCGTCGTCGCGCCACGCGCCGCTGAACGGCCTCCTCCGAACGCTTGCGCGAGCGGCTCTTGCCCCGCCTCCGCTTGCCGCTGCGCGCATGGCGATTACGGCGGCGCCGGGTCATGATCACATGGACCAAGAAAACGAGCGCTACAATCAGGCGCCGACACCACACAACATCAAGTCATCGCACCCACCAACTCCTCCAAGCGGTACTGCAAAAAGACCTCGTGGAACTCCGCCCCCCCTCACCAACCCCCGGGGACCACAGGCCCGCTCTCCACGACTGCGGCAGCACAAAGGGTCCCATAGGCACCCCTAGGGTCCACAAAAAAACTGTGCGCCTATCGGGGAAGGCCCAGAGATCCCCCACCCTGCGCGTCGCCACCTCGCGCGCCAAACCCAGATCTCCATTGAAGTTGTCACACAACCTACTGATAGGATCAGCGGGATTATGAGAACCACGCACCCAGTGCATGTAAACCGTGAAGCCCGGGCACGAAGCCCACAGGTAGCGGAAACGCTTCAAAACTGACGGTTGGAACTCACGCCCCACCTTAGCTTTACACCTAAGGAACTGCACCAGCGCAGCCGCATTGTCCCCAAACAAATGGGCCTCACGTACGCCTACATTGAGTATGAGCTTCAAGCCCCAGAGCAGCGCCGCGGCCTCCGCACACTGCTGGTTGGGCGGCTGCTCCGCGGGTAAAACTGACCGAGAACCCACATCCATGGAAAACAGGCCCAACCGGTATTTACCCGCGTCCATCGCCGCGTCGACGTAAATAACCAACGGCGACCGCTTCACCACTCTGGGGAGGGACACCACCGACCATTGCCGCCTGGCCATCACACACGCCACGCACATAGACTTAAGCAAACACACAGGGGTAAATGGCAGCCGGGGGGGTGCCCAGAGCACATGAGCCCACACACCAGACAGATGCGGACTGTGCCCAGAACCCGGGCGACAGATCCACTGCGCCCGCCCCAAGAACTGCTGCAGCCATTTTACCCTATAGGGCCCCACAGACAACCTCAACCAATGCGCAAACAGAGCCTCCCACGCGTTGCCAGCAATCCGCACCCCCCCCCCTTCAAATCAATGTCCTTCCCCAGCCACACCAGCCGCTGCACAGGCTCTAACGTACTCTTCGGGCTGACCACAGCTCCTGCACGGCGCAACGCCTCCGTCGCTTTCGCCGTCTGTTCGCGCACACGCGCGCGGCCGCGCCCCACAACCAGAACATCATCCAAGTAAATTGAAACCAGCACCCCCGACAGCCCCGCGTCGGCCATCAATCCCTCTAAAACGCGCTGGCACAAGAGGGGGCTGTACTTCCATCCGAAGGGCAAACACCGGAAAGCCAACACCCCCCCCTCTCCATCCGAGACGCGAAAGGCCCCCCAGAACTCGCGTGGCAGTTGCAGCGACCAAAAGCAATTGCTCAGGTCGATGTGGCACATGCAAAGCTCATCCTCCCCCCCCCCTCCCGGCAGGGACAGAACGTCCCACACCGGACTCAAGCAACGCGCCCGGGCATAAAAAGAGGGGAGGAAGAAAGAGGACCCTTGCTGCGCCACCTGCGCCAAAAGGGCTAACACCTCCACAGAGGGGAGGGAGAACTTCTCCGGCCGTGACCGCATCTCCTCATTAAGGGGCACAAGATTGACAATCAAACTGCATTTCTCCTCCGTCTTGGGAATAGCAAAAACTCCCCCATTGGGCCCAGGCGACCCCGGCGGCAGGGGGAAAAGCAAACCCTGGCCCCGCAACGCCCGCAACATGACCACTGCCTCATCCGACGGGGGTACTATCCCAGAAAACTGCCTGCCTGCCAAGTCCGCGAAGCAGTCCGGCACACAACTATCCCAGACCTCACGGGGGATATCCACTCGCCCCACCACCCCCAGGCCCCGCGCCAAAACCTCCTCCCTGATACGCTGCATAAGCAATTTTGGCGACGTAGAATCATGCAAGAGAGACTCCCAAACTTCAGGGCTAAGTGAGGACAAAGCCACAGCCAAGACTCGCAGAAAATCCGGTTGCCTGAGATCCCGGGCAGCCTCACGGCCCCACTCAAGAAACTGTAGGAGGCGACGCTCCAACAAACCAGGCGGCGCACGGGGCAGACAAGCCCGCAGGGAACACAACCAGTCGTCCCACTCACCGGTCTGAAGGCGCTCCCGCACCCACTGACCCAGCTCCGACGCGGCGGGAAATCGCCGTTCGGGCAGCCGCACCCACAATCCTGGCCGGGCCCGCGGCCTTCCTCTTGCCCAAGACGGACGCGACCTCACCCGTCCTGCAGGCCGCGATGCGCAGCCGCCTGATGGAGGAGCCTGCTGCAGAGGCAGGCGGGGGGTCCGCATCCACGTCAATGAATCCCCCCCCCCCCCGTCTCCCCGCGGCCAGCGCCCGCGACCTGAGGACCCCTCAATAGCCGGAAGGGCCGGAGGGGCCCCCGGGTCTCGTGCGCCAGTCCGGTCCTCTCCCCCAGCAGTCCCCGCAGTGGCAGAGCCCACGGACTCCCCTTGGCACGATCCGCCCCGACCCCCCGCCGACCCATCTCCATCATCCCCCCATTTGGGGGGTTCATCGGCGTCAGGGGCACAGAGCTCCAGGAGTTCCCGTGGGAAAAGGTCCCGGAGGGACACGGTGCGCCATACGAACTCTCCTGTCGGGTCGTCAGAGGGCCAGGGGAGGACAGCCTCAGACGTGACGACGAAGTCGTTGGGTGCGTCGGCGTAGTGGACTGCCACCGTCTCCGACAGCCACCGCCCCCACCAAGCCAGCCACTTGATGGGTAGCCCCATCCATCGCAGGGCCGCGGAGCCCCCTCGCCTCCATGCGTGCCACCTGGCGTGAGGGTTGTCGCTGCCCCCCAACGCGGCAGCCATGACCGACTGCATGAATGCTGGGCCCTGCGGACAGAATTGCGCTCCAATGACAGCGGACGTGGCCCCCTTGGCATCGAGCCAGCCCAGCCATGCTTGGGCATACTTCCCGAGCCGCCTGCGCACGATGCGTGGTGCCACCTTGACCGTGCGGAATGCCAAGCCCCGACACCGGGAGCCCCCCCGACGGAGGGGCGCGGCTTCACCCACCCGCAGTAGGCAGGTGAATGCCAGGACCGCCATCCCATAGACGGTCCACTGCGGTCGCTCCGTGCAAGCCAGCGCGAAGTTGCGGAGGTCGTCCAAGCCAGCGTAGGGCCGTAGGGCTGGTTCCGTGGGCGCCCATTTGGCACAGCGCCAGACCCGGCGACTGACGAACGCGGGCAGCCATCCCATGTCCTCCAGCGCTCGGAATGCCGATACTGCGACCTTGAGGGAGCTCCCCGAGTACCCCAGTCCCCACAACTGGAAAATGTAGCGGCACGCGGCTTGTTCGAGTTCGGATGTGGGCGTGTAGCCCACCCATAGGGCCATTTTGCGGAAGTGGGTACAATACGTACCCATTGTGCTTTTTGCCCAGGAGGATGCCTGCAGCGCGTCCACGGAGGTGATTTCATCCTCCTTCCATATCCGTCTCCACGCTGCCCACACCAGGCGCCAGACCACGTCCTCGCCATCCCGGAAGTCCGACGGTCGAAGGACCACCAAGGCCCCCCGGGGCTCTGGAGGGATGGGCCGGATGGGGCAGCTTCCCCATCAGTCAAAGCCGGGGCACTCAACCAATGCCGTTTCACTCCCCTCCCGGCGTTCTTGCACGCCCTACACGCTGTCACCGGGGCATTGGTAACGTCCATCGGCTCGGCTCCCGGCTTGGCGGTGTACAGACGGCGACCCCCTCAATTCGGAACTTACCCTTCATGGCTTGCAGCCGTCGTCCCACCACCTCCTCATCCGCCGCCCCCGTACAACCTGCGGACAGCACGAGCACATCGGACGCATCCTCAGCCGCGTCCGACCCCTCACCGACCGGCCCGGGGTCCAAGCCCTTCTTGCCCCTGTACGCCGACAGGCTAGTCACCGTGAACGTCCAGACAGCTTGGACAAAACCCCTAAAGCGCGTAATTTCATCATCATCCATGGACTCCAGCTGCCATACTTCCGTGTCCGCGGAGTCCGCGTCCACCACTGGTGCCAGCTCGTCCAGGGTGGCGTCCGTGAACTTCTCCTTGTCCTTGTACTTGGAGACGTACTCGTGTTGGGGTACCTCCCTGCGCCACAATAAAGTGGACAGCGCGAGGAGGCTGGCGAAGACCCACTGGGGCTTAGAATCCAACTCCCTCACCTTCACGACTTCCGCTTTACACAGCGGCGGGACCTTCGCCATCTTCCTCTTGGACTCCGCCTCGGCCTTGGCACTGACCGCCTCCAACTGCTTGCGCAGCCCTTCCATCACGACGGCCTGCCCCTGAACCAACTGCTTCAGCTCCAAAAGTTCCGGCGACACCGCCTGCGGCTGTTGGGGCGGTGTTTCCATCTTCACAAAGCCCAGCGACGCCACATCCAGGTCGCACTGGGCCATGACGCAGAACGAGGCGATCATCTTCACAAGCCCCACTTCCCCCAACTCGATTCCGTACTTGGCGACGAAATTAGCCTCCCACTCTGACCTGCGTTCCAGCAGCACTGACAGCTTCATCTCCACCTGCGAAGCAGCCCTGGCTATCTCTAGCATGGGAACGCTATCAATGAACTGGGAACAAATTGTTCCCTTGGAGAAAACGGCAAAGTCGTCAACAGACATATCCACAGACCGGGTCGTTCCAAAGTGTCACGGAGCAAGCTCTACGTGTGACCACCTATGGCCTGCTGGCAACAAGCAAAAATGCTCTACAAGTACAAAGGCTCACGGCACACACGCACGCACACACACACACCACCCGACGAGCTAAACCAGAGCTCAGGCACGGCTGAGCTAAGATTTCCCCACAGTATAGGATGGCCAAACAAAGGTCCATTGTGGTGAAATATCCTGTGCCACACAAAACAATTTGCAGTGTTTTTTTTTTTCACGTATCCCTGACACAAAATTTAAACCCAATAAATATTTTTTCCCTCACCTGAGCAAACCATTCTTTCATGAAAACTTGAATACCAAAAGAAAGGTAACCCTAAAACATTTTTTTCACTATGACCCCATGCACATAAATTGGCATCCTTGTGGGTGCATTACTACTACCCAAGTTACACCAAACACCTGAAAAACTGCCTTGGTCCCAGCTGTGGTGATTCGGCATTGCAGCAGCCTTTTGCTGGGCATAGGGGGAACCCTTGCACTGCGCGCGCACTGCGCGCTACTTTTAGACTAGATTCCCCTATGAAGAACCCCCATACCGACCCCTTCCAAACACCCTCAAAATCAGGCCACCCTAGCTACCCAAATGCCCCTAAATTTAAGTCACTCAAACTACCCTAGCTCAAGACAAATGCAAGCTACCTTCCCTTTATATAAGAAAGACATCATGCAAAATGGGGAAAGCCACAGACATATCCTCTTTTTTGTCCAATTGAAAGCTCACTCACTCTACCAGCTAGTCCCAAAGCCGCGTATTTGTCCACCTCATCCTCAACTGGACCGGGGGGCAAAGTCTCTTGTAGGAGGGAATCCATGTCAACCTCTGTTTTCAACTTGTGGTACAACCACGCTTCCTCATCAGCAAGGATGCGGCCTCGCATAGGGCATTCAACTATGGTCAGGCAAAAAGCGGGCAGTCCGTCACGTCAACTCGAGGGGCGACGCCAAAGCGTGAGAGTCCATCACCCCAACTCAACGGCCCACACCAAAGTGTGGGAGTCCATGGTGAAGATGAGCAAAAAAAATGCGTAAAGGGGTGGAAATGGGTGAAAGTCGGTGAAAATCCAAAAATGCCGTATCCCCCATGTGGAAGAAGCATCAAAACCTATGCTAGGGGCAACAATGATGCCCCTAGGGGGAATGTTTGCCCGGCGCGCGCCCGGCGCGCTACTTTTCTATTAACTATCCCGACTTCAGCCCCAGATTTACCCTCCCATGGAGAAGCCCCCCAAATAGACCACATTGCACTGCACACCTTCCCTACAAAGCACGTTGCAAAATAAAGCAGGATCTGTGATTTCAACCACTCCAACTGTCATTTGTAGTGTAATTAACAAACAACATTGGTCCTACAAGTGTGGGTGTCAATACATTCATTGCAATAGTGCTCCTTACACTCATCACAAACTGTGACGGTGGAGCGCCGTTGGCAACACAACACACACACTTCCGCCTCATCCTAGGCCTCATCTTGCGTGGCGGCCGAGTTGCTTTGGTCAGTCCAAACCTGAGGCGGGACATGCTCCCATGGTCCCCAACAAACGAGACAAAATCAGTAGTCAAAACCTACGCCGGGGGTCACCATGGCTAAGTGTTTGCACTGTGTGCGCACTGCGTGCGCACTGCGTGCGCACTGCGTGCATATTGCGCACGCAGAGGCCAGGATACTCACCCAAGAATACCTGTCACCTGTTTACTAGAGGGAAGACTAAAAGGTGTCAATACCATAGGGTTGGCTAGGTGTCCATCGATACTTCTGGTTGTAGTTATAACCAACAGCATCGTCGAAGAAGAACTGTCCGGTCTTGGTGTCGACTCGCCACCATCGAGTATCGGCGATCGAGAGCCTTCGAGCGACGATGAGCACGTTGATTTCTCTGCAGTTGTGGACGTGGCCATACCGATCGATGATCTTGAGCATCTCGGTTCGAGAATCACCTTGAATTCGACCAAGGTTTTGGTGCACGTACTATCTGTCAGGAAGAGTACTCTGCAAGGCGAATCGAACCGCCTCTACGGATACGAGGCTCGCTGCAGTGTCGGCAATGACAACATCGAGATCCGGGCCGTGTTGACTGTGTACACTTTGTCAATGGGCCTCTTCTAGGGGGAAATGGTTGACAATTCAAATATGCCACATCCTAAATGCTTGAGAAGCCAAAAAAACCCTGGTACGGAACAAAAAACTTGTGAAAAGGGGCCAAAACTAGGGTTCGAGTATTTGCCGACATCCAAAACTTCGCACTGCGTGCGCACTGCGTGCGCACTGCGTGCATGGCATTCCCCATGATGCTCCACGCAACAAAGCGTGGATTCAAAGATTGTCCCGGTTTCCTCAATAGCACCGGAAGGTTGGGGCCCAAAAGAGGGCGGAAATGCTACGTCACCCCTGCATTCTCGGGGGTCTCCAACAAAGGAGACAAAATCAGAAGTCAAAGGGGGAATCCTTGCACTGCACGCGCACTGCGCGCTACTTTTAGACTATGTTCCCCCAGAAGAGCCCCTAGGCACGCCCCTTGGAAACGCCCTTAGAATTAGGTGACCCAAACTGCCCCGGCTCAAGAAAATTGCAAACTACCTTCCCTTCACATAACACACATCATGCACATCTGGAACAGCCATGAACAGCGTATTGGTTGCCCCCCTCAACATCCTCTAATGTAGAGGGGGAGTCGGCCGGGGGTACCTCCTTTCGTATGTGCATCGAAACCTTTGTCGACATAATACGACGACCGTTGCGGCGACAGCCCCGCGGAGGCAATTTCCGCTACGAGATTATTCGGAGTTGAACTACTCACCCTCTGGCGGGTCTTTCACTTCACCAGCCACATCAACCCTCGTAAGTTGATGCGACCAGCCGGACGAAGAATTTGATGGCGAATTCAAATGCGACTTGGCTTGGAATCACAGGCATAGCACAATTCAAAGAGATGGGTAGTATCCTGCACAAAGACATGGTCCAAATAGCCCTTGCAAATAGAGATAAAGTGTGAAAAAGGGTGGAAATGGGTGAAATTGGGTGAAATTCCAAAAATGCTATATCCCCAATGTGGAAAAAGCATCAAAACCTACGTAACAGGGTAACGATGATGCCCCTATGATCTCAAAGCATGGGTCTCCAGTACGGCCAGACGCCCAAATAGTTGCACTGCGCGCGCACTGCACGCGCACTGCGCTTAAGGCTCCCCCAAAACCTACGCTAGGGGTCACCATGATGCTCCTAGCATCTCAGAGTGTGGGTCTCTAGCACAGCCGGGCGCACAAATAGCTGCACTGTGCTAAGTGCGCCCCCTTAGTGCACCCCTAAAAGGCCACCGGTGGGGCACGGGTCCAAAAAGATGTCCGGCGCGCGCCCGGCGCACTAACGTTCCCCCCTAGTGTCACAAAGTATGGGTCTCCAGTACGGCTAGACGCCCATATAGTTGCACTGCGCCCGCACTGCGCTAAGGGCGCCCCCATATACGAGATCTATTGCATCACATTGTGTTTGACGGTTCCAAAGGGACACATCACCTGATGGTCACACACTGTCACCGCATACTTGCACCCTTGTTGCCAATATAGTTCTTGCGGTCCGATCTGTTCGTCCCGCGCACATCACAGTCCCCAATAGCCATGGCACAGAAGTGTAAGGGTTGGGTTGCGGGCAAAACAGAAGATGCAGAATACCAGCCTGGGCCAAGAAAAAGAGATCAGCAGTGATAAAATGAGGATTTTTTCGAGACAAAAATCCTGACCTTGGCATTGGTGCACCAAATGGGCACTGAGGGGAGCCCCTTTGCTGCACACACGGTGCGCTTGCACTGAGTGCTTCTTTTAAGAAATACATTCCAAGAAAGGCTTCAAGTTGACCGCCTTACAAACGCCCACCCACACTAGCCTCTGAATCGCCCTTCAAGCCCCCCCCTCTCTTTTTGTTCCAGCACTAGGCGGGTGTAGTAGCCCCAAAGAAATATCTGATGTCACACTTGCAACCATCTTTTACTGGTAGCCACTGGCAACCACATTACTACTTTGTCCCACAACTCCTTGGTCCAGCTCGCTGGGCAAATACGAGCTGCGCTCAAGGCGCCCCCTGATCCCTTTTAGTCGGTCTGAAACATGCTTCTAGTGGAGGCTGCAGACATACTGCTGCCACTCTACCACCAGACGCCCTGGAGCAACCGCCAAGAGCATCGACTGACGAACAGACAATTGTCGTCCGATGACCGCCGACAACCCGGCAGTTGGCAAACTGCCAACTGCCAACTGGGCTCTCTTGAACAAAACCCTTATTCCTTTGACAAACGCTGGCACTGCCCCAGCCAACATCGTGACAGCATAATGCCACCTGCCAGGAGAGAATTTGTACTTTTGAGAATCACGTAAAAACAGCATACCCTACCAAATACCACTTGCCGCTTGCCTTTGACGTGCATGGACTACCAAATCCACGACCGACAACCCGCACCGCAATACTGCAAAGAACACAGAGCAAAGCTTCATCAAATCACATTTGAAGTCTCATCGGTGACTAGCGCTTGCACACATGAATGGAACGCATGCGCACTGGAGTAACCCTGAACACACAATGTGGAAAGAAATGGCTGCGCCTCACCGCCACGGATGCCAGCGTGGCAGTGTGAAATCTGTCCCCTTGCATTTTGCGAACCAAGAGCACATGGCACATTCTCCTTTACATTGGCCATTGAAGACTGTGGGACTGGGAGTGGCTCCACGTGGGCACCAGTAGCAAGTGCCGTGGTGCATTGTTAACCGCAGGTTCCGGGGAGTCCCGCAGTTTCGTGGCCGATCCCACTTTCATGAGTTCAGGGCACACACAGGGCCCTGGTGGTCAAACAACAAAGAAATCACATGAGAATATATGATGATCCAGAGGGCAAGAGTTGGCACCAACTGCCCCCAAACGCATTGGAAACAGCCCTGTGCAGCGGCCTACGGCGATACAGACGCAAAGTGCTGAAGGCGCACTCCGCACACACCAATGCATATCTGAAACGCGTCGGACACACCGGAACTCGCCTGGCAGTCGCGGCCACGGTACAGAGCATTCCAGAAATTGGATGATAACCCCAAGGGTCGGTGTTGGCTGATCGACGGCGACGCCTACTGACAAGACCGACGGCGGTGCAGAGGTGACCGACAGCCGTACAGAGCTAAGCGGCAGGAGGACACCTCAGCATGCACCTTTGCCCAAAGTGACCATCCGCAGCTCAGCAGAATTGACGCCAAGGTGCATGACATTGGCATACCGCACCAGAGAGCCAAGTGCCAAGGAGGAAGAAGGTCTCCACAGTTTGGGACACCGGTTTTCATGTACAAGGGAAACGCATTCTGGAGGAGGGTACAGCACACGCCTCTGCATCCCTACAGACCCTGTCCTTCCTTCTACACCGGAGCCTGTGTTGTGTCACCTACTCTGCCCCATGCAGACACACGATTCCTCAGGAGGTGGTGTGTAGTAAGGCTGCGCCACACGCATAGGCGGGGCCCACTGCACATACACTTCCAAAACTTGAGTATGTGCGCTATCTCCAAATCTGGGGCTTACAGGCTGGCACAGTACCTCAACACGCACGCAAGCCTGGGTGATGTGCTCCGTCAGCGTGATATCTTCCGTGTCACTTCTTACGAACCCAGAAGAGAGGCCATCCCAAACGGCCCTGTCCTGCAAAAGCCTGGGTGGTGAACTTCAGCGCTTCAAAAAACATGTTTGGCAGAAGTCACGAGTAGAAGAAGGACGGGTGAAGGCAAGGATATCGGCGAGCAAAGGCGGTTATTGGCAGTTGAATGTGTATTAAGGTGAACTTGGAGGTCATTAAGAAAGCGTTGGTGCCCCGGGCACCCGCTAAAATAGGCATGGCCATGAAAGGGCAGGAAATGATGTGTGTCGAGCACTGTCCCTGGCTCAAAAAACAAAAAGGAAAAGAAATTGTTTCGTCCTGTGACACTTGGTACACCAACTACCAGCGGTAACCCCCAAGAAACGCCAGCCAACCCGGCGGTCAACCGTCACAGGCCAAAACGGGTCGATACCTTCCTTAACAAGGAAGAAGCACAAAGGGCTTTGAATGCATCGTCAGCACCCTGAGATCCGGCATCATGACAAAATGCCGGAGCAGACCTCCGTGGCCGGGGTGCAGTGCTCGTCCACGCAGGAGATACAGCTGGGACTCATGGTCCGACCCAGGCAGGCCAACTTGCAGTGCTGGGACCCGCAGGTGGACGACACCGCGTAGCACTCCGCGCAGGGCCTCGTGAGGTTGAAGGGCAACCCCATGGCCTTCTTGACCACACAGTGCTCGTTCATGCTGAGCTTGAGGATGCTGTAGCAGTGGCTGCTGTAGCCACTGAGGATCTGCCGGAACATTCCGGGCTCGGGGCCCATGGCCTTGTACTTCAGTGCGGTCTCCTTGTCCAAGGCCGTGCACACGTTCTTAGGGCCTTTGTCCTGCTCTTTGCTGGCAAACGCAATCAGCAAACAAAGCGCGATCAGGAAAAGCTTCTTGTGCATGTTGTGTAGGGCAGTGGGAAATATCCTGCGGACAGAGGAGTGGTGCGCGCTGAGGAGGCACAGGCCTAAAATGCCGCAGACTAAACTCGGTGAACATGGCAACTGAGAAATACGGCCATCCAATTCTGCGATAGCGCAACAACATGGCACGTAGCGATGGTGCTGGGTCCGCAAAAATGCAGCACGAAAATGCCGAGCCAAAGCCTCCGTGAGTGCAACATTGCACTCAGGGGGGGGGGGGGTTTGCCCCGCGCGCCCTGCGCGCTACTTTTATGATGACTTTCCCAGATTTGAGTCCCAAAGTTTACCATTGCCGTATGAAGCCCCCGAGTAGACCAATAGCTGCCTCTTGCCACCAAGTGAAGCAACAAACCATCCGTGCACAACATTGAACAAGAAAAGCAAAGCTGAATCACCTTCACAACTTTGTTCCACCAAATTTGTTCACTCAAATTGACTAAGCAAGACTGTTCAATAAACAGTCTTGTCCCCACAAGCGTGCGGGTCAATACATTCCGTACAATAATTCAAATAACATTCACCACATTCTGTCGTAGTGTGCTTTTGACGGCACAATGCACATATATCAACCTCCTCCTCAACAACCTCAGAATCAAAGAAATCTCCTCGCGTGCGGGAGGTCCATAACCATCCATGTCAACACATCGGCGGAGGTGCCAGGAGCCAAAGGACAAATCCATACAATATTCCCCAACATATCAACGGTATGGAATCTATAAAGTGTGTCATAAAATATGGGAAGTGGGGACAATGGTTGAAACGATTCAACCTGTCCGACCACCTAATTTCTTGAACAACATGATTCAAAAAACCCCATACATGGGCCACACTTCGCCGCCATCCGATCTCCGAGCAATCTTTACTGCGCGACATGAATGCACCACTCCGTCCGTATCCCCAACTCAAGGGGCCACGCCAAAGCGTGGGAGTCCGTATCCCCAACTCAAGGGGCCACACCAAAGCGTGGGAGTCCGTATCCCCAACTCAAGGGGCCACACCAAAGCGTTCGAGTCCATCACCCCAACTCGAGGGGCCCCCAACGTAGAGCAGCAAACTGTGAACCGGTTGTCCTCAATAGCACCAGAAGGTTAACTATAATTGGCCCGGTTTTCTCAATAGCACCGGAAGGTTGAAGGCCCACAATTGGGCAGATTGGCTACATCACCCCTCATAACCGCTGCCTTGTCAAGGATCCCATCCCAAGGGTAGAGATCGGAAATACCCCAAAAAGTTGCCTTGCGCGCGCCGTGCGCGCTAATGCTCCCTCAGGGGTGCTCCAAGGAGACTCATAATTGTTCAATCTTGAGGGGAAACCCTGCGAGAATCGGTGGAGGGGAGGGAGGCGGGGTTCCATAAAGGCTGGTTGGGCACCGTGTCTCACACCAGTGCCAGTGCGGAGCGGGGGTGGGGGAGGTGGGGTTCCATGACGGCCGGTGGAGTATTGTGTGGTACACCAAAGCGGAGGGTGTTCCTTAAGGCTGTTGGGGTCCCATATGGTACACCACGTGCCCATTGCGGTGGCGCAAGGGGAGGGCTCCAGCCGTTCTGCTTCTCCGTTGGAACCGTGGCCCCTGGAGGATTCATGCGTACGGCATGAACCTTCAGGTCATGGGCAACACACACGCCATGTGACTCCCTGCCTGCAGTGCACCAACACCGTCCCTGTGCGGATGAACGGCAATGAATGAATGGAACACTGCGTCCATTGGGCCTGTTTGCGGCCCCTTGCCTCAGGCCTTACTGCATAGTTTCTGCTTTCTTTTCATTTTGGGTTGCCTCCGGTGTGGCAATATCAATGCACCTAGAGTACTCAGATGCATCTTCTCCCGACGTGTCTGTTACCATACCTTTCTACGGGGCTACTGTAGCATTGGTCTACTCTAATGCGCGGTAGCCCTACTCCTCCAAACTCTTCCATTGGCAACGGCCGTGCCACTCTCAGGAGCCCAACAATTGCGATATTGTTGCCTAATTTGTAATTTGTGCCTCTTAGAAGGCACTTAGTTCCTTTTCATGCTTGTGGACAGTTGACAGCAATTATGCAGAAGCTATCAGAAAGAAGACAGTAGTAATATGCAACCATCCAACGTTTAGCCATTTCCACGGTGGCCACCCCCCTTGTAACTAGCTTGGTCTGTCACCATTAACGCCCCCCCCCCCCCCTAGTAGCCCCCGCCAAAGTAGTGCATCAGAGTCCCCCCCCCCCACCGACCAACCAAGACTTGAGAAGGGGGGGGGCAGTCGCCAATGATGCGTTTTGGGGTCAGGGGCGGGTCCCTTCCCATGCCATGCTCCTTGGGGGGGGGGGGGTAATGGGGGGGGGGCGTTTTGCCATGACATGGAAGGCCCCGTCCCCCGGGAATGCAAATTGGTGCCGCCCAAGAGGCTGAGTTTGTGAGGTCTTCAGAGGAAAAGCAATGGCCCCTGTGCCCCCTGTCACACTTCAATCTTCTGTCCAGATGAAGTTTGTGAAGTGGTCACTTGGACTTGTACTCTGCCGAAATGACGTGAGTTATACTACATCTGTTTGAGTCACGACGTTCCTCCCAGCCCTGTTACAAAAGGGGATGGGATGGGATGGGACGGTACCTGTTGGAGGGAGGAATTGGGGCAGATGCCAGAACCCTGACCCTGGCCCCCTCCACTGTCTCAGCCACACCCGTGTCAAGGCACCGGAGGCATATGGGTGTATCGACTCTCCATCCGTTTGCATGCAAACCCTCTCCAGCCTGTTCCCTGTCCTCTGCATTGCCCTAGAGGTGTTAGGGGCATTGGACATTGGGCCCAAAATGGGGTCAAAGTCTGGATGGCCCTTCACCAATTACGCAACTCCTGCCCTTGCCCGGTGTCTGGCCATGTGTCCCTGTTCTCCCGTGTGCCCAATGTACAAAAACACCACAAATTACTTCGGTCATCGTGCGGTTATGCAGTGCAGGACCATGAGTGCCTGTATACAGGCCCCAGCGTTCCGCCCCATTTTCTTGAGACCCTTGTATATCTCCTCACAATCAGTGATGTCCTTTGGCATCAAGCCGTAGATGCGTGCATCTAATAGGCTCATTACTTTCGGTCCCAAATTACAATTGCGCGTCATGTGAATACAGTTCCGACGCCTCCTGTGGCGCGGACAACACCCTCGCGCCTCAGTGCGTCATTACCTTTGGTACACAATTGCATTGGGTCCCAACTTGATATGGTGCAGGTACAGGTACGGCATTTCGAATGGGGTGTGTACAAGCAAATGTTTCTGGCCTGACTGGTGGGCACAACCACATGGGGTCCAGGATGATAATGGAGCTGGCAGCCTGCTCCCCCAGCCCCCCGTTATTGGCCACAAGGTGTCAAGGGGGCCCTAATTCTCGCTGTGGGCCGAAATAGAAGGGGTGCCTTTGGAGCTTCGGAGCGTCTGGCGTCCCCCATTTGGTCTTGGCAGTCCCACAGGTCGTCACAAAGCCCAACGCAGATCTCATCCGTCACGGAACCTTGGATCAGGCCCATTGCGTTCTGCAGAATCGTGCCAGCCTTGAGATTTTCCAACCGGTCGCGACCCAACCCCAACCCCAACCAAACCTCTCGCGGCCAGACCAAATGGAATACGATTGTGTAGTGCTGTCCCTCACCGCTCCACAAATGCGCTATCCTCAACTCAGCACCTGACGGGGGTGTCCTGCACATGCGCACAGCACCCCTAAGTCGCCCCTCCAAAAGGGCCTATGACACACGGATTGAAGGAGGAAACAAACCAAGGCAATTAACCCCTTCTCACTGGTGTCGCTGTACTTCAGCCTTGTAGAGCTGTATCCATGTAATTGTTCTTCCTGATCATTTATTCCTTCTCCACAGCCAGGTAACCGCATCCTACGAAGCATGCATCCACCCATCGCCATCCCCATTCCTATCCAGCTACGTCATCCGCAGAGCGAGTGTATGAAACTGCCAATCTGGGGGAACCCAAGCAAGGGCCTTCACACAAGCCCGCGCACTCGAGAATGTTGAACCAGTCCGATTTGAAGCCAGGTCCCACAGACCGAACACCAATGAAACGCCAGCCACAATGCGTTATGCAAAAACAAGGAAGAATATATGATGGAAATTCAAGGTCCCCGGAAATCATGGCGTTGCCTGGCATATCATTCTTGGATGGGTTGAATCCTGCAGACTGCCACCAATCATTGAACGCCGTCCTTTCATGAAGGGGTGTGGCACCAAAATTATCCACACCAAGAAAATTTCACAATGATATCCCAGCGACAACAAATAAAAATTGTGCAATGCTTGGGTAAAGATTGGAAGTGCAAACCAGACAAATTGGTTGATGTGTTCCCACGGGTAATGCTAGCACTGATCACCCCCCTGCTTGGATATGCCTGTGAGGGACTGTCTCTTGTTCAATTTTCACTCCGCTGTTCTCGATGAGGAGAGAAATCTTGTTAACACGTTTTGCACAGCATTAGCTGAGCCTGAAGCCGATTCCCTTTGGTGGCGCAGAGCAAATCTAAAACTTGGATAGGGTGGTAGTAGGCATGCTTGCGTTACGCATTCCCAATCTGACATTGCATAGTAGGCATATTAGGCAACTATGTACAAAATTAATCACAACGTGACCATTTATGCTCACTCTAGTAACTCTACTGAAGGTCAATCCAGCTCATTATCATCTGTTACAGGATCAATGCAGGGATGCTTTGGAACAGGGGAAAGGGTGTGTGTGTCTGAGACCGAAGGGTTTGTTCGCCAAAAAATTTTCCGGGATAAAATATTACTGCGCTTTGAGTGGTGCACATGGCTAGATTCTCCAGACACCCATCCCAGCACCCGATGGCCAAATCGAGTAAAAAACATATGAGAGAGGGAGAAAACATGCTTTACCATTAGTGTACTGCCACGCATTCCCAATTACAACCGCCTTGGGAGGTACCAAGGACTTCCAAGGCCACCAGACACACATTGCGCGCTTGTCTTAACAAAAACGGCTGAAAGCGCCTATCCCACACAGCCAGGGCTAGCAACAACCAGGACAACCAGCAGACTTGGGACCCCACAACATTTTGTCGCCTCAAATTGAAAATTGCTATGCCTTCCGCAAGTCCATCTCACAGAGAATTGCTCCTAACAACGTACCACAGAGTGGGCCCAGTGTTCTGCTTGATTGACTGAAATAGCCCAAAGATGGCCGGTCAGGCCCCATTGAACCTTTTTCTCCTATTTCAACACCCTGACCAAGGACGTGCGTTCCAGGGCTTTTCTTGGGGCAACCACCGATCGCCCCCCCCCCCGCCCACCACCACAGAACCCGAAACATCCAAGAGGCCTGAGGCAGGCTTTGGTCATCATTTGGTAGCAACAAGGGAACAAACCCCCCCATGGGGGGCCATGTGGCACCAATTCACAGCATATTGGCTGCATAAGGCCAACCAAATTCCCTCTGAGCCCCCCGCCCCAGCCCCCCAGCCCCTCTCCCCCGCGCAAGGCAGTCCCTCGTTGACACGGAACAGGTGCGTAGGCAGCCCTGGATAAGAGTGGGTGCATGCCAGCAGCTTGAGCGAGGGTATAGTGGCACGTGCCAAGCGGGCAGGTGAATCCTTGTGGTGGGGGTTCCAAGCGGGTCCAGACACGTATGCCACACGGAGCTGCCTTGCGCCGCTGGATCGGGCCTTGGATGGCAGGTTCGGCGTCCATACACTTGTGGCAGGGGCAGTGGCTGCCGCCAAGAAGGGGATACTGCTGGCGTAGTATGCCGTGCATCCACCAGGTCTTGCTTTCCCTGAAAACGGCGGCGCCTCTCGCCCAAACCCTCCTCTTTCAGATTCAGCCCCAGGCGTGTTCGTGGTGCACAAAGTAGGTTGCCAGGAGTGAGAGGACGCTGTCATTTGCACATTAGAGTCGCGTCGTGGGCGTCAAGATTCCTTTCGCATTTCATGCTGGGCACACCCCGTGTTGGATCCGAATGAAGCCTCGTGAAGTTGGGAGAGGAGGGGTCGGAGCAGCGATGGACGAGAGGTGAGCACTCTTCACAAATCGGTATCCTTTCAACCTTTTGTCACCAATGCGGGGGTGGGGAGGAGGGGCGTGCCACACCCCACCTTCGGCAAGTTTCGTCGGTCGAGCCGAAAAAACTTCTCCAGTGGTCGTGACGGATCAACTTAGACCTTCCTTCAGGCGCCAGGACTGGTTTCGAATCCGCCTCGGGACCACACTGCATGCTCTTCTGCAGGATTGTCTACCCAGCGCCTCGTCTCCTGCTTGCAATGGTACTCTGAATTCGCTGGTCTGTGGTATGACAGGGATTGCGGTCTTTTGCCTTCTTTTGCTCAATGCAGATGTGTTCGACGAATGGCCGCTGAGCTCTTCAAAAAAACGGGGCGGGAGAGGGGGCTTGAAGGGTCCTCCACCCCGACACTTGAAGGTTCATGAGTCACTGTTCACAGCCTCTGTCCGATGTCACAAGGGTCAAATGCGGGAGAACGTAATTCCGAATCAAAAGCACGAGCCGGTGGTGCGCCGACACGGCGTCACTCATGTGAACGAAAGCCTCCGACGCAAGCGCGTGCAGCAGCCAAAAGAACTGCTCGAAAGAGGCCGGCGACTCGACCGTAAACGTGGGTGGGACTAAGCGGAAGGACTCATCAGAGCCCGGCCGCCGCGCGAGCCTCACCTCCGTGGCCCTCAGCGACTGCACCCACAAGGGCCCCAGGGCCCCAGCCACGGGGATCCCACAGCCCTGCACGAAACGGGCGAATTGCGTGAGTCCAAGCTCGAGTCCCTCGCGCTCCGCACGCTGCACCAAGTCCTGCATCCTCAACCCCGGTCGGGCTGGCGATCGCGCATTGGCGGCACCAGCGCTTTGTGCCGGCGACGATTGCGAGCGCGCGCGCGCAGCTCGTGACGGGGAGGTCGCGCGCGAGCAGCAGTAGCAGCGGTACAGCCGCAGCAGGTCGAGACCATACTCGGCGACGATGTCGCGGAGGGTCGTGCTCTGGCGATCGCCACACACATTCTGAGGGTCCGTGAGGGGCGCGTCACCCTCGGGCACGGGGCTGCGTGGATCCTGCAGGTGGTCCGCAACCCACCGCAGGTCGCGATGCTGCGGGGGCAGGGACTGTAGGAGGGCGCTGTGCTGGGCGCTTCCGAGGGATGCAGTGCTATGCAGCAGCAGGACTCGTCCTACGGAGGCCAAGGCCTGGTCCATGGCGTCGAACTTGGCGGTCAGAAGCTGCTGCTGGGTCCCGCAGCACGCGTGCAGGGGCTGGAAGCGCTGCCCACACTCCTGTTGGGGGTGCCAGGGCTGTCCACAACCGGCAACAAACACGCTGTTTGTCTTCCATGGCCCTCACCCCGCAGCAGCTGATCCTAACGTGACACTCCTGTGCCAGTTCTTAAAAAAAAATGAAGGAATTGTGCGCTGTGGCCAAAATTTGCGCATGTGAATGATCGCCAGGCCCCTACTGTTGCCACCTGTTGTGAGAAAGCTTGTGATTGAATCCTTGTACACATGTCAAATTACACTCAAACACTTCGGAGCCACCAACCAACACATCTTAACACGGGTGAGATGTGGACAAAACGCCAAAATGCCCGGCATACGGCACAAATCCTTCCAAAGACACACCATGCACAAACTTTTCGCACAAAAGTTGTTCAACAGAATTCGCCCCCCTGTGCCCCCTTCCCTGACACACAGTGCGTATGTGGGTGATGGGCGTTGGGGGGGGTAAATAAACATCTTGTGTGCAAAAATTCCGCCTGGAGGTGTGTGCCACAATCCTGAAATGCATGGGAACAATTGTGCCAGATTCCCTCGTCCTGTCGCTCTGATTACCAGAGTGCACAAGACGGGTCCACCAGAAGACGCTGCAGATTCAGGCACAACAAACATGACCAAAGGATTGAAACTCAGCGCTTGCAATGCTGTCTGAAAAAAGAGCATGCCACAAGCCAAGAGAAAACCATAAAATCCCCCAAATGGCGTTTAGTGGTGGGGCCGATCTTGGGTACTGCTGATCATCCCCCACGTCCTGCCAAAAGTGACGCCCGGCTTGGGGACCCAAACAGCGATGTAGAGGGTTGAAAGGGGTTGTGAGTGATTCAGGGTGAGGATTGTGGATAGCCCTGGAGAATTGCGGAGGATTGTGCGAGTGAGGAGACTGTCGTGACGTAGATTTGAGGAGTGGTGAGACCATTGTGGCCCAAGGTTGTAGAGATAGCAGAGATCTACCGATGATTGACGAGGCAAACGGGTCTTGTAAAATCGTCGCAACCCTTTGCACAGCGGCCCCCGCTCGCTCCTATATTTTGTGCAGGGGTGGCCCCTCTCGTGAGGTCGGTCTGGGACGGTGTAGGGATCGCCTATCGCTCCAGGGCTCAGGGTGGGCGATTACGTACACCCCCAGCCCCTGCTTTGCTAAGGAGTGGCCACACATATGTACAATCGGTGCACGCAGTCATTACTCATGGTGCGTCTATCCAACAGTTCGCCTACACTTCTTACTTTCTCACATGCAGCTCCATCTGCACACACTACACTTCGAAACAATATACGCGGGTGCGGATGTCTCTTCATTCATGGCTCGGTGTGCTGACAGAATTTGCACAGTTCACGTGGATGATGGGAACGCTTCACACGGTGCTTCGAATCGATTCCATTCGATTCCATTCCGTTGGACTCGCTTCCACTCGACTCAACTCAATCCCATTTAAATTCATGCAGTCCCGGAAGCCTGGTGCAGGGGTTCGAAATACAAAGTTTATACTGCACGGCAGACTGTCAGTGACACGCAATGGTATGGGCCAACAAGGTCACCATGGTAACGGGGATGGGATGAGATGGGATGGGCACGGTACTGGCATCGCTATCCCTGGATAGCCCCCTCGCTTCCTCATGCCCGCTGATTGTTTGGGGGGATTGTTTGCTCGGCGCGCTACTTTTGTGCAAGTATCCTAGACCATGGCCCCAGATTTACCATCCCCCAGAGAAGCCCTCAATCAGACCAGAAAATTGCCACCCTACCAGCCAAATATACCTCAGCGTCGTCCCACTATTCTGAAAACCAGGGGCAAAAACATGCGAAAAATGCCAGCATGCCCAAATCCCTGGGAAGGTACCACACAAACATAAGCAAAATCATCCTTAGCTAGGAAACGCACCGCGAACATCGTTGGTGGAAGGATTGACGGGAACAACCCAAATGTTGTTTGGACGTCTGGGTTGTTTGTAGAAGGGGGCGGGACTGCTATTGGCGCATGGGCGGGGAGTACCTGTGTGATGCCTCCAGCGGCTTCTCCCATGTAATCCTCCAAAAGCTTCACACTCGCCATAGAGCATTTCAGCGCCCGCTCCAATTTTTCAATGCGCAGGTCCTGCACCTGCAACATCTCTGCCTCTGTCATCACTTGCTGGGGACTAGCAACCAACGACCTTACAACCCCTGATGGCTGCACTCTGTTAGGCACCAGTGCACTTTGAGGGGGTACATCAACACGGGGGCTCACAGGAGTGCCCATGGTTGGGCCGATGGAAGGCAAGGGCACAATTGGTCCCTGGGGAGGATGGGATGAGGCAGCGATCGGGACTTGCGGGGGCTGTGGGGTGGGGTTTGGGGCTTGTGGGGCTTGTGGGGAAGGGACCGGGGCTTGTGGGGCTTGTGGGGGAGGGATCGGAGCTTGTGGGGCTTCTGTGCAGGCAGCAGCAGGTGGAAGCACGACTGGCGGGGCAGCAGAAAGGGGCACTGATGGGGGTTGTGGAACTTGGGCACTGGCAGCAGGATCCAAGGGTGGTGAGAACGGCGGGGACATGGTGTTCGGCGAGAACGACCGAGGGGATCCTTGGGGCTCGTTAGATGGCTCACTGGCCCCTGATGACTGCCCAGGCGTTGTTGAGCGGCTATCAGGATCCTGAGGCAAAGGGTTGACACGAGCAAACTCCACGACCACAGCACAGCAGTACCCTGCGAGCACCCTCTCTAATGGGATTCCAGCAGCTTCCGACCCGTAACCATCGACAGTGCTCAGTATACAACTCGCGGGCGGACTTGGGTTGCTGCCTCCTGACCTGCCTTGCGTTCATTGTCGGAGCGTTGGCGGATGACGTTGCAGAACAAGCCTGTCTCCCAGGAGAAGGTGCACCAGCTTACACCGCAGGCACGGGCTCGGCGAAGTAGCCTCCCCACCTGGTACAGCGGGTAATCGAACAACTACTCTACACCATTATCCCGGAGGGGAACTTCCAGGAGGGGGTTGGCTGTGACAGCGTTGACATCAGCTGTTTGGTAGTCGCCAGCAAACCAGGGCTGGGGCGGCGTATTGCTGGGGCAAACGGGCTTTCAATTGAGGGGGGGGCAGGTCGATAGAGCCCCCTAGCTAGGGGGCGTGTGTGCACAGCGCACACACAGCGCGGGCACAGCGCGCACAGCGCACGCACAGCGCGGGCACAGCGCGCACATGACAGGAAGAAATTGGGGGTTTTTGCTACAATTGGCAATATTCTTGCCTATACAAACCATACTACACCCCCACAACGTTGGACAGCCTGATGTTTCCTTGTTTAGCTCTGGCACGGACAGGTGAGGGAGCGTCGGACCTTCCTTCACGGACACCCGGGCGAGCTGCTCTCGTAGTCGCTGAGTTTCTCTGGCTTGCTCCGCGAGTCTCTCCTCGGCGGAAGCGTGAGGCTGATGTGATTCTGAGGCTGGTTGCATTTCATGCCCGTCCATGGCACTTATTATGAAAAGAAGACAGAAAAACTGCCTAAGTATGGTAGTGCAAACAACAGTTGAGGCGAGGCTCAACTAGTGATTTCTGTGCTGCCGGCTGATGAGGAGGACGAATCAGAACTGTCTGCACTTACACTAGAGCCACTGGAGATGTATTGGGCAAATCTCGAAAAAGATACCACAAACCTATAGGAAAGGATGCACAACAACACATACCCATGCACTAGAAATGAGGGCAAAGCATGCATGCAACTCATATAAATGCATAACAAGGCTCATTGTTACGGGTACTAGGCACCACTATGTAGGTTGAGCATGGTCCTGTACAAACTTTGTGCACAGCGCGCGCACAGCGCGGGCACCGCGCGCGGACAGCGCGCAAAACGCCCCCCTATACCCTTCCCTCCCCCAAAAAGGGCTCAATTGACGGGACCCCCAAAATCCTACCAAGACTGACCCCCGGGCCTCGGAGGCGACCCAGACCCAAAAATCGGCAAAAAATGAAAATGGGATTTTTGGAATCAGTGCGTCGAGGGGGTTCAGAACAGTCATCATTTGCCATATATTTGATGAAAAAAATTTGACCATTTTTAATGCCCAAAAAAAATCTTCGGAGTTCAATGGAGTCTAATGGCGCCTGTCAATTGAGCGCTTCCCCCCCCCCCAGATTTTGGGGGCTCTATTGACCCCCGCCCCCTCCGCACTTGAAAACCCGGTATGCCCTGTCATTCGTCTTGAGGTAATCTGCGACGCTGTATCAACTTCCACTGCACCTTCGGAGCACTTAGAACTTAGAAATCAGGCGGGTCGCAGAGGCCTCCACGTCAACAGGGTGGCGTTGCAGGGCTGGGTCGCGGAATCTTCGACTGCGGTTCAGACGTGTGTGGGGACGTGAGTTGTGCTTGTGCTGGGATGGTGGGGGGAGGGGGAGGGGGCCTGTGTCTGGGAGTGGGGACAAACCATCCATGCATCTGAATTGTCCTCTCTATACAACCCTGCTCCAACACGAACGGAGGCTTCATGAGAGGGGGGGGCGATACAAAAATATTGTCCGGAACCTGCAGGAATGGGCTTTTCAATGAAGTGTGATGAGGGAGAGGGGGCTGATGAGATTTAGGGCGGAATACAGGGTCGGCACCACAAACACACACACACCACAAATAGCCCCAACCCTTTGCACAAGCACGGTCAAAGTCCGAGAAAACGATGTTCCACCAGGTTCCCGCGCTTAAATAAGGCCGTACCTAATTGCGACCTACAGGAAAGCGGTTCAGGGGTGTTTGGGCGCCGAAAACACTAAAAGGTCAAAATGAGAGGGTTGCCATCTCAAGCAGAATGTTGTGATGAGCAAAATGACTCATCACAGGGATGTGTTCCCAGGTCACAAATATATCATCTTGCATCCTTGACCACAAACCTACGGGCAGAAAAACAACGAACCAACAGGGTGGCCGTGCTCAGACATGGCAGTGTTAGCGCAAAAGGGGGGGGGGGGGTCTAAAGCTTCCAGAATCGTACGCAACCTTTTACAGTCATCTTCAAATTCGGTGACTTTCCAACACCCTTTCACAGGGAAGGAATGCATCTTAAGGACCTTGGGCTGTTGGATCCGGCCTCGACCTGTCCTTAGTCGGATAGCGTGAGGCAAGACACTCTCCTCACCAACAGAGCAAGAGGCACCTCCCTTGCACAGCCTCAGGTCTGCTCCCAGGATGTACGGCCATGGCCGCCTGCACTGGCTTCCTCACCTCTCGGCGAGCACATGCTGCACACCATACTGGGCTGTTCTGTATTGACTGCTCTGTCCCTGGGTTAGGCCAGGCAACACTTGGCAACCTCTCTGATCCTGCCGGTCTCCAGATGGGGGGCTTCAAGAGGAATTCCAAAACCCTTCACTTCACAATCCTTTACAACCGTCAACAATGCTCCACAATCCCCTGCAGTTCCTGTGCACCCTCGACAACCTCTGCCCGGTTCTCCACAACAATTACACACGAAATGAGGCATAACCACAGGCTGCCCCTCCCACTACTCGTACCACATTCAGCCACGCAGAACCTTTTTCTCGATCCGCTTTTTGATTTTCTCCAAGATTGCCCGGAATGCCGTTGGAGGGCTGGGTTTCCCCAGCGGCGTGAACTGCCATTGCTTCTCCTGCCTCTCTAAGGAAGCCACAATGACACAGACATGCGGGCCACAAATCTGTGCATCTGCAAACTGGAACCGTCCCAAGGACTGTTGCGCATGCATCGCTTCCAGCCTCAATCCAGTGTGATTCTCGAAATTCCCTGCATCCGCTAGCAACACGAAGAATATGGCCTGAATGGCCGGTTTCAGGGCCTCAAAAGTCACAATGACCCGTTCTCTGTATTGCTTCTGATGGCCCTGGGAATCGAAAGTGCGCTCTGCCATATGAAAGGCACTTGCCTTGTGTAGGGGGAGCGATACGTGCGCGGCATCAAAAGGGATGCCCGCAGCTGTCATGGCAATCGTGGCCAAGTGTACTTTGTCCTGGGGACTGGGACACATCCACTGCACTTGTACACCGACGGTGGCATGGCTGATGGCAATAGGCCCCTTATTCATACCATTCAAGGGCAAGAGTCAGCAGCAGAGTTGCCTTCACATACATGAGGGCATGTCCAAATCAACCTGTGACAAACAAAGTTGCCTTGGGCTGAAAAACCTCGAGCACCCATGCCAACAAAGATTGCTCCTTCTCATACCCCGAATATTACCTCCCCCCTACCCTGCACAGCCCTGTGTGTGCCATGGTACACTGGTAGACATCCGTCTTTCTGCCAAGCTGTACCTGTCCGTTGCTAAATCAATGTCTGTTTTCGTGATGGTTTTGCTCACAATGCCTGCTCTGCTCTCCTTTAGTACATCCTCCTGCTCTTGCTCCTGTCACACCTGATTCTGCTTTCCATGATCTCCTTGTCTGCTTGCTGCAGAGTGCAGTGGTGCTAGGTAACTGACCAAATAATTGTCCTCTCAACAGATCAAAGCCAATGTCCCATACTGAGACTGAACCCTACTTTCCTCCAGAGCGGTTCTTATGGGAAAAAAAACGTGACTCCGGTATTTGTGACGTTTGCCAAACATGTCTTGCACAGCCCCTCCCATGTCCCTTCCCATGAAATCTTTCTCTTCTCAAAAGAAAGCAATATGTTGGTCCTTGCTTTGTGCAACTGGCTTTGCTTGGATGCTGTTGATCCTGTCCCACCTAGGTGTGTGTATGCACATGATAATGCACTTGAGGCAGAGGCAACGCAGGCATCTGAACAATGAACACGATCAGTCCATAACACTCTGTACTCTGAATGATGTAGCCAAAATGTGGCTGCGGCAGGCGAAGCCTTTACTCAGGTGTGAGATAGATGTGTGGGCTAAAAATGAATGGAATGGCAGCAACTAGAGACGCTGACAATGCTATGTACAGGGGACATATCGGCTCAACCTGAGAGGGGGGCTGCACAGGCAGTCAACAAACTTAATATCCTCATGATCTAGAGATCAGTCACCAATACCCTCTGCCACAATATCTGAGCCCCGCCTGCCGCCCTGGCCGTGGCAAAACAAAAGTTATTTGCTTAACTTTTGTTTCTTTGACAGGCCCAAGGACAATTAGCCTTTTCATGGACCCATCCATGTGGGGTCACTGTCAATTTTGGAAGCAAAATCATGACCACTTTCTGCAGCCCCCAAGCCCACCAAAATTTCGTGGCACTTTTTCCATGGACCCCTCTCACATCATCATCAAATGTTGGAAACAGTATCATGAGCAATTTTTGCAACCCTGAAGACCACCCAAATCTCCAAGCACTTTTGCCAAGCATTGGAGCCCTGCCAAGTGTTGTGCAAATGTTGGGTGAAAAATTTGAAGCATCTCTGCCACCCAACCAAAAGATTTTTTGACGAAGCTGCCGCAGCCCCGGGGGGGCGACTACCAACGGTCCTGATGCGACCACCCCCCCAGCTATCTGTCAAAACTTGGGGGGGGGGGGCAGTTGGGGGGGGTCCAGCCGGGGGTCGGGGGGGGGGGTTCCTGCTGGGGGTCGGGGGGGGGGGTGTTCCTACCGGGGGTCGGGGGGGGGGCGTCTGGCCGGGGGTCAGGGGGCGCCCAGCCAGGGGTGAGGGGGGGGGGGGTTAGGGTTGGGGTTAAGGTCACCGAGCTAGTGGAACCAGTCTTGGTTTTATAACCCTTTTTAGTGTCTAGGGTGGACCTACCAGGTTTAGCAAGCTGATTTCACTTTGTCAGGAGCCATCCATGTGTGAATCATTCTTGATGTCCCTCACCAGTCATAGCTGATGTTCCCTTCCCCACCAGCTCGGTCCCAATATTCAGTCTTGATTAGGGTTAGGGTTAGCCCTAGGGTTAGGGTTAGGGTTAGGGTTAGGGTTAGGGTTAGGGTTCGGGTTAGGGCTAGGGTTGCTGTTAGGGCCTGCAGCCCTCCTGTAGCCCTCCTTCAGGTCAAAATTTTTTCTTGTTGTTTTAACACAAATATGAATTCTCTACAAAATTTTGAGTATTTTGAGTATAAACACATAGTATGAAAAAAAAAATTGGCGCCTTTGGCGCCGGACAGTTTTCTCTAGGGACACTTGTTGAGGGCCGACCCGGCACCACTATCTTTCAAGACCCGGGGGGGGGGGGAGGGGGGGGGGGGGGGCTGGGGGGGGGTCGCATACAAGGACCCGGCCCGGCTGCCCCCCCGGGGCCGCAGCTGGCAACAGTATGAGATCATCACAGAAATAGGGACGCATATCTTACTATATTTCACAGTGCAACTTTCTCCCCTATCCATGACAAGGGTTGCTATGATACAACATCGCAACATCGCCAAAGTCATGCACAATGGTAGCCGTGCCACTATGCTCATGAGGCGCTTAGCCAAAACTGGGCACCTGTTGATCATTGGCGAGAAGTTGCGGCCTCCAATTGGGCGTGTGTTTGCCTGTACCACACTATGACATTGAGCAGAATTTGAGGGTCAAAAGTTGCCCACAAATTGCCCAGCCCCCATCACCCTCCTGCCCGCCAGATGCATGCCCTAGACCCTATACGCCACCCAGCCCATGGGCGTGGGCAAGAATAGGGAGGCGTCAAGCTCCCCATAGATCTCAAGGACCGCCAGCAACATAGCGGCCTCCAACCCAAAAGAGCAATGACGCGACGGGTGCTCCGCTGGCCAATTTTAGAGGGAACCTAGAACGTAGGCGTTCCAAAGTGTGCACCACCCACATACTTGCTGACTGAAATGAGGACAACCGTGGCGCACCGAATGTGTACTCATTTTGAGTGGGTGAAAGTGGGTGAAATAGGCAAAATTGTCAGCGATGGGTCTGAATCTTGGGAGGGGCCACAGACCAAATAGGTGTGCCACCAATTTTTGGCCAATTACGAGAAAAACCGCGAGTGGGGTGCATGAATTTGAAAGTTTATTGGGGTATGTGTGCGTGTGGGGGGGGGTGTCGATTGCATTTTGCCACACTGCACCTGTCAAACAACACAAACACAAATCACATGGAATGCGGTGTCCATTTCCTTGCCGTCATGGCGAAAGGTCAAATAGTTGGTCTGTCCTGGTTGGCAAACACATTATGCCCCAAGACGGGCACATTAGAATAGACAAAACAATGATTAAATGTGTGCCAAATGTAAGTACCATAGCACCAGGGCAAACAGGGTACTCTGAATGCACCTTCATACAAAATTGACGAAATATTTAGTCAGCCTGAGGAAGGATACGGAATCCATGGTATCAATTCTACAAAAGCACGCAGTTTGACTGAATTTTCAGTGACAACCCCCCAAAAATGGTAAAAAAGCAATGCATTCCAGACAAATCTACAAATGAGCAAATATGTGACAGAACTACCCTTTGCGGCAGCGAGCACCTGAGCGAATTTTGGATGAGTGAATTAGCCACGTCACTTTATGAGGTGCGCATGGTGCAATGCAGAAGTGTGAATGACTACCCGCACCTTTTGCATGAACAGGTCCTACATGCAGCCCTCAACAATCTGCGGGTGCTGTTGCATGCCCTTGATAATGCTGAGCAACACCAACATCTGGCATACCACCTGGTTATGCCCATGCCGCCTCCACTATGCCATTGCTCTGTGTTGTATTGGTGTGTTGCTGTCAGAGAGTATCTAAGAAATGCCTGTGGTATGGAATAATGTTGATCCCTGCTGTGCTACCACATGGGTCGGTACTGCTCTGGCAGCCACAGTCACTGGGTACTTGGTACTAGATGCATGGAATAAATATTGTACCCTACTGTATTGCCGCATGGGTTGGTAATGCTCTGGCTAATACAGTCAATGGGTATCTGTACTTTGCCTGTGGTCTAAAATGATGCTGTACTCTACTGTACGGCTGAATGGGTTGATACTGCTCTGGCCTACACACTCACTGTGTGTATGTTTGTTGTGATGTGGTTGCTCTTTGGGTCTGTTTGATGCAGAGCAGGGGTGTTCTCCGACTGGTATCAACGATGAGGTGTTGTGTGCCCCCAACCACAACCCCACCCCACCCCACCCCACCCAGCTATCCAACACAGGGGTGGGGGGGGTCTGCTCTGTCAAGTGTGTCATGCATAGCTGGCCTGTTTCTTTGTTTTGCTGTTTCTTTGCGTACATGAAGGTTGTACTTGTTTAGGCAGTGGTACTGCTGCCCCATCCGGACAGCACGTTCCCCAGGAGGTGTGTCGCCATTGTGAGTCCCAGTGGTGGGAGTCACTGTCAACTCAAATGACTAGGAGAAGAAAGAGGGGGAGATTTGCCAGCACACTGGGGTGGGCATTACCTGGATAGACTAGGAATTGATCCTGAAAGTCATCTGAGGTGCCCTCCTTGCCCTGGTCAAGTCATGGCTGAAGAGTGTATGCTAAGTATATCACCATTCCATTTGCTTCACTGTAGGACTGTGCTGTGCTTGTAGCTGTCACGGTCAGAGATCTGATGCAGTGGGAATGCCTCGTTTGCAATTTTTGGTGTGTCTTGCACTCCACTCATGGCTGTACAGTATGTTTCATCAACAGTTCAACATGCTTTCTACAATCCTCAAGCCAAATAACCCCAGCACATTGACCTTTTGGCAATACTTGCGATACTTGCCATTTGGTGCGCGTAATATCAATACCATGTAGGGTGCAACCTGTGGTTCAATCTGCAGAGTTCGGATTTGTGAATGCATGAAATAAAGAGTAATGACACTTGCACACATACACATGCACGAACAATGTCATCCTGTTTTCTCCCTTTAGGATGATTACCGCGCACAGCGTGTGCGTTTTAGGGTAATTCACAATATTCTTGCCTATCTAGCCAATAGTACACCCCCACAACAGTGAGGTCCTGATCACTCCAATCTTTTTTCTTTTGTGTCCCCATGATGATGTCATCGAAATATGCATCACACACATCCCGCACGTCAGCAAGAACCCATTCAATAACTCGCTACCATACAGGAGGGCTGTTTTTCAAGCCTTGCGGCATGCATCAGGGATGCAAGAATATAGGAGTTGATGTGGCTGTACAATTGAGTACTTGGCCAAGTAATCTGATTGAACGCATTCTTCAAATCCACAACAGGCAATAACTGGTTCTTGCCTACAGTGAGGAGAGAGTATGCATCGGTTTCAGTTTGCTCATTGAGTGCTCAATAATTATACTTACCAAAATGAGCTACCCTTTTTCAATGGCATGCATAACAACGCATACAAATGTACTAGAAAAGAGGGGGAAATACACATGCAACTCATATAAATGCAGCGAGGGTCATATTTAGGGGTAGTAAGCAGTACTATCTAGCTTGGGTATGTTCTTGCACAAACTTTGTGCACAGCGCATGCATGGCGCACAATACACCCCCAACTTGTCTTAAAGCATGAGCACACTGAGGTCCTTGAACTGTCGGGCACAACATTTTGATCTTTTGGTCTTCTAGGACAAATCATGAGGCGCAATCTTGGTTCCCTGGAAGGAAAATTAGCAGATTAACATGGAAGTAAAATTAGCACATTAGCATGCTGTGACACATGCATATGCACACGTTGTGTGCATGCTCTGCATGCGCTGTGCACAAATGCAATATCCACAAGGATTAGATGGTTGATGGTTTGTGGGAGAGCAACCAATGCTTCCTGTCATATTGTGACTCTTGCCCCCTCACTGTTTATTGTGGGGACAATTTGCTGGCTTGTGGGAACTTTTTTAGGTTATTCTTGATCACACATTGTGTTGTTTTCCTGATCCATGAGGGTAGCTATGCGGGTTGTTGCGGGGCTCTGGAAAGCATAGTGAGAGGATGGCACCAAATCGCAGCAGGCTATTCCAAGTGTAAATAGTATGATTGTTTCGTCCCGCTTGACCAAGCAGGGAGAGGGGAGGTGGGTGTGATTCATGCATCTTTTTTTTTCTTTTTGGGACGAGTATGGGTGGTGAGACAGTGAAATGGACATCCCAACGAACCATATCCAAGATTGCCATTTTTTTTAACTCGTGACCGAAGTTCCACCAAGCGTCCATCGAGAGTACACATAGCAGGTCATGGGTCAGTGACAGGCCGGCTTTGGGTGTTGGTTAGGTACGACCTACCCTCACCAAGACGGCCGCAGCGGAGTGGCGGGAGGAACGAAGCCTGCGCCTCGCCCCAGCCAACCATATCCAAGAATGCCATTGAAGCAAAAGAGCTCGGTCACAGGGCATAGACCATTGCACCGCTCCTTGTGTAATCATGGTGTCTTGCAGTATTGAGCACAAAAATTGTGGCTGAAAAAGCAATAGACGGGGTTGCGATGCTCAGACAAGATTGTGCATGTATGATGGATGCATCCAGGTCAAGTGCTTTACACCAACAACAGAATGGGATCATGTTGATCCAATGAGAAACAAGGTCCATGAAATTTAGCATTTTCTGTGATGTCGATGGAAAGGCTCTGGCAAGGATTGCAATACTTTGCAACTGTCCCAAATGATGTGCAGAGAACAGGATTTGAGGTCCTTACAACGAAAAAAGGGGTCATGCTTTGTCTCCAAACTATGTACTTGTTTCTTAATTCATAAATGGAAACCAAAGAAAGCAGCCAGAAAGCAGCTACCACATGCTTCAACGATGCGGTTGGGCAGCTTCTCAATTAGAATCACATGAAACCAGCCCAAAGCAGTTTCCTCGAGTAGAGCCAAAGGTGTCCTCCACCTGCCATGCTTGAGCTTGACTAACAATTATCTGCCCAATTATTTGATCGTTGACTATACAGTCTTTGGTGTCTAGTGTACCAAGCTCGAGAACACAAACCCTGGAACGTTGCAGTGAAGTTACTGGGGGGGGGGGGGGCTTGGATACCTCTCTCTGCCACCTGCCAAATGTCATCAGGGTTCAAGGTGAATGCACCTAAGTGCACTTCAATCGATTCGAAGACATTGTAGTGTAGTGGGTGCCAAGGGCACCACTGTAACTACACAGCTACTTGCAGTGGCATCTTGTTGGCATACATGTTTACCTTGATTTGGTTTGTATTTCTTCAACTTTCCATTGATTTGATGATTGGACACATCCAACTTACGTGTTGCACAAACTTGTGAAATAAGGTGTGCTAAGCCAACTTTGTGCACTGTTTCATCGAACTGATTCATGTGCCATGCACTCTACATTCTCGGTTTCCTATGGTGGTGCCTTGAGCGCAGTGCGCACAATGTGCATATTATGCAATCATTTCACTGTCAAGGCAAACTCGGGTGCTTCACTTGTAGGACAAAATAGTAACATTGTATTCTACCATCACTGAAGAGTAACTACAACTGTAGTGTGGTATTTTCTACCCTCTAGAGGATGGTGTCGGATTGTGTGCTTGTGCCGCAATTTCTTCCTTCCTTCCTTCCTTTGGAGCATTGTTTAATATCTATGTCTTCTATCTATGTCTTCTGGAGGATACCATATGTCTGACGTATGCCCCACAAGAGATATCGTCTAAATTACATTTATAGGACCGCCATCAAAGGTGGGTATTTAGCCCCCACCCCCGTGCCCAGGAACCGCCTTGTGCAAGAACCACCCCCTGGTTCAGAAGCACTTTTCCTGATGCTTTTCCACAGCCAGTGCTGCTCATGGCTGTGTGCAAGAATCCACCACTAGTTCCACGGCACTTTTTGGCTTGAAAGCACCTGTCCAAGAACCACCCGCTGGTGCCGCGGCAAAACATTACTGGTTCCTGGGCATGGGGGGGGGGGGTGAACATAGATGCCAAGCTGCACAGGAATGTGCATTCCCCGTGCCATCAACTCATTCAATTGTGGTCTCTATCTCCACACAGTCTTAGGATACCACACACTCCCCATCGTCGTCTGGGAGGTGTTCCCCATCGACATCAAGCTCTATTGTGTCTCCGTTATCACTTCATGAGCTGGACAACTCTGTCAATATGGAGGGCAAGACACTTTCTCCCATTGACGTTCCTACCAGCAAACCGGCTGAATGCCCAGAATGTGGAGGCCATGCTTGGCAAGCCTACCAAGTACCAGTAGCTCTCCCCTACAAAAGCCAGCATGCAAGAGACCGCTCGGGCTTAGGGCCATGTATGCTGTCTGACCAATGGGTCCAGGGCTGCAGACGCCACCGATTGCCATCCGGGTTGCATGCTTGCAGGGAGAGTGGGGGGACACTGGTAGTAACACTGGTCTGCCTCCAGTGCATCCTTTAACACAACAGTCCCGTGCAGATAACGGGAGATGGACTTGGGACCTGCATACGACAGAGCGCCCTTGGCCTGGTGACCGAGAGTCACAGCTCCTCCCCTCCGCATCCTCATCCTCCTCTTTTTGCTTCCCGAGCACACAGCACAGTTGAAGATCAAATGGGATTGCCCAGTTCGCTCCTTTTGTTGGATTCCCAGGACAGAGTAAACAATGTTCAGAGCCACGAGAACACGTGGTACTGTTGCGCTCACAGGCTTAGCAGGAGAGTGTAATTTCACACAGTCCCACTACTATTTCATTGCTCATAACTCTTATGAAATATGAATATGGGTGGGTGTGGGTCGCACTTTTTGCTGTGCCTTTGGCCCCCTTGCAAAATGATGCATGTTGCAGTACCGGTGGTACTTAGCGTCAGTCCAATCGGTGGCTCATGGTACATCAGCACCGCTGTTGCCTGTGTCCCCTCACTTATGCCCGTTTACAGCCGAACACAATCCGTTTTGCACAAAGGTCCATTCGCTGACAAATGCCTGGTATACGAGAGACTGGTATGGGTGGGGCTTAAAGCAATAGTCCGAAGAGGGGCCTATGTGGCAACGTGCTCCCGAACGTGGAACTCGCAGTCTTCACCTCCAAAAACACTGGTCCGGAACCCTATAATGGCCTGGCAAACGATACAGATGAGTACAGCAACAACTTTCCGGGGCGTGCAAAGTCGTACACCTCCAGACACACAATCACCGGGAATGTGCAACAGTGAAGCATCTACGTCCACGGATGTGCAGTGTTGTTGTTTGTGAAGAGGCAAATGCAACCCAAGGGACGTAATACCCCATCCCCCCTTCTTGTGAAAGCACATGATAGGTCAGCAAAACAACGGTCGACAGAGATCTCGCGCTTGGATAAGGCGGTGCCATTCCCTGCACTTACCGGAACACGAAGCAGATCGCAAAAACGGTATTGGTGGAAAATCATTAAGCAGGCAGGGATCCCGTGCCTGGACATTGCCTTGATCGGGTAACGGAGACGGGCACGTGCGACCTGGGAAAATGCTGTACATGTAAACATGGGACAAGCGACCTGAAAATCTGGGTCATGAGGTTAATTGTTGGGTGGTGCTGATGGGGATTGCCAGATGTGCGGTTGGAGGCTACCAGTCATGGCCTCTGTCTTCCCAGCCTTAGGACCCACCGAAAAGCCCTTTCTGCTGATGACCGGAATCTGTAGTGCATTTTGCACCCACGGGGTTGACAAAAGCATGGCTCTCCTCTGGTAATGTGAAATTGTCACATTGTTGCAGGGTCAGAATTGAAGGGGAGTGAGATCTCGTGGTCTGTGCAAAACATACAAGACGGCAGGATTGGGGAGGTCAGAGCTTGAAATGGTGGCAGTCTCATCAACTGGCGTCATTGTGCTCAAGTCCGACACCAATTTCAAACAATTAGGATCCAGCTCCTTCACCTGGAGAGAAGACACATTACCACCGGAGGCATCAGACTGTGGATGGAGGAGTAATGCAAAAGGACAGGCGCATGCGGAGAAGGAAGTATGGTTCTTGGGTAGCACCTCACTGGCATCACTGTCTGCCCTATCAGCTTCCCACTCTAGAAAAAATGAACGCATCAGTCCAGAATCCTCCACCAATGAACTTGTTCCATAGCACCAGGTGGGTGGCTGCATTAAACAGGGCAAACATTCCTGCGTGTGACTGGCCTTGCTCTGTGCTTACTGTGCTGGCCACTCTCTGCTCACTGACAGGTGCGTCATTTCAGCTGAATGTGCCTGTGCAAATTATCTCTTTTGATTGAAGCTCAACCAAATCGGACTTGAAGAAAGAAGATGCGCTCTCAGATTGTCATGGTGAATGGGATTTATACCCCCAGACACGCCTGTTTCCAACCTCAGTCATCTTCTCTACTTCTGACCATTTTCATTATTGCCTTCCATGTAATTGCTGCTTTGGGCTTGGGGGGGAAAAGCTTGCAGGTAGGAGCCACTTTGATTCGGTTTGAGCCACTTTCTAGCCCCCCTCCGTCGAGGGTCCCCTGATAAGAGCTAAACCAGCCATCAGATGGCGTCGAGTAGGGTGCCATGAAGGCTCAGTAAATGCCGTTTGGTACTTTCGGGTGTGCCTATTGCCTTTGATTTTCATGGGTTTAAAAGTCAGTGGTGCACAGCGTTTTCAGGCGTTTTATCTGTTGGGGAGAAGTAAGGGTGGCGTGGTCTGTGGGCATGGCCGCCCAGTCCCTTGTGTGGGAGATGCTGAAGTCGCAGAACCTGATGAAGCCCACCCTCGGGCTATGCCTTGGTACCTGGGTGCTGCAACCATGGTCCAGGGGCCGAGGGCGCGCTTCTGTGTGTCTTACTGCTTTTGTGAGTGCTCATAGTGAGCCATTGAGTTGCTGACCGAATTCTAAGGACTGCCGGAGGCATTGGTAAAGGGTGTCAATTGACATTTTTGCTGTTAGAACACAGACGATTCCTCAATACAAAACTCTTCATGTAACGGAGCACCACGTGAAGTGTGTACTTGGACAGAGTACACAGAGTGGCGAGGCGGCACACATTATGATCGAGGCGAAAGGATTTCCATCCAAAGCAGCTTTGGAAGAAGACACACAAGAAAAGGTACGTCTTGCGGAAGCTTTCTCCACACTGACGGTGCAATATGGCCGCTCTTCGGTGCATTGCACAGGCAAGAAAGCTGTGCACAAAGAGCTGCCACATCCATGGTCACCCTCCCACTGCATGTGCAAACCCAAGCAAAAAGCTTGAAAAGACTGAAATAGCCCTCCTTGGTTCCCTGTGTGAGAAATAAGCACACTAGAGTGCTGGTCTTGCACAACCGCAGCCTCCACATACCTCTGCATATTTCACTTTTAAGCGACTGAGATGCACATCTTTGCGAAGGTTAAAGCATACGGGATTGTCTTCAGTGATCTCGCATATAATCACCTGGAACACACCCTTTTCAGGGCCCTCCAAGAATGCGGGCGACTCTGGAGTCATGTTTCACAGCACTGCGTGCACCCCAAAAAATGTGGGCAGTGCTATTACCAGCAATGATCTTGTAAGATCACATCACATTGTATCCTGAGACAAGGAAACACAATAGTTTGCAACCCTCCCCGCCCCCTGCCTGTGCAAGCACGGTGGAGGTCAGGGAAAACGACAGTCACATGGAAATCCCATGCTTAGGCAAGGTTGAGCTTGCACATGACTGTGACCAACCTCAAAAAGACCAGGATCACAAGAGGGCACCACAAAGCAATGTACTGGCAAATTGCAGAATTCCTATTCAAATTGATGTTTGATATGCAACGAGATCTTCAGTTCTGCAGCATCTGGGGGATTCAACCCAAACACTGTGTTGCTGGATCCCCATGCCTCACTTCACCAGGTGCATGGGGGGGTTGGCGCTACGGAGGCACACGGTGGGTGATGGGTTTGGATTTGGATTGCGCGGCCGATCTTCAGGTTGCCCAGGGGGTGCACGATGGCGTACTTGATGACACTACAGATCGGCCGGCCATGCCATATGAGATGGACTCCCGGGTCCTCGGCAGATCCTCCCCTGCTCACGCCCTCGTGCGCCCCCAGGGCTGTTGGCAGCGCAAGGTCACGCTCCGCTCAGCCCATGGGGCGCTCCTGGTACCTGGCCCTGGACCCCATCCCAGCGCCCATCCCAGCGCCCACTCCGGGGGCGGGACCTACCACTCCTTGATCCGCTTGCACCCAGCCTTGCCGGTGTGTGTGAGTGGTTGTAAGCAGGTCACAAAGCGCTCCACACATGCACGTCCTGGTATGCATATGCAGCAATGTTCGGCAGTTCCATCTCGTTGGCCAAAGCCACACACAAGTGCTATGCTACAACCGTACACAAGCCATTGATATGCTACACGCTTTGTCCTGTGGTTTCTTTCAGCCTGCTTGACCAACGCGTTATGCATAGTACAGTAGAGTAAGGCACACTCCTGGTATCTGATTGACCTGATATAGCTTTGCACGTCGCTCATACTAGAGATCTGACACCCGAAGCGGAAGAGTTTTAGGGATCAAAGAACATTGAAGAAAGTGAGGTGTTGCTGAGGCGTCCGGAGTCCAGCGTGCCAGAGCTGGCTTCCGTATTGGGTGTGTGTGAGCGGCATCGCCCGCGTTTTGTAGGTGGTACCATAGGGGAAAGGCCTAGTTGTCGACACGCATCCAAATAATCAAGGGAGTTTGTGGTATTACTGTATGACGAGCCTGCACACAAAATTGTGGTGCAGCCACTTGTGCCATCATGGCTATATGGACTGCGAGGTTCAGATGACACTTGGGCAGAACTACCACTCGAAGGACTGTCGCTTCTACTCGTTAGCGAGTCACAATCAGAAAAGGTGAGTGCTATTGGACCCCCCCCTGTTCTGGGGTTCATCTTCATCCATCTCATCGCACAGGGGGCCTGGGCGCCCCACTGAAAATAAGTTGCTTCCTAGTGTGTCAAACAAAGATGCAACAGGGGTTGCCGCAGGTTGTTGCATCTCTGTGGGGAGAGCTCTTCCGGCCACAGGACTACTAGCTTTCACTACCCCAGGAGGCGTTGGAGTGTGGATTGCCACACCGACATGTCTATTTTGGGGCCTAGTACTATGCAATGAGGACATCAGGCGCCCTTTGTTTGCAAGGTCGTCTGCTGCATCATTACCACGCAGTCCTATGTGACTAGGAATCTTGATCCAATGAAAGATAGTACAAGAGGACTCGAGCAGAGAGGTTAGCTGGATCCAGAGATCAGCATTGGAGACTGGTCTTGTTGTGGACACCCACCCGTTCTGCTTCCATCTGGCTGAAGCCCCCTGAAGGCCAGAGTAGACGTACTCCGAATCCATAGCCACTGCTATTCTCCTATTTGGTGTCCCAAACTGTTTGACCACAACAATGACGGCCATTAACTCCGCCCTGATAATGGTGTGCTTCACATCTGGTGCGAGTGGACCACATGTTTCTCATTCCCCCAATATGGTGGCGCCATAGCCTGCCACCCAGCCTGTCTTGGTCCCCCATTTGGCGGACCCGTCAGTCCACACCACCGTGTACCCCTGCTGTTCAAGCTGCGCCAGGGCATGGCGTGCTTGCACTGCTAGGAGCTGTTTGCGTTCAGTTTTCCTTCGCTTCTGCTCTTTTTCTGGTGTTGTAGGCTCTGGCTTGGAAACCGGGATTTTTGAAGCCGGTAATGATCCTCCAGGCTTTAGAAGTCTGAGCGCATTTTTAAAAGAAAGGAAAGGCTGTGTGAGGTGAGAGAGACCCTCCCAACCAGCTACTTTGTCAACCAAGTTTACCCATGTGTTAAAAAAGGAATCAAATGTGGGTATCGCCATATTTTTGACGCACCGCACATCTTAGTGCCGAGTGTGGCGCACGCGTCGACCACAGCATACAAGAAAAATTTGGTAAGAATTGATGATATATCAAGTTGTTGGGTCCCTCGTCATGCCCCCCCATCTCTGGAAACAACCTAACCAACTGACCTGTGGGAGAACCTTGAGCTGTTACCCTTTGTGGATGAACTACTGCAGTCCGGCATGGAGTCAGGACCATGCTGGTTATTTGAAAACCTGACATCATGGCCTCCAGAAGGAAGAATCATCCACCCCCCCCCCCCCCGTGTCACCCCCCCCCCCCACGTCGGAAGTATGGCCCCATGCCAATGACATGAAAGCCGGGGGGGGGGGGGCTATGTCCAAACAATGCTCGGAACAGCGGCACATGCTAGAAAATGCCAATGCATTTTTTTTTTGCAAAAAATCGAGTTGTTGGCCCCACTGTACACATGTCAATGCCCCCGCCACCCGGAAAGAAGACTACCCCCCCCCCCTTGTCACTGGACCCCCACTTGGAAGTAAGAATCACGGCCTGGGCCATTGACATGGCGGAGGGGGATGATGTAGGCGTGCGTGCTTTGGTAGTGTGTGGTGTCCCAACAAGGGCTATCCAATAAGGATTTTGAGGGGATGCAAACCAAGGTTGAGTTAGTTGATTGCATGGGGCATCTGCACCCTCGCATACAAACTAAAATCAATATTCACATAATTGCCCCCCTTCGATGATGGGACCTATGATAGTGGCTCAGATGATTCCTCCTTTGGGGGTACAAGTCAAACACTCTGGCATCCACAGGCAGTAGTAGAACACATGAACAACCAAACAACACGTTTTTCTGCATTCCGGCACAAGATTGGTTTTGAGCAAGCTCACCTGTACGTGCTTAGGCATTCACCTAGAAATGCAGCAGTCCATATCCTCTGGCTGTCGGTTTTCGTGTGAAGCTCGTAACAAACCACACAACAGTGTGAAGAAAGAAAGACAGAAGGAAATCCAAGCATCCTCATTGCCCTCTTGGAGGTGTGCCCCTAGTAGTGTTTGCCACTACTGCATTTTTGGTAACCAGCATCACTTAATGTATTATTGCCCAGCAATGATACACAAGGACATAGGTGAGCAGAGCATGCCTTTCTTGACAATGGTACCTTAACCCTTATGTAGGGTCATAGATGGGGCCTACTTGGCATGAAGACTATGTGTATGGACGCAAACATAGTCTTCCGGCATTACAGGTGATTGCTCCCCACTCTTTGTCTAGTAAGTGGGCTGGGCCAAGGGCCCACCCCTGAGAATACTTGCACCCTCGCCACACATTGTTCGCATGCACGATGAAGCATTATGGACCTCTCGTCGTGGAAGGCGTTCCTGCCTCTGGGGGCGTGTGTGCACAGCGTGCGCACAGCGCGGGCACAGCGCGCACATGACAGGAAGAAATTGGGGGTTTTTGCTGCAATTGGCAATATTCTTGCCTATACAAACCATACTACACCCCCACAACGTTGGACAGCCTGATGTTTCCTTGTTTAGCTCTGGCACGGACAGGTGAGGGAGCGTCGGACCTCCCTTCACGGACACCCGGGCGAGCTGCTCTCGTAGTCGCTGAGTTTCTCTGGCTTGCTCCGCGAGTCTCTCCTCGGCGGAAGCGTGAGGCTGATGTGATTCTGAGGCTGGTTGCATTTCATGCCCGTCCATGGCACTTATTATGAAAAGAAGACAGAAAAACTGCCTAAGTATGGTAGTGCAAACAACAGTTGAGGCGAGGCTCAACTAGTGATTTCTGTGCTGCCGGCTGATGGGGAGGACGAATCAGAACTGTCTGCACTTACAAGAACTGTCTGCACTTACAGTAGAGCCACTGGAGATGTATTGGGCAAATCTCGAAAAAGATACCACAAACCTATAGGAAAGGATGCACAACAACACATACCCATGCACTAGAAATGAGGGCAAAGCATGCATGCAACTCATATAAATGCATAACAAGGCTCATTGTTACGGGTACTAGGCACCACTATGAAGGTTGGGCATGGTCTTGTACAAACTTTGTGCACAGCTCGCGCACAGCGCGGGCACAACGCGCAAAACGCCCCCTCTAGCTCTCAAAAGCTTTGTTTTTTCCTGCCCTTCGCAAAAGGTCAAGGACTGTTCTAGAATTGAGCCCTAGCTTAAAACATGACAGGCAAATGTCCTCTTTGTGGTTCACAAGAAAGTGTTGATCATGCATGAAGAAATAGTTTGCCAAGGTACCCCCCTCACCCCGGCGAGAGCAGAGGTAAAAACACTGAATTTGACAGAGGTAAGCTCTGACCAGAGCGTTCGTGCAGACCGCAAGAAGACACAAGCAGTGACCGTGGTGTCATGAAGGTACTAGTCGTAAGACGATCCCCCAATCTCCACCTCCTACCAACAAGAAGGGGTGAAAATCGTGGCAGGACAGCAATTCCTAAACTACCATCCCCAGCCCCAAATCACACAAAAGTCTTGGCCTTCATGGACAACCACAAAAAGGACCTGCCAAATTCCATGATTTCAAAAGTTTCGGAAACAACACCTATTGTTGTTTTTTGGTTGCAGTTCTCGCAAAGTGAGTGGCGGAGATGCGTGAACCGTGGGCAAAATCACCTAGTTGGCAGAGAAGTGACAACGTTATCAAGCATGGACACGTGAAGCAATGGTCCTGTGTTGCAAAGATAGGGTGCTGTTGAGCACTCGTAATGTGCATGGCATGGATGGTCACTTTGTATGGACAATGCGAGAGGTGGCACAAAAGTGAGACCACACGACAATGTAGCACTGGCCAAATGGGGTGGCACGCATGTTCACAACTGGACGCTTGAGAACGACCCCGCAAAAAAGTTGATAGGGCGACATAAATATCCTACATGCGGGAGCCATTCGGAAAAGTGAGTGTGCTGCATGTCGGGCAACCGTTTTTTGATAACAAACCCTGTAGTTGGGGTCCTTTCCGTGTTAAGCCGTGCTCAAACAAGGCAGGGGCAACCATGTCAGAGGTTGTGGCTCATGGAAACTTTCATTTGCATAACCGTAGAGAACACACAGTGCAAATGCCATGTGAGGAAAGAAATATTGGAAGATGCCATTGTTGAGTCTGTGCCCTGGTCTTAGCACTTAGAGCCTGCCTGAGGCCGAGGCCCCAGGGCAAACCACAAATGCAGCACACGTGTCCAGGGACAGCATCCGAGACACAACAGGTGTATGTGCGGGGTGACATGTTGCTGGGGGTCAGGGGGAGGGGGCTGCGTGCTAATCGCTTGGAGGGCTGAAGCCGTTTGGCTCAAGGGAAGCACGGCAGTGCCCAACTGATCCTGGGTTTGGCGGTTGCCGCAGCATAGACGGGTTAAACCCACAACCTTGTGGCCACAATCCCAGCACACAGCCCAACTGTACGAAGGTAGGGAACAAGGAAATTAGAGGGAGTACCGGGCACGGTGCGCGCACCGTGCAAGTATTTGAGTTGTTCTCGGGACCACTTCCTCTAATTTAGAGGGTACTGCCAGACTTTGTTTATAAGGGGCTGGGGGGTTTTGGGATTTTGAGGCACCCACCCACCCAAGACCAAGCCACCCACCCAGACCCCCCCGACCCTTATAAACATTTGAGGGGGGGGTTGAGGCGCTCTCCCGGGGCTGAACGGCTCCCCAGCCCCACCTGAGCTGCTGCTGCTGCTGCTGGCATTGTTGTTGCTGCCACCACTGCTGCAGTTGATATTGCTGCTGCTGCTGTTGGTGTTGTAGTTGTTGCTGGTGTTTGTAATGCTACTGCTGCTGCTGCTGCTGCCCACAGGCTTCTGCTCCTTCACAAAAAACGCTGAAAGAGTCTTTGTAGTCTGCTGGCTCTTCACCCATTTTTGGTGTCGATCACTTTTGAAGTGCTCACGCTCAGCCTCTCCCACATTGGATATGAGTACTCCACAACCGCAGCGGTACTTCCCAGGCTGCTGCATAGCAAAGCAAACAATGGGGGTCTGCAGAAACACACAAAGCGACCCCAATGGCAAGACAAAAAATGTCACTGTAGCTCCGAACCTTGCAAAAAAAGCGAAAAAAAGGCGTCACTGTAGCTCCGAACCTTGCAAAAAAAGCGAAAAAAAAGCGGAGCTCAAAACAAATACCCTCACCGGGAATTGAGCCACAGACCTTAGAATTCTCACATAGCTGCACTACCGTTCAACTACAGTCTAGTTCTGCTGTAATTACCTCCCATTCAGGTTGTTGAACACATTCGAAATCGAAAAAAAAGCGCCACTCGCCTGCACACTAACATTAAACGGGGGGGTCCTAGACTACAGACCCACCCACCCAGAGTACAATTCTAACAGGGAGGGGGGTCCCAGACTTTTGACCCACCCACCCAGGCTGGGGCACCCACCCAGACCCCCCCCCTCAGTTAACTTAATTCCTTATAAACGAAGCCTGGGTACTGCATGCCGTTGTTAGGGCAAAAGGCCACAAATTGTCTGCACACAATCTTTATTTCGTTTTCCCACACAGCAATGTCTCTTTCATGGCTTCCCAGTGGTGTCACAGTCAAGTACACCCGTTCTACTGGTGTCCACCAGGAAATAACAGCAAGCATCCAGGACCCACCAAGGAATAACAGCAGCTATCCAGAGCCCATCAGGACATGACAGTAACCATCGAGGACCCACCACAAAATAACAGCAAGCATCCAGGACCCAGGGTCAACCAGGGGGAATGGTAACACTTCAGAGCCTACCAGGTATCATCTACAGCCCCTCTACCGGTAGACCATCTGCTGGGGAAGTTGTTCAAATACTTGGCACGGTGCGCGCACGGTGCGAGTACTCCCTCTTAAAATGGGAGAAAATCCAATAACTACAGTCAACACTCCGATGGGTGTGGCCCATCAGGAGGAGAATTTTGCTATGCTGGCACACTCTCTTGAAAGCGTGCAGCGATGTGTGGAGACAGAGTGTGAAATCGATTTGAGAACTCCCACAACCCAACCCTGGTAAAGAGCAAAACAATATGTACATTGAGCGCGCATTTCAAAACATGCTTCCCTAAACCGCCTCTCCTCCCTTGAACTCGACACTTGGACGACTTTCTCAACATGAGAGCCTGTAAGTACCTTCCAGTTGAAGGCAGCAGATTTGCGTGGAGCACGGTTTCTGCTTCTTACATACCAATACCACCCTGGGTAGCAACGACACCCTCCAGCTTCTATGGCTCCAATGGGGTCACATATGAGTCAGTTTGCTGCCTGAACACTTCACCTTAGGGTGGTGCCAACTGGCGACAACCCAAAGCTCCACATAAAAACAAATGAATATGCATGCATGCAAAAAGAAAATAGAATGAATTCTAATCTGTGGCAAGAGAATCTTCACTTTTCCAAGATAGTTAATGGCAAAAAGAAAGAAGAAATTGTGATACTTAGCAGAAGAATTCTCCTTGTTGCCCCACAGTCAATAGCTTATGACACAGGTTGGGATATTGGTCAACGGTTAACACTCAGGAATGCTGGAGGATACAACATCCCGGAGCTCTGGACATGTGACATACCTTGAAACTAGTGGGCCAAGCTAGATCACACGCACGAGAAGCGCGCCAAGCACAACTGTGCAAGCCCCAACTGCACAGAAGCCAGGGCTTCACCAACGGCCCACTCTTAAGATTGTAATCAAGAAGACCGATGCAAACAAGAAGCCGCAAGTGCCAATCTTGTGCATTCATGCACTCATTCTGCGTTGCACACAAGAGGACACATGGGAAACTTTGTAGGAGCTTGTGCAGGCGTTCTTGAACCTTTGATGTTGTACCGGGGTACGCACGCTTGATCTGTAATCTAATTTTTGAGCGGGCTCTTAATCTCTCTTTGGTCGCTCTCTTTTTGTGATGGGCGTGTGCCATTTTGCATTTGTGTTTATGCACAAACACGAAGTTTAGGTGTGTGTGTGTGTGTGTGTGCGTGTGGTGGGGGGGGGGGGGCATGCAATGAGACGGAGGCGGAATACAATTACTCAAGAGCATGGGTGCCTGTTTGGTGCATTCTTTTTGGTTGTGGGTGAGCTCCAACTGGTCAAGGTTTTGGGGGAGGTCTCAATACTGGATGCTCACAATTGCATACACCCAAGGGGCTTCATGCTAGAACCCAATAATTCATGGCAACACACCTCTTGCCTTCTAGCTTGGTAGCGGCCTTTTGGGGAAGAATGTGGGGGCAAGGGTGAGGGTGGCGGAGGGAGATTTGGGGGTCGGAGCGGTTCCAAAATGAGCATGCAACAACGAGTGTGTAGCGGATATGCACTTGTTTTCGTGTTCGTGTGCATCACACATACCGTTGTGTGGTTGCCTTAGGCACACATGGATGCATGGCTTCGCCCCCCCCCCCTGTGTGACATTCCCTCTGGTTGTTGTTCCTTTACTGGGCCCTGGACAGTCACCCGTTCTTCCCTTCGCATGTTGCGTCGAGTTGCTGCTTTCTGTCGGCCGCTGCGGCCGGTGCTCTTGCTGGTGTCGTTTCCGCGTTCGCAAAGCTCAGCAGTTGGTGTGTTGGGGCTGTGCTGAATGTGGCATGGTGTGCTGTTTGCGTGTCAGCGGCGCCCAATAGTTGGCGTATTGAGGATGTGCTGGTTGTTGCCGGGGTTGTTTGACTGTTTTTGCTGTCCACGCGCCTCTGTCCACAGGCCGTCCATAGCCTGCCTCGCTGTGTTTCTGTGTGCGTGAGGCCCAGGTGCCGTGTTCCTCCACGCGCTGTCCCGGCCGTCCACCATATGCCCTTTTCACCCTCACGGCTGGTCTGCCCCCAATGGGCTCCCGCTCCTGTTGCGCAAACAGCCCATCTGGGCTGCGGGAGACACCCCCCACCTGATGCCGGTTGAGCAGGGGTTGCCCTCGCACCCGTTAGCGACGGGGCTGGCTGGCCAGGCCATCCCCTTTGTTGTCGTTGCCTCCCATGCCCCCCCCCCCCCCCCCTCACCCGCTCGTGTATCACCCCTGCACATTTGGCCTCAATGGAGAACTCTACCATAAAGACAATGCAATCCACCATCACTCAAACAAATCAGTCAAAGGGTGATAATTTGCCGGTGATTATTTTCCCCAACCACCCCCAAAATCAAAACCAATGGTGAGGAGCATCATTCAGTTGAGAACTAGAAAGTGTTCTTTGCAAATGTTGAACCTAGGCACAGACTTGGAACCATTGTACTGAAGCATGGCAAGGTGAGCACCTATGGTCACCTATAGCACCTTCAGGAGTGGAGTGTGGACCACTACATTGTAGCGATGTTTCGGAGCTTGTGCCAAAATAGCATCAATAACAAGGGGAACAAAGCGCGATCATCATCAACATTTGAATAGAAATAGGATGAAGGTGCCCTCGACACGGGGGAGGGGGGGGGGGGGGCAGGGGGGACGCGGAGAGCGTATGGAATTCACAAATTTCAAGGGACATAACAAGGCACTGTTACGGGGGGTTTGGCATGGCCCATGCCCTCCAAGGTTGGAGGCAACCTCCGACTTGGAGAGCCTACAATCCAGCCCAACGATTCATCAAACCATCCAATCAAGGGCTCTGTTTTATTCTCCACCAAATCAACGGAGATGGGTCGAGTAAGTGATGGGATGGCTAACAAGCCACGGCGGCTACTTTTCCTGTGCCGCATCGGGGCCGCGCCAAATGACCTCGTGGCGAGATAACCTTTGCTGTCTTAGGGAAAAAGAGGAACGGCTACATAACCCATGCTGTATTGGGGAACAGTGAAATGGTTACATGACCTTTGCCATGATGGGGGAAAGAGGAATGGCTACATAGCCCTTGCCGCAAGCCAAGCCAAAGGGGTTCTCCAACGTGGAGAGGAAATTAACCTATATAGCACCGGAAGGTCGAACAAACAGAACCGACAATGGCAACACAACTTTTGCTGTCTCAGGGAGCAGAAAGAGAATAGATATCCGCGAAACCTCCAACACCACATGAAACACAAAACACAACACAACACGACAACACGACACAACATAACACAACATAACACAAACGCAACACAACTTAACATAAGAATGTAATACGACATAACATCACACAAATCACACCAAACCACACCACACCACACCACACCACACCACACCACAACACAACACAACACGACACAACACAACACAACACAACACGACACAAACTTGGGGTGTTATGGGTTGTAATCAAGGCAAACATCATCGTTTCAACAGTAAAGCAATAAGCGGGGGGACATGGCGCGGGGGGAGGGATGCGGGGGGACGCAGGAATGGCACCCTCAACAAAATGGACATGTATAATTAACAATTTGGAGGCGCTATTTTTCGCAACATTAGCCCTAAAGTGTTGCGCATATGTATGATTCCTTCCTAAACCGAATACTTGACCATTGGGTGAAACTACAAAAAGAAAATAAGGCAGAGTGCTGACAAGGTGTTAGGTAGCCAAGTGAGGTTGGTAGCGAAGCTTCATTGATGGAGATCCTCAAGGTGCCATGACACGCCAAACAGTAGTGCCACGTGATTTCCCTACGTGAATGAACCAACACATGGTGCGGTTTTTCCAGTAAAGCGAGCTCCACACAAACTGCTACTTTTGCGTCGCTGTGTGGGGTTGCACTACGCTTGCGAGTAATTGAGTCCAAGGAATAAACGTCGAGCAACAACAATCGCTAGTTTTGGTTGTGACGTGTGTTTGTGTTCTTGCGGTTTGCCTAATTTTTGTACTTGTGGTGGCGTGCGTCTGTGTGTTCGTGTTGTCCGCCGTGTGCCATAGCCAAGGTGAGTGGCACTACCCTTGGCGAATTTGCAAATTACGCATCGCAGTAGCCGAGTTGAAACCACCAGCATCCTTGCGTCCATGCGATCCAACCATTCGGTGATGTGGCGCTGGTCGCGAAGATGGTGTTGACGATGCCACGCTTGAGCCGTCCCACTCGACTGTGAGCCTTGGAGGGACCCTCGTCTTCCTGTTCCCCGAAGGCGGCAGACCCCGTATGCGCGCGAAGCTAAAATCTGAAGGTGGCAAAAGTTTCGAGGCAAAATCCCACTCCTTTTCAAATGCACTGAAATCGTCATCCGCCACATTCCTCGTTTGCCGGCGCTCCTCAATTTGGCCCGTTCGCATGTCCCTCGTCTTCTCCACCTCCGCCACACGATCTCTAACTTGTCGGCGGATTCCCATTCGCTCGACACCTTTTTGCCCATCTTGTTCGGCGCTCTTTGTCTCTACTACGCCGCCTCGTCCGACTTTATGTTGCAGCATCCGCTTGTAGTTTTGCTTGGGATCCGCCGAGTTGAAATGTTGCATGAACTTTGAACTAAACATGCGAACATTTTTGTCCTCCGAAAGTTTGCCTTCTTGCATGCCCCGCTCCATTTCGTCAAAGTGCCTTGTCATTTCTCGCATCAAATTGTTTTGCATCTTCGACATGTGATTTAGTTTACGGCACTATGTGCACTCTACTTTCAACCAAGAGTATAGCGAGAGGTTGGGAGCCCGTTCGTGATGCCACCGTGACAAAGCCCAACCCGCTAACATCACGACTTTGGGGGTCGCATGCAGCGGCAAAAAATCCGCACCCCACGGGCACATATCTCATTCGCCTGCCCTTTATGGGTCCTCCCATGGTCACCCATGCGGGACGAGGCCATAACATATGTCAGGAATCGCGAAACACAAGCAAGCTCCCCCTTACGCTCAGCAGAGTGTGGCACATTGGTGTTGCCAACCCAAGGCGCCGGGTACCATAGCTTCACCCGACCACTCCACTTAAAAAACAAAAGACAAAAGACAAAAGAAACTTGCACCGTCCGAGTGAGGGCCGGCGTTCGCATCTTCGACATGTGATCAAACATGCTATGCATTCCACCAAACATGTCCTTCGGATCCTTCATGAGCTTGCCCATATCCGGAAAGAAATCCTTCTCCATCAGGCGTCCCATGGATGGGAAGTCCTTGTCGAATCCTGGTGCACCTTGGAAGAACTTCTCCATCTCCTCAAAAATCTTCGGGGGCCCAATGAAACCATGTATTCCCTTAGGGGAGGTGGGTACCATTTCATGGTTAGACTTGTGCCGCATTGTTGAGTACAACTTATGAACCTTTGGGACGAAAAAAAGCCTGCGCCAAAGAAAAATCCGTAAAGTGCCCTAGTGGTGACGGCACATAACAGAACGTGACTCACAAAGCCACGAGCTTTGACACAACCACATGCCAAAGTAGCAACCACCAACCCAACACAATACATATGTGTATTGATGGTGGAGACGAGCACGGTATCAATTGCTCGACCGTTTGGGTACCGTCAAAAGTCGAGCATCTAATCGAACAAAGACCTCCCACTAGACATCCACATGTGTGCGAATCACAGTATGCATAACGAAATTCCCCATTGGCGGCCTTTATGCTTTACCACCAGTGTTTTTCAAAGACACATGCAGGGTCAAAACACAAGCAAGAGAAGGAAATGGGTTTGCACAATTAGGGTCAGTGGGGGTGCAACGCAGACAACACGTCATGCGTGTGAGGGTAGTGTGTTCTTGCGCGGCCGCAAGCGCCGGAGCTGACCACATACCCACCAACAAAAGTAGAATGTGAATCATCACCACTAGTGCCAATGCCTCATGCATCATCGAACATCGTGCTCAGTGGCAAAGGGCAACTCCACAAATTGAACATGATTTTGACACAAACGTTTGGGGATCCCATGGGGACACGCAACTTTCCACTTAGGGCTCCAATCCTTGTTGAAATCGATGCTAAATAGCTTGTGCCCAATGCCCAATGCCCACAACTACACAATATCAGAGTAAAGCACCATCTAAAGCATAGAAAGACACAATATGCGACATACTTCTAGGTGGGACAACGGCGTTGACTCTGCGCTTCGATTCGCGGGATAAAAATTTGATGGGAAAAATGACGCGCATGTGGTTGACAAGGGATGCACTTTCGGACTGCAAAGTCGGTTCGCACCTCGAAACATCAAAATGTTTTTGAGTACAAATCTCGTCATGGAACAGAAAATTTGTATTGGAGGCGACCACTGGTACTAAATCAATGGTCAATTCTTGAAAAACGCAGCAATTCGGCGGAACCGCAAATTTTCGCGGCCACCGCGTCGACGCCCAAATTTCCGGTGATGGTATGCAGACTGCGCGCTTTTTCGATTTTCGAGACTCGTTAGGATTCTAGGGCGAAAAAACGCCAAACAAAGTTGGAAGTTGAAAAACTCTTCAGTTTTTTGGCGCTTTTTCGATTTTCGAGACTCGTTAGGATTTTAGGGCGAAAAAACGCCAAACAAAGTTGGAAGTTGAAAAACTCTTCAGTTTTTTTGGCGCTTTTTCACTTTTCGAGACTCGTTAGGATTCTAGGGCGAAAAAACGCCAAACAAAGTGGGAAGTTGAAAAACTCTTCAGTTTTTGCGCGCTTTTTCGATTTTTGAGACTCGTTAGGATTTTCGGGCGAAAAAACGCCAAACAAAGTTGGAAGGTGAAAAACTCTTCAGTTTTTTGGGCTTTTTCACTTTTCGAGACTCGTTAGGATTCTAGGGCGAAAAAACGCCAAACAAAGTTGGAAGTTGAAAAACTCTTCAGTCTTTTGGGGTTTTTCACTTTTCGAGACTCGTTAGGATTCTAGGGCGAAAAAACGCCAAACAAAGTTGGAAGTCGAAAAACTCTTCAGTTCGCGCTTTTGCGACTTTCGAGACTCGTTAGGATTCTAGGGCGAAAAAACGCCAAACAAAGTTGGAAGTCGAAAAACTCTTCAGTTTTTTCGCGCTTTTGCGACTTTCGAGACTCGTTAGGATTCTAGGGCGAAAAAACGCCAAACAAAGTTGGAAGGTGAAAAACTCTTCAGTTTTTGGCACTTTTTCGATTTTTGAGACTCGTTAGGATTCTAGGGCGAAAAAACGCCAAACAAAGTGGGAAGTTGAAAAACTCTTCAGTTTTTTTCGCGCCTTTCCGATTTTCGAGACTCGTTAGGATTCTGGGGCGAAAAAACGCCAAACAAAGTTGGAAGGTGAAAAACTCTTCAGTTTTTTTCGCGCTTTTTCGATTTTTGAGACTCGTTAGGATTCTAGGGCGAAAAAACGCCAAACAAAGTTGGAAGGTGAAAAACTCTTCAGTTTTTTTCGCGCTTTTTCGATTTTTGAGACTCGTTAGGATTCTAGGGCGAAAAAACACCAAACAAAGTGGGAAGTTGAAAAACTCTTCAGTTTTTTCGCGCTTTTGCGACTTTCGAGACTCGTTAGGATTCTAGGGCGAAAAAACGCCAAACAAAGTTGGAAGGTGAAAAACTCTTCAGTTTTTGCGCGCTTTTTCGATTTTTGAGACTCGTTAGGATTCTAGGGCGAAAAAACGCCAAACAAAGTGGGAAGTCGAAAAACTCTTCAGTTTTTTTCGCGCCTTTCCGATTTTCGAGACTCGTTAGGATTCTGGGGCGAAAAAACGCCAAACAAAGTTGGAAGGTGAAAAACTCTTCAGTTTTTTTGGCGCTTTTTCGATTTTTGAGACTCGTTAGGATTCTAGGGCGAAAAAACGCCAAACAAAGTTTGAAGGTGAAAAACTCTTCAGTTTTTTTCGCGCTTTTGCGACTTTCGAGACTCGTTAGGATTCTAGGGCGAAAAAACGCCAAACAAAGTTGGAAGTCGAAAAACTCTTCAGTTTTTTCACGCTTTTGCGACTTTCGAGACTCGTTAGGATTCTAGGGCGAAAAAACGCCAAACAAAGTTGGAAGGTGAAAAACTCTTCAGTTTTTGCGCGCTTCTTCGATTTTTGAGACTCGTTAGGATTCTAGGGCGAAAAAACGCCAAACAAAGTGGGAAGTTGAAAAACTCTTCAGTTTTTTTCGCGCCTTTCTTATTTTCGAGACTCGTTAGGATTCTGGGGCGAAAAAACGCCAAACAAAGTTGGAAGGTGAAAAACTCTTCAGTTTTTTTGGCGCTTTTTCGATTTTTGAGACTCGTTAGGATTCTAGGGCGAAAAAACGCCAAACAAAGTTGGAAGGTGAAAAACTCTTCAGTTTTTTTGGCGCTTTTTCGATTTTTGAGACTCGTTAGGATTCTAGGGCGAAAAAACGCCAAACAAAGTTGGAAGTTGCAAAACTCTTCAGTTTTTTTGGCGCTTTTTCGATTTTCGAGACTCGTTAGGATTCTAGGGCGAAAAAACGCCAAACAAAGTTGGAAGTCGAAAAACTCTTCAGTTTTTTTGGCGCTTTTTCGATTTTCGAGACTCGTTAGGATTCTGGGGCGAAAAAACGCCAAACAAAGTTGGAAGTTGAAAAACTCTTCAGTTTTTTTCGCGCTTTTTCGATTTTTGAGACTCGTTAGGATTCTAGGGCGAAAAAACGCCAAACAAAGTTGGAAGGTGAAAAACTCTTCAGTTTTTTTCGCGCTTTTTCGATTTTTGAGACTCGTTAGGATTCTAGGGCGAAAAAACGCCAAACAAAGTTGGAAGTTGCAAAACTCTTCAGTTTTTTTGGCGCTTTTTCGATTTTCGAGACTCGTTAGGATTCTGGTGCGAAAAAACGCCAAACAAAGTGGGAAGTTGAAAAACTCTTCAGTTTTTTTGGCGCTTTTTCGATTTTCGAGACTCGTTAGGATTCTGGGGCGAAAAAACGCCAAACAAAGTTGGAAGTTGAAAAACTCTTCAGTTTTTTTGGCGCTTTTTCGATTTTTGAGACTCGTTAGGATTCTAGGGCGAAAAAACGCCTAACAAAGTTGGAAGTTGAAAAAGTTTTCAGTTTTTGCGCGCTTCTTCGATTTTTGAGACTCGTTAGGATTCTGGTGCGAAAAAACGCCAAACAAAGTTGGAAGTTGAAAAAGTCTTCAGTTTTTTTCGCGTCCAGCAGAATCTGCTCAAGAGGTCGTATCTGCTTAACCATCCCCCGCAGTCTGCATACCATCACCGACTAAAGGCGCAGTCTGCATACCGTCACCGGAGCAACCACTTCAGATACCACTACTGGCAGTGAGGACCACTCTCTAGACGACGAGCGAGTGGTCCTCACTGTTGCCTTATTTCTCTCCCTTCCGCCTCTGGCTACCTGCGCGGCAGGCTCCCGAGGAGTACCGTACTGTAAAGGGTACCCTAACCTCTAAAGTAATGCTCCGCAAGTGGACGAAGGAGAACATGGTCTCTCTGCTGCCGGCGTTTTTTGTTGAAAGCAAGGATAGTCCAAAAGCAAACATTACAAACGAGCATCAATACTATACGTCCATAGCATCCAAAGCCAACGAGGTGCAAACACGACCCCTCTTTGTGCTTAGGCTTGGGCGCTTTGCATATCGGAGGGGCAAAACCTTTGACCAAATTTGCTCGCTCGTGTGAATTACTGCTTCGTTAGTGGACTAGGCTCAACGCGTATCCCTTGTGCCCTTTGCAAGATCCATTTTTTCTTGATGACTCTTTCATTGCGTGTGGTGCTATTGTTCATCTACCATCCCCCTTCCGCTATAAATTAGAGGATCACCCATTTCCGACGATTGGTAGTCAGTGGGGGTAGTGGCCTTTTTTGGGTGTTGCTAAGCAATGTGCTTCGGTGGTTGAGATGTGGCCGTGCATACTTTGGCGGCTAAGATGTGGCTTGCGCTTGCTACGCTTTCAAGCGTAAGTACGCCGATCTCTGTATGTCATACCTCCTCATATGGGAGAAACTTTCTTTAAAAAACTTTCATAATCATAACGAGCAATGCGACCAAGTATGGGTAGAGCTTGGAAATTTGGGTTACCCATTGAAACATGACAAGGTGATCGCGCTACCAAGGGAGCCATGGACACAAGGGTGCATCATTGGATCCTTATTCCATAATTTCGTTGGGTATTCGTGTCTTTCTTGTATTTCTTGGCTAGTGTTTGGTTCAATGTCGCGGCAACAATCCTTGATGATGATGGGCTGGGGCGAAACAAGAGCGCCTTTTAGTGAGATGGACATCAATAGCATTCCACCCATCGATCCTAACACGCCTGGTTTGTTGCCGGAGAAGCAAGTCCGTGATCGCCCCGAGAGGATTGTGACGGACCAGGACATTGAGAGAGATCGACGTGTGCGTGAGCAATATGTGCAAAAGGCTCAAAAAGAGATGATGGCTCGGAAACGAGCAGAGGAGCGAGAGAAGCAGATGCAGAAATTGAGAGAAGAGCAAGAGTTGCAGGAGCTGGAGGAGAAAGAGCAACGAGAGGCTCAAGCTCAAGAGCGACGGTTGAGGCGGGAGAAGAGGATGGCCATCGACCAAGATTGAGCCCAGATTTCTTGTTGCACCCAGAGAAACCCCTTTGTGTGGCCCCTCATCGCACCTTCGTGTATTGTGTGCCGTTGCGCGTATGCTATCGGCCAGCCCAGTAGCGGTCCAAGTAGTAGTCCTTGAAGTGTACGTATACGCTATGCTACTTTGTTCAGCTTAAAGGCCTCTTGGTTTTTTATTGTTGGTCCCTTTTGTAGGCCACATTTTCATGGTACTTGTTTCTCGGGGTATTTCTTTGAGAATTTTCAAAGGTTGTAGGTTCCGGGTCCGCTTGGGCATGCGAACTTGCAAACGTGCCCGCGATCGGAAGATGCCGGGTTGCAATTGCCCATCGTTCCCATCCCCTTGCAAAAGCGGTCTTGGTTGACTCTTTGCAGTTTGACATAGGGAGATGGGGGGGCATAGCGAAATGTGCTTGACCATCATGAACACTTTCCAAATTTGAATCTTGCCCGTCCACTAACGAGAATTTGTCCATCCTAGAAACCCGTTTCCTAGACTTTTGACACGAGATCCGTTAAGTGACTACCAGGCATGATGTGTTACGCTTCGTCTTGTTTAACAATTGTTGGCTTCATAAACGTTGGTTTCCGATGAATTATATTTTGCTGACGATCGACGGAACCACCGTGTGATTCGTCGTTTTTCTTACCAAGATGTGAAGCCTTGTAGTCACGTTGTGTTGGTTGCTTCGTGGGCACTCTTACGCACGGCAACATGGACACTCATGCGCACACTTGCGCCAACAAGTGCATGAATGCCATTTTTGGGTGTTGTTGCATTCACCCCACCATCGCCCAAGTTAGTCGAGCTCATTTTTTTCCTTGCGCGGGGATAAGGCGGGGGGGGTCACCGGAGCTTGTCTCATTGGTGCTATGCTCCCACATGGTGTTTCAAGACCGTGTCCTTGTCCGCATGAGGTTTCGAAGAATGCAATACGAACACTTTGTGAGTGTCTTTTTTTTTTCGCTCGTGTACATGTGACCAGTCTTGGTGTTTGCTTTCGTGCACCCCTTGGTCCTTTAACAACATTGAGGACATGAACAGGCCATTCACGTTGTTTAGCCGGTGCTTCATCCAAGAGCAAAGGATAGATGTGAATGCGTTGCACCCACCGTAAAGCACTACAACGGGTGCGTTCTTTATTTGTTTATTTTTTGCCCCCATGAAGCGTTGTAGCTCTTCATAAGAATGGCATTGAGAGCTAAACACCTACTCCCACCAACAAGTAGTGGTATCAACGGTGCGTCGTATGCATTGGGTTGCGTCTTGTTTTCTGGTCGAGCACGTGCTGTGATATGTTACGCCATCGCTCTTGTTCGTTCGTTTGTTTCGTTTTGTGCTTGCTCTTGCATTCTATGAATGCGCCTTTGCAAGTTTGTGTCGGACGGGGTGTGCCTTCATACAACTTCCGACCACTTCTTGCGCATCTCCAGGGAGCCGATTCTCAAGCCCCCAAATGTTTCAACAAGTCAAAAATGCTATGGCATTGGCATTGGCTTGCAAATCTAACCCACTTCAAAGCATGTTTGAAGTTTCTCGCTGACCACGATTTGCTGGTGGGGCAATGTTCTATTCGTTTTAGGGTTGGTGATTTGGGTCCGTTGGGGTCTTTGGGCTCTAGGAGTTGTCGGCCTTGTCTCAACTCATCGGCTTGGCGCTTTGAAAACGCCTTTTGAGTTCAAGAGGGCAATGACCCCATTCTCCGCAAGTATTTTTGGCGGAAATTTTGGAGAAAGAAATTTGAATACAAGTGGTTCGGTGGAATTGACCCATTCTTCAAGTTCTGGTTAAAGGTTTTTGAGAGGCTTGGAGTTTGGGGCACGTGAATTTTGGGGCACGTGAATTTCTATCGTGTCTGGGAAACCATCAGATAATGCTTCTTCATTTTGAGATGTGGCCATGCGAAGTTTGCGATGATCGACATGCTCCACGCAACCATGTTGATGTTCTTAGTAGGATGAGGCCAAGCGTATCTTGTTACTTTTTTTGCTTCAACCCTTTTTCATCCACATGGATGTTTGGCTTCTCACGTTGGCCATATTATTTTGTCCCTCCTCTTCATCCACCTTTCTTCATTAAAAGTGACCTTGTGCAACATGTTTGCTGGTTCAAATGCACTTTGATTTGCATCGTTGTGCTTCTCCTCGTGCGTGAAAATTTGTTGAGCTGTGACATCTGAAGGATGGTCCCCCAAGCGACCATTTTGAGCATTGGGCAAATGTGAACAAAGGTGATTTTTTTGAGGTTCTTTTCCAAGTGTTGGGTCAAGCTCCCATTGTCAACATGATGCATCACTGAGGATTTTGCTTGAACGTTGGGTTTGACATTGTAGCAGTGAGTGAAATTGGGGCATTTTTGAAGCTTTTTGACCTGTACCGGCCTTCAAGACCCTTTAATGGGTCAAATGGCCAAATGTAGCCAAAATGCGAACAGGGTTGCCACCAAACCTCGTTTACAAATATTTAAGTTGCAAGGGGGGGGGGGGTAGTCGTTTGGGTCGTCGGTCGGGTGAGTGGGGCTCCTTTGCTTCTTCTTACCCTTGCACTTCTCTCTAGCTTTGCCACGTGACTTCGAGGTTGTTGGACCGTTGTCATTTCCTTGACGCTTGATAAAACCGACAAATGCAAATACATAAAAAGTACAACATGTCACTCTTGAGATGCTCACTTTCAGCCCTGTCATACGAACCAATGGGTGCCCCAAAATCACAAGAGATTTTTGCACAATGCCTCCGTGGAGGCAAAGAGGAAAGAAATTGCAGCACACAACCTCAAAAGGCTTCTTCTAACACAAAGGAACAAGGTGTGGCAAGGAACCGCGGGGAATTATCAAAGGGGGGGGGGTCCCGGAGCCTGGGATGACAAACCCCGACTGAAGGTGAGAGCAGCGATAGGGACAACATCCTAAAGGAACGGCCAAAAGGTCAAGGAAGCGGCTTGACTGTTGTAGAGGTGGTGGCAGGTAGGGAGGCTACACCCAGAGTGTTGGAGCTTGGCACCTCCTTTGCTGTTGGTGATGAATGGCCAATAGCTCCACATGAAGCAAGACCAAAACGGTGGTGGGGCTTTCACCTTGGCCTTCTTAGTGGCGGATAGCAAAGGGCATGGTGTAGTTGCGCCTCCTACCCCTGCAACCCCAAGAAATCACCTCAACTTAAAAGTAACTCATACAAAAGACATAATATTGGACACTGGCGATACTACACACTAATTTTCCGCCCTTTATGGAAGATGCCCACCCCATGACAAATACATGGCTCGAGGAAACAAAACATGCACACCAAAGTAAGTGGGTGCAGAGAATGAGACAAAGCACACACACATACATGTCAAACCAGGTTGTTGTGACATCCCAATAGTTTGGGCTTTATTTGTGTTTGTGTGCAACCCTAGATGCACACCATAAAAAAGAAAACCACAAGAAAGCCCCCTCCTCCAGCATCATCAAAGCTCGCGAGGCAAGGCCAAGGGAAGGGACAAGGGAACCCAGGCCTGCCTGATAAAGTTTCCGGCAAGCCAGAGTTCTGTCAACAATCAACAACATAGCAAGCTATAGGTGGAGCTGTACATTTTTGGCGTGCACCGCGGCATCAATGGGTGAATTGCACATCGATGATGGTGGGTGGGTTCCTTGGTTGGAGGAGGCATTGGGTAACCTCCCTTGTAATCCCCCACCCCTTGCAACCCCCCCCCCCCATGGGGGGGGACCGTCACATGGCCCAAAAAGCATAGGAAACACCAGCCGCGGAAGGCGTCAAAGAACTTTTCCTTCAGATTACATGGAACCGGGGTTGGGGGGGACCGTCACTTGGTGACCCCCCCCTCCCTCATTGGGGGGAGCGGCCTAATATTAGGGGGGGATTTACAAGGGGGGCTAGGTGTGTGGGTTCTAAAAAGTATGTAGGTGTGCAGACTCCCCCCTCCCCCAATAGTTACGAAGCCTTTAGCTGATCTTGAGGCCATGAAGGCCGTGGTGTGGTAGGCGCGGTTGGGGCCTAGTTGTAGACTTATGTAGAGTTGCAGTCTTATAAACGCTCACAAACTGAACTCATCAGCAATTGGTGAGGGCGTGATGCCCGGGGTGGCGACCATCGCCAAGCATGGCCTAGTTGTATAGAGTGGCAAAGTTGACCATTTGTGGCCCTCTTATATAAGCGAGGCCTAGCTACCATAGAAGATGATGATGGGATGAGGTTAATGTGTGTGCACATACCACCTACTGCACCACACTCGGTGGGCACAAACAAGGCAACAATGACATCGACCTCGAAACAAACTCTGCGTTGGCATGTTTGCCGTGTCCTCCGGAGATTAAATGTGCTTCATAAACAGTTTTGCCCCCAGCAGGGTGTGCATGAATACATTTGGCACAATTTTTTCCTTGATAGTTGGGTGTATTCGGAAAGCCCTTGAAAAGGGCTATTAGGAACACCAAAGCCTGCCTGCTGAACTGACTTTCCGGTGGAGAATTTTGTCCGGTTTGGATGGTGCATGATTTGCTTGCCGCCTTGCAGCATGTTGTAGGCCAGGTTTCAGACATAATATTGTCATAGTGTCAGTTGGAGGTTAGGGGTGGATTTGTTGCATTTGATGTGTAGAAGCCATGTGCAAAGTGGCTCCCCTCAACTCAATATGTTGGCTAATTTCACCGGTAACCAACCTAGACACGCCCTGTGCACGGTGGTGCTACCGCTCATTGTCCAATTTGCATCCTACCACTGAGACAATAAGTTGTGAATTTCTCAAATATATTGTTGACATGGAACTTGAGACCTACACCACTGGATTCAGAATGGCAAACTGCATTTGTCCCCCCCCCCCAATACCCAAACCCAAGAACCGCATTGCGCAAGAACCACCCCTTGGTTCCGCCGCACTTTTCCCGACACTCTTCCGTGGTGCAGAGCTGCTCATGGCCATGCACAAGAACGAACCTTTGGTTTCATGGCCATTTTTAGCTTGAAAACACTGTCAGAGAACCACCCGCTGGTTCTGCAGCAAACATTGCTGGTTCCTGGGCACAGGGAGGGGGGGGATATTTTTAAGCAAAATTAGGTGAAGTGCTGATATGGCAGAGCCGTGACTTTGGGAAGTGTCTTGGGCGCCTGAACCGAGCAGCATAATTGGGGCCTCTAGAACCAAAACAGTTTTTCTACCTACCCCGGAATTTCAACACATCAGTGACACAAGCCTTACCTCAACTACCATCTGACTTAACTCAAGTTACATCAGAATGCCCTTTTCATGCAGATTTGGAAAGGTACACACATCACGCCCCCCCCCCCCTCACGGAGACGATATTTTTGGAAGAAATGTGCAAAAAAGCCAACTCACTGCGAATTTGCTCCGTGTTGGCATGTAAAAGCCGTCCCACGGGGAAATGTCACATTTGTGGTGAGGTGCCAACGAAATCATCACATCCACCCAGCAACCAATGTAGGTTGGATGCGTGCATGCTGTTGAACTCTTTTTGGTTTAGGTTCCTAGTGTCATAGTGGAAGCCCGCGCTCGTGGGTTGTGCCCAAAGGGGAGACAAATTGCAGGGGTGGCAATGTTTCAAGGATGCAGTAATGGATGGGCTGAGCAGGGATATTTGCACTATGATTCTGTATGGCACTATGGCAACCCCACCTTGAATGCATTGGAGAACAGCCGTTTGACTTTTCCAAAAGTGCAGTGCGTTTTTCCAAGCGCAAGAAAGGGGCAGTAGATTGTTGAGGAGTGTTTACATGGCATCCTACTTTTGGGCAAGTGTCCTAGACTTTAATCCCAATAAACCTTTCCCATGAAAAAATAGTTGTGCTTCGAGAAGCAATGGGGGCATTGTATGGGATATCTAGGACATTCAATGGATGTGTGAAGCAAGCCAACAACACGTGCATAAAATAGCCACTTTCAGGTGGATATCAGCATTAGGACGCTTGATGGGGTGTTGGTCGGATGCTAAGGCTGAGTTAAGGGTGATATTGGGCAAATTGAGCCTCGAACGCTTGGGACCAAGGAATGGGATCATGCGCGGTTAAGCAATTTTCTGAGGCTACATATGATATCCCATCTGTCACTTCCCTTGAATGTTTTTGCGTGATGGCATCGATGGGACCGCAAAATGTGGCCGCTCATTGGCCATAGCTTTGTTCGATGAATGGCCTTTGCCATTCTAAAAGCGCAACGCACATTGCTCCCACCACATACCATCCCCCCCCCCCCCTTGCCAATGAACTATGTGGTGATGACCATGCGCCTGTGACACGGGGGCGTATGCGAGCCCAGTATCCGTTGCCTCATGGCCCTTGCCAATGCCCCCCCCAGCCGGGATGAAGAATCATGCCCCCCCCCCCCTCTGTCAATGCCCCCCCCCCCCCCGTCAATACAAAGAATTTTGGCTACCCGAAGGGCCTTTTGTTGAAGAATCCCATCTTTTGGCTTGTTTTGGAGCTACAAAGTGTTGCCAGTTAGACACACAAGATTGTTTTGGTCATAAAGGGGAAGTATATCATGGATGGAAGTGGTTGTGGTCTTTGTTTGAACAACATTGCATATTGCATGTTGCCCATGCAGGATCTGCTTGGGCTTGAGGACTTCTAAACCCTAGAGAGTGGACGTGTCTGTTGCCCATACGGAAGCTGCCTAAGGATGTTGATAATTTGAGAGTGCTGTGTATGCATGACAAGTGAGTAGCCAAAAAATGGAAGGAAGTGAGACCTACAACCATTTAGAAGATGTGCGCCCTAGAAGGGATGCATCCAAACAATGCCTCAGATGCACCGGCGAGAAATTGCTCACACGCCGGTTTTTTTGAACAATCGCCTCGAAGAGAGGTTTTTCGATCAAGCGCAGGCATGGACTCGTACACCCCCCCCCCCCCTTTTGGGGGGTGGTTTGCGTAGCATACCCAAAGGCATGATATCGGATGTCTAACCCCTTGTAAAATCATTATTCTGCTTGACAAGGCGATCCCCTAATGGATATTTTGATTTTGAGGCCTCTATTCCCCTGAAACCGAATGTCACATTTTAGGGGTGGGGAGTGGGGGTTTGGGGGTGGGGTCAAAGGTTTGTGCGGAGAAGGATTTGAACCACGGTCAGGTGAAAAAGAATAATGGGTCGGTGGACCCGCGCCGGCGATCGCCAGCCGGGATTCGAACCGACGACATTTGAGCCGAAAAGCGAGTGTTCTACCACTCAATCGCCAAGTGATCCGTTGTAACTGGGGTTCCCCACTGTTTGTAGATGTCGTCCGCGACTGAAAAAAAAAAGCCAAACTGTGTGTTTTTGCCTGCCTATTTGCCTGCCTCCCTGCTTGCCCGACCAACTGCCTGACTGACTGATTGATTGGCTGATTGTCAGCCTCTCTTCGAGGTGCCTTGCCGAATGCAATAGAATTTTGATGATACTGGGAGCCCATGGCCCCCGCTCCTACATGCCAAGTGCCCCCCAGAAAAAAGAATCATGGCCCCCCCTGTCAATGGGCCCCCTTTCGGGAAAGAAGAATCTTGGCCCTGGCCATTGGGAGGGGCGGGGGGGGGGGGGTTACCAATTTCTTGGGTCAGTTTTTGTGCTCACACAAATCACTTCAAAGAGAGGTTGTCATATCATGGGCATTCGCAAGCCATAAAACCCCATTTTTGGGGATGTTAGCGCAGCATACTGCAATATATCAAATTGGATCAGCCAATTGCGAAATCATCATTTTGGGAGACTGAATTATCCTCCGATGAATTTTTGGGTTTTGACCGCGTAGCCCCCCCCCCCCCCAAGAGGCAACCAGTTTTGCTTTTTGCACATCATGTAGGGCCTGCTTGGCTCCTTTGGCGGCTCTTACGTCTGCCTCTTCATTTCCTGCCACCCCCACATGTGACGGTACCCACAAGATTTCTGGCCCAAGCAACCCAGGCTGCGGTGAGAACCAGCCTATGAAACATTCGATAGCCCCGAGGGGCGAACTCAAGGCAACATTCAGCACTGGTTTGAGCTGTGACCTATGGCCTGTGACACGGGGGTCATATGGTAGCTGAGTATCCGTTGCTTCATTCCCCCAAGAGGCAACCAAGAAACATCCGATAGCCACAAGCGGGTGGCAAACTCAACGCAACATTCGGCACTGGTTGAAGTCGAACTGATTGAGTCTGGCATCGGGGCAGGATCATGCTGGTTACTTTAAAACCTGACATCATGGCCCAAAGGGGGCACAAAACTTGGTTGGCCTATCGCAGCCTCTATAAATCAATCCAAACCAAGGTCTCGTTGATTTTTTCCTTCTATTTTGACCCTCAACCGATGGTGGGGTCCTGGGCCAGAATCGAACCTCACTGTTGGGGACTCAACTATTTTCAGGCCTGTATGGGTTGGCTGAAAAAGAATTGATTTTTTCCAGCAACCACTGAAAGGACGTGGGACCCTGGATCCAGGCTTGGGTCATCCCTTTGTGACAAAGGGAATGTATATAAACCCATGGGAAGCTATGTAGCACAAATTAGGCCCACCTAATTGGTGCCCTGAAAAGGGCTGTTTGGGGCTGTTTTGTACCACAGTGGCCAATTGCAGCCACTATGCATCCATCTAGACCCAGGTCCCATTGAATTTTTTCCTTCTATTTGGAATCCCCTCACCAATGGTGGGCCCCAGATTTTATCTCCAGGTGCCCGAGATCGGACCCGTATTGAGCCCCACCAGTGAGGACTTTGCTGTTTTCAGGCCAGTATGGGTTGGCTGAAAAGATTGACTTTTCTGTGACCGCTGGCGACCCCAAGGGACCCTTGGGCCAAGCTCAAGGGGGATGAGGAGGGAATCTGCACTTGCTTAGCTTTGGCAGCCTTGTGCTGTCGGTGTTTGTCATCTCGCTGTCTGAACTCGCCGAACCCCCTATGTCCCTGTGTGTATGTCTCTGTTGGTGTGGTGCATGGTGCTTGTGGTCCGCACGCGTGCTCCAGAGGTACTGTCTTGTAGCCAAGGAGGGACATTGCTGTAATAATTGCCTAACTGGGCTCAGTAGTTGCAAGGGCCAAGAGCCAGACAGTTGGAGGGAGAGCCATTACACAGGGTAAGGAGACGTAGGGTTATGTGTGTGCATCTGGGTGGGCGGGGGGCTAAGTGCATTATGCCTGCAATTGCCGCGGTACCTTGTGCCCTGCTGATGTTCTTGCAGGGTCCTGGGCATCACCAACTCAGGGGAGAGGGTGTGTGCTCTGGGGTGGGGCTTAATGGGATGCAGGACGATGGGGGGTTGAGTTCTGGCAAGAGGGTGGTATGTGTGGGACGGGGGCATTCGTATGGGCGACACACTTTGAGGATGGAAAAGGGGCAGGGTTTGGACCGAAATGCTGCATTGTGGGGGAGCATTTGGCAATTATTCGTAGCAAAATCGCAATTACAAATCATCATTCATGCTACGACAGCTTTATGTTCGAGTTGCCTGTATGCTACAACATCAAAAAGTATGTATTTTTTAAACAAAAACTGTGTACATATGTTCCTAGACATTGGTACCCATCCCAGTTGTCACCGACCACTCCCCCTAAACTGGAATAGGGACAGCAGTGTTCTCTGCCCCTGAGCGAATAGTGACCAACTGTGCCTGAATGTCATCCCCCCCCTCTCTCGTGCTGATAGTGTATGAAATGCAACCCACTGATTCATCTTGGCCTTCAATCTTCACAGCGCTGTCTTACTCATCATCGTGCCTCATGCACACTGGGAAGGCTACGGGCGTGGCAGTCTCCCACTGCATAACCTGGTTCCAGACTCAGCTAATCCTCACCATGTGTCAGATCCACTACCACAGCCACTGGGATCATGGTAGCACTGGACAGCTCTGAACCTTGATTCCGAGAGGTTATCTCGAGTACTGTACAGTGAGCAGGCTACGCCAGCTCATCTTCGTCTGAGCCAAAAAAAAAACATTTGGTACCCATCCCAGTTGTCCAAGCTATACCTTTGTCTAACCTGCCCTGACCATTTTTTTTCCGGTATCCAAACTAATTTAGTGTCAAAGTGATGGTCACTTGAGCAGCCTCTTTTCTTTTGGCGCAATTTTGTGACAACATTTTGTTTTGAGACAATTAATTTCAAGTATTTTGCAGTTGCTGGCACTATTTCCCTGTTGCAAGCTGTCTGTGTTGCTGATGTTCCCCCTGGTTTGATACCACACTATGCAACCTTTATGGCCAAGCTACACCCTTGTAGGGACTGTGTTTCTTTGGTACCTCGTCATAGTTTGGGCATGGGGTGGGTATGTACATGGCTTAACAACTCTGAATCTGCAATTCTAATTGACATTACACTTTTGGAACGTGCTCAAAATCCAGATTTCTAAAACCTTCACCAATACCATACAGATATTGACTATTTGCGAAAATATTTAATTCCCGGCACAAGGTGTTGTTTTACCCTAAACAAAATATTAATTTTCAGCTGCATGCCCTTCACAGAATGACATCCGCGAAAAAAGTCGCGAAGTTTTTTTTGCCCCCGCCACCCTCTTGTGATTTGAACACACTAGTCTTGCATGGTGCATCCCTTTTCTTCGTTGCCTCCCTTGCTTCAGGTTTAGACAATGTGGAATCATTGATGTGGTGTCTTCAGATGTTGGGAAGTTCGGATGTTGGGACTAAGTGTGATGTGATGAAGGAAACCAAAAAAAACGCACAAATTTGCAACTGGTTTGTTGAAAAATTGGTAGGCCTGAATCAACCGAAACTCTTGCTTGTTGGTGCTTGTCTGTCCTATGGACTGCAATCGCAGAGTCCAACTGATCCACATTTGTACGCCTGTGCAGGAATGGACTACGATCCTAGAGTCCAAGGTACCCCAGGTCCAGTGGCACCAAAATGAATGAAACATACCCCAGGCCAAACGCAAACAAACCGCAGGAATAGAATTTCTTTTTGACTCAGTCAACCAGAAACAGCTCTGTAAAACTGACTTCCGCAGAAAAGAATCGCAAAAATAAAATGATTTTCCCCCATTTTGGGTGCTGTCTCAAAATTTTGTGCAAATAAGATTCAAAATGCCCAAAGCAAAAGTTAGTATTCCACAAAACGTTAATATTGGTACGGCAACCCACTGTGCCCACCCATTGCAAGCAATCCCACCCTTTGGGAGACACCCCCCCCATTGACCAATCCGTTGCTTCATAACCCACTGCCCAATTGCCCTATTTGTTATATTTGGTCGTACCCCATATTTGGCCCATTTTTCAATAATAATCAATACTTCCAATTTTTCCTCCCATCCCCAGACTATCCCACACGCTTTGTGTGAGATTCAGCGCTCTCTCCAACTTAGAGGCTGGTGCGTCACTATGGAGGTTTGTGCACATTGTTTCCATGGAATTGCATCTCCTCTACAGAGCAATGTTGGCACAATGTCAGATGCACTGAGCGTTGCGCCCCACAGTGCCCCCTTCAACAGATGGAAAAATTGGTCTCCTGGTGGTGCTGGATGCTGTTCGCGGTGAATCTTCTTATTATCCCTGCCAGCCCATGGGCCCCGAGCATTTTGAACACAAAAGCCCTATGGCTTGAACTGGGAACCTTGGCGCTGTGTTCCCTGGTACTTTTGATCCTTTATGTCCGGAAGAAGCGGATTCCTGTCATCTGTGTTGTCATCGTTCATTTTGTACTTGCACTTCTTATCGATGTCATTTATTCGGGATGCGTGCCCACATTGCTGCTGACGTTAAGCCTGCCAGCAGTATCGATATTCGCCTACGAATCTCGGACACTGATTTGCTTCTGCTCAATTCTTGTGTTCGTACAGGTAAAGTGATTACATGAATGCGCGTGAGTGAGGCGGACCATAACTGCCCCATCCTTCCGAGGGAGACAGGGAGGATCACCCGGGGGCGGGGGAGAGAACAAAGATTGAGGGACCAGGGAAGCTGCGGCAGTCCTTTTCTTCGTCGCCCTGCGACCTACCTCGCATAACGCTGCGTCTTTATGTCCGAAAATCGGCTCAGTGGCTCAGTGCTTGCCTGTGCGCATTCTCTTCCCGTTTTCTTAGTGAAAGGGGGGGGGGGGGGCAGGGCTTCTTTAGAATAATGAAATACCAAGGGGAGGGGGGCGGAGGGGATGCAAAACCCCCTCCCCCCCTCCCACAAACCCCCTCCCCCCCTCCCCCCCCCCATTCCAATTCTGCAAAAGTTCAGTTTTGTGGTTCTGACAGTGCATACTTACTGGGGGTCCCCTTTTCATCGTGGGGGACCAAATCTGCTGTCTACCCCCCTCTCCTTGCTCTCGACTCTTCCCACCCTCCATTAAACAGAGCATTGGGGGCCTGAGACTGCGTCACTTCCAAAACTTTTGTTTCTCTTTTTTTTTATCTTTTCTTTCCTGTCAGTTAAACAACGCTGTCTGCAGGTCTGGTGCCAAGGTAGGCCAAGGGGTTCTTTGGCCGGGTGTGGGGGGCCGAGAGGACGCCTTGGCACCAGGGAGCCCAGGAGAGCAAGGCAGAGGCCATTTTCGTGCCATTTTCAATGTTTTGAAAGATGTTCCTGCAGCGAAGGCAGCCCTGAAGCATTTCACCAGCTTTGAGTTCGTTGTGTGGTGTAACATCTTGCGTGACACGTTGACAGAGTTGGCATTTGCAGAGTTGATTGGGCAAAAAAGTGACAGTACATTCGGGGATGTTGACTGGGTGTGGCGCCATGCTCGGAGGGTGGCCACAAATGTCAAGGAAAAGAGGTACTGCAGGACCACCCTGCAAGACATGGGAACTGTTTTGGTGTGCAAAGACAAGGGGGGGGGTCCGCTGGCCAAACCCCCTCCCTCCCCCCTCAAAACCCCCACCCCCCTCCCTCCCCCCCTGCTCAAAAGAAGCCCTGGCCCCCGGGGGGGGGCAGGGGGCACCGGGACAGTCACCGTGGTGTTTAAAGGTGGGCTATTTGGGTTGCGGTCTCCCCTCATCAGAGAAGCATCTCTTCCGGCTAACCCTAACCGAAATCCCATCGTAGGATGTAGGGGGCACCTTGAGCGTAGCACACGTGCAGCGTGCAGCGCAGCTATTTGCCTGTCGCCTGTCAGGCCGGACCAAGGATTTGTGGGATACGGTGGTAATATAGTTGCCCACTAAGAGTCACCGATGGTTGCAAATCTGATATTTATGTTTCTACCTTGCAAAGGGCTGTAAAGGCTGACTCCGAAGCTAGTTTGGGAGGGCATTTGGAAGGCAGTCAATATGTACGGGCTTTTTCAGACAGTATGTTGCAGCACGCAGTGCAAGGATCCCTCCATAGCAGCAGGGTCTCCTCTTCGGTGGCTGACACGCACCCATTCTCTGTCTGTCCCTCAGGAAGCATGTGTTCTGGCGCATTCGCTGCACAACTGCACCCTGCAAATCTCAGTGGCGATGTTGCACGGTGGCATGTTTGCCACCAGTGTTGCCGCCACCATTGTTGCTGTATTCCGCATGAAAGCAGCGATCAAGAGCTATCGAAGCGAGTCTTGCTTGCTGCAGCTTCGGCTGAAGAAGGTGTCTATCAGGGGCTAGGAGGATTGTAAAGGTCATGCAGTGCCACGGCCAGTCGCCATGCCTGGCCAAGGACCAAGATCCACATTGCAGTGTGGAAGACATGACATCTTCAAAGGGAAGTGATCATGGGCGATGGGGGTCAGAGTTTCTTTGGAAAGCCATTCATCATCCCAGAGGTCCCCCTTCCCCCAGGGATGGACATGATAAACGTGTAATTCACTCGGTGGGTTTCGGGGGGGGGGGGGGGGCTGGAGGGCCAAAATTGACCATTTACATTAGCTCACATGTGGTGAGGAACGCCTATGGGCTAGCCAAAGCCTTTGTCCTGTCATGCCTGCTGTCATGTTGTGATGAACAGTTGTGGGCTAGCCAAAGCCCCTGCCCGGCGACGTGCTGATAACAAGTTTCAGCCAAAGCCCTCGGCCTGTCGTGTGTTGGTGAAAGGTATGAGCTAGCCAAAGTCCTTGCCCCGCCCAGTACAGCTCTCAAGGACACACGCAACACTGTGACACAAAACTACATGTTGGGATCCATTTTTTTTCAAGTGGTGGGGTGTATGTACTGTGCTGCACAGCCACCAGAGGCATGGGTACCAAATGGCACTAGCTCTCCCTGGTGGTCTTCAGCCGCTTTCGCATCTTTCCTTTGTTTGTCCAAGGCCTTTTTTGGTTGTTACAGGCCTTTGTTTGCCTGTACAGATGCAAAATGCACTGCATGCAAGGGATGGAAACAGAGGGATAGGTTGCGCATCAACCGAAACAAGACAGTGTGTGGTTGAGGTGGAGGGACTAGTGGTTGCACCTGGAATAGCCACTGCTTGGCACCATTTTGACCATGCAAAGGACATGTTTTGTGCCATGCAATAGGAAGACAGGGGTGTTGTATGCACAGCCCCAAGTTTCTCACAGTTCTGGGGATTTGTGGAAGCGAACAAGAAGTTTCCAGTTTGGCGCCATTGTGTCCTCCTGTCTTGCACTCAACAGCATCGCCACTGCATGCCACAGTTTCATGTCATGGGATTGCAGTCACATGCATTTGATTATACGTCCTGCAGAGGAATACCCAATTGCCACTATTGCTTCACCATGTTGCCATTGCTGGTTGCAGGCGTTGTTGGTGCTCCAAAAGGACGGTGTGGACAAACAAAGGAAGGAAGCGAACGTGTTTGCAGTTTCTGTGTTATGGAGATAATTCACTTGAAGACCTCTTTGTCAACCTAGTCCCTGCAACAAACACGGAGTGAGAGTCTTAGACCAACATTAGGTCCCTTTCTAACTCTGATGACAGCCCCAGCTCCAAGTCCTCATCATTTTGTGATGTGGAGTAGATTCGACGATTTGTGGCCAAGGCCCGAAGAACTGTGGAGTAGCTGAATGTGTAGCACATTTTTGTTGTGAATCAAAATGGATGTAGCTTGGATGTAGTGAGTGTTTTTGTGCTTGAGTGAGGAGGGCATGTGGTGTGCGGTACCGGTTTTTGGTCAACAAAAACCTGATGTTCATAAATCGTACATCCTCAACAGAGGGGTTGGGTTGGGTTGGGTTGGGTTGGGTCTTGGCTTGTGCCGAAGGTGGGGTCCCACGGCCTCTGCATCCGTACTTTGCTTGCATGACTGGGCCTTGGCCTTGGTTGCCTGGCCTCATAGCCGTTCAAAGTGCTGGCAATCCATGAACCCACCGAGGCATTGTGCGCGGGGGATGCTTGTGTGTGTCCTAGTTGTGGGATGCTAGACCCAGCTGGTATGGTAGCACCACTTGTGCCCACTAGCAGTCAAGGAGTGTGGGTCCTTCCCAATTGCACTGCGCGCCATATTTGCCCCCGTGCCTTGTAGCCGTGGGACAGCTTGGTAGCATGTCCCTGTGACTAGGAGGTTGCCGGCCTGGGGTCACGCCAAGGGCAGTTGGAGGGGTCCCAGGGCACATGGAGCACGGTCCCGCCCTGGGACCTGACAGGGAAAGCTCCTAGGTTGTGGCACTACAGCCCCGTTAGCCAAGGGTGCTGCGAGGGCATGTGCCCCCCCCCCCCCTCTTGCCCTGGGCCAATGGAACATTTGCTGGCAAGTCGAACAAGCAATGTACTGCGATCGTGATGAAGGCCATGTGAAGGCAAGCGCAGCCGGAGCACAGTGGGGGGTCCACACCTAACCTTTTGAGGCCCCCCTCTTACATCCCCGCACTTGTATTGATCAAACAACCTATGTGAGGTTGATTCTATTGCCTTTGGCAAGGCACCTCTAAGAGAGACGGCTAATGTTGGCCGGGGGCATCCTTGGGGATGGGGAGGGAGGCCATGACGTCAAGTTTTGAAGTAACCAACATGAGATACAAGACTTCAGTTTACAACACAAGTGTAGCCACCATTTCTTGTGCACGACATAGCAGCTATGAGTGCAATCGGTAGGTCTGACAACCCAACTTAGTCCCAAGTGGGTAGACTTTTCGGAAATGTTTATGATGAGATTGTTGTTGTGTGCCAGTAGTGGAAGTTGTAACTGTAAAAGGTCATCTGAGCCATAATGGGATGGCCAACCCACCCCTTGTTGGAATTGATCCACCTGGAGAAGCAAGCGGTACACCACGCGTGTCACGCCCAAGCGGATCACACTGACGTACTTACAGCCATGGGGACCGCGGCCATGGCATGCGGCTACGAGCACAGCCCCACGGACCACCACCAGCCAGGCGAGGCAGGCCTCTGCGAAACGATGCAAGGACTTGTGGCAGGCCAAACACCGCCTACGGGACCTCCGAGAAAACCCCACCCGGGAAGCCGGAGCGGAGCGCGAAGATTACCGCGCCCAGCTACAGGCATACCGCATACAGCTAGAGTAGTGGCACCGACACCGGCGAGACGGCCAGGCTCAGGACTGGGAACGGTACGTGCAGAATGACGTGCCGTACAAGTCGCTGCGGTAATTAGAGGAGGAGACCGGGGCAGTGAGCCGGTACACCATCACAGCGGTACAAGATGCCCAGGGCGCCCTTACAGCGGACGCTGACACAATCCTCAACGAAACCCGCTCCAGCTTCGAGAGGCAGCACGGTGCCACTCAAGAGTACCTCGCGCCAGAGGTCCTCGGGAAGGTCAAACGCCCCCCCTGCATCTTCAACCACGCACAGTGGAGGTACCTCAACCAACACCCATTCACATTGGGGGAGGTCCAACGGGCCATACACAAGCTCAAGGTGCACCGCACCCTGGGGTACGACGCACTGCTGGCAGAAGCATACCAACGCCTCACCACGCCCTTGCAGCGGCTCCTTGCCCAGCGGCTCTGGGCCATCGTGTCGGGACAAAAGCCCATACCCCCCGAGTGGGCAAACGTGGTACGGGGGGACTGGGCAGACCCAGACAACTGGAGGCACATCGTCTGCGCAGGCACGTAAGTGAAAATTGTCTGGACCCTCATCCTCCACCGCATACGACCACACATGGCAGCCCACATACCCGCCAGCATGTGGGGCGCCATCCTAGGCCGATCGGCGCATGAGGCCATCTTCCTACAAGACACGGCCACCGACATGGACCCCCTATCCCTGATATTGACCTCGTTGGATGTCAAGGGGGCATTCGTGAACACCCCGTGGCTACTTCTGGAAGCTGTATGGCGCCAACTTGGGCTGCCATATCGATAGTTCGTGCAGACCTACGTCAGCAATTGGTCATACAAGGTACGCATAGGAGTGGACCTCACAGACTGGACCACATGAGGAAGCGGGGTCCCACAAGGAGGGGCGGAGGGCCCCTTCCTGTGCCTCCTCGTCACCCTCCCCCTAGCGTACGGGCTCCAACAGGACTACCCAGGTTACACGCCCTTCCTGCTCCAATCCCCTCTCATCAACTGCGCAGACCACAACACCATCACCACCGCCACAATGGCCCAGAGCCCCAAAGCCGGCAGACGGCCACGCAGCAGGCGGCGTGACACCGTACAGTGCTCGAGACTAACAACCTCCTCATACACCCACAAAAATCTGTGGCCATAATGCTCAGCGACACCGATACCCGCACACCCTGTCCAGGGGCACCAGGCCAATGTGTTCACCTTCAGCCCATAAAAAAAAGACCCACCTGGGTGAAATCAGAGGATTGGGCATTGTTGTCCCCCCTACCACTAGCTCTGCTGCTGCTACTAGTAGTAGTACTACTACTACTGCTACTGCTACTGCTGCTACTACCATCTTTGTCCATGTATGCTGTGCCATGCAGGAGCAAGGGGCAATTGAGGATTAAAGTGTGGTGTGCCTTATATGGAATATCCTAGGCCATGCTCCAGAATTCACTATCCAATGACATTACCTTACATGCAGATGCTGAGGGGGCTGATTGTGTGTCAGCTCGCTGATTTGACCCTTCTTTACTGTTCTTTTGGGCTAATAATTGCGGCATGCCACCTGGGCTGGCCCCATAAGTGAGACCCATCAGGGATACCCAGAGATGGGAGTCGGGACCTCTACAATTTGTTCACAAAGGAGGGAAAAAGTTGAAAAAGACCTTGATCGGCACATTGTGCGCATAATAGGCCAACCAAATTTTGTTGACTGCATCCTCTCCTTCTGCTTTCAGTTCAAGGGGGTTGGGGGGTCACCATCCCAAAACTCATTTGGGTATACTTTTGTTGGTTGGCACGAGGGTTTACACAGGACCAAAATGCCAAATTCAAAATTTAACTCATTGGACTATGGTACAGAGGTAAACCCCCCCTTAGGGAGGCAGCCAGAGGCTGGCATGTGCTACAGCCATTCGTCACACACTCGTTCGTGCAGGAAGTCCAGGTGAACAAGCGACTGATCAGTAACATCCTGCCAGAGGGAATTGCTGGTGACCTGTTTGCCCTGTTGCAGAAGACTTGCAACGAAATGGTGGACAAATCCTCTGCTTGCTTGGAGCTATTTACGAAACGGACCCAGAACCTCCTGGCTCACATGCACGATTTTGTATGCATCATGTTTGCGGACCTCGTCGGGTTTACGTCCCTTGTGGGGGATGTGGACCCCATGGACCTCATGCAGCTGCTGGACCGCCTCTTCTGCACCTTCGATGACTTTTGCAAGGCCTTGGGGGTATGGATTTGCAGGGCAGGGCCAGAGGGGCCCACACTCCCTTTTTGCTGTGGGCTGGGGCTTTTGCCAGGGAGGGGTGTTTATCCCCTACCCCACAATGTTGAAAAAAATCCGAAAAAGATATGAAACAGAAGTCAAAACAAATTCCAAAGAAGTGAAAAAATCTTTCACAGCATTCCAAAATTGCCCAGCTCAAAATTCCCTTCATTTCAATTTTAGAAATGTTTTCGTCAAAAATGGATCAGCACCCCCTTTTTCCAATTTCCTCATTTTCAATTTTGGAAGTATTGTTGGTATTCCAGAAATGCTCTCCTGCACTGGTTGCACCTTTTTGACTCAGGGGTCCTGCTTTTTTGATCAAGGGGTGCACCAGCCCTTTCCAGCTGCCCTCGATGGTTCACCCTTGCGGCCGCCTGTCAAACGACAGCCACAGTGGTTATTGAGCACCATCCCGGTGCCAGAGGCCTGGTGTGATGCCCACCCGGACACCCAAGTAAATTTGCGGCTCCCATCCACATCCAACCACGTCCATCGACATGTACACGTCCACGTCCATTCTCCTGCACGCAAAGATACCCACCTACCAACCATGCATACACGTCCATTCATGCCCATCACACGCAACAATGCCCTCCACTGCCGCCTAAAGAGTGGAGGCCCTAAAGCAGTATGGACCCCATCCCCCATGGCATAAACCTTTTCTGCCTTTAACCCCCCCCCCCCCGAGGGACTTGCTTTAATTTTCATTCCGGCAGGGGGGGGGGCCCTCCCCCCTGGACCCCCTCCCCCCCTCCCCTGGACCCCCTCCCCCCCTCCCCCCCTCCCCCCTCAGCTCAAGTGCACCTGAAAACCTGGGTTTTGGGAACTTTTTTTAGTCTTGGGGAAAAAATTTTCGGCACCTTCGGTGCATGCCATGTACTGTGTACGTGTGCTCCATATACTTTGTCTTGCAGACCACCATGCCCCAACGCTCATTGTCAGTGTATTTCAGCTCCTCGGTCCAACCGTTGCCACGCGCAAAACGTGAAGACGTAATTGACGCGCTTGCTCCATTTTAGGTTTACAGATATGATCACCAGTCGGAAAAGACAAGAAGCCAAAAACGAGGAACAAAAGGCATGTGCCACACTTTTTTTTTTTTGAGCGTACCAATGGCCACACTATGCAAGTTTGTCGCTGTGGCACAAAAAATGGCCACACACGACATGGTTCTAGTTCTAGTTCCACTACCGATGGAGGCTCCAGTTCAGGCGAGTCTAATTCTGACTGACAAGAAAGATCACTGCATGAGAGGGTGAATGTCGCGCTTTGTTGCAGTTGTTGTGTATTGGTGAGAGGTGGGAACCCTGAATTGACATTCAACGATGAATTTCCTTTGTTTACGGCCGACAACATGACATTTCCATGATACCCCCCCCCCCCCGGCTCAAGCAAGTCCCTGCCCCCCCTCCCCCCCCCACACACCGTCTAGCGCACACCTGTTCTGCCTTTATTCCTCCTCCCCACCGGTGGGGAGTGCACACCAAGAGTGTGCATTCATTGAACACACCTGATCATGGATTAATCGGGACCAAGCTAGGATCACTTAGGGAACGTTAGCGCGCCGGGCACACCAGGCAAAGTTTCAGCACTCACCGTCCCACCTCCAACCATTTGGGGGCATGTGTCTGTGTCTGGGATTTTCTGACGTAGCCTAGCACAATGGGATTTGGGCATTTCTTTTAGTGCCTAAGAGAGCAAGCAATTGTTCCAAGAGAGGTCAATGTTGTCATTACACTCCCTCGCCACCATTTCTTCCAGTCATGCATGAATGTATTGTGCTTTGGCAATTTTCAAAAGGGCACCGCAAGCTCGGTATGATGGGGGTAAAGCATTGGGATAGATGGCCAGAATATTGATTTGGATGCTGGGTGCGCCGGGCAAACGTTCCCTCTTACGCTTGGCCCTGGCTGGGTTGCTTTTTGTCATGTCTGGAGCTCCTACTCTACATAGTTGCCCGTAGATCTATGCTGATTTAATTCTGTGATATTCTGTTCCTCCAATGCATACATCCCCCGCATCCACCACCTTCCCTCCCTGTGATGATCTAAAGGGCACTGCGGCACACCTGGGCGCCAAAAAATCACCTCGAAGAGAGGTTGTTAGATGAAGCGCAGGCGCGAGCGTTGTATACCCCCCCTTTTTTTTGGGTCGTAGCATACCCCAATGTATGGTTTCTAACGTCTAACCCCATGTAAAATCATCATTATAGGACCAAAAATGATCCCCCAATGATTTTTTGGATTTTGACCCCTCCACCCCCCCGCACCTGGGTACCCCTTTTTTGGAGGGGGGCTGGGGGGTGGGGGGGGGGGGGGGGGGGCGGTCAAAAATGTCGAAAAAATGCCCCCCCCCTTTTTTGGGTCGAAAATCATGAATCTTTTGGTTTTTTTTCGATTTTGAGCCGAAAAAGTGTTACCGGGTCCCTACTCCATGGGGTTTGTATGGGGCGGAGTGGGACGAGCACCATTGCAGTTTATGCACTTTCCGGCCATTTTGGCTATGTTGGCTATTTTGGCGACCTAGGTGACCCCGTGGTACACATTGTGAGGGGTGTGAGTGGGGATGTTGTGACAACATATGCCTACTAGGATACGGAAGGACGTTTTTTGCAGTCTCTAGCCTTGCTGAGAGCCGGTCACAACCCGTGCCAAAGACGCGAAATGACTGTCTCCACCAATAATGGCCCAGTGAATGGGCCGGTACACAACCTGCTAATGCAACTTTTCACCCTAGACAGTTCAAAAATCGAAGTTTTCGGAACCTATTTTTTTGATATTGTGATCACCTAAAATGACCATCCAAGGTATGTAAAGCATGTTTTAGGCCCTATTTACATGTTTTTCACCCTATTTGGGAATCGGGTCCGGGGGGTGGGGGTCTCCCAAGGGATTGGTACACAAACTGCTGATGCAGTTTTCACCCTAGGCAGCTCAAAAATCGAAGTCTTCGCAACTTATTTTTTTGATACTGTGATCACCTAAAATGACCATCCAAGGTATGTAAAGCATGTTTTAGGCCGCATTTACGTGTTTTTCTTCCTATTTGAGTATTAGCACGGGGGGGGGGGGGTCTCCCAAGGGATGGGTGCACCACCTGCTTGTGCAGTTTTTCACCCTGGGCAGCTCAAAAATCGAAGTTTTCGAAACTTGTTTTTTTGATACCATGATCACCTAAAATGACCATCCAAGGTATGTAAAGCATGTTTTAGGCCGTCTTTTCCTTTTTTTCACCCTATTTGGGTATTGGGCGGCGAGGGGGGAGGGGGTCAAACGGATTTGGTACACAAGCAGTTTTTCAGCCTATGCAGCTCAAAAATCGAAGTTGCCGAAACTTATGTTTTTGATATCGTGATCACCTAAAATGACCATCCAACCTGTGTAAAGCATATTTTAGCCTGTATTTGTATAGCTTTTACCCTATGTAGGGTGTGTGTTGCGTGGGGTAGATTCTCTGCGAGGTGGACTTGCTGAAGGTTATATAATGTGTTTTTGTGATATTGTGACCACTCAAAATGACCATCCAAGCTACGTAAAGCATGTTCAAGGCCGTATTTACGTGTTTTTCAGACCTGCTGACCCCGACGCCCGACACGACAACGGCGCTGGTCGTGGCCCTCAGCCTGCATGCGGCGGCCCACCCAGTGCGGCTAACCGGGGCATGGGTGGTAACCTGGGAGGGGGTGGCAGCGCGACCGCTCTCCGTGGCGCCCTACCGGCCACATCCGGCGCCACTGACGGTGGGAATGGCGGCGGTACCAGCCCCGGCAACCCCCCCCCCCCTTGGGGAGGCCCCAGGGTCCGGACCCTTGGCCCGGCAGGAGGGTGTCTATACGCCCACAGCCCACGAGGGCGCACCGGGGTGAGGCAATGGCTCTGGGTCCCCTTTTGGGGGAGGGAACTAGCCCGGGCGGTGGCAAAGGGCCCCACGCTTAAGTGGGGGAGTGGCGGTATGGCACGGGGCACAGCCGCCACGGCGCTGCGGCTCCCCCTCGTGCCGGGTTTGAACGGGACGGCGACCAGCGAACCCCCCCCCCCCCCCTATGGGGCACGCAGGGGCCCGAGGGGCAAGCTGGGGTGCGCTGCCTGACCGGGGAGCCAGGGGGGCGGGGAACACAGCAGCTCAAGGCCCTTCCCCCCTCCACCCCAGCCCCGGCCCCCCGGCAACCAGCCCTAGCCCCCCTTCGACCTGTGACCAGCTTTTTCTGCAAATGGCGCGTGGACCAAGAGAACATGGACGGGGACGAGGGCGAGGGCGAGGGCGCGGGCACGCGGCCCCGGCCCCCCCGCCCCCCCCTACTTGGCACCAGCGGCGGCACCATGGCCTCGTCCTGGTTCGTTGGTGGTACCGCCAGGTCGCCCCGGTGTTCCCCTCCCCCCACCAGCAGCAGGGATGGGCCAGCACCGTCCGTGCCCTGGCCCCCCTCGTGGGGCTGCTCCCCGGGGTCCTGCGCCTCCAGGACCTCCTGGCAGGGGCCTGGAACGGGTGGTGGCATTGCGGGCACCGGCCTGTGGACAAACGGGTCTGGATCACCGCCGTCCAGCGCCCCGGCGGCCCGGAGTTCGGGACCAAGGGGGCCACTGTGGGCCAAGCCCTGCAGTGGAGGTACCCCGAGGTCCTCTACGCGCGCGCCCCCCGGCTGGACCCCCGCAGCGGCCGCCTCCCCTACACATGGCGCTGCTACGTGGCGCCCATGTGGCAGGAGGAGACGGCCGTGGGGCTGTGGCGGCCGACCCGGCACGGCTGGGTGCAGGGCTGGGACAACGTCCCCCCGTGCTGGCTCCACCGCCCGCACAGCCGCCTCACCCTCTTTGAGGGGGAGACGGCCGCCGGCAGGCCACACGGTGGGGGTGGACTGGTGGGGCACGGTGTGGGACAACGATCCCACCCGCCAGCCCCCCCCTCAGCCCTGGGCCTGAGGCGACGTGGCGGGACGTGGCCTACGCAGTCCACGCCCTCCTCCCCGTTGTCATCGACGTGTCCTGGGCCACCTTGCCGGAGCCGGAGGAGATCCAAGCCACGGCCCGGTGGCCCGACGTCCTCCGCCGCACTGTGCCGGAGCCTGATTGGGACCGCCTGCATAAGGTCTTCCAGGAGCTCTCCGCCTCGCCGGGGATTGGGAGCGGGGTGGCCCCTCGCACACGCGGCCGCCCCCCTTGCCGCTTGCTGGTGGCGGGACACCGCTTCCCCCTACGCCGCCCCCTCCGCCGCCCGGGTGAGGACCGGGTCTAACTGCAGGACTGGGGTCGACGATTAACCTGCAGGTATGCCTGGCTGCTCCTCTGACCCCACTTTGTGCGCCCCCTGACCATTGGCGGCCGAGTACTTGGGTGGGGTGGGTGTTGCCCCTCCCGCCCCCACCCAGTTGGGGCCACCCAGGCTGCGCCCCCCCCCCCCCCTCGGTGTTGGGTCCTCCTCCTCCCCCTCCTGCTGCTGCGCTGCGGGGACGTCGAGCCCCATCCGGGGCCCATGCGCGTGGCGCTGGCAAATGTCACATCCCTGCGTCTACACTGGCACATGGTCGCCCACTGGCAGGCAGACGTCGTGCTGATTTCTGAGACCCGTCTTACGGCGGTGGCTCAACAAGTGATGTGCGCCCAGACTGGGGCCTCAGGTTGGCAGGCTTTCTGGGGGCGCCCTTGGGGTTCCGGGGGGGGGGGGGGGGGGCATCTGGGATGCACCGGCCGGGGGGGTTGGGAATCCTGGTCCGCCAGGGCATCCCAGCCAGGCAAATCCTCCCCCCCAAGGGGGCACCCCGCAACGAGGCGGATGCCCTCGCCCAAACCCTGTGGCACTCCACCCGCTGGTGCCACGTCTTGGTGGGTCTGGGGCGAGGGGCGGATTCCGTGCATGCCCAGGTGGCGTACGGCATCTCGGCCCAGCCGGCCCTCAACCGGACTTTCTGGGACCACGCCACGCGGTACGTGGCCCGTCACGGGACGGCCCCGCAACTAGTGGGGGGGGGATCTAAACTTTGACCTCGATTACCCGCTGCGAGCGCCGCCGTCCGTCCTAGCATCCCTCCTAACCCGCCGACTGGTGGACGCACACCTTGAGCTAGAGTCCGCGCTGGGGAGGGACCCCCTCTGCTCGTACCAAGTCCCGCAGGGCACCCGCCCCTCGCGCATTGACGGCCTGCTGGTCGACACGCGGCTGGCAACTCTGCTCCACACGGCGGAGCGGCCGCCGCGTGGGGCCATTCCGGGGCACACCCCGGTGCTTTTTGACCTCCACTTGCGGGGGGTATCACAGCGGGTGATTAAGTTCGTCCGCCCCAGACCTGTGACGCCAGCCCCGCGTGAGGAGCATGAACGGCTCCTCCCCGTGCAGCGATTCCTCGACCCGCTGGAGGCAGGGTGGCGGGCGGCCCTGTCCACCGGGGACGTGGACCGAGCCTGGGCGTTCTAGACCACAACCGCGGAGGAGACCCTCCTCGCCTTGGCCTGCCTGGACATCACCCCGGACTCCCTCCCAGCCGGGGCCACGCTCCCGCTGGCCCCCTCCCACCTCCCCCGCGGCAGGGGCACCGACCAACTGCTCCGGGAGGTGCGCCTCTGCCCCAAGCAGCGTCGGGACACCGGGGGTCCGCTCTCCTGCCCAGTGGCGCGCATTCAGGCGGCCCAGGGACCCCTCTGGGACGTCCTCTGCTGGCTGGAGCGACCAGCGCGGGGCGCGGGCGCACTGCCCCGCAAGGTGCAGTAGGCTTGGGCGGCACTCTGACGTCGCCCGGGCAGGCTCCGCGCGCTAGGCCCAGAGTATGCGACCCTGGAGCTCAATGGCTCACACGACGTGCTAGCCCCGCTGGCATCACTCCGCCGCCTCCGCGCGACGCTGGCGGGAAAGGTCTGGGCCACGCTCCGGGCGGAGGACAAGAACCGCCTCAGCGAGTGGCGCGCCTGGCTAGAGGAGGCCTGGTCTTCTGACCAGGGAGCAGTGTACCGGTGGCTGAAGGATGAGTCCTTCGCCCCGCCGGTCACCTTCCTCTCCAGGCCGGATGGCACTGCCACGGCCAACCTGGCGGAGATAGATTGCCTTCTGCAAGACGCCTGGCGCCCATAAATCTCAAATATGCGACGGACCCAGAGCCGGACCTAGCGGCTTTCCTCCGCAGATACGGGCACCATGTCCGGCGGGTCCCCATGATCGCCTCGCAGCTAGACGGCCCTCGCCTACGCAGGGGGCTCTCCCGCATGAAGCCCTCGGCGCTGGGGCTGGATGGATGGAGCCCGGCGGACCTCCGCTCCCTCCCCGATAGGCTGCTGGGCTGGTTGGCGGACCTCCTGCGCGAGGTGGAGCGCCTTGGCAAGTGGCCGGCCCGCCTGGCCGAGGGCTACACGGTCCTCATCCCCAAGGAGGGCCCGCCGGGGCCCTTGAACACCCGCCAGCCCACGGTCGTGTCCATGGTCTACCGGCTGTGGGCGGGTGTGCGCCTGGTGGACGCCATTACGTGGCAGGAATCCTGGGCCCACCCGGCGGCCTTCGGCTTCCGCCTAGCCAGAAGCGCCCTGGACGGGGCGGCGGTGATACAGGTCCTCTTGGAGCTGTGTCGCCTCCGAGGATGGGCCGTCGTGAGGATGAGCATCAACTACATCAAGTGTTTCCATCTCATCTCCCAGGCTGTTGTGTTGGCCCTAGCGTTGGAGCTGGGCATGGACCCAGGCACGTGCCGTGCCCTCGGGGCCATGTACAAGCAGCACCGCCGCGCCTTCAAGATCGCCGGGGCCCTCAGCCCGTGGTGGTAGGCCACCAATGGCATCCTCCAGGCGTGCCCCCTGTCGGTGATCCTGGTGAATGTGCTCACCACGATCTGGAAATGGGAGGTGGACTCCCTGTGCCGGCAAGTGTGCGCCCGGACAGCCGCCCTCCCTCCGGTCCTGGACGAGGACGCGGCGGACGACCTAGATACGGGAGCGCCGCTCCCCCTCAAGGATGCCGGCCCCGGCTACGCGGCGCTAAGGTCGTCGGGCTACGCGGATGACACCCAAGCAGTGGCCCTGGGCGCGGCCTCCCTCCAGGAGACGGTCCCTGCGACGGAGGAGTGGCTGCGGGTCACGGGGCAGGACGTCCGCGTGGACAAGTCCTGCTCCTGGATCCAGGGGGAGCAGGGCGCCCCGGCGGTGCTGCTCCGGGGGGTCCCCATCCCGCTGGTGGCGACTTTCCGCCAGCTCGGCGTCGACATCGCCATTGGGGGCTCCAAGACCACGGGACCGGTTCTGTCCCGGCGCCTGGAGGCGGGGCGGAGCGCCCTGTGTTGCCTCCCCCACCTCTCGACCTATGACCGGCGAGAGCGGGCCATCAGCACCCTGGTCAACCCACTGGCGCTCCATGGGGTGGCCATGGCGCCAGTGGCGGAGCCCGACCTGCGGGCGCTGGAAACCGCGGTAGTGCGGGCCCTCTGGGCAACAGCGCGCTTGTCCTGGGCCAAGGAGGTCATCTTCACCGTCCTTTCCAAGGGGCATCGCGTGTCCCCGATCATGCACACGCGGTACGAGCGGCTCCTCTGGCTGGCCCGCTTGGCCCGGCGGCCGGGGGTCACCCAGGTCTTCGCCCAAGCTAGCTAGGAGTCAGGGGGCCGCCCTCCCGGGACGGGCCCGGTGGGGCGCGCGCTCCGCACGGCGGCCACCCTGCACGAAGGCTGGTGGTGCTGGGACGTCCCGGGGCAAGAACAGCCCCTGCACTTCGTGCAGCAGCCGCTCCGCTCCAGCACCGGGTCCGGGACAGCCTTCGCTGCCACTCCTCGCGCTTGTAGAAAATAAAAATCGCCTTGGATGTTTTCACCCTCGTCTTTTGAAAAGCAAAATCCACGGAGTTAATTTCGAACTCTTCAATGACGGTGCAAAAGCATATAAAACAAAAGTCCAACACTTCTCCAAAGTGTTAATGTACGCGTTTCGCCTCCAGAAGAGGCCTCCTCAGCCTGTGTACAACATGAAGCATGGATGTACATGGGACACAAAATAAAAATTCCAATCCTATGGGTATAGGGTTAGGAATTGACTATGTCACATGGAGGAAAATCCTAAAATGGATTCCCCCCCCATCAAATCTTCATGTGGGTACGCGTTCAAACAATCGCCTGGCCTGTGTCTGAGAAATCGCCGCTGTTCTGCGTCTTCGCGTCCTGTGGCGAGTGCGCGCACGCTGTTGAAATAGCGCGCGCACGCTCTGCCAGCAGAGAAAAAACACACGAATCACGCAAAATAGAGCAAAAAAATGAACTGAACGTGAGATTTCACGTCAGAAAAGCTAACATACAGCTGCAAAAACGTAAGTACGAAATCGCGAACCGCCGCACGAGCTTTAGAGCTCATCTCTCAATGCTCGCATTCGCCGTGCATGAAATAGAATGCGTAAATTAGGGGACGATTTCAGGGTGACACGCACTTGCAAACTTGGTATGGAAGGTAATAGCTTATAACGAATGCGAGAAAACATCGCCATCCATGGAATGGGCATCGAGGAGTGATATGGCACACGAACAGCGTGCACAATCTCACTCACTTTGCCACGGTCATGAACATACCTCCGCTTGTCACTCCATTGTCTTGGTGCAATTCGCCATGCGTGCTTAGGATAACCTAGACGCACTAGAGCTCCTTGTAATCTAGCCCAACATGCGTTGAAGTAATGTTCATGGGAACATAAACGAAGAAAGCGAATGCATTCCCCCGTGATCCACCCCAACTTCACATGCCGTGGTGTGTTAGAACCCCAAGGAATGTAAGAACATGTGTGGGTTGGTTTGAAGAACACACTTGTCTCCAATGGCTTCACCTTAACAATTAATAAATCCATGAAGGGGATATTAGTCATGCGATTAAACACTTCAAAGTCCACTTTCAAGTGTGTGGGATAAAGTTGTTGCATCACATGTAATAAATCATCGCGAGTAACATTTGCATGGTGGAGGACAAGACCGTCATCAATAAAACGACACATAACATGGGAGGATGGGGGTGGGACACGGCACTCGTAAAACCGAAGTACAAGATTAGCCCACGTGGGTGCGGCATTCGTGCCCATCGCCCATCCCGATAATTGCACATATACACCAAGTCCGGGGGTTTCAAACACACAATGTGTAAACACAATGTGTAATAGGAATTCCCCAATTGTTAAAACGGGCGAGTACTCAAGAGTTGAGAAAGGAAAGAGAGGATTGTACATAGTGAATTCTTCATTGGACATTGGTGTGAATAACATATCCATGAACTCCACTTCCTCATCGGACATCACACTCATGCTTTGCCCGCCTTGCTTGTACCACTGATGCCAATAGCGGTAAGCAAGGGAAACATCCGACCACCGAATGGTTGTGTAGAGGGATGAAAAATCCAATGTGGACATGCGTGTGAAATGTTGCACATCATGGCGGTGCAACCTCGTCAAAACATCTCTCGTATCACGAAGGAGAAGTGTTGGACTTTTGTTTTATATGCTTTTGCACCGTCATTGAAGAGTTCGAAATTAACTCCGTGGATTTTGCTTTTCAAAAGACGAGGGTGAAAACATCCAAGGCGATTTTTATTTTCTACAGGCGCCCGGTCACCTTCGGTGGGCTGGGCGACGGGGCGGACGGCCCAGCCTGCCGCGCGGCGCTGCGGGCCGCCTCCACGGAGTTGGAGAAGTCGCTGCTGTGCGGTCTCATGGCCGGGGCCATGTGGACCGTGGCCCGAGTGTCGGGCCACGGTATGCGGACTAACTACGCGTGCTCCCACTGCGGCGCGGCGCACGAGGACAAGGCCCACGTCCTGTGGGAGTGCCCGGAATGGGACGATGCCAGGGAGACGTGGCTCCCCTGGCTGCGAGACGCGGCGGGGGCCATCCCCAACCTGGGACCGCCGGACTACTGGCCGTCGTGCCTGCGGAAAGCGGGCCTCTTTCCCCTCCGGCTGGCGCAGGGGGTGGACCGGGACCTCCTCGACGAGTTCCTGTACCGCCTTACGCTGTACGGCATGTACCTAGCGGCGCCCCGGGGGGGGGGTGTCTCCCAAGGGATTGGTACACAAACTGCTGATGCAGTTTTTACCCTGGGCAGCTCAAAAATCGAAGTTTTCAAAAGTTATTTTTTTGATATTGTGAACACTTGAATTGACCATCCAAGGTATGTAAAGCACGTTTTAGGCCGCATTTATGTTGTTTTTTCCCTATTTTGTGTGTGCGTTGCTTGGAGTAGATTCTTTGCGAGGTGGACTTGCCGAAGGGAATAGAATCACCTCGCAGAGGTTGTTAGATCAAAGCCAGGCAGGCGCATATAGGGGAAAATGCCACATACCCCATTTTGGGCCATTTTGGGCCTATTCGCGTACCCTACCCCAAGGGGTTGAATTGTTAGTTTAACCCCTTCCAAAAAGCCTATCCCCCAATGAGTTTTTGGTCCGGACCCCCCCCCCCAACTTGAAACCCACTTCTTTGAGGCTTTGAGGGAGGTGGGGGTGGGTTAAAAACTGACCCCCCCCCTTTTTTGGGTCGAAAATCATGAATCTTTTGGTGGTGACCCCGTGGTACCCAGTCTGAGGGGTGTGAGTGGGGATGTTGTGACAATATATGCCTACTAGGATACAAAAGGACGTTTTTTTGCTGTGTGTAGCCTTGCCGACGGCCGGTCACCACCTGTGCCAAAGACGCGAAATGACTGTTTCCACCAATAACGGCCTAGTGAATGGGCCGGTACACAACCTGCTTATGCAGCTTTTCGCGTTGGGCAGCTCAAAAATCGAAGTTTCTGAAACTTGTTTTTATGATATTGTGACCACACGATATGACCATCCAAGGTAAACCCCCCCCACCCACTTATAAACCGCCCCCACTTATAACCTACCCCCCGGGAGATCCGTCCCACCCAGGGACTTATAACCCCCCCTTTTCAGCACACAAGCATAGAACAAGAAATGCCAGCGGTGTCAAGCAATGACAATTGGTTCCTCGTCATCATCCCCCTCAAGCAAGTCAAAGAGCTCCTTATCTGAAAATTCCCCCACATCATCATCATTAGGAGCTGCAGCGCCACCACGGTCTCCCACAGATAGGTCCAAATCAATTTCCATTACAACAAGATGAATGACGTCTGAAGGTGCAAAGGTGTCTGAATTCATGCCACCAAGGGACTTATAACCCCCCCTCCCCACTTATTACCCCCCCCGCACCCTCTACCAATCCGCAATGCTACTACCATCGGCTGGGTTATAAGTGGGGGGAGGGTTATGTAAAGCATGTTTTAGGCCGTATTTACGTGTTTTTCACCCTATTTGGGCATGAGGTCCGGGGGGGGGGTCCTCCCAAGGGTTGGGTACACAACCTGCTAATGCAGTTTTTGACCTTGGGCAGCTCAAAAATCGAAGTTTTCGAAACTTGTTTTTATGATATTGTGACCACCTAAAATGACCATCCAAGGTATGTAAAGCATGTTTTAGGCCGTATTTACATGTTTTTTTACCCTATTTGGGTACTAGCTCCGGGGGGGGGGGGGGGGGGCTCCCAAGGGATGGGTACACGACCTGCTTGTGCAGTTTTTCACCCCGGGAAGGTCAAAAATTGAAGTTTTTGAAGCTTATTTTGATACCGTGATCACTTAAAATTACCATCCAAGCTATGTAAAGCATGTTTTAGGCGGTATTTATGTCGAGATGGCCTTGCCGAAGGCAATTGAATTTTTTGCAAAACAGTTTTTTGATCATGTGACCACTTACAATGATGAAATATGCTATGTAAAGCATGTTTTAGACCCTCTTTTTGTTTTTTTCCGCCCTATTTGGGTGTTGGGTGTTGGAGGGGGGGGGGGGGGGGGGCTCCTAGGGGTCTAGGGCACACACAACCTGCCTATGTAGTTTGCCAGCCTTGGCAGCTCAAAAATGGAACTTTCCGAAACTGATTTTTTTGATACTTCGACCATCCAAAATGATGAAATATCCTATGTAAAGCATGTTTTAGCCCCTTTTTATGTGTTTTTCACCCTATCTGGGTGGGTGGGGGGCTTCCAAGGGGTCTAGGGCATAACTTGCTTATGTAGTTTTCCAACCTTGGCAGCTCAAAAATGGCACTTTCCGAAACTGATTTTTTTTGATACTCTGACCATCCAAAATGATCAAATCTCCTATGTAAAGCATGTGTTAGCCCCTCTTTATGTGTTATTCACACTAATTGGGTGTTGGGGGGGGGGTCTCCCAAGGGGTCTAGGGTACAACCTGCTTATGCAGTTTTCCAGCCTCGGCAGCTCAAAAATGGAACTTTCCGAAACTGATTTTTTTGATATTCTGACAGTCCAAAATGATCAAATATCCCATATAAAGCATGTTTTAGCCCCTCTTTATGTATTTTTCATTCAGGGCGCGCCCTCTTCCACCGAGCCCCCCCGGTCAGCCAGGAGGTTAAGCGTTGGGCGTTTCGGGGGTCTGGGGTTGTCAGGCCCCAATGCAGAGGAAGGGCGGGTGCCCAGTGTCCTGGGGGGGGCGCGCACCGGCCAGACGCTGGGGGGCCCGAGGCCGGGAGGGCCTGAGAGGCTGGGCGGGCCCGTCCAAGCTAGGAGGACAGCGCCGCCGCTCCTACGCGCCGGTCCTCGGGGACGAGCACCTGGCGGCCCGGCGCGACCCGGGGCGGGACCCTCGGACAGCGCGGGCCCGCCGAGGGGTCTGTGTGCCCTTCGTGGCCCGCCCGGCAGCAGCGGCTGATGCCCCAGCCCAGGCTTTTGCACCTGGCGCATGATGGCCAGCAAGCTTGGGTGGGGGGGGCGCTGACCCGTTCTCCCCCCACCAACGGCCGGGGGGGACAACCCCGGGCCGCTGCCCGCGGGCGCCGCTGATTCTCCCGGCCCTGCAGGGGCGCCGCCCGCGTCGCAGGACTCTCCCGCCCCCCCCTCCCCACATGAGCAGCCCCCCCCCCCCCCCCGCCGGCGGCTGGGCTGCCAGCGTCGCTCCCCGACGTTTTTGGCCGCATCTCAGCGGCCCTAAGTAGCCGCGCCGTGCCGCGGCGACGGTCCCCGCCCAGGGGACGGAGGCGGCCCCAGCCAAAGGCCACCAGGTCAGTAGCAGACATGCTCCGCGCGCGCCCCTCTCGCGCTGCGGCCGACGCCGCAGGGGGGGGCTCCTCTGACCCAGTGGCGGACGCGCCTTCAGCGCCTTCGCCACCCCGGTCCACACTACCGCAGCAGCGGCAGCACGGCAGGGCAAGCACGGAAGAGACCTAGTCCCCTCTGGCTTGTCCCTCCTAGCCGCCGTGCAGGCACAGGCGGGGGGCCTGTAGGGGAGGTCACGGGCGCCTAAACTCGACTCGGCCCACCTCCCCGCCACTCTGCCTCTGTACATAGGCCAACAGACGCTAAAAGACGAATGCCCTCTTTATGTATTTGGGTGTGGGGGGGGGGGGCTGCCAAGGGGGCTAGGGCACAACCTGCTTATGCAGTTTTCCAGCCTCGGCAGCTCAAGAATGGTCGTCCCTCTCCCCTCTTCGAGGTGCCTTGCTGAAGGCAATAGAATTTGAAAATAGCTGTCCAAACCCCAGTCTGAGCAGGGCAAGGGCCGTCGTGTGGCCACTTATGATCAGGATGGCCCTCCCCCCATCAACCTCTATTGTAGGATCAGTGGCTTGGGGCTTGGTGAGATGCGCTGGTGTGCCATTTAGCTAGTGGCTAGCCATCCAACCCAAGGTTTGTGTGGCTACAGACTGCTTCCCTGTCCCTGCCACCGGTGGTTGGTGATGAAATCCACAACCACATCTACGACATTCTTAACGTCCATGAGCCGCCATCAGAGCTCACCAAGCTCGTGTTGCCGCACTGTGATGGCCTCCACACTCTCCTCTACAGGCACACCCGAGCCATGCTGTTTTGTCGCTCAAGAGGCATCTGAGCGGACCACATCAATGCTCCTTGCTCTTGTGCCAGTGCACCAGAGCGGACCAGGCCCGTGTTATTGTACACAGGGCGCATTAAGGTGGATCAGACCTGTTTTGCCCTCCCACCAGTTGGTTGCCTTGCTGTACTTGCCTTGGGACACAGCTGAGATGGCCAGTCCCGTGCTATCGTGGATGATCTGGCTGTTCAAAATATCTTGTGTTGGGCTGCTCATCAGGGTGGATAGGCCTGTGCTACTGCCTGGGCCTTGGTCTTTGATCAACAGCTTCTTGGAGCCCCGAATGGATGCACCAGGGGTGGTCAGCCCCATGCTATCAGGCGATCCCACCGTCTGTAGCCCCCCCTGGCAGGGAAGGAGGTGGTGCGGCAGGGAAGAGAGAGAGTGTTTCTATCAGGTGGTCTAAATTGAGGTATAGTTCTTGCACATGCAAAATGTTGCCACTGGTATGGTATGCTACAGTGCAGCACAGCAGGTGTTGGTTCATTAATGTCTGCTGGCAAAGTCTCTCGGTGGTTGTAATTTTCAGGACTGCCTTTTTTTTTTTTTTTTTGAATGAAGTGCCGCCCTGGTAGAACTAGTTGCTGACTGAGGACCTGAGGACCGACCGACTATGCTAGTGCTTGATCCCCAAACCAATGCTGCTGGGCACGACTGCAGGTTGAGAAGGTCAAGACGATCGGGGACTGCTACATGTGTGCCACCATTGCCAAGTCCAAAGCAGAACATTATGCATGTGCCTCTGCCGTATTGCAGCTGTGCAACAAGATGCATTTGGAGGTCTCTGCCTCTACTTTTCAGTGTATCTCTCGGACTCCACAGGCAATGTGGAGAAATGAAGAGTGATGGCTGTGGACGGGGCTGAAATTATGCATTGGGACGAATGTTGAAAAAAGGGGGGGAAATAGCGTATCTCTGCATAATTCCACATTTGGCTGCTTTTTTCTGCATTTCCCACGCCCATTATCCAGATGTTCGTACCCCAAGACGTACCAAAATGCCCTCTGCATTTTGGCAGGTCTGTCCAACACAAATACAGGAAAATGCGAAAAAATGCGGAGGGCCGATTGTTTTCCCAAGCAATAGGCACACAATTCAAAGTGTTGGTGCCCAGGCTCACCTGAGCCAACCTGGGCTGACATGTCTTGCACATTTTGTCAACTCATCCACAAAAAAAAATAGTGGGTGAGTTGCATCACGACCCGGCCTGGGAATTTTTGCAGGAGCAATGCAACTGCACCATAGGACGGTCCACTGCAACATGCACCAAAGGACGGTCCAATCACCCATGTCCTGTGCCAGTGGAGTACTGGAATGCTGCTTGGCAGCACCACACCCCAACCACATCCCTGTGGTCACTGCCTACTGAAGTGAGAATAGGGGCTGCTGAGGTTGTAACGGGACGTGGCTCAGTCAATATGGCGTGATACGAACAGGGAGTTGCAGCCTCTGAGGGATCTGGTGTACACCATCCAGCACAAAGAAATTGCAGGCAGAAAAGATGTACAGAAAGATAGATGTACAGCGCACATGCAGCGGCTTTATACCTTGCCACTACACACTGGTCTGAGGGCTAGATTGGCCACAGTAGTGATACATCTGGACTCCAAGTCTTGCTGGGGAAACGGGGCGGGGGCATCATCAGGGGTTTGAGCGACTGATGACGAGTTATTTCTCAGGACACTCTAAAGCCCGGGGGGGGGGGGGGGCGACTCCGCGCAAGGATGAATTAAGTACTGGCCAGGCCACTGGCCAAATGGCAAATAAACGCGTTCATGCATTTATTTTTCAAAAAATGCCCTTTTGGGGGGGGATAACCGTTGTTTATTGATGTTTGTTGGTGTTTATTGACATTTTTGCATTCGTTGCTAATGGATTTTGTCCCCTTTGTGAGGTATCCTTACATTATTTGTATGTTTGTGCATCTTTGAGGGTATCAAACTTGGAATCTGTTGCAGGTGAGGGGAGGTGATTAGCATTGTGTGTCACCCGGCATGGTGCATCATAGTGGGAAGATCTGAGATGTGGGTGATGGCATCAATGCCCACACAGACACGCCATGTACACTCATTCATGCCATGCACTTTTTTGACAAAAAACACAAAAAAGTCAAAAATAAACATTGAAATAAAGATTCTACAGGCCACTGGCCAAAAACCTCATGGCCGGTGTTTAATTCATCCTTGACTCTGCAGGTCCTAGGACGCCAACTACCCCTCCCCCCCCCCCCCTCCGCACCCCCCTAGGGGCCTCCGGCCAATAGTTAGTTGCCAAAGGTGTCGCCCTCAGGCGTCCATGGGCGCCAAAGGCGCCCAATGCTTAATGAACACCAAAGGTGCCCTACGGAAAATTTTGTCCACTTTGCACCCCAACACAATCCTTAAACCCAACCTTGACTCTAACACCCACCCCCAACCCTCAGCCTAGTCCTAACTCTACACCTAACCCTAATCAAGACTGAATATTGGGACCGAGCTGGTGGGGGAGGGAACATCAGCTATGACTGGTGAGGGACATCAAGAATGATTCACACATTGATGGCTCTTGACAAAGTGAAAGCAGCTTGCAAGTGAACCCCATCACCACGAGGCCCACTTTCAAGGCTTTTTGGACTTCTGAGGGGCCAAAATGCCCCAAAATGGGCTCAAAATGGGCTCATTTCACCCGTTTGTGCACCCCAAATGGTCTAGGATGAGGTTTGGAAAAATGCATTTTTGACCCATTTTTGACCCATTATTGGTCCCAAAACAGCCCATTTTCAAGGCATTTTGGGATTTTCGGAGGACCAAAATGGGCCACCACAAGCTCAAAACGGTCCAAAAACACTTGTTTTAGCGTCGCACATGGTCTAGGATCATTTTTGAGAAAAGTCCCCCCCCCAAACACCCCGAATTGCCCCACCTGGACCCCACGCCCCACCCCAAATCGCCCCACCTTGGACCCCCCCCCCCCGACCCTCCCGGAGGCCCCCCCCAAGCCCCTCCTAGACCCCCCCCCCAATTTGCCCCTCCGTGAACCCCCCCCTCCAATCCCCCCCCCCCCGTCCCCCCCCCAAAGGGCCTCCGGCCAATAGCAGGGGGGGGGATACAAGCGATCCACATTTTCCCGCATTTTCCGCATTTTCCCCCCTGCCAGGTCTTTGCTTACCTCTCCTCTTAGACACCATGATTGCTCATACTGAATTTGAATCTGATGGCTCTGGCACCAATTCCCCTGGTCCTGAAAAGAAGCAGAAGCGTGGTTTGGGCAAGGGTGGTGCTGCTGCAAAGTATTGCACCATGTCTGTGGCGGCACGCATGGCGCAGTTTCCAGATGAACCTTTTGAGGAGCGCTTGGACTTGCTGAACCAGCCAATGATGTGGTGCTTGGCATGTGGAAAGCCTGTGGCACACCATGACAGGCACCGTGACTGCAGCTCAGAATGCACTCTCAGACCACATCCGGCGCATGCGGTTTATGGCTCAGTTCAATGGTGATATTGAGGATCGTTTGGTTTAAAACACTTCTTGACCCTCTCCTCACACTCCTGAAACTTCCTGACACTCTCCTGGCACCAGACTTGCATCGCTTGCAGGTCCATGTTTGAAGTCCAGCAATGTTTTGATCGGATTCCTGTGTGCATTTGTCTTCTTGTGGCAGGCGTTGTTTGTGCATTAAAAAACAAATTTCCCATCAGTGTGTTTGGGGCCTGGGACCAAGATTCTGGTCACTGGGAAGCTGTGTTGCTGAAAAACCACATGCAATGCAACAGGTAGTTTTGTTCGGGTCATCGCTTTTTTTCGCCGCATTTTCCCGCATTTTTCCGCATTTTTTCCGCATTTTTCTGCATTTTTTCATTTTCCGTGTTACCGCTCCCCCCCCCCCCTACCAACAGTTAGTTGGGGGGGTAGTTGGCGTCCAGAACTGAGGGGTCGCCCCCCCAGGGCTCTAAAGTGAACCAAGTCTTAGCAATACACTTTGGTTAAAACCCAGCAGCATCAGTGTCGCGGACCAGATGTGTTTCCATTCAGTGTTCAGTGTTCTGATGCATTTGTGCTGGGCCTTCGCATTTTTGTGTATGTGTCGGTGTTCAGTGACAGGACAGTTTGGCAGAGGGAGGAGTTGATCACTACTACTATCACTTTAAACTTCTGCTGTCAATCACCCTGGTGGTTTCTGCTGAGCAAACCTTCCCCAAGGCTCTGTCCAGCCCGCCTTCTCGTCTTGCTCTGCTCTTTACTGCAACTGAAAACACACCTACCGGCTACTGTTTGGTGTACAACCACCACCAAACATTTTAATGTGTCTCACGCAGCACATCTCAAACAAGTGCTTCTCAAATCAGCTACTCTGTGCACACAGGGTTTGTCACCCATTCGGAGCCAAATATTTCCAAACATTTCCCATAATTTCCGAACTGGTGTAGAACTAGTACTCCCAGTATTCCCAATAATTCCGAGTATTTCCGATTAAGCAGGTGTTGGGGTTTCAGGGTTTCAGTCTGTTCTGTGCTGTGTATTGCAATTTGTGCAACCTGTGCCACATGTTTTAATGTTGTATGTGGTGCAAATTTTATGGTGTACTCGTACAATATGATGAAAAGAATTTTGCCACCAACCATATCAAAGGCAGTACTCACCTGAGGTTGAAGAAGGAGGGTCAGACGGTGTGTGGCACAGGTGTCCACAATTAGAAAGACATGCAAGGCAAACCCACCGCATGGATTTTTGTTCTTTGATGTAGTTGCATAGTGTTTTTGTTTTCCAACTCCTGCAGCTGTTGTGGAGCCTTGCTTGAGCTTGGTAGGGCTGATTGATGCCAACAACAGGCAAAAGATGAGCCCTGGTTTCAGGGCTGGTGCTGTTGCAATGCTTTGTAATTCTGTTGCGGAGTTTCGGAGTTTCGTAAAGCAGTAAACAGATGCAATGAACCTTTTATGAGTATGCCAAAACTGAGCAATGACCATGTGGTGCCTTCTTTTCTGCCTCAAGGTTGGGTGATTAGGGCGCAAGTGAACATTTTTGACTTCCATGTTCCTAGTTCTTGTCATGCCTTTAGCTTTTTATATGTCACCCTTTCCCGTCCCCTTTTGTTGTCCAAGCGGCCACCGAAGGTGGCACTGCAAGCCCTATTTTTCTGTGTCTAGGTGGGAGTGCACAGCATCGGAGAAACAGTACTATCGTTGCGGGCTGGGGTCCATTGTGGGCCTGCCATCGCAGGCATCATGGGGAAAACAAAGTTCTGCTATGATATTTGGGGCGTATGTCATGCAATCGTGCGATTGTGCGTAGCAGAGGGTGATTCAGGGCTGCAGGGAGGTCTGATTATTGCATGAGTCAATGCGAGTGAGTGGATAGTGTATGGATTGGGGGGTTGCAATGCACCCAAGTGTAAAACCGTTGTTTGGCAGCATGATGTTGAACCCTGTGTGCTGGGGTTGATTGGATGGATATGTGCCTGTCTTGTGTTCAGCCTTTCACACCCCTCCGTTGGGCTCTTTCTAAGATATGTCTTTTTTAGCTATCCACCCACAATGCGGGTGACCCTACTTGCCTCTCAAAGCCCACCCAGTGACCCTGCACCCTGGTGGATATACTGCAGGGTATAACATCACTGCTGACATAATCCTATTATTTATGCTATTAGTAGCCAAAGTGAGGGACGCTATCCAAATATTGCCTCCTGAGAATTATTATTTTGACAATATTGAACAGCCATCAACAATTTACCCCAAGGGATTATGTTGTACGTGTGTGTAGGGGTTGCCACGACCATTTTAGGTATAAAAGGGCTATTTATGGCACTGCTGCTGGGATTCTTGTCAGCAGTGGCGTCATATCCTACCCCGACCGAATTGTAGGGCACATACCCAATCAACAGCATCCAAATTCTTTCTAGAGCATGGTACCCACCCTCAAAAAAAACTGTGGGGGGACCCCTACTTGCCTCCCAAACCCCACCTGTTGACCCCGCACCCTGGTGGATCTACTGCACAAGATATGCCAGATATTCATAACACATTGTCCCAAAAATTGTGATAGATGCATGTGCAGCACCATGGCACAACCAGCCCGATAAGTACGTCACAACTGGGCACGTCAACATGACATGTCTGGTGCTCTTTGGCGGTAGAGAGCACAGAGAGGGCCTCAAGTAAAAGCATGAAGCTTCTGGGAGGCCCATTCCTCATCCAAAGGCGGTAAATATTTGCCCCCTTCCCCGCCATGGGTACGGGCCAATTGCATTTTTGGGGTCACCTCACAAGCCGCTGTGGCCAGGTCCGAACACTTGCACAAATTGAGTTTGGGCACATTGGGTGTTTCAGTGTATTCTGATTTCCCAACCCGCCCAAGCCCACGCCCATGGGAACAGCAGTTTTCCCACCTCCATAGTGCATTTTGTAAACTTTTTAGATTTTTTTTCCCCGAAAAACTGCCCCCATTTGTGTGAAATCAAAATGAAGGATGCCAAGAGGTGGAAGCAGCACCTGTGAGCAGAGCAACAACAGTCCCATTCACACCCCCAAAATTACAGTTCTTCACCATCTGTGGACAAGCATGGTAGACAATTTCCTGCTGAAAACCCGAAACACTGCGTGCACCCGGAGATACCAAGCGGCGCACTTACTGAGCATTTACAGCAAACCCCGTCCCGCCCCTCTCCCCCACCCAAAGATTTTACTCATGTTTAGTGGCGGACAACCGCCAGCAGTTGGCAGCAGTTTGCGTACCAATTGTCACGGCCAGAACAATTTCTTTGTTTTTTTGAGCTTGGGAAAGTTGTGCTTTTCTGTGGTTATGACGATGAAGTTTTTCAAATCTGGTCATGTTCAAATTGTGCGTATGCACACCGTGGGGGCCATCTTGGGGGGTCGAATCCCTGTCCTTTGTCTTTGTGAACTATACCCCGGGTGTCTGTGTTTCGGACGTATTTTGCTGCCCACCTGCTCTGTGATTTTAGAAAGATAGCACTCTGAGCTTGCAGGCATTATGTGTGTGCCTTGTGTGCCTTGTGTGCCTCTTGCAGGGACAGTGCATTTGTGCGCTCCTGGTACGCCCCTGGTCTGCCTTGCGACTTGCCCATTGCCCCACAGGACACTGTCAACATTGCTTCGCGCATGGAGAGCCAAGGTGTGCCCAAAGCCACACAGGTCACTGAGGCAGTGCAGCTCATCTTGAAGGACTCCTTCGTATTCCAGACGCGGGGCCCCATGAACCTGAAAGGGAAGGGGATGCTCTTCACGTTCCTGCACTTCCCGCCCCATCGCCGGAACAGCTCCAGTGTTGATGTATCCCAGAGCGGAAGGCCTGGGGACACTCGAGCGTCAGCGGACTCCATGACTCGCTTCCCCTCCAGCACCAAAAGGCCTGAGGACGCTCGACCGTCGGTGGACTCCATGACTCGCTTTCCCTGCAGCACCGGCCTGGCCAGCACTGCCGCTTTCCCAGGCACGAGCCTGCAGGAACGCTTCCCCCAGGCCTCTGCGCTCGGGGAGACCGCTAGCATGATAGGCAATTACGACGCGATGACGAACGCGACACACATGCCAACCGGGGGCTCCTTCAGCGCTAGCGACGACATCCCAACCCACGTGGCATCGAGCCTCTGGTTGATGCAGGAGGGTGCTCGTTCGCCGCGCGGTATCAACAGCACCAGCGCGGAGCACCTGTTCCCCTCCCGCATGGGGTCGCTGCGGGAGCCCCTCACGGTGGCGCACCAACGCTTGGGCGCCGGCACAACCACCGCCAGCTCCGTAGAGCAGCTGCTGGGTGACCCTCCGGACGAGCAGCCGCTGACGGCCATACATCCTCTGCGGTCGGATTCGTCGATACTCCTCCGCACGGCCCGCGTCGTGGGCACCGGTACGACTGTGGTGGGCGGCTCTGTGCAGACGGTGGCCGCGAGTGCGTCCCGGGGCGCTGGCAATGCGCAGTATAGGCCTGGCAGCCCCTACAGCCTGGGTGGCCCTCATGGCGCAGGGAGCCCACGCAACACCTCGGCGTGGGAGGATGGAAGTGGCCGCAGTGATGGTGCCTCCTCTTCTGGCCCGGCCTTCCCTGGGCCGGGGACCATTGGCGACGGGGCCTCATGGAGCCGTGCATCGCAGGGTAGGGGAAACCCCCAAAGTATTATGAGGGACCTCTCCAAGTTGTCTACCTGCCCCTCTACCAACAGCACTGTCAACAGCAGCACTAATCGCGTGAGCCTTGACTCGCCGCCAGCGCACGTGTTTATGCGGAAGAAGGAAAAGTCCCAGAGTTGTGGCGAGCTGCTGATGACCGCCAAGAATGTGCGTGCCAAACAGGGATTTGGACCATCACAAAAGGTCTGCACCCAAGAGCTGCCCCTTGGCCCTGCTCCCCAATATGACATCCATGGCAGTTGTGCAATCAGCTCTGGTGGTGGGAACAGGGAGGCAGTTCACAAGGGCACCAGCAATAGAGTGCTCCTACCATAACCTCCATCAAATGCCAACACCAAAGCAAATTTTCAGCCAATTGCATTAACCCGTCTGGGCACAAGAGACGCCAATGGCACTGCAGGCATGGGTGTGCCTGTTCACAGAGCATGCAGGGGGGCAGTCTGCTGCAAGCAGGGGCCATCGTGGCCAAATAATACACTGTGTTGGGGGTTGCACGTATGGCTCCGGTACAAGGTTTGTGTTGCCACGTGCTTTTCCTGGAGCGAGCAAGAACATGACTCCTCTATTTCAAGAACCCTTTCTTCTTTGCATTCAGCCACCATTTTCTCCAGTGTATTCACAGATCCCTCCGGTGTTGATGCAGTGCAAACTGGGCCTGAGAGAAGATGCTTGATATTATGTTGTTTTCAAGTCATCCTGGGCTCTCATGCATGCATGTTTGAGGGGTGTTTCAGTTCCATTCTGGATCTCCCGGCAACAGCTGGGAGTGCCCCACTAAAGCGCGGGGTCTGGGTCCACACTTGGCAACCTTCTTCAGGCCATCGGCATTGGGGCGTGAGTAGATTCGAGTGCATAATCAGGGTGCGGCTCATCCCCCTCCACTGTTCCCTGGTCCACTACTTTCATAGCCCAGGGATGGGGTGTGATACCTTCACCACCTCAGAATGCATACTGGAGGAGCAATACCCTATCCTCTTCTACTCTATCTGGGTTGTCTGCTTATCTAGTGTTACACATTTTCAGTTTTGTTCTTGTGCTCTCTGCGCTGTTTGGTACAGTTGTCTGCTTGTCTAGCGTTACAAATTTTCAGTTTTGTTCTTGTGCTCTCTGCACTGTTTGGTAGGGCATGTCCTTGACGGATAGCCCAAAAGAAGAGGCACATGGTCATGAAACAGAGGCACCCAAGGGGGAGCAACCTGGTTCAGAACCCGCACCCCTCCACCCTCCCCCCACTTCAGAACCCCCAAAGTTCTCAAACCCACCTTTGGCCAATTTCAGATTTTGGCTGGGAACCTGGGCGCCAAAAGCACCAATTTTTGATTTTATTGTTGTATGGCAGGGGAAAAAAATTTCTTTTCACCCCATGTGTGCTGAGAGTTCTGTGGAGAATTCAAATATGTTTGAAAAACATGAAAAAAAATTCACCCCCAACCCAACCCATTTTGGCAGCCCCCATACCCGCTCCCCCCCCAAGCTGCACCAGCCGAAGAAGAAGAAACGGAAAAAAGAAATCTTTGCAACGCAGCTTATGCAGGCCCACAATGAGTTAGTTGACCAGTACCGATGAGCAGGGTGAGAGCAAGGGGGGAGGCCTGGCCGAATTACAAGACCCCCCCCTCCCCCTCCAGACCCCCCAAAGTTTTCAAACCCGTCTTTCCCGCCAATTTGAGAATTTGGGGGGAAATTGTCGGCGCCAAAGGCGCTGAAAATTTTTTTTTGCCCTCCTGATGGGGTATTTTTTTTACCCTATGTGTCTATACTCAAAATACTCAGAATTTTGTGAGGAATTCAAAAATGGGTGAAAAGGGGGGAATCCTTGCACTGCGCGCACATTGCCCGCTACTTTTAGACTATGTTCCCCCCGAAGAGCCCCCAGGCACACCCCTTGGAAACACCCTTAGAATTAGGTGACCCAAACTGCCCCAGCTCAAGAAAGTTGCAAACTCCCTTCCCTTCACATAACACACATCATGCACAACTGGAAAAGCCATGAACAACGTATTGGTCGCCACCCTCAACAACAACACCCAACTGTCTTTCCGTTCCATTGTCCACCAAGTACACATTGAGAATACGCAACTTGTGTGCACAACATGACGCAGTTTCAGAATTAAAGAATTGTCACGGTGTCACATGTGTGTGTGTGTGTGTGTGTCAATGCAATCCGTACAATATTGCAGCTCACACTTGTCACACATGGACGTCTTTTGAGGGTCAGACTTGGTGCAACAAAGGGCACATACATCCCCATCATCACCCAGAACATCCTCATCATCATTGTCCTCCTGTGTAGGTGCGGTCCATACATGTGCAGGTACGTGTTCCCACAGCCCATATGGAGGGTACCGTACCTGTCTTCGAATCAAAAATTGCTGCAAATGCAAGAGTACACGCACGTACTCATGCAACTCCGTACCGGATCCCCTCCATATGTTCCTTCCGATGCCCCAGTGCCACACACGTGCAAACAAGTGCTCAATACGTGACCTACAGAAACCATGAACATCATTGTACCCCTTTTGCCGCTCGGTCAACGTCTTTCGACCGATAAATGGCCATGCCACATGGAGGCGCCCCTTGTATGCACCATCCATGGAGCCAATCTTATGATCCATATAATGCCCCTTGCTCTTTTTCGGCCCTTCGCGATCCCAAATGAGAACATCTGCCGATGTCCCGGGGGCCAACAGACAAATCCAAACGATGTTGCCAAGGCTGCCAATGGCAACCGTAACTTTATATACACACCCCGCGTATTTAGGATTAAACGGGACATCACAAAGGATGCCATGGGCATGCCCCTCATAACCGCCGCCTTCTGAGGGATCCCATAGGGGTGGGGCTCCGAAATAGCCAAAAAGCATGCCCACCGTGCGCCCAACGCTCCCCCCTAGAAAAGGGTGGATATGGTGGAGATGAGCAAAAAAGTGTGAAAAAGGGTGGAAAAGGGTGAAATCGGGTGAAAATCCAAAAATGCCATTTTCCCAATGTGGAAAATGCATCAAAACCTAGGCCAAGGGGCAACAATGATGCTCCTAGTATCTCAAAGCATGGGCCTCCAGTACGGCTAGACGCCCAAATAGTTGCACTGCACGCGCACTACGCTTGAGGTGCCCCCAAACACACAAAAATTTTGGCACACCCCCCTTACTTCTGGGTCGGATCCTGGCTGAGGGAGCCTGGGTTATTGGGCAAATTTTTTTCTGAAAATTCTTTTCACCCCACTTGCGTATGTTCAAAATAATTAGCGCATCATGGGTATCATTTTGAGGTATGTATGTTGGGGTACCCACCGCCCCCCCCCCCCTCCATGGAGAACCCAACGGCTTACTGGCCGACCCACCTACCCTCCCCCCCCCATCCAGACCCCCAAAAGTTTTCGCACCCGGTTGGGGTCTAGAACTTGAACACGCCGCCTCCCTTGGGTGAGAGATTGTAAACAGAGATGGCTCTTTACAGGAACTCACATATCTGGGGCGAGTGGGGGGCCACAACATCTTCTTCGGGGATTTCAGGGGGACGGCCGATCCCCTTTCCGCGGCACAGAGGTACACCAATAACACGGGGAAACTACGGACAGCCCTGCATGCGGTGAGGCACCGCAACTGCAGCAGGCCAACACTGATTTGCTCGGGTCCTCTGTTGGTGGTGCAAGGCATCACAAGGAAGGCCTAACAACGGAGACACCACAATTAGCAAGGATCAGGAGGGCCAATTAGCCACATCGATGTGTGGGAGCAATTTCCAGATGAGGTAGAAGCACAAGGCTCCTCTATGCAATGGCAGCATGTCCCCTCCCACATTGGGGTATGGGGAAACGAAAATGCCGACCTGCTGGTGTACATGGGCCGTAGACACTCACCGCTCCCGAAGGCATATGTCATGCCATCCAGATCAATTTTGGTTATGCTACACAGTGAATCACAATCAGACACGGAATTTGATCTAGAGGCCCGCCCCTTGTGGACGGAGACCGAAGGAGGCAGAGACCCAGATACCACACTATGTTCGTTGCGGCATGAGGCAATATGGCAACCTCTTGTTTGCACGCCACAAGTGGCGCACCATAATGCACCACAACCGGAAGAAGTGACCCTCCCCCCCTCCAAGTGCCACTGCAACAAGGGGGGGGCAGACGGAACCCTCTCACGCCTCTCATGGATATTGAAGTATGCACACCACCATCACGCACCCCCCCCTCCCTCCAACAACGGGACACACCGCCATCAGCACGGTGATCAAGGGCAATCTCATACTCACCCGCGCGACACCCCCCCCCCATGCCAGATTGCTAGTGCACATAATTTTCCCCTCCCCCATGTCGTCTCATATGAAACTGCTATCCAGCCGCAGCACTCAAGGATCACAATGCTCCACATTGGAGCGGGGGTGCCCACGGTCGTAGGGGGTTGCAGGCGGTAGGAGGCGGTGGCAGGCGGTTGAGATTTTTTTTTTTGCTAGAAACTCCCTCTACGAGAGTGTACTATGGGTTATGACCCCTCTACGTACATATTTTCTTGTGCTCTTTGACCTTGGGGGTATGGACCTGATATCCAAAGGTTCGGCGCACACCTGGAATGGTCATTTTTGCACGTGCGTCAAAAACACCCAAAACCTGTGATGAACCCAGTATTTTTTGAACGTCCAGTTTTGGGACATGGTTTTTTTCAGAACAAGCATTTTGAGGACTCATTGCTGCATAGTTACATTGTCAACAATGAAACTAGTTCACCATAAGAGTTTAGCGTACATTGTAGTGGTGGTGTGTTGAACCCCCCCTTTCCACCTCCCCAGACAATTTGTGTTTGTTGCATGGCGTTCCCTAGCCCTGCTGCTTCCCGGTAAGATGGGTAACATGGGTACGGTTTCTGTGAATTTTCACCGTCAACAGTCAAACACCATGCACATTCCGGCTTGTGCACTAGGTTGGTAGCGAGTTGGCCTGTCAGTTCCAGTTCCAGGATAGGACCGCCGGTTGCACCGAGTGGTATTATGTACTGCATGCTCCTAGGAAACCGGTAATTCACCACATGGTCATTTAAAAAGGAATAAAAAGGTGGGCAAAATATAAGCATTTGGGCATATTTTTGTAGTACACCCCCTTACTACGGGGCAAGTGCCATGTATAGTGGGTGACCATGTAGTGGTGCGATATGCACTAGGTGCCCCCGAGGTGGGGACACTGGGAATGGAACCGCCATCCCTATACCTGACATGCGTAGTACCGCTGGACTAGAAGATTCTTTTACCCCTTTTCCGCGTCCAATTGTTAATAGCCTGTCCAAAAAAAAGAAGAAGTCTTGCACGTTTTGTTATGAGTGATAGATAAGGAGCCAACAAACCATTGCCAATACTACTATTTGGTGCAAGAGACAATTGTGATGTGTCTTTCCATCAATGGGTTAGCATTGCACATTTGTAGGGACGGAGGAAGGGAGGGAGGGCGGGCCCGAAGGAGTGTATGGGTTATGCCATTGCTAGAGATGTCGATGTGAACGAAAAATTTATGTAGCGACCCAGACGGCCGCAGGCGGTCAAAGGCGGGGGGGACCCTTGGCGCATGGTATTCTCTTGAGGCTCGCCACAAGGCACAAACACACACACACACACACACACACACACACACACACACACACACACACACACACACACACACACACACACACCTTGTGTGTTGATGGTCCCGTTCAGCATGAATGTCTCCTGCACTGAATAGGCTTGTAGGCCCAACACCAAACAGAAGCAGAGGGAAGGCATGGCCGAATGGCCAGCAGTAGCGAGTGCCTTCCCGCTGATGACCCTTGACCTGCATGTACACCCCTTGCCGAGTAAGGGAACGGCCCGACACGCCGATTGACCAGGCACACGGGCGTGAGCCTGGCTGAATGTTTGCACTCCCACAACCCAACAAGCGACACCTTACCTGGTACAGTAGAGAAGGGAGCAAGGGTCCATGCCCCTCACCCCATCCATTGAACACTCGGACAAGTGGCCTTTCGCCGCTTGGCATGATCAACCGCACCTATTTAGGTTCCATTGAATTTGAGGTATAGTCACTATCAACATTTACTTGACCATTTCATGCAACAATTTGGTCCTCCACATGAACTAAGCGCAAAAAGAAACCAGAGATAAACGCAAAAAAAAATAACATTTTGAGAAAAAACCAAATGAAAGGAATTAATCATCACCTTTTTCATAGTCCTGCTGTCATCCGCCTATGAAATAGTTACTTTCGGGTACAAAAAAATGGTTTTGCGGTTGGAACAAAAATGTTGTGAAAAGTACTTTCATGTCAACTTGGGGATGCAAACCGACATACCGGATCGGCGGGGCCTCAAAAAGGTGGCAAAATCTTTCACTATTGGCCCCGAGGCCAACGGTGAAAAACAATTCAATGTGGAAACTTTGATAACCCCAATGTGAGAGGCTACATCCATAATGCTTCACCGTCGACAATGAGGCATAACCCCGGTTGTGTTCGCCATGGCTGGTGGTCCGGAGACACTATATACCCATGGAGCACCGCGGTCTCATAAGTAGTTGGTGCCCATGGTCTGCGGACCACACATTACTCTTAAAGAGAAGAAGAAGCATGTGCAACACACAACACAAAACGAATGTACATGCAATACACTAGTGCGGGAAACGGTACCACACCCTTCCAAGTATGCAAATATTTGTGAGAACCTGACAAAACAGGGAAATAGGACACGGTTTCACTGTTAACAGTGAAAGTTTTGATGACATTTCGGATTGGGGCAGACATATACACACCCTACACCACAGTGACAGCATCAACGTGGCTGAATTGTAAACATGGCAGCAAAATGACGAGGAAAACGGAAACCTTTGCCCAAGAAAGCAGCCAAAAATATTTGTACTTTGGTAATAATCCGACACGCGCTGGGCGGAAATTGTGAACAACCTAGTACTTTGGAATTCAAGCTAAGGCATGTAACCAGTTCAACACAACAGGGAACGTGTGGTATAAAAAAGCAGTGGTGTTTTGTCACACATTCTTCATCGACATACAAATGGAATAATGTTTCACTGTTGGTAGTGAAAATCTAGTCCGATCACAACAGAACAAAGAGTATGAGGCAACGGGTGCCAGTGGTGGGTGCCAAAAGAACGGAACCGTGAACATGTGCAGACAGCCAAGCAACCATGCACAGATCACAGAAGATTACCTAAACCTTCCTGCTACGAGTCATGTGTGCTGCATTCTCTAGCCGAGCCACCGAGGGAACACTTGCTGTTGTTGGCTTTGTCACCCTCCGCTTCAATTGTGAAGCACCCCGTCCGCCTATCTGCTTGTTGTTGGCGCCCATCTTAGCAGTGATGGCATGCTGCTTGTTGCGGTTGATGATGTCTACATCAACCTTTCCCTCGAGCTCCATCTGTGTCACTGTGGTCTGCTGTCAGCTAGCCTGTTTGGCTCGAGGGTTGGGCTTTGCCTTCTTACCACCAGCCGGTTTTGCCGAAGCTGGTTTGGCAAGGGGCTTGCGGGACAGAGCATTGAAGGAGGGCTCAAGAGCAGTGGGTGGCCGGCTGACTAGTGATTCATGAGGGGCAGCAACAGACGAGGCGGAGGCACTCGTCGCTGCTTGTGCGGCACCACTTTCACTGTCGACACTAAAACTAGGTTGGGTTGGACACCTTGGAGTGGATTGGACCTCGAAGATTACAACCACTACTGTGTCACAGAAGTTGAAGAACCCGAAGTGCCCGTACCATGTGCGCTGCCATGTGTTTTGCCCAACCAATCCACAGTTCCATGCCGGTCAAAGTATGGATGTTCTCTGCTGAGACTGTGTAAAATTGGACTATTGCTGCTCACGTTGTCAAACTTGAAGTGTTTCACCGTCAATAACGAAACTGTTACATGCATTCTTGCCATTCAAGGACGCAGGCCACAGTCCAAATTCTGTGCAATGGGATGAACGATATTGGGCACTCAGGGCAACCGGATGTGAAGCAGCAAGATTCCGGCTGAGGACACTGACCACTTCATGGCACAAGCTGAAGCGGGCCAAACTCTGGACTGACCCCCTGTGTAAAGACACCCGAAGATCGCTTTGAGAAGCTCTAAATACAGAGGGGGGTACCCCTGCCGAAAGTGCCAACACGGAGCCTGATGGTATGGCCACTGCTGTATTTGCGGGTGTGAATGGCATAATCCATTTCGGAGGAGACAAGGAGAGCACCTCTAGGCAAAGTACCGGCTGCTGTACATCGAGGTGCGTGAAGGAGCCGAGACTACATTGTTGCGGCCCAATGTGAAGTTCACCTTGCACCCCGGGGCGGTGACTCCGCGGGTCCTAGGACGCCAACTACCACCCCCCCCTTAGGGGCCTCCGGCCAACAGCTAGTTGCCAAAGGTGCCGCGCTTAGGAGTCCATGGGCACCGAAGCCACCCAAAGGAAAATTTTGTCCACTTTGCACCCCAGCACTATCCTTAAAGCCAACCCTGACCCTAACACCCATCCTAACCCTCAGCCTAGTCCTAACCCTACCCCTACCCCTACCCCTAGGCCTCGCCCTGGGCCTAGCCCTAATCAAGAACCAAATATTGGGACCGAGCTGGTGGGGGAGGGAACATTAGCTATGACTAGTGAGGGACATCAAGGATGATTCACACATTGATGGCTCTTGACAAAGTGAAATCAGCTTGCAAGTGAACCCCATCACCACGAGGCCCACTTTCAAGGCTTTTTGGACTTCTGAGGGGCCAAAATGCCCCAAATAGGCTCAAGCTGGGCTAATTTCACCCGTTTGTGCACCCCAAATGGTCTAGGATGAGGTTTGGAAAATTGCGTTTTTGACCCATTTTTGACCCATTTTTGGTCCCAAAACAGCCCATTTTCAAGGCATTTTGGGATTTTCGGAGGACCAAAATGGGCCACCACAAGCTCAAAACGGTCCAAAAACACTTGTTTTAGCGTCGCACATGGTCTAGGATCATTTTTGAGAAAAGTCATCTTTTTGCCCCTACTGGCTACTGGACCCTGTTGACCCACCCACCTGCTTGGGCTTGAGCTTGCAGCTTGCCGCGGCCTAGTGGGCCTAGGTATTAGGGTCTAGGCGTCCGTTTAGGCAATTTTGAGGGGTGGAAACCACAAAAAGTGGGGGGTTGCGGGTGGAGTAGGTGCCCTCGGAATCGCATTTTTAGCCACGTTGCCAAAGATATGGCCTATTCTTGGTTTGTGGCCGTCGGCATTTGGAGCTTCTGGGGGCCTTTTTGGGCCGTTTCCGGGACATATCATGGAGTTAGAGGGCCGCAAAGAGCTCGTTGACACGGGGAAGTCAAGCTGCACGTGTAGTATACCCACCGTTTCCCTTTGTTTGGCCGCTTTGAATGTGTTCCAGGGCTTTTTTGGCCCAAAAATGGCTGTTTTTGGCCCTAAACTGCAATTTGGAAACTGAGGTCCGCCACTTGCGAATCCCGTTCCCGGCCGCCACCGTTGAGTTTCTGCCTCAAACTTTGTGTGTTTGTACTTCACACCCATAGGTATCATGCACCAAAATTTTACCCGAATTTGAAGCACCACGACGGACATCTGATTTTTGCCCATTTCGCGCGTGCTGCTGCTTGCTTGCTGCTTGCTGCATGCTTGCTGCCGCTAAACCTGGTAGGTCCACCCTAGACACAAAAAAGGGTTATAAAACCAAGACTGGTTCCACCAGCTTGGTGACTCTAACCCGAATCAAGAATGAATATTGGGACTGAGCTGGTGGGGGAGGGAACATCACCTATGACGGGTGAGGGACACCAATGAGTCACACATTGAAGGCCGTTGACAGAGTGGAATCAGCTTGCAAGTGATCCCCTTCACCACCAGGCCCACTTTCAAGGCTTTTTAGGACTTCTTAGGGGCCAAAATGCCCCCAAAATGGCTCAAAATGGGCTCATTTTACCCGTTGGTGCACCCCAAATGGTCTAGGATGATTTTTGGAAAAACGCGTTTTTGACCCATTTTTGACCCATTTTTGGTCCCAAAACAGCCCATTTTCAAGGCATTTTGGGATTTTCGGAGGACCAAAATGGGCCACCACAAGCTCAAAACAGTCCAAAAACACTTGTTTTAGCATCACACATGGTCTAGGATCATTTTTCAGAAAAGTCAGTTTTTTGCCCCTATTGGACAGACCCATTTGGGCAGCCACCTGTTTCGGTTTGAGCTTGCAGCTTGCCGCAGCCTAGTGGGCCTAGGTACGGGGGTCTAGGCGTCCGTTTAGGCAATTCTGAGGAAACCACAAAAAGTGGGGGATTGCGGGTAGATTAGGTGCCCTCGGAAGCGCGTTTTGAGCCATGTTGCCAAAGATGTGGCCTGTTCTTGGTTTGTGGCTGCTGCCAGCCAGTCTACACAAAATTTGGGGCTTCTGGGGGCGTTTTTGGGCCGTTTCTAGGACATATGGTGGAGTTAGAGGGCCGCAAAGGGCTCGTTGACACGGGAAAGTCAAGTCGCACATAGAGTGTACCCACCCTTTCCCTTCGTTTGGCCGTTTTGAATGGGTTCTAGGGCTGTTTTGGCCCAAAAATGGTTGTTTTTGGCCCTAAATTGCAGTTTTTGAAACTGAGGTCCGCCACTTGCGACAACTGTTCCCGGCCGCCACCGTTGAGTTTCTTGCTCAAACTTTGTGTGATTGTACTTCACACCCATAGGTATCATACTACAAAATTTCAACCAAATCCGAAACACCACAACGGATGTCTGATTTTTACCCATGTCGCGCGTGCTGCTGCTTGCTGCTGCTGCTGCTGCTGCTGCTGCTGCTGCTAAACCTGGTAGGTCCACCCTAGACACTAAAAAGGGTTATAAAACCAAGAGTGGTTCCACCAGCTCGGTGACCCTAACCCTAACCAGGATTGAATATTGGGACCGAGCTGGTGCGGGAAGGAACATTGTCCAGGAGACTTTAACGACAAATGAGGTACGCACTAGAAAGTGGACGAGAGCGGCTCAAATGGGGCTCAAAATGAGTCGTATTCATCCGTTTGGGAACCACAACTGGAATGGGATCATGTTTGGAAAACCTTGGTTTTGACCCGTTTTTGAGACATTGGTGGTACCAAAGTGGCCCATTTTCGAGGCTCTTTCAGCCTTGAGAGGGGCCAAAATTGCTCAACATGGGCTCGAAATGGACTCATTCCACTTTTTTGTGCACCCCAATTAGTCCAAAGATATCTTTGGAAAAACACATTTTGATCCATTTTGGACTGATTTTTCGTCCCAAAACAACCCCTTTTCAAGGCATTTTGTGACCCTGCAACTGCCAAAATGGCTTGCAATCGGCTAAAAAATGGCCCATTTCACTTGTTTAGGCACCCCAAATGGTGTAGGATCATATTTGGAAAACACATTTTGGACCCATTTTTGACCCATTTTTGACCCATTTTTTGTTGCAAAACAACCCATTATCAAGGCATTTTGTGACTTCGGAGGGGCCAAAATGGCTTGAAGTGGGCTCAAACTCGGCTCATTTCACTTGTTTAGGCACCCCAAATGGTCCAGGATCATTTTTGGAAAAAACCCAACTTTGACCCATTTTTGACCCATTTTTGTCCAAAACAGCCCATTTTCAAGGCATTTTGGGATTTTAGGAGGGCCACAATGGGGCACAACGAGCTCAAAACGCGCCAGAAACACTTGTTTTGGCATTCCATGTGGTCTAGAATCATTTTTGAAAAAATTCACTTTTTTGCACCCGGTGGCCCTTCTTGACCCATTTTGGCACCCACCTCTTTGGGTTACCTCTTGCAGCTTGCCGCGGCCCACTGGGCCTAGGTACGGGGGTCTAGGCGTTGGTGAGGGCAATTTTGAGGGGTGGAAACCACCAAAAGTGGGTGGTTGCGGGTAGATTAGGTGCACTCGAAATCGCGTTTTGAGCCACGTAGGCCAAGATATGGTCTATTTTTGGTTTGGGGCTGTCGGCGGCCAATGTGCACAAGTTTTGGGGCTTTCAGAGGCCTTTTGGGGACAGTTCGCGGGCATATTGTGGAGTTAGAGGGCCCGGGAGGGCCCTTCAGCAGAAGGAAGTCTAGCTGCATGTGTAGAGTAGCCACTATTTCCTTTCATTTGGCTGTTTTTAACAGGTTCTAGGGTGGTTTTGGGGGGGAAGGCTGATTTTGGCCCTAAATTGCAGATTTTGAAATGGAGGTCGGGCACTTGCGACGCCCATTCCTGGCCGCCACCGTTGAGTTTACTTTGTGTGGTTGTCCCTCACACTCATGGGTACCATCCATCAAAATTTTGGCCGAATCCAAAGCACCACGACGGAGCTCTGATTCTTCCCCATTTCGCGTGTGCTTGCTGCTTGTTGGCTGCTTGCTTGCTGCTTGTTGCTTGCTGCTTGTTGCTTGCTGCTTGCTGCTTGCTTGCTAGACCTAGTGGGTCCACCCTAGACACTAAAGAGGGTTATAAAACCAAGACTGGTTCCACCAGCTCGGTGACCCTAACTCTAACCCCAACCCTAGCTCTACCTCTAACCCGAGCTCTAACCCTAGGCTAGGGTCAGAGTTATTGTTGGGGTCCGCAGTGGAGAGCAATGATGTGGCAAAAGCAGCCATGATACAAATTTGGGGGATCTTATTCAGCCTAATCAACATGGCTGGCATGGCTGAACTAGCTCGCTGCAAAGGTTAGGGTTAGGTTCCCCCCCGCAAGGGGGCCTCCGGCCAACGGTTAGTTTGGGGGGTAGTGGGCGTCCAAAACCGAGGAGTCGCCCCCTGGGCGTTGCACAAACTTTTTGAGGAGGGTGTTCCTTTGAAGGAGTGGTGGTACAGTGTCATTCGACTTACACAACTCGGGAGAACCTATTCATGAGCAAAAGGCCTGAGTAGCTCACCACGCGAACAGTGTTGGCTGCAATAGTCACCCACTGGTGCCATCGCTCCGTATCCACCTTATGCGGCCACAAGTCTGGAGTCGAGGCCTTCCTGGTTCAAGTGGTCGGTTGGTCTGCTGGCCAACGGTCTGATGGTCCCTGCAACCCCACATCTGCCTACCGTCATTACAATGTTCACTGTTCATCGCAAGCCCGTGCAAGTGTATGCCATGAATGCTGCCCTGATTTCTTGCATGCCCGGTTGGCTGTTGCGTGTGTGGATCCCGGACGATTGGAGGGTCCCCGCAGGGTTGATGAAGTATAATTTTGTTAGGGTTGTTCAGCAGTGTGCCAAGGAGCCTTCAGTGGATCTGCAGGCTGAGGGTGGGCTATTCCAGTCCGGGACGCCTGTCAATGGACAATAGTTGAGAATGCTAGATAAGAATGTGAGGGATGAGGTGAAGGCTGCCCACAAGCTGGACAACAAGCATTGGAAACTAGTGGCATATGCCCACGGGAACAGTTGGTAGCAAAAAAGAAGGCCTCAAGCAGTCCGGGTCGAAGTTGTGAAGCACACGCTGGGTAGTCAACACTAGTGGCTTTTGGACTCTCGATTTCCAGCCCCTAGGGGTGCAACCCAAATTGGCCTCAGGGCAACTTTGGTGACCCATGGGGGTAGGGATTGTATATACCTTTGTCTCATATTCAAATTGTGTCCCACTATTTCACTATCAATGGTGAAAGAATTGCACAAGACACTATGCTTTTTTTGTTGGTCACCTCTTCCTTCTCTATATAACTCCTCATGTGTGTTCGGTCACTATACGGAGATTATGTTTTACTGTCAACAGTGAAAGTCCTTGTCCCTCCTTCATCAGCGTAGGTAGACTGGTAGAGGCACACAAGCATCCATAGCGTTGACTGTCGGGCAACACAGTCACCAAGCACAATGCGTAGTGTATTGGAAAACAACACATAGCAGCTGCATCACTCGATTATGATATAGTTATCGTCACTTTCGGAGTCAACATAGCACAACTCCCCATCATAAGAGACATACTTGGGACACCCACCCGCAAAAGGAGACAAAGTTGAGCCTCGGCCAAAGCCCAAGCCTTAGTGTGTAACCGAATGCTCCCACATTGAATTGACTCCCACAATATTAGGCAAAGGTGTAGCAAATGATAGCCGTTTGAGGATGGACATGGACCGTACATTGTTGAGGGCCTATGGGGGCTCAAAGGTGGAGACCAAGGACTAGAGACACTAGAGACACACACCCTCCTCAACCCCCGGACTTCTACATTTAGGGGACTCCTATGTGAAGTTGTCACCCGAGATGTTGTATTGGTTTCGGGACAATTCTGTGACTATGCCCTCTACTCCGGCTCCCGTGACAGTAGACCCACCAGCAAAAGGCCTTTTGTGAGACCCACCCCAATTTCCCAATGTTTAGGGCCTGCAATTCTCGGAAGCTCAGTGCTACTGTGTTATTCCTGTGTGAAAATGTCATGGGACCGCAAAGTGTCTTTGTACATGATAGCTTGACAACTAGATCAATCACTTGAAGAAGAAACGGACCTTAGAATCACATTAGGGAAGCCCAAGGCCAACACTTCGCAATATGGAGCGATTGCGCTCACTTACTTCAAAAGCATCAACCAAGGTAACCAAGCCGTATTCAATATGTGTCTTGGTAGAACACGTTACGTGCCGTTGTTGCGCGTATCCATATCGCAAAACCCACCTCATGTGTTGTCCATTGAGTAGTTGATGGGTACATCACACATGGCATCCAAAAAGGTCACAGCAGAATGTAGCTCCCATGACATCGGACCCGGGTCTCTTAAGATGTACTAGGTCTCTTATACAGTCATCCTCTTTCCCACAACCCTTCCGGGGTTGTGGAGAAACCCAATGTTTCATCCATGCATGAGGTAATGCAATGATGTCATCATGTCACCAAATGATGATTTTGTCACCAACAAAATGGTTTTTTTTGGTTGAAAGATGAAAATCAATGAAAGTTGCGTTTGGTCTGGTGGAGGCATTATCTTTAGAGTTAAGAGTTACCCAATCAACTACTCAACGGACAACACATGTGGTGGGTTTTGCGATATGGACACACGCAACAACGGCACCTAACGTGTTCTACCAAGATAGCTATTGTTGTGCCACCCGCTCACATTCGGTCTGGTGGAGGCATCATCTTTAGAGTTAAGAGTCCGGGGGCTGTAGTGCTTGTGCAATATACTGATCTGGTTGCAATTGAGTGGGTACCCATGAGTCCTTACCTTGTGCTCTCATGCTTTTGTAAATTGTGTGAGGTTGCAACCCTCATCTTAGGCAAACTTTTGGCGTTTTGGGAAACGATCATAGGTATGTGGGGTGGCAGGACAAAGTCTGGGGTAGCGTAGACTGCTAGAGTGTTCGACGGAAGGAGTTGAGACCTCCAGACTTGTGCACTGTGCCGAGGGGAAGCATGCTCAAAACCCGTGTCGTCGGGAACCATTCATTTTTTCGGAAGCAAATGCCAATGGCAAGGAAAAGTGAGTGTCGGGTTCCCACACACCCCATGACGAATGTGGGGTGGGTGGCCTTGATGCTCCAAAGGTGCAAGTCTTGCAGACCCACTGCCACCATCTTGGAGAAGGACCCAAGTTTTGTCCTCAGCATTGAGTTTGTCAAAAACGGTCTAGCACATAATGTGTGGATTTAAAGGCTGCCAAAATGGTGGCATGTTGGATTCGTTGATAAGATATCTCAGCCCTCACACAAGGAGGAGGAGTAGACATGACACAATTGGCTGAAGGTTTTTGTGTCATGGCCATTGAAAGCGACTCGTGAATGTAACTTAACAAGGTGCTTGCTCAGGGTCTGGCACAGTGTTTGTTTGTGTTTGGACCATGAAACAGGGGATGTAGAAATGGCTGATTGGGCTGACACCCCTTGCAATTGCTGCCACCTACACCTAGGGTCCATGCAGCTGCCCCCATGCCCTTGCGCTATGCCCATGTGTCATCTGCAAAAAAGTGGGGACATGTGCTCGGAACCTACATGTGCCATGTTTTTGTGTGTTGAGAGGGACAGAGGGGTGGTAGGATTGGGCTGTGTGTGTCAAGGCTCAGGTACGGAAGGTCTGGCTGCACTGATGTCATCAACCATCCACAGAAATGTGCTTGTTATTCTTGATACTTTTGTCTGTACCCTGAGGAAGCGGATGCTCTCAGATGCTCGCTGTTTTTTTTTTTTGGCTCTGTTGGTCGACAAACATGTGTGTGTGTGCTTGCATGTATGTGCTTGTGTGCATGTAACCTTACATTCCTTCCCAGCGCAGCCATCTCGTTTTCTGTGATGCTGTACTTGCAGGTGCCAGCCTTACCCACTGGCATCCTCTCGTTCATGGAAGAACTCGGTTGTGATACAATGGGAACTGAGTCAAGCGTGGGTGGCGAGGTATGCCGCCCATGTGATTGCATCTGTCTCCACACCACGCCCCAGAGGGGCGCTGCTGCCATCTCAGGTTCACCTCACTTTTCGGCATTAGGCACTGTATGGATGTGCATGGCTGAACACTGAGGTAGCATGATCTGGGTCCACTTTGGGTGCATCACCTGCACTGCACGAGGCACCTACAGCGCAGCACATGGATGACAAACACGAAGCTTGCACCTGTGGCTATTGTACCTGTGTGGGATGCGCAAGCCAACCAATTGCAGGATCGCACCAGTGATCCTCAGCACACTGCAGCCAGTCTGCAGTGTACAAGTACTGCAGTGTCGGGGTTTGCCCAGGTCAGCAGCATCGCCGCTTTGAGGGGAAATGGGGGGCAATGTGGGGAAATGGGGAAAGACGGAGAAGGGAGAAAAAAAGGGATTGCAAAGGGGAAATGGGCAGAGATGGGGATTTAGGGGAGGGACGGCGGGGAAGGAAAGATGGATGGGATAAGGCTGGAAACAGGGTTCAGGCATTGGGAAGTGGGTGGAATCAAGGCAAAATATTGCAGCTGCTCTCCTCCATTGCGACGGTGTTGTGCCCATTGGAGCAAATATCCCTCACCTACATTTACCTATGCCTACACTTTGCAACCTGCGTCATACAACATCCGCTTTCAATTTTTTTTTCCCATCGGACCTCCGTAGCAGACAACAACTGCGGATAGGCGCCCGGTTGCTACGCACGCCAGGCCCAGACACCTGTGACCGCAGCCCCAGTTCCCCCTCGTCCCACCCCTCTTTGCCACATGCCCCCCCAACATTCCATCCGACCTCACCCAGGCCCCCAAATTTACCCCCTTGAAGGGGAAGGGTTGGGGGGGTGGCTGTCACTTGGAGGACAGGGGCCAGCAGGTGTGGCTCAGACCCTCGGCTCAGTGACGTTCCGCCTCAAGCATTTACCACACATCCCCCTCGCTGCCAACGACCTGCAGGGGGGCGGTGCCCAGGTGGCGCCAAGCAATGTGGCTATGTCCCGCACACCGCCACACCTTTTTGTTCTTTGGCACTGCAGACATTTAACATCTTACCGCTGACGGGCGGCATCAAGGGCAGCGGTGAGGACGCAATGTGGTCCATTACCAATACAATGAAAGCAAAAACCAAAGTGGAAGGCACTGAGGTATGCCCGGGTGATTGCACACCCCGCACCCCTGAGCCTCGCTGGGGCACCTCGTCCCCTGCTTGCACTCGTCGTAGACTGGCACCAGTCATAACCACGCATCTGTATCCCATAGGGGGGGAGGATTTCGTCATCACACATCGCGGCGGGGGGGGGGAGGGGCTAGCATATTGGAATTGTGGAATTGTCGGGTTCTGTCGCTTTTTGATTTGCGTGAAAGAAAAAGTTCACGATGGAACAGAACATGCTGCTCAGAACTGATGAAGGACGGCCAATCGGTCAGCTTGTGCATACCCCCCTCCCAGGCCTGGCCCAGCGCTTTTTTAGCTTTACCTGTCCGGCCTTCGACAAACTTGGGAAATGTGCTGTGGTTATACCCTCGGGCAACCTTTAAATATTTGGGGCAGCTCCTAGGGGGCTCGACTGTCTTCATCCCTGAGCCACAAATCGGCCAATTTGGCCATTTTCGGACCTATTTGGCCCCCTAGCTAGAGGATGGCCATACCCTGGCCCCCAATGGACCTCTGTGTGGCCTGAATTCCGCATGACCTGTGTTGTGTGGGTGTTTTCTGTGCCCTACTGCTGCCCAGCACTCCGCTTTGCCCCCCCCCCCCCTTTGGGCACAGGTGCACAGCAGCCCCCCCCCCCCCCCGCCCCCTGTTTAAATACCCCCTCTTCTGGCTAAACAACACCCTTTGGTCTCCATTTTTCGGGCACTGCACAACCCCCGGTTGCCATGTTTTCTTAGCTCAGCCCCCTTTTCTTGATTTTCTGCCACCGTTCCTTGCATCTCCCAATTTTACCCCCCCCCCCCGAACAAATTTAATCCAAGGCTGTCTCCCATTTGCTGCCTGCCCCTCCAACTCCATAATTTTTCGGTTACAACTCCCCCTTAACACCACTCTCTCCATTTTGCAGCCCCGGTTCCCCCCTGTGTACCAACTGTGGGCACCAATTGAGGTCATTGCCCACATTTACACTGACGCATGTTTTCCTTCTCTGTCTTTAGCATCATGCTTTGATCTCCAGCCATGCCTAGGGTGAAAAACAATGTCATAACCACCCAGGAAGGGGATAACATCATCTAGACACTCACGTCCCATTGATTGCAAAAACCCCACAGCTTCATTGCCTTCATCTTTCTTAAGGCACCCTCACCTGCTGCATGTAGCACACAAAAACAACAGCCTTGCATGGACATGTAGCACCAGGTGCAGTGAGGATATCTGTGTTTCAAGCAGTGGCAGCTACGCACAAACAACAGTTGCGGAAACTCAACTCGAGCCTGCCATGGCTGACGCTTTTGTGATACAATATGCAGCAGCTGGCATTGACCGTGGTGCCCTTTCAGATAAAGAGACATGACCACCGCGGAAGCTGGGGGGCTGTTCGTAACTGCCTGTTCAGTATCAGAACCATATGCATAGTAAGGGGCTACACGACTCCTCCCTCACCTTGGCAAGGAGCGGGTAGCACAGGCATGCTCCCAGGATGTTGCTCCCTACAACACAGCATACATTGTTGGCTAAAGAATATGAGGACAGAAGTACACAAGGAATGCAAGGATGGTGGTTGTATGACACACTTGATGAATGCCTGTTGCTGCCAAATTCGCCAATTACATGCACGGCATGATGCCCTGGTGCTTCTGCAATAGCTCTGAAGGAGGTCAGCACATGCAACACTGTACCCCTGACTGAAGGTCATGTTCTGAAAGTTGTGCTCTAACAGGGCAACAGCCCCCGAACAACAGGTTACCAGCAGTTGGGCAACGAGCAGGTCTGCTCCTAGAGTCATGCACCTTGTGCATGCCAAACAATTTCGGCCACAGATCAATAGTAGGAACAGGGTTTGCAGCAACTGATTTCACTGTACACAACTGATATGTTGGAGGCAGTATGGATCCCTTGATTTACCATTCCCGATGGCCGCCACACACATCAAGACATTCATGTTGTCTCTGACTTCTGAATCAGGGCAGCACATGCAATGCTGCACTTTGTGTTGTGAAGTTAATAAACACACCTGCTCTTCAGGCCAAGTATGGCATGCAACATATGTGCATCTTGTCAATAGTAAACCGCTCCAGTCTCCCTACTCGGGACATAGAACCTAATGAAATGTATGAAATTTTTTGCCTTGGGTTGGAAAAAAAATAGTAGTTTTTGTCAATGTCAATGAACGAAAATCGGCCATAAAATGGTGAATTTCACCAACACGGGCGGTATTTGTGTTTAAGGGCAAGTAGCACCCCACCAAGGCTCTTGTTGGCAATACGAGTCCCCCAAAAGGGGTGAGAAACCATGTGGGCAAAGCCGTGGTGCATGAACTGGCAATGCTTCACCCGATTGTGGGCCCCACAACAGTATCGCACTTCCCCCAACGTGTTCAAATTCAATACTGAGTAACCCCTACCACCTCAAGGAATTGTGACATGCGTAATTGTGCACCACGTGCCATCTCCACGAAAACCGAACCCCTGCCATTGCGAAGAGAAATGAAATGGTTGTGTAACCATTGCCATCTCGAGGAAAACGGAAATGGCTCCATGACCACTGTTGTGTCAGGGGAAAATGGTAGCACAACCTCCCCCATCTCGAGGAAAAATGACTTAGCTACATGGCTACATAACCTCAGGGTCTCCAATTTGGAGAGGAATGACACGGGCTAGTTACCCTCAATAGCACTGGAAGGCTGAACGAACACAATCAAAAATGTCAATGCAACCCCTGCCGTCTTGGCATCTCCAAACCGGAGAGGAATCTAATTGGCTACATAAATGGTCCCTGAGCGGGGAGGAATCATAGTGGTTGCCGAGTGTTGGTCCGGGGCATTTTCCTACAAAATCTTGGCCCACTGACGGTCCCTCAATTTTTCAGCAACCACACCTGTTGGGGATCATAATTGGTCAAGCTTGTGCACAATGGTCCAATTGACATTTTTTTGGAAGCTACTAAAAAAGGGGTAGTTTGGCCGAAGGCTGCACTGTGTAACATTTTCAGTGCCCCCCCCCCCCCCCCCCCCAAGTGGTGCATGGCACGACTGGGGAGTACCTGCACTCCTTGACTGTTAGGTGGCACAAGCATTGAAGCCATACAGGCTAGGTTGGGGTCTCACATGGAAAACTGCATCCCCACCTCCCCAAACAAATACACACTGCCATTCAGTGGTGTGCCGTGCGGTCCCCTCATCTACCTGGCTGCAACGCCGCGACCTGGGCACTTTGCCCTGGTAGGTCAATGCACCCTAGCACCCCTCTGACTGCCTTCGATGCACCTCCAGGCCGCAGGATGCTGGACAGGGGCGTGTTTTCCCCACACAGTCATTTGCTTAGCAACTAGCGGGGGGGGATCGCCTCTCTTGGGACCCACCCACCCTAGAATTGTCCTTCAAGGAAAAATGAAGAGGCCATTTTAGGCACACTTAGGTAACTCTTTTTTTTACTCATACCTACCCCCCCCCCCAAGGGGTAGACCCCACATGAAGCAAATGCGTGAGCTTAACTTGCAGCCTTCAGCACCATTTCCCCAACACCGCCCGGATTCATAAGCAGTCATTCCTAGTCCATGCAGTTTGGAGTGTGCTCTCCACCACAACTGGGCATTGTATCACAGGACCAGGGGGGGTTCCAACTCACCACATGTTACCCATCTGTGTTGAGCTGCATGTCAAGCATTTTGCCCACTCCAGGGGGGCGAAGGGGCGATTGCAGCCAATGCGCATTGTGCCACACTCCATGCAGAGGTCGTAACCATGAGAGAAAGGCACCTGTTCACTTGTAGGCACAAGGTAGCACACTGTGGCATATTGTTTGTTACGCCGGGCGCTCTCCATGGTGCCATCCCTCAACTGGGGAGGCTTTAAAATGCACTGCCCACATCCAGAACACGGGAGGGATGACTGCATGACACAACTGAAAGGGCAATGCAGAGGTGACGCAGATGTTCAAGCCCAAGACTAAAGTTGTATTCTGTTATCATGCACCGGCAAACATGTTCCATACAATGCAAGTTCAATTTCAAAGGCCGGAAATACTGAAATTGAATTCGGTCACCACATGTTACTACAATCATGCAGCACATTCATGTCATGAAGAAAGGATTGGCCGAATAAAATCTACAGGAAAAACTTTCAAATTTGAGAAAGTTCCTCAACAGTGCAACACTGGGTGGGTCGTGGAGTCCTACCCATTAAAGTGTCGTCAGCAAGGGGGGGGGGGGTTCTGAGAAATCCGATAGCGTGGGGGGTTTTGGAAAACTCCCCCTTTTTCAAAAATGGTTGGGGGGGGGGGGGGTTCAGGGTGTTTTTCGACGCAGACACACCATTTTTGCGAAAAATTTTTAGGTGGTATTCTTTTGGACTGCACATCCAAAGTTTTGTCCTTGCCCCCAATGCAGCCACTTTTGATTTTGTCCCCTTTGCTAGGGACCCCTGAGAATGCAGGGGTGACATAGCATTTCCGCCCTCTTTTGGGCCCCCGAGAAGGCAAGGGTGAGGTACCCACTTCTGATTTTGTCCCCCTTTGTTTGGGGATCCCCCAGAATGTAGGGGTGACATAGCATTTCCGCCCACTGCATTTCCGCCCCCTTGTGGGCCCCCGAGAAGGCAGGGGTGAGATAGCCACTTCCAATTTTGTCCCCCTTTGTTTGGGGATCCCCCAGAATGCAGGGGTTCCAGTGGAACACGAAAACATGCACCAGTGGCGGGGCACACATGACTGGGAGATGGCAAATGAAAAACAAACATCCGCAGCTCGTCCTGTTGTTCGCCAAGTGGCTGGTTTTGCCCACCGAGAAGCATCCAAAACGGCCGTTTTTGCATTGTGGATGTTTGGTCCGTGTTTGAAGACAGTGCGGCTCGCCCCCCTTTTTTCTCATCATCTTGGCTAACTACAACCCATTCCGTCAAATCAACGATGTTTGGTGCCACGGAGGGATGGCAACGTGCCAAGTGAGTTTTGATGTTCAAAACCCACGGGGTGGCACTGCACCCGGGAATAGGACATTCACGGGGCATGTTTTCTTGTTTGCGCATGGCCACTGCGTGCTTCAATGGGACCACACACGGGCATGGGCTACTGATTTTCTTGCGCACAACTTGTGGTATATGTGCCTGTAGTGCAACCATAGAAACAGCAAGGTTCGGCCTCACCACGTATCCTTGGGTCCGTTACCACCTCTCCCGGCTGCAAGTGCAGTGCCACATGATTGCGCATCCTTGCCAAAGCTATGGCCACTCCATAAAACAAACAAAATTCTGTTGCTTCCGTGGGCCGCGGGGCTCTGCACGCAATTGAGGACAATTTGGCACCTGTGCGGTTTTCACAAAGGCAGATAGGGTGTGGATTGTGAGTCCCTAACCTCAACTCAAGCGGCCACGCAACAAAGCATGGATTGCGAGTCCCTAACCCCAACTCAAGGGGCCACACAACAAAGCGTGGATTGCGAGTCCCTAACCCCAACTCAAGGGGCCACGCAACAAAGCGTGGGAGTAAAAAAAAAGGAAAGAAAGTGGGAGGCAAGATGCATTCTCGGGGATTCCCAACAATTGGGCGCAAAATCGCAAGTGTTCCCCAACAAAGGGGAACAAAATCAGAAGTGGCTGCCTCACCCTTGCCTTCTCGGGGGCCCAAAAGAGGCCGGTAATGCTATGTCACCCCTGCATACTCGGGGATCCCCAAACAAAGGGGGACAAAATTGGAAGTGGCTACCTCACCCCTGCCTTCTCGGGAGCCCACAAGGGGGCGTAAATGCAGTGGGCGGAAATGCTGCCAAAAAAATCCCCATGGTGATGAAGCCCAAGATCACTTCGAAAGTGGCACAGGCGATTGACAATGAGGTGCATCCTTCTCTGAAGCCTCTCTTGGCCGCTCCGATTGGGAGTGGAAACCGGAGGAGGATGCAAGCTCTGCGGAATCGGAGTCTTCCGCAGATCATGATTCGTCCAGTGGTAACGAGAGTTCCGCATCTTCCGAAGACGGTAATAGCTCCTCTTCTTCCTCATCTTCTTCCTCTTCTACCTCTTCTTCCGGGGTGGAAAGTCTCCCCAAAAAGAAAGCCGTGCCCGGCAAGGGCACAAAGCGGCCCATCACCTCTCCCAAGCAAAGTGCTAAGAAGCGACGCACGGTGAAGACATCAGGGCGGAAGAAGTAGGCGGAGCTACATGCACACACACGACACAAACGGATACCTCCCCCACCCCCTACACCTCCTCGCTCTCCCTCTCCTTCCCTTGTGGCAGCATGCACACTAGGACTGGAAGGCCCACACAATGGCGCGGGGAGGGAGGTCTGGCCCGCCATAGCCTTAAGGGCCTCTCGAGTTGCGTCGGCCGACCAGTATAGTCACACACACATCCCTTCTTTTATGCCTTCCCCTTGATGCATTTCTCACCCCATGGTGTATTTCTAACCCCATGATGCATTCCGAACCCCATGACCGACCTTGATGCGTTTCACCCCCATGCTGCAATTCTAACCCCATGGTGTATTTCGAACCCCATGACCGCCTCGGAGACCCACAGTCCCGAGATTTCTGGTACCCATGGCCGCAAATACCCAAGCCGATGAAACCCTACCATAGACGTTGGCAGGGGTGGTGCAAATTGTCCGATCACACCTGGGCCGCATACCCAACTGTTCGCAGGTGCCCGACACTATGTATTTCATTTGGGGGGGGGGGCCTTCCCGCGGACAATACCCCCGCGAAGCGAAAAACCCCCTTAAACCCCCCCCCCCAAACCCCCCCTTTTTTAATTTGGCTCTGGGGGGGTTTTAAGCAGGATATCCGATTTCCGAGAACCCCCCCCCCCCCGTCGTCAGTACATGCACAAGCTGACCAATTGGCCTTTTTTGGCAGTGTTGAGTGGCTACAGTGCCCCAGGCGGGTGACCAGGGGAATGATCAGCTGGTGGCCATGCTCGTTGAAGCCAACCAGCCATGTGCCTCCTGCATTGGGAAAGTCTGGGGAATGCAGGGGCTGAACACTTGGTTTGCATGAAGCAAAATTGCCCACAATCCCACATTTGTCTGTATCACAATACAGCGTCATTCATTTGAAGCCACAGTTCACATGCGCGGGGTGGCGGGGGGCGGGCAGCATGAGAATGCAACACCAATTCCTTTCTGCAGGGTGGCCCTTCCCTTCACGAAGGGCCGTTCAATCCGCTGTCAAAGCGTTCGGAGCCTACGCCGTTCACTGGGCTCGTGCCGGGCGAATTTTTCCCGTTCATACGTCAAGCCTCCGCGGAACTAGTGTATCCAAGACGCTCCGAAGCCTCTGAGAGCCCCGAGTGTGGCCGTCCTCCATCCACAGGCGCGATGAGACGTCAAAATGCGGCAGCAGGGCGCGTCCCGTTCATTCGGCAAGCCTCTTCGTCGGCAGCGGAAATGATTTTTGGGAGAAGCTCATACAGTCCAAATGTGGCCCATCGGGGCTCCAGTGGTCCGACAAAGCGTCGGGATGCAGCAACGGGGCGTGCGCCGCTCAATGCGTGCAGCGTTGCTGAACGTGTGCCCTTCGTCCGCGAGGCCTCGGCATCAGCAGGGGAAATTCACAACGGATGCAGACGCAAGAGCTCAGACGACTCTGAAGACTCGGATTGTATAGACCCGGGACTTCCTTCCTGCCGTGCCATGGTGAAGCGTCGGGATGCAGCAGCGGGACATGAGTTTGCTGGCATAATGCCTGGCACACCCCACAATGCATCGGAGTCACATGCCCTGCAGCAGCCACAGTCTCCAAGGGCAGGCAATCGTCGCTGGAGCACTGGTTAATGAGGTCGAGAGGCGGTTTGTTGTTTGCGTGGCCGTGCCCACTGAACGGTCATCTGTTGAATTTCACCTGGTCCCGGCCTCTGGCCTACCCACGGGCAATCCGGGCAATCGTCACGGCTGGGGGACTTTCTCCGACTCAGGTTGGGGTTCCTATGCCCCAGGTTTACCGAGAATCTACGACTGCCTTCCAACACAGAGCAGAGGAAATCTTTAAAAGCAGCGCCGGGGAGACCAGAGAATTGCGCCTGGAAATGCTGAACCAACCGTCTCACTTAAGTGGTCTCTGAATTTTTATCTGAACTCTTATAAATTGTTGTGTGTGTGTGTGTGTGTGAATATATCCTGAACCTTCCAATGCCTGGATTGAACGGTTGTACGGACTGCAATTCTAGATGTAAGCGCTTCATGAAAAGGTTACGAGAAATCCTGCTTGACGGTCATAGGAATGGTTCCTCCCTTGCTTTGTCTGGTTCTGTGGTTCACGAGAATGATTTTGCTGTAGGTAAGACGATTGACTATGATTTGTATCGCCGACCACATGAAACTGTTCTTCGCCATTGTGCAGAGCGATTACATATCTTGTTCCTCACGAATTGTGAAGTCGCCACGTCAAAGCGTTTCATGTGCACGTCACAATGCTAATTGCTAGTCAACGTTGCAGTGACCTGTCTAACCTTGTGAACGGTTTGTGACGTCATTCATCTCCCGGACATACATGAGAGCAACATTTTCCTCTTACTGTCAAAGATTCATGCTCTGTTGAGAATCGGCTTTTTCTTGCTTACATTGCTGCACTGTGTGCGCTGAGGATAGCTGCTTGTACGCGCGGTGTTCGACCTCTCAGCTCATCTCTTGCTGCCGCTTGTACTATCACAACCGGTCCTTGACAACGTCATCATGACAACCCTTACGTGTTTCAAGTGCCACAAAACGGGTCACTTCTCTAAAAATTGTCCCGAAAACAGTGCACTTCAAAAGCGCCCTGACAATTACAAAAATGGCGACGAAGCTGTTGGTACGTGGCCTGGTACTGGCAAACCACAGTATTGGTGTGAATTTCACAAAAAGCTTGTGGGGCATAAACAGTCCGATTGCCTTTTGGATTCTGCCACCGGCACTATGCCTCGCGTTTCCGATCCGGATGCTATGGCCAATACGGTGCGTGAAATTTTGGCGGATGCCCTGCCGCAGCATGCTGATGTTCTTCTTAAGAAAAACATTAAATGGGGCATCGTCATTCATCTTACCAGGCAGGCGGATGATATGGACAAAGAAATTCTGTCCAAGGCAATTTCCAATTTGGAATGCATCTATGCAAAAAATACCAACGTTCTTCTTGGTTTTGCCACCAATGAACATCGAGATGATGCTATCAATCGCCTGAAGTCCAGCAAAGACGGCGACATTGATTTGAAAATGGAACTTTTCCAGAGCGCTACTCCTCCTGCTCAGTCCCTTACTCCCATTGTGCTGGGCCGTCCCACGCTGAATTTGGCGGTGGCGCGATCGCTGCAAAGTGGACAGCCCCCTCTTTCTCAATCTCAAAGTACCAACTCTTCTCTTCCCTATTCACAACCCGATTTGTTTTCTCAATCTCAATCTGCCGATGTACCCCAGTCTATGGCGCTGGACTTACCGGACCCCGACCCACTTCATCGACGCATGGATGCTTTGGAAGATGGTATGAACCAGTTCAAACACGAAATTCATCGGAAAGTTGATTCTCTTGGCAACAAGATTGATGCGGCGCTTGCTGGAAAATCCCTTACGCTGTACGTTTTTTCTGATGATTGCCGGTCCCCGGAGCAGCCGGTCAAAGGCCAAGCTGTTTGGTTCACCTTCCGTCGCTCTAACGTTGAACCGTGGGTTGCTTGTCCTGGTCGTATCACTGAACTCATTGACAACGACAAATTTGAGGCAGTTGCCGTCGACGATGATGGAACTCCTGTTCCCAATGTTACTGTCCGAGGGGTGCACAACAATCTTGCAGCTACCGCTGATGTCGCAAAAAATGTGTAGCTGAGCCCCTACGACCCCGTATTGCCCTTTCCCCGGCGCTTACGCCCTTGTGTGACCGGTCTTCCAATTTTCTGTATTGGACTTGTTCATGCCCACGAACACAGAGACCGGTCTTCTCAAGTCGACCGCCTTGTTTCCCATCCCTTTCCATCTTTTCCCAGCAGTGGGTGATACCATCCTGTTTCTGGACATGTCAGTATTGGTTTATGGATTCTGATGCTCTACCGAATCAAGTGAATCAACTTGCTGACATACGACATGGTCTCAGTCATCTGGATGTTCTTGAAGAATTTTTGGGACTTAATAAAATGCAGGACTGTTTACATAGCATGCTCAATGATGTCAAGCAGTCACAAAAATTGTCCCGCCCCTCCTGTGATCCGTCTGATGTCATTGCCCCCTTTTGTATGGACTCTCCCTATCCACCATCCCAATTTGTTCGTGCTTTTGCTCATTCTACATATCGTTACCCCTACTTACGTACCATGTGGCTCCAATTCTGTCGTTGTAGGGGACTCGCCTGTTGGATTGATATTTTACCTTCTACTATTCGTTGCTTTTTACCATGGCTTTTGAAACTTACTAATTACCTCTGGAATCTACTGTATTATATCCCACATGTACAAAAACCTACAGCACCATATACACACCGACAATACAAGGCAACCCTTCATATGCTCACACGAAGTCTCCATATCGCGCTGGGAGTGGATATGGAACTGCATGCTCCCTTGAACCATCATTCTGTTTTGCCATACATGCATATTCCTGCGGCTGATACGGATACCATGGACTGGTACGTTTCCCCATGGTCCTTCCTCCAGGCCAAACGATATGTTAACTGTATATGCTACCGTCCATACCTGCATAATACCACATACAATATTTTCCCTGCAATGTTGCAGTGTTTACTGTATCCATCAGCACCTGCACGGTTTGTTCTTTTGCTGACACCTGATCTCAGTGTACATATTCCCAACTGGTGTCTGGAACGATATGCCAGCCAACTCACATATTCTACGTCCACATCTGAAGCCCTATGGCTTTTCCAAAACCCGTTGGCATCCATTTTGTGGCCCATTAACACCTCTACATTCACAGCCATCACAGCTTCACCACTTAAACACATTGGACATAAATTTGTTACTTTGCCTACCCATATTTGTATGCCCAAAGTGCCTGCTACATATATGCCAGCCCATCCCCCTGTACCATATGTCCATGTTGCTTCCGGTGTGCCAGCATATGTCCCCCCATGTGATGGCAAACAGTTTTTCTGGCATGTATGGAACACTGAACGACTGATCCGTCAAGATGCATTTGAAAACCTTAATCGGCCCAATGCATGGACTGCCATTCAGAGGTCTGTTACTCGATGTATCCCTATCCTGCCTTATGCGCCTATGGCTCATATTCGAAAGCTTCTGTGTCTCGTTGATTGGGCTGCGCTCAAAGGTATGGAACAACCCGGACAATGGTTATATGCATCCTTCTCCCCGCTCCTCACTGCCATATATTATGGACAAACGGGTGTCATTTCTCGACCCCGTACGGTGTTTGCTCGTTGGCGAGAGGAATTGCAACAGGCCATGGCATGGGCCAAACTTCAACATACCTCCCCTTATAAAGGACCGCTTTATTTTCGTACATTGCACACTCTAGGATTTTTTAATTTCCTACCCATCCCTGTCAAAATGCTGTCACACTCAGGAGCTGATCGTATTGAACAGCAAACTATTGCCAACAATCCACCCACACTCAACACCCAAAAACGACGATCCAAGGGTTTCATTCGATGGCTCGTACGTCACAAAATGCTCAAAACCATCACTCAATGTGCTTTGATGAATGTTCAATTCTGGGACCATCAACTCTCATTGCGACGTCTTACTATCTCTGGTGCAGATGCTCTAAAGATTTTGGTGCAAGCAAAAGGTGTGGTCCCAGCTTGGAAATTCCACGTCATGCAAACACGGTTCTTCCCATTGATCAATAGACATTTCCACATCGACATGCCATATTTTCTGCTCTTACGTATCCCCTGCATTACTGCCCTGGATGTGGTGCACATCAAGAAGTGGTTTGCTGATTTCATTCATGCTACTACTTTGCCCCGAATTCTCAAACAATACCTCCACAAAATCCTGATTGTACCCCTCTGCCACCCACACAAATTGTCACAGACCTTCACCCAGGATCGTTTGCAATTGTCCATTGCTGATTATCAGAATTATGTGACTGCTCATTCTCACGAAGATAATTTCATTGCAACAGGACCGGAAATTGTGACGCCCCAACACCCCACACCCCTTACCCAATTGTTGCACGCACCCCTCAACCATACAATTATTCCGGCGTCTGTGACTGCTCATCGACGTCTTGCAGAGCACCTGGAGTCCCTGAAATCACAATTACCAAAGGCTGCCCCCTTTCCCTTTACACAGTTTGCTGCTAAAGTGCATACACTCCTGACATCTACTCTCCAATCCTCTTCAGTCGCTCAGTCTTGTATTCGCACAGCAACACTCAAGTCTTTTCAACACACATTCCCAGAACTCCTGCCCGTACGTGTTGATAAATACCCCTTACTGTATGCTGTGGCCACAATTGTTACCTTTTACCGATTGATCTTATATGTGTTCACACAGGCAGTCAATTACCGTCATTTATTTACCTGTCGTTCTCCCACCCGGGCACGCAATGTCCTGCTTTTGTATTATAACTTGTGTGTCCGAGTGTATCCTGAGATTCTCAATCATTTGTCTCCCCTCCGCCTGCGGAACACATTGTCCCTTCAGGTGCCCACACTCAAAGGTATTTCCATCAAAACACCCCTGTTGCCTGTTCCATCCCATCCCATCACACCACAAACGTTATGTACAGTAAAAAACATACTACTACACGATGCCCAACAGCAGATGCACCTTACGGATAACATACTGTATGCGCCACCGATATACCCATATGGGCATCGACATACGAAACAGGTGTATCCCCCCTCTGTCATTCTTTCAATAAAAGGCAAAAGTCTTCCGTACCAACCGACCCAGCCCATTGCTGATGTTGCCACCAGGGAAATTTTTAGTAATGGTGCCCATCCCTGGAAACGCCATTCCCGCATTGTTAGTCGTGCGGCTTCGGTTGCATGCCGTCTTTTTCAAAGTTCTTTCTTTTCTTTACAAATCCTTACACAGCAACAGCTGGTTACCCAATTTCTGCGCCCGGCACAACAGTACTTTTCAGCATTGAATGTCGACGTTGCCGGTTTTGAGCTGGACCTGAAACGAATGTTCCCCAGCTTGGACAGGTCCATGCTCAGGCCAGCTTACACTAACCTTTTCGACCGCTGTACCAAAATGTATTGTTACCGCCGTACAGAAAAGGATATATACATTTCTGTGGCCCATGGTTCCGATTCACAGTTAGATTGCATTGGAAAAAAGTCCCCCAAATATTATTCTGTGTTCTCCAGTCGAGAATTGGTTGATCGCATTACCTTGGATGCCTACTTGAATGACTTATTCCAAATTGGTTCTGACATATTTGAACAATACACTGGAGTGGCCATTGGTGCTCAGATGGCCTCGCAGAATGCAAATGTCATCCTCATGCATGCTGAAAGCACCATCAATTGGGATGCCCGTTTACCTGAACATACAAAACTGTGTCGCTATGTTGATAATGTTGTAGGACTTTGCCCTAAACACAACCTTCTGGCGACAGTCCAGCGGGTCAAACGGCTTCTCACGGAAATCTATCGTGTTCCCTTGACTGTTGAGCAACTAGGCACTAGTTTCAACACATTGCAACTCCAGATTTCCTGTGTAGGTCCTGAAATTCATTGGGGTATGAAAAACAAGGTACTCCTGTCCTGCCTTACCCCGCGTATCCCAGTGTCTCGGTACCCTGATGTGCATTCTCTACATGCAGCACGTATTGTACATGGCATGGCAGTGAATTTGGTCAACTTAGCTTCCATTCTACACACCCACCCTGTGCTATTTATTTCCAATTGTGCCCATATTGTGTGGGAATTCCTGCAAAAAACATATCCACTGTCTTGGTGGATGCCAGTGGTACGTCGAGCATATTCCTCTTATTCCGATTTGCCATTGACATGGAATCAATTTCTCGATGAATTGCCCTGGGTTGTGCCCTGTCCTCCAAAATACTGTTTGTTGCAATCTGCAAGTTTGTTGACAACCACCTCTCTGAAGTCCGTTCCCACCTTTTCTCTGACCACCAGCATACTACCACCGGTGCTATCCCTGAAACACATGGAGTTACTTGTTGAGAAAACAGCACCAGTCACATACCTTCCCCGTGTACTATGGTACTCTACTATTTTCTCGTACATACCATACTCCACCATCTACCAACTCTGTACTACTGCAAAATACATCTTCGTCCATTTTTGGTTTCACCTGCCACTTTCCCTTGTCACCCAGCGATGGCCAGTCTTCCTTCCCCTCTGTCGTGTTGCCACCAAACTATGCTTTGCAGTACCCAGTAGAAATTTGGCAATATTCTATATGTTTCTCCTGCGCACTTGGTCAAAAAAGCTTTGTAAGGGACTGACATTCCTGATGAAACTTGTTGCCCATTATGCAATCTCCCCGCTCATCACTGAACACAAGGTACCACAACTCCCCAATCCACCTATAGGAGGCAAAGGACGTCAACGGGCAGCCAAGCGCTGCCGGTTTCTGGATGTTACATCTGTTTCCGATTCACTTGCACACACCTCCATGCCAGACTCCAGATTGCAGTTGCTTGAGTATATGGCAGACCATCCCCTACCCAAACGACGTTGTCGCCAGCGGTAATGCAGGGGATTTTGTGTGTGTGTGTGTGTGTGAATATATCCTGAACCTTCCAATGCCTGGATTGAACGGTTGTACGGACTGCAATTCTAGATGTAAGCGCTTCATGAAAAGGTTACGAGAAATCCTGCTTGACGGTCATAGGAATGGTTCCTCCCTTGCTTTGTCTGGTTCTGTGGTTCACGAGAATGATTTTGCTGTAGGTAAGACGATTGACTATGATTTGTATCGCCGACCACATGAAACTGTTCTTCGCCATTGTGCAGAGCGATTACATATCTTGTTCCTCACGAATTGTGAAGTCGCCACGTCAAAGCGTTTCATGTGCACGTCACAATGCTAATTGCTAGTCAACGTTGCAGTGACCTGTCTAACCTTGTGAACGGTTTGTGACGTCATTCATCTCCCGGACATACATGAGAGCAACATTTTCCTCTTACTGTCAAAGATTCATGCTCTGTTGAGAATCGGCTTTTTCTTGCTTACATTGCTGCACTGTGTGTGTGTGTGTTTCCAGATGGTGCACTGACTGCTCCAGCAGTTTTCCACCCTCTAGAGCTCAAAAACCGGACAAAATTGATACCGCGCCGATTTTTTGGATATTGTGACTCACAAAGCTCAAACATGGTATGTAGAGCATATTTTAGGCCTACTTTGTGCATTTTCCACATAACTGGCGGTGCAATGGAATGTCTGGTCAAAAGATATTGCCTGAATCACAAATGAGAGAAAAAATTTTCTGGCCTCTTTTTTGCACTGATTCCAAAAATTCCACCGTCACTTTTTCTGAAAGTTGGGGCTGGGTCACTTTCAGGCCCCCTTTTGGGGGGCGTTTGTCATAAAAGCTGGGCAAATGTGCTGGTTAGTACTTCCAGGATTCTTCTTTTGGGGGGGGGGGGGTTCTGGCCACCACCCCCAAACATTACAAATCAGGAACCCCTGCTTTAGCAACTCCCACTGTGGGGAATCCGCTGATTTGGGCCGCTGGACAATCAACTGATTCAGGTGAGAATTTGGGCATCAGAGGTTGGGCCAGGTTGTGCTGCTTCACAGCCTACGCTGTGCCAGGGCCCAATTGGGCAAGCTCGCATGCAAGTAACACGAAGCAAAAGCCGGATAACAGATTTTAGCGCTTTCGGAACTAATGATTGCAGCCACAGTGCCGAGCCAGTCATACAAAAGGGCACTGGACTCCCGTTCTACTGCATGCCAGCCTCCCAGTCTTTGTGGCACACATCCGCCGAAAGTATCCGGAATCACTCAACCTAATCACCTCCCTGACACAATCCTGGAGTCTTGTCAAGGATTTGACAGTGAGAAAGCAGTCGCAGTCGCAGTAGCCCGCCGGGCCCGCTCCATGACGCGACCCCCCACCCCCCCATTCCTTCCTTTTGGAATACTAGTCGCCCAGCGACCAAACAAGCTGGCTTTTGGGGGGGGTGGTCATTTTTTTTGCCGTGACATTGAAACCTCAGAATGATTAATGCGACGTGGCGATCATATTGAGTTGCGAGATGTTGTAACACCCCGTCCTTCTTTTTCAGCGATTGTTGGGGGGTTTAGCTGCAGCAGAGAGCTGGCCAGTCTACACAATTTTGGGGGAGCAGCTTCACAGCGGCCATTGGGTGGCCGAGAGGAGGCTTAGTTGATCAGAATTGCTCTGCCAAAATGTAGAATGGGAACGTCCTGTGCTGCTCCGCACAGTGTGCTGGTGCGCAGAGGAGGGCACTGTTGATTCGCGATGTGGCTTGCAGACGAAGGGCTTTTTGTGCCCAGGTCACCAATACACTCCTCACTGGGCACTGAGAGCCCTTTGGTGCTGAAGCCTTGACATGCCCCGGAGAGATCCTCCAACCGGCCTCTGCTTGCCTCGCAACCGCTTTTCCGACGCCCAATACCCCCTTTGCAGCCACTCTTGAAAGGCCCCCTTTGAGTCCCTCCCCTCTTATCACCAATGCGGTGGGACGGGGCAGGGGCTGCCTGATCCCGCTTTCAGCACATTTTGTGGGTTGAGCTCAAAGACTTCTCCAGCAGTCGTGATGGATCATCTGCTGAGACCTCCCCTCAGGCCCGGCTGCCCACCAGGACTGGTTTCGCAGCCCTCCTCCCCGTCAAGTGTATTCCCGCCCAATGGTGTGAGACAGGGGCTCTGTATTACATTCAGAGCTCCAGCCCAGCCCCACGACTTCAAGGTCTAACTCCTCATAGGCTTACAGCACTAACTCCACAAAGTGAACCCACGACAAGGTGATTTTCTGGATGCCTAAAATACAAGGGTGCAACCCATGAAACTCGCTATGTCAAAAAGTGTTCGCAAAAGGGGGTTTGGGGCGACCCCTGGCCCTGAACAATGCCCAAGTCCCACTTGGCGTCCCATTGTTTAGGACCATCCCACTGGGGCACCAGCTTCTCATGTGTAGGCCGTAACAAGAGTGGTTGCACAAGCGGTTGCCAGCGGTTGGAAATGCGGCTGGGATGTAATTTCTCGGAGGCACCAACCAGTTGGAGGGCCGTTGGAGACAGACAAAGGTGGTTGGCAGGGCTGACCATCACCCCCAAGGGGAGGGGGGCTACTCGGGGAGATGGATGCACGTTTGTGCAACACTGGGGCCGGGGGGTCGCCACTTAGACATACAGGTTGTATATGGCATCCCGAACCAGCGGGCACTAAATGAAGCTTTCTGGGAATTAGTACTGTGTTACACCAGCTGTGTTACACCAGCAGACTTGGCAACTCCAGCCAAATTATCCTCAGGGATGCAATTTTTAATTTCGATAAGCCCGATTGCATGCCTGTGGCAGCGCAGCGCTGGTGGCACTGTCTGGTTGGTGGATGCTGACCTCCTGCATTCAAGACTACGCGGCACGAAATGTGCCAGTGTCTTTTCCAAAGATGGTCACACACACACACACGCACAGACTGCGCCCTGATGGACCCGGTCCTGGCAGGCTCCCTGCAACAGGTCACAGAGGTCCCCAACCATGGGCTCCCCGGGCACAATGCCGTCTGCTATCAGCTGGACCTGGACCAGCCTGTGCAGCGTGTAATGAAGTTGAAGAAATTACCCCCTTTCTCCCTACCCCCCAGGGAACAGGAAGACACAGCAGCAGTAATCAAGATCCTGCTGAAGCCGCATCTCAGCAAGTGGCATGCCATGATCGATGCGGGTGCACCCATTGATGATCTGTGGTCCTTATGGACTTTTATTGCGGAGGAGACAGGATTAGCACTGAGCTGTGATGACTTGAATGAAAACACAGCCACCCCCCCTTCCATATGCTCCCCAGGACCTGGAGAGGAGGCACGGCACAGAGGCAATGATCCAACACACAACCCTGGGCCCCACCAAAACGACGCCAACAACGCATCACGCACGCAAATCCTCTCGCAAGTGCAGAGCATCCTGGGCTGCTCACGGCCCGTTATTCGCTGGGCCCGGAAATCCGCGGTACGCCAGAAAACACGGGCGACAGTAGACATCTACAAACTAGGGGCAATGCCCCACAGTGGCAGGCTAGACTGGAGGGCAGCATTTAAGCGCATGCGCAAACTGAGCACACAAATTCGCAGAGACCTGGAGCTGGAGGATTCACAACGCTGGACCCCCGACCCCTCCCTACCAGTGCCACGCCCCGTCCCCAGCCTGGTGGACATCATGAGCCTGCATGATGACATGCGCACACTCGGCAAGGTTTATGCCCGACAGGAAGAGGGCGCACGCATACGTAAGTGGAAGGACAAAATGAATGCCTCATGGCTTCATAAACCCAAACAGGTATATGCCTGGATTCGACAGGAATACCAGCCCCCGCTGGTTATGCTGGAGGATCCAGACACAGGCAACCCCACCTCATCATTGGAACGGATGGACAGCATCCTGCACGGTGCATGGGATGTTGTCATGAAAAAATATGCAAACAAGCGAGAGCCGGATGTACAAACCTTCATGAACACATACGGCCATTTCTTGGTTAAAATAGGGCAGATGCAGACCGCCCCCCTTACAGGCCCCTGCATACGCAAGCGGCTCAAGAAAATGGGCATCCACACAGCCACAGGGCTGAATGGCTGGTGCGTCTCTGACTTGCTTTGTCTGCCAGATGAGGTTTTGGATATGTTTGCTGAACTGCTGAACATTGTAGAGGATACGGGCATCTAGCCCGCAGCCTTGGCACAATGTTTTATCTCTTTGATTCCGAAGGGGGAGGGGATGCAACCCATGCAACAGCTCCCCCTCTTAGTTCTTTCCCAACTGTATAGAGTATGGGCAGGCATTCGCCTCGAGGAACGCATGGTATGGCAAGAGCATTGGATCCACCCCCATGCTTACGGGTTCCGGAAAAAGAGGGGTGCACGGATGAGGCGGCCCTGAAATCTTTGCTTCTGGAGTTGCATAAAAGGATTCAGCAAGTTCTGCAAGGCTTTGGGCAGGACTATGTGAAATGTTTCGATTTTGATTCCCTAGCAAATCGTTCTACGCATGGCCATTGAATAGCGCATGCACGCGGGCACGTAGGCTAGCCGGGATGTATAAACAGCTCACGCACTGTTTTAGAATAATGGGATGTCTCTGCTCCTTTTTCTCAACCACAAATGGCATCCTGCAGGGTTGCCCCCTCAGCGTAATTCTTATCAATCTGCTCACCAGCGCCTAGAAACGCATTTCCGATGCTCAGCAGCAGGCGGTCAACATCAGCGCGCAATCCCTCCCAAATGGGAAGCCCGAGGAAGCACTGCACTTCATCATCACAGCCCTAGGCTATGCCATTGACACCTATGGGGTGTTTGCCGGGGGGAACAACCTACAGCCACTGCTGCAGTGTACAGAGGACTAGCTAACAGTGACAGGGCAAGGGGTAAAGGCCAAGAAGTTAGTGGGCTTTAAGATAGGAGACTCAAGCAGCCGCCAGCGCAATTGTAGGGAGTCCCTTTTCCTTGCAAGACGGAATCTCTCTCGTTGTGGGCGGGGGTGCGAACCACAGATGGAGTGGCCCCGGGCCCACTTGTTTTAAAACGCATTGCGCGTGCGTCCACACTCCTGGACAGGGTGCATGGATCACAGGGGGACTTTAACAGGCATAGCAAGATCGTGGCAACCATGATCAATGCCACGGGCCTGCACGCTTGGGAAATTTTGTCGCTGGACGTCAAAGACGTGAGAAAGTTTGAGCCAAAGTTGTTAACACTATTTGGGGGCCGTCGCGCCCAGGGAGGACGAGAGAGATGATTTTCTGTTTACTCTGCCCACGGCACGGTGTCCCCAAACATGCTGATTGCCTCTCAACGGGCACTCTGGCTCTCACGCCTCTGCAAGAACCGAGGTCGTGCACTTATCACAGCACAGGCCGCCTGGGAGGCGAACCCAGCCAGCTCAGGAAGGGGCCCGCTGGGCACGGCAGTGGGTACCCTGCAGAAGTGGGGCTGGATAGCAGTGTCAGGGTGGCGGGAATGGAAAGGACCGGGCAACACACAGCACATATGCCTGACAGAGCATGACCCCAAGTTGCTGAAGCATAACATACGGGGGCAGCCGAGAGTGCAGTGCATTACCCAGCTGATTGCACGTCGACCGCGACAGTTCGCGGGCATGGATTACCGCATGCAGGGTGCTCATCCCCACATGCGTTCAGCACTTTGGGTCAGAGCAAGAGAGAAGATCACTGCTGCGCACACTACTCACAGGGGCCCTCTAGACCACCTAGCGGGCATACCAGCGCGGTTTGCGAGCCTCACCGGTGTGCCCCTATTGTCAAGGGGACGCGGAGACAGAGGAGCACATTCTATGGCAGTGTGCGGCATGGCCCCTCGTGACAACCGTCAGACGGTTGGCAGCTGATCTGCAGGAACTGCCAGCCGAACCCAACCGGCCCCCCTGCCTGAAGCTCTGTGGCTTGGCGCCACGAGATCTTCCCAGCACTACTGAAAGAAGCGTCACTGTCATTTCTTATCTCCTTACACACAGCATATGTGGCGATACTCGCGGTGCGCAAGTTGCGGGATCAACAGCAGCCGGCCCTGTTTGCAGGGCGCACACATTCCAACAGACTGAGCGCATACCCACACCACCAACTGGTGGGCCCCCTTCCCCCGCCCATAGGGCAGGCAGTTCTCACGGTACCGGCCCCCACACGCAAGAGTTGGCCTTGGGAACTCTCCTTCCTGACCGATCTGCTCCGGTGGCTCATAGTGTTGCGCTAGCCGGACGAACCAAGCACAGTCACCTTTTTAGAATTGGCCCCGGATTTTCAGGAATTTTGTGAGAGAACGCTACCAGCAGCCCCCCAGGCAATGTTTCGGGGCCACACACAATCATTACAAGAGCGCGCACGCGTGCTGTGGCTGGCACTCACACACTTAGAAAAGGGCTCTAGAAAAGGGCTCTTTGCAAGCTGCGACTCACATGACAAGGTGCGGAGCAGTGATCCCGCCGGGCGGTCCAGCAGTGTGTGGCCTGAATAGGAGGCCCTATTTTACCTGCAGGCACAGGATGATACAACACGTTCGCGCGCTCAAACGGTACTGCGAAGCCACATGGATTACGCGCTTGCACACAGGCCCAGCGGCACAAGAGCCGTATGTATACAGAGCACGCAAAACCCCGGAGGAGGTGGGAGAGGCACGCCTGCAGCGCGCCCTCACCAGTAGTCTCAACACAGGCCTCATGCCAGCGGCAGACACACACACTATGGCGAAAGGGGGCTTCAGCAGTACCTTTGCCAAAGACCTATTTCTAGTCATGGGGGACAGAAAAGTCCCGTAGGCCCCATACACCACAGCCACACGCAAACAGTAGGCCCCTGCACAGTGCGCGATCGCACTACCGCAGGGAACAGCCACCTGTGCATAGCACACCCGCCCGCCGTGTCTCACCTGCCGTAGATTCCACCGAACAGCGGAAGAATGCTGCTCCATGGGGGATCACACACCGGGCTACGTGGCACGCTTGCCCATGCCCCAGCGTTGTTCGCAACACAACCTGCCCCCATGCCCGAGGTGCGTGGTCACCAGGCGAGGCCTACGCCACTATTGTGGCAGGGGTCACCACAAAGTGACTACCCCCCATAAGCTAGCAGCGCGAGCACGCCCCACGGAAAATCAGGGGCCTCCGCTGAAGAAGAGTCGCACCAATTCCCAGCGCCCGCACACACACACGGGACACACTCGCTCTCCACTCACACCAGGCACCCCTCAACCCTCGAAGAGGCGGCAGGCAGCCCCCCCCCCCCCACCCCAAGGGGCATGGATGAAGACGTGGACGCCCCCCCCCCCGTGCGCTGTTCGCGCAGGGAGATGGAAGAGTCAGCAGTGAACACACCTAAGGCTCGAGGGACCATGAGGTTCTGATTCAGTGATAGGGGCGGGCACAATCACAAAGAGTGCTGACTCTCATGCCGGCACAAATGGGGCTGCCGCCCTTACATGCACGTGGATTTCCCTCGTTAATAGTACACGGGGGGGGGGGGGGGCAGCGACGACGACAATGGGGAGGGGGCTTCACAGGGCTCGGGCGCCGCGCTGGCGCCCACAAGGCGTCCGGGGAGCCCGCGCCGCGGCCATGGGAGGGAAGAGGGGGCAGTAATTGATCCAAAGCGCCCAGTCCTTCCGTCGCGCCGCGGCACCAGGGGTGGGTGGAGGGCAGCGGGGGGGGGGGGGAGGGCAGCCAGCCCCTAACCCTCGCCTAACCTGTCGCACGGCATCTAGGACTTTAATCGGCCCTTGCCCTGGTTAATAGTACAGGGCCAGCCGACTACGGTGGGTACCGGGGCAGGGCCACGTGACGTACGTGGAACTGGCCTTGGACTCCGAGGCCCACGCGGAGCGGGCTCTCCCGGCCCCCAGCGACCAGCAACTTCGGGGGGTCACGTTGCCGCTACGCACCAAGGGCCAAGTGCTGAAAATGGCCCTGGATGCGTTGCTGGCGCATTTGCAAGCAGGGGACCTGCTGCGGGGCAAGGAGGTGTGGATGGCCAAAGCCCTCATACCGCCAGGGGGCTTCAGGTGTGTGGGGAGGGCGGGGGGCCCACTGTTCGCGCGCCCGGACGCCATGCTGTTCCAAATGTGCCAGCTAGAGGCGCACCGCCGCGCGCTATGGACGCGGCGCCTGGCGCAGCCGGGAGCGGGGCGGCAGTATGTGTTCCTATTGGACTAGCTCCCCCCGGCAGGACCAGGGCTGCAGCCCCTGCGGCCTTTTCAGCGCTTGCCGCGCTGGCGGGTGCAGCGCGACCGGCAAGGGGCAAGAGGCGGGGGCGCGGGCCGCGTGGCACCGCCGCCACGTGTGGCCCTGTGTGCGCGACACCAGGCCCCGCCCTATGCCGCCTGCGTGCAGCAGTGCACTGAGCACCGCTGCCAGTGGGCTCACGAAGGGCACTGCATGGACGCGGCGCAAGCACGCGTGGCGGCGCAAGCGCTACGGGCGTGGCTGCAGCCCACGCGGCCGGCTAGGGCTGGCTTCGTGGCGGCGTTCCAGGCCGTGCGGGGCTCGCCAAGTGCACGCAAACGCCCCCGCTCGCGTGACGCGACGAGCGCGCCCAGCAGAGCACGAGTGCGTGTGACGCCCGGAGGAGCCCTGAGCCCCCTCCAGAGGGGGGGGCACAGCCTAAGCGGCTCCGGTATGTTAAACGAGCGGGGAGGGCTGAGGTAGCCCTTCCCGCCCTCCCCCCTCTCCCCAGGGGGAACCGCCAGGCAAGGGGGGGCACACGGGGAACGGCGGCAGGCGTCACGCGCGCCGGCAGGGAGCCCGGACAGACACCCACGCCTGGGGGGGGGGGGGGTACAACCGCGTCCTCACCCCTCCCCCCCCCCCCCCCCGAGGGCTGGCGGATATTTTTGGGGACATCTCCCGCCGGCTGACGGCGGCGCGGGCGCGGTCATCAGCCACAGGGGAGGGCACCCCCCCCCCCCCCCCCGAGGGGTCACAGACCCCCCCAAGGGGGCGGGGGGGGGGGGGCAGGAGCAAGGGACATCTATAGTTTCCGTAGAAGCTGAAGTTTAACTCATTCCCTAGAGCTGCCGTCAGCAGTGTTTCATGCAGTGTGCATTTGTCCCCTTGTTCGCACTTAGTCGATTTTCATAATCGAAATGGAGGGCTAACCTAACCGGCATATGTTTTGTTTTGTATGCATTGCACCGTGGAAGGGAGTGTAAACGGTCGACCCCCACCCCCATCCCTTGGGGGGCGGCGCACAGAGGGCGGAGGCGGCGACCTCCGCAGCACAGGTGGAGCTGGACCAACCCCCCCCCCCCCAAGGGCCGTGCCGGGCCACCAGGGCAGTTTCTCCCCCCTCCCCCCAACAGAAAAGGCAAAGCGGGTTGGGGGGAAACGAACGGGGCAGCCACGGCGCCCTATACAGACCCCGTGTGATGAGCACAGAGCCCCTACATGCAAGTCATGCAAGGGCCACAGGGGGGTGCGGCACTGCTATAGCCGCCATCACGAGGCTGGTGCGCGCACCGGCTCCCTCGTCCGGGGGACGGGGTGGGGGTCCAGCAGGGCTGGGAGCAGCGGTGCTGCCACACGGGGGCACGCAGGAGCTGGAGCGTGGCCACGGGAGGGCCTCGCAGGAGGGCACATAACAAGAGGCGGATGTCCTTCCGCCGCGCCGCGACACACCGGGGGGGCTAGGGGTGGGATAGGACAGGCCACAGGCAGGCTCTAACCCGCTAACCCCTAACCCTCCCGTCGCAAGAGCGGCTAGGACATTAAAAGCCTTCAACCCTCGTTAATAGTAAAACACGCGCGCGCGCGCACACACACACACACACACACAAGAAGGTGCGTGCCCTGCACCCATGGAGGTGGTTGCCCTGCACCCATGGTACCGTGATTTCACAAATGATGATGGCTCTTTTCCTATACATCCAGAGAATTGCAGACAGACATACCGGAAAGGGTTTCACAGGGTACCTTCTTGAACTGGCCCCTCGTGGAACACGTCCCAGAGCAATGCATAGCACGAAATGCGGTGGTCTGGTGGTCCCCGGGGCCGTCGACCACAAAGGTGAGGGCAAACCTTACTAACAAATAAGATTTCGCACCCCAAAAAAAAGCTTGGACCATGTCCACCCCGTCCTGAACTTGAAAAACGGAGCGCCGAATAAAGTGACGGTAGAGTACGGTAAATAACTGAATGTTCCATAACGGAGCCACGGCAAGCACCTGCCAACAAAGGGATTCAGACAGTGCTTTCATCGGCTACGCCAACCAAGGCACCCCACGGATTGTGCGTGGCAAGAGCTGTGGCACAGTGTGCACCACATCCTTGTAAACCCCCCCCCCCCCAAATAACGTACCCCGGGGTACGGTATTTGCCTGACGCTCAATAGGGCCAGGGGGTTACACTATTTGGGGGGGTACACTATTTGGGTGTTTCGCTGTCACCCTCACCCTCACCCCCCTTTGCCTTCTCTTTCGTCATAGGTATGCAGCCCTGTCCACATCAATGGCATCCGGCTCCGATGCTGATGCGGCTGTAGATATGCTTTGTGTGCATGCTTGCTGTAGACAAACCTGCAAACCACAATAACCACTTTCTTCAAGTGAGCTACTGTGTTGTGCCGAAGGCGCTGTTACCAAAAGGCAAAGGCCGGGATGTCTACCCACGGGTAAAGGTAAACGGGCTGGGCTGTGTGTGTTGTGTGCGCGCTGTGTGTAAGTGTGTTGTGGCATAGCCGGACCAGTGCACTCTCGCACTTGGCCGACGCTGCCTTGCCGACGCCTGCGCGCAGTCACACAGGGTCTCATTTGCCCACTGCACCCTGCGTGCCGCGCTGCACCACCAGTGCCTGCTGCGTGGTGCCGCACTGCTTGGTGCTCTGCACCACACTGCACTGTGTGTGCCCTGCTGCACTGTTGTTGTGGGCAGGGGGCAGTGGGCAGTGGAACTCCTGCAATGCACTGCCGCACTGCCTGGGGGCAGTGGGCAGTGGACCTCCTGCGATGCACTGCCCCACTGCCTGGGGGCAGTGGGCAGTGCAATTCCTGCAATGCACTGCCTCACTGCCAGGGGGCAGTGGGCAGTGCAACTCCTGCAATACACTGCCCCACTGCCTTGGGGCAGTGGGCAGTGGACCTCCTTCAATACACCGCCTCACTGCCTGGGGGCAGTGGGCAGTGGACCTCCTGCAATACACTGCCGCACTGCCCGGGGGCAGTGGGCAGTGGACCTCCTTCAATGCACTGCTCCACTGCCTGGGGGCAGTGGGCAGTGGACCTCCCGCAACACACTGCCTCACTGCCTGGGGGCAGTGGGCAGTGGACTTCCTTCAATGCACTGCCCCACTGCCTGGGGGCAGTGGGCAGTGCAACTCCTGCAATACACGGCCGCATTGCCTGGGGGCAGTGGGCAGTGCAACTCCTGCAATGCATTGCCTCACTGCCCTCGGGCAGTAGGCAGTGGAACTCCTGCAATGCACTGCCTCACTGCCTGGGGGCAGTGGGTAGTGCAACTCCTCCAATGCATTACCTCACTGCCCTAGGGCAGTGGGCAGTGGAACTCCTGCAACACACTGCCGCACCGCCTGGGGGCAGCGGGCAGTGGAACTCCTGCAATGCACTTCCTCACTGCCTGGGGGCAGTGGGCAGTGGACCTCCTGCAATGCACTGCCTCACTGTCTGGGGCAGTGGGCAGTGCAACTCCTGCAATACACTGCCGCACTGCCCGGGGGGCGGTGGGCAGTGCAACTCCTGCAATGCACTGCCTTGCTGCCTGGGGGCAGTGGGCATTGCAACTTCTGCAATGCAGTGCCTCACTGCATGGGGGCAGTGGGCGGTGCAACTCTTGCTACGCACTGCCTCACTGCCCTGGGGCAGTGGGCAGTGCAACTCCTGCAATGCACTGCCTCATTGCCTGGGGGCAGTGGGCAGTGGAACTCCTGCAATGCACTGCCTCACTGCCTGGGGGCAGTGGGCAGTGCAACTCCTGCAATGCACTGCCTCGCCGCCTGGGGGCAGTGGGCAGTGGAACGCCTGCAACGCACTGCCTCACTGCCTGGGGGCAGTGGGCAGTGCAACTCCTGCAATGCACTGCCCCACTGCCTGGGGGCAGCGGGCAGTGCAACTCTTGCAATGCACTGCCTCACTGCCCTGGGGCAGTGGGCAGTGGACCTCCTGCAATGCACTGCCTCACTACCTGGGGGCAGTGGGCAGTGGAACTCCTGCAATGCACTGCCGCACTGGCTTGGGGGCAGTGGACAGTGCAACTCGTGCAATGCACTGCCTCACTGTCCCAGAGCAGTGGGCAGCGGAACTCCTACAATGCACTACCTCACTGCCCCGGGGCAGTGGGCAGTGGAACTCCCGCAATGCACTGCCTCACTGCCTGGGGGCAGCGGACAGTGCAACCTCTGCAATGCACTGCATCACAGCCCTGGGTCAGTGGGCAGTGCAACTCCTGCAATGCACTGCCTCACTGCCTGGGGGCAGTGGGCAGTGCAACTCCAACTCCTGCAATGCACTGCCTCACTGCCTGGGGGCAGTGGGCGGTGCAACTTCTACAATGCACGGCCTCACTGCCTGGGGGCAGTGGGCAGTGCAACTTCTACAATGCACTGCCTCACTGCCCTGGGGGCAGTGGGCAGTGGAACTCCTGCAATGCACCGCCTCACTGCCCTGGGGGCAGTGGGCAGTGCAACTCCTGCAATGCACTGCCTCACTGCCTGGGGGCAATGGGCAGTGGAACTCCTGCAATGCACTGCCTCACTGCCTGGGGGCAGTGGACAGTGCAACTCCTGCAATGCACTGCCTCGCTGCCCTGGGGGCAGTGGGCAGTGGAACTCCTGCAATGCACTGCCCCAGTGCCTGGGGGCAGTGGGCAGTGCAACTCGTGCAATGCACTGCCTCACTGCCCTGGGGCAGTGGGCAGCGGAAATCCTGCAATGCACTGCCCCACTGCCTGGGGGCAGTGGGCAGTGCAACTCCTGCAATGCACTGCCTCACTGCCCTGGGGCAGTGGGCAGCGGAAATCCTGCAATGCACTGCCCCACTGCCTGGGGGCAGTGGGCAGTGCATCTCCTGCAATACACTGCCGCACTGCCTGGGGGGCGGTGGGCAGTGCAACTCCTGCAATGCACTGCCTCACTCCCTGGGGGCAGTGGGCAGCGCAACTCCTGCAATGCACCGCCGCACTGCCTGGGGGCAGTGGGCAGTGGACCTCCTGCAATGCACTGCCTCACTGCCTGGGGGCAGTGGGCGGTGCAACTCTTGCAACGCACTGCCTCACTGCCCTGGGGCGGTGGGCAGTGGAACTCCTGCAATGCACTGCCTGACTGCCTGGGGGCAGTGGGCAGTGGAACTCCTGCAATGCACCGCCTCACTGCCTGGGGGCAGTGGGCAGTGGAACGCCTGCAACGCACTGCCTCACTGTCTGGGGGCAGTGGGCAGTGGAACTCCTGCAATGCACTGCCCCACTGCCTTGGGGCAGCGGGCAGTGCAACTCTTGTAATGCACTGCCTCACTGCCTGGGGGCAGTGGGCAGTGGGACTCCTGCAATGCACTGCCTCACTGCCTGGGGGCAGTGGGCAGTGGAACTCCTGCAATGCACCGCCACGGGGGGGCGGCCGGGCCCGGTACTTGTATGCGACACCCCCCAGCCCCCCCCCCCCCCCCCCCCCCCCCCCCCCCGGGTTTGAAAGATAGTGGTGCCGGGTCGGCCACCAGCAAGTGTCCCTAGAGAAAACTGTCCGGCGCCGAAGGCGCCATTTTTTTTTTTTTCATACTATGTGTTTATACTCAAAATGCTCAAAATTTTGTAGAGAATTCATATTTGGGCTATAGGAGGGCTGCAGGCCCTAATAGCAACCCTAACCCTAACCCTAACCCTAACCCTAGGGCTAACCCTAACCCTAGGGCTAACCTTAACCCTTACCTTAACCCCAACCCCAACCCTAATCCCCCCCCTCACCCCATCCGACGCCCCCCTGACCCCCGGCCAGACCCCCCCCGACCCCCGGCAGGACCCCCGCCCAGACCCCTCGTAGGACCCCCCCCCAACCCCCAGCCGGACCCCCCCCCCCGACTCCCGGCCGGACCCCCCCCCGAGCCCCGGCCGGACCCCCCCCCCAACTCTGCCCGCCCCCCCCCCCCCGAGTTTTGACAGATAGCTGGGGGGTATGTCGCATCAGGACCGGTTGTAGTCGCCCCCCCGTGTGCACCGCCTCACTGCCTGGGGGCAGTGGGCAGTGCAACTCCTGCAATGCACTGCCTCACTGCCCTGGGGGCAGTGGGCAGTGGAACTCCTGCAATGCACTGCCTCGCTGCCTGGGGGCAGGGGGCAGTGCAACTCCAACTCCTGCAGGCACTGCCTCGCTGCCTGGGGGCAGTGGGCAGTGGAACTCCTGCAATGCACTGCCCCACTGCCTGGGGGCAGTGGGCAGTGCAACTCCTGCAATGCACTGCCCCACCGCCCTGGGGCCGTGGGCAGTGCAACTCCTGCAATGCACTGCCTCACTGCCTGGGGGCAGTGGGCAGTGCAAGTCCTGCAATGCACTGCCTCACTGCCCTGGGGGCAGTGGGCAGTGGAACTCCTGCAATGCACTGCCTCGCTGCCTGGGGGCAGTGGGCAGTGCAACTCCAACTCCTGCAATGCACTGCCTCACTGCCTGGGGGCAGTGGGCAGTGGAACTCTTGCAATGCACTGCCTCACTGCCTGGGGGCAGCGGACAGTGCAACTCCTGCAATGCACTGCCTCACTGCCCTAGGTCAGTGGGCAGTGCGACTCCTGCAATAACACTGCCGCACGGCTTGGGGACATGGGCAGTGCAACTCCTGCAAAGCAATGCCTCACTGCCTGGGGGCAGTGGGCAGTGCAACTCCAACTCCTGCCACGCACTGCCTCACTACCTGGGGGCAGTGGGCGGTGCAACTTCTACAATGCACGGCCTCGCTGCCTGGGGGCAGTGGGCAGTGCAACTCCTGCAATGCACTGCCTCAGTGCCCTGGTGGCAGTGGGAAGTGGAAGTCCCGCAATGCACTGCCTCACTGCCTGGGGGCAGTGGGCAGTGGAACTCCTGCAATGCACTGCCTCACTGCCTGGGGGCAGTGGGCAGTGGAACTCTTGCAATGCACTGCCTCACTGCCTGGGGGCAGCGGACAGTGCAACTCCTGCAATGCACTGCCTCACTGCCCTAGGTCAGTGGGCAGTGCGACTCCTGCAATAACACTGCCGCACGGCTTGGGGACATGGGCAGTGCAACTCCTGCAAAGCAATGCCTCACTGCCTGGGGGCAGTGGGCAGTGCAACTCCAACTCCTGCCACGCACTGCCTCACTACCTGGGGGCAGTGGGCGGTGCAACTTCTACAATGCACGGCCTCGCTGCCTGGGGGCAGTGGGCAGTGCAACTCCTGCAATGCACTGCCTCAGTGCCCTGGTGGCAGTGGGAAGTGGAAGTCCCGCAATGCACTGCCTCACTGCCTGGGGGCAGTGGGCAGTGCAACTCCTGCAATGCACTGCCTCACTGCCTGGGGGCAGCGGGCAGTGGAACTCCTGCAATGCACCGCCTCAACGCCTGGGGACAGTGGGCGGTGCAACTCCTGCAATGCACTGCCTCACTGCCCTGGGGGCAGTGGACAGCGGAACTCCTGCAATGCACTGCCTCACTGCCTGGGGGCAGTGGGCAGTGGAACTCCTGCAATGCATTGCCTCACTGCCTGGGGGCAGTGCACAGTGCAACTCCTGCAATGCACCGCCTCACTGCCCTGGGGCAGTGGGCAGTGCAACTCCTGCAATGCACTACCACACTGCCTGGGGGCAGTGGGCAGTGGAACTCCTGCAATGCACTGCCCCACTGCCTGGGGGCAGCGGGCAGTGCAACTCCTGCAATACACTGCCGCACTGCTTGGGGGCAGTGGGCAGCGCAACTCCTGCAACGCACTGCCGCACTGGCTTGGGGGCAGTGGGCAGTGGACCTCCGGCAATACACTGCCGCACTGCCTGGGGGCAGTGAGCAGTGCAGCTCCTGCATTACTCTGCCCCACTGCCTGGGGGCAGTGGACAGTGCAACTCCTGCAACGCACTGCCTCACTGTCTGCCGGCAGTTGGCAGCGGAACTCCTGCAATGCACTGCCTCACTGCCTGGGGGCAGTGGGCAGTGGAACTCCTGCAATGCACTGCCCCACTACCTGGGGGTATTGGGCAGTGCAACTTCTGCAATACACTGCCGCACTGCCTGGGAGCAGTGGGCAGCGCAACTCCTGCAATGCACTGCCTCACTGCCCTGGGGCAGTGGGCAGCGGAACTCGTGCAACGCACTGCCTCACTGCCTGGGAGCAGTGGGCAGTGCAACTCCTGCAATGCACTGCCTCACTGCCTGGGGGCAGTGGGCAGTGCAACTCCTGCAATGGGTGGTCGGAGTGTAGTGCCGGGCCTGTGGGGATGTACTACTGGGCGCACCGGCCTGGGGGGATGGGGAGTCCAACCCAGGGGGCGGTCGGGGCATCCTTCAGGGCCTATGGGGGGCCATCATCTTCGGAGAACCGGGTGCACCGGCCTGGGGGGGACGGGGAGTCCAGGCCAGGGGGTGGTCAGAGCCTCCTGCAGGGCCCATGGGGAGGCGTCATCTGCTAATAACCGGGCGCACCGGCCTGGGGGGGACGGGGAGCCCAGCCCAGGGGGTGGTCGGAACCTCCTGCAAGGCCCATGGGGGGCCATCATCTTCGAATAACCGGGCGCACCGGCCTGGGGGGGACGGGGAGTCCAGCCCAGGGGGTGGTCGGAGCCTCCTGCCAGGCCAATGGGGGGCCATCTTCTTCAGTGAACCGGGCGCACCGGCCCGGGGGGGACGGGGAGTCCTGCCCAGGGGGTGTTCGGATCCTCCTGCCAGGGCAATGGGTGGCCATCTTCTTCAGAGAACCGGGCGCACCGGCCCGGGGGGGACGGGGAGTCCTGCCCAGGGGGTGTTCGGAGTCTCCTGCCAGGCCAATGGGGGGCCATCTTCTTCAGAGAACCGGGCGCAGCGGCCCGGGGGGGACGGGGAGTCCTGCCCAGGGGGTGTTCGGAGTCTCCTGCAAGGCCAGTGGGGGGCCATCTTCTTCAGTGGGCAGTGGAACTCCTGCAATGCACTGCCCCACTGCTTGGGGGCAGTGGGCACTGCAACTCCTGCAATGCACTGCCTCACTGTCCCAGAGCAGTGGGCAGTGACACTCCTGCAATGCACTACCTCACTGCCCCGGGGCAGTGGGCAGTCGAACTCTTGCAATGCACTGCCTCACTGCCTGGGGGCAGCGGACAGTGCAACCTCTGCAATGCACTGCCTCACTGCCCTGGGTCAGTGGGCAGTGCAACTCCTGCAATGCACTGCCGCACTGCCTGGGGGCAGTGGGCAGTGCAACTCCTGCAATGCAATGCCTCACTGCCCGGGGGCAGTGGGCACTGCAACTCCAACTCTTGCCACGCAGTGCCTCACTGCCTGGGGGCAGTGGGCGGTGCAACTTCTACAATGCACGGCCCCACTGCCTGGGGGCAGTGGGCAGTGGAACTCCTGCAATGCACCGCCTCACTGCCCTGGGGGCAGTGGGAAGTGGAAGTCCTGCAATGCACTGCCTCACTGCCTGGGGGCAGTGGGCAGTGCAACTCCTGCAATGCACTGCCCCACTGCCCTGGGGGCAGTGGACAGTGCAACTCCTGCAATGCACTGCCTCGCTGCCTGGGGGGCAGTGGGCAGTGGAACTCCTGCAATGTACCGCCCCACTGCCTGGGGGCAGCGGGCGGTGCAACTCCTGCAATGCACTGCCTCACTGCCCTGGGGCAGTGGGCAGTGGAACTCCTGTAATGCACTGCCTCACTGCTCGGGGGCAGTGGGCAGTGGAACTCCTGCAATGCACTGCCTCACTGCCTGGGGGCAGTCGACAGTGGAACTCCTGCCATGCACCGCCTCACTGCCCTGGGGCAGTGGGCAGTGAAACTCCCGCAATGCACTCCCTCACTGCCTGGGGGCAGTGGGCAGTGCAACTCCTGCAATGCACTGCCTCACTGCCTGGGGGCAGTGGACAGTGCAACTCTTGCCATGCACCGCCTCACTGCCCTGGGGCAGCGGGCAGTGAAACTCCTGCAATGCACTGCCTCACTGCCTGGGGGCAGTGGGCAGTGGAACTCCTGCAATGCACTGCCTCACTGCCTGGGGGCAGTGGACAGTGGAACTCCTGCCATGCACCGCCTCACTGCCCTGGGGCAGTGGGCAGTGAAACTCCCGCAATGCACTCCCTCACTGCCTGGGGGCAGTGGGCAGTGCAACTCCTGCAATGCACTGCCGCACTGCCTGGGGGCAGTGGACAGTGCAACTCTTGCCATGCCCCGCCTCACTGCCCTGGGGCAGTGGGCAGCGGAACTCCTGCAATGCACTGCCTCACTGCCTGGGGGCAGTGGGCAGTGGACCTCCTGCAATGCACTGCCCCACTGCCTGGGGGCAGTGGGCAGTGCAACTTCTGCAATACACTGCCGCACTGCCTGGGGGCAGTGGGCAGCGCAACTCCTGCAATGCACTGCCTCACTGCCCTGGGGCAGTGGGCAGCGGAACTCCTGCAACGCACTGCCTCACTGCCTGGGAGCAGTGGGCAGTGGAACTCCTGCAATGCACTGCCTCACTGCCTGGGGGCAGTGGGCAGTGCAACTCCTGCAATGGGTGGTCGGAGTGTAGTGCCGGGCCTGTGGGGATGTACTACTGGGCGCACCGGCCTGGGGGGATGGGGAGTCCAACCCAGGGGGTAGTCGGGGCATCCTTCAGGGCCTACGGGGGGCCATCATCTTCGGAGAACCGGGCGCACCGGCCTGGGGGGGACGGGGAGTCCAGGCCAGGGGGTGGTCGGAGTCTCCTGCAGGGCCCATGGGGAGGCGTCATCTGCTAATAACCAGGCGCACCGGCCTGGGGGGGACGGGGAGCCCAGCCCAGGGGGTGGTTGGAGCCTCCTGCAAGGCCCATGGGGAGCCATCATCTTCCAATAACCGGGCGCACCGGCCTGGGGGGGACGGGGAGTCCAGCCCAGGGGGTGGTCGGAGCCTCCTGCCAGGGCAATGGGGGGCCATCTTCTTCAGAGAACCGGGCGCACCGGACCGGGGGGGACGGGGAGTCCTGCCCAGGGGGTGTTCGGAGTCTCCTGCCAGGCCAAGGGGGGGCCATCTTCTTCAGAGAACCGGGCGCACCGGCCCGGGGGGGACGGGGAGTCCTGCCCAGGGGGTGTTCGGAGTCTCCTGCCAGGCCAATGGGGGGCCATCTTTTTCAGAGAACCGGGCGCAGCGGACCGGGGGGGACGGGGAGTCCTGCCCAGGGGGTGTTCGGAGTCTCCTGCCAGGCCAATGGGGGGCCATCTTCTTCAGAGAACCGGGCGCACCGGCCCGGGGGGGACGGGGAGTCCAGCCCAGGGGGTGTTCGGAGTCTCCTGCAAGGCCAGCGGGGGGCCATCTTCTTTAGAGAACCGGGCGCACCGGCCCGGGGGGGACGGGGAGTCCTGCCCAGGGGGTGTTCGGAGTCTCCTGCCAGGCCAATGGGGGGCCATCTTCTTCAGAGAACCGGGCGCACCGGCCCGGGGGGGACGGGGAGTCCTGCTCAGAGGGTGTTCAGGTCTCCTGCAAGGCCAATGGGGGGCCATCTTCTTTAGAGAACCGGGCGCACCGGCCCGGGGGGGACGGGGAGTCCTGCCCAGGGGGTGTTCGGAGTCTCCTGCCAGGCCAATGGGGGGCCATCTTTTTCAGAGAACCGGGCGCACCGGCCCGGGGGGGACGGGGAGTCCTGCCCAGGGGGTGTTCGGAGTCTCCTGCCAGGCCAATGGGGGGCCATCTTCTTCAGAGAACCGGGCGCACCGGCCCGGGGGGGACAGGGAGTCCAGCCCAGGGGGTGTTCGGAGTCTCCTGCCAGGCCAATGGGGGGCCATCTTCTTCAGAGAACCGGGCGCACCGGCCCGGGGGGGACAGGGAGTCCTGCTCAGAGGGTGTTCAGGTCTCCTGCAAGGCCAATGGGGGGCCATCTTCTTTAGAGAACCGGGCGCACCGGCCCGCGGGGGACGGGGAGTCCTGCCCAGGGGGTGTTCGGAGTCTCCTGCCAGGCCAATGGGGGGCCATCTTCTTCAGAGAACCGGGCGCACCGGCCCGGGGGGGACGGGGAGTCCTGCCCAGGGGGTGTTCGGAGTCTCCTGCCAGGCCAATGGGGGGCCATCTTCTTCAGAGAACCGGGCGCACCGGCCCGGGGGGGACGGGGAGTCCTGCCCAGGGGGTGTTCGGAGTCTCCTGCCAGGCCAATGGGGGGCCATCTTCTTCAGAGAACCGGGCGCACCGGCCCGGGGGGGACGGGGAGTCCTGCCCAGGGGGTGTTCGGAGTCTCCTGCCAGGCCAATGGGGGGCCATCTTCTTCAGAGAACCGGGCGCACCGGCCCGGGGGGGACAGGGAGTCCTGCCCAGGGGGTGTTCGGAGTCTCGTGCCAGGCCAATGGGGGGCCATCTTCTTCAGAGAACCGGGCGCACCGGCCCGGGGGGGACGGGGAGTCCTGCCCAGGGGGTGTTCGGAGTCTCCTGCCAGGCCAATGGGGGGCCATCTTCTTCAGAGAACCGGGCGCACCGGCCCGGGGGGGACAGGGAGTCCTGCCCAGGGGGTGTTCGGAGTCTCGTGCCAGGCCAATGGGGGGCCATCTTCTTCAGAGAACCGGGCGCACCGGCCCGGGGGGGGCGGGGAGCCCAGCCCAGGGGGTGTTTGGAGTCTCCTGCCAGGCCTGTGGGTACTCCCTCCTACCTCTTAGCAGCAGCAGGCAAGTAAGCAGGCAGTACCGGGGGTCATAACCCCGGGGTAACAGTATCTGGGACTCAACGTGAGTCCTCTTAACCAGGAACAACCCCAAACACCGCCGGGGCTTAACTCCCGAACGTAACGGTGTTTGGGGCCCCCGTGGGCCTTATGAGCCCACGGAGTGTACTGAGGCGTGGCTACCAGCTGTACTGTGGCCTGCCATACCCATTTCTGGGCTCGCCTCCTTACGGCCGGTCGAGTCCGGCTCTGGGGGTTGCGCACTAAACTGGCCCCGGGGCGGGGGCATTTACCCTGTTAAGCATTAGTTACGGCAGTAGGCACTATTCATTACGTTAGGGAATTACTCAGCGCATTTGTTTACCCCGCAGACATGCCCCTTCCAGTGGTGCGCTCACCTTTGGGGCTGCCTTTGGGGGATCGGGGGCTGTTACCCCTCCCGGACGCCCTCCCTGGTGTTGGCGCCGGGGTGGTGGCCGGGGGGCCTTATACCGTACCTAAAGGATGTTGGATACCGATACCGGGGCGTCCAACCAGACGGGGACAGGGACTGTTGCTCCGGGCATTGCCATCTGGCTTACAATCGACTGACCCATATTCAACGGCTGTTGGTATGGAAGCCTGCTCCACTCCAGTCCTCAACCACTCAGGCCAGCTTCATATTCCTCCACATACTCTCGCACACGTTGCAGGGCGGGGGGTCGTTGTTGGGGCCCCCCGCGCATGTCCGCGCCACTGGCCATCCTCTCCTCCCAGGCACCGCGCCTCTGCTAGGGCGGGGGCCCCTCACATGCACCCTCCAGGGCCCTTTCCACCTGCACACCTGGACGCTTGCCATGAAGACCCCGCATTGGAGCCTCCTCGTCGGCGCGCCCGGGCCCAGTTGTTCACGCGGCCGGCCGCCGATGCGGGGCCCTGGAGGCGCGCCGCACGGGCGCTGCCAGCCTGTGAGAGGGGCAAGGGCAGGAGAAGGGGGTGGGGGGGGGGGGGCAGTGGGCAGGGGAGGCGGCACGGAGTGGCTGCGGGAGGTAGTGCATGGGGGGCACCGAGAGCTGCATGGGGGTGTGTGGGATGGAGTTGGGGCAGAGGGCCCTGTGGGTGGGGCAAAGGCGCGGGGGGGGCGCATGTCCGGGCTCCTGCGTGGGCTGGTGCGTGGGCGGGCGCGTAGGGGAAGAGAGGAGGGGGAGGCTTGGTCAGCCGTCCTCTACGGAGGGTCGCTGACCGTTCCCAGGGCCAAGGCGGCCGGTACTAGGGGCTGCGGGGTCCCTGGGGATGGTGCTTGGCACTGGGACGTGCGCGCACCCGACACTGTTAGTACACCGCCTATTGGCAGTGCCCGGGCCCTGTCGTCGGGGGCTTCGCACCCGGCACCCAGCCCGTGAGTAGAGCTGGGGAGTACTCAGGTGAGCTACACTATTTGGGTGTTTCGCTGTCACCCTCACCCTCACCCCCCTTTGCCTTCTCTTTCGTCATAGGTATGCAGCCCTGTCCACATCAATGGCATCCGGCTCCGATGCTGATGCGGCTGTAGATATGCTTTGTGTGCATGCTTGCTGTAGACAAACCTGCAAACCACAATCACCACTTTCTTCAAGTGAGCTACTGTGTTGTGGTGTTGAGACCGTATCCTGAATTTGTTTGTGTTTCGTTTGCTTGTATGTGATGAAAAGGGGGTACAGTATTTGGCAAAACGCTTATTAAGCCAAGGGGGGTACACTATTTGGGGGGGTACACTATTTGGGGGGGGGGTACCTTATTTGGGGGGGGGGGTTTACTCCAACCAGTCTCGGAGCGACCTGATTGTTTGGCGAGCAGCCCTTCATGTGGCATTTCCTTCCACGTAACCGGAGGCTTATGCTGGATATTCTTCATTTGCCCGTGTTTAAAGGGGGGGGGGGTCCTTTGGATGCCCGATGTCCACTTTTTCACTTACGTGTCCACCTTTTGCAGGTATTTGCAGTGCCCATTGCGCTTTGGCTATACTCAGCGCTCAGCGCGCGCGCGCGCGTGTGTGTGTGTGTGTGTGTGTGTGTGTGCCTGCCTGCGTGCGTGCGTGGGTGCGTGCGTGCGTGCATGCGTGCGTGTGTGTGTGTGTGTGTGTGTGTGTGTGACGCCCAATCAATTGAAATTATGCTCAAACTGCGAGGTTCAATAACTAGATCCTTTCTGAGTGTCTATTTTTTTTCGTGTCTATTTTTTTTCGAGTGTCTATTTTTTTTCGCAATATGTCGCGCAACCTACGCTACCCGGGCGGTCGGCCCCCCTCTGGAGCCCACGTGAGACCTGGCCCAGCAGCACACACCGCTGTCACGGGGTTTGGCCGACATGTCCCAGTACCCGCTGACGATCAGCCAGCCATACCCACAGAAGTCATCGATCTCACCGAGGACAGCCCCAACAGTCCCCAGCCCCAAGCTTCTCTCCGTGCACCCCGAACTGCCTCGAGGCAATCAGCCTACCGGCAGCACCCGGCCACCAGCCATGCTGCGATGGCCTCAGGGCTCCGTGAACACCCCGCCACTAGCCATGCTACGTTGGCGCCGGGCGTGACTGCGGCGTGCGCCTCCCAAGCCCCGCAACCCACATGCAGCTCAAATGTCCATCTAGACCACATTTCCAAACTGCGTATCCCTCAGTCCTTCATTGACACTGTACCGCGGGAAAAGCTGCGTGAACTCCGGTACCGCGTGGCATGGCATCAGTACCATATGCTGCATGCCACAACCCTTTTACGCCAGTCATTACCCATGCCCCCACGCACGGACGGCATTCGCTCAAATGCTGACAACCGCAGCACGCCGGTATGGTACACTAAACTCCGTCGCCGAGTTGTCTCCCTGAACCCCGACAATACCACACTGCGGGCGCAGGTACACTACAAACCACGGGAGGGAGGGCGCAACAAACGCGTTCCCAAGCGACCGCGGTCGTCCCCTGACACCCGTGCGTCATACATCCTGCAGTAACCCTACTCTAACAGCACGGCCTGTACGCTCCTCGGTCTCCTCTCCTCTCTGAGTCCGCCGCTTCAGGCAGGCCATATGAAGTAGAAGTGTGTAGGATCTGTAGTGCGCCTGTACTTCACGGCGTATGTCTCTCCAGAGGGTGTGTAACTGAGCCATAGACCTCATGAGGAAAATTTCCCCCGGGAGGCCCCGACGGACCAAGGGAGGCCGGCGGGGGCCTAGATTTGAGGGGGCAGACGGGTTTGACACATAGTCCGTCTGGTTGTGCGCGATGGTCTCGGCCTGGAGGGCTCCGTTACTGTCAGCCCGATACCTGTTCCGCACGTCTTGCTTCCAGGGTGCCATGCATGCCAAGATGAACATGGCTCGGGCCCTGCTCACATATCATAATTACACCCTCTCCTACCTACCTACACTCAAACTGGCCACCACCCTCCTGGGGGTATATCAGCGTCAGACACGCACCATCGGGGGTGCCACTCTGCACCATGCATCCATGTCCCATCAGAAATACATGACATGGGCCTCCATGATGGCCTACCGCATGAGGGCCCATGAGCAGTGGCTCCGTACGTGCATGGGGGAGGCTGAACGCTTATACAGGGCAGCGTTCTCCAGCACATCCCGGTCTATCCGATCCTCATATGCGGAACTGGTTCACTCCCATCACAAGGAGGCTTACGAATCGTCAGTTGCCGTGAAGCGACGGCTACACTCCCAGTACGTCGGCCTCAGCACTGGGCGCCTCTTGGCGCGTCAGTGGGGCGACTGGGTCACAGTCACGGAACACTGGCAGGAGGTAGCCTGGCGAGAGAAGGGCCAGTATCTGGAGAGCGAGTTGGCGGCCCTGCGTGTTCTACAGTTAAGGCGTCGGCGCCCGCTGTCCCCCGATGTCCGTGTCTGCAAACGGCGATGCTTGCACCCCCCTAGTCCAGCTTACGGGGTCACCCGATAGAGACGGCGTTGACCTCCCCTTCACTCAACTCACTGGGTCCCCTATTCGGGAGATCCACTTTTGATGCCGCCCCAGTGTATCGGCTCTGCATTGAGGGGTACACCCCCGCAACCACTTTCCACCCCAGTGTATGAGTTTTTCGATTCTGCACTAAGGGCTCCCTGTAATTCCCGACTGTTAGTCACTCTTTGATCTTAGTTTTTGATCTAGTCACAACTCCACAGTTTCTAGGTGTTGACCCTCTGTGGTCGTGGCAGGACCCACCACCTGCATGGAGTGTACAGTACATACAGGTCCTGCGCCCCCATTGGGCTCTCCCTCTGCGGAGAATTGCCTTACCCGCATCCCACCCATTGGTTAAGTTGACTTTACTGTACATACCTCTAGGCCGTTGCTGCCTAAGTACACTGTCTGCCTTGATGGCCGAACTCACCAGTGTCGGAAGAGAAAAAAAAAAGTTCTGGTCCCTTGTCAACAGGCTGCTGGCAAGCGGGTTGAGGGATACTTGGCAAACATGCAACAAGAGGGGCTGCCGTTATTGCTCCTACCGAGCCCTGCTTCCCGCTCGTGCTGTCCCCGTGCTTCTCTGGCAGAGGCCCAACGGGGCGAGTCACTGTGCTATTGGCAACTGCGGGGGCTTGGCATGGGGAAAATTGGCTTGCGCGGGGGGGGGGGGGTCGTTTGAGCTTTCCCAAGGAGGGGGGGGGGTCCAGGAAAGTGGCTCTCGTGATAGGCCAGTCCCAAGAGGCTAGTCTAAAACCTCTGATGATGACTCACCAACTGCGCCGCAAAGCGGCTTAGAAGATTTTCCCCATGATACATACCTCAAAATGATCAGCGCATCGTGGGGATCATTTTGAGTCATATATGTTGTGGTACCTCAGAACCCCCCCCCAACCTCCCCTGTCAGCCTGTTGGAGGTCACTGTCAGCCCGTCGGGGGTCCCCATCAGGGAACGTTTATAAGGAATTAAGTTAAGTGGGGGGGGGGGGGTCTGGGTGGGTGCCCCAGCCTGGGTGGGTGGGTGAAAAGTCTGGGACCCTCCCCCCTCTTAGAATTGTACTCTGGGTGGGTGGGTGTGTAGTCTAGGACCCCCCCTTTACTGTTAGTGTGACATGCCTGATGAACCATCATCCGTATGCCAACACCCCCATGACCCACCCCAGCCCCCTCAGCCACGAACCCGGTCAGAGAGAAGGTTCACTGGGAAGAAAGTGCAGTTGAAGTTGGATGCTTCTCTGCGCTTCTCAACCTGCCCGCCAGAAAAAGTGGCACACAGAGCCTGTTGCTGACTAACCGTCCCCCCCCTATCGCGTATGCATCTGATGTGCATCGCACCTTCGCCATATTATCAATGTGCCTGAACAGGGCCATCTGCCATGGCACTGCTATTTGATGTCCACGTCAGTAGTCATTGTTTTTTGTTTCGAATGCCTTTGGTTTGAGATTGTGTATGGTTGCCTTTGTTGTTGATGGTGTCATTTGGACTCCTAGCCTCTTCAAATGGTCTGCAAGCCCTTAGACCCACCCGCCCGCCCCACCCGAAGCAGTCCTTTGTTTTGTCAACTTCCATGGGCGATCATTCCCGGGCTGGGACCCTCACCGGCCCAGAATCAGAATGCCTTTGTCTGCCGATTTTGCGTGGGTGGGCAGAGGAACTGTCACGTTCCGTTTTGCAAATGTACCTGGAACGTAGGATATTGAGTCTCTCGCATGCGTTTGTTGGCTGGACAAGGGGGTATTATTGGTGCATTGCCGTGTACGTCAGCTTTCTTGCATCCATGGCACTCCACTGTACCCCGTATCATGCAGAACACTTCAGATTTTCGCAATTTTAGCCATGGATGTTGATTGTATTCACATGTACCCAGCTGGTGCTGTTGTCAATTTTCAACAAATTGGGGGCCGTGTTGCAGGCTGATGGTGCTTTTTTTTTTTTCGATTTCAAATGTGTTCAATAACCTGGACGGGAGGCACGGGATCTGCAACCAGATCTCGCAGTTAGTGCAATGGTAATGCAGCCGTATGCTGTGCTGGAAGTATGCGGTTCAATTCCCGGTTAGGGCACTATTTTTTAGCTCCGCCTTTTTTTGCAAGGTTGGCGCTTTTTTTGCAAGCTTGGGAGCAGCGGTGACATGCATTTTGTCCTGCCATTGGTCGCTTTGCGCGTACCTGCCGTTCAGCGGAGAGCGCCTCAATCCCCCCCCTCAAATGTTTATAAGAGGGGGGGGGGTCTGGGTGGGTTGCTTGGTTTTGGGTGGGTGGGTGCCTCAAAACCCCAAAACCCCCCAGCCCCTTATAAACATTCCCTGGTCCCCATCACAGGAGCCCAGATGCGGGGGGGTCCAGGAAAGGGGCTCGAACGCCCCCCCCCCCCCCCCGCAAGCCAATTTTCCCCCACCCCTTGTACCCACGAGGGATGCTGGAGCTCATGTGCTGGGGGTTCGGGGGGTTGGGGGTGGGGCTGGGGTCAGCCAGATAGTCGGTGAGCCGTGGGTGTGTCTTTCATGGATCTCTTCACCTTTCGTTCTACCTCTGTGCTGCTCAGCGGAGTATATGGTAGGGGGCTGAATGTTGGGGTCGGTGGTGAGGGAGGTCAGGGAGGTTTACAAGGAGTGCAACTGCACCGAGCCAACACCCACCCCTACCCACTGCCCCTACCCCTCTCCCAAGGTGTGCTTCAGCGATGTCAAGAACCCTGCCCCCCCCCCCCCCGAGTGAGTTCATCAATGCGGTAATGCCCTAAAACACGAGGCCACCTTGTCTCTTGCCCCATTCAGGGAGGAAGGGCAGGACAACAATTGAAGCTTTTTTTTTATGCGAAATCTTATTTTTTTCAGGCTTTTTTCTTATTTTTGGTATAAAAAGATTATGCGCTAAAAAAAGATTCCGCGATTTTGACATGATTATCATGCATTCCTGAAAAGTTGCACGGGGGGTTTACAGGGAGTGCTACTACACCAAGCCAACCCATCTGAGGCAATGATGTATTTTGCAAAGTAGGGTACTCAGCCACCTTGGCCAGAGCCCATGTGCACAATTTCATACAACAGGGGGAGCCTGGGTTTCGGGACTGACAGGGTATGCACTCTTGGTGCCTGGTGCATGCGGTGAGGAGATACCATTTGCAGGGATGTCATGAAAGTGGAAGGTTTTGGGTGCATTATGTGGATCTTGTGTTTCACAACATGGGTGCCCCTTCAGGGCTGGGGGACCTATGCACTATGCAGAGAGTTCATCTGAGAGGATCGGAGGTGTCTAAATGTTGTATAGTAGGGTACTCAGCCACCTTGGCCAGAGCCCATGTGCACAATTTCATGTTTTAGGGGAACCAAGGTCTCAGGATTGAGGAAACTTGCAATGCTATTGAAAAAAGCCCATGCAACTGCCTCAGTAACAAACACATCCGTAGCAGAATGAGAACTGGGTTTCTTATCAGTCTGCCAGTCGTGCATTCAGAGCCCTTCACTGCGAGCACCGTACCCCACCCTTGTCATCAAGGCTGCACACCAACAGACATTTGCTCAAGCAGATGTGTGCTGCCATCATGTAGTCCCTTTTCTGATGGTGCATCAGAGGCCCATTTGTATCCAGAGCCTGACGCCGAAGCTGCTGACCCACAAACATCCCCACGCTCAGCTGCACGCCCAGCTCACCTGCACAGGAGGCTACCCAGCCATGGACTTCGCAAAGTCGTGTTGAACTCCCCAAAGGTTTTGAGGTGCCCTCAGGGTACACAGGTTACCCCACCGACCAAGGGACATGTGACAATTTGTGGAAGGTCATTGTACATGAAAAGCAAAAGGCTTCTGAGATCTGCCTTTCGCCTGCGAACCAGGCATGCGCATCCTTCTGTGAGAAAACAACGGGCAAGAAGATAACCAGCGAACAGCTTGTTTTTCTGGGTGTGTGTGGTAAGTACATGGAAGATCACTGACAGTGATGCCTACCATTTGCCTGTCTACACAAGCAGTGTGTTCTGGTTGCTGAGTGGGGACCTCTTTTCAGACGCAGAGGGAGCCAGGTTCTGCTCATTTCTTCTGCAGAGCATTGTGCCACCCACCTGCCCCTGCATTGCTGCAGTGTTTGACAGCCATAGTGATGAACTCCTGGGAGCATTGTATCCCAACACATCCGTTCCTACCCCCCCCCTTGTCCAAGCACATGAGCCCATCTGACCGTCGCTTTTCTGGATTTTTCTGACCACGGTTTTTATGGTCAGAAATGTGACGTTACGGGGTTGTGCTTCAATTGTAGAGGGAAAGGGGAGCTGGATCATGCTTCTGGTAGTTCCTCCTGCTCATACCAATATTCCACTTGCAACTGCAACCCAATGCTGTCTGTTTTGGTGTGATTTTCAGCCATGGCTGATGTTGCCACTCGTGGTACCACGGATGGTGGCGTGCCATACTACGTTGACCACAGTAGGGAAATGATGAAGTGCAGATTGTGTGGGCCAAAGCGGGTCATGGGATTTGGGGCCTTGGCCATGTCTTTGAGGGCACTTCACCACAGATGTTGTTGATGACAGTTTTGTCCCAAGGAATACGAAGGGTCCTGTATTTTTTTTTAGATGCGGATTATTTTTTTTAGAGGTTATATTTTTTCTTAGCTAAAAAAAAATAATCCGCACTAAAACACATATTCTGCACTAAAAAAAGATTCCGCGCTAAAAAAAATACTCAGACATTTTTTTTCTGCGCGCAGCTTTTTTTTTTAGCGCAAATGCCGCAAATTTTAGAAGTGGTCAAAAAAGTAATATGGGTGATTCCCTAGGCACCTGTGGGGGAACGTGGTGTGTGCGGAGACCCCATGACGGCACGGGTGATGAAGCAAGTTTGATTTTGACCCCCCCCCCCCCCAGCTTGGATTTACACCTTTGTTTCACCCCTTTCTACCTTTTTGTGCATTCCCACCACATCCACTCTTTTTCTGGGTTGATTGCTCCCCACCCACAGGGGACGCTGACCTGTGAGGCTTGACACCAACCCCCCCCCCCCCCACCCCTCAGGGGACGCTGACCTGTGAGGCTTGACACCAACCCCCCCCCCCCCCCCTCTGTGGTCGTGGCAGGACCCACCACCTGCATGGAGTGTACAGTACATACAGGTCCTGCGCCCCCATTGGGCTCTCCCTCTGCGGAGAATTGCCTTACCCGCATCCCACCCATTGGTTAAGTTGACTTTACTGTACATACCTCTAGGCCGTTGCTGCCTAAGTACACTGTCTGCCTTGATGGCCGAACTCACCAGTGTCGGAAGAGAAAAAAAAAAGTTCTGGTCCCTTGTCAACAGGCTGCTGGCAAGCGGGTTGAGGGATACTTGGCAAACATGCAACAAGAGGGGCTGCCGTTATTGCTCCTACCGAGCCCTGCTTCCCGCTCGTGCTGTCCCCGTGCTTCTCTGGCAGAGGCCCAACGGGGCGAGTCACTGTGCTATTGGCAACTGCGGGGGCTTGGCATGGGGAAAATTGGCTTGCGCGGGGGGGGGGGGGTCGTTTGAGCTTTCCCAAGGAGGGGGGGGGGTCCAGGAAAGTGGCTCTCGTGATAGGCCAGTCCCAAGAGGCTAGTCTAAAACCTCTGATGATGACTCACCAACTGCGCCGCAAAGCGGCTTAGAAGATTTTCCCCATGATACATACCTCAAAATGATCAGCGCATCGTGGGGATCATTTTGAGTCATATATGTTGTGGTACCTCAGAACCCCCCCCCAACCTCCCCTGTCAGCCTGTTGGAGGTCACTGTCAGCCCGTCGGGGGTCCCCATCAGGGAACGTTTATAAGGAATTAAGTTAAGTGGGGGGGGGGGGGTCTGGGTGGGTGCCCCAGCCTGGGTGGGTGGGTGAAAAGTCTGGGACCCTCCCCCCTCTTAGAATTGTACTCTGGGTGGGTGGGTGTGTAGTCTAGGACCCCCCCTTTACTGTTAGTGTGACATGCCTGATGAACCATCATCCGTATGCCAACACCCCCATGACCCACCCCAGCCCCCTCAGCCACGAACCCGGTCAGAGAGAAGGTTCACTGGGAAGAAAGTGCAGTTGAAGTTGGATGCTTCTCTGCGCTTCTCAACCTGCCCGCCAGAAAAAGTGGCACACAGAGCCTGTTGCTGACTAACCGTCCCCCCCCTATCGCGTATGCATCTGATGTGCATCGCACCTTCGCCATATTATCAATGTGCCTGAACAGGGCCATCTGCCATGGCACTGCTATTTGATGTCCACGTCAGTAGTCATTGTTTTTTGTTTCGAATGCCTTTGGTTTGAGATTGTGTATGGTTGCCTTTGTTGTTGATGGTGTCATTTGGACTCCTAGCCTCTTCAAATGGTCTGCAAGCCCTTAGACCCACCCGCCCGCCCCACCCGAAGCAGTCCTTTGTTTTGTCAACTTCCATGGGCGATCATTCCCGGGCTGGGACCCTCACCGGCCCAGAATCAGAATGCCTTTGTCTGCCGATTTTGCGTGGGTGGGCAGAGGAACTGTCACGTTCCGTTTTGCAAATGTACCTGGAACGTAGGATATTGAGTCTCTCGCATGCGTTTGTTGGCTGGACAAGGGGGTATTATTGGTGCATTGCCGTGTACGTCAGCTTTCTTGCATCCATGGCACTCCACTGTACCCCGTATCATGCAGAACACTTCAGATTTTCGCAATTTTAGCCATGGATGTTGATTGTATTCACATGTACCCAGCTGGTGCTGTTGTCAATTTTCAACAAATTGGGGGCCGTGTTGCAGGCTGATGGTGCTTTTTTTTTTTTCGATTTCAAATGTGTTCAATAACCTGGACGGGAGGCACGGGATCTGCAACCAGATCTCGCAGTTAGTGCAATGGTAATGCAGCCGTATGCTGTGCTGGAAGTATGCGGTTCAATTCCCGGTTAGGGCACTATTTTTTAGCTCCGCCTTTTTTTGCAAGGTTGGCGCTTTTTTTGCAAGCTTGGGAGCAGCGGTGACATGCATTTTGTCCTGCCATTGGTCGCTTTGCGCGTACCTGCCGTTCAGCGGAGAGCGCCTCAATCCCCCCCCTCAAATGTTTATAAGAGGGGGGGGGGTCTGGGTGGGTTGCTTGGTTTTGGGTGGGTGGGTGCCTCAAAACCCCAAAACCCCCCAGCCCCTTATAAACATTCCCTGGTCCCCATCACAGGAGCCCAGATGCGGGGGGGTCCAGGAAAGGGGCTCGAACGCCCCCCCCCCCCCCCCGCAAGCCAATTTTCCCCCACCCCTTGTACCCACGAGGGATGCTGGAGCTCATGTGCTGGGGGTTCGGGGGGTTGGGGGTGGGGCTGGGGTCAGCCAGATAGTCGGTGAGCCGTGGGTGTGTCTTTCATGGATCTCTTCACCTTTCGTTCTACCTCTGTGCTGCTCAGCGGAGTATATGGTAGGGGGCTGAATGTTGGGGTCGGTGGTGAGGGAGGTCAGGGAGGTTTACAAGGAGTGCAACTGCACCGAGCCAACACCCACCCCTACCCACGGGGGCCGCCCCTGGTCAGGACCCGACCCCAAAGGGGGGGGGGGGGGGACCCCCCCCCCCCTCTACGGACCCCAAAATTGTCGCACGGAACAAGGTGCTTTGTCGGCGCCAGAGGCGCCGGAGATTTTGTTTTAGGCATACGGCAGGGGGAATTTTTCTTGTTCCACCCTATGTGTCTATCCTCAAAATACTCAGAATTTTGTGGAGAATTCAAAAATGGCTGAAAAGCACAAAAAAGGTTATGTAGCCACCTTGCCCACTTTGTGGGCCACTTCTGATTTAGTCCCCCGCTTTGAAGCGGAGGGGCTCCCCGATACGGCAGGGGTGAGGTAGCCAATTTGCCCACTTTGTGGGCCACTTCTGATTTTGCCCCCCGTGTGAAATGTGGGGTGTTCCACTTGTTTGTTTGACCCAGACATGTTAACTGCAAACGTCAGCCCGCGGACAAGGGGCCCCTGGCGCGGGATGCTGCCACCCACAATGTGAAATGTGGGGTGTTCCACTTGTTTGTTTGACCCAGACATGTTAACTGCAAACGTCAGCCCGCGGACAAGGGGCCCCTGGCGCGGGATGCTGCCACCCACAATGTGAAATGTGGGGTGTTCCACTTGTTTGTTTGACCCAGACATGTTAACTGCAAACGTCAGCCCGCGGACAAGGGGCCCCTGGCGCGGGATGCTGCCACCCACAATGTGAAATGTGGGGTGTTCCACTTGTTTGTTTGACCCAGACATGTTAACTGCAAACGTCAGCCCGCGGACAAGGGGCCCCTGGCGCGGGATGCTGCCACCCACAATGTGAAATGTGGGGTGTTCCACTTGTTTGTTTGACCCAGACATGTTAACTGCAAACGTCAGCCCGCGGACAAGGGGCCCCTGGCGCGGGATGCTGCCACCCACAATGTGAAATGTGGGGTGTTCCACTTGTTTGTTTGACCCAGACATGTTAACTGCAAACGTCAGCCCGCGGACAAGGGGCCCCTGGCGCGGGATGCTGCCACCCACAATGTGAAATGTGGGGTGTTCCACCTCTGACCCGGAAGATTCCTCGGATCAGGATGTTCCCGCTTCGGAGATTGCACGTGAATCGCCGGAAAATGACACCACGTGTGAATATCATGGTTTGTTGCAAGCAGCAGAGGACACGGACCAATTGCTTTTTGTGGCTTTTGAGGGTCGTCGCATACACGTTCAACAGTTGTTGAACATTGTCGTCAATTCAGACCTGCAAGCTGCAACACAGAATTATCATCGACTATTACGCAACCAACAACCAGCATCCCCACAAGCTATTCTCACCACCCCCCAGAAAAGCGACCGTGTCCAGCCGTTTGATATTTTTTGCACTCTTGTGAACTACAATGACAAGAAGTGCAGCATCGGTTTTTTTTCGGTGGTAAAGGTTATGCATGCAGGGCGCCAAACGTTCCCCAGCGTTGCAGAATTGGAAGGCAGTCCCTATGAAATCCACTGCCAATTCATGCCCTTTGAGGTTTTGGGTGATGCTGGCGTTGTCCATTGGAATGGGCGTTTCTTGCAAAAGGTGCACAGTGTTTGTGCTGCTGACGCACATTTCGTTGCACCAACTGCAACGGTGGAGAGGTTGTGGCAGTTCTCGCTAAACGACATTGAACAGCTTTCGCGCTTTTTGATGCATGTCCCCTTGCCAAAGGCAGTGCCGCTTGTGCCGTATGCGGCGTTGGATTGTGCTCAATACCGTGAGCAGCTAAGGAATGCTCCGGGAGCAAAACGTATGCCTTGCCCTTTTCCGAATTGTGACCGATTTTTCATGCACGCTTCAATGCGGTCGCATATTGCTGGGCATTTTCTGCGAGGCCATAGGTGGGCTGGCCAAGAGGGTGCGGATAAAGGCGCATTTTGCTTGTGGTGTGGCAACACAGATGGCAAGTGCAGCACAAGTGTGCACGGCAAGAAAATTGACAGCAATTGCAGTCTTGCGTACCATCGGCTACGGCTACACAGCGCGGCAACCCCAACAGCGATGAACCCTAGCACCAACTTGCCACTTCGCTGCAAGGTGCTTGATTGCCGAAAATGGCACTGCACCTACGCCATGCCACACCACATGGCACAAGCGCACCCTGGTGTGTCCCATGACTATGCCGGGTGCAGCGAAGAGGAGAAAACAAAGGTGTTGCAAGCCTTTGACAATTTCCGGGCCCCATTGCCACCGAAGGCGAAGCCTGCTGCGCCGCCGGCTCTGCCCACTGTTCTCCCTGCTCTTCTCTCTGGGCCAAACCAAGGTAGTAGTAGCAGTAGCAGTAGTAGTAGCAGCAGCTCGTCCACCAATGCCTCCTCCGGTACGAGTGCATCCTCCAGCAGTAGTGCCCCGTCAGGCACTAGTGATTATGTGCCATCGGAATCCATGTCTGATGGGCCGGCGGCCTGCCGGGTCACAAGAGCACAAGGAGCCCGGCCAAAGAAGCGTGCTCGCCCCAAGAGTACCGGCAAGAGGGCACGCGACGAGTGGGAGGATGATTCCGAAGCTTGAGGCCCCTCCCCTCCCTTCGCTTCTCTCTCTCTCTCTCTCTCTATATGTCTGTGGCTCCCTTCGCTTCTCTACATATATGTCTGTGGTTTGTGACAAGGGGAAGGAAAGGCCTTTGGGCGAACTCAAGGCAACATTCAATACTACTCTGAAAGTGCTGCAGTGCAGCAAAACAATGACCATTCACAGTGCATCTTGTTAGCTTTGTGTGTTTGCGCGCTTGGACGGGGCCTGCCGGAAAAGGTGCTGGGTTTGGGTCAACCAAGGGGGGGGGGAGGGGTCCCCCCCCCCCCCCCTTCGGAGGGGGGTGGGGGTCCCCCCCCCCCCCCTACAGCCCCCCAAACTGTCGAACACCCCTCGGGGTCACACATTGGCTGGCGGCCGCCCCCGTGCCCCTACCCCTCTCCCAAGGTGTGCTTCAGCGATGTCAAGAACCCTGCCCCCCCCCCCCCCGAGTGAGTTCATCAATGCGGTAATGCCCTAAAACACGAGGCCACCTTGTCTCTTGCCCCATTCAGGGAGGAAGGGCAGGACAACAATTGAAGCTTTTTTTTTATGCGAAATCTTATTTTTTTCAGGCTTTTTTCTTATTTTTGGTATAAAAAGATTATGCGCTAAAAAAAGATTCCGCGATTTTGACATGATTATCATGCATTCCTGAAAAGTTGCACGGGGGGTTTACAGGGAGTGCTACTACACCAAGCCAACCCATCTGAGGCAATGATGTATTTTGCAAAGTAGGGTACTCAGCCACCTTGGCCAGAGCCCATGTGCACAATTTCATACAACAGGGGGAGCCTGGGTTTCGGGACTGACAGGGTATGCACTCTTGGTGCCTGGTGCATGCGGTGAGGAGATACCATTTGCAGGGATGTCATGAAAGTGGAAGGTTTTGGGTGCATTATGTGGATCTTGTGTTTCACAACATGGGTGCCCCTTCAGGGCTGGGGGACCTATGCACTATGCAGAGAGTTCATCTGAGAGGATCGGAGGTGTCTAAATGTTGTATAGTAGGGTACTCAGCCACCTTGGCCAGAGCCCATGTGCACAATTTCATGTTTTAGGGGAACCAAGGTCTCAGGATTGAGGAAACTTGCAATGCTATTGAAAAAAGCCCATGCAACTGCCTCAGTAACAAACACATCCGTAGCAGAATGAGAACTGGGTTTCTTATCAGTCTGCCAGTCGTGCATTCAGAGCCCTTCACTGCGAGCACCGTACCCCACCCTTGTCATCAAGGCTGCACACCAACAGACATTTGCTCAAGCAGATGTGTGCTGCCATCATGTAGTCCCTTTTCTGATGGTGCATCAGAGGCCCATTTGTATCCAGAGCCTGACGCCGAAGCTGCTGACCCACAAACATCCCCACGCTCAGCTGCACGCCCAGCTCACCTGCACAGGAGGCTACCCAGCCATGGACTTCGCAAAGTCGTGTTGAACTCCCCAAAGGTTTTGAGGTGCCCTCAGGGTACACAGGTTACCCCACCGACCAAGGGACATGTGACAATTTGTGGAAGGTCATTGTACATGAAAAGCAAAAGGCTTCTGAGATCTGCCTTTCGCCTGCGAACCAGGCATGCGCATCCTTCTGTGAGAAAACAACGGGCAAGAAGATAACCAGCGAACAGCTTGTTTTTCTGGGTGTGTGTGGTAAGTACATGGAAGATCACTGACAGTGATGCCTACCATTTGCCTGTCTACACAAGCAGTGTGTTCTGGTTGCTGAGTGGGGACCTCTTTTCAGACGCAGAGGGAGCCAGGTTCTGCTCATTTCTTCTGCAGAGCATTGTGCCACCCACCTGCCCCTGCATTGCTGCAGTGTTTGACAGCCATAGTGATGAACTCCTGGGAGCATTGTATCCCAACACATCCGTTCCTACCCCCCCCCTTGTCCAAGCACATGAGCCCATCTGACCGTCGCTTTTCTGGATTTTTCTGACCACGGTTTTTATGGTCAGAAATGTGACGTTACGGGGTTGTGCTTCAATTGTAGAGGGAAAGGGGAGCTGGATCATGCTTCTGGTAGTTCCTCCTGCTCATACCAATATTCCACTTGCAACTGCAACCCAATGCTGTCTGTTTTGGTGTGATTTTCAGCCATGGCTGATGTTGCCACTCGTGGTACCACGGATGGTGGCGTGCCATACTACGTTGACCACAGTAGGGAAATGATGAAGTGCAGATTGTGTGGGCCAAAGCGGGTCATGGGATTTGGGGCCTTGGCCATGTCTTTGAGGGCACTTCACCACAGATGTTGTTGATGACAGTTTTGTCCCAAGGAATACGAAGGGTCCTGTATTTTTTTTTAGATGCGGATTATTTTTTTTAGAGGTTATATTTTTTCTTAGCTAAAAAAAAATAATCCGCACTAAAACACATATTCTGCACTAAAAAAAGATTCCGCGCTAAAAAAAATACTCAGACATTTTTTTTCTGCGCGCAGCTTTTTTTTTTAGCGCAAATGCCGCAAATTTTAGAAGTGGTCAAAAAAGTAATATGGGTGATTCCCTAGGCACCTGTGGGGGAACGTGGTGTGTGCGGAGACCCCATGACGGCACGGGTGATGAAGCAAGTTTGATTTTGACCCCCCCCCCCCCCAGCTTGGATTTACACCTTTGTTTCACCCCTTTCTACCTTTTTGTGCATTCCCACCACATCCACTCTTTTTCTGGGTTGATTGCTCCCCACCCACAGGGGACGCTGACCTGTGAGGCTTGACACCAACCCCCCCCCCCCCACCCCTCAGGGGACGCTGACCTGTGAGGCTTGACACCAACCCCCCCCCCCCCCCCACCCCTCTGGACCCCCTCTGGAGCGCTAGATTAGCAAGACGAGGCGCTATACAAATGTCGTTTGTTGCCCAGACATGTTAAATGCAATCGTCAGCCCGCAGACAAGGGGCCCCTGGCGCGGGGCGCTGCCACCCACATTGAGCATTGTGTCCGATCCATCTACTCTCCAAGCACAGCCGCTAGCCTTGCTATGCTAGCGGTGCCCCACTCAGCAATGAGTGTGGGCGAAGCGTGGAACCGCGTGACCACCAGCGCTGTTTATGTGCACCATTTGCCGTTTGGTCCAAAGACTTTTGTACATAAAGGACGTGTCGTTGCCGTGCATGACACTGAGGTCACTGTTAAGTGGGCCACAGGTAAGAACCACACAAAGGTTACCGCCTCAGAGGTCCACGAGAACGAAAAGTAGTAAAGTAAAGTAGGGGACTCAGCCACTTTGGCCAGAGTCCATGTGCACAGATTCATCTGCTCAGAGAACAGGGGTCTTCCTTCGCTGGGGGACCTATGCAGAGAGTTCATCGCAGAGGATTACAGGTACTATCTGAATGTCGTAAAGTAGGGGACTCAGCCACTTTGGCCAGAGCCCATGTGCACAGATTCATCTGCTCAGAGGACAGGGGTCTTCCTTCGCTGGGGGACCTATGCAGAGAGTTCATCGCAGAGGATTACAGGTACTATCTGAATGTTGTAAAGTAGGGGACTCAGCCACTTGGGCCAGAGCCCATGGGTTCTGTATTTTTTTTTAGATGTGGATTATTTTTTTTTAGAGGAAATATTTTTTCTTAGCTAAAAAAAAATATTCCGCACTAAAAAAAAATATTCCGTGCTAAAAAAAAATACTCCGCGCTAAAAAAAAATACTCAGACATTTTTTTTCTGCGCGCAGTATTTTTTTTTAGCGCAAATGCCGCAAATTTTAGAAGTGGTAAAAAAAAGTGTTATGGGTGATTCCCTAGGCACCTGTGAGGGACGTGGTGTGTGCGGGGACCCCATGACCGCACGGGTGATGAAGCAAGTTTGATTTTGACCCCCCCCCCCCTCAGCTTGGACCACCAACCCCCCGCCCACCCCTCTAGACCCCCTCTGGAGCGCCAGATTAGCAAGACGAGGCGCTATACAAATGTTGTTTGTTGCCCAGACATGTTCAATGCAATCGTCAGCCCGCGGACAAGGGGCCCCTGGCGCGAACAGGGGTCTTCCTTCGCTGGGGGACGTATGCAGAGAGTTCATCGCAGAGGATCACAGGTACTATCTGAATTTTGTAAAGTAGGGTACTCAGCCACCTTGGCCAGAGCCCATGTGCACAGATTCATCTGCTCAGAGAACAGGGGTCTTCCTTCACTGGGGGACCTATGCAGAGAGGTCATTTGAACGGATCATACATAATGTCTGAATTTTGTGAAGCAGGGTACTCAGCCACCTTGGCCAGAGCCCAGGGGCACAATTTCAAGGGTGGGGATAAGGTGCTCGCAGTGGAGGGCTCTGAGTGCACGATCAAGTGGCAGACAGATAAGAAACCCAGTTCCCATTCTATTACAGATGTGTTTCTTGCTGCTTTTCATAGCATTCCAAGTTCGGATAGTGCATCAGAGGCCCCTTTGTATCTGGAGTCTGACCACGAAGCTACTGACCCAAAAACGTCCCTACGCTCAGCTGCTCAGCAGAATACGCAGACGCAGAGTGATGCAGCCAGGCTTTTTCTGCTCATTTCTTCTGAAGTACCACGTGCCACCCACGTGGCTGTGCTGCAGTGTCTGACAGCCACAGTTATCAACTCCTTACAACCCTGCATCCCAACACAACAGTTCGTGCATTTTCTGCGGCTTTCGCAGTCTGCTCAGTCAGTCGCAAGTTCCAGATTCCTTGTTCAGACTATTATTCAGTGCACAAAGACGAGTGGTTTTGCCTCTGAGAGGTGGTTTTCAAGCACTACTCAGTCGGTGCACAATTTTGCCCATAATTTCATGCTCGAGTGTTGCTCTTTCCAAATGTCTTCAGATGGTGGGTCAACATAGGCCGACCAGGGTGCACACAGAGAGGGATGCTGGTTCTGTATTTGTTTGGGTCATGTCCAAGAATCCATGGCACTCCAGCCTTTGTCCACAACGAAGGCGTCTTGTGCATCAGTTGCACAGTGACAGGTTCCTACGCCATCAAGTGGGTTGCATTATCCATCATCCTCACGTAATCTAAAGTGTACTGCAACAGCACGTTCGGAAAGTGCATCTGGCATCGGGCAATCTTGTTGGCAGTGGTGTCATGCTAGGCGTCATGTTGTTCCTAGATGCAACGAACAGTGTGAATCAGTGGTTTCTATTGCATGTTGCCTGTAGGGCCAGGGCAGGGACGTGGAGGTAGTGTTATTCGTTATTTTTTTTTTTTAGATGCGGATTATTTTTTTTAGAGAGGTTGTATTTTTTCTTAGATCCCAAAGTCTGTGCTTGAAACGTTGTTTTATTTTTTTTTCGACTTGCAGCGGATTTTTTTTTAGTGAGCCATCTAAAATTTTAGTCACTTTCGACATTTTTTTTAGATGTTTTGTATTAAATTTTAGATTCTAGTCCATCTAAAAAAAAGATTTTCGCATTTAAAAAAATATTTTCTCAATGCGAGGCCTAGACCCATTCCAAAACCTGAAGCCAAGCCTGCCCCAAAAGGCAACCATGTGCAATTGTTCAAGATGAGGCACAAGGTTGGAAAGCGTTTCTATTCCACAGCTGATGATGCCCCTGACGGGCAATGAGGACCTCCAGAACATGAAATTTGCCTGCACATAGTGTTCTGGCCTGTTGCAACAATTGTGGTGAGGGTGAGGTACAAGCAGGTTTTCGGTGACATATGTTCTTTTGGTATGGCACGTTGTGTGCGAGCATGGGTTTGTCTAAGGGGGCGTTTTGCGCGTTATGCGCGAAGTTTGTACGAGAATGTACCCAACCTACATACCAGTGTTTAGTACCAATGACAATTAGCCTTGTTGTGCATTTATATGAGGTCTTTGCATGCCTAGCCCTCATTTGTGTTGCATTTGCGTGTGTTTTTGTGCATGTCACTCTAAAAGGGTACCCGATTCGGTGCTATGGTAATACATTTGGGTACCCTATTTGGGGGCCTCCATTACTTTCGTGTCCACATTGCCACCCTCTCCTAGGCAGCCCGCCCTTAGTCTCCTCGCATCACCAGAGGCTAAGCGGCGCGACCTCCCGCCATCGTGGCGACCGAATACACCATCTACGTCGGTGTCACAACCACAGTCGGCACGGACCCCCTCAGTCTCGACCACTGGTACCCCCCGGCAGCACAGCAGAAATCACCTTCGCAGTCGGCATTGCAGCAATAGACACATTCTTTTGCATTTTACCTAATTTCAGCTCCGACGGCAGAAAGTGTATCAGCCCTACGGACGTTGGGAGCATCTTGTTTTTTGTGGCGCTATGGTGGTCCCGGTGCTTGGTCCACGGGACCCATGAGTGTAGCAACAGTGACCCTATCGCACCGCAGTTGTTGGCTTTGGTTTTCAATTTTCAGATTTCGACAGGGGGCAGTAGTGTGCAAGTGGTATCTGTTGGCTTTGGCGCGACCAGCAAGCACGTCCTTTTTGCCAAGGAAAGCCAATTTCTCGAGAATGTACCTACAATTCTTGCCTGTTGTCCACAGCCACCACCTCCTTGTGCAATGAGATGTTTTGTTGCCGTTCAGTTTAGCTCCACGCCAAAAATCCCGTAGCCAAAAATAAGGCACAAACACTCTTCCACTCTGCCACTTCTTAGTAAAGGCGATAAAGCTACCTAAGGAAAAAGCACAATAACCCAAAGAGGTGCCTTAAACGTAAAACAACTAAATGAGTTTCTCAGTATGTCTCACAAAGATGTCAACCGAAGTGCGATATGTGAAATACCAATGGAGTGAAATACCAATGGAGTGAAATACCAATGGAGTATTGCGGCCTCATCACAAAATATAGAATTGCGCACAATGTGTGCATCCCTATACCTTGTAATATTCCAACGTTGTACACCGCGGTGGATGGAAAAACGTTATTCTTGCCGACAACCTCGTCTTAAAATAAGGGAAAATCCCCGGTTGCTGGGCCAATGTTGCTGCATTTGTGCAGATGGTAGCGATTAATGCTGCCGGCTGAAAAGCAGCATACATTTAGTAAAACCAATAAGTTTGAAATGTTGTATTGGTTGTACTTTCCGATTTCAAATCTCACTGTGTAAATCGTGCTGGAATGGGCGCCGCTGCGGTACCGCTTTTTGGGGCCGGGCCTGGAGGTGTACCACAGAAAAGGAAGAAAAGAAGATGTAAATTTTCATGCTTTTTTACATGTAAAAGAACCAGATTGAATGGAATTTTAATTTCTTTCAATTTCCATTAAAAGATGCGAAAATCTACCTAGCGGTGTCGTCAGTGGCGGAAGGAGGTTACCGCCACCTCCAACAAGACATCGAAACGACCTTTGGCCACCCAACGAAAGCCTAAGCCGCCCGCTGTAGCCCTCACAATGTACTCAATGCCCCAAGACGCAGCGGAGTTTGAGATGATAGTCGCCGAGGCCCTTGCAAGGCAACAGAGTGTGAGAAGTGCCGCCAAGGCACTTGCGGCTCACCGCGACACTGTGGCGAGTGCAATGGAGAGATAAATGTGTGCGCGAAGTTGCTCGCCACCATGCAAGATTCGGCTGCGTGTTCGTCATTGTGGCGCGAGACAACGCGACGTGTCGTCCTTACATGCAGCCGCGGGTGACAAAGCGCAGTGCGTTCCTCCCTCCATGCCTCCCCTACCTCAATGTGTAGCAAAGGCGAACCAATGCAAGTGAAACGAGGACTAAAGCCGACGCTAAATGAAGATAAGTTGATTCAATGGATGGACAGGCAAGCAGATGCAAACCAAGCATGCACAATGAAAGACATCAAGGAGCACGCTGAACAGATGGTGAAGGTGCTTCGTTGTGGTGCTGCGTCGCGCGTCAGTTGTAAGATTGGGAAAAAGTGGTGGGCTCTTTTTTAGAATACGAAGAAAAACTTCGTAGGTAGAAAGCCTAAGCTGGTTGAACATCAGCGAGCTACAGCCAAGTTCACAGAACACGAGTGGCTTTATTTTTTCAACACGTCCCTCAAACCTGGCATCAGTCGCGTAAATTTTGAAGCAAGGTACATCCATAACATGGATGAGACTCGGTTTTTCAGAAATTTTGAGACAGTGGGCCCTGCAGTATGGGTCACGCGAGGCAGGAAACATTTTGCTTGAAAAAGGGAGTGGGACAGACAACACATTGCTGCCTTGGTCTGTTGCTATGCAGCTAGCACCACCAATACCCCGTGTCTCTTGTGGCACAATGAAAAAGTCAAAGGAGGGTGGTTCCTCAAGACAAAGGGACCGGTGCGAATCAAAAGAACCCCTGACGGCAAGTCATCAGCAGTAATTTTTCTGGAATGGGTGAAAAATGTATTTGTCCCAGAAGTACAGACACTGCAAACCTCACATCAATGGGTTGTGTTGCTGCTTGATGGCAGCAAAACGCATGTTTCGCTAGAAGCCATCAAAGAGCTAAAAGCTTTGGGGGTGGAAGTAGTAGTTTTTCCACCACATCTGATAGATGTGATTCAACCATTAGACAAAGCAGTTTTTAGATCAGTGAAAAACAACTTCACGAAACATGAAACGAAATGGAAAACACTCCACAATCACCGAGCCCCCACCACTGCAGATTTTGTCTGCTTCTGGACCACAGCTTTTTATGACAGTGTCACACCAAAAAATATTGAGCCAGGATTCGACAGTTGTGGCATTGCTCCCTTCAATCCAAACAACTTTCTGGTGCAGTGTGCACCTGAAAGGATCCGCCAGGTAGTACTACATGCAACTGCATGTGCCTCCGTTTCGACCTGCTCTGCCAGTCCTTCACGTTCAGATACCAACAGCCGTCCGTTTGCAGAAAAATGCACGGGCCGCAACATCTATCAGGATTCCCGACACGACCCGTGGAGCCTAAGACTTGGGGGATTAGTCACAGAGAAGGACTTCATTGACAGAGCTTAGGCATATGCAGCTGCAAAAGCTGCCAAAACAGCTCCAAAACCTCGTGGCCGGCAGATGAGGCATCCCTCTCAAAGGGCTGAAAGGCCTGAGCAGGGTGCTGCAGCAAAACCTCGCCCCCGACCAGCCCCAAAACCAGCCAAACCTCCTGCCCATAAGCGGAGAAGGCTCATGAATGGGTATCAGGAACCCGCAGTGCTACAGCCCCAAGATGAACATAGTTTTGATGATGGCGAGGCCTCTGACGGTTTTGATTTGTATGTTAGCTACGATAGTTGCCTTGAAAAATTTCTGGTGACCCTGAGAATGACGTGTTTGTAAACACGCATTTTGTAGTCCAAATGTCAACATTGTCGCCGGAAAACGAACTTGAGTCGCATCGCAAACAGTTTTATGTTTGGCAAAGATATTTCAAAATGAGTTTTGTGTTTGTGTTTAGGCTTTGTGCAGAATTGTGAAAGAAAACGTAGGTGTGAGATGAGGTTTGCAGAAATTGGAGCACCAAAGAAAAATTGCAAAAGGGTCAAAAAAGGAGGCATATAGGCCTAAAAAGGACGAAGTCAGGAGGCAAAAAAGTATTTCGCCCCATGTAGATGTGTCATTAAAAGAACCAACGATGTAAAAAGGTTGGCAACTACCACCCATGGGTCGGGCGGATCATAAAAAGGAAAAAAGGTTCCAGAAAACCGTCCAAATCAAACGCGAGGCCCAAAGGGGTCTATGCACAATACGGCCTCATGCACGGCAAACTAGGTCGAAATACGGGCTAAAACACCAAATTTGGGTCGGTGATGGACGTGACAACATGTACGTCAATGGTCTAATGCCCCAAGGGGCAATGAAAGAGGAGATTTTGTACGGTAGTTTTCTCTCCAACAGTGAGTGGTACAGTAAGTGGCAACCGGTACAATAACCGGGGATTTTACCTTAGTGGATCATCAACCTATGGGCGCTTAGCACCATCTTCAGAAGCGGCCTCCCCCATATGTCCGGGAGTTGTACAAAATCACTGCTGCATGTTGGTGGATACTCCAAGACACGTCTTTGTCAACACTCACAGGCCGTTGTATCTTGGAGATTCCACGAGCAGCAGGAAATACCCGAGGGTTCATATATTGCCCCCGGACGCCATGAAGAAACTAGCCCATTTTTGTCCTTTACAACCAAGTCAAAATACTATTGAGATCCCAAGTGAGGAGAGTTGCGGTTGCGCACTCCTTGTTGCTCACCGTTGCCGTCACGGGCCTCTTGTTGTTCACCAAGAGGTGCAGCACCCCCAGGAGTAGTTTTCCGCCAGCACTTTTCAAGGTGTGAAACAATGTGATCTATCTTCTTGGTAACTTTGCCACGCGTAGTGTTTACCCGGGCACTTGTCACAATCATGGCAAGCATACTATTGTACACTAGCTGAGGTGGTGGTTTCATGACAGACAGTGGTACGAGGCATCCAAATTGTTGAAGCAAACACAATGACATGCATGTACCCCCCCCCCCCCCCTTGTCTAAGCTACGCCAAAGTACCAAATTAATACGGTCCCTACGCCTACTGTAGCTTGGACACGGGCGTGGCTTGCACGCGACATATACAACTACTTGAATCGGAATCAGAATTACCAAAATAGGTCAAATCCTCAAGCTCCGGGGAATATAATGCACAAATACCCCCAAAATCAGAGTTATGTGGGTTCAAGTGGGCAAACACTCACAACAAATGTGTACATGACCCTATGTACCCGGCAAATTCGTCAAACCCATGTCTTATGTGGTTGCACTAAATTTGGTACCGAATTAAAATTAGGTACCAAATTAATACGGTCCCTACGCCTACTGTAGCTTGGACAAGGGCGTAGCTTAGACAGGGGGGGGGGGGGGTAGGCTAACAACAAATTGATAGCAATCAACAAGTGTACACTACCGGTGCGTTTCTTTTGTGTGCCAACCAATTCAGTGCCTACTCCCGTCGCTCTACACAACCAGTCCGTTTCTTCTAGTGTGCCAACCAACACAGTGCCTACTCCCATCGCTCTACGGCGTCTGCTTTTGGTGGTTTCGGTTTGGGCACTCATAGGTTTGGGTTGGGGCACTATGTTGGCAATAAACTTTTTTGTAGCGCTGGGGAACCGCCCCTCGAACCACTCATCTAAAAAAGCAAAAGCACCGCGGGGATTGAAACACGCATGCATGCGTGATTGGAGGGGGCTCACAGCACACCAGACATGTAGCAACACAAAAGCGCACTGTAAATGAAAAGCGAAATAACGTAACGTAAAGAATGGCCCAGTGTCCTGAATAGCACCGGAAGGTTGAGTCAAAGACAAAGGATAGTCAGGTTCCCCATAGGTACCGAAACCACCAAAGCATAGGTCAGGACGGCCTTGGGTTCCCCAAGGGTACTTCCTCACCACTTGTCCCCGTAAGCGCACTGCGTACGCTCCTCGGCTTCCTTTGTCACTGCCGTCTCGGGGGCCCACATGTGGGCGGAATGGCTACATGGCCCTGCCTTCTCGGGGTCCCCATGGTGGAGTTGCCTTCTCGGGGTCCCCATGGTGGGGACGGATCAATATGGCTACATCACCCCTGCCTTCTTGGGGTCCCCATGGAGGGGAGCAATCAACCTAAAAATGAGTGGATGTGATGGAAGTGAGCAAAAAATGGGGGAAATTGGGGGGGAGGGGGGGGGGGTGTAGGGGGGGGGTGAAGGGGTGCATCGGAACTGCCCGGCGGTCTCGGCCGGCCGATTCGGCTGGCCAAAGTGCCGGGCGGTGTTTCAGCCGGCTGAATCGGCCTGCGAAGACCACAACTGAGCCAAAGTGCCGGAGCCTAGTCTGAGCTGAAGCGCCGACGAGGTTAGCGCCGATTGGTTCCGTCCAGCCTCCACCATGACACAACCATTGGGATTGTTGGGACACAACAGTGGCCAACTGAGGAGAGCCCCTTCCCCCACTGTCCCATGCCGGGGTGGCCGAATCGTCTGGGTTGCTGTGCGGAACTCTGTGCGCAGACAGGGCAGGGGTGGGGCTGGGGCTGGCTCTTGGATCCTTCCGCTGCGACTTCCTCCCTTTCCTCTTGCCTCCTCTCCTTCAGTCGGTGAATTGTCCCAGACCTTGGCAACCCCAGTGCCCGCACAAGCCTCAACTGGTTCGATATCACAGGCTGCGAAAACCGGTAGAAAAGAACTGGTCATGTCACACTTGTACCGTTCTCTGTGCCCAAATCAGAGGTAAAACTGCATGGAATCAAGCAGGGACGCTGCAGGGACACATTGGGCTGTGCTGGTGTGCAGATGGCGGCTCCGCGGGGGGTGTGATGGGGCACATTCAGCGGGCGCTACATTGTACAGATGGGCCCATCCCGCCCACAGGTCTCACACCTTTGTGTCAGTGTCGGATGGCACCAAGTGGCTGCCAGTTCTGGTAAGTCTTGGGCCATTTAGGCCGTTGTTCGGGACTTGGTTGTGTCATTTGGGGGGCCTCAAAGGCCTCCACCCTTGTCAAGCTCGCGACGACTCCACCCAAGTGAACGCCGTTGTGGCGTCGAACACGTAGTCGCCGGCGTCATCTGCATCACCGGTGTAGTGCCGCAGCTCGTACCTGTGCCCTGCCTCCCCGTCCAGACACAGCTCCACGCTGCCTGACTTGGCCCCCTCCTCCATGTAGTCGTAGGTCAGCCATCCGGGATCTCCAACCTCGCACACCGCCAGGAACGCCCACGCCGCCGCCCCTTGCGCCAGCCGGTAGCCGACGTGGATCGTGTCGGCGGAGATCTGCAATACTTCTAAAACGTTGCTGCCGGAACCTTTCGCAGTCCGCGAATTCTTCGCAGCTGGGGCTGCCCCGGTTACGGTTGGCGGCGGTTGAGCAGCGGGGACTGCACTGGCTCCGGCCCCTGCCCCACCGAAGTGCTGATTCAGCATCGCCGCCACCATCTCCATGTCGTGCCCCGCATCCAGCAGCTGCTGCCTGGCGTTCTCGAAGGCCGCGGTCGCGAAGTCCTGCACGAGCGGCGCGTCAGCGCGAGCGATGGGCCCCGTTCCGGTGATGGCAGCCACGGCGGCCGACATCACCGAAGGCCCCTCGGCGGCTGTTCCAGCCCCCGCCTTCCGCAGAGCAACAGCCATGGCCTCCCCCACTGACGTCTTGTCGTCCTGGGCCATGGCCAGAGGGGTCAGGCCCACCAAGTCGCCGGCGTTGAGGGGGACCCCGGCCGCGATCAGGGCCTCTACAGCGGCGGGCTGCTTCTGCGCCACCGCGACGTGGAGCGGTGTTTTCCCGACCATGTCCGGTCTGCCGAGGTCCACGACGCTGGGCCCGGCGGCGGCCAACGCGTTGAGCAGCAGCACGTTGCCGAACAGCGCGGCGGCGTGCGCAGGGTTGGCGCCCCCCGCCAGGTCGAGCAGGAGGCTGTGCGGGGGCTTGGCGCACGTCTGCGCCACCGCAGGGGCGGCGGAGATCAGGCTTTGCGCGAGCGCCGCAATGCGCGCGTGCGGCACCAACTTCTGGGGGCTGAAGAACAGCTCCGCCGCGACGGCGGCCGCGACTGCCGGCGGCAGGTCCGAGGGCCAGTCCCCGATGCGGTGCAGCAGGAACACCGTCAGCGCACTGTTCGGCGGTGTTTGCGTGGCCGCGTCCGAGAGCCATGCAGTGAGCACGGCGCGGTCCGCCGCGAGGTCCGGCACCGTCCGCTGGAAGTAGCGGAAGAAGGAGACGTCACAGCCGACGGTGCGGACCACGCCACGCGCGACGGCCGCGCGATCCTACAAAAGCGGCGGAATGCGTGGCGCATCGGACGGGCCAACGCGCGTGGAGGTCTGTCAGGGGGCATCTGCCGTCCCACACCCGTTTCGCCCCTGCGACACTTCCCTGCAACTGGAAGACCGGCGTCCCCTCTCAGGCACCCCCCCTCTCCCTCGTTGGGTTCTCAGAATTTCAGGGGCTCCAAGCCCCTCAAGCCTACGGTCTTTCCTGCACATTTTGACCCACTGCACTGGGAGGGCACCTGCAAAGGTGTCCCTAGAAGACGACAAAAGGAAAGGGAAAGAGGCGCCTGACCTCTCATCTCAAAGGCACACCTTGTGGCCGCCCACCTCCGTATGGGAGGTCCCCGGTGTATATATCCTCAGGCGCGGCCCAACGTGCCACTCTTGGGCCTCTGCAACTTCTCCTCCGCCTTCCTTGTCTCTTCCACCGCATGTTCTGTTTTGGGTTTCGCATCCGGATTCAGCCCCTTCTCATCAGTGGCCCAGACACTCGAATCGAGTGTTCTTTGGCGTGCATCTTCGTCCATCCTCTTATGCTCTTATGGTGGTGCAGTGTGCAGGGTTCAAAGTGCGCACTGTGCGAAAGCGGACACAGTGCAGTGTACAAAGTGCACGGTGCAGTGTGTGGAGTGCAGGGTGTACAGTGTGCAATGTCCCGTTCCGCGCCAGCTCGGTCCGAGCCCGCAGTCCCCCTTTTAGCAGCAAGCAGCATTAGCACGGATGCCCAGCACTTCTGGGGCCATTCTTCACCCCATCACATACAGATCTGATGGAACTGAATTAGTTCAAAATGAGGGCAGAAGCATGCCGGCAGTTTGGAACCCATCCTCGCCCCAGCCCCCCCTCCCCTCACACCCCTTTTAAACAGTCCAATTTGGGGATGGGGATCGGGAATAGGGTCACCACGGTCCTACCAAGTCCCTCTGGTTCTGTAGACATGGGCACACCTCGCGGGACATGACGTCGAACCGGGACTTGGTGGGGCCGTGCATGTTCAAGACGTGATCGAACTGGGACCGTTCCTGATCGCTCATGTAGTGGCTGACCAGTGCTGTGGTGTCAGCCCACCCTTGGACCAGCTCCACCAGCGGAATGACATCAACCTGTGGACCAGGGGGCACTGGAATACGGACGGCCACCAAACAGCCCTTCCCCGGAACATCCCCCAGACACACGCGGTGCCGTTGTGGCTCATGGCGGCCCCGCACAATTTGGACCCAATTGCCGATAGATGTTCGACCCCCCAGCCCCACTTCCCGCCGCGGGTCAGGTCTACGCCAAACTGCCCCCCCCTGGGCTCTCTTCATTGGGGGCCCAAACATGCGAATCCCAAAAGCCAGACCCAAAGACGCACCCAAGGGCGTTCGACGGAGACTGCGCCGTCTGTTATCTGTCATTTGTGTGCGTTTGGGGGCCTATTGCCACATGACCGACCCTTGAAAAACATCCACATGCCCCTTCTGGTTGCACGCTGATTCATTAATATATCATTGTGGTAGGCCATTGCATGTTTGGGGACTTGCACAACAAGGAGGGTTTGTCTTCCCTTGCGGCTTCTCCAGCGCACCTGCAGCATGCAGGAAGCACCCTCCTAATTGTGCCAGCAAATCATTTGAGAGATGGGGAGGGGCCTGTCATGGCCCCACAATTGTACTCAAGCAGAGAGGGCGAAATGAGATGACAAGCTTGGGGGCTCTCTGAGCACCTTGAGAATCATCGAAGGTCAGCCCCCCAGACCAGCCATCTGATGCCAATGACAGACTAGTCCAACGGAAGGTTGTTGCGCAAGGGGTTTGGGTCAACACCTCTTCCAGTCATCATGACCCCACCGTCAGAATGCCCTTCCCTACCGGACCTGACAGGGCAGACCCTGCATAGCGCATGTGGGCGGGAGATGCTGCGGTGTGTGTGTGTGTGTGTGTGTGTGTGTGTGTGCCTGCCTGCGTGCGTGGGTGCGTGCGTGCGTGCGTGCGTGCGTGCGCGTGGGTGCGTGCGTGCGTGCGTGCGTGGGTGCGTGGGTGCGTGCGTGCGTGCGTGCGCGTGGGTGCGTGCGTGCGCGCGTGCGTGCGTGCGTGCGCGTGCGTGCGTGCGTGCGTGCGTGCGTGCGTGCGTGCGTGCGTGCGTGCGTGCGTGCGTGCGTGCGTGCGTGCGTGCGTGCGTGCGTGCGTGCGTGCGTGCGTGCGTGCGTGCGTGCGTGCGTGCGTGCGTGCGTGCGTGCGTGCGTGCGTGCGTGCGTGCGTGCGTGCGTGCGTGCGTGCGTGTGTGTGTGTGTGTGTGTGTGTGTGTGTGTGTGTGTGTGTGTGTGTGTGTGTGTGTGTGTGTGTGCTGACACCTAATTACAGGCCCCCTTGACAGCACCTGGCAGTGAAATGATTTCAGTTGGTGGTGGGCTGACAGCGAAAGGCGGCAAGGAAAAATTTCCCCCATCAGTTCAGGGAGGCAGGGTGTGGCGGGGTCAAGACAGGGGGCTCCTGGGACCCTTCAAACAACAAATCATTGCACTGTCCTGCATCATCGCACATTTGCACAATAGCCAGAGCGGGCACCTGCTTTCAAGTCCGTTGGGCACCGATGTTGGATGGGGATTCAGGTTTTCCTCAACCATGGCCTCAATCCCCGACCGTACCCATTTCTGGTGGCAGATGTTTTGGACTTCCTTTTTCCATCAAAAACACAAGCCCATGAATTCCAGCGCCTCCAAGGCAGAGGCGTGGAGACGGGATCAAACTGGTATTTCTCGGTGAATCAACAGAGGGTGGGTGCGGTTTGGGCAGGGACCGCAACACAGGAACCCTGGCTCAGTCAACCCAAGGCCCCCACCCCACCCCTGACCCCACTCCACTCCAGGCCCTACGTGCACAAGGTAGTACCATTAGGCTGAGGCCTTGAGGCCACGTCTTCCCCAGTTCGGGGACCCCGATATGGCAGGGGTTATGTCACCATATTCATTCGTCTCCGCTCAGGAGACCCTGATACTACATTATGTCATGTCTGACTTGTTCAATGCGGCACAAACTCCGGGTGCGGCCTGACTCGACAAGCTGGGGCCCACTTAGCACTCAATTTATGACTGCTCTCCATCCTGAATGGTCCCTTACGCTCATGTGAATTGGCAGTTGGGATAAATCGGTGTCCTTAAAGAAAATGGTGCCCATACCTTATGTGCCACAACCAACCATCTCCAGAATGGATATCCCGCGAGCATGTGGGGAGGACGGGAAAGGGGGTGGGGGCGGGGGTTCCTTGGATTTCTCGCAGGCCCAAAACACAGCGGCGTTCTTCCACAAGCCTTGATATCTGCCACAACCAGTCCCTGAGGGGGCAGGACCGGGGGGGCCATGCTGCCCAGGGAGCCATGGGAGGAAGCATATCAGTCTTCTCTCGAGGGCCCTCTATTGCTACATGATACTCCAAAAGTCAGAGCAGGGGAAACTTTATCCAAAAAAAAGTAAATACCAGTGCCATCCGGACTCAAGGCGAACCGCCGGCCCTGATGAACTCACTGTGGACGAAGCAACAGACCCCGTGGGGCCTTCATGAAGGAGGGTACTTCAAGCGTTGTAGTTGAGGAGTGTCTGCAAATTCGTATGCTGCAGTGGGGGGGATGGACCTCAAAACAAGGCCCCCTGTGAAATTAAAATGTTTTGTACACTTTGTCATTATGCAGCGCCCAGACACTGGGCCACACAACACCGGGCCGCCGCACTCCGCCATAATGCCCTGCAGCACAGCACTAGCGTGCGAGGTCATTCATCGATGGGCCTACATTGTTCCTGCCGAAGCTTGGACACGGAACACAGCCATACCTGCTCAAGGTCGCAGCGCAGCGCGCCTTGCAGGAGGTGGCGGGTCTGGACTGAGACTGGCGTACCCACGCGGAACTGTGTGCCGGCGGGGAACAGCACCTCCTTCTCCTCAGGGAAGTCCGAGAGGTGCGAAATGCAGCGGCCGGTGTTGCAGAGGATGAGGAAGAGCGTGCCGACGGGGGGCGTGGCCGCACCGATGAAGGACCGGGCGGTTTTGACGTCAGAGGAAGAGGACGACAGGGCATTCCAGGTGATGACCGCCCCCGTGGCGTAGAGGTAGCTTGGCAGGCGCCGATTCAGGCCGCGGTACGTTACTCCGACGAAGTTGTCGCATTGAGAAAGCTCGGCATCAATGCCTAGACGCACACGAAAGCGGCTGAGAATGCTGTGGGTGCGGGCTACCCGAGGCCGGGCCAGAGACTCCGGATCCTACAGTCGACGTGGCCGGATCGAATCCTGGTGAGAACAGCGGGAAAAGCACTGAAAATGACAGGAACAACACCTCCGGTTGTTCTGGCAAGGGCGTTGTCCGATGTAGTGCACGTTTTGTAACATGCATGTCCAAGCCCAAGGGGCACGAGTTTATGATCTGGAATTTCTAGCGCCCCAGAGGAGGGGGGGCTTTAATGGGGGGGTGAGATGGGGGGGTTAGGAGTCTAAAGTGGGGGGAGGGGGGGGCGTTGTACCACGGAGACAAGAAACACCTGCATGCAGCTGCATCCACGTGGCGGAGTACACGGCCAGCTGATCCGGGTTGGACGCGCCCTCACGAAGGGTCGCGTTGAGCCGGTGGTAGATCGGCGTCTCCAGAGTGTACGCAGTGACGAAGGGCATGGGAGACTTCCCGCAGCGCCCCATGACGTGGGGGACGCTGGTGGGCTCGGGGTCCGACGGCGGGGCCTGCCCGGGATGCGAAGCGGCGAAGTGCTCCGCGGGTGAGTCGCTGGTGCTGCGGCCGCAGAGGGCGCAGTACCAGAACAGCGTCCCGCCCCAGACCAGTTTGGCCTGGGCAGCCAAGTCCACCTGCGTCTCGAGGAGGCGCTGCAGGTCCGCCAGACCGCCCACGGGGGGGCGCTCCCCCGTTGCGCCCCAAAGCGGGAGGAGGCCTTCGTCCTCCTTCACGATGTCCAGGCCCTCGGTCATACGGGAGGCCTGTTCGAGGCACGGAGACAGGACTGTGGGGAAGGAGTAGTGTGTTGGGGAGGAGGAGGAGGAGGAGGACCTGTGACCCCGCTCTTGCCGGCCACTCGGTCTAGACCACGGGGATACCGCCAATCCAGACTGGACCCCGTTAGCTCCGCCCCAGCCGTAGGTACTGTGGGACTGTTGTGGCAATACAGGACTAGCCCCCCAGGTCTTAGGGCAACTGGCCCCCCACTCACCCGTCCACGGGGTTCCAGAGAGAAGCCTGACGGGTAGGGAGTAGGGGGGCCCTCCCACTCTGAAGGGCGCAGTCGGGCCTAGTCCTACCGTGCCACCCCGGAATCCTCTCCTTCACCTGTTTCGCAAACTGCGAAATTCATTGGCCCATGATTCTTGTTGGGCAAAAGCAACTTTTTGCACGAGGAAAAGGAATGTAGCACGCACTGGCCGCACAACACAATTGCAAATCATAGGCTGTGTGTCGTCACCACGGCGTCTCATCCCATGTGATAACATCTACATTCAGGCGCAGTCGGTAGTCTCTGTAATATGTTGCATGTGGCATCCCCAACGTAGAAAAAGTGTATCCAAATAGCTCTAGGAGCGCGGCAATGCGTCTGATGGGATATGTCTCTCCCCTTTCCATGGTGCATAGCAGAAAGCGAGTGTCCTCATCAAATCCATATCGAATGATCCACCAAACGAGTGGCATGTTTGGTTTATCCAATTGTGGTGTGCACTGAGTATCTATTATACGAATCGAAGCTATGCCATGTGGTGCTTCATGTTTTATTCGCATATTCAGGTTGTATTCATAAGCAACAGGGAACAGGGACGTGGTAGGCATGTACATGCCTGGAACCTGAACATGGAAATGGAAACGTTTGCCCAAGACATACAACAAAGGGGAATGGGGCCACAAAATGTGGTCCCCGTCGTAATCTGTCCATGTGTGTTTTGGTATTCGTTCATTCCATTGGAGCACTGTGTGTATCATAGGCAATACTCCACAACCCCAGAAATCTCGGGTTTGTGGTATGAGGATGGTTGCAGTGGAGGTGTTCATTTTGTATACAGTGTTGATCATAAAGGCTAAAAGCCTTTTCTACGTGTGTCTGTTCATGCCGGTTTTTTCTAAGATGCTTGTAGAGGACAATGTTCCATGCCCAATTCCACCGTGCTCTGTGTGGTCAGTATGTATGTGACACCACCCCTTTGTATCCATGTACCCCATGGTGTGGGTATGTACTGTGCACATTGTGGATGTATATCCGACAAAAAAATTAGACAATTTGGCATACAGGGACCATCGATGGATGTCCCTAACAGGGCACTAAGTGAGAAGATGTGTGTCATGATTGAGCTGTCCACAAACATTGCATCTGCGAGTATCCAGATGAGACACATGCTGTCTAGCAAATACAACATAGAGATGGGTTTGCCAAGTGATCATACCACTCATGACGGTGTCTGTGTATAGAGAAAGCGCAGGATTCGGCTGTGCAAAAGGGACAGACTGTTGTTGACAGTACAGTTTATGTAGTCCCTGAAAAACGATTTTGTCCAGATCGTGTATTTGTGGACCCTGAAGTGTGAAAACTGGCTGAGCCTTTTGCAATGGATTGATCCAACCAATCTGTGCCTCCTGGATCAATGCAGTGTCCTTGGCACAAGTTGTCCACTGCATCCAGGACTTCATCCAAATACGTTCCTTTTTTTTATGGGAAAACAAATGTGTAGGCGGCCTAAATTGGCTGGCCAATTTTCTGCAATCAACAATCAGGTCCCACAAAATGGCTGTCGTTTGTTCGGACTGTGATTCCAGTGCTGATATGTATGATTGTGAGTCTGTGTATGTCTGTGACCGTGTGTGCCAATGTCCATCTTGGCATGCTTGTTTGTGCCGGATGTGTAGAAGAATCCATGCAACATACACTTCTACCGCAAAGGAGTGATCTAGCTGGATGGGGATGTGGATAGGGTAGAGTGTGTATTCCAATGTGATTGCATCTCCCAGTGCTATAGCACCCCCACATTGGCCATTGGGGTAGCGAGATCCATCCGTCACATAAAATAGATTCTCTGAAAATTTTGTAATGTTTGGCATTTGAGGACATAAAGGACTTGCTGATGGGGGGGTGGGATTGGGCAGTTGATGCATCTAGCATGGAACTGGCCACTAGGCTTTTCTAGCTTCCGATAAAGTGTGGAAACTTGCATCCATGCAGGCATGTACTTGTACTGTCTGTCATGGAAATCAACATTTGCACATGGGCATGTCTTACCATTCTTGGAGCACATATTCTGGCAAATGCATTCTTATTTTGAGATGATGCAACAGAGACAAAATTCTGATCTACAGATCGTGCTGGACACATTTTGCCAAATGCATCGGATATGCATGCCATATGTAGATGAAATCTTTGGTATGCACGCCACATGCCCCTGGTAGTCAAAACCCTAACAATGTCATTTAAGTGTGACATTTGCCCGATGAAAGTCATCAAAAAGGCATGAGTCATGATTGAGTTGCAAACATGATGCCCGTCCAACCGGAGGAAGTTGACTGCATAAACATGGCCGATGGGATCAAGTCCCACTTTGCCGTGACTCTCAGTGCAGAGGCAGATGAGTGGTCACACGTGGCATATGCAGGGGGCTTGACACTAGCCATCCATCGTTGTGTTCCTCCTGCACAAGGAGAGTGCATCAAAATGGGATAGTTTGCGGGCAGTCTCGTGTATCGCAGGGCTATAGCAGCCCTGCGAGAAGCTAACAAAAGTTTAATGAAATCTTTTGGATGGAAGGCATGTGGAAGCACATGCCTACCCAAAATTTTGGCATAGTCCTTACCTGACACGAGAGTATGAGAGCTACCACCTGATCGAAGGGATGGTTGGTGCAGGGTGATCTGATTCTTTCTACATGAAGCCACTACACCAACTAACTTCAATGTGGATGTATGCAAATGAGTCTAGATACCAGCCAGTTGTTGCTGGTCTACCAGGCATTGCATGTGTTCCAAGTTTTCCAAAACAAACATGGTGTCATCCATATAAGCAAATCGGGCAAATTGCCCTCCAGGGCTTTGGGGTAAGGGTATGCCATCCAAAATGATGCTGATGCGTAGCTCAATGAGAAGACAAAAAATCAATGCTGATATTGGACAGCCTTGTGTGATTCCTGCCCTGAAATTTGACAGGGCCAGTTTAATTCCCTTACTTCCTCCCATATGCAAAACGGAATGCATTGCCGCCCCCATGATGATGTGTATCCAATTGGAGTGGAATCGTGCCAAAGTAAGGACGTTGTGAAGTGTCTGGTGTTGTGCCGATCCGAATGCATGTCGGATGTCATCCATCACGGTGTATGCACATTTTCCATGAAACCAACAATCCAGGATGAAGTCATGCAGTACCGGAATGAGATCCGTCGCGGATGACTTCCCCCTCAATGCAAACGGAGTTTTTGGTATCAATTCTGCCTCACACAGTCGTTCTGAAAGATGTTGCTTCAACATTGTTGAGAAAACTTTCCACAAAGTGTGGAAAGTTAACAATGGACAGGCATTAGCCATTGGTCCTTCTGGCACCTTGTTTGGAAGAGCATAAAAGTCTCCCCAATAAAGACAAGTCATCTCTTCCCCACTGAGCCAGTGTCTGCAAATGTCCGCCAACATTTGTAAATGTTCATCCCATAAATAACGAAGCATTTTATATTCCAAGAGGTTCCAAAATGGTGTAGAATGAGGGGCATTCTTTATGACTGATCTGAGGAGCGTCACTGTAACTTCCATCGGTGGGAATTCAACAGAATTCTAATTTAATATCGTGCCATGTCCTGTATCTGCATAGAACAAGGGGGTGACAAATGTCTTTGTCGGAATTGATCCATGGCCACCAGTCCTAACATATCGGTCGGTGGAGCATATCCAGAGACATATGTGGGTTCTAGTGTTTCTTTCAAATTGTTTTTGAAGACCTTGCTATAGAAAAATTTTTTCGGGCTTTGGAAGTCTTAGTGTGTGACACTGAAATAGGTGCTACCTTGATCCTCTTTTCCAGATCAAGAAGATCCCATGCCTCCTGTATCTCTGTTTTCAGTGTAAATACCTGTTGCACATGATGAAAGTGTTGCCACCACAAAGGATGAGAGGCCATATAGAGTTGCATCTTGCTCTGTACCTTTTGCACTAAGGCAAGTACTGCATAAGCATCGCATGGGGCACCAAATATTCGAGGGGGGTTCCATTACTTTCAATGAATATATTTGTAGAACCACGGGAAAATGATATGTTGGAAAAACCACATCATAGTGTATATGAGTTTTTGGTTGCTTGTCTGAGATCTGAGTGACGAAAAAATGATGCAGAGCTCCTGCATATCCTTGTGCGGATATCCATGTGGGACGTGGATCGGCTTTTTGATATGCCGTATGGTGGTATTGGTGAGAAAATCTTGAATGGTTTCGGTGACTGGGGTTGAGGCCACCGGATTGTGCAAATCCCACCCTGGATTTGCATTGAGGTCTCCTCCGCCTACATTGTGTAGCATTCATAAAGGGTGTTGCCCGGTCCAAAGTGACTTTGATCTCATGTGGCTCACCCTTAGACTTAAGATACAAATTGACCAGCTGTACCGAAACTGCCCCGTAGTGTAGTCTCGCCACAATTGCCCTGTGGTCCGGACTGTAGTGACTTTCCCAAATGGAAATGTGTCTCACTCGCCGGATCAAGACAGCAACTCCAATAGAGGTTTTATGAGCTTAGCTGAAAAATGTTGTGTACATCCCTAGGCACACGCTAGAAGACCCAATTCCGTTCTAGCCTAGATGGCGCTAGAAGGCTAGAATGAAAAAAGGTGGTGGTTACCCCGACTCATGGGCATGGGGGGTCAGGGGTATGAAGGGTGCAACCTGGACCCCTGGTACCGTACTAGGGGGTCCATACCTTATTTTTCAGAAAAACACATTTTTCATAGGTCTATGTGTTGGCTGGGCACTGTGCTGCATGCTGTGTGGTGTTGCTGCATCGTGTGTGTGTCTGGGAGCATGTATGTGCAACCACTGCAAGGGTCCTAGGGGGTCTTGCAAACTTTCCATTGTGCCGTTCTAGCGGCGTTCTAGCGAGGCGTTCTAGCGACGTTCTAGCGAAGCAGTGCGTTGACCGCTGCTTCGCTAGAACGTCGCTAGAACGCCTCGCTAGAACGCCGGTAGAACCGCACAATCAAAAGTTTGTAGCACCCCCTAGGACCCTTGCAGTGGCTGCACATACATGCTCCCAGACACACACACGATGCAGCAACACCACACAGCATGCAGCACAATGCCCAGCCAACACCATAGACCACGAACCACAAACCACCTACCAGAGACCACAGACCACAGACCACCAACAACAGACAACCAACCACAGACCACAGACCACCAACCACAGACCACCAGCCACAAACCAGAGACCACAGACCAACAACCACAGACAACCAACCACAGACCACAGACCACAGACCACCAACCACACAGCATGCTACAGCACATGTGCACACACCTAACCAACCAACAAACCCTACCCGCACATCAACCAACCAACCAACCAACCAGCGAGCCAGCCAAACTCAGCACCCCACGAACCAACCTACCAACAACCAACCCACCAACCCAAAAATCAACCGCCAACAAACCAACAAGGCAGGCCGCAATGCACACATGGGGGGGGGGGGGGTCCATAACCTGGGAGGAGGGGGAACAAAGCACACCACAACTACCCTCACACAGCCAGTTGGGGGGCACAGTCCCAAGGGGGGGAGGGGGTGGCAAGGGAGGAGTGATGATGGGAAGTGGTCACCTGTACAACAGCAAAGGCACACACAGCACGGAGGAGGGAAGGAGTACCACACCCACCTGTCAATGTGTGTCCACGGCGCAGCCATTTTTCAAATGCACTTTCAAAAAAAAGCCACACCTGCAAAAAGGAAACAGATACCCTCCCTCACCTTAGGCCCAACAAGCAGGTTAGCCCCAGCACCCACACCGTAAAATGCGAGGGGGGGGGGGGCAATAGCCAGACACTCAGGGGGTGTTTGTGCGGTGTTTGTGTATGACCTCTTACCCCCCTCCCCACCCTCGACATATTGTGTTATGTGTTGTGGTGTGCATATGCCTATGCAAAATTGTGTGTGTGCGGGGGGGGGGGGGGCATATGCGTATGCATGCGTCAAGTGTGTCGGTTGCTATGAGTGTATGTGCCATGCACCCCCCAACCCAATGTGATAATTTGTTTTTTGTGTTCTATCTATTCTACCAGTCTAGGCTAGAACGATTTGTGTTCTAGCCTGGACTTTTCTGGGCTAGAACGTCTAGGCTAGAAATTCTAGGCTAGAACAAAATTGGGTCTTTGAGCGTGTACCAAGGGATGGGGTGAAAAACGAAGGTATTCGGTATTTATCCTGTTTCTTGTAGGAATATAAACACCGGAAATCAGAGTTCCTTAATCAATGCATGCAGTGCACGGATCTTTTCTTTGATACATATCTGTGTATTCAAAGAGATTGCACATACCACATCATGTGACGTGGTCTGAGATGACACAGTGGACAGCGGAGAATGAGACATAGTTCATCAAGCACTGGGGTATACGACGAGGATATCGGAAAAATTTTTTACTGTATTTGCTTTGAAGACAGCTACCAATAAAATCCGGGATGTGGAGTGAATTGGGCGGAAAACCACCTGATGTTCCGTAAAGCTAGATCGAGGCAACAAGAGCGAATATCCTGATGACAATAGCTGTTGCTGTGTCTATGTAATTTTGGATGTTTCCTGTATTTCCATAGCTCCCTGCAGTTGAATGATTTGTATGACTTCTGCCCGTTGTGAGACTAGAGATGGGGGTTGAAAAGTTTGGGTGACATACTGAATATGCAACAGACTGGATGGGAGAGGAAGAAGAGAAATCAGTTCGGTTGGCGGTTCTCGGTATCCAACACATTTTGAGTCCTGAAATTGAAGTCCCCATTGACTAAGCATATCACACCCGTCCAGGGGTTCTGGAAATTGTCTGACTTGATCCAACGGAAATTCGGTCGGAATTTCTGTGGGAGCTGTGAAGAAAAATGTTTTATGGTCACTATCCTTGGTTCCATCCTTGATCCGGTGGAGTGAACGAGGCTGAGTGAGGCGGTGGTGCTTGTGGATGAACTGACTGATGTTTTGCATGTTGTTGCCGGCGTTGTGAATTGGACCTGTGATGTGGTGTTCTCATTGGACTGCGCGGTTGGTCTCGGATGCGGATCGTGATCTGGACTATGTAAGTCTACCTTTTTTGTATTTCCTTTTCGGAGAAAGAGATCGGGACCGGGATCGTCTATCTGTACTCTTGTGTGATCTCTTGTGCATGTGCAAGTGTTTACCCTTTTTCTTGCTCTTTTTCTTATCCCCTGATGAATCTGAATCCGTGGAATCCTCCTATTTTTTCATTGATTCTGTTCTTTTCTGGGTGTGTTGGATGCCTGGCTGGTAGGGGTAAACATACCCCTAGGAATCCACGGGGTCCATGGTTGCTTGGTAGCTTTTTTCCAATTAATCCTCCATCCTGGAATCATAGTGATACCGGGTGTTCCTGCCTGTTGTTTACCTTCCTGTGCCACTCCTAACATACAAAACGAACGGGTTCCTTTCAGAGCGTCGTCATGATTGAACAAAAATTCTGACCAAAAACAGGGCGGAGGGCTATTCCAAGAATCCTCGCAGAGATTTCAGTCTCTGGAGGATCTTGCACAGAATTCCATGCAACCAGGATGCATGTTGGGAATGAGCTGGGATCAGAGCTGTGGTCAGGGGAGGGGGGGTTTCTCGGAAATTGGATATCCTGCTTAAAAGCCCCCCAAAGCGAAATTGAAAAAAAGGGGTTTGGGGGGGGGGGGTAATGGGGTTTTTTGCTTTGCGGGGGTATTTTCCGCGGGCAGGGCACCCCGGCCCCCCAAATCACCCCCCCCCCAATGAAATACATAGTGTCAGGCACCTCCGAACAGTTGGGTATGCGGCCCAGGTGTGGTCCGACAATTCGCACCACCCCTACCAATGTCTATGGTAGGGTTTCATCGGCTTGGGTATTTGCGGCCATGGGTACCAGAAACCTCGGGACTGTGGGTCTCCGAGGCGGTCATGGGGTTCCAAATACACCACAAAGTTAGAATTGCAACATGGGGGTTGAGACCACGCATCAAGGTCGGTCATGGGGTTCGGAATGCATCATGCACCAAGGGAGGGCATAAAAGAAGGGGTGTGTGTGTGACTATACTGGTCAGCCGACGGAAGGCTATGGCGGGCCAAGCCTCCCTCCCCGCGCCATTGTGTGGGCCTTCTAGTCCTAGCCCCATTACTTCTACATGAGCTAGATGAATTTGGCTATACTTTAGCTGGGCCCAATCTGCTAGGGGGGGGGGGGGTCCCAGGTCCTCCTGGTAGTGCGGCACGTCGTTCTCGGTTCTCTCAACCGCTTCGCTTGGCGCTCCCAATGAAGACTGGCGTGGCTGAGGGTGCGCGCTCCAGGCTATGGGCGATGCCCTAGGTCTTGGTGTGTATGGCCTCCGGCGTGTGCATCTGCAGCGCTCTGGACACGGGGTCTGCTCGATTGTATTCTGACGCCACCCAGTATATGCGTGGCCGAACGTGTCCCCGCCGCATGGCGTGGTGGATGCGTTGGAGGATCCGTTGCTGGTGGCGTAGCGGCGCTCGTGCGCGTTGGTGCACCACCTGCTGCAATGTGGCCAGGGTGTCGCCCACTATCTCCACGTCGGTCTGTCCCCTATACGCCGCCAGCTTGATAGCCGCATGTGTGCATGCTACTACAAGGGAAGCAGAGGGAGAGCGAGGAGGTGTAGGGGGTGGGGGAGGTATCTGTTTGTGACGTGTGTGTGCATGTAGCTCCGCCTACTTCTTCCGCCTTGACGTCTTCACCGTGCAACGCTTCTTAGCACTTTGCTTGCGAGTGGTGATGGGCCGCTTTGTGCCCTTGGGCACAGCTTTCTTTTTGGGGAGAAATTCCACCCGGGAAGAAGAGGTAGAAGAGGAAGATGATGAGGAAGAAGAGGAGCCATTGACGTCTTCGGAAGATGCGGAACTCTCGTTACCGTTGGACGAATCATGATCTGCGGAAGACCCAGATTCCATAGAGCTCGCATCCTCCTCCGGTATCCCACTCCCAATCGGAGCGGCCAAGAGAGGCTTCAGAGAAGGATGCACCCTGGTTGTCGACCGCCTCTGCCACTTTCAAAGTGACCTTAAGCTTTTTCACCATGGGGATTTTTTTGGCTCTCGTCCTGGCTGACTACAACCCATTCCGTTAAATCAACCGTGTTTGGTGCCACGGTTGGATGGCAACTTGCCAAGTGAGTTTTGATGTTCAAAACCCAAAGGGTGGCACTGCATCCGGGAATAGGACATTCACGGGGGCTTGTTTTCTTGTTTGCGCATGGTCACTGCGAGCTCCAATGGGACCACACACCAGGGCTTCTTTTGAGCGGGGGGGGGGGGAGGGGGGTGGGGGTTTCGAGGGGGGAGGGAGGGGGGGGGGTTTGGCCAGAGCACCCCCCCCCCTTGTCTTTGCGCACCAAAATGTATCACAGCAGGTTTTTTTCCTTTTGGTGCTGGGGTTTTGTTGTAAAAACAGATCATTCATTCCTGGAGGGTTGCTGTTAATTCATGGAACCATTCTGAACTTCCTGGAGCACTGCACAACCCTTGCTCTAGCCCGGCGTATGCAATAGTGGCCCGGTAGAGACGGAAACCATCTTGTTCAAATGTACTGCATGCTGGTCAACGTGAAACTCATGTTGTTGGTCATTCTCATTTACTCACTCTCTGAACCAGAGCTGGAGTCAGAGCTAGAGCTACTGCCAGAGTCGGAGCTACAGCTGGAGCTCGAGGAGTAGGTCATTGCAGGACCCTCATCTTCCTTGTCACAGGAGGTCATAGGAGCCAGTTCTTCTTCACTATCATCAGAACCACTACCCTGTGCCTCCAGGTCCATGTCAATCTTGCGTCGCTTCCCTTTGTCTTTGCGTGACTGCCGAATTACACGCACCCTCCGTTTCTGTCTATACCGCTGTACCACTTGACTGAAATCATACTCCGACCAAGAAATGGCATCTCTGGCAACCACCAGCAACTTTTCAAGTTGGACCATTCCTAAGGTACGGCGGTCATGGGAATTGATGCGGTACAGGAGTGAAAACAACCGCTCCACGTCACAGCTAGTGGGTGACAGGGCAAGGGCACATCGCAAAATTACATGCAAGTGGGGGAAAAGAATGGGCTGTTGAATAATGGGCCTCCAAAACTCAAAAACAGATACACCTTTTTTCAAGAGGCCCTTCTCAATGATAAAAGCTTTGACTTCTTTCCACTCTGTCTCGACCCCCTGTTGGGGGTCGACCCACTGATGCTCTTGTGTCAAGAAATCTGCCCACTCTGTGCACAAATCCTCCAAAGAGGTGTGCCCGAAACTGCCCCATTCTTTGCCGTCGGGGGGGGGGGCCAAGAGGAAGGGTTCAAGAACTTCAGGTGCGTGTAAAGACTATACTTCACCAACCTTTTAGCAGCAGATTTCACAATGGTGTCATTCATGGCCCGACCCGCAGCCAAAGCCGCCTCCTTTGTACCATGCAGTTGTACATTGTTGTACATGTCTTGCAGGGTGGTCCTGCAGTACCTCTTTTCCTGGACATTTGTGGCCACCCTCCGAGCATGGCGCCACATCCGGTCAACATCCCCGAACGTACTGTCACTTTTTTGCCCAACCAACTCTGCAAATGCCAACTCTGTCAACGTGTCACGCAACACCGGACGTAGGAGTGCTGGGAGTAGCACTACCTTGTAGGCTGCCAAAGATTGCAGCACGCTTGGCACGAGGCGTTGACACAGCGGATTGGGGGGACTGGGGATCAAGACACAGATGAGCCAGGCGGTAGGCCTCCTGCAGCAATGAGAACCCAATGCGTGGCTTCTGGCAGGGGAAACGCGCAGCAACCATGGGCTGCAGGATCTTCAAGCCGAAAGGCAGTAATCGAAATTCTGAATCTGCCTGCCTTTCTGCCTCGGCGATGAGTTGCTTGCGAAGAGGCAGAGGGTGGGTCATGAGGCGGGAGGCTGTCTTCTGTGTTGTGTTCCATGCCTCCTTCTTAGCGGGACCCTTCTTATAATCATGATAGCGGAAAAACGGAACAGCAGGAACAAGTTCCTTACTTTCCATTGCCCGGGGAGCATGTGGAGTAAAAAAGCGTTTTGCCATGAATGAGTGTCTAATTGAAGCAGATGCATGTGCAGACAAAGGAGATAGAGCAAAAATGTGCAGACATGTGCAGACAGAGCACATACTTTGAACACAACACAACAGGCAAAATGGGGGGGGGGGGTGGCAGGACAGTGCAGCATCCCAATGATTCTGTCCTCGGTGTCCTAAACTCAACTTTTCCCTCACCAACACCTTTAAAAGCCGAAGCAGGAGGGGTTGCCGGTAGGGGAGGGCCGAGAGTCTCGTAGGGGCATTAATTACAGTATTAAGCTAACCCTCTGCCTTGCTCTCTCGTAGACTCCCTGGTGCCAAGGCGTCCTCTCGGCCCCCCACACCCGGCCAAAGAACCCCTTGGCCTACCTTGGCACCAGACCTGCAGACAGCGTCATTTAACTGACAGGAAAGAAAAGATAACAAAAAAAGAAACAAAACTTTTGGAAGTGACGCAGTCTCAGGCCCCCAGTACCCTGTTTAACGGTGGGAAGAGTCGAGAGCAAGGAGGTAGACAGCAGATTTGGTCCCCCACAATGAAGGGGGGACCCCCAGTAAGTATGCACTGTCACGAACCACAAAATTGAACTTTTGCAGAATTGGAAGGGGGGGGGAGGGGGGGAGGGGGTTTGTGGGAGGGAGGGAGGGGGTTTTGGACCCCCTCCCCCCCCCTTGATATTTAATTATTCTAAAGAAGCCCTGCCACACACGGGCATGTGCTACTGATTTTCTTCCGCACAATACTTGTGGTACACTTGCCTGTTGTGCGCCCACAAAAACCGCAAGGTTCGGCCACACCACGCATCCTCGGATCCGTTACCACCTCTCCCTTCGGCAAGTCGAGGGGCCACGCAACAATGCGTGGATTGTGAGTCCGTAACCCCAACTCGAGGGGCCACACAACAAGGCGCGGTCCCTAACCTCTGCTCGAGGCGCCACGCAACAAAGCGTGGATTGCGAGTCCCTAACCCCAACTGGGGGGGCCACGCAACAAAGCGTGGATTGTGAGTCCCTAACCCCAACTCAATGGGCCACGCAACAAAGCGTGGATTGTGAGTCCCTAACCCCAACTCGAGGGGCCACACAACAAAGCACGGCCCCTAACCCCAACTCGAGGGGCCACGCAACAAAGCGTGGACTGCGAGTCCCTAACCCCAACTAGGGGGGCCACGCAACAAAGCGTGGATTGTGAGTCCCTAACCCCAACTCAATGGGCCACGCAACAAAGCGTGGATTGTGAGTCCCTAACCCCAACTCAAGGGGCCACGCAACAAAGCACGGCCCCTAACCCCAACTCGAGGGGCCACGCAACAAAGCGTGGACTGCGAGTCCCTAACCCCAACTCGAGGGGCCACGCAACAAAGCATGGATTGTGAGTCCCTAACCCCAACTCAAGGGGCCACGCAACAAAGCGTGGGAGTCAAAAAAAAAGAAGGAAAGAAAGTGGGATCCCCAACAAAGGGGAACAAACTCAGAAGTGGCAGCCTTACCCTTGCCTTCTTGGGGGCCCCAAAAAGGGCGGAAATGCGATGTCACCCCTACATACTCGGGGATGCCCAAACAAAGTGGGACAAAATCAGAAGTGGCTCCCTCACACCTTCCTTCTTGGGGGCCCACTAGTGCACGGAAATGCTACGTCACCTCTGCATTCTCGGGGATCCCGAACAGAAAGGGGGACAAAATCAGAACTGGGTACCTCACCCCTGCCTTCTCGGGAGCCCAAAAAAGGGCGGAAATGCTACGTCGCCCTTGCATTCTGGGGGGTCCCTAGCTAAGGGGACAAAATCAAAAGTGGCTGAATTGGGGGCAAGGACAAAACTTTGGATGTGCAGTCAAAAAGAATACCACAAAAAAAATCGCAGAACTGGTGTGTTTGCGTTGAAAAACACCCTTAAAAACCCCCCCATAGACCATTTTTTAAAAAGGGGGGGGTTCAAACCCCCCCACGCTATCGGATTTCTCAGAACCCCCCCCCCCCGGTGCGATTTTCTGAGGTCTGTCCTGACTAAGCATTTTTTGCCTCCGAAATTTGTAACACCGGAGATTCTGTGGCGAATACTGGTTCAAAAGCAGCCTCTTTGGTTGTTACATCTTTCAAAAAAACTCTCAATGATCAATCTTGGCATGTGCATTCAAAATTTCCCACTGGGCATGCATGTCCGAGTGAGGTAGATCGCCAAGGTCTGGAACATTTAGACACACTGCCAAATGTAATTTATTTGCCCATTCTTTCCGCATGTCAGATTGTTGCTGGTTGATCCATTTCAGCGGTTTGTGCTGGGTGGGCAAATGGGTACTGAGGAAATCAACTGCCTGTGCTGGTGGCGGACCTTCCCATGTTTTTGATCTGTTGTGGATCTTCAAAAGCGCAGCAAATGCGGATGCAAAGCGTTCCACCAATTCCTCCAAAAGCGTCCTTGATGCATCCTGAGATTGTTGAATTAAATCCTCATTTTCTTTCCGTACGTTGTCCATCATGGATTCCATTTTTCTGATGACTTATTTTTCTAGCTTATTGTACCTCTGCTGTGGCGTCTGGTGCTCCTGCTTGAGGTGGTTCAGATCTTCAGTAGCACTTTGCAATTGCAACCCAGAAGATATTCGTCGAAAATGCTCAGGGATTCTCGGCTCATCTTCTTGACTTAGGTCTACCTCTAAGGTATGCAATACACCAATTTTCGATCGTAGAGACTTGTTTTTGTGATCTCTGTCCACCTCCACGAGATCAATCTCCGGCGTTGATGTCTTCAACAATGCCATCGTTGGCGCTGTGATCCATGAGGGTTTCCTCCCAGGGAAGACATCTTCAAAATGTTCGTCAAAAGTGACAGAAATGATCGAATTTTTGAGAGCTTGCTACGCCTTAAGTTTGGTGAGATGTGAAATAGTGCCCTTGCATTTGGCCGCAAATTGCAACTGTGGCGGAGCCGTTTTGTCAGTTGCCCATGCCATGAGAAATTGCACCAATTTGTCATAGTTTGCTCTCGAAACAGTTGCTGTACCATTGAGCAAAGCCTCAGGTAAATGGAACAATTGTTCCTGAATCCGTTTGACACCCATTTTTTGCAATTCCGGCCAAATTGGCTTCAAAGTATTCGGCGGTGCTTTTTCCATTGGGTTAATCACGATGTTCATACATGGACGAGCAGTCGCGCCACACACCATACCATCAGCCTTCATGGGATACGGAAATTCAGCGATTTGACCCTCTCATGTTGACTGGGGGGCGCATCCATGTTCCCTTACTGAAATTCTGCCATATGTTGCGTATAGGAATTGCTCCCCTTTTCCAATCTGTTCGCGCAGCGTGCAGGGCTGTTGGGCCCCCACACCATGTCAAGGTCACTGGCCCAAGGGTCTTTGGAGGGGTGGGGGTGTCGGGGGGGGGGGGGGCTTGGGATGGGAGTGTGCCCAACACTTGTCCTGGCGCCCTGTGCGTGTGGAGGAGGGGGGGGGGGGCGTTTCAGTGGAGTTCTGGACCCCAATGACTGCGTGGAAAGCAACAACAACAAAAGCGGGGGTGGTTGGGGGGGGGGGGGGGGCAGAGAGAGAGGTAAGACCTAATTCAGGTGAGCTAAGTCATGGTGTAGGTGGGGCATTTGGTACCTTACCTTGTTTAACACAGCCACCTGTTAAGGGCTTTTGGGTCGCAACCACTCAAAGGCAGAGAGAAGGGGGGGGCGGGGTACCATGAAGGCTGAAAGAGAATGGGGGTTTTGGCATGACGCCATGGTGTGTTGTTCTCGTTTGCAGCTGGCAGCGCCTACCGGCCGATCGCCATTCGCTGCCTTTCCCTTGGACCCTTTTCCTCCATAGGCGGTGGTGCCCATAGGCCTCTCACCACCCTTGGACCTTCCTCTTCCTCCTTGCCCTAACCTTCCCTCTCCCCTTCCCTTTCCCTTCCCTTGGCCTTTCCCTCCGTAGGCCGTGGTGCCCATCGCCTATCACCACTCCTTCCGTTTCCATTCCCTTGGTCGGTTGTGCCAACGGAGCCCCCGGACTTGCCCTGTTTCACTTCTCCGTGTCGAGTCCACGCAGAGCAAGGCAAATGCCTTCGCCGTTGGCTAGGTGCGTCCAAGCGGCCATCCCAAGCCGGCGGTGAGGTACCTCTCCCCAACAGCGGGTGGTGGGCCCTGGGATGTCCACTTGCGGGGTCTTCTCCCCGACAGGGGCACATAACAACCTTTCACCTCCAAGTTCCCGCGCTCAGTCCTTCCTTTGGCGAGCGCAACACGAACCCCCTACCCTCTCCTTCGTGCCTTTGCTGCGCGTGTTGTGTCCCCTTAGCCATGCATGGCGCGCATGGGTGTGGGTTGTGGCAGGTGTTGTCCGTTGTTGGGTAGGAGCGGGCGGCTCTAGCCCGTGGTGGGTGTTGGGCGGCGCAGTGGGAGCTGTGGGTTGAAGAGCGGGAAATGACGGGTGCTGTGCGGGGGAGTACGACGTAACGGGTGTTGGGGGGTGGGCCAGTTGCCGTGGAGGAGAGAAGGGGGGGGGGGGGGCTTTGAACGTATTTCGGTTTTTTCATGGCATATTTGAAGTCCCAAATGAATTCTGAGAATTTGATTGCACACAATTGGGAGGTTGGAGGGCACAAAAGTGACGGCCATTCACCACAAGTGAAAACAAAGCAGGATGTTCTGGCGGATGCACACATGAACCTCCGAGCACCCCATGGGCCGTGATGTTGTTGTCGGCCACACTTTGTGGGAGGGAGACTCAACGGCTGCTCCCGGTGGGCGCAGGTTTGGGGGCCTGGAGGGAGGTTTGTGCCTCTTGCCAATGGCATGGGAGTGGACAGGGCACACTGTTTTGTGCCTTGGGGGTTGGCTGAGTAAGTGCCGATTGGTACTTCCAGGTGCAGCCACTGGTTTGCGTTTTGAGGAATAGACTGTTTACATTGCTTGCCCCAAGCCACTGGGGGAAAGTATTTTGGGTAGGTGAGAGTGGGACAGGCAGTTGGGAATGTGTGTGTGCGTTGGGGGGGGGGGGGCTCGTTTCGAAAGAGTAGGTGGGGCAGGCTGGGGTGGGCGGCGCCTTTTACTTTTGATGTTGGCGGGCAGGGCCCATATTTTTCGAGCTGCGGGGGGCTGGGTTGGGGGGGCAACAACAATAACAGCAGCAGCAGCAACAACAACGACAACAACACGAACAACAACAACAACAACAACAACAACAACAACAGGAACAACAACAACAACAACAACAACAACAACAACAACACGAACAACAACAACAACAACAACAACAACAACAACAACAACAACAACAACAACAACAACAACAGGAACAACAACAACAACAACAACAACAACAACAACAACAACACGAACAACAACAACAACAACAACAACAACAACAACAACGCTGCTTGCTGGGCTGGTCTTGCATAACAGAAGCGCTTGACCCTTGATAGACCGCCTCTACACCCCTCCCTCAACCAAATCAAACCTTTTCGCCGCGGCCCGTGTTCATAAACCACTGGCCCAGGTCGTCGGCGAGGGAGTCCACGCTGTTGCGCACGTGCGTGAGCATTTGCACGTCCAGTGTCGTGTTGCTCTGCGATGCCGCGGCGATTACCGCACGAGCCTCGGCAATGGCTGAGGACAGGCGGCCGAAAACATCGTCGGCGGCCGTCGCAGGGAGCACGTTGTGGCTGTGGAGCGTGGCCGAAACAGCGTCGTTCAAAACACGCCCGAGCTCTGCAGCCGGGGCTGGAAACGAGAGGGATGCCGTTGCAGCGTTCGCGGCCTGGAGCAGGTCCTCCATGACCAGAGCAACATCGACAGAATCCATGACGGAATGAGATCACTCTGCATACAGAAAACAAAAAATGACAACGGGGAAATTATTGCTGTTGTTATTGTTGGTGTTCGTGTTGTTGCTGCTGCTGCTGCTGCTGCTGCTGCTGCTGCTGCTGCTGTTGCTGCTGTTGTCCTTGTTGTTGTTGCAGCAGCAGCAGCTGTTGCTGCTGCTGCTGTTGTTGTCGTTGTTGTGACTGTTGCTACTGCTGCTGGTGTTGCTGCTGTTGTTGCTGCTGCTTCTGGGGTGGGGGGAAGGGCTTGCCCAGGGAGCAGGCATGGATCTAACTGGGGGCCTCAATTGGTCAGGTGTGGACCCGCCACTTAGCTCCAGCCGCGCCTGCCTCACGACCTTCATCGCCATCTCAGTTCCATGATTGTCCGTGTCACGCAGACAGTGCTTTGCAGTTCGTCCCGTCCCTCGTCCCTGGATGGGGTAAGAGTCGGGCTGCTTCTACAGGGTTCAGGGCATTGTCGCCTTCGGACTGAGTTTGGGGCGTAGCGTTTGTTGTGTCCCACTTTGGCTCCCACCGTCGCACTGGCATGCTCGCTTGCGCTGGCCCCTCTCGGCCACACACCTGTGTTTCCGGGTCACCTGGTCGTGGGGGGTGGGGCGGTCAGAGGTCACCCTTGTGGGCCACTGCCACCGGCCCTGGGCTATTTAGGTCCTTAGGATTTAAAAACCCCAGTGGGTACTGGCTTTTTGGAGGTCAACATACAGCCATACAGAGGGTGGGAAGGCTGGGCGGCGCCGAGGCGCCTGCATGTGTGGTGTGTGTGTTTGCGTGTGCGGTTGTTCCCTGTGCCATGTTCCAGCACTTCTCAGAAGGCGGCCGCTCAAGTGGCAGCGCACCCGGCGTTTGCCGTGAGGGAGGTGGTTCAATTCCCGGGATCGGTGGTCTCCCACCGATCCCTTCGAATACCGGACGGGACCTCCTGTCGACCTGTTCGAGTACAGGTGGCGGCGCGCACTGCTGCAGGTGTGTGTGGTTCCTGCGTGTCACTTTTTGGGGGTTGGGGCAAAACGGACGAGACCTCCACCCGATCCACCGGTACCGGTGGTGGCGCGGGTTGCTGTAGGGGGGGGTGGTTCCCACGACGCCGACTAGAGAGCTCTACGTGCAGGGAACCCGAGAGCACCAGCTCCCGGGTTCGAACCCCCGCACTGGACGACTGAAGACTACCGCTCTCACTACTGGGCCGTGCCGGTCTCTTGCCCTGTTTGGGGTTTGTGACGCTCTTGGAGTCTGAACCTATGGGGGTGTGGGCTTGCGTGCATTATGGCGTGCCAAACAAAGGGCGGCTGGGGTCCGGTGTTCCACACCGTGAGCCCTCCGTGCTGCACGTGGTCGTGGAGGCCGTTGCTGGTGATCTGGGTGCCAGCCAGGCCTCATCACAGCTGCCTGGGGGGGGGTCCCTCCCTACCCACCCCCTCCCCCCCCCCTGTTGTGACGAGGCGTCACGATATGCGTCACAAAAAAACCCGGTCACAGATTGAGCCACGCAGGGTACCAGGAGGCAGGCAGCACACCCCTTCACTTGAAGCATTCAATGCAAACCATTGCATATTCCAGGAAACAGTTTTTTGTCTTTTTTGCTGGTGCACCAGGGTTCTTATCCACTGTCACTGTCACTGTCAGTACCCAGTACTCACAGCTGCACCCACAGCACCCACAGCCAGAGCAATTGCTGCGGCGCGACGGGCTGCACGGCTCCTTTTTTTTTGGCATGCCGCGGCTGAAACACACTGCCAATCACACTGAACACCCACCTTCTTTCGACCCATGACAGAATTATGACAAAGGCTGTCGGAAGGATGCGGCAGACAAATGAGCTGCTGCGAATGTCGTCAGTCTTGAGAGCCTACAGAGAACACAGTGTCAGTTGAAACCGCGTCTCATCTCTCTGTCGCGCATGCAAGCAGAATGTCACAAAAACAGAAAAACACAGGAAGCTCAGGAACACAAAGATGAGCAATCCAGCAACCATCCAGCATGCCCTCGGAAAGTACCACTGCCCTTGGAAAGTACCACAGAGCCTTTTGGGTGTCACAATATTTTCAGAAAAGCTGTTTTCCCACTATGGCCTATTGCATTTTTTGCGACATGTCACAATTCACTACCCCCCCCCCTTGCCCCCCACCCCCACCCCCTGAGTGGCACACAAATTAGATCCATCCCTGCCAGGGAGTCCTTTGAGCCCGTTTTCTAGACGCCCCCCTGGGGTGGCTCCCATGACAGGAACCTGGCCCCTCCCCACCGCAGGGGGGCTCCCATGACAGGAGCCTCAAAATAGCTCCCCTCCCCCCCTCCCCCCTGTCCGCTGATCGTGGTGGTACTTATGTCTGGTTGACTGTGGCTGCATCTCATTCCTTAAAAAATTGTGATGCAGCGCCCCACCTTGGCCTTCTGTTCTCTTCTGTTCTATGTCACTCATCATCTGAGGAATCAGACCAATCAGAATCTGAACCAGAATCCGAACCACATACTGATGGGGGGGGGGGGGGGGGTTAGGAACGTGCGATACTTGGAACGGCGAAATTTGGTGAGGAGAAAATTTGGCACTACTTCTCAAATACCACAGCAAAATTTGGTACAAAATTCCCAGATTGTGGCACAAGAACAAGCATACACCGCGACCGTTGGCTTCTTGATGCTTGCTATCATTTCCTAGGGGCCTCTGAATGCCTGCGGTTGTTTCCTGATACCTTTTGGATGCTTGCTGGGCCGCTGAGATGCAGCTAAAAACATCAGGGAGCGCCGCTGGGGGTAGGGGGCAGGGGAAGCGGAGTCCCGCGGCGTCGAAAGTGCCCTCGGCGGGCTGGCGTGAGGGTGGGCGCTCTCAGGTGCCGGCCTCAAGTCGTTTGCGGCAGTGGGCAGGGGGGAGCACGGGTCAGCATCCCCCCCTCCCTGCTGTGCCGATCCCATACTTGAGGCTTGGGGCGCTACGGGGACCTGGGGCCCCGGGCCTGAGGGCCAGGGGGGGTCGGGCCTCTAACGTCTTGGGGGGCGCGGCGCACCGGCGGGCCGCAGGGGGGCCCGAGTCTGGGAGGGCCTGGGAGGCGGGGCACGCGGGCCGAGCCAGGAGGACAGCGCCGCCGCCCTCCTGTGGCACAAGAACTTGGCGGCCCAGCGAGACCCGAGGCAGCGCCGCCGGGCACCGCGGGCCCGTCGCAAAGCCACCATGCCCCTCGTGTCCGGCACGGTAGCAATGGCTGATGCCCCAGCCCAGGCGCCTGCACCTGGGGCACAAGGGTGCTCCATGCTCCAAGCAGAGCGCGCCCTAAGTGATGTTGCCCACCCCTGGCGGGCAGGTGCGTTGTGGAGCCGCGAGCGGGACGCTCTTGGGCGGCGCCTGGGGGGGCCTCTTGGCGTACGGCAGGAGTGGCGCCCCCCCCTCAAGGGGGCGGGGGTAGTAGACCATGAGGAAACGGTCGCCTAGTGGCGGCCGTATACGGGCCGCCGTCCGCAGGCGCCGGACCCACATGTCCCGGCAGTGAGTTGCCGGGTGCATAAGTTGCAGCATCACCTAGTGGCGAGCCGCGAAGAACGGGCAGGCCGACAGGCCGGCACACACACGGCCCGGAGGGAGCGACATTGTCCCAGGGGGGCTCCACACAGCAAGGTGCCCGCCACCAGGTGGCGCTCGACCAGTCCCGCGGCTTTGCGCAGGACCTGGACCCTTTCCCCCAGCGGAGGGCGCGTGCCCCGCAGGCGGTGATCTGGGGAGGCCGGGAGCGCCCTCCCCACGAAGGCCTCGTAGTCTAGGGCTAGCTCCGCCCACGATACTTCCGCCATCCCCGGCACCCACGCCAGCGCCCATGCCCACCGGACCAAGTCTTGGACAAAATCCTGAGGCCACCGCCAGCCCGGCGGGGCCCCGGGCCGAAGGCGCGGCTGGTTGCGGACCGTGTCCCCCATGAGGGGGCCGACAAAATTGTCCCAGGGGAAGGGGTTGCGGGGCCGCGGTCGCGGCTCGTCCGGGAAAAGGGAGTCCCCTTGGCCCGCTTGGTCCCCATGGCCCGAAGCCATGCGAGCGGCGAGGACCGCCAGGAACATGCGGTACATTCGGCACAGGAACTCTTCCCGGAGCGCCCGCTCCGCCCCCTACGCCAGCCGGACGGGGAAAAGAGCCCCGCCCTAAGCAAGCAGACCAGCGACTGGTCAGGCGGCCCCAGCTGGGGAAGGGCCGCCACCACGTCTCGCAACTAGGGGCTACACGTCTCCCTGGCACGCTCCCACGTGGACCTTGTCCTCATGTGCCGCCCCACAATGGGGGCACGCGGAATTGGTTCGCATGCCGTGGCCGGACACCCGCGCTGCCGTCCACAAGGCCCCCGCCATGAGGCCGCACAGCAGCGACTTCTCTAGCTCTGTTCAAGCGACGCGCACTGCCGCGTGGCAGACCGGGCCACCAAGCCCGTCACCAAGGCCCGTGAAGCTGACTGGGCGCCGCGCCTCCAGTTGGCGCGAGGAGTGGCAGCGGAGGTTGTCCCGTATCCGGTGCTGGATCTGGCGGAGGGGCTCCTGCACAAAGTGCAACGGGCACTCCTGCCCGGGGACGTCCCAGCACCACCAGCCCTCGCGGGGGCTCCACCCCGGGGTGGCCGCCGTTTGGAGCGCGCGCCCCACCAGGCGCATCCCGGTGGGCGGCCGCCCAATTCCCAGATGGCCCGGGTGAAGAACTGGGTGACCCCCGGCCGCCGGGCCACCCGGGCCAGCCAAAGTAGCCGCTCGTACCGCGTGTGCATCACCGGGGATACGCGGTGACCCTTGGACAGGACCGAGAAGACAATCTCTTTGGCCCGGGACAGGCGCGTAGCCCCCCACAAGGCCCACACGACCGCGGTCTCCAGTCCCCGCAGGTCGGGGTCCGTCACCGAGGCGACGGCTACCCCATGGAGCGCCGAGGCGACGGCTACCCCATGGAGCGCCAGCGGGGTGACCAGTGTGCTGATGGCTTGTTCCCGACGGTCATAGGTCGGGAGATTGGGGAGGCGGCGGAGGGCGGCCCGAACCGCTTCCAGGCGTTGGGACAGCACCGGCCCCGTCGTCCTGGAGCCCCTAATGGCGACATCCACGCCAAGTTGGCGGAAGGTGTCCGTCGGCGGGATTGGGGCGCCCCGGAGCAGGACTGGGGCGACCCGTTCCCCCTGAACCCAAGAGCAAGATTTGTCCACGTGCACGTCTTGGCCCGTGACCCATAGCCAGTCCTCGTCTGCATAGCTTGACGACCCCAGCGCGGCGTAGCCGGGACCCGCGTCCGTGAGGGGGAATGGGGCCCCCACGTCCAGGTCGGCCGCCGCCTCCACGTCCGGTGTGCGTGTAGGGCGGCCGTCCGCGCGCATACCTATCGGCGCCAGGAGTCCACCTCCCACTTCCACATCGTGATGAGGACATTCATCAGGATCACTGATGGGGGGCAGCCTTGGAGGATGCCGTTGGTGGCCTGCCACCAGAAGCTGAGGGCCCCGGTGATCTTGAAGGCCCGGCAGAGCTGCTTGTACATGGCCCCAAGGGCACGGCACATGCCCGGGTCCATGCCTAGCTCCAACGCCAGGGCCAACACGACCGCCTAGGGGATGAGATCAAAGCACTTGACGTAGTTGATGCTCATCCCCGCCTCTGCCCACCCCCGGAGGCAACACAGTTCCAAAAGGACCTGTGTCACCGCCGCCCCATCCAGGGTGCTCCTGGCCGGGCGGAAGCCAAAGGCCGCCGGGTGGGCCCAGGACTCCTGCCACGCGATGGCGTCCGCCAGGGGCACACCCACCCACAGCCTATAGACCATTGGACTGTGAGCGGGCGGGTGTTCAGGGGCCCCGGCAGGCCCTCCTTGGGGATGAGGGCAGTGTAGCCGTCGGCCAGGCGGGCCGGCCATCTGCCCAAGCGCTCCACTTCCCGGAGGAGGTCAGCCAGCCAGCCCAGCAGCCTGACGGGGAGGGAGCGAAGTTCGGCCAGGCACCACCCATCCATCCCTAGAGCAGGGGGCTTCATGAGGGAGAGGCCCTTGCGCAGGCGGCAGCCATCCACCGCGACGCAATCATGGGGACCCATCGGACGTGGTGCCCATACCGGCGGAGAAAGGCTGTTGGATCCACTATTACCCCAGTAACAGGAGTTGTACTCATATTTTGTTTTGTGGCTGCAATGTACTGCTCTCCCATCACAGAACTTTTAAATTATAACGGGGCCTTCATAGTGAAGGTTCTGTTCTTTTGCTGCATAGGCCGAGTAGCAGTCCTCCCTCGAACTTTTGAAGCTGCTCTTTCCTGACTTGAGGTTTGCCCAGCTGGCCACGCAGCAATCACCATGGCGGAGAACACCCTGTCCTTTGACGACTACTTGGGAGGAGACGTCCGATGTGAGTTCAAGCAGGGCTCGGATGCGCGGACGTGGGCCCGCAAGCGGCTGGCCCTGACAAAGGAGATCAAGGGTCTGGACCATGGCGGCAAGGCCTGGATACGTGATTTTGCAGCCTCTGTCTCGTTCACGGGTGCCCAGGACGATTTCATTGACAGGATCGTGGGCTACATGCTTCTGGAGGACGTCACGCTGGACATGGGAGCCAGGGCCTTTCGCAGGGCCGCGCCGCCGACCCCAGCCCCGCAGCAGCCGCCCCAGGTCGACCCTTCCATCCTGAAACTGCTGGAGGATCAAGGGAAGCTTATCGAGTCGCTGGCGAGTAAGGTCTAAGGAGCAACTGCAGATCCCGGGCCTGTCGCTGAAAGTCCTCCACGAGATCAATGCTGCCACGAACCACCCGCAATGGATCAATCGGGCCCTGTTTCTCTTGGCGAGTTTTCTCCGGTTTGAGACACCCCCACCGGCGGCTTTGATCATGATCCCGAAAATGACGGACGAGGCCATGAAGGCCATCCACCTCGGCCTCTCCGACGCCGACAAGCAGGACGACACGACTTGGCAAAACCGCAGGCCAGCTGGAGAAGACGTAGATATGGAGGCTTCGGACCCGGATCACCTGCAGTGTCGGCTTCAATGTCTGGTGGAGGGGCTGTGGTCCCTGGTTTACTCGTCCGCCAACACGTACAAGCAGCGATACGAGGGGAAATCCGGATCGTCTTCCTCTTCAGGGCCGCAGTCGGGAGATGATATCCGCCTTGAGCCTGGGCTGAGCGAGGCGGGGATGCGGCTGAAGAAGGTCATGCGGCGGCGCTTTAAGTACATTGATGGAGCCGAATTCTTCGAGATCCAGAAGGAGGAGTGGGTTAACACGACGGAAGACCCTGTGGGCCCCTGCAAGACGTGCCGCGCCAAGGGGGAGATGGTCCGCCACTGGATCTGGCGCTACCCGTTTCTGGAGTGACGGAATTCCCTGGGGTGTGCTGCGCCTGCTTCAGCGGAGGCAGCGTCGAGATCTGGGGAAGTTCGCAGGCGAGTGGGCCCACTGGCTTCGGAAAAAGTTCCCTGGACGAGAGGTCCTGGTCCCATCCTCGGCGATCCTAGAGGAGGGCATGGCCCGCCTGCTCCACGGCAGCCCCTACGCCGCCTACCGTTGGCATTCCTGGCGCAGGGCAGGGGCCTCCTTCCTTCGCTTCCTCGGCCTGCCGTGGCGGTACCTCTGCTGGTGGGGCAGGTGGGCGGGGGTGCGGATGGCACACTTCTACGCGGCGGCACCGGACGACTTCGTCTTCCACCACCACCTCCGACTCCCTTGGCCCACCAGCTCGGGCGTCCGGTGGCTGGACACCTCCGTCCGCGAGTTTTGGCCTGAGTCGCTGCTGGCCCTTTGCTCTGACGACGAGAAGCCGGCCCGCCTGCCGGCCACCGGAGCCAAGAGAACGCGGGGGGAGGAGTTCCGAGAAGAGGCGGACGACTCCGGGGACGTAGTACAGCCTCCATCAAAGTCCGACAAGCCATCGTCCTCAGCTAAGCCCTCCCGGCTGCGGGCACGCAACCCCCCAAAACCCAAGCCCCCGCGCCACCCTTCCCATTGGCACTCCCCCCCGTCGGCATCACCGCCCTCCCGTTTGCGGGCCCCCGGCTCCCCGAAACCCCCAGCTCAGAGCAGCACCTCTTCGGGGCGCTCCCGCCTCTCGGAACCGCCCCCTGCCCTCCCCCCCCCCCCAGCCCCGCCCCTGCCCCGCTGCCCCCCAGGACAGTCGTCACGGGAGTTTCTGCCGCATCCAAATTCCGCGGTCGAACCAGGCAGCCCCCCCCCCCCCCCCAGCCGCCATCGTGCGTGGGAACGGGGGGGGGTCCAAGCCACTGCGCCCTCGGCGTGTCGGAAGACACGGTCAACTCGCTGCTGAACTCCCCCCGAGGCCAGCTCTGGCTGGATCACGTTGGCGCAGGCTTGCGCGTGGCCCCAAGGGACAGGGGTCTGGTGAGGGCGCGGATTCGGCTATTGTTGTTGAGGGGTAACTCTGTCGCAGCGGACCTTGGGGTGCTTGATTTCGTTCCGGCAGTTCTCTTGGCTCTAGACGCATTAATTCCCGAGGTGTGGGCGGCTGTTTTCCGTGAGTCTACCTCCCCGAAACCGATTTTGGTGGGTCTTTCACTGGAGGTTTTGGACAGGGGGATCGGCGATATAGGTCATATAAATATACCGAGTTTCATCTGGCATGCCGTGGCCCCGGATGACACACTCGAGATTGCCGGCCGGCATCTGCGCAACGTCAGAAGTATTTCTTCTGAGGGCCTGGTGATGGCACGGGCTCTGGTTCGAGACGGGGTGCTGGCTCCCTGCCATACCGACCTTCCCCCCAATGGCTGGCTGTTCCCCGTCCCGAAGAATTCTGAAAAAGCCTCTATGATAGTTCATTTAGTTGAGTTTAACAAGCAGCACTCCAGCAAGCCCCCGTCCTTTTCTCTGCCTGTGGTTGAAGACCTTGCGTCCCTGATCCAATTGCATTTCATGCACGAGTCGCGGGGTTTTTTCGACCTGCCCCCTGGTGCGGACGCGTACCTGAACGATCCCTTTTTGCGCGCCTTGCGCAGCCTTAAGCTGTCAGCATCGCCTGGTGATAAACTGCTGGCTTGCCATGTCGACTTGAAAAATGCGTTTTGGTCCCTGCGATTGCCTGTGGAGTTCCGGCAGACTTTCCGCGTGTCAATAGATGGTCAGTCTTACGCCTTCAACTGCCTTCCCTTCGGTTGGCAATTTTCTCCTGTGCTGTGCCAGACGGTGCTGGGGTACCTCCTGCAGAAGTTACATTTTGTCTCTGTCTTGGTTCTTCATTACCTTGACGATTTTCTGGTGATAGGTTTTGGTGCGGGCAATGTGCGCTCTGCGGCACGTCGTCTGGTGGATCTGCTGAGTGAGGAGGGGGCCATCATCAGCCCCAAGAGCATTTTAGACCCGTTCTCGTCCATAACTTGGCTGGGGAAGAGACTGGTGCTTTCGGGGCCCAACAGGGGAGTTTTCGTCCTTCAGGATCAGTGGGTGGTTCTGGTGGGCCTGTGGCTTGGAATCGCTTTGTTGCCCCTGTCCCGGAAGTTCGCGCGTAGGGTAATTGGGCGCCTTTCCTGGGCCCTTCGCCCCCAGGTGGGTGTTTGCCCCTTTCTGGCTGGATGGTGGTCACACGTGGCATGGGGGCTTACTTTCCTGCCCTCGACCCCCCTCAAGCTGGTCTTCAGCGCTCTCCACTGCTTGGTTATGGCGCGACGCGGGTGGTCCCCCCGCCCCATTCTTCCTCCGTCGCAATCGGGCGGGGGCCTGCTTTTCATAGTATGCACGAAGTCGCCCCCCCCTACCTCCCCCCCCTACCTACCCCCCCCCCTACCCCCCCCCCCCCCCCCCTACCTCCCCCCCCCCCCCCTACCTTCGGCTCGCTTCGCTCGACAGACGGCTCGCTTCGCTCGACGCGTGAGCCAGCCCCCGCACCCCCCTTAAATAACAAGACTCCTGCGGTGGCCACAGACCGCCTTTTGTGTGCACCGCCTTGTGTGTGCACCGCCTTCTGTGTGTACCGCCTTGCCTGTGGCCCCTTAAATAACAAGACTCCTGCGGTGGCTACAGACCGCCTTTTGTGTGTTCCGCCTTGTGTGTGCACCGCCTTCTGTGTGTACCGCCTTGCCTGTGGCCCCTTAAATAACAAGACTCCTGCGGTGGCTACAGACCGCCTTTTGTGTGTTCCGCCTTGTGTGTGCACCGCCTTCTGTGTGTACCGCCTTGCCTTTGGCCCCTTAAATAACAAGACTCCTGCGGTGGCTACAGACCGCCTTTTGTGTGTTCCGCCTTGTGTGTGCACCGCCTTCTGTGTGTACCGCCTTGCCTTTGGCCCCTTAAATAACAAGACTCCTGCGGTGGCTACAGACCGCCTTTTTGGGTGTTCCGCCTTTTGTGTGTTCCGCCTTGTGTGTGCACCGCCTTCTGTGTGTACCGCCTTGCCTGTGGCCCCTTAAATAACAAGACTCCTGCGGCGGCTACAGACCGCCTTTTGTGTGCTCCGCCTTGTGTGTGCACCGCCTTCTGTGTGCACCGCCTTGCCTGTGGCCCCTTAAATAACAAGACTCCTGCGGTGGCCACAGGCCGCCTTTTGTGTGTTCCGCCTTGTGTGTGCACCGCCTTCCCCCCCCATACCCCCCCCCTACCTTCTCGACCCCCCCCCTACCTCCCCCCCCTACCCCCCCCTACCTCCCCCCCCTACCCCCCCCCCTACCCCCCCCCACCCCCCCCCCACCCCCCCCTACCCCCCCCCCCCTACCCCCCCCCAACCCCCCCCTACCCCCCCCCTACCTCCAAGGTAGGGGGGGGCGACTTCGTGCGATATATGTTTGTGGATGCCGCCTTCGACCAAGACCGATTTAAAGTGGGAGTGTGGGGTCCAGGGCTGGGAGGGAGGGTTTTTCACTGCCCCCCGGATGTCGCCACGCAGCAGGAGGCAGAGCTGGACTCTCTGGTTCAGGGCCTGAGACTTATTGTCAACGTGGGCTGGCCAGTTTTCCGCCTCGTCGGCGACAATGAATCTGCGGTAGGACAAATGTCAAGCATGCGCGCCAAATCAGGGCTTTATAGACATAATCGGAATTTACGCCGGGCTTTTTATCTTTTGCAGAGGGCGCCATCATCTGTTTTTATTGAATGGGTGCCCGGGGATTTAAATCCTGCTGATTGCTTCTCCCGTGTTGACAGCGACTTTGCGGGTCATTTGCCTGCTGCGGGGGCCGCAGCTTGGGATCGTTTCAAGGCGCTTCAGGCTTTCCCTTCCCTGCCCCGCCCCGTGTGGCTGCTCAACTTCCCTAAGGGTCGCGGGGCTGCTGCCTCTCAGATCGCGTCTTGCCCAGTCGGGGCCGCATCGTAATCTCCTAGGTCGACTGTCTTCACGGCAGACCACAGTCGTCCCTTGCGCTGCAGGATCCAGCATGAACAAAAGAGCGCGCACCTGGAGTCATATGGCCTGAATTTGTTTTGTTTTGCTTGTACAACCACTGTTACCCCAGTAACAGGAGTTGTACTCATATTTTGTTTTGTGGCTGCAATGTACTGCTCTCCCATCACAGAACTTTTAAATTATAACGGGGCCCACCCTCCCACCCAATGGGGGCACCCCGCCCACCCACCAAGAACTGCTACTCGAGTTTCTATGGAGGCACTTGCCTCTTATGTCACTGCGGTGCTGCGCACCTGGAGTCATATGGCCTGAATTTGTTTTGTTTTGCTTGTACAACCGGCTCGCGGTCCACCGCGCATACTTGCGGTTCACCGCGCATACTTGCGGTTTATCTGCCGCTAGGCTTTCTGCAAGAGGCTGTCCATCTCCACCAGATTGGCTGTGGCAGTGCCATCCGGCCTGAAGAGGAAGGTGACCGGCGGGGCACAGGAATCGTCGTTGAGCCACCGTTACACCGCCCCCTGGTCGGAGGTCCAAGCCTCATCCAGCTAGGCTGAAAAACACACAAAGAGGGTCTAAAACATGCTTTACATAGTGGGCGTTTTCGCACAGCGCGCGCACAGCGCCAATTATTACAGTGATTATCCAGGTAACAACCCTGAAAACCACCCACCTGCGGAATCATGCACAATCAATTCAAAACTCAAAAATTCAAACATCTGATGCTTGCCATGGGTCCCAGGGACCTAAATTCTGCCCCCTGTAGCCCCGTCCACGGTAGCAGCCATTCAATGACGTCCTTTCAATCTTCTGAACTTACCGAACTCCCGGTGGTGGAGAACAGCCAACTTTTCGCACAGCGCGTGCACAGCGCGCACACAGCACACGGTACGCCCCCATAGGATATTTCATCATTGTGAATGGTCCGCATATCAAAAAATTTTTGAAAATGTTCGGTTTTTGAGCTGTTGAGGGTGGAAAACTACTGATGCATTTTGTGCACACACCAAATGCCATTGAACAACCAACAAACAGCAATTTTGAGGCTTTTGGGGGCCCCTGGCTCAGCTACTATGTGTGTCCCTATGGGTGCTCAAGTACTGTATTGTCACCAAATGATCACCCAAACCCATCCCAGGGGCAACGGAAAGGTTTCGGAAAAGGTCAAATTTGGAGGAAAAAAATTCAGGTGTCACTAAATAGCCAAAGCAAGAACAATTTGGGGGCTTTGGGGGGGGGGGGGGCATGGCTCAAGCTACATGGGCCCAACAGCCACTACACCCCCATGGGTGCTCAAAGTACCCGTATTGTCACCAAATCATCACCCAAACCCATCCCAGGGGCGACCAAAGGGTTTCAGAAAAAGTTGAATTTTAAATTTTGAAAATTCTATTGCCTTCGGCAAGTCCACCTCGCAGTGAATCTACCCCAAGCAACACACACCCAAGATAGGGTAAAAGCTCCATAAATATGGGCTAAAACATGCTTTACATATCTTGATTGGTCATTTTAGGTGATCACGGTATCAAAAAAATAATTTCCGGAAACTTTGATTTTTGAGTTGCCCAAGGTGAAAAACTCCATATGCGAGTTGTGTACCAATCCCTTGGGTGCCCCCCCCCCCCCCCCCGCACGCCCAATACCCAAATAGGGTGAAAAACGAATCAATGTGGCCTAAAACATGCTTTACATACCTTGGCTGGTCATTTTAGGTGATCACCGTATCAAAAAATAAGCTTCGAAAACTTCGATTTTTGAGCTGCCCAGGGTGAAAAACTGCACAAGCAGGTTATTGGGAGCCCCCCCCCCCCCCGCGCCCAATAACCAAATTGGGTGAAAAACACATCAATGCGGCCTAAAGCATGCTTTACATACCTTGGATGGTCATTTTAGGTGATCACGGTATCAAAAAAAATAACTTTCGAAAACTTCGATTTTTGAGCTGCCCAGGGTGAAAAACTGCATTAGCATGCATTAGCAGGTTCCTGTACCAATCCCTTGGGAGCCCCCCCCCCACCCCCCGCGCCCAATACCCAAACAAGGTGAAAAACACATAAATACGGCCTAAAACATGCTTCACATACCTTGGATAGTCATATTAGGTGATCACAACATCAAAAAAAAATAAGCTTTGGAAACTTCGATTTTTGAGCTGCCCTGGGTGAAAAACTACATAAGCAGGTTGTGTGCACCGGCCCATTCACTAAGCCATTATTGGTGGAAACAGTCATTTCGCGTCTTTGGCATGGGTTCAACCGGCCCTCGGCAAGGCTAGAGACTGCAAAAAACGTCCTTTCGTATCCTAGTAGGCATGTACTGTCACAACATCCCCACTCACACCCCTAAGAGTGGGTACCACGGGGTCACCGAGGTCGCAAAAACTGCCAACATAGCAAAAATGGCTGGAAAGTGCATAACCAGTGTAAGCGCTCGTCCCACTCCGCCCCATACAAACCCCATGGAGTCGGGTCCCGGAACACTTTTTCGAAAAAAACCAAAAGATTCATGATTTTCGACCGAAAAAAGGGGGGGGTCAATTTTTTGACCCCCCCCAAGCCGCCCCCCGCACCTCCCTCGAAAGCTCCAAAAAGTGGGTTTCAAGTGGGGGGATGTGGGGGGGTCCGGACCAAAAACTCATCGGGGGATGCGTTTATTGGACAAAATAATGATTTTACATTTTAAACTAACAATTCAGCCTCTTGGGGTAGCCTACGCAAATAGCGCCAAAAAGGCCCAAAATGGGGGAGTATGTGGCGTTTTCCCCGAAATACGCCTGCCTGGCTTTGATCTAACAACCTCTGCAAGGGGATTTTCAGGTGCCACTGAACAGCCTAACTAGCGTGAAAACGGCCTCCCTGGCAAGGGGCCATATGGTGGGGGCCGACGGGGGTTACCCAGAGTTGGACCCAGGACTCCCGCCATGGGTTTGGGGGTCCATACACAAGAAAAAAGTTCTTTAGGACCCAGGTCTGAATCGACACACAACAGCCGCAATACGCCAAGAAGTTTTGGACCCCCCCCCCCGGCCCCCAAAAAGCAGTACCCGGGTATGGGGGGTAGGGGTGTCGAAAATCGAAAAAATTCACTTGGGTATCATTTTCTCTCCCAAAATGATGATTTTACAATGGGTTAAACATCCGTTGCCATACCTTGGGGTATCCTACGCGAATGACCCCCAAAAAGGGGGGGGATCTATGGCCTGCGCTTGATCTAACAACCCTCTTCGAGGTGATTTTGCCATTTTAAATTTCGCCTATTCCGAAAAGCCTCCCCCTGCGTAGGGCCTTGACGGTGACAAGTCTATTTCTTGTCTAGTTTCAGACAGGTATTTGCTTCGTTGTGTTGCTCTTCTAAGCAAGCCCAGATCCAGTTGGACTGTCCCAGGGTAACTGTTTGGGGATTTTAATTGGGTCCAAGTTCTTCCCGCTCACAATGATAAGCACTATCCTTTCACGAGCCGACTACTTGGCGCTCACAGTCTCCATTGCATGTTGGAACAAAGCAACACATTGCCAATCGCAGCAACCACGCGCGTGCAGATCCTGCCATTTTGGCTACTTTGGGGGGGTTTGAAAACCCCAAGGCCTTTTTTTTTTTTTGCAAAAAGTGGCACTACAATTGGTCTCGTTGAAAAGCTAGTAGCTTTTACCAAAGGGTGAAAACATTCTGCTGCAACCCATGCAATATGATGACAGGGACGCTTTGGCCTAAGGGGTAGATATTCAGGCGCGGGCCCCTCCACTCTAGGCCCTCACTCCCACTGCTTGTGGCTTTCTTGTGCCCAGACATATCACCATCTTGGTCATACCAAAGGAAGGCGTGCTGTGTATGTGGCAGTGTGCCTGGTGCAGCGCAAGCAGCGAGCAATAAGACAGATGATGCAGTTGGCCCACCAAGGACCCGAATTGTTTGGAAATTGTGGCCGTGTGCGATGACATGGCATAGTATGTTGCCAACCATGGCACCCAAGAGCTCAGAATGTTTCGTGGCGTTACGTGAAATGGGGCAAACAAAGGCAGTGTAGTGCATTGCAGTGCTGTGTAGTGCAGTCAATTGCAATGATGTATTGTGTTGAGGTCAATTCATTAGTCTTTGCACTAGAAACACAAGCACTGCTTTGGCCTTTGTGCTGATACCAATTGTAATCGCTTAAGGGGGGGGGGGGAGGTTCTTTTGCCTCAAGAAACACTGAATTTGGACCTTCTGAACTCCGTTATGCTACGGCCAATGTATTCTCTTGAAAAGGGGGGGATGGGGGTTCTTTTGTCCAAAAAACACTAAATTTAAACCTTCCGAAAAAAAGGGGGGGGGGGTGCCAAAACTAGCATCACATCCAAAGTCCGAGATCTGGGGCGCCCTGATCCTGACCCGGTTCCAACAGCGCATGCACACTGCACAAATGCCAAGACATCTACGAAAAGATAAGGGCGTCACGGGGAATGGGTCCTGGCTCCACGCCTCGAAACACATGTAGCAGCACGAACATGAAACGCACAATATTGGATGAGGCCGTTCAATGAAGGGAACCCAAGTGGATGGCATGCCCAAAAGGGGAGCACAGCCCGTGGTTTGTGTGTGTAAACACACTTGCAGGATAATGGTGAGGGTGCAGCAGCAGAAATATGCAGCGATGTGGATACAAGCCCCTTAAATTTGAGAGGCAGTTGCACACAGGCAAAGACACATTCACAAAAAAGTACACAGGAACACCGCAGGAAATACAACAGACAAGCAAACAGGGACACACAGGAAGACACAAGCACACATAATCAGCCATCCACACGCTTGCACCACACAGCGTCAAAGTGTATGGCGGTGAAACCAGAAAGCGAGCACTGTTTGGTCTTGTATGGCTTGATGTTGCAATATACAATGCATCTTCTATTTTCTGATATGCAATTAGTGCACGCCACCAATGCCATGGCTTAGAAACCACCAACCGGGTTCCGCATGCATGCATCCTTCCTTGAGTGCGAGGTTGACCAACGAGAGTCATACGCATCCTGCCTGGAGTGCAAGGTTGTCAATGGCATGTCACGACAGCACCCCAACGTACAACTGTACTCTAATCGTCAGTTCCACGAATCAAGCTGCACATATCTCAGTCAGGATGGCTTCTGAAAACTCTGATTGGACCACAAATGCCTTGAACAAATTGTACAAAACCCAGGTAGTTTAGGTGGCTGAGATGCCAGCCTCACAGCCTGCAAAAGAGCTATGCTTGAACTCTCGCCTGAAGAAGGATGCGGATACGGTCGCAGGCTTGGGGATGATGGTGCGGTGACCATGAGGAACAAAGCATAATAAAAGCGACGAACCCACACAGAAATTGAGACCTCCCAACCTGCCGGAAGACGGCCGAGAAGCGTCGGTGCACACGTACAAGCAACGCTCTTGCTCACTCATTTCACGCCCAACTGTTCAATGTGCATTATGAACATAGACATTTGGCTGCTCAACACAAATACGTACAAGAGCGGCCTGGCGCACCAAGAACTGGAAAATGCAAGTAGCCAGTTGGCTATGTGTGATGCTGCATAATGCTGTGACGCTTGCACAAACGCAAAGGGGTCAGATGGAATACGCCAACAACTGTCAGGCACAGGTATAGGTCGCCACCCTTGCCCAAGTTAGTGCTTACTCAACGCAACCGCAGAGCTCCGGCAACGGGCCAAAGGTCGTACTGGGATCACTGCAGGCATGATACAACGCATGGTGACTCCAATCCAGCTGACATTGGTATCGGGCAACTTCATGACGTCAGACACATCATCAACGACTATGTCTCTGCATCTGCCTCCATGGATTCTTTTCCTACACCATCTGCTGGTGCAATGCATTTGCCAGCAGGGAGCTCAGACGTCGCCGCAACAGGATCACTTTCTTCTGCCCTTCTTAAATGGTATGATCTGCAAAATGGCAAAGAGCAAGAACAAGATGTTGGTCGGGCTGAGAGAAGCAAGGAACTGCTGTGCCATACTCAGGTCGTCCTAATCGAACCGTCGGCGATGTCACCTGTGGAACATGTTGATATTTATGGTGCTCTTCCGATGGGCAAGAGACGCAGTTCAATGATCCTCCACCGACTAGAAAACCGGCTCTTTTCACTGATGAACCGCGGAGTTTCGACCGCACCTCCAGCGTATGCCCCGGATCGACAAACCTTCAATCCCAATATTGTGAATGAGTTTCTGTCTGGGGCCCTGTTTGGTATCCATGGAGGCACCTCATGCATCCACGTGGAATGAGCTTGTCTTCCTTCACCCATTCCTGCTACAGTCGGGCATGAAACCCCCAGCTCCGTGGTTGTGGGGAAGGGACGCAACCTCACAGGACCAGCAGAGGTGGTATGGTCCTCATGGCTGCTAGAGACTGAGTCGGAGCCGTCGACCAGAAGTGGGGCGTTGCTCATATCTCTTCGTAAAGAAGTACCAATGCAGCAACAGCCTGACAACAGCACGTGGCAGGGGGTCGGACGGGTAGGGCGGAACCGAATAGGCAGTCCCAGGCGAAATCGCCTCCTCTTCCCACTCTTCCACCATGGGTGCTACTGCTCCTCTTCTGCATCATCCCTCTTCATCTCTCTCCTCCTGCTTCCCCAACTCTCCTGTCACTCCCCCTCCTTCTGCCTTTCCTCCTCGCACTCCAGTGCGGTTTTTTTTTTTTTGCAAAAGACACGCTCTGGTCTGACGCATTGTTGGTCCATAGGAAAGCGTTCTCAGCAAATGTATCTCCAACACACACTATCCCGGGGTCTGGCCTCAAAAGGTCAGGTGTGGACCCGCCACTGAGCTCCAGCTGCGCCTTCACACAGCCTTCATAGCCTCATCAGTTCCAAGTGCTTGGCCTGGGTGTTCACTGATTGTTTGCACAGTGCAGTCACTTCCTCCCTGAACAGGGTAAGAGAAATGCTTTGTGTATCACCCTGGTGGTTCCTTGACGTTTATTCTCCTGCATCTGGTCATGGGTTAGTGGGTGTGGCATTCATGTGGTGCCTCATGTTGTGTGCCTGTGCTGCCGCTCGTGGTCGTGCTTGCTCTGCGGCTGGCCCCATTCAGCCATACGATCTGTGGGATCACTTGACACTAGTATATGGGTGGGGTTGTGGGTTAAAATTAGAGGTCGATCAAGCGGGCCTGCCACAGGCCATGGCTTTATTTTGGGTACTTAGGTTTGAAAAAACCCAGTGGGTAATGGCTGTGTGGAGTTAGGGACATTCAGACATTCCAGACATTTCTGTGGGGGTGGCATTGGGGGTCGGGGGTGGCACATCTCGAGCTTTCAGTAATGCATGAGATGGTGGATGCGGCATTAGTTGACCCCAGGCTGTCCGGTGTGTCACTGCCATATTGCTGGGGGGAGAGTGCCATTGCCACCAAGTTCAGTGAGGACAGGAGGCTCAGCGAAGCTCTGGGCGTCAATGGCGTGGGGGTTGGGGGGGAACAGAAGGTTGTGTGGTTGGGACCCAGCACTGTGGGCGTGATTGCGCTCCTTGCCCGTTCCGTGCATGGCGTCAGCGGGAAAAGGGCCGGCATCCTGGTCTTGATGGGCAGAGCTGGTGGGCTTGAAGCGTGGTGGGGTCGGCGAGGCCAACTTCATACGTTTGTGTTGTTGTGTGGGTGTTTGGGATTCCATGTCTGGGACATCTCAGGGGCCTCAGTCCTCACTCAGCGGCCGAGGGGGGCGCAGTGTGCCTGCTGGTGGGCGGTGGGACGTGATGGGGGTCTGTGGCTGGCCGGGTGGGGGGGGGTTCCGGTGCGTCCGCCACAGGTTCACAGTGCAGGATCTCCATGGAAGGTTGGGGGGAGGGGGTCCACCGGGTCCGACTCTGTCCCGGGGATTTTCTTGAAACTTGTCCCTGCAACAGGGGGGATTTTTGCCGCCCTTCAGCCGCCAGGCAGTCTGCCTGTTCGATTCCTCGGATACCTACGTGGGAGGGGGTATGCAGCCATTGGACCTTTGCTCCAAGCACATCAAGGAGATCCAATATTTGTACCCAAATGTCCACATGTCGTGCAGGGCCTGACTGGGTTTGCCACTTGTGGCGCCTCCATTTCTGCGCCTGACCCAGCACACCATGGACCACGTATGTGGAGTCGGCATGGTCTGGAGGGGGTCCGGCTGTCCAGTTTGGGGAGGAGGGGGGGGACAGGCTGGGCAAGGGTCCGGCTGGGTTGGGGTGGCGGGGGCTGGTTGGGATGGCACAGAGACCGTTCATCACATAATCCTGTTTCACCACGCATCCTTTGTACAACTTGTGCATTGTTCTTACCACAGACAGGACCAACAGCAAAACCAGCCACAAAGGAGCGGGCTTGCACCCGCGATGGAGACCATTTCCTCTTGTTAGAAGACATGCAGTTGCCAGCAACCGGCGGCGTCTGCCTTTCAAAATGGTAAACACAAAAAAATGGGGGGCGCAATGTGGTGCGGGTGTTCCATCTGCTTTATGATGGACTGTCGCAGTGGGGCTTACCGAAACTAAAGCACCACCGAGTCAACAGGCAATATGAGGATGGTGTGACTGTGAAACAAACCAGAAAACACACAGGCGCGGGCGTGCGCACACAAATGAAATGTGGTGTGCCCCACCGTCACGGCCTTGCCGACGAAACAACAACACGACACAAATGCCTTGCTCTTCCAGATGCCCTCCTCCCCCTCACTGCTCCGTGTGCTCCCCTCTTTTCCCTCCATCCCCCCAACAAACAAGTACACTTTCTCCAGCGCAGCATCCGGGACACAAACGCACAGCACAGGCCTTGCAGCTTGAGAATTATCAAACACATCAAGCGGAACGAGTTGATGCCGCCTAAGCAAAAGGATTTGCGGAGCTGGGCTCTGGGGGTTCGGCAATTCATGAGTGATGCCGTTGGGCTGCATTCTGTGTGGCGCTCCGCACATTTGGTCATGCGGGGGTCGAAAAATGGACAGCAGACTCTGCGTGGGGGTTGGGTCAACATCGCCTGGAATGCAGGGAAGATGTGCTGTGAAGGGGACTGCAGCATTGTAGAGCGAAGCGAGTGGTCTGCGAAAGGCATTTTCCTGTGTGCCATTGTCCTCTGGATCTCCAGGGATGCAGGTGGGCAGACTGCTTACGACCGAGGTCCTCCAGTCATCAGCTCCGTCTACCCCTCCCACCATCACCGCCTTTCCAGGGAGGGCTCCAAGGGCCGACCTGTTGTTTGGGACTAAAGATAGCATATTGTGCCCATCTCATTGGCTCACATTGGCTCTCACTGACTCGCACCACAGACCTAAAGTGGAACTGAGTGAGCATCCGATGACCACTGATTCCCACACGTGCATTTGTAGTGCCAAAGCTGTGTAAAGAAACTCGTCGCCCGAGACCCTTGTCTCGGCACTCAAACTTAGGAAACTAGCGGGTAACCCTTCAAGCCCCTTCTCCAGACCCTCCGCCTCATTTGGGGAGGAGGGTTCCGACCCCCCAGCCCCCCTACGCACACACGCTGTCAATTTTTGGCCAGCCCAGCGCGCAAACTTGACCCTGTGCCATTACCGTGTGGTGGGGGTATTGGGGGGCTGTGGGGGTGGCAGGTGGCGGAAATGCAATTTGAGCTAGAAATGGCAGTGTTCCGTGGGACCTGTGGCCTTGGGAAAAGGAGCCTGCGGGTCCTGCGCACACCTGCGACAAAGAACAGGGACTTGAGAAACACATCCGCAAAGCCAGGGTACGTGGAATGCAGCTGCAGGATCACCCCCGCAAACACCGTGTTTAGGGACATCCATCCCAAAAGCACAATGGACCGAAAATAACGGAAAGACTCCGTTCGGGAGTTCAGTGCGGCCGTCTCCAGACCTGCAGAAGGACAACACCCATTGTCTCAACGGGATGCACAATGGTGCTGGTGCTGGTGCTGGCGCTGGTGCTGGTGCTGGTGCTGGTGCCCCTGGCACTGGTGGCATATGGGTATCCCGCGACAGTGTGGCCCATCATTTCAAACCCACTTTTCACCACGTCTGTGGCAAAGCCGATTCCATTTAAATCGATTCGCGGTCAAAACATAACGTAACATCTTCGCGCGCTGCGACATGCGCAGGCGGTACCGAAATCAGGTCTGGCCACTAAGCCGGGCTGGTAGAGGGTGAGAGATTTTCAATCATGAGTGACAGCATCGTTTGCCGGCCCACCAGCATCGGCACCAGCGCCAGCACCAGAACCAGCGGAAGCACGACCAGCAACAGCACGCCAAATGGTGTTGCCCCCTGCGTATACCCTTTTTGGTGCCAATATGGCCTCAGCACCCCTCAACCTCATGGCACGTGGCTGCAAGTGTCGTGGGCAAACCGAGCCCCAACCCCTCAAATACCAAAGACATGGAGCATGAATTACACTACGCAGTACTGCAGCCATGCAATCTGGCCTCTAGTGACCAGCGCTTTGCCTGCCGGATGCGCCAAGGTTCCCGCTGCCCCGGCGGAGAGGTGCCCCCAGGTGTGCAACGCACTGTGCCCATTCGTCATGCACTCGGCTGTGGAGCGGCAGCACCTTTTGTACCCCATGAAATGTCATGAATATTGGCAAAAGCACGAAAGGGGAGCACGATGATGAACAGTGGCACCAGCAGAATGTAAAATGGCATAGCGCACAGAACAATCGGCGCATCGGAGACCGCGTGGATGAGCGCCCCCACCGGGTACAGCCCGAAAAGGATGCCCGCAGCAATCCAGATCATCGGGGAATTGGCCGTAAACACGAAAAACAAACCAAAAGTCACCATCACGACCTGTATTCCGCGGCACATAATGTGACAGGTACCAAGCACTTATACCAGCATCTGAGCGGAAAAAGCATACCCCTATCACTTCAGAAACACAGCAGGCGACCTCAGCCAAGTGGGAACGTGCGGTGTCAACTACCTCGTTGTATGCCAGGGGCTTCAACCCAGCTGCAACAGCATCGACCCCCACTGGCCCGCAACGCACATGCTAGAGCCGGCAGTCTGCTGGTAGGACGTGAGGTGGGTAGAATTCAGATTGCTTATGAATTCAAAGCCATCCTTTTGGCAGATAGTCTTTGGTAACCATCAGGAACAAACAGCAGTAGGGAAAGTGTAATGGAGACAAGATCAAGAAAAATACCGATGGTGGCGGTTAAAAAGATTCAACGTGTTTCGGTCCACATCACCCAGATGCTGGGTTGCCAAGGCAATTTGCTGCCCAAAGATGAATCCCACCCAGAGAAGCATGCAGTGCAGCTGTGAATGGAGGCACACAGCGTTCACATTGGCTGATGCAGTAGAAGGCGAGGCTGGTAGTGAGGAATTCAGGGTGTGGTTTGTGTGTAGTATCGTGCTGGTGACGTAGGGGGTAAACAAATACTCTGAACAACGAGGCTGCTATAAGACAACACTTTCCTGTGAATAGTCGTGTGCGAGCGTGTGATCTGAAACAATGTGTTGTACAAATGGGGTGTGGCCTGAGGAGTGGGCACGCCATTTTGCAGCATTCTGCCCCATAGGCATCCACCCCCCCTGCCAGGCCCGGCAGTGCTTCCATGGCAGTCACTGCACGATTGCGCAGCGCTAGAGGGTGCTTTCTACCACCGACGTGCATTGTGCAACACAGGGCCAAAGAGTTCGTGTGAAGATTCACGCAAACATCGGTGTCATTTCCGGTGGCACAACACCTCATCACCGCCAGTGCAGGGGGAAAGGAGACATCAAGCCTACTCAAAGCTCTCAGGCTCCATGCGGTGGTGACCACTGTAACATCCTCCAACGACGGTTGGAGGTGCCAGGCACCCAAATAATGCAGCCAGCACCTGAAACAAGGCGAAATACAGCAATGACATGGAATAGAAGCCCTTGATGTATGTTGGCTGTGCATTGCCCAATCCGAAGATGACTTGGACGAAGAAGACAAAGATGATGGAGAAATTGAGGATGTTCGAAAACTGCTGCGCCAGACTGCACCAAAAGAGGACAGACGAAATACCACGCAGCTGTCGGGGAGAGGACAGAAACCAGAGGCTCGTCGTGAAACCCACCACGGCTTGGTGAGAGATTCTAACATGCATCGGATTGCAGGAACCAAAAACCAAAACCCAAAGACAGGAACACTAGTAACCGCTGTCATGCCTGCCATCGCTGATCCTCACCGACCATTCTGAGTCCCATTGTCCAATTTTTCTGGTGCAACAAGCTATACTCTGGCGGTGGCTTGCACCACCACTGGGTTGAGCCTGTGCTGCCGCTGGTGAATCAAGCAGAGGTCTTGTTACCACCCATAAAGAGGCTCCGATTGTGCAATTTGCTTCACCCATTGGATTCCCGTCCGCCTCAGTGCATCGAACGTCATATGGCCGCAAGCAATGGGCTCACCACATGAAAGGCAAGAACAATACCCCGAGTCTAGCCCAACGTCAGCGCTTCTTTGGTGAAGGATGTCCACGACTACGATTTGAAAAATGGTGTAAAAAATACCAGGCCCCATCAAATTGAGCGACGTCAAGCAGCTCAACACTATGATCTGAGGGCATGGAAACAGAGTGCGGCGCGCTGCGTTACTGGGTCACTGGCACGGTTTACACCATGAGCTGGTCTCGGATGAGTGCGTCTGACGAGGGCGGGGAAAAGTTGGGGTAGAAGTCCAATGACAAGCAAAACTAGCGATGGGCAAGAAATTGGACAAGGTATCGGGCAACGCGCAGACTGTGTGTGTGCTCCTCACCTTCGTCACGTACAACAAAGATGCCCATACCCATCGACCACGCTTTTCCAAACCACATCTACCCAATCGGCATCGGTGGCCGCATTGACAGAGTGGGGGGGGGGGGGGGGGTTTGGTTTGGAGTGGAGGGTTTGGCCACCGCCAAAGTGGCCACCTTCGTGCGAGACGCGAGGGTCTGTTCCAGGCCGTAGCTTAGTGTCCTTCGCAGGAAGGAAACAACAAGAGCCCTGAACGGATGGCATCCAGTCCATGAACTACAGTCAGCGCCCATGATCCTTTGTTTCTGACGATCAAACCCTTCCCAAACCCAAGACCCAGGGGGGGGCGCTGGACCCGGTCCCGCTGCAAGCCACCCCCCAGTTATCTGTCAAAAACCAAAAACTCAGGAGGGGGGGTCGCGGGGCCGCGTGGGGGGGGGGGGGGGCGCAGGGGGGGGGTCCTCAAGGGGGGGGGGGGGGGCTGCATAACAATCCTGCACAACAATTTCACATACTTGTCAGGGCCGAAAAAAAATCTAAGTAAGACCAACCATGGTCCTACCCGTCACACCGCCGGGACCACTATCTTTCGAATCCGGAGGGGGGGGGGGGCTGGGGGAGCTCGCATACAAGGTTTCAGCCCGGCCCCCCCCCCCCCTGGGCCCAACACCCCAAAAAAGCGCCCCGTTTGGCCCAAAATGCCAAAAATCGGGACCAACTCACCCGCCCACCCCCGGGGGCATTTTACCCACTAAGCCATGGCCTGGTCTGTTCCCCTGGCAGCCAACCCAGCCCCTTGCCGGTCCCAAAATGTTTTGTGGTCGGGACATCCCGTGGGGGCTCGCCGCCAGCCATCGGTTCGCGTACAATCATCAACCAGCCTATACGCCCAGTGCATCTATCAAATGGCACGCATCCGCCGTCAAGTGTGATCTACATTGCCCATCCATGCAAATACAGAAAGGGTGCCGCTCAATTTTAGTCATGAGCCCCCGGCATCCGATGATGTGGGGCTGGGGACTGTTCATCTGCCATCCATCCACGTGTTGGTCTGCCAAACTGGGGGTAGAAAACTTCTCGGGCCGCCCATCCATTGCAGAAGTCCCACCATCAGTGAAACTCTCGTTGTTGGCCTGTGTTGGCCACTGAAGGAGTGATATGATAAATTACTAGCTCTTTCCTGCACTTGCCCTTGTGACCCTCTTCCGAGCGAAGTCTGGCGATGAAATGCCCGAAACGCCCGACAGCATTCGCGCGGATTGAACGACCGCGCACTTCGGCCTGAGGAACACCGGATCTTTGATTTCTAGGGGGTTGACAACTATCCCTCTGCGCCTTCCATGTGACATACACGGGACATGGGGGAGGCGCGTACATGGCGCATAGTGGGCGAATGGTTGTTGCATGGGCGCATGGATAGCGTGTGGCGGCTCGTCATGGGCGCATATCCGGCGCATAGGGGGCCAACCGTGCAGCCTCTAGGCGCCACTGTGTGCGCGGCCTCGATGCTACTGTGCCCCATCTATACGCCCACTGTGCGCCCTCTATGAGCCCATTGTGCACCTTCTGTTCGCCCACTATGCCCCCTATGTTCGCTTGGTGCGCACCCTCCATGCGCCCTCTTGTGCGAACCGTATCTGAACCTTCTATTGGCCCGCTGCACATGCACCCAATGCGCCCTCCATGCGCCGTGCATGCACCCTCAATACGTTGACTATGCCCCACTATGGGCCCTCTATTTAACTTTGCCCTTGGCAACGTCGTCCGAAAACCTGGAAAGGATGGTGTGCGGCAAATGCGCAATGCCCTCACACCTCAACGGTGACGCAGACCTTCCGGAGAAAACTGAGACCGCTTGTGTAGAACTGGTGCGCATGCATGAACGCGTAAAAAAGCGCAAAGAGGGCCCCATTCAGCCATCGCTTGCGCTGCTTCAACAGATCTAATGAGAAGAGCGAGCCCGAACGCAGATTGGGACTCAGAGCAATGGAAACACTCACGTGTGACGTCCTCTTAGCCCACTTGCATGCCCTCGGCCGCAGTCCGTCCATGCATGACGGATTTGCACCACAGCCTGGCCGTGAGTGCCAAACCACCAGCTCGCTTCCATTACTCGGATGGGGCACAGCTCTTGTGACACCATGACACAGAGGACCACGCATGTCATCGTGGTGGGCAGGGCTGGAGCCTGCAGCCAAATCCAACGGACTCTCCCTCTCCTTTTGCCTCCGTGCGGTGTGTCCCTTCAGCATCCAAGTATGACTCCTCCACGCTTACGCCCACGGTAGCCAAGACAATCACTGGCACGGTCAACGTGGTGAATGGCTAGGATGATGGGGAATGCCTAAAGGTGGGGAACCACTTGGGATGGACATAGCACCTGCTGTTGGCAGGTGTCGGCAGGTGCCACAGCTGCCAGTAGGTACGTGTTGCCAAACGTCTATTTCAGGTAGGTATTGGCAGGTGCATATCTCGACGCAGGTACACACGAGCGCAGGCACGCACGCACACACCCGCGGGCGGGCACACACAGGAGGGAGAGGGAAAGAGATAGAGATGGGCCTAGATTGCAAACAGAGAAGATAAAAAGGAGAGTACACACACACACACACACACACACACACACACACACACACACACACACACACACACACACACACACACACACGGCGTGAGGTGACCAAAGAACCAAGCACAAACCCACTGTGGATCGACAGGCAGGCAGGGCAGGGCACTGGTTGTCAACAACTCGTCAGGCCAATCAAAACAAAGCAGTCATGGTTGTTTGAAGGCTAGGCGCCTTTCTGATGTGACAGGGAACACATGAGTGTAGTGTGCATCAACGGTAGTATCATTTCAGAGCCAACTGCGCGCAGTGTCCGCATCATATCAGGAGGGGAGACAGGCTGGTCCCTATATTTACTACTGCATGGTCGCTGACAATGGAGAAGGAAAAGAGGGAAGATTGGGGTTTTTTCTACTCATATTGGAGCACCGCGTGAGCGCAGTGTCACACACACACACACACACACACACACACACACACACACACACACACACACACACACACACACACACACACTTGTGCAGGAACCAACAAGAAAACCACTGACCGCGAGCGCAGTGGAGAACGATGTTAGCACCAGGACACACACACACACACACACACACACACACACACACACACACACACACACGCCCTGCTGGCACAATGTCCATCCAATGTTGGAAGAGGGTGGCGTGGTCGGTGCACCAGTCTCCTGTTGCACCATCACACACACGCACACACACACATGTCTGGTCACAGAGACATGACTCCTCAGTGTCGGCAGCTTTCCGCAGGCGTCTCAAAAATTACTTGATAGGCGTGGGCAAGCGTCACCGGCTTGCTTTGGCAGGTGTAAACAGGTGTAAAGCATTGGTTTGGTGTGTGCAGGCCCATGGATGATGTACACGCGCATAGGCGGTGGATGTGAACCACTTCCATTCAGAGAGAAACAACGACTGCGCATGCAAGGGTGCACCTGCACATGTCAGAGGGACATCGGTCACCGCTACAGCCCCGGGGATGTACGCCAACGTATACGAAGTCCCAACGCTGTGGAATAGGGAGTGGCATAGGGTATGGAACGCGCAAGACCAACCACTCGGTATCCCAGGACCAATTACACTGCATGAGACCGACGTGGCCAAAAACGACCGGGGCGTTCACCTTCACACCCTAGGGAACGAAAGATGGGGTTACAATTGTGGCGAATTGAAGCCCGTCGGATGTTTCTCAGGGATGACCGAACGAGACCTTAGCACAATGCACCCAAGGATGAGGCCATTACTACTCCGAGCCATTGAGATCTGGAGACAAGTAAATTTGAGGTGTCAGTATGATCGAGGTGTCGGCCCTGTTTCGGAAGAATTCCGGTCCCACCGGAAGAAAGAAGCAAAAGGTGGCGGGTTCCCTAGACCATCAACGCGTCCCTTTTCCTTCTTACAACGTGTTGCAAAATTACCAACCACCGTCGTCTAGCTGCCAAGTGCTGTACAATGGGCTTTTTCGCGGCGCTAAAAGGGTTGTCACTCCCCACCCCTCTGAGTGAATGGGGCGGCGGAAATCCCGCCGCCCCATTGCTGCCGACCTGTGCTCCCCACTGGCTCTACCAATACCCGGCGGAGGCAAGCTTGTTTGCCGGGTGGGAACGGAGGGTTGGAGGTCACCGAGATGGAGATTCGGGTGTGAGGGGGACCGGAGGGTGGGTGGTGGCGGTGGAAGCTTTGTGCCAACTCTTACCGCGTCATGACACATACCGCGCCATGAGCTCGAAGCATAGGATTCGATCCTCTGCCAAATAGATGTTGGACATGAAGGGGCCCAGATCGCGCACGTCCAGCCCTGCGAAGTACTTGTCCAAAGGGGATTTACCGGACCGCGCGTCGCGCTCAATGAGAGCGTTGAATCGGTACGCAGAGAAAGCGCCCGGCAACACGGAGATGAACCCTAGCACGCTCTCTGCGGCCTTGTCGAACACATGCGCGATCTGCAGACGCCAATGCGCAGCAGGACACGCACAACGCACAATCAAAGGTCCACTCATCTATTGCACACCCCATCCATAGCGAAACGCGCATTGGCGAGGCCAATCAGCAGGAGAGTAAAGGTGGCAAACATGCATGTATAGGTCGGCAGCAGAAAGCCAACGAGGGTAGGTCGCCGTAGGTAGTACACGTGTGGTATCTAATGGTTTCCAGGCCCGAGGATCTGGCAGAGCCGGTTGACATACAAAGCAACTATCACCACCCACCTCTGAATGGGTAGAGGTCAAGGTGGAACACCCGGACGATCTCCAGGCACCAACGAACTCATATTGTTAGCCTTTTCTGGCGCACAAGGTCGCCGAAGACATCCTGGCGCCCAGGACAGCTCAGTGTTATTATTCATGCCCAATCCGAGACTCAAACTCGGTACCTCCTAGTCACGTCACGTGCCATGACGGCCGATGCATGTGTCCTCGTTGACCTTCGGATGGGGGCTCCAATTAGACTCGACCATGCGTCAAGCGCGCACCAAAATGGTGCCAAATGTTGCGCACATTGACAAACTGCCTGAAAGCACAGAGAACCCAGCAGAGAGAACCTGGGGGGCACGAACCTAACATGATGGGGGACAACACGTACTTGCAGGGAGCTGGAGCGAGTCCTGGAACAACATAACGTATAGCTGGCAGATGCATCTATCCCCGCCCTTGATGAGGCACAGTCGGGATCAACAAGATGCCAGTTGGCCCTACCTGCGCAAAGACACACTCAGACACAACCAACAGCCTTTGAAAACCTTATGTAGTTGAGGTGTCAAGCACAACTAGTGCCAACCAGCTGTGGCACCATCACAAGTGAGAAGATCATTCTCTTGAGACATGTGGCCACCAAGGCAATGGGCACAAACAAAATCTTCACCTTTGTCATCTTCGCCCTCCGCCATGCATTCCTCTGCAATTGTCGCAATATCAGCAAGCAACCCAATGTATGGCTGAAGGGCTTTAGCATGATTGTTGTCCATGAAAACCTAAGGAACCGCAGGCTTGCTAACCTTTACCCCACGGGTAACCATGCTCTACGCCTTTGAAGATGCTCCTATGCCTTGGTAAACTGATGTTCCTATGCCCTTGTAAACGGTTGCAGTGTGTTGTAGTGTGCAAACCATTCCCGCACGGCACCGACAGTCGAGCCTCTGTAGTGCCAAAAGCAGTCATTGAGCCCTTTTCCCAGACCCCCCCTCCCAGTTTTGGGGGGCTTTATTGACTCCCCACCCCCAAGAGAAAGTCCAACTTCCCCTGCTAGACAGTGCACCCTACAGCACATGACACACTTTGTACTCAAAAACTTGCCCCACCACAACAGGGTTGCACCAATGGCGCTGCGCTTCGATCTCCCCGGCACAGCCTCCGATGTGCACGTTACGTTCCATGGCATCGAACAACTTGTACAATGCGTCCCTCTGCGGGACTGTTCCACAATCCAGCAGCATGACATACTCAGGCTTGACCCTCATGCACAGCCCGGCCAAAAATACGTGATGCGAATCCAATTTACCGCGGTTCTGTCCCTGTGCAAAGGGTACAAACAAGAGCATGGGACGGCGGGCCATATCTGGCTGAGCTGCTGGGCAGGTGGCAGCTGAACAAGTTCTTGCTGAATCAACACCCCTTTGTACGTCTCATGCACTCATTGGCTCGCTGGTCCTGAAATGTCATCCATCATAATCGTGGACTCAAATCGATTCTGTCGCTTTTTCCGCTCTTGCTTTCCGTTGTTGCATTTTTGGCGACTGGTGCCAGTTGGTGTCTTGTCAGCTTGTCTACTGCTAGACTCTCGGGTGCCGGTGTGCTTGGGTTCCGTTTCTGGTCAGGCTTTCCCCGTTGGTAACCTGAACATCTGCCCCAGGCCAGAGACCCTCCCCTCCCTGCAGCACAGCGCTCACCTTCTCAGACCTTGGAGGGATATCATGGCTCACTAACCACTGCTATTCCCCACGGTGTAAACCTCACACCTTTACCCATCAGGGCACCTTTCACATTTCATATTCTGGACCACATTGCACCCCCGCGGCTTTGACGTGTGTCCGAGGTGTAGCACGCCACACACTTTGAGTAACGCCAGCGACACGGGTGTGCAGGCGGTGTGTGTGCACCGTGAATGTGGTGTGAATGGGGGCCCGGAAGACCGACCCCACTGCAGTCCGTACAACCGCGATGTCGAGACCAAATTGGCTCCTAAATGATCCAACGTGATGCAACCTAGCCCCTAGCCCCCACCCCAAAGGGAGCAAATTGGCCCAGGGTGTGGGGGAAAGATTTTTGACAAAGCCACTCCGACACAGGCTTCACGGCAGTAGAGAAGCAGAAGTGGAAAAAGGATTACCTTGATGCAGACCAAAACGTGACATGGTCCGTACTGCGAGTTGGCATGGACGTACCAGCACCGACTGTAGAAGCAGTGCAGTGTATCCTCGCTGGCGGGGCTGTCCAATTCACTTTCCATGATGAAGCCGTTGTCAATCAGGCCTTCACACAAAAACACAGAAAGACAGGCCCACACATCAGAACCTTCCGCCTTCTTTTGGAGGACATTTACAAATGGGGAGCTGTCGAACCCCTTGCCAGCGCACGCGGGTTTTTGCATTATGGCGAAGGTGTGGTGTGCGTGTGGTGTACAAGGACGCGGTGGGAACGCAGTGCGCAGATTGCTCTGAGTTCCAACACAGCATGTTTGGTCATAGCCAATCTCGGAATGCAATCAGCCTACTGCAATGGTTCCCAGGCGATTGTGGCGGCCGCACTGAAAGAATTGTGATTGTATTTGCAGCAGAACACGTGTTGCCATGTATTGTCTGCCTTTGCTCTGCCCGCATCTGCCCGCGTCTGCCCAAGGTTCACCATTTGACGGGGTTGGGACACTTGTGGAGGGCTGTGTGATCTGTTCTGCAACGGCTGCCAAAAATTTTGAGAATTTCTGATGGCAATCCGGACGCAAACCCTACTCGGGCACAGGGGTGCATCCGCGCAGACCTAAGTGCCCAGGCTCAGGGGTAAGCCTGGTCCTGGGGGGCTACCAGGGGTCTTTTGGGGGTGGTGCGGTCTGTAACTTGAAATTAAACCATTATGCTGTGTGTTGTGCAAACCCACAGCCAGGATGGGCTTTTCTTAATCCTTGACAGTGATTGGTCATCTTCCTGAATCCTCAAACAACTTTCATAATCCCTTGTGCCCCACGTTGATTGTCTCCAACCCAAACCCCTCAACAAACCCCTCAACCCTGCAAACGGTTCCTGAAGCTTCGTGGACGGCTTTGCAGAACAAACTCAGTGCTCCGGAGGTGCAGTCCACACTGTTTTGGTCTGCCAGCTGGACGGAGTTGACACTGTGCTGTAGTTGCACCGGTTGCATAAACTGGCTTCTCTTGATGCCCTTGCGGACTACACCCGCCAATCGCTTGTTAGCCCTGGAACGGGTTCTTCGAAAGCATTGTTTTGCTTGCAAACGCCCCGGTGTGATGGAGGATGATGGACCACCAGTAGGGCGGGAAGAAGACCCCAAGTTTGCCCCCCTATGCCCATGTCCATCATAGTCCCGCCACCGCCCTAAACCACGCCTGTGGGGGGGGGGGGGGGACTGCAGGTACCATGCCAAGCACAAGGTGCACGAGCACCACCTCCTCCCGAGGCTCCGTGATGTCAAGAGTTTCCGCCGGGCAACTTGAGGTTTATGAAGAAGTAGAAACTGCTCAATGGCAACAAGCCCCCGTAATGTCACTTTTTTTTTGTTTGTGCATGTTCAGCAGGAATGGATTAAATTCCTAGAGGTATTTGAAAGGTTTTGCAGATAGTCCCAAGGGTGGGGGGTATTTGCAAGGACAACTCATTCTGTTCCCCCAACTTAGTGATCGTTGCCGTGAACAACTTGAACCCTTGTAGCTTCGTATTTACGTATGAGATACCAATTGTGCTTGACCGTTCTACACGCGGATGTGGGGTCAACCTTGTCGAGTACTGGCAGACATGTTTGACTTGCCATCCACAACGATGGTCAACAGGATTTGGTGCGCGATGTTGTCGGTGTATTTCGCCTTCCACGGCTTGAAATTCATGAAACACCCCGTCATGGTCCGCTGCAACTCAGCCCACTCCTCGTTGTACATTGTGATAGCGATCATGGTCGCCCCAAATCGTGCGTCCATAATCCATTCAAACGGGAATCGTTTCCTAAATGCAATCCACAATGGTGCAGCATCCAACCAATTGGCATTTCACAAGGAGGAACCAACATCAACAAAATGACAAAAACATCAATAATTTGTCATGTAAAGTAATACCCACCCGACCAAACGGTAGATCACAACATCTTTTGCTTTCGTGTCCACTCACGAAATTGTCAAAATTCCGTTTCAATCACCGGGCGGAGTGGGTTGGATTGACCCTCTTCCACCGAGTGGCCCCTGAAGATCGGTCCTTTCTGTTTCATTCCATTCCATGCACCATCCAGGGGTACATGCCACACGGCCACGGGACTTGGAAGGCAATCCGCTTCGAGCACCTCCAACCGCCAAGGTGTATGGCAAGCTTTAGGTCGCATGGAACATGCACGGCAAGCGGAACCTCGTAGATGAAATGCACCTCGTGCTCATTCCAATGTAATGGGGCTGCGGGAGTTCTTGGTTCCATTTGGCTTCGTTTCGAAGCCTTTCTTGCACATGCTTGTCCTCTTCAAGGAATGCTTGAATATCCGTGGTGGTCACTTGAGGGAGATTTACATCCAGCGCCAAAAGCTCATCATAATCATCTGAGGAGGAATTCGAACCATTGTACACTACGTTGAGGCGTCTCTACCATCCAAAGCCCAAAAAGGGACTCCCGTCTTAAGCGTTTCTAAGGATGTTGTTGCGAGCACGTAGTGCAAAAAAGCAACAAACGTTAGCAAAACGACGTTTTTGCAAGAGCAAGTAGTACAAAAATGCAGGACCATTTGAGCTTAACCGTTTCGAATGTGCATGTGGGTGTAGGGTGTGCAAATACAACCATTGGTTTGCATACCTCTTCCAACGCACAAATGGAGGGTTGATCATTACCGTGAGGTACATGCCATGCATATGTTCATGGAATGCAATGTGAACGGTGGGGTGGTACTAGCCACGGCTAACCGCGGTTGGATGCTTTTGAACGGCCTCCATCCCTTCACCCCTATGGCTAGCCGTGGCGACCGAGAGGAGGGAAGGAAGAGTCACTATCATCAATAGTAGGACAAGGGTACAAGGTGGTGAGAGGCCAAAGGGCACTGTCACATACCGAGAAAGCACAAGGGGGAGGTGCGAGAGGCCTATAGGCGCCGCCGGCTTCCGGAAGCAATCTGCTCAGACATCATGCCCCCTCTCCCCCTTGAAGGGTTTGCCGGACGCGGCTGACTCGTTTAACGACCGTGAAATACCGTGGTTTAGCGAGCTTGATTACGCGGTCGTGTAGGATACGGAGCGGTAGAGCAATTTGGTGTCGCGAGGCGTCAATGTGTTTGGTTTGGTTACACGGAAGAAGCAATTTTGGGGTAAAAAATGTTTCTCAAGGACCCCGAGACAATCAAAGCACCTTGAGGGACGCATGGCGCCTCTTTGGGAGTTCCACCAATATTGCATGGAACGTCCTTTCGGGGAAGCATTTGTGGGTGAAAGTGCGGCTCCACTGGGAGTTGTCGTTGATGTGTAGATTGGGAGATTGAATGTTCTCGGCTTTGATCTACCAATCTCGAAGGACGAGAGAACATCGGATCTCGAGGCATATGCCCATCCAACTGGGAGTTTCTGGCTATCGTTGGTATTGAACTGGGCGAAAAGTCGAAATTATCCGCTCCCAATGGCATGGGTGATCCATCAGCTTGCTTGGGCGGAGATGTTGGTGGTCCGAATTCTTCGAATGAGGCGCGCTTGGAGGTTTGCGACTCATCATGACGAATCATGCTCATCGCTACGAAGGTAACAAATGGTTACGCACACTGGGATCGTTCTGCACTGAAATAGAACACGTACAAAGTCAAGCACGACGAGGTGTGCATGTGAGGTGTTATCTTGTGTTCAACGACAACACGCGGAGCAAGGCAAAGAAAATTCTCAAATGGCCATGACCTGATGGAGCGTTGTCGTATAGTGCAAACACGTCATGACAAAGCACATAACGAGCACCACTCCTCCGGTGGATTGTCCACACATAGGGTATACCACGGTGTCTGACTGTCCCCGGACCAGGCTGTCGGTTTCATTTCCTTGTCTAACTAATGCTCAGCGATCATGCTATGGCTAACCCGTGACTGCACCAGGTAGAGAAATGTCCCACTGAGTGGGTCATGTGTTGCGCCCAAGGGATAATATATTATAGAACACAAGATTGCAATAAACTTTCAGTGGTCCTCGTCAGAGGACGCCTCATACATCTCGGCTAATTCTTTCTGGAGAAGCCAGTGCTGTGACTCTGGTGTATGCATGTCGAGTATGCCCTCTTGCCACATTTCCCTGGGGGGGGGGGGGGGGGGCACGTTCTTGTAGTAAAAATGGACATCATAGCGGTACTTACGATAGCTCCACTAGTCTACCGGTGACATGGCTGCAACCAATCGTGCCTCGTGCGGACCCAGGATTAGGGCCTTGTACGGTTCGATTTCAGTGGACCACCATCGTTGAACATCTGCGACCTGTTGTGGGCTGGCTTGTGGTCCCCTGGGTGCTGTGGGTACTTCAACATCTGAGTCTGTGGACGATGCTGTATGACTATGTACAGAGTTGGGGGAACGTATAGCTTCTGGATCGGACACAGACATGTCACATGGTGGGGTGGCAGGGCGCAGGACCGTAACAGGTTGCGGGACCTGTTCCTGTCTGAGCCGGTTGCGCAGTTTTTTCAGTGGGGGGGGGGGGGGGACAGGGGTGAAAGGGCCTGTCTGTCTGGACTTCGTGGTGAGGGGGGTCTGGTACGTTTCCGTCGGCAACTCCGGCTCGTGTCCAGTGGTGTTGTGTTCCGAGTGGTGGGTGGTGGGTTGGGGGCGGTGACACCTGTGCGGGACTGTCGCTGTCGTGTGGATCCGCCACGTCGTGCCCTTTGCGGCGTCATATCATACAGGAAGATGGGTGCTTGACGACTCCTAGTGACTCGACCTGTGGACTGTGGTGGTGGTGCTGGCAACGATGATTTTTTACGGCGTTTCTTCGGTGGCTCTTGTGTGGGCAATACTTGCAAAATAACCTGTTGTGTGCGGTCCGTGTATGGCAATGGAAAGGTTTTGATAGGGATCAGATGGTGGCCTACGGGCGCGCACCGAAAGGCCTGCAGGCTGGGTGTCGCCGTCTTCAGATCGAACACCGGGAGGGTAGATGTCGGGTGCAGCCATGCGTACCCGGGGGGCACAAGGCACTCCCAAGTCCAGTCATCCCTGATCATGCACCAGTGTAGTGGTGGCTGGCCTACATATGGTGGCTGCTGCTTTTCGAACGCCGTGCGAAGGACTCCCTCCCACCAGGACTTTGGGTAGTTTTTGGACGAAAACTCCCAGTAGGCCTGTCTAAAATTATTGACCCGATGTGTCACTGTCGTGGCGAGTTCCAGAGACTTCTGTGCCACAGCACTCGCGATCCCATGCACGATCTGTGCTGCATGTGGTTCGTGCACAGACGGGTATCGGAGTGTTGGTGGGCAGTCGGTCAGGTGGGAGAGGAGTACTTTATTTTTCATACCCCACTCAATGTGCTCATCATGGCAGTCTATCTGCACTTCCAGAAAACACAGGCTTCTGCCAGCCTGTTCTACAGATAGATCTAACCGGTAGAGTTCACTTAATACACACTTGATCTTGGCCATCCACATGGGAATTTCATGGAGGGGGCAAATGCAGAAAATGTTGTCCCAAAACCGGCCAAGTTTTACGTGTGCAGGCAAAAATTGTCCCCATGGGACCAGACTTTCAATGGAAACCAGATAGGCATCTGCATTCTGTGCTGACATGGCACCTCCAATCGCGACCCCTGAGAACTGTTCCCATAATTCATGTCCCAACTGAAAAAAGGAGTTCAGAAACAGATCGACCTTCATCAGGTCGTGCACCTCACATCTAGGTGTCGTAGTATCTCTGATCCTTCATGCCAAGACAGTCCATGTCGCGGGCATTCCCCTTGGCAAGTGAGACAAACCGGGCTGTTTCGCCACGGCGGAGGGGGCTCAGGACATCATACCGGTCGCTCACAGACTGCCAGGCAGATGGTACCTGGTCGCGAATAATGCTCGGAAACATGCGTTCAATATCCAGCTCAAACCCACCAACCGGGATTCCCAGGCGCTTGTACTCCTCCCTGGCGGGGTGTAGGAAGCCCTGCACTAGGTGTGCCTGGTCCAGGATTTCTAGACTAACAAACGTGTGGGTGTATACCCTGAGGAGGAGTGATAGACATCTACCTCCCTTGCGGAGCAAAGCGTGTAGGGGGTGGCTGGCCTAGGTGAAGATCTCTCTGAGCTTCGCCAGCTCTAACTGCAGTCGCTATGACGTCGTGAGACTTTTATTTTTCAGGGAAAGGATGACCCCTGGGACGGTCCATTTTTTCTTTTTGGACGGGGGCGCATCCGGCGGTGGCCCCGTGTTTGGTTGGAAGGGGGAGAGGTTGATAGCACGGGATGCCTCGGCTGTCGCATGTGTGAAGACGGACTGCCGGAAGGCCTCCCACTCCTCCTTCTCACCCGACGATGGGGGGGGGGGTCCCCTGGTAGGTTGAGAAGCGATAACCCTTCAGGGGTGGGGACATTTGCGACAAACGGGTGCGCATGTGTGCAAACGCAACGTGTTTCCGGAGCACAGGAACACATAATACCAACGTGTAGAAGTACACGAGGTATGTAGCATACAGATGGGTGGGAGAGGGGAAGGTATGAAACAGGCGGTAGTTCCCAGCGTTTAGGCTTTTTAGCACTAGCAGAAAAAAGTGTAGCAAACTAGTGCGAAACAATGCGTGTTTTTGTCGAGGCGCACAAGCACCCACTCAGGGTGTTCTTCATGGAAGGACCGGATATGGTTCTGGGGGGGTAGGGCAGACTGCACATTGGTGTGTCCGCGCATCATGGTAGAGGTGATGTCGAGTATACGGGCCGCCAACTGTAGGAACGGGAAGATCCTAATTTCTGGTAGCCTGTCTCGGACGGCATTCAGCGACGATGACACCTCCTGATGCAGTTTCCAGTGGGAGGGCATGGTAGTGTAATTGTTTTGGGCGCGGAGGACAACCTGGTATCGGGGACCAAACTGTGACACCAGTGTGTCCTTCTGGAACAAGCAGGCACCCTCGCAGTGCGTAGCCTGCAAATCTTTCACACACCCACAGTGTTTCATGTCACGTGAAGCCTGCAGGTAGTGTTGTGAGCTGTGGATAAGCCGGTCCTTACAGAAAACACGCAGCATTTTAGGCGGGATGGTGAGGGGTATGCCCAACACCGCGGCCAAGTAGGCCCCCAGCGCCTTGGGGTATGGGGTGTCGCGGAGGAACTCAGCGCACGCCTTCCGCAGCTGCAGTCGTTCCGTCTTCGTGACAAACGGTACATGTAGAGTAATGGATCTGGGTAGAGCAAAATGTGCGTGCGCCCTCCAGTACGCTAGGAGGCGAGTTTGTAATGGAGAAAACTTGGCAGGCGGTAGTGCGCGCCTGGCTTCGACCAGGATGCGGAGTGCATCCAAGGGGTGCAGGGTGATTCGTCCTGCGGTCAGGTACTGTTGCCAACGGTCGCGGTCGTTCAGTGCAGATTCGGTAAGCTGTTTGTGCAGACCAGATCGCACGAGCCAACGCATGTAAGGCTTGCCTTTGTTATTGGTATGGTTCGTAGCGTATCGACAATTTAAAAAGAGTATTGACCCACGATATTGGCCCACGATGTACGTGGGTGTGCTCAACGCGGTGCTTGAACGTGGCATAGTGCAAATACTTCCTTGCAAAATGCTGCACAAAATGTGAGGCATAAAATGTACACTTTCGGGCTAATTACGCCTTGTATTCGAGGCAATGTGAACCTCGATCGTGCCGGTCGGGCTAGCACTAAGGTAAACCACCCCTATCAAGGGCCACTTTCGATCTGTTTTTCATCATAGGAGCGTGGAGAAAAAATTGAATAGAAATGGCCACAAAAACGGCGTTCCAGACACCCCGGCTCTAATCGAGGCCACTCCTGCATCTTAGAAACTGTGCCAGCACTTGCACATTTTTGCAAAATTTTTCCCACATCCTACAAGACATCCACGAAAACAGGCCTTTTTTAATTATTGGATCGTGCATGTAGTGGCATGGGGAACACCAAAGAAAGCGGTATAGGGCCCCAATGGATCTTTACAATCAATATGGAAAATATGTGCTGGCTATGGTTTTTCGCAAAAGAGTGAGATAAGTTGGTCAATGGTTTGGTGGTCTTTCAAATGAACGATATGCCTCACTTCCGAGTCAATTCCTTGCGTTTGATGTGTTTCCTTGCTAGGAAGGACAATTGGGAAATTGCTACGGCCGTTGGTATTCTTTCATTCCAAGCCAAGTAGACTGCCTGTTGGCCACATGGAGGTGTGACTCCAAGGTTACTACATACGTCTCTACTGTAGTTTAAGATTATGCCCTCCGGGAGTTCCAAACTTCTCACAATATTGCCGTAGTCACCGTCACAAATAGGGATCTCCTATGTTGCATATCCCGGCACCATTTTATTTAAATATTAGGTTGTTGCATGTCCCGACACCATTTTATTTGAATATTTGGTAAGGAAATCATAATTTTAAAACAATATTATTGGCGAAGCTAAGAGGCGTGAACGGGCGATTAATGCGCAAACAAACAGTGACATTACCTTAAGTACGTTCGGTCGCTGGTCGCAATGAACATGCTCCTAGACCGGACACCTAGACATGTCGAAAGCATCAAAGATCAATGTGCCAGTGACCCCGACAGATGGAGAAGATCAATATGCCAGTGACCCCGACAGATGGAGAAGATCAATGTGCCACCAGCTCCGCCAGTACAGTAAAATGTCCAATAATAACCCAACCGAAATCAAGCCAATTGGGGAATTGTATAGGAAACAGCTATTAACCTAGAAAACCAGAAAAAAACGGGTTGTTCTCCTTGGGCCCAAAAGGTAGGCCTACATGTACACCAATACCGATTCAGGGCTCTTTGCGACTTCGTGAGTTAGAAATTTGCGAGGCATATTTCTCCCATTGTAAGTCATTCTCGTTCGAACGAAGGCCGGTGCTCACAGACCATGTGCCATAGGACTAGGGGTGCGCCTAGGGGGAAATAGGAAGTGGAAGCCCCATGTTCCCAAGGACTTACACCCCCCCACCTTTGCTCCTTGGGGTACCCACAGCCCAAACCTTCAACTCTTAGCCGTGCCTAACCCACAGCCCCTTGGTAAGAGTCCCGTGCTTGTTAAGAGTCTCCAGCTCCCTCTTTGCCTCCCTCCCTCCTACTCCCTCCTACTCCCTCCCACACCCTCCAACTCCCTCGGACTGCTTTGCTGGGTGCCCGAAGAGTTCTTCTACTTCGCTGTGGCGCCCACTGACCTCCAGTGGCACTTGGGGGTCCTTCAGTGAAGAAATGTTCCACCTTAGCCTCCATCATTTGCACCAATGCTACCAAATCCAATGCTCCGTGGCAGACCAGAAGTGTGATTTTTTCATCTCAACCATTGTTGTTTCAAGAGACGTGGCAGACCAGAAGTGTGATTTTTTCATCTCAACCATTGTTGGTTCAAGAGACAAGTCCAAACACAACCATGATGCACGCACTGAAAAGCTTGTCGCAGTGGGCTGATTAAACACAAACCCGAAGAGAGAGGCAGGGCACGTCGGATACAAAATGCAAATCAGAGCGCCACATCAGGGTTGACAAACTGGAATACAGGATGATGAAGAAAGGTGTGTGCTGCACAGGGGACAGAAAGGTTGCATCACAGAAAGGTTGCATCACCGGAGGTACCTGGCAGGCACTTGTGAGGTCCTGCCGCGAGTTGTTGTCCGCTGGACCGCTGCCACTCGGGCTCCATTGGTGTGTGTGGCTCGCGTTCCCTTTTCTTTGGTTGCCTGGGTTGGGAGATAAGGCCGCTCGCATCGAAACGAAACACAGACAAGCTGAATTAACGTATCGGAAGCGCTACAGTACGATTTAGTTGATTATTTGACGTTTACAGCATGAAAAATGGTGAATCCAGTCGACAGGTCCTTTTCAAAACATCATTTCCAAGGTATTTGACCCTTGCAAAAGCGAAACGCCTGTGCTGCGGTCCGGTTGCGGTAGGAACCGGCGCCGGCGACAGGAAGTGTGGACTCCAGTGGTGAGTTGTTGTGACTCGACTGACCCTTCTGCCCCCTGATGTGCGCACATCCAAACTTGCCATTTTCAGATTTTGTGCTGGGCCCCCCTAGTCATGATCACAGAAAAAGAGGAAATGGGACTAAATAGAGGTGTGTCAAACCCAATTATTGTGGCAAAAAATGTGTGGCAATGGAAAAACACCTGCAAAGAGACCCAGAGTACTTCAGGGCTAAAAACCCAGGTATTTCACAAAAATGTGGCACCACGCCTGCTGGGTGTTGGGTTTTGATTTCCAACTTTGGACCCACGGTCATAAGCTACGTTTTGGGCGCCATCTTCTTTCTTGCTTTGGTCTGCTCCCGCGAAGCGGTTCGGTGAAGCATTTTGGATTGTTGCATTTCTAGAGACTCCTCCGGACGTTAAGAGTCCCCTTGCACCTGCTCAAGTCAATGTGCCAATTGCTAATTTCGGGAGCCTTTGGTCGCCCACGTTTTAAGTGCCAATTCTTGGTGCATTCGGGTTGGTGTCTTACACTTACATTTTTGGCATCACTTTTTCGAGGTGACAAGATCGTCTTTGGGGCAGGTTGTCATTTCGAAATTGAGGTTGGTTTTGGGTAGAAACGTAGGTGAGTTGCATGGCTGTCTCGACGTACCCTTCTCAAGGGCTGTGGCCGTGTCGAGTATTGTGCACTTTTGCCCGTTGTAACACCCCACACGCTCTCAAATTATGGCGTGTGGTATCTTGTCTCGCAAAAGTGAGGCCATTGCAGGCGTGTGTACGGGAGGGCGAATCGTGTGGTCTTTCTTTTAGCTAACCAACCCTGCAGGGAACTGGTGGGGCTCCACGATGGTTGCGCACCACTTGGGTACAGACCACCTGAACCCCACAGCTATTGTTACGGTTGAGCCTCATGAGCTCGTCCGTATTTAGGGTTTGCATGGTCTATCATCGAGATGGTGGACGTTTGGTGCATGTTGTCATAGTAACTCCGGGAGCTGCAAACTTCCCTTTCCACATGCATCTTCTGTGTTGAAAGTTGTGTTTGAGGCACAAAGCAGAATGTTTGGAAATGATTTTGCAATGCAATCGTATGGTGCGGGTGCTCAATCATATGCCGCCGGGTGTGTTTTGCTTTGGATGCATGTGCTTTGCCTTGTTGCGATTGCTTCTTCTTTGTTATCAACTTGTAACTGCAACGTCGAAGATTACCAAGTCCTCATTTTGTGAGCTATCACGAGCAAAACGAAGATGATGCATGGGTGTGATCGCTCGGAGGGAAGCATCAAGCTTTGCGAACTGAGCGAGATAAAATGCACACCGCAGCCCATTCCTCGCTCTCCTCTTGGATAAGCCAAAGTGCTTTGCATGGCCTTTCTTTTGTTGCCCTCTTAATAAGCTTCCGTCCGCCACCCAATCATTCAAGTGGTTTGCCCATTTTGAGATCGTTTGCACAAGACGGATGCGGATTGTGCATATTATGAGAACTTGTTACGCGTGTTCCGCACGTCGCACCACAACCACCTCCGTCCCAAAAATCTAGATTTGGTGGACCCCAATTGTATGGCGGAAATCAATATGGAGGTATGTGAATTGCAACGGGCTTTCTTCAAGTAGTCATGGGACACGTGGGGGTTTGGCGTGTTGTTGTGTGCTTCCGTTAATTTTTTGCGGTGATGCGAACGTTTGATTTTGCGTATACTTGTGATAGTACACTTTGGGTACACATTTAGTCATGAGTAGAAGATACGTGGCTATTGCGTGATCCCTCGAGACCCTTGAAGGCCGACGAAACAAAATGAAAGATCGTTCCATTACTTTTCGGTGCATTTCAATATGCCAGAGTGCAAAACAATTGCATCCGCGTCCCGACCGTCTCGACCGCTCGCAACCACTTGCAACTTTGCATGGCAAGCGTCTGCAATGGCTCACCCTTCACGGTTCAAACGAAAGGCTAGGAAGACATCATGGTGTTCTTTCTTTCATTGCATTTTTAGGAGGCTATGGATTCGGGATGCATAGTGGATTTGGGATGCAACCGATAAACGCGCCTGTGGTACCCATGCCTCCTGGGCAAACGGTATGCTTGTAAGAAAGGCAAACAACCTATGGCTTTTCCCACACCGTGTCTTGCTGCGACGCTCGCATCGCCTTGTACTTCTACCACAACTTGCCCCACATTGATAGCGGTTGATTGCTCTCACGAAGCATTCGAACAAAACGAGGGAAAGGGATAGGTCGGAATAGTGACCGCCGCCAGATCATCGCCAAATTTCGGTGACACGCTCTCAACGTGACCAACGATGAACGTCTACGAGACCGATTCCTCGGTGGTAACTAGCATTCGTACGCTACAGTTTTCCGGCTTGCGTGTTGCCAACTAAACATGTGTGTCCATTGTGACAATGCCCTGCCCTTGACCAAATGCATGTGTTTGGCAGTCACAAAGAAGTTCCATTGCTTTGCCCAACGAATCCTTTAGCTTCGAGCGATTGAGGTTTGTCGTGCAATACTGCGCAAAGGATTTTTGGCATGAGATGCGCAGAGCGCAATTTGGGTCCCATGTTCCCGATGTCGCACGGTGGAATTTTGCTACGTAGTCATGGTTTTCCAACACGAACGTGGCGAGGTTTTGCGCTTTTGCATGGCGACATGGTCGTTTCCGCGTTTTGTGTAGGACCGATGATTCGTTGATACCAAAAGCAGCGGATGCTCAACCGAAGCAAGTATGCAATAAGTGCATGATATTGAATCGGAACTACACCCACTCTTTATGATAAGCATTTTTTATTAGTGTCTTTGCAAGCGTATAAGTGAGACGTGCTTGGAAGCACAATGTAAATCCTCGTATTCATCAAAGGACGGATGTTACGACACCGAACACACTAATGCATCATTTGCTCATCTCCACATGTTTGTTAGGTGCCCACCGTCAAAAAAGACCATAAAATCGAGCAAGCGGCGAGGTGCGGCAATTCCTTGTGTCGTGATTTTTGCATGGTTTCATCACAATGGTTCGGTTGTGAATACTTGTAGAACAGTCACATTGGCCTCCATCCGCTTTGATTATACACATGGTCACCGAGTTGGTGGAACCAGTAACGGGCCATGACCCTCTTTAAGGCGTAGGGTGTTGCTAGTTTTTTCGCAGCATCATAAGCAGCAACAACAGCAAAAGCAAACAAGTACGTGCGAAATGAGAAAAAAGGCAAATCTCCGTTGCGGTGATTTAGGTTCTCCCGAAATTTTGGTGGTTGATACCTATTAGTACCTAGGTGGTGAGTTCCAACGCAGCTGTCAAGATTGGCCAAAAGAGTGCTGGCATTTGGCAGTTTGTGCCCCATACAATATATGTCGTGGGGGGCATTGGCAAAAAACACATTATGGCACAAGAACTCTTTTTTTCCCCAAAAACTTTAAAACGGCTTATGAAAAGGCGTCAAAATCCATTCTTCAAAAAGTGATCCTACACCCTTTCGGATGCCAAACGAATGTCTTTCGCCTGTTTTGGCCCTCCGAAAAGTTCGAAATAGGCTTGAAAATTGGCCCCTTGAGGGCCAAAATACGGTGTCAAGAATTCCCAATGGTTAGTCCTGGTTAGGTTCATGCTATGTCCATGGCTTACGCCGGGATTTTGGACAACAAACACTGCACGAAATTTGTGTTTGAGTTCAAATTTGAGGCAAATATGCAATAAACAACGGTTTTGGCACATTGGATGCAAATTAGTTACTTTAACGGGGTAAGTTTGCGAATTTGCATGGGACAAATGTGTATTATTTCTGAGCTACTCTGGGGTAAATGGGGATGATACGGGTGGCCTACGGGCGCACAAATTTGGGCCCTCGGAATATCTCCCATCTCACCGCCTTTTGGTGCCCCTTGTTCTCGCAAGGGGGGGTGTTGAGAGTGCCCATACGCTCGACACGCTGCGTGGACCACGAGTGCCCGGGCACTGCATCCTCTCCCCAGTGACCAGTGACCAGCTGCACCGGTTCTCTCAAGTAAGTCGTCGGTATTGGTCTGTCTTGTATGTGTTTGAGGTTCAACAAGAACCGGGGCTGTTGGAGAACGCAAATGCGCTCGTGTCCGATTGTTGATTACATTGCCTCAATTTGCAATTTTCCGCATTTGTGTTTCATTCTGTTTGTCTTTCTATCATTCGAATCTTGCTATTAATTGGGTCCCACACCTCCCCTTTTGTTACTCATTGATCCATGCCCATCACCGTACTCTTCATCTAGTGGAGCGGAGACCCCACGGGGGGTGGGGGGGGGGGGGGCGCCTTCTGTAGGCAGGTCAGCCACTGTGGGGATGTGCCAAAGTGAGAGCTTCTAAGGTTAAGAATTGTGGCATGCCCGTTGATCCCTGGGTGGGGTTTAGGAGGTGGATATTGTGCATAAAAAAGGCAAAAGCCAACAAGCAGGATAAAACTAAGGGTTACCAAAATCATGGATCGTGACACGTTGGCTGCGGTGCAAAGGATAGTGGGCGCTTCGTTGCCCCTCTACCCCCCATAAGGGCATGTGGCTTTCTTGTCCTAGACGCTCTTGGGTCAGGGAAGGGGCCGTCCTCTACCCCCCATAAGGGTGTATTCCAGGCCTAAAAGTGGGTGGGTACCTTTGGATTTCACCACCACCCCATTATTGAAAAAGCCAGCATCTTCTGTTGTGGATAATGTGTGTTGGTGTTTTGTGTTATTCCTGCATTGCGGTTTTGTGTTTTTTGTAGTCATGAGCAGGAGGAAGAGACCGATGAGCCTGAGTATGTTCAATTGATTGCCCTGCGACGTTTGCTCTGTTTCATGCCGCCACCGTAGGCGTTCGGGTGGCCCTGTGGCCGAAGGAGATCGCATTGCAGTGGTGTGGAAAAAAGTGGAGGGCAAAATTTTTGTGATCACAGATGTGGGAGGCTCCTCTTTGTGCCATGTGGACAGCCCCATGCTGTTTATGCAGCAAGATGGCAAAGGCTCCCAGATGCTGTACAACATATCCCGTACCACAGTGGGTTCAGCTTTTGCCTGGCAAAACTGGAGGGGGGGCTATTTTTCCTCTTGCAGGATTCTGGCCACCGGACCACGTCTCTGAGCCCGTGGAGATGCTTGATAAAACAGCTTCGGTCCAGGAATGGTCGATTGTGAGGCATTCCTGTTGCTGGTAGCAAAATTCCCACGAGAAACTCGGCTTCGTCCCGTCTTTTGCCACGCATTTTGGCTGACATTTGCCGCTTGGTTTTTCACTGTTGCTGCTTAGGACGGAGATCGAAGATATTGAGGCTGCCCTGGCCGAGTTGCAAGACCTTCAAATGAAGACTGTCACTGTTGCAACCAAATGGGAGCAAGCCAAGAAGCAGTTGGTTGCCGAAATTGAGAAGGAAACTGAGCTCAAGGCATTGGTGGCCGAAGCAGAAGAAGAGGCGGAACGGTTGCGGTATGCTGTCCTTCTCAAGATGTGGGCCCCAACGAAATGGTTGTGAGACACAATCGGCCCCAACATCGCCAACAGCAGCACGACTCCGCAACCAATATGTCTGATGTAAGCCGACGAATCTCCCTGGCAAACCCGATTTTGGAATCAATCTGGCAGCTGAAGAAGGAGAGCCGTGCATTCTCCACACGGTAAGGACACGAAACAGCCGACCGCCCATGGTTTTCGCCAAGTTGTTGGGTGTATGGTTCATTACCCACACAAAGATTTGAAGTGGCAGCAATTTTCATTGTTCTCGTGGCATTGGTTGATATTTTTCGATGTCGACCGAAATTGTCGCATTCCATCAACAGACGAGAGCGTGTTCGGGGGGGCTACCATGAACTTTTTGGGGGTGGTGCAGTCTGTTGAGATTGAACGATTACGCTGTGTGTTGTGGAAACCCACAGCCAGGATGGGCTTTTCTTAATCTTTGACAGCAATTGGTCATCTTCCTTTATCCTCAAAAAACTTTCACAATCCCTCATGCCCCATGATTGTCTACAACCCATGTGGTTGCACCGGTTGCATAAACTGGCTTCTCCCGATCCCCTTGCAGACTACACCCGCCGATCGGTTGTTAGAACCCCCCCCCCTGTGGTGATGCTGCATGGGCGCTGGCCATTTTCAACTCTCGTGGGTCATTTTCCTTCATGAAGGGTTTGGAGGTGTTTCCCCACCGTTGAAATGTGTTGCACGTCTCCAATGTACAGACGGTACGGCACAGTCGGCAAGAAGGTCGCCGTTCCTCATTCCTGTCCACCAACTCTTTCTGCCAGTTCACGGCATCTCTTCTCTTGTTTGTTTGCCTCCCCCCCCCCCATATGATAGTGCGTTTGGTCTTGCTATCTACACCAAGTCCCCTGATGGACGTTCGTTGTATCTTCAGGCATGCCCCCAACTCTTCTGTCTGCTTTGTTCTTTTTCTACTTTTTTCCTGTTTTCGGTTTCGGAGCTCCATTTCATCAGTGGCCTCACCACTCGCATCCTCGGCGGCTTCTTCCTTCGTCCATCCTCTGTCTTCTCGTCCTGATCAATGGCGCTCAGTAGTTCTGCAAGGTCGCCGTTGGTATCCTCCCCCTTGGTGTACCTTTCATCGCCGGGACTATGCTGCTTTTCCCCGCTTCCCCCTCTCACGGTTGAACGGTTGAACGTATTCAATTTCTTGGAATTCCTGACGTCACTGTGGTCGCGTGCAGTCCTATTTTGCTGACTTCAACGCTGTTCCTGCTGTGCCATTCGGCATGGCGCCAGCATGGCAGCTGTCCTGTGTATGCACCATCACGGGCAGTGACTTTGCATTCGATGCCGAGGGCGAGGGTGAGGATCATGCTCTTGGTTCGTTCAAGGAGGCCTTCCAAGGGGTCCCTTCAGTTGCAACTTTCTTCTTTCCTGACACGGGGGGGAGAACCCCTCACAGTTGCAGCTGCGGATATGGCGACCACAGACGCGGTGGGACAAAAAAAAAAGGCCAGCTCCGCATATCACCACCGCCCTCCGTGAACATGTCGACAGGGGCGCTGCAGCCCCCCAAGTGGCCACCTGGCCCTGGTCACACAAATTAGGGGGTTTTTTGGACTCAGCCTGTTTGGTGCTGCGAAATCATCACCTGTAAATGACACTGTTTGTCATACCCATTTCGTTTGCAGGGCCCGCGTACCGAAAAGGTTTGATGACCGGCCAAGTGAATGTTACACGGAGCCACCTGCAGCCTTGCACAATTTCAATCCGTCTTCGGTATGCAGTTCCAATCGGGGATCAGGAATATCATGTGCAGTGTTACCCCTTTCAGTCGGCACTCGGACTCATTTTCCGATCAGTCCACTTTTGAACCGCATCAATGAGAAAGTAAAATTTCTACCAGGAGTGTTCGTAGAGCTTTCTGCCAAGCCACGGGTGGGCGGGTGGATCAAGGTGGGTGGGTGGGTGAGGTCCATTTTCGGCTTTTTTTTTTTGGTAGAACGGGATGGGGTGCTGTGTTTTAGGGCCTGGGCTCTCGAAGGGGCCCAGGGACGACTAAGAGTCCCGAATGGGGTTGCGTGCCTCCTTCGATGTACAGACAACTGAGGTTGTTCGGTGCCGAGGTATTTGTCTGTTCTTGGGCTCAGGGTTAGGGATGTCTGCTGCAGCAGTCCATGCTCCAGTTTGGGACAAGATGCGTCCTAAACTGTCAAAAGGTGTTTTCGGTGTTTTCCCGCGACTCCAAAAGACCACCCGCCTCCCCTGGGGTTCACTAAGCAATGGCTTGCTCCCTACCTTTCCACCCAAGTGTCTGCAGGGCGATTGCATCATCATTGTCATTGTTGCCGTTGCCCTTGAGCACAAGTCCTGTTTGCTCATTTTCCCTCGTGCGGCAGGTTCTAGAAGCACCCTCCAACTGGCATCGCATGCCGCATCACCTTCAGTCCATCTCCGCACTACACCAAATTCTTTTGTGCAGTCAAGCGCAATCTGAGCCGTTGTGCAGAAGCCTTTTTCCAAAAAAAAAAACAAAAAGAACAATAGAGCGGTGCACAGCATATCTCCAAAAGGTATTGCTGGACGATGCCTCTTCAGGACGCAGGATTCTTTTTTCCACGAGAAAAAGTCAAGCAATTATTTGCATGGGCGACCATCTACAGGGGGGGGGGGAATTTCGCCAGGGGAGAATTTCGCGGGGAAAATTTCGCCGTTAAGAAAGGTGGCGAAATTTTCCCCTGGCGAAATTTTGGCGTAACAGTTCCATCCTTCACCACAGCTGCAGGCATTGTGTTTCCTGAGCAGGGCCGGCGCGATTACGAACGCGCCTGTGCCTGTTGATGCCTTGAAAAAGAAGCCTGCACCTTCTGCACCAGTTACTGGATCGTCTGCATCAGATTTCATATCATTTTTCGAAAATTGAGAGACATTTTGCGAGACACATGCTTGCTTGGGGCTTCGGGGATTTCAAGGGTGGCGAAATTTTCCCCTGGCGAAATTATCCCCTGCGAAATTGTCCCCGGGCGAAATTTTCCCCCCCCCTGTATCAAAAACACCAGCATCCATCCGTATTCCGGCCTTTGAAAGCTGCTGTCTGGCTTTCTCTGTCAGACAGAAATCGTTCACCCATGCGGATTATTGGAACCTGTGGTGCTTCTCTGTAATTGCTGTGCAGAAGCATAGTCGTTATCAAGATGGACAGTCATCATTTGCTCTCTGCTTCATAGGCCCTTTCTTGTACAAAGAAAGGCCCCAAAAAGGGTGCCATGGGTCTGGAGGTGGCTACCGAAGGAGAATTTGTCCATGTCAGCAATGTACTGCCAGTATGTCATCCACATTGGTGTGATGGTGATTCACTTCATTGTGCGCCCGCGCATTTGACATGTGCATGTTTGAACAAGTAGTTTCAAGGAAAATTGCTCAAAACCCAATCGGGACTGATAGACATCCTCCAAGAATATCAGAAAAGGGGGAAATTTTTCCCTCTTTTCGAGTCTCTTGAAGGCCAGCTCATGGATTTGGCCTAAAGTATGGCCGGCAAAGGATAAAATGAAAAGGTGATGTGGAAATGCATTCCGAAAACGGGAGCACTACCGCCTCCATCTCCAATTGACATGTGTCGGACATTTTTGCTGGCTCCTTGGTGTCTGCTGAAATGCTGTTCTATTTGTCATTTGTTGTGAACGAGAAGGGGCAGGGAGAGGGGGGCAATCAGAGTTACGGCACCCGCTCCCCTCATGGAGGCCCCCCACCTATGGAGCACAGTGGCCAAGAGGGACGAGCTGCTTGAGGCTGGGTCTCTTCCGTGCTCACCCTCCCATGGAGCCAACCTGGCTGCCCTCCACTGTGCGTAGCGTTGCCCAAGGGGGAGGACTGGGTGAGTCCCAGGGCCAACAAACCAGCCTGCCGCCCCGTGTTGACGAACACGGGTCGCCGCGGTGCTACTGGTACTGCAACCAATGATGAGAAGGAGAAAGAGGACGTGGAGAAAGTCATCCCCTGGAGGAGGGGGGGGCAGCTGCGTGCCACAGAGTACCTCTGTACATAGGCCTATGGACAGTAAAAGGCTTCGGGGCCCCATCCCCCACACCGCCTCCCCCGGATGTGGCATATGTAGGTCGCACAGGCTTGGTGGGAGGAGACCCGCGCCCCCCTCTGGCACTCCCGGGCGCCACAGGGGGCCACAGTAGGACCCTCCCCGTGATGCGCGGTTGCTCAACCCCCGGCGTCACCTTACCTACTTCAAGGGCAAGACCCTCGACGGATAGGGCCAAGTGGTCGGGGTGGATTGGTGGGGGCGGGTTTGGGACAACAACCCCCCTCCCCCCCCGCCCCCCCCGCCGTCGAGGACCACTGGTCGGACGTCCGGCGAGGTTGCTCGCCTCCTCCCCGGCGGTGTCACCGATGTCTGGTGGCAGCTTGTCCCTGAACCAGACCAAGTTGCGATGCCATCATCCGTGCCCGACGGCGTGCACCGCACGCCCACGCCTAGCTACCCCCTCATGTATGAGGTGTGTGCGGAGGCTATACCTAGTGGCCACTACGGAGGGTCCCCATGGGTGGTATAGTACCCATATTGTCGCCAAATGATCACCTCAAGGCATCCCGGATGCGACAGAAGGAGTTCAGAAAAATGCATATTTTTGAAACAACACTTCAAGTGCTACTAAACAACCCCAAGAGCAGCAACTTGGTGGCTTTTGAGGGGCCCATGGCCCGCGCTATATGGGCCGAGCAACTACCACGCGGGTCCCCGTGGGTGCTAGAGTACCTACATTATCGCCAAAGGATCACCAAAACCCATCCTAAAGGCAATAGAGGGATTTCTGGAAAATAATCAAATTTTCGAAAAGTCTAGGCTACATGGGCGTAGCAGCCACTATGTAGGTCCCCATGGGTTCTTGCTTGAGCACCTGCATTGTCACCAAATGATCACCCAAACCCATCCTAAGGGCCACAAAAGGGTTTCAGAAAAAGTCGAATTTCGCACGTGCCACTAAATAGTCTAAACAACAGCCACTTGGGGAACAGCTCCTTTTAATGTCCGCAGGCCTATGCACAGAGGTCGAGGGGCGGGGAGAGGGGGCTGATGAGACTTCTAGCGCCCCCTCCCCCCATCAAGGCCGCACCTATAAAGTACGACGGCCGAGAGGGACGAGCGGGTCGGAATTATGTCTCTTCCTGGCTTGCCCTCCTCTGGCGCCGTGTTGGCTGCCGCCAGTTGTGTGCGGACCCCCCGAGGGGGAGGACTGTGTAAAGCCCAAGGCTAGCAAGTCAGCCTACCTCCCCGTGTTGAAGAGCACGGGTCGGCTGAACTGCCGTGACAATGGTGATGAGGACGAGGGTGGCGAGGATGATGAGGAAGAAGGACTCATTCCCTCCCAAGACGGGGGGGGGGGGGTGCACACCCCTGGGGGTTGTGGGTCATTGGGCAGCGAGAGCCCGTGAGATGCTCGACAAAACTCCTGGTAGCAAGGCCATTATTTCGCCCGGCCCCGATGGTGGGGCCGCCTGCCGGTTGGGCGGGGAGCCCTGCACGGGGGGGGGGGGGGGCGTTGGCATCCACCGCTGGCGCAGGCAACGCGGGGGGGATGGGGGCGCTGTCGCATGGTGCCGGGGTCGTTGGGGTTGGGGGAGGGGGGGGATCCCAGTGGTTCTCCCCCCCCCAAGGCGCGCTTGGTGCGCACTCGCGTCGTCGTCCGCGCTCGTGTGCACCCGTTGTCCGGGGGGTTGCACATTGCTCACCGGGGGCGCCAAGGGGCGCTTGCCTAGCACCCACGGCGCCGTGGAGCATCGCCACGCCAGTGGTCGCTCTGGGGGCGGCCTAGCCGCATTTGCGGAGTTATGACACGCAGCCCCGGGCCCCGCCACGGCTTTGCTGGTGGGCAGGCTGCCGCAGCCACACCACTGCGCTCATGTCCCGCATGCCCTGCTCGGTAGATGCCGTACCACATGTGGCGACATCGGTCGCAAGATGAGGCTCTGTGCTCTAGGCAGTGGGCCCCCACTCTGCCACGGCCCTGTCCCAGGCCTAGGTGCGCCTGAGGGGACGCCAAGGGGACGCCCTACGCCCAGGCACGCCACGGCCGCCGCGCATACGGCGGCAATGCCTGCCCTCCTCCAGAGGGGCTGGGGGAGTAGCTCATGAGGAAGTGTTCCATGATCGCCAGCCACAGCCGCGCCGGGGCGTGCTGCCGCTTGAGCCACATCGTGTTATTAAGTCAAGTTGGCTCGCAGTGAGATGGCATGTACCTTCATGAGGTGTTGTACCATGTTATTGGTTTGGAAGCAATTAACATGGGTGCACCTCCTTTTCGTACCTGGTTCACGTGGATCATCCACATCCAACTTGCATCTCCCTTTTCCATTGCTTCTTGTATCTGGTTGCCATTTGAAATGGTCTTTTCCCCATTGTGCTTGTGATTTGAAGTTGTTGTTTGCTTGAACAGGCTGCCAAAATTGGCCATAGCAGTTTGAAATGTCAAATCTTGCAAAGCATGGGTAAATGAACCCTACATGGGGTGCCCATTACCAAAATGCTATTTGCACCACAAGCTACTATGATATAATGCATGATGCAACTACAATGCACCGATCTAGTACCAATACATGCAGAAAAAAAAGGAAATTTGAGCAGGAGTTTTGAAATTCAGCAACGGTGCCAAAAAAAAAAAAGAAGAATTCTATTGACACGGAAGTCTACAACATTTTGTATACCGTGATTTCAAAAAGCGCATGATTCTCTGTTTTTGATGGTTCGGTTCTTCCTTCTCTTGCAGTGATCGATCGCTGCAATTGATCACAGTAACTGCAACGATCCTTCGTGCTACAAGCAGAAGGATTCGAACCTTCATTGCGGCAACTTTGAGGCACAAGTAACACGATGCGATTGGGTCGACAAGAGGGCGTTGACCGGTGAATAATGCGAGTGAGTCACTTGAATGGTGACTGGTGACTGAGTGATTGGAGTCAACCCAACTTCGACAGTGGTTGCTTGTGGGCGTTTGGTGGTTCGTGTCAGTTATCGGTTGGCGGTTGGTGGTGGTTGGCGGTTGGCAGTTGGCGGTTGGCAGTTGGCGGTTAGTGGTCCCTAAGGGCTGTCTTTAACGAAAAAAAAGACTTCTTAATGACAGCCCCGAGCCCATAGGGGGGTGCCCAGAGTTGAGACCGGGGATACCCGCCATTGGTTAGAGGGTCCATGTACAAGAAAAGGAACGGGGTACAAATCGATGCACCGCGTGCACAATACGCAAAAATCACCTCGAAGAGAAGTTGTTAGATCAAGCGCGTCGTATAGCCCCCCTTTTTTGGGGTCGTTCGCGTAGCATACCCCAATGTATGGTTTCTAACGTCTAACCCCCTGTAAAATCATCATTTTAGGACCAAAAATGATCCCCCAATGATTTTTCTGGATTTTGACCCCCGTACCCCCCCGCACCGGGGTACCCTTTCTTGGGGGGGGGGTCAAAACTTCTTTGTGTATTGTGACCGCTGTGTGTGTACCTGGACCTGGGTCCCGAAGAACTTTTTTCTTGAAAATGGACCCCCTAACCCATGGTGGCGCCCATGAGGCGCATGTCCTCTGGGACTGCCTGTGGTGGCACGGTGTGCGGGACACGTGGACCCCATGGCTGCTCGCTGCGGTGGCCATGCGCCCAGCTCAGCGCTCCTGCGCAATGGCTAGCGTGCCTTGAGCGGGCGGGGCTCTTACCCTCTTTTCGGAGGGCTTGAATAAGCCCCTGGTAGACACTTTCCTCTACCGCTTGTACGGCATATACCTCGCAGTATTGGCGAAGAGCATGGCCACATGCTGTGACAAGCGCAACAATTTGGGGTGTGCGCTCTTACTGCGGGCGCCGCAGCTGGGGGAGCGCGGGCGGTACCCCTGGGCCAACCTGTATGGTCCCATGTTGTGCCTACCGTAGGCACCCCCGCTGCGCCCCAGGCATGTTGCCCATGTGGCTGGGGTGAGAACCAGCCTTTGCCCACGGTCTGGTCCACCAGGGGGTGTGCTAGCGTGGTAGCAGGGCCCAGGCGACGTATCCTAGGCGGAACTGGCCCTGTATTACGAGGCCTAGATTACTTGTTGACGCCCCATTGATAGGACATGTGGCTAAAGCAGCTGCGGCCCCCCGCCCAACTCCTGCCGGTGGGGGGAGAATTGTTCCTGATGGGCTTCTTCCCCCGCCCGCCCGAGGGGGTCCAAGCACCGCTGCCTTACGCCCACCATGCCCAACGAGCACCGGCCCACCGCGGCCCAGGACATGGCCGAGGCACAATGGGGGCCCGTTGCCATGAACACAGGGCGCCGTCCGGCCACCGGTGTTGCTGCATGCCGTATGGCATCAGCTAGTGCTGTCTCGCCGGTCATGCGGGCCATGAACGCTATGGCCCAGCGGCGGCCATGTGCTCCCCAATCCAGCTGCGGCGGGGGCTGGGCTGCGCATTCTAACGCGGCAGGCGCGGCGCGAGGTAGCGCAGGCCCTCTCTGCACGGCTAGGCCGTGCGCGCTTGACATAGGAGGCCTTGCCCCCCCCCCCCCCCCCGGCACCGCCCGCAACGCAAAGGCGCACCTCAACGCCCAGAGTATCGGGAAAGTGCCCACCAGGGCTGGCGGCGTGCAAGCGACCCACCGCCCCAACAGCTAGTGCGCACAAAGGTGAGCGACGCACTCACACAACACGCCTCAACCGCGGGGGGTCCCCGCAAGGAAGCCCGCCCCCGTCCCCCACCAACCTGGCCGCGGAAGCCAGGCAACCCCTTGCCACCATGCCCCCCCCCCCCCCCGGGGCGCAGCGGCTACACTCCCGGAGGTTTTTTCGGGCATATCGCGGATGTTGGCCAACCATGCTCATGGGCGGCCCCACCCCCCTTTGGGGCCAACCGCCATCCAAAGGGGGAGGGGGACGAGTTCCTCTTGTTCCTCCTCCGCTTCTTTGTCTTCCTCCTGGACAGCGGTGCCAACGGCAGCAGCTAAGCCAACCTGTGTTCTTCAACGCGGGGTGGCAGGCTAGCTTGTTGGCTATGGGGTTCAGCTGGTCCTCCCCATCGGGGGGGGGGGGGGGTGACACATAGCAGAGGGTAGCCGTTCAGAGGAGTCGTACCTAAAATTAATGCTGCTAGGGCTGTTTACGGGCACTTGAGCCGAGCCCCAAAATTGCTGTTTTTGTTGGCCTATAGCCGCCATTGTGTGTCGATTCGGACATAGGTCCCATTCCACTTTTTTCTTCTATATGGACCTCCTAACCAATGATGGGGGTCCTGGGTGCTATCTCTGATTTTCCAAGATCAGGCCCCCTAAGGGGTCCCACCGGTGAGGTTTTAGCAGCTTTTAGGCCACCATAGGTGGGCTGAAAAATCACGATTGTTGGAGGAACCCCGCCGACCCCGGGGACCCTTGGGCCGTTGTTGGGTGATCATTTGGTGACAACAGGAGTACATATCAAGCCATGGGGGGCTATGTAGCACTAATTCGGCTCTCCTAGGGGGTGCTTATTGGCCCCTTAAAGTGCCGTTTTGGGCCGGTTAGCACCGTGGCGGGCAAAATTTGGTTGGTTTATAGCCGGCACAGTGCATTGATTCGGACCTAGGTCCCATTCCAGTTTTTCTTCTATATGGCCACCCTGACCAATGACGGCGTCCCCGGTACTATCTTCGATTTTCCAAGATTGGCCCCCGTATGGGGCCCCATCAGCGAGGATGTCGCCGTTTTCAGGCCGCCCTTGGTGGGCTGAAAAATCGCGCCTTTGGCCTGACCCTTGACGACCCCTGGGAACCCTTAGGCTTTTGTTGGGTGATGATTTGGTGACAATGGGAGGACAAGTAAAGCCATGTGGAGCCATGTAGCACCAAATAGGCCCTCCAAATGGTGCTTATTGGCCCCTGAAAGCCCGTTTGCAGTGTGCTTGGCAAAACTTGGTTGGCCTATAACCGCCACTGTGCATTGATTCTGATCCGGGTCCCATTCCACCTTTTTCTTCTATATGGACCCCCTAACCAATGACGGGTCCTGGGTGCTATCTCCAACCTTCCAAGATCGGGCCCCCCCAAGGGACCACACCGTCGCCCCCCCCCCCCCCCCCCCAGGGACCCCACCAGTGAGGTTTCGGAGGCCATTTTCAGGCCGCCGACCCTCGGAGACCCTTTGGGTATTGTTGGCTGATCATTAGGGGACAATGGGAATGCATATCTACTCATGTAGCACCAACTCGGCCCTCCTAATGGTACTTATTGGTCCCCAAAAGCACCTTTTTTGGGCGTGTTTGCACTGCGATGGACTGAAATTCAGCCGAGAGTTTAAAATTTCCCCACAACAACAACACTGCTCATCTCTCTCCGAGGTGCCTTGCCGAAGTTGCAAAATTAGCTGTGCAAATATAGCAATTGCCCGAAAGCCATTTTCCACTAATTTTGCACCTCCAAAGGGAAATACAGACGGAAAGTCGAAAAAATAAATAAGTGCCTGCTAGCATTTTTTGGCAGCCATCAACACAAAGGATTTGCAAAGGGTTTTTTTTTATGTGTGTAACGATTTGGGATCAAGTTCAGATTCGCATTTAGAAACGCTCCGCGCAACATCGGCAATGTCATGCCCTCAACATATCTAGTCTATCGAAGGCGTCTGCACACGTTGTCATCATTAGGGAGGGGCATGTGAGCAAGCGGGTATTTTGCAAGGCGACATCATCCAAACTTGGAACGGCAAGCATGTGGCAAGTCATGCAGATTTTGTACGGGCCATTTCAGTCTGTGGCGCAGGAATCCCGGTGCCTGTGGAAGTTTTGCGACCAGGGATCAAGACTCCATTGACTGTGGAGGTTTGTGTGCCATGGACAGATTGCGCTGTTGGAGCGACTGTGCAGCACAATGCAATTTGTTTGTGTTTGTTGCTGCGACATTGTTACCACGAATTAAATGTCGCGTGGTGGTGCTGGTTACTCCTCTAGATGTGGCAGGAGCTGCGGCTGGTGGATGATGGCGCATGATATGATGGCACATGATACCACACAGTTCAGAGGTCCTTGCAACCATCATCATCATCGTTAGGCAGTGGGGGGCCCAGCACGTTTACATTCGCCTTCAGTGCAGATAGCCACCAAGATTGGGATGTCGTGTGCGTCGACTGAGTTGTCATACACGTTTTCCATTCAGCGCCATGCTACTTATGAATTTTTCACCAACAGGTTGTTCCAAAAAGAAAGGCATAGTGGACTGTCCCGATTCAGATGCTTTGGCAAACACGAAGACAAGATTGGCATCAAGTTTTTGGTCAAGAAATGTTGTGATCTGAGGGTGGTGTGCAGACGTGTGTGATGTAAATTGAGTTCGTCATTTAGCTGTGCAATGGTGTGGGTGGGGAATTGCATTTAGGGTTTGTCGACAACAGAAGCAGGTTGGACAGATTTTTAGTTCATTTGCTGACTGAATCTTTGTGGAGGTGTGTGTTTTCAATGTGTGTTCAAATCAAATCAAATCACTGTGTCCTTTCAGTGTCATGCAGCCACAGTGCCACATCCTGTAGATTGTTTTGTAGTTTTTCATAGAACTTACCTTGCGCTACGAACTGCACCCGGACAAATGAGCAGCATTTTTGATGTTGCTTCTCCATTTGTCCTGCAAATATTGTGAATTGCAGAATATTTCAGATGCGATTCACCCCACCCCACGTTGTTTGAAAACTCCATTTGCGCTAACCAGTAGTTTTGACACCCCCAGCCGTTGCAGCCCTGGAAATTGTCCTTGGAGGTTGAAGGGCATGCACTAAAATGCTACGAAGTGTGTTGTGGATACCAGGGATTCTTCTCTGTGTTATCCTCTTGGTGGTGTCTCCAAGTCATCTCAATTGTTGGTATTTCAACATGGGATGATGTACACAGGTTTTGCTGTCTGTCTCTGCGTCCCATGGTTGTTCATGGGATGGAAACATGTTACATTAGCTAATTTTTTGAGGATCACAAAGAAGCATTCCACCCTACAGCTGCTTTTCCAGGACCAAACTGCTCAGTTGGTCGGCTGTTTTTGGCAGCATTCTGGTGGTTGATGCTGGTGTCGATTTGATTCCAAAGCGTGAATAGGTGAATGAAGGATATACTGATTGCTTGAGTTATTGACCGATAAAATAAGTCTAGCCCCGGGAGCATTTTTGCATGGTGCTTTCGCAAAATGCACTCGATCTCTTGATTGTTATTGTGTGGTGCATACTGGCGGTTTTCTTCGATGATGCATGGGGGCATGTGCATTGACCTACAGTTGACATCCTTTTTTTTTGTATGCCGTAGAGTTTAAGGCAAGGTGAATTGATGCACGGTCATCACACACAGTATACGTTAACCACCGCACAAGGCCGTTGCATACCTGTTAGCATTTCTCTACGGAACAACAACTACACTGAAATCACACCCAGCAAAATTCTTTGTGTCATGACTGTTACACCCCTGCATGAGCACCTCAATTCCATTTGCAGGGCGCCACAATGCATCTTGCAGGATACTCTGTAGTACTGATCCGCTTCATTATTTCGGCTATGGTGGGGGCTTGCAGGCGTTGCCTTGCCCAATGCAAATCAAATGTAGGACCAGCAGATTGCGGTGGGATCTGAGTGACCAAGCATCTTTGCTGGACGTTGCATCTTACTGTGTTTTATGATGCATCTTGGTGTATGGGTTGTTGTACTGCATACAAGAAAATATTGCATGAGACACAATACCACATCAGAAGGTATGGTGCAATGTCAATACCATGTACAATGGGTTGACTGGTGCACACATCATATGTTTGGCAGTGGGTGTTTTGCAATCAGATGCATCTCTATTCTGCATGTCCATTTTCATCCGTCCTGATTTTCCATTCTTCATTTTCTTTTTCCTTACCATTTTGCATGCAGTATGCTTCATTTGGCAATGGTTAAGGTTTTCCCATCATTCATTCTGTTTTTTGTGACCGTTTGTTTTGCAGGTTCCTTTTCTCTGATTTTCCCCCCCTGTTTGCCATCCCGCAACACCCCCTGGCATGTTTCTCCAGCTTGCTGGCAGGCATCTATTTGCCTGCTTTTTCATACACAATTTCTGTTTTTTTGGTGTATTCTTCCATTTCATGCACATCCTCGAATTGATGTGAATCAGCATGAAAGAGACCAAAGTCAATATTTGAAGACACCAATGCTTCCTACATTATTTTTTTCCTTGTCACAAGAGGGTGTCATGTGCAATTATCAGTCAAACATGATGGTGAGAATATGTGTGGGTGGTTTTTTGTGCTTCTCTTTTTGCACTGTGCTCCACGTCATTCAGGTGGGGGCTCTGTATTGATTGCTTCTTTACTTTAGACTATCTTTTTCTGCAGACAATCATCTTTGTGACATTTTTTATCATCAACCCTTCTGTGGGGTTGTATGTTGTCAGATGTTTACTTTTATGCAATCACATCAATTTCAGAGATATGAACAGTCATCCTGCAGGTATGGATGTCGTTAGTTTATTGTTGTGTTGTGTTTGCATGCAATACACAGTTGTCGGTTGTTGATGCATTTCTGCAGAGGGAGACATTTTTTTTGTACAGTGCATCTAATTGGGATGTGATAGATTTGTGCTTATTTTGTTGGTAAAGGTTCTGTACCAGGCATGGATACACTTCCACATCATATTTTGCTGTGAGCAAATATTCAGTGACTCTGGAGATCTGCGTCAGTAATTTTTTTTGTAAAGGTTCTGTACAATGCATGGATACGCTTGCACACCACATTTTGCCGTGAGCAAACATTCAGTGAATTTGGGAAAAACCAAACCACATATACACAACAAGTATGGTGGCGAGAGTACCACACTTCAGTCAAACTCAACTGATCTCACCATTCGTGAAGAAATATTACAGGGTACCGGAGCTGGATTTGGGGTATTTTGGGAAAGTATCGTTACCACGTTTCGACCAAGACGACTACGTACGCCGTGACCGACCTGAAGTGAATGACGGACGCGCACCAACGGGAGAGACGGGGGATTGGTCCCACCTCAAGGGCGTGGATGTGCGGTTCATCACTCCGGATGACGGATTTTTTGATACCAAAAGAGTGTGGGAACTTGGAGTCAGCCATCCCAATAGTCCACTGCCCAAGGTCAAACCCACGGGGATCACACGCGGACTCGCTTTTGGAGACTTCAGAGACTACGACAAGGACAATCCGGACCCAATGGGAGTGGACCAAGCATTAGTCTCCGGGATCGAAAACCCATGGAGCGAGTGACCTGGATCTGGAGTACATGGACGCTTACGTACCAGATTTGTGGATGAGAAGGCCATGGTGTTCATGCAGAACAACTCCGTGGTACCACGTTGGGATGGGTCAGGCGAAACGTCCGTCGGACACATGAAGTACCACAAGTGGGACAAGAGGATGGAACAAGTGCTTGGAGAATACCAGAGGACACATGCTTTGGTATACTTGCACCCGCCGAAGCAACGAGACGTTCACTTTGAACGCCGGAGTACGAGAAATTTGTCGTATGGGTAGATGTATTGCGCCATCAAACAGCAGATCTTTGCTGAGGCCAACAAGGATATCCTGAAGACGGAGTACGAGGCAGTCCAGCTTCCTGACCCGTTCACCCCGCTGGAGTATTGCGGAACCTTTGCAGAATTTTACCAGAAGGGTTCACGCATTGTCCGAGGCATCACCCAAGAACAGGCCAAAGACCAGTAGATGTTGGTTCTCGGCTTGGCAAAGAAGGGCAAGAATTTGGTGTTGGACATCTTCAAGGAGCAAGAGAAAAAGTGGATGGAGTTCAGCTACATCCCGGTGTTCATGTTCGGAACACCATCCATCTTCGCCTCCTGGAAGTCCACGAATAGGATGGACCACCTCACCAAGAGAGCTAAGAAGTACGCCCACATGCAGAAGAATGTACACCAGCTCGGTGCAGCTAAAGATAAGTAGCACCTAAGGAGTGAGAGAAGAGCAGCTTTCAACGAGTCAAAGCGACAATGCCGCGACCGAAGAGGTTGAAGTGGACACCCTAAAGCGACAAGAGACTACCCCAGCGAAGGGCAAGGGCAAGATGAAGTGTACCAAGTGCGGAAGCGACAAGCACGACATCGACCAGTGCTAGAAAGCGCACCTATATTTGGCACTGCCCCATAACGGAGACGCCATCATCAATGCCTAAAAAAAGAAGGATCAAAAAGGTCAAGGATAGAGTCGAGATCAAGAAAAGAAGAAGGAGCTTTGTTCTTGATGTGGATGCACGGGACACACTGCGGATCAGTGTTACGTCCTACATCCTGAGCTCAAGGGCAAGAGGAACAAGACGTAGCGACGTCCCGATGGCCGAAGAAAGGCTCAGGGCAAGACCCTGGTGGACCGACACCCAGTTTTTTGGGTTGAGTGAACCGTCAAGATGGAGACAGTTTCCGTCTACGTGGTCTTCAGTGGCGATAATGCCGATTTCTTACGAGAACCTACCCCCTATGCCCTGAAAAATAGAAGAAGGCGATCATCCTACCATGTAAAGCCTTGTTGGGATTGGACCTTGAGGCGCTGAAGATTCACGTCCGTGCCTTGATCGACAGAGGTTGTGAAATTTGGGCAGTGATCGGGCCAGAAGTTTTTCCCAAGCACTTATGGGAAGATGCCCCAACCCCATTCCGACTGATTGGGGCTGGAAGCAAGCAATGGAGGGAGGACGCCAAGGTGTCCCGGTTACCCTGTTGGTACCCGTGGCTCATGAGGGCACGGTCACTGCCCGTTGCCTTGAGGTTTTTGTCACATTGCCTCCATTGGACCCAGATTGATCGTGAGATTGCCCTTCATGGTCCGATGCGGGGTGGCCATCTTGTCAGACCCTTTGTACTTGGGGGGACTCTATGCCATAATACGGCCATAAGACCAACAGCTCAGGCACAGCCCGTTGAGACGCTTGAACGAAACATCTTTTTAGTGGACGAGGCATATCAAGATCATTCTAAACCCAACCGTTTCGATGTGAGAGCGCCTTAAATGCCTTTTACACAGCCACCTAAGGTGATCAAGGTACCCCGGGGGACCTCACTTGATCTTTCCCTTCTTTGTGCAGCAATGGGATGCCAATTGGTTGCATGAAAATGCCATGATGCACCATGAGCATGTCATCAGATTGTCTTTTGCTCTGTGGTCAACTAGAACCAAGCATTCCGAGTGGAGGAAGTGAAGAGTGTATTGGATGGCCTAGCGCCATCGAAAGATGTGCAAAAAGCTTAGAAAGACCCCGGACTTCACCGACCATCGCTTCACGCTTTTGGGCGCGCAAAAAAGGCAGGGTTGCGTAGAAGGGCCAGTGAATCACAGATGGACCCCGGTCTTCACCGACCGTTGTTGCATGCCTATGGGCGCAAGGAGCGGGCAGGGCTACGTGGCGCCAGTTCCTTCGGATCTGCAAACACCGAAGCAAAGCATGGGGAAGTTTTGGACACCCATGGATACACGAGAGCCAGAATAAAGGACCTTCCGGTCATCGGTCACATTGATGCAATAGCGATGGCTCCTGAGATGGTCTACACTATGACACGACTAATTGGTTTGATACCTAAACCACAGTCCAGGGCTAGGACACGATATCCTATTGTACTTGAGCCCGTTCAAGACGCCAAAAGTTTTCCCAAGAAGCCCGTGGAGGTGCTTCAGGATTACGATGCAAGTGCTATTAACACCCTGAATAAAGCACTCTCGGATTTACATTCAAAAATACTACCGGAGTCCCCAGGGCAGAATGGTGGGAAGAGATGGTGATAGCACTATATGCCATGGCTGCTATAGATAGAACCTTGGATGACATGCACATGGCCAAGTGGGACGCTCTGAATAGGCCACACATTTCAATACACCATGAACGGGACAACACTCCTGAGGGAGACAAATCTGCAAGCATGCGGAGCGCTCTGAGCACCATGGCCAGCGAATGTAAGGTAAAACGGCCATTTACTGTACCAAATCTATAAAACTGAAACTGCCAACTACCATTCATGCTGATGACTGTAAATTGGTAATGTTTTAGGTGAATTGTTCAAGTCTTGAATTGTTTCGGTGCCATTATTGAAATATGGATTTTGCCTCGGGAAATTGTACCGGAAGTGGCTTGCGTAAGCGCCGCGGTATTGGGGCCGCACGACTTCATGTGCCATCTTGGAAGCAGAAAAACAAACGTACTTTATTATGAAATTGTAAAATTTTGGAACGCGTGTAACAAAATTTTTTCATTGTGGTGATATGGTATTTCAGCTGCGTCAATCCACGTGAAGAGCCACTGCTTGGTTGCAAGAGGTCCTCAATGCGCCCAAAAAAGGCACGCAGCAGCACAAAAGGCTGACGCGGGTTCCAATACCTCCCTCCCTGCCTATATATGTCTTCCCTATGCCAGACAAGCCGAGCGACAGGCTCCGCGTTTTGTGTGAATGTTTGGCGAAGCTGCACGGCGGACAGCAACATGGCGCAGTGCTCTGAACCTCCGTCAACCATGATTTGCACCTTCCTTTTGCGCCACGCATTCTGATACATAGCTTCATAGACAATTAGTCAAACTACAATTTTGTCAAAAAAAAATTTCAAATTTCATGCAATATTCATAGACCTTTTCTTCAATTACACGTGGCTCAGGAACTGGTCTGACGCGGTAATCCGCGATGCACACGGTGCGGGATTTCGGCGCTGATTCTTGTGCACCGGCTGGATTTTACCAAAATTTCATTTCACTTCTAAACTTTCATATTTCAACCACTAATTTAACAATTCTTTGATTGCCGGCATTAATCGCATTCATCTTATACATTTGCACACTGTCGTCCTAGTTATTGGTTCGTTTACCTTAGCTGCAGTCCAAGTCACTGAAGGCATTTGTTGGAAAAACAAAAAAATTCATGGGTCATTTGCGATTAACCCTAAGGGGAGAACTAACTGTAGACCATGCAACGAAAATTACTGTTCTTATTCATGCCATGACAGACCAAAACCAACCATTGTAAAAAACGGCTTCATTCATCCATAGTATATTACCGTTCTCAAATGATTCTGTGGCACGACACAATGTATGCCTCCAAATGCCTCTGAATTTCTGTTTGTTCAAAAAGCCATAGCCGTCCAATCCTTCACCATTGCAACGGCTTTTGAGCATCAAAACACATTAAACAGAGATTGCAGGATTAGTGTACCGTGAATCTATGGAGGGACAATGTGAAAACATTGGACAAGTCCCATTTTGGAGTGTGCACGCTTCTACAGCTCAAGTGAATTGCATTGTACCATAGTAGGATTGGCAACGCGCAAGAGAAGCTCTCCATTTGCACCAGAGCAAACAATCACCTGTCTACAAACAAAACAATGAACCAACAAGAATGCTACAACCCAGCGGACTAAACAACACAAAAACAAAAAAACACTTTCAAAGCAGTATGCAAAAGCAAAACAACAAAGAAAATCTTATTAATGATTGAAATATTGCAACACCGCCCCACTGGGGGCATCCGAAGGGGTGGAGCAAAATTGCAAATCAACCAACACGTCACCTTGTTGGTGACTGGACAGTTCTGTTGTCACACATGCTTCGGGGGACCGGTGGCTAGATGATTCTCCACAATCACAAATTTTCGCACCCCTTGCTGTTAGCGCCCTCCTCCATTTGTTGCAAAACCGAAAAACAGTTTTGGCACAGAGGATGACCAATTAAACTACCTCGCCTCTCTCCAATTGCAACCAACTGATGCAGTCATTGTTGTGGTCTCCCACTGACACATTCCGCAAACAGTCCAAATCAGTCAATACGAATCATCCATTAATTTCTTTCAAAGGAAGACTACAGCGCAATTTCAGTATCATTAAAATGGACCATGATCAGGTGTCCCAACATGTGACTCAGGTGAACTCCACGTATTGTTGGTGGCAGTGAAAATTTGATGGGCATAGTGTCAGTGCTTCTCTTCAACATCGATGGGTGCAAAAACTGCAGACGAAACGGCAGGCTTTCTTTGGGGCCCCTTTTTAAAAATCTAGCCCTTGTTGATTGCATAGCTCACTTGCAGAATAGCATAACAAACAATGAGGCAGGTTGCCTAGGACTAAAGCCTTGTCCCATCCTTCACCTCCCACTCATTTCCTCAATTTAGATCACCATTGCTACAGAAAACTGCTACATCCTGGTAGCAGGGATGTTTCCAGTGCACCAACTTGGAATGCCACAAATTTTTTCTGCGTGACTCCTCTCGAAGCATACAGAAACTCGGAAACGCACAACTCGTCATTTAGTCCAAAGACTGCACACTTTCCTGTTGCCCGAGAGGGTTACAAGTTTATGTGGATGCAATCTGACACCGCTTTCCTTTTCTAAACCCCAACTTCACTGTGGTACGGTAATCAATCGTGTTTGAAATCTGTCCCGTGTAGCGATGTATTCTTTTGACGCACAAGCTTTTTCGCGCCCGTGATGCACCTATGCTTTCCCCGTTGTCCCCTGTGCGACCCCAACAACAAAGCGCGACAAACAGTATGGAGTATCTCGGGTCATGAACCACCATCGCTGTTCAGCTCAGTTAGCGGCCGCCGCCACCGCCACCGGCACCACCTCGTTGTTGCTGCACACGTCGCTGCCGCTTCTGTGGTGGCATACGGATCTTACGGTCTTCGACAGAACGCACACGGACGATACGCCCATGGATGGCACAAGAGATGCAGTACTGCATCTTCAAGTACAATTTTGGCAGATTGTATCCTGTGTGCAACAAAAATTGTTTTGGAACTTCGGGTGTCGATGTGTCATAATAATTGTTCATGTGCGAGTGCAAACAAACCAGTATAGAAGACACTGGCATCAGCAATATCTCTGACAGCAGCCGTCTCAACCATGTTCCTCACAATGAAACGCTTCACGGCCTTGTCCTTGGGAGTCATGCGACCACAGTTGGAGCACCTGTTGCACAGGGCACAGCGGAGTGCGAAATGTGGAGAAAACGCACCACGTTTGCAGACACGTCAACAACGAAGCAGTAACCTGATGGTGGCAGTGTGTCCTCTGCCCTTCTTGTTTCGTCCGTGATTCCTTCTTTTGGTCGTCATGTTCCCTACAACACGACAAAATGGCTGAGTGCTACTTCAAGCTGACTGATGAAATTTGCTTTATTACTGACTATTACTTGGGCATGCACTCCCGCGACATCGTCCAAGCAAAAGGCCTTTAGGGGATAATAGGGGATATTTCGTGAAGAGAATGTCATGTAATGTGAAAAACTTTTTGACTTTGCTTCGAAGTTCCCCTACCCAAATGTTCGGATGCATTATCGATACATCCCAAATGTTCGGGTGCATTATCGATACATCTTTGGAGCACTACTTTTCCTGAGGGGCAATCAAAGAAAATTCCGGATTGCCAAGTAGATCGAACCGATTCGATATTGGATAAATTTGTCCAGAACCAGCGACTCCCGCTGCAGGAAAACCAATGCCGGCACTCCATCATTTGTAAGTCGATCATTTCCCATTCAGAATTGCAAACCAACCTGACACCGTGAAGCCTTGGATGCATTTATCTGGAGCGAAGACAATCCCGACAAATAATGGAAATCAATCCGTGCGTGCTGGTGTTTTGCTGGAATGGCGTTTGCATTTGTCCTTCAGCGTATGCTCTTTCAAAATGCCTCTTGTTGAAAAATTCCCTGCGGAAGTTCTGCTGGAAATTCTTTCCTTCTCCAGCCGGCTTGATTTATGGAATCTCCATCAAACCGACGTCTCAACCCGAGCTGCTATCCGTTCGGTTCCCAGCTTCCAAGCCGTGCAGCAGCTGGTTGATGGTGCGATCCGGTTGGAAGAGTTGGAATTTCCCGATCCAACGCTCACAGCGAACACAACCTCGAAACCCCTCCCACTGCAGAAACATGTTGCCGTTGATTACACTGCAGCTTTTAACCCTGCAGGTGAAGTTCTCGTGGCAGCCAGATTTCACTCCACGGGTAGGCAATCTTTGCAAACACTTTTCTCCGGCAACCTTGTGGCTGATGGTGACGCGCTCTTGACCGGACGCACTTTCCTTTTGGCTTCCCCTGATGCCAGTACCACGCCTGCTCCAGGCGCCTTAAGACACACCGTGAAAGATGAGCGCAAAGTGTCCCGAACCAAATCAACGCGTGCCAAGGTCACCCTCAATCAGCTTTCGGATGCAAATCAACGGGTCCCGTATTCGGTTAGACATGCAGACCGCAGCAAGCAGAACATCTTCCTCGATACTGATGGGAAAGCATACACCTACGAAAGATGTTCCGGTTTCGGCCGTCTGCCTCATCCCACCCCTGGCGTGCACTACTGCCCGAACACAGAGACGTTCTTGTTGCAAGCCCACTCAGAATCATACGTAGTCTACGTGATAGAGCGTGTAAGTTACGACAATCCATGCTCTCGGGTTGTCGTGTTTGACCGCTCCAACAACTCTGTGGTTATTCCCAGCGCAGGCTACGATGGCGCCATTGCTTTACACAAGGTGCGTTCTGCGCGGTGTCGTGTTTCTGAGGTTCTGCAACAGCTTAGCACGAAAAGTTTGACCTGACGTCGTATGTCACAGGGCAAGGCCTTGGTCGCACTTGGTTCTGACGTCTTGGTGGTGTTCCCAGTTCCAAGCTCCCATTCTGAAGACACACAGTTGCTGACGATCAATCTGAGAACCAAAGCGCAAAAGAGGACAGCTCTTCCAGATCACCTTGTCAGCGCCCACACCAAGATCCAGTGTCAGGGCAACGAAGTTTTCATTTTCTATTGTCCATTGGAACAAGCAGATGACGTCGAGGACGAGGATGAGGACGAGACAGACAGTGATTCAGACTCGGGCACAGACAGTGACACCGACAACGCAGCAAACCGACGGCCTCTCTTGCACGGTCGAAAGCTGACAGCATATAAACTTACGGTATGCACGCGACACAGCCCTCTTATTGTTGCCAGATCAGCCCGTCGGAAATCGGAGATCAGCGTAAAAGAATTTCCGTTGTTGTGTTGCCGTTGGTGTTGCTGGCAGTTTTTCTTTGTGGCTGCTGCAGGCTGGTGGATTTTGCAAGTTGCTCGCCATCCGAAATATCTTCGGCTTCTTCCAACTTGCAAACGAGCTCCTCATATTCACCAAATATGGGTGTGGGATGGTGGACCTCGGCACTGCAAGGTTGTTTGCATACCGCACTGTGGATGCAAAGTTGCGGCTTCCGTTTGACACCTATGGCCCACTTCAGGTGCATGAGAGTCACACTGGGCTTCAGGTGCTCATTAAAGAGAGGTCTAAGTTTTGGAACAACCAGTTGGTGTGCGCGCGCTTCGCCGCACCCCTCTTGAAGTGATACTCGAGTTGGACTGTCGACAGTGGACTGGCGCTCCTACCATCTTCACCAAGCTTGGATTCGGACGACCGGACAGACACCGGGAGCACCAACAGGTTTTTCAGGCGGAAGATCGCTTCCAACGGATGAAAACAGTTTTTTGCCCCTGAAAAGGTGTACACCACAACATACAATGCATTACAAATACCACATACATTGCATACAAGTCAAGTGCGCCTTTGGCACTAAGACCGCAGCCCCAGATGCGTCTGACTACCGGTGGTCGCACCGATCTGCCTGCCAGGGAGGTCAATTTCCCACGGCAGGAATGTTCCGCCTTTCTCCGCTATTCTCCGCTATCCACTTTGCTATTCTGCGGTCATCCTCGTCAACCTTGGGTTGAAGATATCTGGCCGATGTCTCAGCTGCACACGGACATGGGTATGCATCTTCATCCTTGCGTCCCTGGTCGACGTATCGTTCACCCAAAGCCGCGTGAACGTGTTTGCGTGTGTTGAGTAGCTTCAAGCAGTGACGGCTTCCATGATGCCTGATGCCTGTGCCCATCACGGGCACTGGTGCATTTTTCTGGCCCTGTGCGCTAGCCTTGTATTCTATTGTCTGGCGGTGGGTTTTATTAAACCTGTCTTCCTGGTGTCCCGGGGCCGCAGTTAATCCAGTGTTGTGCCGCTCATCAGCACGGCACACAGGTCTCTCTGTGCACCCTAGGTGGTGTCATCATTGAATGCCCGTAGAAGCCTTGATCCTTGTGGTTCGTGTCAGTGCGCCATGAGTAATCCAGTGGCCTCCACAGTTAATCCAGTGTTGTGCCGCTCATTAGCACGGCACACAGGTCTCTGTGTGCACCCTGGGCGGTGTGATGATTGCGTGCCCGCAGAAGCTTTCATCCCTGTGGGTCGTGTCAGTGCGCCATGAGTAATCCAGTGGCCCTCACGAGCTGTTTTCAGTTCAAGTGCTGCACGCAACGCGTGCGTGCATTCCCTTTCACAACCCCCTTATCGCGTTCATATGTTGGGCAGGGTGTACAGCTGCACTGCACATTTGGTGAGCAACCAATGCAGCCACCACAATCTTTGGCATGCCGAGGGGTCATCCAACTTTCATTTATAAAACTCAGTTGGGCACGTTCTTGAAAATATGCAGCGATGCAATCCGCGAGGGCACCCTGCCCGTGCTTGTCTTCATGCCAAGCGCTTATAATCTGTCTGAGAACAGCATTGTGGTTCTCTCGCCGGCGGTGATATACTGCTGTTGACCTTTTGGTTGGTGTAATTTGCACAAAGAGTGGCTCTGATACTGCTGTTGACCTTTTGGTTGGTGTCATTTGCACAAAGAGTGGCTCTGCGCGCAAACCTGCTGAGTCGTCTTGGGTCCACCTGGACAGTGTTTCTCGGGTCCTACGCATCATCGTAGTTCTGGTGTGGCCAAATGCATTATAACACAACGCGTGTCCTGCTTATAAAGATGCGGTTGACGGAAGTGTTGCACTTTTTGATTTAAAACGCTCTGGTTATTGCATCGCGCCCCTTCTTTTTGCTGGGACGCATGCCCGCGACACCCTCTTCCATAGCTGCCTTGGCATCTGTGCAGGTGCCTGCCTGTGGATGTGCGGTCAAGCCGCAGGGCAAACCATGATATTTACACATATCTACTCAGAGATATCAGCAGCTCCGTGTTAAGAGCACTCTCATTTCATGGTGCACAGTGCGGATCCTCGCATTCAGGACACAGCTGTTGCATGGGCATAGCCTACAGGGCCCGGCGGACCGGCCAAAAAGGGGGCGGGCGTCGGAGGCCGCCGCGCCAGTGCACAGCAGGCGGAGGAGATCAGCCCGGCCCGTGGCACACTCCAAGGTGCTAAAGTTCCGTCATTTTGCGAAGCGCTTTGGACCACCAAGGTGGTTGACAAACAGTTGTTGCTGATCGAAGAGGCCTCGGTCGCACGAGCTGTCGCCAGCTAATTTGCCGCGATGTGAGTATGGGCTCCACAGGTTGTTGTCGATTGACCGCGCTCTGTGGCAACTCCATCCTGGAGGCGACAGAATGGTTCTAGACCACGGAGCCACACACACACACACACACACACACCGCCCCCCCAATCTGTCCATGGGACCTTTTACCGTCCACACCTGAGAAACGATGCAACGGAAAACAACAGCAGGGACAAAGATGGTCAAGAAGTTGAGAGGCAGCAATGGGTACCGTACCACTCCAGACGTATTGTGGGTTCTCGTTGTTTCGCCTCGGCTTCTCAGAAAATGAGACGGAAGCTTCTCTGTATCCCCCTCAACAAGAAACATTTTCAGCACCCATGTCAAGACGCGCACACATTTAAACTTAGAACACGCACTTGGTCGGCGGCAACAGTGCCACACAGAATAGTTCTTTGACAGGCGCCATTTTACATATTGTGGCCTAATTGAGCAGCTGGTGGCACACGTCGATGAGATACGCAGAATTTCGGCAGTTCGGGGCCAAATTGTCACACGGTCGGGCTGAATTTTTTTGTGAATTTTTGAGCACAGACAGACACACTGTACAGAACACCCCTGGTCGCCTGCTCTCGGATCGATGAGGGCTTCCGACCCACGACGGGCAACAAGCGATAAGCATCAAGAAAGCGGGCATCCAGGATATGCACCACACTAACATGGAGTCACCACCGGCATTGAGATACCATGAGCATGGCTGATGGCTGATGGCTGATGCAATATTTGGTGTGCGCGCCCGCACACTTCCACGCAATCTGGACAATTCATGAATATACGCTTGGTAGAAATTGCACGCACGCACATATGCAGCGGTCATGACCAACACTCCATCTTGACACAGAATTGCGTCAAAGAGGAAATAAAAGAAACCAATCACGCCAAGCAACAATCCTTTTGCCAACCTGACGTCACATCACACACTATGCAAGACAGCAAATTTCTTAAACCTCCTTAGACTCGGTCAGAAAACGGGTGGTATTAGCAACGGAAGAAAGTTTGAGAGATGTTTGTTCTCTCCCGAAGTTCAGGATCGTTCCGATGAAGTTCATGACATTGAAGTGTGAGGACATTGAAGTGTAATGTAATCTAGTTTCCTGTGGATCATTCGATGCAAATTCAGTCCATGGTTTATGGGTTGCGTGTAAAGGGACCGAGTGCATATCACCATCAGCAGTGCAGAGTGATGCAAGACAATCAACAGCACGACAGCCAGCACGACTGTCGGTTGTCGTGCAGGAGCCTTCGGCCAACCTCCCAGCCCCCTCGCCCTAGTACCCCCCCCCCCCCCCGCTTCAGGCTTCAAGTCATGTGCACGATGATCCATCCCATCCCATCCATCCCATGTCTTCCATAGTATGCGCCACGCCGTGAAGATATGTCCTCGTTGCCCATCCCCAGACGCCAAATTACATTTTCAACCTCTGCAGAGCCTTGCAAAGCTACACCCACGGCAAAGTTATCCCCTCATCGTGCACATGCATTTTCACTACATTTGCAAATTTTTTCGTGGGGTTGATGATTTTTTTATTTTGGTGGTGCTGGTGGGTTTGATTCCTCCGACATCGAGTGAGCATGACGTGCCGGCAGAAATAAAAAGAGCCGCGTGGATAAAGTCCGCAGTTGAATTGCATGTACGTATGTTGGCGGACGAAGCAGATGGGATGGTGGACGCACCCTGACGAGTCCATGCCCCAGTCGCCGTGCATGATAGGAACACATCATTTGACAAATGAGTCGCAGTTTGACCTCATTCTATTTCAGCCAACTCAATTTCAATTTCAAAAGCGCTCTCCTGGTGCGACAGCAGCTGTGGCATCTTCTTATGAATTGATAAAGGTTGGAAGTTTGGTTGGCCCGCTACATCCATACGTACGCCGTGCATCCATCTTTGCGTAGTACCAACGAGGCAGTGTGCATCGTGACAGGATGGCCCCCTCTTCACAGATTGGATTGTACATCATTTCCCGCGTATTGAACCTTGGTTTTCAGTATCGCATTTACGATCTTCGTGCTGCAGATCAGTTTTGGTGGTGATTATTGAACCTCATTGATGTTGATGAGACGAGCTCCAACCCCCCCCCCCTTCGCTCTGACCCCCACCCCCGATGCTGGCCCCTCTTTTTTTATTTGCGTGCATCGACAGTTCATTCTTGTTTGTGTTCGGCTCGTGCCCATTGCCTGCTGGACGTCGGAACGCAACCAACTGTCAGGAACGCACATGGCTCCAGGAATAGATATGCATGTTTGCATTTCTGCGCCTTTCCACATGAGTTATCATATGCGCTGGTTGTTTGGGTTAGTTCCTTGTCAGAAGTGGGAAGTTACGCGATGTCTGCACATGTCACCGGTTTTCGCTGTTTGATTTGTCTGGTGGTTATCTGTTCGTTTCCTGTTCAGCACTGCGCTTTGCCGCCCGTCTCTTTACCTTCCATCATCTCCAGACAACCTTTAGTTTGCCCCTTCAGTCGTCGTTCGCAAAATCAAGTGCTCGTCATGTCACTGCACGGAATAGAGCTTCTGCGAAGCGCTCCAGCAACTGTCTCAGAGGCAGTGTTTATCAATCGGGAATTTTCTGTTGTGCAAAAACAGACGTAAGTGGATTGCTTCTGTGGTTGCCTCCAGAAACAAATTTGGAATGTTCAAGTCACAATGATTGCATTTGAGCGTGGGCGCGCTGTTCAAGTTCTGCACAAAACAAGATTGGGGTGCAGAAAACGAAATAATGCTCCGTGGATTTTCAAGTGAGAAAATGTTAGCGGACCCAAATGTGTCATATACAAGTCCAGCCACCAATTTGAAGGAGAACATGATTCGAATTACAAATCTGCCACAGCGAAAAAGAAAAGGTACACCAAAGATGCCACCAGCAATACTGCTTTGTCCTGGATATTTCACCCCGGGGTGAGGTGCGCATTGATTCAGCCAGCTGGCCGCTGCTCGACAGTAGGTGGGTGAGGCAAGGATGCAGAGATCTAGGGGGGATTTAAATAAACCAACTCGGCAATTATTTTTTTTTGTGTTTCCTGGCCCGAAGACATGGGACCAGCCCTGGGTGTTGAGTGCTGTCAAGACCAAGAATTGCAGCACGACTTTTTGTCAAGCATGAATATCTCCAGTTTTTCGCTCATACCGCACTGAATTGGCTCCGTCCCATCAGCTGATGCAGATTTGTCAGCTGGCCAGGCTGGTTACATCTTTGAAGAGCTCTTCGGACTGCCGCCGTGCGTCTTCAAGTGGTCAGTGCTCAGTGTCAGGGCCCCCCGTCAATGCTTGGTGTCGACGCAAGGCTCTCCCACACATTTTTGCATGCACGGTGAGGACTGATGGTGGTTTAGCAATTTAGACATTTTTTCCCTTTCCCCTCCCAATGCAAATGCAATTTTAGTGTGTATGCGTGCACATACGTGTGTGCCTCTCCGTGTGCTTTCCATCCGTTTGGGTATTTGGGCACCCGAAATCAGCTCGAATCAGCTCGGGTGCTGCTGCAGTTGTTCTTTTGACGTCAGGTTCGGTACATCTCCCAGAGTTTTTTGGGGGCAGTGAGTCCAATCCATGAAGCTTGACACACGGTGTCTCGTCCTTCCCGTCGGGGATCAGTTGCTTTCGCCATTCAATTGGCCCCGCGCGTCCCACATACTTCAAAAGCCTGGACGTTTGGATTGGTATGGATGCATGAGGACAGAGACCTGTCTCCTTACGTCCTCATTCATGGGGAGTGACCGCAAGGTACTGGCCCACAGCTCCAGGCTTGTATCCCCACCCCAACTGATTGCTGGATGCCTCTTCAGTGCACGCAGTGCGCCATCTGCCTCATGGGTCGACACCAGGATGATCCTAGCAGAGAAAAATGTGCTATGAGACACGCAACACGACCATCTCCTGTTTTTGCAGCGATCTGCAGATCCTATGCCACGAACCAGCTCCACCAAACCACCCTCTTCTGGGTGTCACACTTTTACTGTGAGATACTTCGGCCGCAGACTCAGACTCTCTGAAGTAGAAGTGTAGCGAAGCTGCAGCTCGGTTCTGGCCCATTCAAAACCAGCATCCGTTAGGTGGATTGATATGACAACTGTGATGCATTGGGCTATCAGGTCTCGTTGTGGTGCCACGTACACGTGCATGGAATGAAAATATGTTTGCACATGTGCAAAATAATCAAGCCAAATGTCTCATGAGGTTGAGGACAGAAGGCACCGGTACATTTAGAATGCTCACATTCTGTCAATGAATGCCTCCGTGGGGCATTTGTGCCCTGTTTCCAGCACGTCCAATTCCACTATGAGACGACAACGTGGGGCAAAAAAGTGGTCCGAGATACTATGCGATAAAGCCAGGGATGTTGCCCGAGTGCCTATGCTTTACGTGGGCCAGGAAAGACATCGCTGCTGCATGCAAATGAGACTAGTTTTCGAAGTGGTTGTGATCCTCTCACCCCGGCGACAAAACTATTCCGGGGGGGGCAGAGGGTCATTGGACCCCATTCCATGCACAAAAACAGGTAATCTTTCTCATCACGTAGGTCTTCATTAGATAGCCATCCCTGTGAAAAGGAACAAGAAATATGGTTGAGCTCAGCCCACGACGCAGTTTGTTTCAAATGCAGGGGGCCGCTTGATTTTCCACAGCCCAAACTTGCAATCACCCGGCCCATTTTCGGAACCCCGTCGGCCCTCATAGTCACAGCTTAGCATAAGGTCTACAACTGGAGCCCGTCCCTTTGGCCAGCCACATACACTGAATGGTCAGCGCATGTTTCTTGGATGAATGCCCCGCAGCCCTTGTTACAACCTTGGCAGAGTTTTTCCTGAGGCGCACAATCTGGGCTTCGTGGGATGCCAACATCCTGAGGCCCAGTCCACATAAAGGGCCTGCAAGCTTGTTCTTTCTTGCATCGCTCTGGATAAGATCTGAAACCGCATGCTCATTCTTTATGCCCAAACCTGAGTGCAAAGCAACCTATTCTTGATTTCTCCTCTGGTCACTTGTGGCGTTGGCCTGCTTTGCTGATGTGCCATGACACTTGCCTTGGCGCCTGCTTGGTGCCTTTTGTAGGTGGTTCCAATTAAAAGGACTGGCACTGAGATCTGTCTGTTGCTTCATCACGAAGCGGACCTCAAAAAAAGTCAAGCCTGCATCCCAGACTTGAAATTGTACATAGCGAAAAGCTGTTCATCAATTTGCTTCAGAAGGGGGAGTGAACGCTTGCGTAGGGTTCTCCTTGGGAGAGCGCACAGCAGCGGGTCGCTAGCCCCCATGCCCGTTTGGGAATGGAGCCTCGGATGCGCCAGCATAACCCATTTCACCCGCCAGACGGAGGTACCCAAAACACTCAAAATCCCCCTTCCACCACAATAGACACCCTCATTCAACTGACTTACAAGGCAAGCCATAGCCTTTGGCACAGCCTGTGTCACACTGTCCGCAGTTGTTAAGTTTTTGGCTTGAGGGAAGTCAGATGTTTGATTGCTCCAGAGGCGAGGATAGTGGGCGGGCATGTCCAGTTGTTCTGTTTATCAGGCGCATGTCCCTCAAGGGTCTGCTTGAAAGGGCTGTCTGTCCCAGAGAGAGTGACTATTTGATATGGGGCGGGGGGGGCTCTAGCACACCCACTTTTCCAAACCCCCCTTCTTCGAAAATGGGGGTGCTCCCTCCCTCCCTAGAATCATAGTTCCATGTTGTGCAACGAGCAACAAAATGTATTTCGACAACATCCAGCACCAATCAAGATGGCAAAACCAAACTGCTGCCCAACATAGGTTGGGCAGCCGCACCAAGATTTTTCTGCAGTTCTGCCCACAACCTTAGTGGGCATTTGATCGACCACAGAAGCCAGGCTGCCGGCCCCAACGGCTGTCAACGGCTGTCAACTGATCGGCTCCTCGTGCTGCAACTGGTTTTGCTGGTTCGCCCAGTAGTGCATCGCTGTTTGCGTGTGTGTGAACCAGCATCCTCGTGAGGAACCTTGCTTTTTTTTCGGATCTTGCTGTTGCGTTTGTGCCGTTGATGGTTTTCACTTTGCACCGCTCTGGAATTGCTGGTATTCAATGCTGTTTCTCTTCCCAATGATCTGCTGATATCCAGTTGCAGCAGACAAACTTAGGATCTCTGGGTTGATGGCAGCCTTTTCTTCTCGACACCTGGCAGTTCTTATGTGATCTGGAGATTATTTGTAAAGATTGTTCTCCTGCTTGATATACAATTCATGTCGATATGTACACTCGAAGCGGGCCTGAATGGTCCGAATTCTTCCAGTCTTCTGATTTTCCTCCTCGCAACTGGAAGAAGATTCATCTCAGTGATTTTAATGCAACAACATTTGTAACAATATCGCTGAAAATATGGTGACCAGAAAATGTGAAAGTGAAGTGGTTCACAGGCAGCCTATATATTATGCTCGGATCAGAACAATGATTGCCCAACCGGTTAATTCACCAGCAACTGCACACCTCCCTTTGCAGTTTTTCTTTTGGCATTCAGTTGTAATACTGGACATTGTGGATTGTAAGGAGAACCACAAACCCCTATATAGCTGGTCAACACACAAGCAACCCAAAGACGTTTTGCAAGCTGCCATAAATCTCCCTGTTTTTCTTTGCCAAATACATTATCCCATGAAGGGAGCATTGTCAGAACCCTCTTCAATACATTTATTTTTAAGTTTACTGGCTTGTGCTGATGATTTTGAGGTCTCAACCATGTGGCTTTCTCTCCTCTTGCCAATGGTCCCTTGCAGCAGCTGCACTTTCAAGAAATCATGCATGGGTGGCTGATTTCGGCCAAGAGCCACTGATTGCGACAGAGTTGCTGCTAACAACGTGATGCTCAAATTTCACATTTGGACGGCTGATTGGGTTTCATTTCATATCACCAATAGATGGTGAATGATTAGTTTTGAGTTGCTATGCAAGGAGCAACACAGATATTTCATGTCAATATGGATACCGCTGAGTGCAATATGCAGTTGGCCAATGCAGGGCTTCCAGAAAAGGAATGCCTACCCCAAGTTTGGCCACCTAGGATCACCTGTTTTGCACGTGGCAGTGAAACAGGGTACTGTAGAAACAGTTGATGGGTGTAGCACCATTTCCGCGATAGATGGCAATGGCCACATTGATACACAGAGGCTCCCTCTTCCTCTTTTCAGAGGAATGCGTCGTGTGCATGACCAGCACACTATGTTGTATCCACCTGTTGCTCGACTCTGAGATCTTACTAAAGCGTAAGTGAAAAAAACGGATGCTCAGAAGGCATTCTTGGTCAACGGATGCTCAGAAGGCATTCTTGGTCAAATCCTGTGTATGAAAACCTCCCACTTGAGTAGTACAATCAAGGGCCTGCAAGATAGCTCCATCAAGGACGATGGATTGTACGAGGAGTTGTGGTACATTCATGGTGCTGCCAGGTTGTCAACCTTGTCCCATCTGTGTCCCCCCTCCTTGTATGGTTGCTGGCGCTGCTTCTCTGCTGGCCGGTCCCCGACCTTGGCGAGAAGAATCCAGGAACAGTAAGATTCTGCTGGCAGCAATCTGACCAGGCAAAAGGTATTGTAGCAAACTCCGCACCCTAAAGAGAGCACTTGAATACGAAGGTCCATCAGGACCGCTACCAGTCATTTGTGGGATCATCGTAGCACTGGACAGCTCTGAACCTTGATCCCGAGGGGTTACCTCGAGTACTGTGACGCGAGCAGGCTACGCCAGCTCATCTTCGTCTGAGCCAAAAAAAAAACGAAGGTCCATCAGGATTCCCATTACTCCCCGAGAGATTTTGGTAGCATTGCCACGGTTGTCCCCAAACAGCAAAATTTGAACGAAATTGGGTGATGAAGAACGATGTGGCCAACAGACTCTCGTAGACCACCTCCTTGGCCAGGCTCAGGTGCCTTCCCCGGACTCTGTGCTGACGTCATGCATGCAGTTTGATCGGGTGAAAACCACTGGGTAAGCGCGTGCGTGTCTGTGACCATTGCACTGAAGCACTTTTGTCTGGGTGACTGTCAGTGGCGTTCTTATGGCTTCTTATGGCTGGGCACGGGATTGTCCAAGGCTGGGGCCAATATGTGCCATTTCATTTGGTGCTGGCCCCACAGTATTCGCAAAACACGCAGAACTACCAACCAGAGGCCACGTGGGCGCTCTTCGGTCAACCAAACACAAAGACAAAGGGGGAGAAGCGGGTACGGTGCACACTTGGTCACCAACACGGCCTGACAAGGTTCCTCACGAGGATGCTGGTTCACACACACGCGCAAACAGCGATGTTGTCTGTCCCAAATTGTTGTTGTCTGTTCATGATATAATTTCCCCGTTGGTATAATAGAACGCCCCTTCCCAGTTGGATTTCACGACTGGGTTTTCACATGTTGTTCTGTCGAACACCCACAGTCAGATGTCTGCAATTTCAATGATACCAAAGTTTGTTTGCTGTGTTTGGTATTCTCTGTGGCATTTTCAAAAGGCAGTACTCACATTGCCTCAGTGTCATGTACTGGTACTGGTACTGGTCATGTACAGGTCCTTCCAAGCGGTGTATGACATTGTTGGTAAGAGAATCTCACCTGTTTTCTTGGTTGGTTAACATGGTATTTGCAGTTTTGTTCTTCACTACACACTGGGCACCTGCCTGCACAGCTGTTTAGTGTATTTAACTGCTATGGCCCCAAGGAAGCCATTATAAGAACTATTCTCTTTCAAAATCAGCCTCTGGTTCTGGGGCAGATTCTGATGATGTGCAACAATTTATCCAGCATGGGATTATTCCATAACTCTCTCCTGCATGTGAGTAATGTCTGTTCTATGGGTTATGTGCTGCTTGTGCATTGCAAGGTCCTCCATGTCCACCAGGGTTGTTCATTTTGGGGAGGAGGGGGGGACAGAGAGCCCAGAGGCAATGGCCAGTAGACCCACAGAACCACTGTCCATAATCCTACCAGTGCAAGTGCCAACATTACGCCTCAAAGCAGTCTTGGGGTTAGTCGTGATTGACTGTACATTGTGCCTGAAAAAGATGCAGTACAAACCAGGCTTCGTTGAAAAAAGAATGAAGTTGCAATGGGGGGGGGTCTGGGAGGATGGGTCTTCAGCTGGGTGGGTGGGTCTAAAGCTCTAGACCCCCCGCCCCTCTTATAATTCTGAGGGTTCCCTTTCTGTTGTGTCGTTGTGCAGGTGGCAGGTGTGCAGGTGGCAATTTTTCATGCGCACCTTTTTTTGATAACATGTTTAACCTGTGGACCCTTTGTTGCACATCGCTGTCACAGCTGGTTGGTAGCCCAGTTGTCGAAGAACTTAACTGCAATGCCAAAGATCCCTGGTTCAACCCCTGGTGTTGTGAAGTTTTTGGTGTCACCCTTTGGGGATGCCTAAACCGGGAGAGCGCCTTGGCTTCAATTTGGTTCACAAAAAATGCTCCCCACAGAATTATAAGAGGGGGGGGTCAAGCCTTTTTTTAGTGGCGCGCACACCCTCCCCCAGGGGGGGGGTGCCTGCCTGCCCTTTTGGAAATTCTGGGTGCCCTCAGCGGAAACACCCTCCCCCCCCCCCGGGGTGGGGGTAGGCCAAGAGTGGGTTGGCCTTTTTGGGGGACAATATTTGTAAGCAAAATTTTCATTCTGCCCCTGAGCAGTCGGTAGCCAGATCTGGTCAGTACCCTAGCGGTACTGCACTGCACCTGTATTCTACAGGTCGTTGGTTCGAATCCTGGCGCTCTGGTAATTAATGCGCTGGTGTTAGCAGGCTGCGCCAGGCTGAGATTCTTTGAGGGACAGCGACAGTGAGTGAGTAACATACACCTCTTCAGCAAGCAGTGGTGAGCCCTTCACAGTGAGTGAGTAACATACACCTCTTCAGCAAGCAGTGGTGAGCCCTTCACGACTTGATGCATTGCGTGTGGTTTGATATTGGGTAGGTACTGTGGACAAGGCGGTGAGTGGGTGCCTGCCTCCTTGACTGGACCCCCCCCCCCCAGGGTAGGGGTAGGACAAAAGCAGTGCCTGCCCTGAAAAAGTGCCTGCCTCCTCCAAGATTTCACCCCCCCCCTCCCCCCCCGTATCACAAAAAAGGCATGGGGGGGGTCTGGGTGGGTCTTAAGTTGGGTGGGTGGGTCTTGTCCAAAATCCCCCCCCCCCCCATTTATAAACGCTGAACCTGAACCTGAAGTGTTGAACCTAGGCAAATGCGGTGTGGTTATCAAAGGTCGTCTCCAGGCCTCAGAACAGGCTCAGGTGGAGGTGATCAGAGACAAACAACTTCTGTTGGGCATCCCCATAGTAGACTTTGTTAAATATCTGGGTGTAAGGATGGGCAATGTCACGCCGGACTCAGCCTTCGCCTTCCCTCTGGGCGAAGCCCAACGACGAGCCAGCAGCATCCCATCCTACGGGGTGTCGCTGAAGGAACGTATTCTGCTTCTCAAGATGTGGATCCTGCCGTGTGTGCTACTGACAGCACGCGCGTATTTTTCCACTGACATTAGAGTCAGGGCATTGAAACAGGTGTACTACACAGCCCTAGGGGTGGACAGCTCGGGTGTCACTCTAGACAATTTGGCTCAGCCACGAGAATTAGGTGGTTTCTTGCTTCCCACACCAAAGGTGTGGCTTCATGCACAGTTCGGGCTGCCCTTCCACAAGCTTTTGCAAACACCAGATGTGTACACCAAAAAACTGGTCTCAGGATTCTATAGCTGGTGTAAGACGTATGGAGTGTGTCTCAACGCTTGGGCACTCCCATATTTGCAAATGGGCCCAGTCCCATACAAGACATTTGGATTTATGCAGCTCAGCTTTAAGTCTTTTTCTATCTCCCGACGATATGTAATTGATGGCCTAAGGGACCACAACATGGTGGGTGAGCTACCCTTGTGGCACTCGGCAATCTTCCAGAATGACAAACAGCTGACATACTACTATCCTGCACTGCTCAGGCAGGGGGTCGCAGGTCAAGCACATGTTTGTGAACGGCCTGCCCAATGTAGAGCTGTTAGGCAAGGTAGGTATTACCTGGCAACAGGTATACCGGAGTGGACTGAGGGCATTCCTCAAAGTGCAGCCCACAGACTGGTCCAGGCCCTCAGTGTGGCTAGCGGCCTGGGGTAAATTTGACTCTCTGGCCAGGCTCGCAGCAAACCCACACACAGAAACGCGACAGTCCCCGGACGTGTGGAGCCTCTTTTGGAAAGCGAAATTCTTCCCGTCTTTGCACGATTTCGTTTACCAAGCTTTATAGAAAAAACTGCGTGTGACGGAGCGGCTGAGCCCGTGGACCCAGGACTCGACGTGCCCTTTGTGCAAGGCTGCGGAAACACTGGACCACGCACTGGGTGGATGTTTGTTTCACAAGGTAATGACAGGGGTTCTGCAAAAAGTGTGGGAACTAGTGTACATAAAAGGGCAGCAATATGAATTTGGCAACATCCCAACTCGTTACACCTTTGGAAGCCCGCAGGGCATTGCACAGTGGGCAGCCCTTCCTGCCCATTGGACCTTTCGTAACATAAAGAGGAGGGGGGCCATGCCCACCCTTGATGCTCTACTCACCATCTGGGTGAAGTTCACAGCTCTACTTGTTGGATGGGAGCTCGTAGCGGAGTACTCCCATGGTTTTCGGCTCTTTCATGGCAGGTTGGTACAGTTCAAAAACACAGGAGTAGTTGCAGGACCCAATATAGTGTATGCAGAGTCGTGCGGAAGAGAGGAACACAGGGCAGTAAAATGTCATAGGAAAGATGAACGTAAGCAGGAGCTGGCGATTGTAGCGATGCAGCAGATACTTCGCCGTGGTACTCTCAATGTTGGCATTTTTGCAGTTTTGTCCATTTTTTATGTGCAACAAAGGTTGAAGTGTTAAAAATCCGTTTTCGATGCTTTGAACCCAAACTGTTGCCGCTATGGGGACTTGAGGAGCTGGCCAACTTTTATGCAAAAGCCCAGAGGCAATCCGTCTTGGGGTTCAGAGATAGAAATTCGGAGTGACCACTTTTTTGGACCATTTTTCACCTTTTTGGCTAAAGTGGCTGCAATCTCTTTCTCCTGCCGATTTCAGCCCCGGGGTTGTGTGCACCGGTTCCTCAATGTGAAGCGCGATTTTGAAAGGACCACATATATGCTCCTCAAATAGGGTATACACCCATATTTGCTACGCATTGAATAGGCCTTTGCCTAACGCCAACTTTATGTGCATGAATGCGATTTTCCATATGTGTAACACATTTTTCTTCTTGTCAGAAAAATAGTTAGAGGCCTTCGTTCAACCACGGATTCTAGGTGTGACATGGCAATGGTCACATGCATCCATCGCCGTATTGACTTTGAGGAGCCGGCCCATACACACGGAGTTTGAGAATGGGAGGTAGATGCCAATTTGGCCTATTTTTGCATCTTTCGCCAAGCTGCCCTATGTTTTCATTATAGGAACGCAATATGGCACACGACTTGGAACTGGACCATGGGCCGTTGTTGAAGTACATGACCGAAGGCCTATCATGTTGAAGCCGGTCCGGCAGGCCCTGCCTGGCCGTTCTTGTCCTCGGCGCCTCTGTTGCTTGCTACCATTTTGTTTTGTATGCTATTTTGTCTATTTTTGATTTAAGTATGCAGTCGACCGGTGCAACTTATACTAGCTGTTATATTTCCAGATGTCGCCTTTTTGTCGGAATTGGCGACTTGCGCAGTGCCGCGGGCACAAGACTTGTTACCTAATCTGGGATTCAAGGAAAGAATGATGAGTCGTGTTTGCAGCACTAGTTAACGAGATCAGAGCGATTTTTATAAGACTGTCGCAGTTTTTTATATCAAAATCGCTGAGTTGCATATATCGTGATGGTATAAATGCGGCGTCGTTTTCTGTGGGGCTTATTTTCATTGTCAAGCCTTTGATGCTCACAGGACCTCAGGATGTGTTAAGGATCGTGTTGGGAGACCGACAAGGATCGTAGAAAACTTCGTTGACCAACTTGGAAACAGAGGACGACGCTGTTGAGCATTCTGGTCTACTGTGTCTTGCTTTGTATGTTTTATGCCAGCGATCGCCGTGCTCCATCGCATGTTTCCAAAACTAGAGCACACGGATTTGGTTCTTCATCCCGTGGTGAAGCAAGTCAAGGTTTTTCACAAAATGGTGTGTAGAATACCAACCAGATGTGGTGTAGACGACATCAACCGGATTTCAGAAATCCAAAACTACAAAGACATTGGAGCTCCCAAGGAAAACCAGAGATCATGGTCACCCGAAGACCTGGTGCATTTGATGTTTTGCGATTTCAGCAAAATATTTGCCGTCAGCAAGCTCCTAGGTCCCTGACACGGTTATAATGTGTAGGTTCGGTGCTTGCTCCGCCACTTCACTTGCAGTAATTGAATATAATTCCAACAGACCTCGCGTCTATCTTTTTTGCTCCTCAATCCTGCAAATGGAGTTTTTTATTCCCAGCGGCATTTTGTTTTTCATAACAAAATTAAAATCCTTCAATCCCAATCTCCCACGAGCACTTGGATAATCTTGTCCGTCAGAATCAATTGAACATCTTGTTGTTACTGCAAGTAACAACAACATAGTAATGCATTGTATTCAGAATAATGAAACAGATTGCAACATACGACATTTATTGTACAGTCCCCTTTTACTCCGTTCATCACTTGTGTGCTGGCATTGCGCTCGCGCTGTGCGCGATCGCGCTCCTGTCGGGGGCCTGCGCTATTATTACTATGGCTTTGTGTACCTCTCTATGCACAAAACCTATTGCACTCCCCTCCCAAGCTACAACTATCACCACCCAGTGAAAAATGGGTCGTGTTGTTATGTGCTGAAAAAAAAGATATATAGGTTTTGCATGGACCTCACCTGCACATAGACACTCAGATTATTCTCCCCATCTGGGGGGTCACCACCCGGTTTGTCTTGTGGGTGTGGGTACCCCTCTCTATACTTCTACTCTAAGACATGGTATTTACTACTTACCCCGCAGCAATTTCACTGTTGCTGTGTCAACAAAATCTCACAAAAAAACACTCACCCGACCCGGCAATCCTGCAGACAAAACTCAGGATATCCTGCACCAATTTCTGGACATCCGTTCATAGTTTTGCTGACAGCCCACTGTACCATGTACAGCCTTGGCTTGGATTGCTGGCCTTCTGGTTCCGGGTATATACACCCAGGCCATGCCTGTATGCCATGCTCTCTCCTCGAACTCGGACAGATAGATATTGAAACAATGCAAAAATTATATAGCAGGTTCCTGTTGAGGTTGAAAAAAAAAAGAATATAATGTGAACGCCGGAAGAGCGTGCAGTGCTCAGTGGCGCGGCTGCAGAAAGAAAGTGTGGCTTCAAAGATTCAAAATTATAACCCTGTAGGTCATTAATGCTTAACTAGGACAAAAGCAGGCAGACATGGGCGTGTGTGCTGGCGTTGTTGTAGGCAGCCCCAGGTAGGCGAACCCCATGTCGAGTGTATTCATTGGCGTAGTTGAACCCCCGCAGAGACCAAGAGTCCTCTCGTTGTAGTCCCAGGTTTGTTGCTCCCTGGAGTGTGCACAATACAGGTAGGTGTCGGTCATAAGCTTCCCAGGCATCCAGTCCCACCGGATGTTTGTTTGCTGGTCCGTCTCACACGCGTGGCGGTCATGGCCATGGTCACTGGTACTGGTGGATCCCTGGGGTTAATTCTATCCCCACTTCCGTCCGCGACTTGCCGCTTTGCAATGTTGCCTGCCATGGCCCGGCTCCCCTGATGGGAGCTGTCTCGGTGCGCAGCCATCCATGGGCCGTCGTCGCACCTTAGGCACACTTCAGCGCGGCTCAAAAAGCAGGGCCCTCTGCAGGCATACCTAGCTCCAGCCCCAGGGAAGACGCTGTCTTTCCTCACCCATTTAGGCATTCCCCTGCCCCAGCTATCCGGCGTCGTTAGACGTGGCGAGGGCCTTGGCGTAAAGAAAGGGGGGCTGGCCTCCCTGTGCGTGTATGCGTGTTGGGCGGCACCCAATCACAATCCATAGTCTGGTCCTGGCTCTCGCTTACAATGTGACCATTCCGCGTCCCACGGCAGAGATGGGGTTCACGCCCCAATCACAATCCGTGGTCCGGCGGTGGTCGTACCTGTGCAATGTGATGATCAAGTCGAAATAAACTTTTTTTGTAAGGCGTCGAAGTCGGTGTGGCTGATGCTGCACAATGAACTGGTCATCACGTCAGCCCTGTGAAGGCTGTCGTTCTCGTCCTCGTCCCTTGGAGTGATGATGGCGTCGGCGCACTGTGTGGACCGCGTGGAATTGTGGCAGGTCCTTGGTGTTGGCACTCTCGCCTGGTGCTCCCTGGACTAGTGTACTTCCGTGCGGCGTGTCTTGAGCTCGCGTACGCTCGTCCGGCGCTTCCTGGACTTGTGTACTCTCGTGCTGTATGTCTCGAGCTCCTGTACTCTCGTCCGGCGCTTCTTGTTCATCCTCTTTCTCGTCATCGAACCCGTAGAATCCCATCGACCTCTTGGATTGCCGTCGTTGATGCAGCGTGATTTCCGCTTGTGCTTGCTCCATCTGGCGTTGTATCTCCTTCGCCGCCACGTGGTTGATGGCTTCTCATACCAGTAGCGACGCCATGCTTGTTTGTGAATCAAGTCTTCGAGCGACCTCTCCAACGGCGGCTGTTTGGGCGTTGTCGTTTGTTGCACCAGTATGTTCTTCGTGACCAAACAATGCAGGACTCCTCCGTGGATCATAGCCAAAGCACCATGGCACTCTTCATGACGGGCATAGTCATATTGGCAGCACTGGGCCTTTGCGCCTCTTGGTGCAAAACCCTTCAAACTCCTGCACCTGTCGCTGGCGGCGCTGTGAGGCAACATGTGGCGTTGGGCCGTGATCACATACCTGCATGTTACGCAAACGTCCGACCGCCGCGCTTATGCGTCGTTCTCCAACCTCTTCAGCTATTGCTTGCTGTAGTCGCTGCAGGCTCGACGGTGTCTCCTTCAGCGGTGAACTCTTCGTGGTCGTTGGGTTGTGCCCTGTACTCTGCTCGGCTTTGTCCTCTTTGTCACTCCTCATGGCAGAATCCTCGGCAGCCCAATAACAACAAGATTATAATTCCAACAGACCTCGCGTCTATCTTTTTTGCTCCTCAATCCTGCAAACGGAGTTTTTTATTCCCAGCGGCATTTTGTTTTTCATAACAAAATTAAAATCCTTCAATCCCAATCTCCCACGAGCACTTGGATAATCTTGTCCGTCAAAATCAATTGAACATCTTGTTGTTACTGCAAGTAACAACAACACAGTAATGCATTGTAATCAGAATAATGAAACAGATTGCAACATACGACATTTATTGTACAGTCCCCTTTTACTCTGTTCATCGCTTCTGTGCTGGCATTGCGCTTGCGCTGTGCGCGATCGCGCTTCTGTCGGGGGCCTGCGCTATTATTACTATGGCCTCGTGTACCTCTCTATGCCAAACCTATTGCATTGAACTCTTGGTGACATGCATGATGAAGGTATGCGCACATGGCACTCAATTAGTGCCATAGTATTGGACCATCCCTTTGTTCCCATGCTCACAGCGTGCAGGCGCCTTTTCTTTGTCGATTTGCTGCATCCTAGGCAGCACCTTTGCCCTGCATCTAGGTACTTGGGCCCCTTACAATCGCCGTATTTTGTACACTTGGCTTTTTGACAAGGTCGGCCGATTTTGATGATTCTAGAAAATCGTGATAGGTTGTCACCTTGTCTAATCGACGTGAAGGCGGGTCCATTTGCATTAAACAGGACAACACAGTCGTGCATCCCTACACCAAATATTGCATTTGAATCCCACATAGGCTACGAGTTATGGAACCGGCATGTCCCCCCACAATGAACCCTTTAGGGAATAACTGTAAATTTTTCGTGTTGTGACGTGCACGGTGATGCTTGGGACGACCCCTGATTGGCGACCCCAACCGTGTGTATGTTGTAGGTTTGAATGCATATGGTCTCAAGATAACGTACCTAGAATGTCAGCACATTGCTCCAACGGATATGGGCGCCACACTATCAAAGTGCTGGCCGAATTGGGACCTTTTCCTAATTCCATCGGCAGTTGACATATGGCCCATTCTTTGTGTAAGAAGAGATGTAGTAAGAAAAAGTCACTGCCATGTCTTTCTTGGAGGGCTTGATCCAGGCTAAGCCCCCCTTGAAACCCTTTTGTTGATGCTAAGACAAACCTAAGTGTCTTTATCTCTTTTTGGATGCCTAAAGTACACTTTCTCAAAGTAACTAGGGTTGTGACCCTAGCCCCCCATGAAGTTCACCCCTACCACTCAACTGAGCGGAGGTACCTTCCTTCATGGAGGATATACCGAAATAAAATAGGCATTTCATGCCTTAGGCCTTGGAGGTTAAGCCTAGTGGTCTCCCACCCAAAGACCCCTATATTCAATTGTTTCTACCACTTATTGTGGTCCTACTTTGTAACTGTTTCTGAATTCAGTTGCTTGGCCAAGTCATTTTCTGTGTGGTCCTGACATCTATGCCCCACATTCCTAACCAGCACCATTTCACCCAAAAGAGTGCACATGAAGTGCCTAATGCTATCTCTGAGGCAAGAGTCAGGCCAATTTTCATATAAAATCTTTTGTATTATCCATTTGTGATTGAATCTTTTTGCACGTAGACACATTTTCAATCCGGTGAAGACTGTTCGATCAAATTTACGCTGCAAAACCACTTTACAGCAGAAACCAGTAGGCAGAGTCACCCGATGGATACCCCTTACGCCATTGGGTCAGTGCAAATTCGGGTGCTCGGCGCCTCAAGATCCTGTAGGGCGTCCGCCGGCACATGAAGGGGCGATATACGCGATATATCATGAAAGTTGGATGTGCATTCGAAACTGTAAGCAAACCCTGGCTAACAGAGGGTACTTTCGGCGTGAAAGTGCTGCCCTGGGTCGATGTTTGTGCCGGAGGGCTCGGGGCCGGCAAGACCAGTGGGGCAGGCACGCGAGGAGTCTCCCTGGATGTTGTTATTGGGGGTAGAACCGGATACTCGGACACCAACGGAGGCGAGAGCAGCAACAACTGAAGCAAGGTCCATGCTGATTGTGGTCCGGCAGAAAATCCCAGTCTATGAAGAAAATTGAGGCGGATTATTCTAAATACATCTGAGTGTCCAAAACTGTCTGAAAAGATTTAAATAATCCAATTATGTAAAAATGTTTGGCCGATCTGGCCCGCGAGCGCGCGTCAGCGGCAAATGGCGATTCCAGCTAAAATAGCGGAACGCGGCGGATTTACGGGAAATGGACCGCGGAATCAAATCCGGCATATCAGAAATATATAGGAAATATCCTGTGACTGAGCTGCGAGGCGGCGATTCCGCCAAAGCAAAGAAAATGACCAAAATGTAGCCAATCTGGGCAGAATGTCTGAAAATCTGAGCAGATGGGGCTAGCCGCACTTACACTCCCCCTCCAAAAACACACTGGGGTGTGTCGCTATGTCAACGAAGAACGTAGTGCGGGTAAGTCCCAGAAAAAAATAGAAATGTAGCCTTGATGGGGCGAAATCTGCTTGATCTGACCTGATTTGGGCTGAATTGGCACTGAATCAGGATGGATGAACCTGAAATGAGACAGAATGAGAAGTGACGAACAGTCCTCCGTGCATTAAAACATTAGGTCAAGGGCTAAAAAGCATGTAAACGTATCGAGAATCGATACCAAACCATGCATTGGTTGAGAATGAGGTAGATTATTGGTGGATTGAGTGGGGGAATCAAGAAATGGAGTGACATCTCAGCGCTCTGGCACAGTTTCGCTGTCGCGGGCACGCTACGGTGTCCTCGCCGAACTCTACATCGTGTTATTCCCGCTTTTCTCGTTCTGAAAAGTGCAGCATGTGCTTCAGAATTGGCGCATCTGGTAGATGATCACAAGATTCAGCAAAATGAGAATGCATTTGGGCAGAGATGAAGGAGATTAAACAATCACAGAGAGGAAAAACAAATACAAATGTAGTCTACAGACCCTAAGTGAACCACCGAAGGTAGAGATGTTCTTCCGTTCACTTAGATCTAAACAGATCTTCAAGGAATGAAAGGAGATGACAAGGAAATCAGTCTAAATTGTCCTAACATCAGCAAATTCCTTAAGATGAAGGTGAAATGAAGCGGAATGTCTGGAACTGAAACTACTAACACTTTCGTTTAGACTAAAGTTAATATATATTGTCGTTTATTCAGCTCAATTGTGCTTTCCGGCACATTGGTTCGCGAGCATCCAACAGATTCATTGAAAATGTGGATCATGTGATGATGCATCATGATGGGACATGATAGCCCTGGATCCTTGGCATGTAACGCGCCGAAGGTTCGCTGAAGGCGCTTTACTGACAGTATATAACTGAGAGACACCGAATTTACAGTGGCGGTGGTGTCAATCGACTTGGACAAGGCCAATCTTTCGATGAAGTCCCACAAGACACTTGGATTCACCATTTTCGACAGTTTCAGGTCGGATTGAGCTCACATTGGCGTGTGCCAAAAATACAACGAAGCTTACGGACTTCAGAGGTTGCTGTTAGAAGTCCCTAGAGCTCCTATCTGAAGATCGTCTGAACAATTGACGTCTGGGTTTCGTACAACAGTGGCAGAATGATGGACAAACCTGAGGAATTCAAGGTAAATTTGAGGATCCTGGATCTGAATCTGGACTTTGGCTTCAGCATCAAGCAAATGAAGGTAAGATCTGAGTTCCTGGCGTCGCATCTGGTGCAGCCAGTACTACAGGGGGTGTCTGTAGGGGTGAATGTCGCTGAAAGGGGCGACTGTCGCTGGCCAGCGTTTTGATTATGTACATTTGCTTCCATCTGCACGAGCAGCCAAATTCCAAAGATGCACAGACCAACAGAGACAAGATTACCCCGAATCTGCCTGAATTAAGCCTGAGTTTGGTTTTTTCTGAACACGGCAGCACACTCCGTGGCTTTCGGTTTTCGACTTTCGATACGCTACCGAACGGAGACCAAAGAAAAATTGATTGATTGACGTCAAATTATCAAACATTCGCAGTTCTCCACATCATGACATAAACAGAAATAATGAACAGTGGATTGAGCAGAATGTGGTGGGATGGCTTCCTCAATTCGGCCAAGCACGAATACATGTGACCACCAACCTGTCTGGCCTGGCCCTCGTACGGCTTGGGCGCTGCAAATCAGCGGCCGAACTTGAAGCTTGGTCCTCATTTGGCTCCTGGGCTGGCCTGACCGCAGGAGGGGGGATCGACGGATCAGCCCTGGAATGTGGCTGCTGAGGGCCGTAAAAGGCTGGATCTGGATTCACCACAGGTCGTTTTCCGTCGCTCTCCACTTGTCTGTCTGGTTTCGACAAAGAATCTGTCAGGAGTACGCCAATTTCGGGGTGCTTCTTCAGGAAGTCGATGAACCCCTTGGTGTATCCATGGACAAAAGATTGGGCTGGTTCCCAGTTGTTGTGACTGGAATCAAAGCCCCTCCACTCACACAGAAATTCCCATTCGCCCTTGGCGTCACGTCTTGCTTCAACAATCCTCTTGAGTTCGTACTTCCCCCCTTCGATGACCCGATCAGACAAATGTTTCGCAGTCCAAAAAAGGGGTTTAACCCGATCCTTGGGGGAGGGGATCTCTCTCTTGAGGCGATCGCCCGAAACGTCAATTTCCCTGCTGACATCCACACGAATCCTCCACCTGTTCTCACCAAGACGCGCTGTAACAGCGAATGGCCCCTCCCACAAGGGAAGAAGCTTGTCATCTCCGTCCAGGGTGGTTTCGGATTTTCGAAGCCAAACTCGATCATCGACTTCAAAATTGTGGGGGTTTTTTCGACCTTGATTCTGAACCCAAAGCCAGTCAGCTTGATGCTTCTCGATTAATTTCGACACAGTTTTATCTGCTCGTTGGACTTCGTCCAAAAACAGCGAAGCATCTTTACAGGGGCGAGGATTATTCAACGGCATGTTCCACCAACACTTCTTTCGTCCAAAGACAATTTCATTTGGAGAAAGGCCATGATACAAAGGCGTGTTGTGGTACCGGCGAAGCATTGCGAAGAGAACTTCAAGCCAGTGGAAATCCTTCTCACTCGCGAGCTCCTTACGAAGCATATTAATTATAGAGCGGCCGGCTCTTTCGCCAGGCAGCGCTCGATGCGAGTGGATTTCACACCTGAGGTGGTGGATTCCAAGGCGAGCACATAATTCTCTCCACCATTCGGAGGTGTACTCTTTGCCTGAGTCCGTAACCACCTCGGATGGGACGTCCCAACCTCCCATCCAGGTCTGCGCGCACCATTTGGCGGCAGCCTTGCCAGTCATCGACTCGATGTTGCAAGGCAACACCTGCATGTAGCCGGAATGACGGCACTGAATAAGGAGCACACCATTGACTTTTTTGTTAGTCCAATGGCACTCTTCGTCATCGAGTTCACCGAGATAGAAGAAATCACTGGTGACTCTGTTAAAGAGGCGCTCCGGAATAGGATGAGGCCTCAGATGGCCGTGCTTCTTCGCGCTGGGGGGCGTCGAGACAGCACATTGGGCACATCCGGCGGCTACTTTCATGCAGTGAGTATATAGCCGTGAGCCAAACAACCTATGTTTAATCATCGACCACAGTCGACGGCCATGTGCGTGGGGGGACTCCCATTTATGCCACCAGTTTAACACTCGGGGGGCCAGGGCGTCTGGTACGCACAATTTACCCTCCATCCACAGTTTCCCCCCATCCAACGAGTACTCAGAAAAAATCCCATCCCTGTGAGCATCTTTGGATTTGAGATTTCCAAAGACCTCTTTAAACATGGGATCCTGCAGGTAATCGGACGTCCAGTCACGGATGATCAGGGAATCCTTAGGCAGGGGTGGAGTTTTGGCCGGATCTCGACGCTTAATGCCTTGGATCAACCGAAATCCACTTACTCGTCGGGTATAGTCAAACCGTTTCACACTCCCTGAGGAGGGATCGGTGACTTTCTCCACGACTTTCAGTGTTTTGGTGCAGATCTCATGGGCATGCGCCGGATCTGTGATGGCCGTGATGTCGTGACACGGTAATGCGTGTTGTTTAACAGCGCATTGCATGCATGCACGTCGAATGAGTTTCTTTTCTTCCTGATCCCATTCGATGATGACATGGCGGTCCTGCTCCGTACCATGGATGTTGGTACTTTGCAGCCCCTCTGAAGCGGGGTAAGCCCATCGGCTCAGAGCATCCGCTACCGTGTTGTGTTTTCCAGGCAGATACGACACATGGAGGTCAAACAGACTGAGAAATTCGTGCCATCTGGCCCGTCGACCAGCTGGGCTCGCGACAGTATCAATTTGTTCGGTGGCCCAATACTCCAGAGATCGATGATCCGTCAGGACCTCGACTCGATTGGTGCCAACCCACGATTGGTACTTTTTTAAAGCACAGATGATGGCGTAGGTTTCTTGCTCACGCGGCGACCATTGCATTTGGCGTGGGGCTAGCTTCCGAGACCAAAATGCAAGAGGGTAATGATCGCCGGTGGCTTCATCAACCTGTTCAAGGACAGCTCCGATCGCGTACCTAGAAGCGTCGGTTCTAATGTAGAAGGGTCGGTCGAATTGGGGCACATGCAACGTGGCGACTTCACAGAGGGCCGCCTTCAAGTGATGGAAGGCTTCCTCACACTCGTCAGTCCACTTGACACGAACCTTTGAACCTGCCTTGCCTGCATCTCTCCCTACCTTCAATAATTCAGTGAGGGGGGCAGCAAATTTGGCATAATTCGGCACAAAAGTGTGGTAAAAATTGCAACAACCCAGGAATCCTCTCAACTCCGTGATCGTCTCAGGGCGCTTCCACTTCTGAATAGCGACGAGCTTCCCTGGACTGGGTCGTCGGGTGCCATTCTCTAGGAGAGAACCACAAAATTCGACTGATTTTAAAAATAATTTTCCCTTCTTTGGCCCACAAATCAGCTGATTGGCGTCAAGAATGTCCAAAACCTGGTTCAGCTGCTTCTCATGTAGGGCCACCAGCTCAGCTTCGGTCAGTCCCTCCCCTTCCGTCGCGATGATTATGTCATCTATGTACACGCTCACGAAGGCACGAAGCTCAGGATGAGCTGAAAAAAGCGCATCCTCCATCATTCTTTGAAAAAAAGAAGGGGCGTTCTTCAGGCCCATGGGCATGACGGTCCACTGGACTGGGCCACATGGCGTGCACATACAGGTGAGAGGTCGGCTGTCCTTCCTCAACGGCATTTGGTGAAAGCCGTGACGGAGATCCAGCACAGAAAACAAACGACCTCTTGCCCTCTTGGCGATTTCCTCCTCAATGAGGGGCAGGGGGTGCGAATCCGCCTTGGTTTCGGCGTTGAGATTGCGAAAATCAACCACCATTCGCCAACCATCAATAGTGTTCTGGTCTGCAGGCGGTGGCTTCGGGACTGTGAAGGGTGCACAGCACCATTCGCTGGTCATACAACCCTCAAGCCAACCAAATTCCCTGAGATTTCTCTCGATGATTTTTCTGAGTATCTCATGTTTGTGTCCATGATTTTCATAAGGGCGCTGTTTTTTTGCCTTGTACCCTTCACGAAGCTCGATGAAGGCTTCACCGAACTGTCCACGGACAGGGGGGTCTTTGATCAACTTCCCTGAAAGGGTTGTGTCCTTCCGTTCCTCAAAAATCTTTTCTCTTGACTTGGAACACAATTCAGTGTCCACCTGATCGCCAGGAATTACTGTCGAAAAAACTTTGGCGACTTCTTCGGCTTTGGCAGGAAGAATCTTCTTACGGATGTCCCTAAACAGGTCCGTATCAACTGCCTCTTGAAGATAGGTGGGTCGTGTGTCGAAATCCCAGAGATTCTCCTCGTGATCCAGCTCCTCGAAAGGATCCATGAAAGCTTCCACAGGGGGTTTTTCATAAAAAACTCTGAATTTGCGGCGCGATTTGAGATTTTTCTTCGCCCGTGCACTGAAGATTCTTTTCGATGTCGATCGTATTGGGGAAGAGGGAGACGAGGCGGATCCATTGGACGTTGGATCACCTTGGGTATCTGACGGACAAAAATCAGAAAAAATAGATTCATCATCAGTACCACGCTCAACCTCAGATTCAGACCCAACACAAGAATCAGTACCAGAATCAGCAGAATTAGAGTCAGAAAGCTTTCCATCCACCAGGAATGCAAGCGAACTCCAGGACCGCTGTGGCAGGGGACCTGTGTCGTCCCTGGCATACAGCTTAATCTTCCTGGGAAGTTCGATGTAATCTACACAAATGTCTTGTAATTCCTGAAACCAAGGCTTGTCGTCCCACAAGGGCACAACTAAAATTGCCTGGGTTTTATCTTGCTTGATTTTGTGGATGACCTGCTGGATTAAGTGAAACGGAGGATTAATCCACAACTTCTTGTCCCATTTATGGATCCAAGCGTCGCTAAAGTGCTTGTCAAAGCGCTTGTTCATACGGTTAGCAAAGGCATCATACTGGGGCCAAAAGGAATGGTGTTCATGAAAATATTCACAAATTGCATCGCGCCATTTGTCGACAACTCTGTAGGATGAAGAGTGCCAGCGCGAAGGGCGTCGTGGCTGGGAGTCCCTACGAAGACATTCTAACTCTTGGGAGTAATCGGCACTCCCATTCACCTCTGCAATGGTGACATCTTCACCAAATTTTGGTGTCACCTTTTGCTTCAAAAATTCTTCTGCACTTTTAAACCCTGCGTGCAAAAAACGAAATTCAGGACGCTCCAAGGGACCTGACTCCAGCAAAAAACAACGACGATGACCTACGGGCGCTACCCTGTTCTTGCGAAGCCAAGGATGGCCCAAATAAAGGTCATACTTTATGTCGGCACGATAGAAGTAGTCATCCTTAAGGACAACTTCTTCCACATTTTGCTCTTCCCAAAGGTCTTGAGCGACCAAATGAGTTGATATATAACAACCGCGTTGCCCACCTGCGAGAGAATGTCCAGAAACTCCCTCGAGGGTAACAGGATGAGGCGACTCAAACACGCAGTCGTCGGGTAAGAATGAATTGGATTGGAGATTTACCTCTGATCCATTGTCACACAAACAAGTGGCGAGGTGGAAATTTCCCTTGCAATCAGAGACCCACAGCTTTGTGACAAACTGACGAGCCCTGTGCTTGGACTGTACACCAACCTCGTCCACTACAACAGAAGGATCCGCTGCCGGATCCAGGGGAGAGGAGACAAGCGACCCTACATCAAGTAATGGTCGATCTGGAATCTGGGGATCATGCCTGAAATCGCCTGGGGAGGGGCGATTTTCGTGGCTCCCCTAGGCGTTCTGACCTCCAGTGGCTGCGTTAACATTGTGGACACAGCCTGATTCGTCGATCCACTCATCTTGGAACGGATCATCTGCTGGATTCAGGGCATTTTCGACATAATCTCGATCCGCATTGGACACCTGATCTGCACCTGAGACCTGATCCACACGATGGTTGCCCTTTCCACGTCCACGGCCACGGCCGCCGGATGATGGGCCACCACCGTCGCCACGCCCTCTGCCCTTACCAGAGAAAGGGGTTCCCGAAGGATTTCCCTTACCTTTACCCTGTGATCCTAGAGCATTTCCTTTGTTTGTACCGGATTGAGGGGTTTGGCCTGGATTTCGATTTCCGCCTCCGGCGTTGCCATTGGGACTTGTCTGGCCGTTTGGCTGCCCACCGGAGCCGGATGGAGTCCGATTTCCTTTGCCTTGGGACCCGCCAGGGACCCCGGTATTTTTGTTTCCACCGGAGGGGGTCGGATTACCCTTTCCCCCCTTTGCACCATGCACCTGTCTGTCATTCCTGTCTGAATTCTGCGAATTACTGACATTTTCACCAATCACCTTGTGATCGTAAGCAGACCATCGGTGATTACCAGTAGAATGCGTCTTAGCTCGGTTCGTAGAACCTAAAAGAAGGCAGATGCTACAATGATCCTGAACATTCCGGGTGTCATTCACCTTTTTGTTGCCCTTTTGGGCCCCATTTTGGGTGTTTTGCTGGGTATTCTTGTTTCCCCCAAGACCCTCATGGAAATTTTGATTGGCGGCGTCAGCGAGCCGCTCAACCTCTTCCCACAGTTCCTGCGGGGTGAACGAAAACACCCAGTTCCTGGCCTTCAGGCGATGGCCGTGGAAACTTACTCCCTTGTTGAGGACTTGGACAAACAAGTCCCGATCCTCGTGTTCATTAAATTTGATTTTCCACGTGTTTTCAGTGAATTTCACCTTGGAAAACGACGTGGGGGAGCACTTTTGAAGTGCCTCCCTGACCGTAAACCTGTTGGCCGAGGCATCAAAGCCATCGACCTCCGCCCACCAGGTCTTGACCTTTTCTTCGGATTGTTTATTCCGAAGGGTGGCGGCAGTTTCGGAGGGGATTTTGTCAAAAATCAAATTTTTCAGCTCGGCACTGGAAAATTTTTCGCCTGAATGTTCAGATTCTTCCACTAGATTCCAGAAGCGCTGTCTCTTGTCTTGCACTTCGTGCAAGATTAATCGAGAGAATGAAGGAAAATTCTTCAACATCTGGTGGTAATGGTCCTCTGGCAGCCGGGATCCACGTACCTCCAACTGTTCCCACACCTCATCAAAGGTAAGAGGGGCACTTGAATCCTCACGATCACTCCAGGTCCTGAGCCAAGTGTTGGCCGGCGCTCCCTCAAGGCAGTCCAAGAGGGCCATCAGGAACTGATCATCTTGAAGTTTTTGAGTCTTAACCCACAGTTTAAATTCCCGTTGGAACTGAGGCCAACGTCTGGGGTTCCCATTATACTTCGGTTGCTTGGCAACCTGACGACGTCGCAATGAAGTAGGATTTAGAAGTGAATCCAGCCCAACACCGGCCGTAATGGCAGACACCTTGGCGGCATCATTAGCCACACCAGCTCCGGCGAGGGTCTGGGCGAGCAACATCTGGGCTAATACATTGGAATCAGCAGCAGGAAGGGCAGTACGGGAGGCAGTTCGCTTGGCATTCTGAGCCTCAGTCCTAGCCTTCGCCGACCTACTCTGAGATCGAGAGATTGTAACCCTTTCCTTTAGCTTAGTCCTGCTGATCCTTGCATCGGTGGTCTTAGAGTCCACCGAAGGAGCAATCGAAAAAATTTCTGTCGCCTCCTCCGACGGTCCTGTTGTTTGTTCCACCGATGATGCGCCCTCAGACCGCATGTGTGTCTTGAAAAGATCTTTAATTCCCAGCGTCTGAATGATGAGTTGCATTTGATCTTTGAGCAATTGGAGCTCAGTATCTCGCTGTAATCTGCAAGAGCAGTCGGCAGGACAGTACATACCGTGTCCTGAAGGGCCTGAGCAGGCTGTCGGACCGCTAATCTCAGTGGTTCGCAGCCGAGAGTCCACTTGGGGAGCTCCTTCAGCCCTAATTTCTAGGCTTGCCTGCCTGGCTGCCTCTAAAATTCCTTCCTCAACCGCGGCGGCTAGATCGTCGCGGATGGAAACAGAGGGATGAGGGGCGGAGGGCCCGGCAACAGGTGCCTTGGTATTCTCCTTCGGGAAGGGGCTTGCCTCCCAGATCTGCAAAAAAATGGCAAAAGATTCATCTTCTTGAGAACGCCACCACATCCTGGTATTAATTTCTTCCTGAAGAAGGAAAAAATATTCAAATAAAAAATCAGAGGCGATTCTTTCTTGACCTATCAGCTTAGACGTGGCTAATAGACAAAGGGCCTCAAGCGCCTCAAGGTTACGGGTCACTTCTGAAGACAAATGGTTGTCCCATTGTGCCCAAGAGGCTGGTCGATTATAGGTAGGTACCTCACCTGGACCACCCATCTCAATGTCGTCAATGTCGGCGTCGATGGTCTCAAAATGTGGACATTGGTAAGGAGTATTAGTACCTGCCAGGTCCGTAAGCTCCACCGGAGCGTTGCCATCGGCGTAGGCTGGGAGATTCCAGCTGCTTGATGGCCAATTTCGACTGGGATCTTGATTGTAATCTGGGCCTCCACAGCTGCTGATTTGTGCCCTTCTTGGGCAATTTGGGCTTGCGCAAGGCATTCCTCTCAAGGCCTCGTTCGCACAGCACCACGGCAGCATAATTGTTACGTCTCCAGGGGCGGCGGAGTCTACGGGGCCGTACTGGGGAGCTAACTGTGGTTGGGACACCAAAGGAACAATATTCAGGTAGCCTCTGCTACCATGAAAGTGCTGCCCTGGGTCGATGTTTGTGCCGGAGGGCTCGGGGCCGGCAAGACCAGTGGGGCAGGCACGCGAGGAGTCTCCCTGGATGTTGTTATTGGGGGTAGAACCGGATACTCGGACACCAACGGAGGCGAGAGCAGCAACAACTGAAGCAAGGTCCATGCTTATTGTGGTCCGGCAGAAAATCCCAGTCTATGAAGAAAATTGAGGCGGATTATTCTAAATACATCTGAGTGTCCAAAACTGTCTGAAAAGATTTAAATAATCCAATTATGTAAAAATGTTTGGCCGATCTGGCCCGCGAGCGCGCGTCAGCGGCAAATGGCGATTCCAGCTAAAATAGCGGAACGCGGCGGATTTACGGGAAATGGACCGCGGAATCAAATCCGGCATATCAGAAATATATAGGAAATATCCTGTGACTGAGCTGCGAGGCGGCGATTCCGCCAAAGCAAAGAAAATGACCAAAATGTAGCCAATCTGGGCAGAATGTCTGAAAATCTGAGCAGATGGGGCTAGCCGCACTTACACGGCGGTGGTCAGGGTGGATTAGCTAGCTACATTGTAGGGAATTACTGGAGGCATGAGGAGAGACATACAACAGGTTCAGGCCGCCGGGCGATCCTCCTCAGCCACCGAGGGGTCGAGGTGTAGGAGTGCGTCAACCTGTAGATAAGGTTGGGACGGGTGAAAGGAAATGGGGCCCATAGCAAAACCCGTGGCAATTTGAGCGGATTGGAGCTTCTCATAGGTGACGGAGTGAAAGCTTATAGGGGGATTTTCGGATCTCGAGTGGAGTTCAAACCGCGTGAATGGGCCTAGGAGACCCGCCGCACATTGAATGTCAAAGAGTGAGGTCGTGTTGGGCGCTTGGACATCCACTTCGTTTGGCTCTCTCTGACTAGGCATCGGCGGCGGAATAGAGACCATGGGTGGCGGAGATTTAGGGTGAGCTTCCTGCTTGCCCCCTTGTCCAAATGCATTGAAGGTGACCAACGCGCCGTCCTTTGAGGTGCACATTACCATCGCTCCATTAGTGTGGAGGAAAGAGGCAAAGGTAGAGAGAGGCGAGCGCCCTTCGTCGCTTGGGGTATTGCTAAGGTCCAATCGGACTATCACGCTATCCCGGCTCTTGATTGACGTGCTCATGACACGGGTGCGCCCTCGTCCCCCAATCATGTGGCCCATGAGGGTGTTCATGACCTCGGTGGGTGTAAATTCTCCCTTGTGGCGGTGTCTCTCGTTGCGTGACGGGTTCACAAAAAAAGAGTGTTGGTCAACCATTTTTGCTACTTCAATCACATAGAATCGCCCTCGTAAGAAATCTCCATGCTCCAAAGCCACGGACATAAGTTCGTTTGCAAGAACCGGAGCCATGGTATGGTCGTACCGATAATAATTAGGGTGTGGTGCACGAAGGGCTTCTCCGTTCTCAAAATAATATTTGCAATTGCTGGTAGTCGCCGCGCCCTCAAAGTCCGGTGCAAGCGTATTGTTCAACCATTTGTAGAAGTCCCGCACGTTGCCTAGCCCCGCTTTCTTTCGGGTGTTGGTGTCTTCTTGGCCACTCGGGAGTTCTCGTTGATCAATGATCTCTCGTAGCACGTCAAATCGAAGTAGGGCATGTGCTTGCTCTATATCCAAGTTGGTACTTTGATATACGAAGCGGCGTAGGCTTGAGGAGTGGTCAACCGTGACGCTCGGGTGCTTAGACGGAGCATACCATGACTGGGAATGAAGTCGGTAGGCGATGTATGGCACGGCGAGAGCATTCCCCAATATGTATTGGGCGTTCTCCACGTTTTGGTTACCGGGGATCCACCATTGCTTTGCATCATGGAAGCTAAAGCGTTGCGTAATAAAGGGGCGTAAGGGAGTGAGAAGCAAACGGGGGTCAACCAACAAGCAATTTTCCGCATTGCAATTTTTAATGGGCGCCGGTAACATGAACCATCCCTCCAACTCTTCGTTGCGCGAGCGGGCTAGTTGAAGGGCGTGTCCTATGGAGGCCGCCCAATCCGTCACGGTCTCTACGGTGGTTCCCAAGTCGTGGTCCACGTAGTTGTACGGCACCGGGCACACTAGGAAGGTCTTGTGGATGTGCAAGATATCATAGACGTGCTCCAAGTCTTCGTGTGCACAATTTGAGTAGAAGCCCGAGCCTTTTGGGATAGTGGTGTTGAGTTCCGTGAAGGAGTTCTTTTTGTCGGAAACGTTGAACTCATGGTTCCATTGACAAGTCTCCCATAATTTTCGCAACGTGGCACACGTGTGGATTCGCTTCTTGGCATCATACACCATGTTGCCTTGCACTTTGATGCTTCGTGTTCGAGATATGAGGAGTTCGGCGTTGCTTTCAACGGAAGCCCATCGTTGTAGGGCCGTAGGCGCCGCTTGGTCAATATGTGAGTATTGTCCAAAGGTGAGTGGAGAACCGCTAGGCAAGCGTGGATGAAGTTTTTTTTTTTTTGGCAAGGTGGGATGTTTGGAGTCATCAATATCCACAGAATTTTGCGTTTGGGAAGCATTGGACCAACCAAGGAGCGTATATGGGCTTGGGAACATGGTAGCGTGAAAATAGGCGCGTTCACGTTGGAATTGCGAAATGGGACTAGAGGTTGGTAAAGACGAGAAATGTCGGCAACGGCGGTGAAATGGCGTAGGTGGCACGATCAATGCCAACCAAGGTAGATGCTCAAATTTCGGTGAGATGCGCCCAAATGCCACTAGTCCCGGACGGCTTATTTTTTGACTAGTGGTGCGACATTGTCCATCTGAAGGGGCAATCGAAAAAAAATAGACACTCAGAAAGTGTGTTTTGTGTGATTGAATCTTTGTGTATAAACCTGCTTTGTCTATCTGCAGCCCTTCTGTGTTACACTGGATTCCAAAACCAATCATTGATTCGATCCACATCCTGTTCTTGCTCTACTTGCTGCTTTGGTTTGGGTTTTCAACTACAAAACCTGCAGGATTTCATCAAAATATCTAGGGCATAAATCAAGGACATGTTTCTGGTAGCAGAGACAGTCCCTTGTGACCTTTTGAACCGACCCTGAGAAGAAGTGCAGCACAAAAAGCTCAACAACAAGTTCATCATGTCCACGCCAAGCGTCAGGACCTGGCCCATCAGAACTGTCCAAGTGCAAATGGGCAGCATGGCCCACCCTATGAGTGAACCACCTTACCGAGGTCCACAACATCTCAGTGGCGCATCTGGGTCCCAAGGAGATCCAGAACGCAGAAGGGCGGAAGAAAATAAAGGCCTTACCACTGAGGCCTTAGCGGCCCACGGTGGAGACAGCTTCAGTCATCTCCACAGACGTGTAGCAGCCTCAGTATCCAGATCCAACTGTCCGGCTTCATCCTCAACAGCGATTGAAGGCCCTGAGGAGTATGCGGAACTGAGGAAGAAAATGGATGAATACATCCTCCATGAGGAGTACTACAAATCCATTCGTGGAGAAGATGGAGAGGAGCCATTGGCAGTACATGGATCCAGACCACGTACAGACCTAGGGTCCTACGCGCACTCTGGCCCGCCGTCCGACAGAGCCGAGACTGCATCCCTGCCAAGACGACCAAGACCTGAATATCCAAGAGCATGTTGTCCAACCCCAAGGGCTCCCGAAGTGGGCCCGACTCGAGTGGAAGAACAACTTCATCCAAGGCCAACCTACGGTGCCCTGGACCATACGGCCGAGCTGTTGGCCAAACTCCTGTCTGGATCAGAAGATCCAGATGTGATGGCCCTATCAGAGGTCATTAAGGCTAAACTGGGTATTGCAGAACCCTTACCCAAGCCAGAGTTGCCCTCTCTCTCTCCAGGACTGAGTACCCTGGCCGAAGATCTTAAGAGATCAAGGGTCTCAAGGCTGTTGCCTAAGGTCACCTGCCCCAGCCCCTTTCACCCCCGTGCCAGGACTGTGCCCATGGCTGAACTACAGGACGTGCCTGTCACAGAGATTGAGAAAAGAGGGCTGTCAGCCCTGTCACCTCTTGCCGGTGTGTCGCCTTCAGGCCTAACTCCGGGGCCTGGGAAGACGGGCAGACCTATTGCCCAGGCGAACATCCAGCTCGAACTGCCGGAGTTCGACCCCAAAAATCTGCCCGAATGGGCAGAAGAATTCGCAGAGTTCTTTTTGCTGACTAGCCAATCCCATGTGGATGTGGCCACCAAATGCTCACTGCTGAAACGCTCATGCAAAAAGAAATTTTTGCAAAAACAGGTGAAACAGATTGTGAAAACCTGTTCTACCTGGGCAGAGGTACTCCTGAGGTTGGAGAAAACATTCCCAATCTATGAGACTGACCTCACTGTGCGCACACAGATAGAGGAGCTACCTATGCTCCCTGAGTTTCCATCCGCTGCGCGAATTTCTGAATATGTGTGCGACTTGGAGTACTTGTTTTCGAGGATGAACGTGGGCTCCTACGGAGCCACTGAGCCCCACCTGTGGCTCATGAGTAAGACCCCCCAACGTACGTGGGATGATTGCCGCTCCACCTCTGAGAGGAAGAGCAGGACCCACTCGTACGATGAACTGGTGGACCTCTTGATTGAGCTAGCTCTTGAGAGAGAGAATGACTCCCACATGGAGAAATTCCTCAAGAAGCATTTGGGTCGAGGTGGTACCCCTACCCCCGAACGTGGCGAAGGGAAAGGGCCTAAAAATCCCACTAACACGAACCAGGGAGGTGGTAAAGGGAGGGGTAACCTACGTGCCATGAATGAGGTTAAACCCGATGCAGGTACACCCCCCCTGTTCTACTGCAAACCTGTCAATGACAAGGGGGGACCTTGTCATGCCTCTGACTGCGATCTCCGCAGTGGCTGTATGCTGCAGATGAAACGTCAGCAGCATACCAAAGATGGGAAACCTGTGACCCATCAGGACCATTTCAGGTGTACCATCACCTGTGGTTACTGTGGCAAACGTCGTCACTACGAGGACGAATGCCACATCAAGAGACGCGAGAGTGGCAAACTCCAGCGTCAGGAAGCGGAACGCCAGAAGACCCAAACGCCCGCCAGAAATCCCCCGAATGGGGATAAAGGTGGTAAAGGAGGTGGCAAGGGGGGTGGCAAAAATGGACCTCCTAACCCCCAGAGGCGCTCATCAGCGCCCGTTGCTACACCCACTCCTGCTGCTACACCCGCTCCTGCCGCAGGTGACCCCAAGAAGCGCCCCAAAGGGGATAATGCTACCCCTGAGAGGAATAATTCCAAGAAGAGGCGCTTGGCCTGGGTGGCCAAGTCCCTCATTGCTGCAGGGGTGGATGTCAAGTTCCCTGATGAGGAGTACGGGGGCGGCTCCGAAGAGGAGGACTTGGTTTTCTGGATCCTCGTGAAAATCGGGGATCAGGTTTTTCGAGCGGTGCTTGACACCGGTGCAACACTTTCCATAGTGGCCCGGCGCCTGCTAAAGACTTTCAAGAAAACTAAGACCGTGGCCATAAGAGTAGGGGATGGGCGTACCATCCATTCCTTGGGGGGGTCGAAGTAAGAAAAAGTGCTTTTCCAATGCTTTGAGGCATACTCTAGTTGTATTAGGGATGCACTGAGCATCCAGGCATTTCTATCTTAGTATTGGCCCAACCAAAAGTGGTGATAACACATTTTGACCTATGGAACCAAACACCCAATCAGGATATGGAGTGGACCCCTTACTCCCCTCTCAATGTGAGGCAAATCATCTTTTCCTGAGTTGACTGAGTACTGACATATCCAGGGCAGAGCCTATGAATTTATCTATGTTTTTCCATGAATTCTTAGCTGTCCTAGTGGTATGCACCCTAGGGGGCTGGGCACCTCTTTTTGAGAGGTCCTGGGTTCAATTCCCGGTCAGCCTAGCTAAGTAGGAAGATCCCATGTGACATGGCAGTGACCTCATCGCCACATGCCCTGCGACCTCAGCACATATGGGACCCAAAACAAAGAGTGCACATCTCCTGAGATGGCACTATGGAGATAGAGTGACCATGGGGCAGTTTTCCAACTCTTTTCCAAAACATTTCAGCTATCTTTGTGAATATGCAATCCGATTTGACCTGAGTTGCAGTTTCTGTGAATATCCTTTCATCTTTCACTGTTTACACTGCAGCCCTTAATGCTTTGATCCTGATTCTCTTCTCCTTGCATACCTCTGGCTTGGGCTATGCTGGATTGACTGTATTTCAGCAAACAAAAGCTTTTCATCTCCAAAAACAAGCAGCAGGAAACCCTACACCAGCAGCAAGCAGCAGGAGAGACAAAAACACAGTGTTGAAACCACTATAAACTTTTCTGGTAGCAGAGGCAGTCTGTCTCTGCGCACTGGCAGCAACCCCGCGCCGTACATCCAGTGCGCCGAGTACAGGCACATATAAGCAGAAGGGCGAACGAAGATGGACACAAGGAAGCAGGACGCCAACGTGAAGACAGCGCCTGAGGCACCGGCAAGGCCAGCACCTGGGGAACCTGGACCTGGACCTAGCGCTGTACCTTCGGAGCCCTTACATGGGCCAGTGGAAGTGGCTGAGGACTCGTTGGATGGACTCCAGACGGCCTTCAGGGCCCTCTCAGTCGAAGAGGTGGTCACTCAGCCTGTGAAGAGGAAGAGAGAGAGCGAGAAGGATGCAGGAGACGAAGCAGACGAAGGAGAGGAACAAGGGCAAGACCTGACGAATGACCCTACCTTCGAAGGCGCACCAAGCGCTTCTGGCCTCCACCCATCACCCTCTCCTATAACCACCACACTCCCAATTCCAGACCCAGCCGCTGCAACATCCACTCCCATAACCAACCCGCCTATGGCAGAGGGCACAGGCTTTACTGGCATGCCTCCCTACCCCGCCTATGGTATGGGCCCACCTACCACTGCGTTCCCTGAGGCAACTACTGCCAGTGAGCCGGTGGCTTCCAGCTCTGCGCCGCGATGGTATGCGGCTGACTATCCCCATCCACTACCCGCCACTGGAACCTATGTGGATGTTCCTGGGTATGCACCTGGGTATGCAACCTTGAGTGGGTTGAGGAGAGGACCTAAGTTTCTTGGAGGCAGGAGTAGAGGATCGGGGAGATCCTCCAACAGGTCCCTCACGCGGTCGGAGATCAACGAGGTGCTCCGAGGAGCCACTTCAAAAATCGTGGGCGACCTCACTCAAGAGATCCGTGAGAAGCTGGAGCCCCTGATGATCCCGCCCCATGCGTCACCTACCACGGTGGGAATGTCACCCCACCGAGTCCAGGCCAACCACCTGCCGGCAGGGCTGACAAACACCCTGGGGAGCCTGAGGAGCCGACCGATGCCGACTCCTGCAGCTATACCGAGGAGTTCTTACGTACCGAGAACGGCCCAGCCGCCCTACAGCCACGTGACGAACTCTACGAGGGCCGAGCTGGACCGGCTGGGGCTGACAGCCTTGAGGGCAATGGTGGACGTGGAGCCTTATGGCTCTAGTGATCTAGGCGGAGACCCCTCCGATGATGAGCCGCCGTCGATGACTTCTGCTTCGCCCTCGGAGGACGATGACCCGGAGGACCCCGAGGACCCAAGGGGGGAGAAGAAGAAGAAGAAGAAGAAGACCCGACGCCCTGAGGGACGCAGGTCTCAGGAGGCGAAGGCTATTGCCACCTCCAAGATCGTGGTGAACCTGCCTGAGTTCACAGGCAAGGACCTCAGCGAGTTCGCTGAGAATTTTGGCCGGTTTCTCCGATTGACCGGCCAAACCCACGCTAGTGGGCGAGTCAAGTGCGATCTGTTCCTGCAGTGCTGCAAGACCAAGTACCTGGAGAAGCAGGTCAGGCAGATCGTGACTAACTCCGCCACCTTTGCCGATGTGTTGGTTGCACTGGAGAGGCAGTACCCGGCCTACGAAACCGACCTCTCCATCAGGGCCGAGATCCAGAACCTGCCCGTGCTGCCCAACAACCCCAAACCTGGCAGGGTCTCTGAGCTGTTGGCTGACCTGGATCACTGGGCTGGACGACTGACGCCCGGTTCCTACAGCAGCGACGACCTGCTGTTCTGGTTGGTGGCCAAGATCCCTCGAGAGCTATGGGACGAGTGCCGTTCAACGGCAGAGCGCAAGGCTAGATCCCTCCGCTACGAGGATCTATGTGTGCTACTCCTGGAGCTGGCGGTGGAGAAAGAGAGCGACCAGCACTTGAACAACTACCGTCCGGGTGGTGGAGGTACTGGAGGCCATGGCAAAGGGTACCAAGGTTCCCGACATGGGCAGGGGACTACCCCGAAACACGCCCACGCCCGTATCATGGAAAACGTTAAGGAGCTATTCTGGTGTGATGCCAGAGACGAGCAGGGCCACCTGCAGCATGCCCCTGACTGCGAGCAGCGAGACTGCGTCGTAGTCCAGGGGAAGCAGCAGGAGAAGAACACCGGCGCCAAAGCGAAGCTGCCGGATCATTACAGGTGCACCATCACGTGTGCATTCTGCGGGAAGCGGAAGCACTACGAGGATGAGTGCTACCATAAGCAACGCCTATCCGCGAAGCTTAAGGGTGAAGATCCTGGCAAAGGCTCAGGCAAAGGTGGAGGCAAAGGCAAAGGCCACGACTCCGGCAAGGGCAAGTCGAAAGGACGTGGTCAAGGGCAAGACAAGGGTCAAGCTGGACTAGGAGGAGGCGCTAACCGCCAGCCAAACAAGGACAACAAGAACAAGGACAAGAACGGAGGCAACCCCAACCCTAATCCAGGGGGGAACTCCGAGCCCTCTGGAGGGCAGTCTGGTCCTACCACACGCTCACAAACGCAGGCCCAGCAAGAACAAGGAGCCAAGCGTGAGCATGAAGGTGGTGATGACAACAACGCTAAGAAGAGGAGCAGTTGTAATAAGTCTGAGCATCTGCCGGACTTTTAGCGCAGCACAGCTCAATTAGGGCACGTGCGCGCTGTGATTACGACTATAGTTAAAGATTGCAAATATTGTGTCAACATATAATCGCGCAATCGTACGCTGAATTGTTTCTGTTTATTAGGGCATTGTTCAGCGTAATTAATGAACTACAAATAGTCAATTATCGATCACATCGTCTTGTTGATGCCCGTCAAGGTTTCAAGGTCTGTTGCTCGTGAAGTAGTTCAATTGGGAAAGTATTTTGAGACCGGAAACACCAATAAAACTCACAGTTTTATTACAGTTCATTAATTCAAGAACCAAGACGGTGCGACGGTGATTGGTGTACAGTACGATCAGGTTACGCTGAGTGGAACGCGCTGGCAGCTGAGTACATGGAGTCCGAGGACACTGAGCAACCAGAGTGTTCCACAGATCAAGAACTTGAGACAGCGACGCGACGCTGGAGAGATGAAGTCCAAGAGTGGGTGTTTGAAGGTGACAGCGCTGCGTTCCACAAGGAGATTCGTGGGTGGACAGAACTGTGCGGCTGGAAGTGCGTGACGTTTCACATGAACCCTGGTTATGTGCGCCGGGAGATCGAAAAGGAGCAGGAAGAGGAATTTCATAACGTGCTCGTGCGTTTCGTCACTTCTCTGTTTGTGCGGCGCAGGCCACGACCGGATGTCGGCGAACAGTTGAACGAGTTGCACCGAAAAGTGGACCTTCTCCTGGACAGTGCCTTGTTTGGTGCAGCACACCGTGGACACGTGCAGCAAGGTGCTGATGCAGGCGTGCGCGCGTTGTTGGAGTTCGAGGACACTGAGAGCGGCGCTAGTTTCAGCGCCAGGGTGCTGCAAAACGCTGCTGAGGTCAATGGTGCAGGCTTGCACGTGTTGCCTAGCGCTGCAAACACTGAGGTTGGTGCTGAGACGAGCGCCACAGGTTTTTCTTCCACCAGTGCGAAGGAGCACCCACGCAAGGCGCCTGTGGCTGCCGAAAAAACCTCCCAGCTGCGTTCACGAAAGGTCGACAAGCAGCAAAATTCCAAGTTGGACAAGGCAGATCATTTGCGACCTACGAGCGAGTTGGACAGTTCTCCAGAATCTAGTCCTGGGCCTGTTCGGCGACGAGGCAAACGGGCTGGCAGGCAAGTGCGCCAGCAACAAGCAGCACGAAACTTCTTGGAGATGTTGGAGAGCTTGTCACAGCCCAAAACCACGTGGCGCAAGGCGTGAGGCGAGCGCTGTGAGCGCACTGGGCAAGTTGCAGAAGAGCGCTGTACAGGTTACAGTGGTGCGGCAATGGGATGCAGCGCTGTAAGTAGCGCTGCGCGAAGTTGGGTGCGACAGAAGCGCTCTTGTTAGCGCTATGGCTCTGTGTAAGCAGCCTGACAGGGCTTGCGTGTTAAAGCTTCAGCCCTGTTGCTTTAGGATAGCAGATTCTGATCTCATCTGATCTGAATGTAAAATTGACTTTGTCAATGAAGCCACTTTTGGCTGTTATAAGGGCCCCGCGCGCCTTTTCTTGTGGCGCTGAAGCATGGGCATGCTTTCTTTTTGCTTGTAGGCTGATATGCCTCGTGATATATATCACGGCCAGGCTTCTCTGTTTTCGCCAGTGGCCCATATGTTGTTATATCACCTGGTGGCCGCCTTTGGCGCTTGTAGCTTACAACGTACAGCAGTGGTGGCCTTTGGCGCCAGCTGCACAACAGAGGTGGACATGTTCAAACTCACAAAGAACAAGTTTCACTCCTGTTTTGCATATGCTGTTTCGTGAGAGCTCAGGGTGTTTGGATTCTCGGGCTGTCGAGTGTTTGTATTTTTTTACAAAACACAAAACAGCAGGGAAAGTAAAACACACCATGCAGAGCACTCAGGTTTTCTTTTTATAAGTCCTAAGTTTTTTAGTGGGTATTTGCAGCTTTGTAGGAGTCCCACATACTCTCTTTTCTTTTTAGAGAAGATGCATAAATGCATTTTGGGCTTAGGCCACCCCCAGGCACTGATTGAAGCACTGTAGTATACCACATCCAGTTATACTTCCAAAATCCATCTTAGGCTGAGAGGGAGCGAGTTGCCTGCCCTGCAACTGCACACCCTGCCGCCCACCACCTCAGACCTCTCAGAATAGGGCTATGGCATATGTACACACCTACCCAGGTTTTATACTATCCTGTTCATCACTATAGTGCTAGGCTGCATAATGCGCCGACAGTGCCCAGCCTTATTGGGCTTTGTATCAAACACTGCACCACTCCTTTTGGTCGTGGTAAGCAGTATTTTAGTAAGGGGGTGTAATAAGTCTGAGCATCTGCCGGACTTTTAGCGCAGCACAGCTCAATTAGGGCACGTGCGCGCTGTGATTACGACTATAGTTAAAGATTGCAAATATTGTGTCAACATATAATCGCGCAATCGTACGCTGAATTGTTTCTGTTTATTAGGGCATTGTTCAGCGTAATTAATGAACTACAAATAGTCAATTATCGATCACATCGTCTTGTTGATGCCCGTCAAGGTTTCAAGGTCTGTTGCTCGTGAAGTAGTTCAATTGGGAAAGTATTTTGAGACCAGAAACAACAATAAAGCTCACAGTTTTATTACACAGTTTCATGAGGATGGCCGGCAAACTGCGGAACAAGGGGTTCGAGGTGACCTGTCCCGCGGAGTTCTGACCGGGACGCTCTGGTGGCACCCAAGACCTGGTGTTTTGGGTACGTATCCGACTAGGGGGACGCGAATACCTGGGGGTATTGGACACTGGCGCCACCATATCTATATTGGCCAAGAAAATTTTACCTTGTGGGAGCCTGAAGAACACCATGACCACCGCTGCTATACGCATGGGGGATGGACATGTGGTGCACAGCTGCGGGGACTGTGATGTGGAGGTACCTATGGGCTCCCGGACTATCGCCCATCGGTTCTATGTGATGGACACTGAGGCCTTCCACTTTGTACTGGGGACTGACTTCTTCGTACAGCACTCCCAGATACAATCCCTGACGCTGCAAGCGCCCTACCTCCTCTACGTGGACCACGGCAGTGGCAGAGAGTCTGTGCCACTGGAGCAGTCGGAACATACCTCGAGTTACCTGAGGCTATCGAAGGAGGAGCCCTCGAACATGATGGCGGCCTCCAAAACTGAGGACTATCAACTATTGGGGGAAGTCCTAGACCAAGGTCTGAAGGAGTTGGGTTACTCTCGAGAAGACCTAAGTGTGGAGTTGTTCGCCAGCGACAAGCAGCATGTACTGGACCTTTACTGCAGCAAGGGGAAGAACTGCAGCTACAAATTTTACTGGCCCTCTTTCGGGATGGCCTACGGGAACCCCAGGTTCAGTGAACTGGGGAAGGTGCTGACCCAGGTGGCCTTGGAACGTTCCCGTATGGTCCTGTGTTCCCCCGATTGGGGAGCCCATGGGGGCAACGAATACTGGCGAAACCTCCTGGACAGGCTGACTATCAGCTCTGTTCGGTTACCTGATGAGGCCATCCACGTGCCTCTGGGTCGTAAGACGCCTATTGGGAAACCCGGATGGGGGAGTATGCTGAGCAAGGTGGACGGAGGTCTTACCTCCATCCCCTGGGAGGATCTGGACCCGACTCTGGTCCAGGCTATACAACGAGAAAGCGACGGACTCGCCTTGGGTGACTTGAAGGATGGCCTACGGCCTCAAGATGCTGTTGAGACTACATCCGGAGGAGATGAGTACGTCGTGACTGACACCAACGCCCCCAACTCTCCCTGTCATGTACCTGTTCCTGATGGAGTCTCTGAGTGTGGACTATCTGAGCTACCTAGCTCTATCCACTCAGATGACGAAACTGAGCACGACGCCTTCTTCGTGCAGACCTGTGTGGAGGAAGTGGAGAACGCCGAGTACGTCGCCCCACTGAAACCCCTACTCTGCATGAGGGTGGAAGACCCCGTGGACGAGGAGCTGGACCCTCGATCCAGGCTGAGGGAGTATGTGGATTCCAAGAGGAAGTTGGTGGCGAAAAAGCTATGCTACGCGAAGCCTACCCGCAGCTCATGGGGACTGAAGCGAGGACGTATAGGAGACCTATCCCAATTGAAGGAGGACCTCGAACAGAAGATCACCACCTGGCAAAGGGAGGTAGATCTCAAGCTTATGAAGAGCGTGTGGGGCGCCCATGTGAGGACCCCAGAGGAGGACGACCTCTCGGAGGAATGTGTATGTGAACCCCCTCGAGCGTGCCTATGTTGCCATCGTCCACCGGAGATGGTTGAACAAGACCTTCTATATGCCTACCAAGGGCTGGAGGACACTACCACGGGCGAAGAGTCGGTGGAGGACCACCTCCCGACGTCTTTTACTCAGGGGGCAAGCAACTTACACTCTGACGAGGACATGGAGGACAAGATCAAGGTATTGGACCCGCGGGTACAGAAGCTTATAAGGACCTATCTGGAGGTGTTCGAAGAACTACCCCCTCCAGCCTCAGGTGACAAGCTGGTACAGATGGACCTCAAGCTGAAACCCGAGTTCGTGGGTCACAAGATCCGGAGGAGACCCTATCCAGCTCCTGAAGAGCAGGCCGATGAGATGGAGCGGCAGATACAAGAATTTATCGACGCTGGCCTAGTCCTGGAGTACAAGGACGGGGACTACCCCCTACACTGCAGCCCCTGTTTCCTGGTGGCCAAACCTGGGTCTACAACCAAACGGCTGGTAGTGGACTACGGAGAGCTGAACAAGAAAACGCTGAACCACTCAGGGTCCATTCCCAATATGGAGTCTACCCTGGAGAAGATAGCCTCCTGTCGCTACAAGACCAAAATGGACAAGAGGAGCGGATTCTGGCAAGTGGACCTGACGCCCAACGCACAGGAACTACTGGCCTTCATCACCCCTCAGGGGAGGGTGTTCAAGTGGAAGGTCATGCCGTTTGGCGTGGCTAACGCACCCGCTCTATTCCAAGAGCTGATGCACAAGATCTTGTCCATCCTACGAAGGAGACCTAAGGTGCAGGAGCTCATATCCCGTGGTGCCCAGATGGAGGCTGACATTGACGATGTATGCCTCGGGACCAATACCCAGGAGGATCACCTAATCCTCTTGGGTGAGTTCTTTGCGGTCTGCCAGGAGAACCACACACGACTCAAGTTGGAGAAGTGTGAGTTCATGCAGGAGACCATGCAGTACCTGGGGTTTGATGTTGGCTATGGGTGGTGGACCCCAGCGGCCTCTAAGGCCAAACCCCTGATGGATGCCAAGGTACCACACGAAGACCCCAAGAAAGGACTTCATGATGTACGCAGTTTCATTGGGGCGTGCAACTTCTATCGCCGCCATATCAAAAACTTCACCTACACCAGCGCCGTTCTGACGGACTTGATCAAGAAGAGTACTACTTGGCGCTGGGGCCCACAAGAGCAACAAGCGTTTGACGAGCTCAAAGACAAGGTAGCCAACGCTAAGTGCTTGGGCGTGCCTAGGGCACAAGGGGAGATTATCCTGGTGACCGACGCCAGCAATGTGGGCGGTAGTGGAACGTTGTTCCAATGGCAAGCACTAGAGAAGGAGGAGTTCGACTCGGCCATTTCCCACCCGGGGACGGAAGGTCTCAACCGAGATGGAACCCTCAAGCACAGCTACCCTGACGACAAGTGAGTCCTAGTACCTCTGGGCCACTGGAACTGGAAGTGGAACCAGGCCAGGGGGAACTACTCCACCTATGAGCAGGAATTGCTCGCGGGTATGCTGGTGCTATCCTCACAAGCACGACTGTTGGGGAGTAACCCTGTGGTCTGGCTGTGCGACCAAGAACCGGTCCGCAGTTTCCAGAAGGGTCCCCCACCTGAGAAGGCCAAGCTACGGCGCTGGTGGACCTACCTCAGTCAACTACGGCTGACGGTACACCATATCCAGGGAGTGAAGAACGAGTGTGCCGACTACATCAGCCGCAACAACTTCGACGCCCTGATTGGTGCCCGGTCTGAAGGGCTGGCTAAGGAGGCGTTCAGCCGTATGGACGTCCACTTGGACCTCAACATGACGATGATACGCCCCCTGGATGGACTCCAACAATCGGAGTACCTGAAGGAGTTTGGGGATATCTACAAGCGCCTGGAGAGACGCCTTGAACCCCTCCTGGTCAACCAAGACCAGTGGAAGAGCTACCTCTGGCACGAGGACCGCATTGTGGTGCCTAGTGACAGAGTCCCAGCGCTGCTGAAGTGGACCCATGAGTCCAGCGGTCATGTGGGTGCTGACCGTACCCTGAGGCTGTTCAAGCAGTGGTTCCACACTACGTGGACTGACGACCAACTGCGGAAAACCCTCCAGCCTATCGTGGACAAGTGCCCGTGCAGGTCCTGTAGACCAGGGGATATCAGGGACAGAGGTCTCTACTCGACCCTGCCCATCCCTCACTGTGCTAACAGCGTTCTATACGTGGACTACACGGAGATGCCGAAGTTCGGGGGCTATGGCTTCGCCCTCGTGGTAACCTGTGGGTAGACCAGGTTTACCAGGGTGTTCCCATGTACCAAGCACATTACCAGGGAGGAGACTATCAAGATACTCCTGGAGGAGTGGTTTTGTGTCTATGGGGCGCCCAAGGAGATCAACTCCGATGAGGACGTACGAGTACGCTCAGATACCGGTTGGTACAAGAGGGTCCTGAGATCCCTCAATGTCCAGGTGTCTACGGGGATTCCCTACTCGCACACGAGCAACCCCCTTTGTGAGCGACAGATTCGTGTCCTGAAGGAGAATGTACGGATATGGTGCAAAACGGAACGCACCAGAGACTGGGTGAGACTACTCCCCGTCATATCCTTGGTGATGAACTCCCAAGAGAGTTCAGCTACTGGCTACTCGCCCCATGAGCTATTCCTAGGGCGCCCGGCATGGTTCCTACATGCCCCCTATCCAGAGGACACCCATTCTTCTGTGGGTGAATGGGTCCAAGAGCAACAAGCGAAGGTGGACAAGGCCAAGGCAATGCTCCAGAGAGTGAGGGAGCGTCAGTGGAACAAGAAGAACAAGCACCGAGTACCGGCCACCTACCAAGAGGAGGACTGGGTGTTGGTGCACCACAGTCGACTACCCGCCTGGCCACGCTCTACCAGCGATGACCCATACTTCGGGCCGTACAAGATCCTATCAGTGGATGGACACCGTATCACCGTGCGGTGTTCTCCCCGTCTAGGGGGGACCCTGGTGTGCGCTGCTCAACACATGAAGCGCTACTATGATCCTGAAGACCTCTTTGGGGAGGAGTGGGAGCTGAACGACGAGGAAATCGCCGCTCTGGACCTACAAGGGGCTGCCAGGCCTATGGAAGTTGAGGGTGAACTCCCCGACATGAACGCCGAGGAGATAGTCAAGGAGGGCTTCTACCTGGTGAAGTCTGTCCTACGCCACCGCTATCGCCAGGGTTGGCGCTTCCTCACCCTCTGGGAAGGGTTTGGAGTCGAAGAGGCCACCTGGGAGCCCTTCTCTGCGTTTGTTCTACCTGAGGGACGCCTAAACTCAGTTCTGGTGGACTACTTGTCCCAGAAAAACCTTGGTGAGTTGCTGAGGCTCGCTGAGACGCTTGCCTCCAAGACTAAAGCTAGGGACTGAACCTTACCCTTACTTGCCAAAGCGTATGTGTGAGTGTGCTATTCCTAAGGTCCTGAGAGCAAGCCGCAGAAGTGGTGTCCTAATTATACCCAAGTCTGCACGCTTGCTAAACCTGGAGGGTTGGCTTATTGATGCCACCGGGTACGCCCCGGGTCTCCCCTCCCCTAAGCGCCCAATTTCTGTGCTGGCGCAAAACCTTTGGGGAATACCCAGCGTACTAATCCAGCTATTGTTTTCCCTACCTATCTGTCTACTACAGGGAGGGGTGGCCAAAAGCTATGAAGGCATGAAAACGCCGTTTTGCTAAGTGGCCAAAACACTGACCTAACCACTGCCACAGCCCAGCAACCCTGCTAAAATTGCAGGAAACGAGTGGGACAGTGACACACGCACTACAGGTCCTACAAACCCTACAGTGGCCACATCCTGGTGGGCGAGCACTGCTGCAACTGGCTCAAGCCCCCACTCAGGACTACCACTCCTACACGCACACTCTACTGGCTGTTGTTGAAGAATATGTCGTGGGTCCCAACGACCCTCCTGTGAGGAAGAGAAGAGAACACAGCGCTGCCAAGCAACTGTGGCCTAACAGGTGACGCCACAACGCGTTTCCCCTGCTAGGGCTTGGAGGGAAGAGGTGCTCTCTTTGCGTGCACGGCGCAGATGTCGATGGAGTCGGACTCCCTGCTCTGCCACAGGCAGAGGCGGAGTTATTTGTTTGTGTGATCTGCGCCCTTGTTTAGCAGGGCATGAAAAAAATGGTATGCGGCTGCACCAATCACCCTACCTGCCCACCTGTAAAGCAAAGGCAAATGAAGGGGTGTTTGCGGCGGAGGAACCAAGCCACACTCCACGTATTATACGCTTCTCAGTGTGACCTATAATACACTGTCCGCAAACACGCTGAAGGATCAGCTCCCCTGTCAAGCAAGCAAGCGTTAAGGGACTCCTCAGGTTCTCTTAAAGAACGTACCGAGGAGCCCCTGGGTAGCCTAAACAAGGTTTACCGTGCGCACTTCGCGTGGCCTACCCTTTAATGCGTGTGTGAATGCGCGAGCATGCACGAGTACCTTGGGCAAACCTGCCCATCTGAACCTCAATCACGAACTCCACCAGGGGGTGGCCCCACCTGGGCTTACTCACCTTACCTACTGCTGGAGAGAGAGAGCAAGTGGGCACGTGAGGGGCGCAAGCGAAAAACGTCACTATGCACTTGTGTGTATGTCTAATCACCCTGATCTGACCTCTAATCATCTGCAATCTTTCTAAGCAATCCCTCTATCGCTTCTTATCGTTGTTAGCGCTGCTACAAGACTCGTTCAGGGATACACGAGACGAGCAATGTGTATGCGGCATACGAGACGAGCATACCTGTAGTTTATACCTGATTCATTGAAGTCTTTTAGTTGATTTTCGAATTCTTGGATTTTTGATACTTCTATTAGTGTGGGTGGAATCTGTATGTTTATTTATTAATGTGTGTCTCGTCATTTTCAAGACTACGTGAGACATACGTTTATAATGCCATTATTTCTGCATTTTCTGGCGCTTTGCTAGGAGCCGCTCCTGCGTGCCGCCTTTTTATGCGTAGGAATTTCTTGATTTAAAAAATCTAGAGATGACTATAATTTTTACAAAAATGTGCTTCTGATGCACAATTGGATTCTGCTCAGGTGTGTTGTCTTAGAAAAGTTCTAGGTCGTCATTTGACGGATTTTGGTGTCGTCGCTTCGCTTTTGCGTGGATTCGTCCATAATTCTCCCATTCCTGCCTCTGCAGATACCCACGCGCAGCCTCGCTGAGTAGGCCGTGTTCGGGCCGAAACGCAGCAGCCTGGAGAGACTGAGCAGAACCCAAGACCCCACCAAGGGGCAATTTAATTTTTTAACGACTCCCTATGCCCTAAGACAGGTCACAGGTCGCCAGCAGGTTTACGAGAACCCATGTGAGTGTGTATATTGTGTCTTGCGTTGGGTTTGTGTCGCGCTGCGTCTTGGAGGGAGGGATGCACTTGCACATGTTTTGGCATGCTCCCAAACTAACCCAACCAAGCCACAGGAGCCCCGGCAGCGCCATGAGCGCTGAGTCTTCTGTAGGAAATGTTACAAACAGAGCAGCAAAAGAGCGCCAGCCATGGTGAGCGCCCATTTTTCTGTGTGAGGGAAACTATAGGTATTTTAAAGTAGATGTGGAAACCAAGGAAAGGCCAAGAAAAAATCCCTTTTTCCTAAAATGCGACAGTGGTGGCCACCACAGCACAAGGGGGGAGTAAGAAAAAGTGCTTTTCCAATGCTTTGAGGCATACTCTAGTTGTATTAGGGATGCACTGAGCATCCAGGCATTTCTATCTTAGTATTGGCCCCACCAAAAGTGGTGATAACACATTTTGACCTATGGAACCAAACACCCAATCAGGATATGGAGTGGACCCCTTAATCCCCTTTCAATGTGAGGCAAATCATCTTTTCCTGAGTTGACTGAGTACTGACATATCCAGGGCAGAGCCTATGAATTTATCTATGTTTTTCCATGAATTCTTAGCTGTCCTAGTGGTATGCACCCTAGGGGGCTGGGCACCTCTTTTTGAGAGGTCTTGGGTTCAATTCCCGGTCAGCCTAGCTAAGTAGGAAGATCCCATGTGACATGGCAGTGACCTCATCGCCACATGCCCTGCCACCTCAGCACATATGGGACCCAAAACAAAGAGTGCACATCTCCTGAGATGGCACTATGGAGATAGAGTGACCATGGGGCAGTTTTCCAACTCTTTTCCAAAACATTTCAGCTATCTTTGTGAATATGCAATCCGATTTGACCTGAGTTGCAGTTTCTGTGAATATTCTTTCATCTTTCACTGTTTACACTGCAGCCCTTCATGCTTTGATCCTGATTCTCTTCTCCTTGCATACCTCTGGCTTGGGCTATCCTGGATTGACTGTATTTCAGCAAACAAAAGCTTTTCATCTCCAAAAACAAGCAGCAGGAAACCCTACACCAGCAGCAAGCAGCAGGAGGGACAAAAACACAGTGTTGAAACCACTATAAACTTTTCTGTCGATGTGACTATATGTCTGGGCAACAAAACCGTGACCCAACACTGCAGAGTGCTGGACACCCACGCCTTTGACATCGTCATTGACACCGACTTCCTACGAAGAAACCCCCAGGTAAAAATGCTGTCCCTACAGCGCCCCTATTCTTTGCACTGCAACTTTGGCAGTGGGCTATTCTCCGTACCTTTGGAGCTGTCAGGACGAAAAGAGTCTGGGCTGCGCTACGCATCCAAGACTAACTATCGTACTGAAAACTACCAATTGGCCCGTCACGTTCTTGAAAATGGACTGGCGGCCCTTCAGGTAAACCTGGATGAGATCCAGGTGGAATTGTTTGCGAGCCAACAACAGCACATCATGCAGTTGTACTGCTCGAAACAACTGAACAATGCTTTCCGTTTCTTCTGGAAAGCAATGGGCCTAGCGTATGCTAACCCCCCCTTCTCCCTGCTCGCGAAGGTTCTAACCAAAATGGCTTATGAGGGAGGAAGGGTTGTTATGTGCACCCCTGACTGGGGTTGCTCTGGTGAACATGCTTACTTGCGCCGTATGCTAGATCGAATTACCGTGGGAAGAGTGCAACTCCCCGACGGCCCCATCTATGTGCCTGAGGACTCAGACACAGCTATGCAGGCCCCTGAGTGGGCAAGTTTCCTGTCCATCGTCGACGGATCTCTCAATCCTGTACCCCTGTGTGACCTAGACCAGCTGCTACTGAAAGAGGTCATGGCCCAAAATCGTGGCCTGACCCTTTATGATCTCAAAAATGGATCTCCTGAGCACCTATCTGCCACACTTACAGGGTGTGAGTCTCCCGAGGACTATCTCGAACCTGCAGCTGTAAAAGAGGATGCTGACGACCAACTGTCTGAGATCGCCAGCACTATTCCTTCTGTTGATCCCAGCTGTGTTGACCTAAAACATAGTGCCTTCCTAGCCCAGCTGTTGCTAGAGGAGGTAGATCTAGAGCCAACCTCTGAACCCGCTTCCCCTGTGGGGAAGCCAGTGCTACATATGCAGCCTATGCACACAGGTGAACCCGTGGCCCAGAGTGCTGATGCTCTGGCGCGGCCTGCTGCTAATAACATGCCATTGTCTGAGCATGACACTCAGGAACTCCGGCGGCTGTTGTACCTGAAGGCCGAAGGTATCCAGCGCCAAGAGCGGCTGCAATACCTCAGACAGACCTGGAAATCCTGCATCTGGTCTGAGGAGGACGATGAGTCCTATACGCTGCCTGATCCTGAGATACCTCTAGTGTATTCTCTACACTATGGGCAGCAATGTGCCCCTGAATGGGACGATGGTTCTGTGCCTACTGAAACCGCTGATCGGCAGAAAAAGAAAGAACATGGAAAAAGCAACCTCCATGCTGAGGAGGATTTCCTTCAGAAACTCGAGAGTCTTAACCTTGACCCCAGCCTGAAGAAACTGCTGACAACCTATGAGGAGGTGTTCGGCGCCTTGCCGCCTCCCCTTTCTTGTAAAAAACTGGTCCAGATGGACCTGAAATTGAAACCAGAATTTGAAAAGACGCGAGTGAGGCGTCGTCCCTATCCCGCTCCACAGGAAAAGGTTGAAGAAATCGAGCGCCAGATCCAGGAATGCATTGATGCTGGCCTCGTTGAAGAGTATAAGCACGGGGACTATCCCCATCACTGCAGTCCCTGTTTCCTTGTTGCCAAACCAGGGTCGACTGCCCTACATCTTGTTGTAGACTATGGTGAGGTCAACAAGAAAACCCAGAACCACTCAGGGAGTATTCCTAACATGGAAAACACCCTGGAGCATATTGCCAAATGCAGGTATAAGATCAAAATGGACAAACGCTCTGGTTTCTGGCAGGTGGACCTAACCGCCGCAGCTCAGGAGCTGTTGGCCTTTATAACCCCTAAGGGTCGTGTCTTCAAGTGGAAGGTTATGCCTTTCGGGGTGGCTAATGCTCCAGCCCTCTTCCAGGTGCTTATGAACAAAATTTTGTACATACTGAGGCGCAGGCCTCTAGTACAAGAGTTGATTTCTCGGGGTGCAGAAATGGAGGCTCACATCGACGACGTGAGTTTGGGTACTAATACCAAAGAGGACCATGTCCTTCTCCTCCGTGAATTTTTCATTGTCTGTAAAGAAAACCATCTCCGAATCAAACTCAAAAAATGTGAGTTTATGAAAGAGGAGATGGAGTATTTGGGTTTCGACGTGGGGTATGGCTGGTGGAAACCAGCCGTGTCTAAGATGCAGCCCCTACAGGACATGCAGATTCGCGATGACCCTAAGAAGGGCCTACACGATGTGAGGAGTTTTGTGGGCGCCTGTAATTTCTATCGGCGTCACATCCACAATTTTACTTACTCCTCTGCACCCCTCACTGACCTAATCAAGAAAACTACTCCCTGGAGGTGGACCTCCAGAGAGGAAGAGTGTTTCCAAGAGTTGAAGAAGAAGATTGCCTCCTCCAACTGCCTGGGAGTGCCCCGCCCTGAGGGCGAGATAGTCCTGATCACTGATGCCAGTGATGTAGGGGGGGGTGGTACGATGTACCAATGGCAGGAGCTCAACCCCGCTGAACTAACCCACTGCCATTATCGTACTACTGGACTGAACCGTGATGGTTCGTTGAAACATGACTATCCTACCAGTGAGTGGCGACTGGTGCCACTGGGACACTGGAATTGGAAATGGAACCAAGCGCGTTCCAATTACAGCACCTATGACCAGGAACTCCTGGCCGGTATGTTGGTGCTTTCGTCACAATCCCGACTCCTGGGATCTGACCCTATTGTCTGGCTGTGTGACCAGGAGCCTGTGAAGTCTTTTCAGAAGGGCCCACCACCAGAGAAAGCAAAGCTAAAACGGTGCTGGACTTACCTGAGCCAGTTCAGGCTGACAGTGCATCATATCCCCGGGATAAAGAATGAACTGTCTGACTATATATCGCGCAACAACTTCGATGCGCTTATTGGCGAGAGCTCTGAGGCGCTCGCCAGAGAGGCTTTCCAGCGTATGGATGTCCAGCTTGACCTGTCCATTGAAGCGTTACCCAGTCTCTGTGTGCCCACTAACCCCATGTACGGAGGGGAAGACGCCCGGTGAAGCCCGGTGAGAGCCCGGCAGGAGCGTGTCCCTTGCCGTAAAGCCCCCGTGACGGCATTCCGGCCACTTGGGGCATGTGACCCTGTACCGGCAAACTGCCATTTGCCGGTATCTTACTACTACACGCCAATCTGCCCCGCACCGCCTTCGGCCGTCGATTCGGCAACCTAACCCTAACAACAGATGTAGGTAAGACGTGTTTGTGTGAGATATCTGGGCATTTCAGCTATTAGCGGCCGCATCGGCAACCGATGTGTCGCCCGCTGAGATTTACACATCAGAATATCAGGAATCAACAGGATTTTATTTTCATATTGTTTCTGTAAATTTTCACGCTTCCGTTCTGATAATCAATGTTTTGACTGCTGGCGGTTGGCTCGCGACTTTAGCGTAACCGCCAGTTTAACTGTTATTTACAGACATTTTAGGGCATTCCCTGACGAAGACTCTAAAGTCTTCAGGAATTGCATTGATGCATCTGCAATTTTCACATTGTACACTCGCAACCTTAATCCGAATTTTCCGGGATGTCGAAATCGGATTTTCGACTTCAACATCTCGCACTTGATTTGACCTCTTTCGAGTGGACCTACGTGCTTCCCTATGCACGAATCAACTTTCCTTTTGTCTTGCCCTCCATTTGTCTTAGAGATATGGGCAAAACAAAGTTGATTCGTGAGGCCACTTGTGAGGGTCATATCTCGTGCTGCTTGCGAGGAATGACAATAAGGAAGCACGGGATGTATTCACAATACTCCGGACGTAATTTAGTAAGCTTTATACGCCTTGCGTCTCCACACGTGCGCGCTAGCGTAATGGATCATGGTCAAGAGGGTAGAGTTTGCGTTATAACTCTTTGACCATGATATTGCGTGCGTTAAGATAACTTTCGAGTGTAGCGCGCGAGTGTTGGTGTTGCATAGGAACTTTCCTTGAGTTCATATGAGCGATTGACACAAAGTTATGCCCTTGGAGGGGCATGACATATCGTGGGGGGAGCTACCTTTTTGGGCAGTATGTGGTATGTGCCATGTGTTGTATTGCGTGCCCATTTGGCGGGTTTGGCTAAGAGCGATACACCCACCAATGGACCTCATATTGCACGAGGCCCTTCCTTATACTCCCCACGATCAATTGCAAGCCTAACCTTCGTGGAGGGAAGCTTGTGTGGCGATCCCAAAGCGATGCGTTGGGAGCAAGGTGTGTGTTTTGCAATTTTCCATATTTTCATGTGCCCACTTGGGAAGTAGTGCTCGTGACCTTTCAAAGCGCCCCAAGTGGAGCACATATGTGGAATGGAAGGTCATTGGTGTCAAGTCATTGTGTTTAGAAGGATTGGTCGATTACTCAATCCAAGCCGAAGATATTATAATATATTTGTGCGCCTTTCAAGGCACTTTTGGGTGTTTTTTCGCCAATATTGCTGTTTTTTGCCCGTCATGATGTCAAGTGGCGACCTTGTATCTCAACGTTGCGCCCAATTGACATCATGACCCAAGTATGTTATGAGGGTACATACCTCGGTGCCCAACATATCTGGGACCCGGCGAATAACTCCTCTTGGGCTTGGCATACCGTGGCCGCCATGTTGGCGATTTGGGACTATCCCAAATCATGGGCTCACTTGGCGACCCTGCCATTCCCAAAACCGGAGGAGTTGGGCGACGCCCAAAAGATATGTTGGACGCATATAACTTGATACCAATCCTATGGCACACTCCGGTCCAAGTCGGGCATGTGCCTCCTTTGCCCCAACCATGAGTGTGCGCATTTTTGGCCATTTTGAGCAATTTTCCATATTTTCTGCCGGCCGTGCACCATGTTCAGCACCCTCGTGCACGCCAGACTCATGGACCAATGGACCATATATGACATGGGTGTTATGGACATTGGTCCCCATGGTTCACACACCACGTGGGCGAGGCGGAGCAACCTTCGTTAGGGTGCTAGCCCAAAGTGAGTGTGGACTATTTTGCCATTTTGGCATTTGTGGACCCAATTGGGATTGTCACCACGCCAAGTGGCATGGAGATCTCTGAGAGCCAAGTGCATGGGAGTCTCATTTGGACTCCCGGTGGATCGCGTATGGAATGGCGGATCCGATCTCCAAGCCGGCGTGGAGATATACTATTGGGAGCACCCCCGAATTTTGGCTCATTTCGAGCAGCCAAAATGACCCCCTTTTGGGACCCCAATTTCACCCCCCCATGTGGTCAATTGGCGGCCCCATATCTCTATGCCCCCAGAAAGCCCGGACCTAATTTCAAGTTGCACACTCAGATATAAGTCCTAGGTCCTGCCTCTTATCCTGTGAGCCATTGGCCTTGCCCTGGCCTGGCGAGCCACGCGTGGGAATGACGCCAATTTTGGTGATTTTGGCATCATGACCCCACTTGACGAACCCGTGGTGCCCCGATGCCGGGACCTCAGAGGGAACCAGGTTGGGTGGGGGCTCCAGGGAGTTCGTATTCGAAGGGCATAGGGTCAGTTTCCTCGTCCCTACCTCTGGCGGGTCCGGACGAGGGGTCAATTTTGGAGATTTTTGAGCTAATATCAGTTTGGGCTGAAACAGCCCATTTTCAGCTACCAACTCCTAGGGGATAATGGCGGGGCCATATCTCTCGCTCAGAGAGGAGTTAGGACCTGCGGTTAGGGAGCATAGGGAGCCACTGTCGGTTGGCCTTCTAGCCCCTTGGTTCCCAGGAACTCGCCTATGGCTGGGCGGGACACCCCCCTCTTGGCAGGGTTTCAGGGTCCGGACTGAGCAGGGCATGGGTTGTGTTTGAGCCCCCGCCCCCACCAGCCACTGAGAGGGTCGGACCTGGGATGGGGATATGAGTTGGGACTGAGTGTCTCTTGTCCTGTGATGCCTTTACCCCAGTCCAGTCTTAACCCCATGTGTACATATCCTGATGTGTTGTTGTACATACATTTGTTCCCTTGTTTCAGAGTGGCAAGGATCCTGAAACGCTTTGTCACATGACACGAGCGCAATGATGCCCCTGTGAGCGTAGTGCTTTGCCTGCCTGCTCACTTGTGCGTGTCCACCGCAGCGTCCCGTGGCCAGGCCCCCCACGGGAACGCGTCAAAAGCGTTTCACCGCTGCGGGGTTACCCATCCCTCGCGTGCCACTCGGGGCCACCAACCCCGAGCAGCGCGGCGCCGCAGCTCGCAGCTCGCAGCTCGCAGCGCAGCGCAGCGGCTCGCAGCGCCGCCCAGCGACAGCGCCGAGTCCGTGAAGGCAGTGCGGGGACCGGAACTCGGTCATCAACGAGTTCCCTCGGCCGACCAGCAAGGCCGCACAAACATTTACAGCAACCACTTCTACAACCACCGGCCGACCAGCACCGGCCGCACTCCCAGTCCAGTGCTACATCACCCACCTCAACAACCACCCCAGGACCACTCCATCGAGAGCACCGATGGTGAACTGGGACGAGGCGGGCAAGACGTGGCCGCAGCCCCACCCCCATGCGGCGCGCCTACTGCGTGGGTTGCTGTGGGGGCAACAATACCCCCAGAGCAATCCCCAGTGCGAAGGCGGCATGCCCGGGAGCTTCGAGCTCCGCGAGGACATGGGCGAGGACCGCCTGCGGGCAGTGGAGGAATGGCTGCGGGCGGAAGGGTATGAGTACCGCTTCCGCCGCAAGCGCTGGAGGACCTGGACCCGCCCGGACAGGCCCGGCGAAGGGCTGCGCCCCGACGGGATTGAGGACGATGAGAAGCCCAACGAGTACCCGTCGGGCCCCTCGATCAACGTCTCCATGTGGGACATGATCGAGAAGGAGTTTCCGGAGCTGGGGAACGAGCGCCGGCTGCAGGGCAGCAGCAGCAGCGGCGCCTCTCCAGGGAAGGAGAAGCGTTCCGCCGGGGACAGGAGGCGGGACAGGAAGTGGCGGGAGTACCAGGAGTCCCTGGACACCGAAGCCGCCCAAGGCGCCAGGGGCGGAACCCCAGCCCACAGCCCCCAACGGGCCAATGGTGGTCACCACCCCGGCCACACCACCCTTGGTGACTTCCTGGAAGTCGCCAAGCAGGCCAAGGCCAAGCCCCGTCCGCTGCTCCTGTGGAAGTCAGGCCCCAGCAGCGACATGGAGTCGGCCCACCGCGGGAGGATGCCGGCCGACCAGGCCAGCTCCAGCGGCAGCGTCGCTCCCCACCAAAGGGATGTGGCGCGCGCCTGCGAGCGCACCTGTGGGGTGCCCTGCAACCTTCGGGTTGCCCGGCAACGGGCCACGCAGCAGAACCCTGCCGTGGAGGGCGCCGTCGGCAGCGCCCATGAGGAGGCCACCGAGTGGGGCAGAGGCATGGACTACCACGCCTCGACCGTGGCAGCCATCGCGGCCGGTCTCACGGCTGCGGCCGCCCATGAGGCAGTGGCTGCCCGGATCAGGGGTGAGGTGGCGGCAACCGCCGAGGAAGCCCGCCTGACTCAGGAGGCCATCGCCTGCAAGGAGGCCGAGGTGAAGGCGCTGGAAGAGGCGCTTGCCCAAGAGAGGTCAAAGAAGGAGGCGGAGGAAAGGGCCCACGCCGAAGCAACGGCCAAGGCCCAGGCGGACGCCGCCAAGAAGGACGCCATCGGGGACGCGCGACGGAAGGTCCCTGAGGAGAGGGCCAAGACGGAGGCGGAGTTGGCGGCGTTGGAGGCGGAGAAGGCTCGGCTGCAGCAGGCCCGGGAAGCCGAGGCGGCTCGTGCCCGGGAGGAAGCCGAAGGGCGAGCTGCCGCAGCCACAGCCGCCGCAATGGAGGAGGCAGAGGCCAAGCTCCGCCGTGAGACTCCCCCCGGGAGGATCCCGAGTGGAGACCCTTCGAAAGCTTTTCGAAGGGGACGCCTCCTCCAAGATGACGCTGGACGAGGTCGACACGGGCAGCAGTGGGAGCAGTGGCCCCACCGCCCACCGACGGAGGAAGGGTAAGGGGAAGATCCCCGAGAGGCCACGCAGGCCAGCGGGTGGACACCCCCACGACAGTGACCCCTTCTTCACCGCCAGCGACGGGGATGAACGAGGCCGCCGACATCGCCGAGGAGTGGCTGGCGGAGGAGGCGGAGACGTCCCCATGGAGCCGGAAGGTGAGGATGAGCATCTCCCTCCTCCTCACCGGAGCTCGGAGTCTTCCGAGACCGAGACGCCCAGGTGGGGCGACATGGACGAGGATGACGACATGGACTTCGACATCACGAAGAAGCGCCCATCCTCGGACCCACCGGGACCCCCTGGCGGAGGACCATCAGGACCCCCTGGAGGACGCCCACCAAGTGGACCCCCTGGAGGCGGACCACCGGGCGGGGGAGGACCCCCTGGACCGGGCGGACCCGGCAGAGGCCCTCCTGGAGGACCCCCTGGGGACCCCGACGACCCACCAGGGGACGGCGACCCGGATGCCACCCGGCGTCGGATTGTCTACCTCCGCAGGAGGGTCCAGTTCCTCGAGCACGAGGTAGACACGGGCAAGGGTGAGATGACTCGCATCGCCAGGGTCCCCGCGCGCGCTCAGAGAGAGCTGGACATCGCCAAGATCGAGATGGTCAAGAGCGCCAACGTCGCCACCGCCACCCAGAGGCAGCTGGACATTGCCAGAGACGAGACCAGGCAGCTGAACAAGGTCATCAGCGGCCTGCAGCAGAGGCTGGACGCGCTGGAAGCCCGTGGGAGCGTCGGCAGCGACCACGCACCCCTGGAGTCTGGCTCGTCGGACGACGGCTGGGGACCCGGACCAGGTCCAGGCAGACCCCATGCCCCCGGCGGAGCCCCCAGGAGTCGCCCCAGCGCCAGTGCCCCCTCTCTCACCGCTCCCTCTCACCACAGCGCGGGCCGCCGCAACGAGCGCGTGCCGCCCGGCAGTGGCAGTGAGGATTGGCGTGATGAGTGGCTCAGCTCGGAGTACCACAACCGCTGTGCTCCACCGCGGACACCGGTACGCCCTCGACGCCCCGCACCAGCCCCGGAGCCAATCCCGATGGCTGGTGGACGTTATGGTGGACTCAGGGATGAGGTCCCCAGAGGAGACGTGGAATGGGCTGTCGGCGGAGGTGAGGACCTGGACCTGGACCTGGAGGAGTTCGACATTTCCCCGCCGCGTGGTGTACGACGGGAGGCCGCTGAACGCAGCCGCCGGCGCCGTGATGAGGACGCGTACATGGAAGGAGTACGGCGTGAACATCTAGGTTCAGCGTACATGGAGGAACCACGGCGTAGCCACGCGGATACCGGGGAGGAGATGGAAGTGGCAGCCGTGGGAGTCCGTGGGAGAGGCCGACGGGAACCTCGGTCGACCTGGCGGCCGGCGTTCATGGTCTCTAAGGCCGCGGATGCCGCCGTGTGGGAAGACTTGAAGGACATCAAGCCCCCCATGTACGATGGCAACCCCCTCAACCTCGACCGCTTCTTGGAGAAGCTGGACGATGGGGGGGTAACCGTCACTGAGGACATGGATCCCGCAGATGCGGAGAAATATGTCTTCAGACGGTTGAGGTACTGCCTGCCAAAAGTGCTCCAAGAGCTATACTTCGTGGCGACCAAGGAGGGGAAAATCAAGACCCTCAAGGAAGCCAAGAAGTGGCTCAACGAGCAGGAGCGGGTGGACGCTCCGCAGGTGGCTGCCAAGCGGTGGAAGTCCATCAAGCTTCAGTATGATGGACGGGAGATCCGCCTACGGGACTGGCGAGACTTCCGAGGGCAATACACCCTCTTTCGCCGCAACGTGAAGGACTGGAACGAGGGTGACGAGCAGGCTCGCCTGCTCTCCATGCTGCCGGAAGCATGGATCAAGAGGGTCACCAAGGAGGAAGCCAAGAGGGCCAAGTCCAACCACACGGTCAAGATGATGCTCCCCAAAGAGTATCATACGAACGTGGTGGCTTGGACGAGGAAGAACGTGGCCCGGGATGTCAAACGGCACTCCCTGCGGAACGCTCTCCTCATCACCGTCTCGGGCGATCGCGAGAAGACCGCGATGTGGCGCCTTGACGAGTGTGACGTGAGCGCCCAGACCATCCGTCTGCAGGCCATCCCGGCGCGGATGAGCTGCGACGAGATCCTGGAGTGGGTTGGAGAGGAAGTACTGAAGGAGTACCGGAACCTCCACCACACCCGCGGGTTGAGGCCCGGCGACCGCGACGTCAACTACGTTGGCGAGGGGCCTGGCGGGGAAGCTGCCATGGACCCAGCGGGAGCCGATGGCGATGAAGCTCTCGTCGACGATGACGACGACGATGAGCTTGCCGAGATGGCCGTTTGTGCCTTCGTGGCCCACAACGGCGCGGGGAACAACCGGGGAAGCTGGAAGCCCCTGCAGCCGGGTTGGAAGAAGAAGGAGAAGAGGGACCCTCGCCGCATTGGCGACCCTCCGCTGTCCTTTGGGGAGTTCATACGAGCTCACCCTCAGGGCTGTTTCGTGTGTTATGGGAGGAAGAAAGGCTTCAACTATGACCACCGAACATGCCCCACACACCAGGCCGACACGGAGGCCTACAAGAAGGCGCACGGGTCAAAGAAGCGTGCACCCGCGGGTATCCGGGAAGCCAAGGTGGAGGTGGACAAGGAGGAGCTCTCCAAGCTGATGTCGTTGGCGACCAAGTTGGCTAAGGAGATCCAGGAGATCAAGAGGAACTGGGTCCCCAGGTCGGACAACAAGAACAAGGAGAACAAAGAGAACGACCAGAACAAGGACAAGGACAAGAAGCCTAGGAATAGGAGGAAGAAGGGTGTCAACGAGGTTGATGCGGAGGAGAATACCCCTACTTCCACAACCGACGCCCCCTAGCCGAGCCCCTGCAGCCAAGGGCCCCAGCTAGGGCGGTCGCAGGATGGTGTCGTGGGAAGCGCCACACCATCCCAGTCGGGAGTCGATAAGCACAAAGGGATTGCCGCGGGCGGAAGGCCCGGTCCGCCACCCAGTCGCGGTGGAGGGGCCGAGGGCAAGTGAAGGCACGAACCCTTGCACCCGTCCATCCTTCGCGACCAAAAATGTGTTTGATGTACTTCGGGATCTATCCAAGAGTATCGGAGGATCACTTGGACCGCAGCTGGATGATGCAGATGGGCAGCCTGAGCCCATTGTCCACGACCTGCACCAGTCGCTTGTTGAGCTTCTGGAACAGCCCGAGATCCTGAGCTTGCACGCCGTGCGCCGTGTTGGACGGGAGCGGCAGTTGCACCTTAAGGTCCGTGCCTTATGCGGGGAAGTGGAAAAGGTCTTCGACGTGTTGGTCGACACGGGAGCACAGGTCAGCTTGGTCAAGGCTGGCCTACTTCCACCAGAGTGTTTGACCGACAGTCGGAAACCCGTCAGGCTGAAGGTGGCGAACGGCCAGTATATGGTGGGAGGCACGAAGGAAGCGGCCATTGGGCTGCAGTTCGTGAACCATCGTTAGCTGAGCCGCCCAGACCTCGGCAAGGAAATCCTCCTGCAAGGTCGCTTCTACGAGGCCGAGATGGACTGGGACATGATCGTTGGGTACGACTTCATGATGGAGACGGACTCCGGCGTCCTCCCGGCCCAGGCCTCCATGACCCTGTACCAGGACGACCAGCTCTCGTGGCTTTCGACCCCGAGCACCATGTGGAATGCCAATGGATCCACCCGGAACGCAATCAGCTCGAAGTGGCCGCGCTGGACAATGAGCCAACGGGGCCAGCAAACCAGGAGTACGGCGTAATGCCGGAAGTGGCGAGCCGAGTGGTCGCGGACCTGGGAGCTTCGGATCTGGCCCTGGATGTGTTCTCTTCAGGAACCTCCGCCCATCTTCGGGTTTGTGAGAAGTACTGGAGCGCCCAGGACTCCGCGTGGAAGAAGCACTGGGGTCCGCATCAGGGATTGATGTGGATCCATTGCCCCCATTGGGACATCCCAAGGGCGATAGCGAAGATTCGCAAGGACCGCTCCAAGGCAGTGCTGGTTGTTCCTATGGGATGCACCGAGGAGGAAAGTACCCGACATTGGGTAGTCTCATTGACCAACATGACCTTAAACAAGGTCGTCCTACCGGCTGGAGAGAGTGTCTATCAGGACGCTAAGGGACAGCCCATGCCACCCCAGAGATGGCCAACGGAATTCCACTATGTGGATGGGGGCCTTGATCAGGCCGACACCACAGACTTCGTGTGTGTCAACCGCATCGTAGCGGAGCCATGGCGGCAATGCTTCGCGGTTTCCCCTGTTGACATCGGCGAACCGGAAGACCCCCTCACTGAAGAGGAGTGGGATCTGGTTCAGGGGTATGTGGATCAGCCCTTTCACGACTGGGGAAGCCAGCGTGAGGGCCAAGGCCATGACAAAGCCTGGTGGGAAGTGGACTCGATCGTCTCTGGTTCCTATGATGGGGATACCTTCGTAAGGAGAGTACTGGACCACTTGTCCATCCAGGACGAGCCAATCGGGGGTAACCCACCCACCTACAGCGATCTGTTCCGAGGCAAGACCAGAGATGGCCCTTTGGGCCACCTGGGAAGACCACCTGAGCCAAAGCCGAGCGGGGTCGCTACCCCTCAAGTAAGCTCAGTGGTCCAGGTGCCCGGAAAAGCCAAGGCGGAGTCCGATGATTGCCCCAAGATCCAGGCACTGAGGGCCAGGCTGAAGCAGAAGTATGGGGACACCTTCTTCAGCGGAAAGCCTGTGTTTCCCCCACCGGTGCGTGGACCGTATGGCGAGGCCAAGATACGACTGAAGCAGGACCCCCGTGTGTATCGGCACCGGGAGTTTGCCCTGAGGGGCGAGAGGAAGGAGGCCATGGAGAAGATCCTCCGTGACTTCATCGAGAGAGGCTGGGTTGAGCCGTGCCACTCCGAGTGGGCCTCTCCGTGTTTCGTCGTCCCCAAGAAGGTGGCCGGAGAGTGGCGGCTCGTGGTCGACTACCGCGGCCTAAACGCCCAAACGCAGCACGACAGCTATACGCTGCCCCTCATTGAGGACATGCTGCAAAAACAACACCGGCGGAGGATCTTCACGGTGATTGACCTGAAACATGGTTATCATCAGATGCCTCTCGCCGAGGAGTCCCGTGCCTGCACAGCCATGAGCACCCCACTTGGACCTCTCCAGTGAAAGGTGATGCCCATGGGCGTTACCAACGGCAATGCGGCTTTTCAGAGGATGCTGGAGAACCTGCTTGAGCCGTTGCGTGACTGTGCGGACCCCTTCGTGGACGACGTGATCATCGCGTCCGGGGACCCCAGTACGAGCTACGAGGATCTCCTGGAGGCACATGAGAGGGACGTCACTCGAGTGCTGGACCTTCTGGTTCGGCACAAACTCACGGGCAGCAGTGACAAGGCCACCATTGCGGTAAGCGAGGTGGTCTTCGCTGGCCACGTAGTCGGGAACGGGCAGCGAAAGCCCATACCTGGCAAGGTGGCTGCGATCGAGCACTGGGAAAAGCCCAAAACGGTCTCTGAGCTACGGGCGTACTTGGGGTTCTGCAATTACTACTCGGGGTATATCAAGATGTATGCCGAGTATGCAGCCCCCATGACGACCATGCTCAAGGGCAACCGAGAGGAGACCAAAAAGGGGTCCAAGAAGGCTCTGGTCTGGGATGCTGATTCCGACCGTGCCTTTGAGGGGATGAAGCAGGCGCTGCTATCTGCAGTGGGTCTGCACCTCGTGGATCCTGACCGAGGGTTCGTCCTGCGCACCGACGCTTCCGACTACGCCGTTGGCGCTGTGTTGGAACAAGTGCTTGACCACCGGAGGCACGTGCCCGTGGCCTTCTGGAGCGGAGTCCTGGCGGAAGGCCAGAGACGGACGTGGACGCCCCGAGAAAAGGAGGCGTATGCCATCGTCATGTCTCTCAGGAAATGGGCTGGGTACATAGCCCTCCATCCTGTCACCGTCTGCACCGACCATCAGAGTCTGCAGTCGTGGCACAAGGAGCACGTGGACACCCCCTCTGGTCCCGCCTCCCGACGGGCAAGATGGCATGAGACCTTGGCCAAGTTCGACCTCACTGTTGTGTATATTCCTGGAAAGGATAACACCGTGGCGGACTGTCTCAGTAGGTGGGCCTATCCCGCCAGCAAGGGCATGACGGATATCTCTGCCCATGGCGATGAGGCTGAGACCGCTGAAGCCAAGAAGATCATTGAAATGGAGCGCCTGATGGAGGAGGAGGGTGTTAAATGCTTCGTCGTCATGGCTGCGGATGCCTCCCTCAGAACGAGGATGGGCAGAGCGGTCAGAGTACTCGCCCCTGCGGGAGCTGAGTCCGACAAGCACCTCTTCCCGGAATCTTGCCTCCAGGACGACTGGACCGACGACTACGCCAAGTCCGAGGCCTTTGCGGCCGAGTATAGGGCTGTGACCGACCCTGATGACGGGCAGAAGTGGCCAAAGGGGCTGACTGAGGAAGATGGCAAGCTCTACCGGAATGGTAAGCTGCTAGTACCAGAGTCCCGAGTGCTCGAGCTATGTGAAGCTTGGCACCACCACATGCTGCACCCAGGGGTCAAGAAGCAAGCCCTTGACATGCAGCGCCGGTTCGAGATGGACCATATCAGTCTCTACACCGCCATCAAGAAAGTCAGGAAGGGTTGCTCGGTCTGTCAGGCCTACAATCCCGATAACCGGAACGTCAAGGGGGAAGCCCAATGGACTCCGGTGCCTGACCAGCCCATGGAGAGCGTGGCCATGGACGTCTTCTCCATGCCCGAAGTGCACATTGGCAAGGAGACCTTTGACTGTGTGGTTCTTTGTGTGGATCGCCACAGTAGCTACGTAATAGCCGTTCCGGCACGCAAAAAGGGGTTGCTTGCCAAGGAAGTGGCAGTCATGATGATTGCTCATTGGCTAACCGTCTTTGACATTCCCCGCACCATTTGCAGTGACCGAGGGCCCCAGTTTACTGGTGGCTGGTTCAAGGCCATGTGTTCCCTCATGGGAATACGTCACGCCAAGAGCGTCGCCTATCTCAGCCGGTCTAACGGCCGAGCTGAAGTGGCTGGACGGCAGCTGTTCGAAAAGCTGCGCAAGATTCACATCACCAATACACGTTGGAACTGGTTTGAGGAGATGTGGCCCGCTCTGAAGGCCCATCATGACACCCCCACTCCGGGTGGTTTGTCCCCTCACCAGATTCTGTTCGGCAGGGACCCCCTGGGTCGGGGACTTCCCTTGTCTGGTGATGGTATGGCCATGGACGCCAAAGAAGTCTTCGCGCGGCAAGAGCAAACGGCGCGGGACATCCGCCAGCAGCTCGAGAAGGAGCATGCTGAGCGTCAGAAGTCCGCCCCGAGCTCGACAGCGCAGAAGTTCAGGGTGGGAGACCCGGTGTGGGTGATCAGACCCCGCCCTATGGGCACCCACCGCACCAAAACCTGGTTCACACCCGGAGAGGTGGTCCGCAGGATTGGTGAGGACACCTACCGCATCAAGGTGGGTCACAGACAGTTCCGGGAGCGCCACGAGAGTCAACTCCGTGTGCGAGAACCCGACCTCCGTGGCCAACATGTGTCCCTGGACTATGCCGCACATGAGGCTGTTTCGGATGACGACTATGCTGAGCAGGCTGACTATACCGTCGAGAAGATCCTGGCTCAGCGTCCGAAAGCCTCGGCACCCGGAGGCTTCGAGTTCAAGGTTCGTTGGCGAGGCTATGGGCCGTCCCACGACACCTGGGAACCCGTCTCCTCGTTCGTGCCGCGGATTAACACTCCCTTCATGGAGTACATCCGCAAGCACAAGATCAAGATCCATGTCTCGGACTTGGCAGCACTCACCCGGGCGATTGCAGCCAGGGGCGCCTGATCAGTGCCCTGAGCTCTCCCCTGATGCAGTTTGAGCGCTTGTGTGGTCGACGGATCGTCCCTCACTTGCTTGCTCTCTCCCATCCTTCGGTGACCTGCCATCAGAGTGGCCATGTACCCCCCCCTGCTGAATCCAGAGGAGGATGGCCCCTCTCTTCAACTTCTGTTCGTCACTCCCCCCCCTGCTGAATCCTTCGGAAACCAGGTAGGGCGACTGACCTTCACATTTTATGAGCTCTTGGGGCCTTGAAGCCCATACGACGTTGCGCAACGGATGCCGCTGTCATCAGCATTGCGATTTTTGGTGTGTGGTCCGGTCCCATGGCATTTGCGGGATCCAGACCAGTTGACGTGTGTCTGCAGACTATATATGGCCTGAACTCAGACGTTTTCCTGTCCAACCTCCTGCATTTGCCTTATCCTAACCGGGGCGTGGTTTGGCGCTCTGTCCAGAGTGTGTTTACACGCCTACTTACCCCGTTTATTGCTTACTTTTCTGCCCCCCCAGGATATGTGCATTTGTATGTCAGCCCATCACCGAAGTATGGACTGTTTTTCCCCCCCGAGGGGATGCGAATCGACTACGAAAGCGCCCTGAGTCGCCGTAGACATGCTTTTACATGAGGTCCAGCCTGGACCAGTACCTAAGTACAGATTCTTCTGTTTGAGTGCCTGTGATACCGTGTGCCCTAGTGGCTGTGATGTGCTGAGATCCTAATGGCGCCAGGCGGGAAGCCCAGTTGCCTGAATGCACTCCCAGCGGTCCGCCACTTTCAGTCCCAGTGTGAGCCTACCGACTCGCAGACGCACCTGCAGTCGGGTGGCGGCCTCCGGTGCTCCTGACCTCGGTCAGTCTGCCTGGGAAACTGGTGGTTTGAGGAGTCGACACCTCCGCCCACACTGCATGGGGACTCCCTCATGTATGGCCTTCGTGGTAATAGGGCGAGGGAAAAGACGGCCTTGTTGCCCGATCCCTTAAGGAGGAGCTCGTTCGGCTGTACCACTCTGGACTCGCGTCGTGGATATGGACATGGTGCGCCCGAGGAAGGACCCGTGGGGACTCTTCCCCAGCCGGCGGGCCTTGGGAAGCTTGGGGTAGCCTGATGGATCTTTGTGGTCGCTTTCGACCTGTGGGACCACCTCGGTCGTCGTGTGACGCCTATGTTGGCCGTGTATGCCCCTGCCACTGTGGTAGTGACCGTAGCAGCCGGCACCCGGTGCGCCTGGTATGGGTTAACGGGTCCTTTGGATGCCGAACAATCGCCGCCAGGACCCGGGACTTGATACTTGATACTGTACTTGCAGTTACTAACAGCTACAGCACCGTACCTGTCTTACTGTGGGATTTGCGCGGCCTAACCTGCGAATCAGCCTGAAGTGAGGATGTGACACCCCCCTCCCCCCCCTTCAGAGGATGGTCCTGGGTACCCGCTGCCATGCTTGGGTGTTATCGAGCCCCCCCCAGGGTTTGCTCTAAGGAGGGGGGTGAAGCGGTACCCAGTCTCCGTGTGCCCACTAACCCCATGTACGGAGGGGAAGACGCCCGGTGAAGCCCGGTGAGAGCCCGGCAGGAGCGTGTCCCTTGCCGCAAAGCCCCCGTGACGGCATTCCGGCCACTTGGGGCATGTGACCATGTACCGGCAAACTGCCATTTGCCGGTATCTTACTACTACACGCCAATCTGCCCCGCACCGCCTTCAGCCGTCGATTCGGCAACCTAACCCTAACAACAGATGTAGGTAAGACGTGTTTGTGTGAGAGATCTGGGCATTTCAGCTATTAGCGGCCGCATCGGCAACCGATGCGTCGCCCGCTGAGATTTACACATCAGAATATCAGGAATCAACAGGGTTTTATTTTCATATTGTTTCTGTAAATTTTCACGCTTCCGTTCTGATAATCAATGTTTTGACTGCTGGCGGTTGGCTCGCGACTTTAGCGTAACCGCCAGTTTAACTGTTATTTACAGACATTTTAGCGCATTCCCTGACGAAGACTCTAAAGTCTTCAGGAATTGCATTGATGCATCTGCAATTTTCACATTGTACACTCGCAACCTTAATCCGAATTTTTCAGGATGTCGAAATCGGATTTTCGACTTCGACATCCCCGCACTTGATTTGACCTCTTTCGAGTGGACCTACGTGCTTCCCTATGCACGAATCAACTTTCCTTTTGTCTTGCCCTCCATTTGTCTTAGAGATATGGGCAAAACAAAGTTGATTCGTGAGGCCACTTGTGAGGGTCATATCTCGTGCTGCTTGCGAGGAATGACAATAAGGAAGCACGGGATGTATTCACAATACTCCCGACGTAATTTAGGAAGCTTTATACGCCTTGCGTCTCCACACGTGCGCGCTAGCGTAATGGATCATGGTCAAGAGGGTAGAGTTTGCGTTATACCTCTTTGGCCATGATATTGCGTGCGTTAAGATAACTTTCGAGTGTAGCGCGCGAGTGTTGGTGTTGCATAGGAACTTTCCTTGAGTTCATATGAGCGATTGACACAAAGTTATGCCCTTGGAGGGGCATGACATATCGTGGGGGGAGCTACCTTTTTGGGCAGTGTGTGGTATGTGCCATGTGTTGTATTGCGTGCCCATTTGGCGGGTTTGGCTAAGAGCGATACACCCACCAATGGACCTCATATTGCATGAGGCCCTTCCTTATACTCCCCACGATCAATTGCAAGCCTAACCTTCGTGGAGGGAAGCTTGTGTGGCGATCCCAAAGCGATGCGTTGGGAGCAAGGTGTGTGTTTTGCAATTTTCCATATTTTCATGTGCCCACTTGGGAAGTAGCGCTCGTGACCTTTCAAAGCGCCCCAAGTGGAGCACATATGTGGAATCGAAGGTCATTGGTGTCAAGTCATTGTGTTTAGAAGGATTGGTCGATTACTCAATCCAAGCCGAAGACATTATAATATATTTGTGCGCCTTTCAAGGCACTTTTGGGTGTTTTTTCGCCAATATTGCTGTTTTTTGCCCGTCATGATGTCAAGTGGCGACCTTGTATCTCAACGTTGCGCCCAATTGACATCATGACCTAAGTATGTTATGAGGGTACATACCTCGGTGCCCAACATATCTGGGACCCGGCGAATAACTCCTCTTGGGCTTGGCATACCGTGGCCGCCATGTTGGCGATTTCGGACTATCCCAAATCATGGGCTCACTTGGCGACCCTGCCATTCCCAAAACCGGAGGAGTTGGGCGACGCCCAAAAGATATGTTGGACGCATATGACTTGATACCAATCCTATGGCACACTCCGGTCCAAGTCGGGCATGTGCCTCATTTGCCCCAACCATGAGTGTGCGCATTTTTGGCCATTTTGAGCAATTTTCCATATTTTCTGCCGGCCGTGCACCATGTTCAGCACCCTCGTGCACGCCGGACTCATGGACCAATGGACCATATATGACATGGGTGTTATGGACATTGGTCCCCATGGTTCACACACCACGTGGGCGAGGCGGAGCAACCTTCGTTAGGGTGCTAGCCCAAAGTGAGTGTGGACAATTTTGCCATTTTGGCATTTGTGGACCCAATTGGGATTGTCACCACGCCAAGTGGCATGGAGATCTCTGAGAGCCAAGTGCATGGGAGTCTCCTTTGGACTCCCGGTGGATCGCGTATGGAATGGCGGATCCGATCTCCAAGCCGGCGTGGAGATATACTATTGGGAGCACCCCCGAATTTTGGCTCATTTCGAGCAGCCAAAATGACCCCCCTTTGGGACCCCAATTTCACCCCCCCGTGTGGTCAATTGGCGGCCCCATATCTCTATGCCCCCAGGGAGCCCGGACCTAATTTCAAGTTGTACACTCAGATATAAGTCCTAGGTCCTGCCTCTTATCCTGTGAGCCATTGGCCTTGCCCTGGCCGGGCGAGCCACGCGTGGGAATAAAGCCAATTTTGGTGATTTTGGCATCATGACCCCACTTGACGAACCCGTGGTGCCCCGATGCCGGGACCTCAGAGGGAACCAGGTTGGGTGAGGGCTCCAGGGAGTTCGTATTCGAAGGGCATAGGGTCAGTTCCCTCGTCCCTACCTCTGGCGGGTCCGGACGAGGGGTCAATTTTGGAAATTTTTGAGCTAATATCAGTTTTGGCTGAAACAGCCCATTTTCAGCTACCAACTCCTAGGGGACAATGGCGGGGCCATATCTCTGTCTCAGAGAGGAGTTGGGACCTGCGGTTAGGGAGCATAGGGAGCCACTGTCGGTTGGCCTTCTAGCCCCTTGGTTCCCAGGAACTCGCCTGTGGCTGGGCGGGACACCCCCCTCTTGGCAGGATTTCAGGGTCCGGACTGAGCAGGGCATGGGTTGTGTTTGAGCCCCCGCCCCCACCAGCCACTGAGAGGGTCGGACCTGGGAGTGGGATATGAGTTGGGACTGAGTGTCTATTGTCCTGTGATGCCCTTACCCCAGTCCAGTCTTAACCCCATGTTTACATATCCTGATGTGTTGCTGTACATACATTTGTTCCCTTGTTTCAGAGTGGCAAGGATCCTGAAACGCTTTGTCACATGACACGAGCGCAATGATGCCCCTGTGAGCGTAGTGCTTTGCCTGCCTGCTCACTTGTGCGTGTCCACCGCAGCGTCCCGTGGCCAGGCCCCCCACCGGAACGCGTCACCATGCGCACTGCTGGAATCCTGGAGGGTTGGAGTCTAACCAACTATCAGTCAGAGTATGAAGAAATTCTCCAAACCCTCAGCACTTGTCTCGAACCCCGTGTCATTGACGGGCACCTGTGGTATAAAAACAATCAGTACCTCTTCTACGAGGACAGAATTGTGGTGCCTGAGGCACAACTGGATGGGTGCCTACAGTGGTCCCATCTCAGTTCTGGTCACACTGGCGCTAATCGCTCAGTGGATTTCTTCCGTGAGTGTTTCTACTCTAGTCTAACCCTGACTGAACTGTGGTCGCGTATGCAGACCATTGTGGATGCTTGTGGCTGTCATGCCAGCAAGCAGAGCGACAGTAGGGATAGGGGCCTGATCTCCAGCTTACCCATACCCTATTGTGCTAACTCTCTTCTCTACGTGGATTTCAACCACGCCCTACCACGCTTTGGCGGCTATGATCGTTGCCTCGTGGTCACCTGTGGTCCATCTCGCTTCACCCGTGTGTTCCCTTGCAATAAGAAAATCACAGGTGAGCAGACTGTGAAAATGTTTGTGGAACAATGGTTCGAACCCTATGGAGCACCTAAGCAGGTACACTCTGATGAGGATGTACGCATCCGCAGTGACACTGGGTTGTACAAGCGAGTGCTAAATGCCCTCAACGTGGAGGTAACCACAGGTGTGCCCTATACCCACACGTCTAACCCTCTCTGTGAGAGACAGAACCGTGTGGTGGAGCAAAACCTAAGAATCCTGATGAAACAGGAGCGCACCAAGGACTGGGTACGCCTAGTGCCCTGGGCAGTGCTGACCATGAACTCACAGCGGAGCTCTTCTATGGGTTTCACCCCCCACGAACTGTTCCATGGAGGACGACCTGCTTGGTTCTTCAAAACCCCCTTTCCTGAGGACTTCAAGAGCCCTGTGGGAGATTGGCTGGAACACAAGCAGTCTCTGGCTAACCAGGCTGGTACTAACCTGAGACACATTCGTGACCGTGAACTGAGCCGACGGAACTGCCTACGGCGACCTGCCAGCTTCAAGGTTGGTGACCTTGTTTTGGTACACCATTCACGCCTACCCTCCTGGCCACGTAACTGCCTACAGGACCCTTACTTTGGACCCTATCGTATCATCAGGATAGATGGATCCAGGATCCATGTCAGCTGCAGTCCACGTCTAGGTGGTGAACTGCTGTGTGCACCTGAGCAGTTGAGGCACTATCACTCCCCTGACGACTTGTCTGGGAACGGGCTCAGCGGATGCGGCGCACCCGGATGCCCTGGCTGCGCCGGCGAACCCAGCGGCGATGCCGATGCGGGATAGCTGACTCCAGGAGGACATGGCGGGCGACGCCCTGTGGCTCCTCTCGTGGAACCTGCGCAACGGCCTCGTGCCGCCAGACCGGTCCCTCCGGGACACACTCCGGCGGCGCCGGGGGCCGGCGGCCTGTACCGACAAGGAGCACCTCATCACCGGCATGCTGCCCCAGGAGCGGGGCTTTGCCATCATGCTCCAGGAAACAGGGATCGCCACCCGGGCGCAGGAGATGCACGTGGCCGCGGCGCTCCGGGACAAGGGGTACACCGCCTTCTTCAGCAGCCGGCTGGCGGAGACGGGAGCCACCTCCACCTCGAGAGGGGGGGGCCTCCTCAGCGCGGTCAGCAGCAAGTACGTGGCGGAGCACGAGGTGCTCAGTTTCACGGAAATTGTCCCCGGGAAGGCCGCGGCCCCGGAGATCCGCACGGACGGAGAAGGCCTCACCCTCAACAACGTCCACGGGCCGCAAGCAGGCTGCTCCCCGTGGGCGGGACGGGCGGCGTTCTGGGCCGACATACAAATGTATGCCACGGCACGCAGCCTCGGCGGGAGGCACCCGGTGGTCATCGCCGGCGACACCAACATCTACATGGATGTCCCCACGAACCCGGCCACGGAGCATTTCCGAGCGGGCTGGGAGGCCTGCGGTTTCCGAAGGGCCGCGGCAGGCGGCGATGAGGACATGACCCCCACGCTCCACCCGTCCCGGCACAGGGTGGACACCTTCCTGGTCAACGAGCCCCTCCTGCCGTGGTCCCTGCGGGAAAGCGTCTGGGCTCGCGGCATGGCACACCCCGAGGTGGTCGGCTCGGACCACCTTCCCGTCCGCTTGGCCCTGCCGGGTCTCCTCAGCGCAGCGGGGCGCGCGGCGATGCCCACCCCCTACAGCCACACGGAGGGCCGCCTCCTCCCGTACGACGCCGAGGCCGCACCCGTCCAACACTGCCTGTGGGCACCGGTCACCGCCGCGCAGGATGAACCCTCCCTGGCGCCCTGGCTGGGTCCCGCAGAGCAGCACGACTACGGGTCCATGCCTGCGGCCGTGGTGGACAAGGTGTTCGAACACCTCAACGCGACGCATGACGCCCTGGCACATGTGGTGGGACGCTGGCAGCCGTCCCCGGCGGGGACGGACCCGGCGGAGGGGGACCTCCCGGAGAGCGGAAAGCGGCTCCAGGCAGCGTTCCTCCGCTATGACACCCTGGCAGCGCGCGCGCCGGCAGCGTACCAGGCGGACGCGGCCCGGCATGGCATCCGGTCCGAGGTGGCGCTCCGGCTCACGGAGGAGCTGCAGGGTTTGTCGCCCGGGTTCCGCCCGACCACACAGGGCCAGCTACAGGAGGAGCTGGAGAGGCAAGCAGCCGCCCTCGAGGAGGACATTCGCCAGCTCCGCGCCCTCCTGGCGGCAGACCGCAAGCGCGCCATCAAGGACTTCTGGCGCCGCCAAGCCCCCGACATCGCCCAGCGATGGAAAGCCGTGCGGGGAGCCATAGAGGTAGAGGCCCCGGGCCCGTCAGGCCTCTGGAACGTGCGGGTCCCCAACACCCAAACGCTCCTCACGGAGGCCCACGACGTGATGTTCGCAGTTTGCGCCTTCTGGCGAGAACTGTATGACAAACGCCCGGTGGACCTCTCAGGCTTCCAGGCAGTCCTTGGCCGCCACGTCCCCAGGGTCCCTGAAGGGGCCTGGACACAGGTCCAGCAGTACTCCATGCAGGACCTGAAGTCCGCCCTGGACAAGGCCGATGGCAAGGCCCCAGGTCCCAACCACGTGGAGGCCCATTTCATCAAGGGCCTCCCAGCACCCGTCCAGTGGCTCCTGGTCCACTCCTACCGGGCCATCCTCCGCGACGCCCCGCCGCCAATGCACTGGAGGGACGCGCACATCTGGCTCAGCCCCAAGGTACCGGGCTCTGCCAGACTGGACGACTACAGGCCCATCGCCCTGGGCCAGCTGGACATGAAGCTGCTCACGGGCCCCCTCACCCAGCGCATCACGGAAGTGCTCACACAGCACGGAGTGGTGAGCGACTGGCAGCAAGGGGCCCTCCCTGGCTCCAACACAGGCCCCCCGCTGTTCATGGCGCAGCGGCAGCTCCAGCGGGGAAGGCCCAACTACGTCTTCTCCTTCGACGCCCGCAAGGCCTTCGACACCGCCCCACACGGCGCCCTCCACCTCATCCTGCGCCACCTCTCCGTGCCGCCGGACGTCATCGACCTCCTGCTCTTCCTCCACACGTGCGCCAGGCTGCGCATCGTCACAGCACACGGGCTAACGCGGCCCGTCTACATGCTGCGCGGCGTCCGGCAGGGCAACCCCGAGAGCCCCCTGCTGTACGCGCTCCTCCTGGAGCCCCTGCTCAGGGCGCAGGGGCACCGCCTGCGCCCGCCGGGAGGGGCCGAGCACGGCCTCATCCAGGCCTACATCGACGACCTGCTGGTGGTGGCCCACACGCTGCAGCACTTCGTCGAGGGCGTGGAGGCGGTGGCCGCGTACCTGGGGATGATGGGCATGGAGCTCAACCCCCGCAAGTGCGCCACGGCCACCACAGAGGGGGTCCCGGGCCTGCCGCTGCGCCTCTGCCCCCACCTGGAAAACCCGTGGCACTGGGTACCAGCGGCGGACTCCGTCCCCTACCTGGGACTCCAGCTGCAGCCGGACGGGGAGTTCTCCCTGCAGCGCAAGCACCGGCTACGCCTGGCGGCGGTGCACCACTGGTGCCTTAACACCCTCGCGCCACCGAAAGTGGTGCAGGACGTCATCCTGGCGATCCTCAGGGGGGCGACGCAGTACGTCGCCCCTTTCATCGCCGACGACTCCGACACTGCACGCCACCTGGACCACATCACGGTCCAGGTCGCGAAGGACAGGGCGCGGTACGCCTTCGACGCCTCGTGGGACAGCCTGCAGGATGACCGGACCCTGGGGCTCACACGGGTGCCCACGCGGTGCCAGCAGGCAGCGGTGGCCCTCGTGGGTACACTCCTCCACCACCGCTCAACCTCCATGCGCGCCGAGGTCACCAAGATGTTCTGGGAAATAGCTGGCGCGCACGGAATATGTCCCGAGGTGCACTACCCCGTCCCGGAGTTCGCAACTCTGGCGGGAGGCGACTGGGTCCACCGCATACCCCGGGCCCTGGCCGCCCTGGGAGTGGGGCTGTACAACCCCGTCGCGTGCCCCAGGGCGGCCCATGTCCAACTACGGTCCCCGCCGGGCAACATTGTCACGCTGCGCACCGCCAAGCTGCGACACCGCGACACGTGCCGCCTGACAGTGCCACACACAACGCCGTGGCATGGGCACCACGGGCCACGCCACCCCTTCCCCGACAGCGACGACCCGTGGCCGACGGCGGTGCGGGAGTGCCTCAACCAATGCGCCGATGAACACCTCCACTATTGCTGCCGTGAGCAGGAGCCTGCCAACCACCCCGGGTGGCGCGACACCTTGGTCCACCTCTTCCACACCACCGGCACGCGGGACCCCCGCCTGAGACTCGTCCACCCCACGAGGGCTAAGCAGGACGCCCACACCGGCCCACGGGTGACCCCGGACGGCCTGCACCTCCACGTCGGGGGCTACCGCCGCCGGGACGGCCTATCCCCCCCCAACGGGGGGGGCGGCGTACCACCCGCGGGCAGCCCTTATGTACATCCTCCGCGACGTACTCGCGGAAAGCGAGCACCAAGAGCCTGACGCGGACGTGGCATGGCCCGAGCCCCTGCGCCCCCGGCCCCACGCGCCGACGCCGTTGTGGTTGGTGACCACGGATGACCAATGCACCCAAGCGACGGGGCAAGCGCAGCTCCGGGCCGAGTGGGTAATAGTGCAGGTGGGGGCGGGCCAGCCCGAACCCCATGGGCTCCCCCGTGGCACCGCCCTGCTGGTAGCTACGGGGGTGCCGCACGACCCACACATGGCGGTGCACGCGTTGGAGGACCAGCCGGAGGACACCCGACACCTGGTGGTGCACCAGCGCGGGGGCCCGGCGTGGCTCAAGGAACATGTGACGGCACTTCGGTCCTGGGTAAGCACGATCACTGGAGCCGAGATCGGGCTGCACGACCACCCGGCGATCAGCCCAGGCGACACCAGGGCGCTGAGCGTGGACCAACTGACCCCCAGCCACCCCGACGTCCGGTGGCACTCCGCCGACCTCAACGCGGGGTGGCTCAGCCCCACCGGATACTACTGGATCCCGGAGGCCTGGGGCCACACCTCTTCCGACGCGTCCGGAGGCGGACCCTGCAAACACGCCACCAGCGTCGCTCTCGCCGCCGACCTCACCCGCACGTGGGCGGCGGCCATCTCGGGCACGGTGCCCGACGGGCAGGGGGTGGCCGCCTCCCTCCCCCTACAATACGGTGCCCACCGACCATGGGTCCACACGGTGGACGCCGAAGTCATCCTCCACCTCCTGCGGCACGCAGATCGCGAGCGGACCACGGGGGTCCCCGCGGGCGCAGCGAAGGTGGTCAACCAGATGCCCCTGAGGTGGCTCCGGGACAGCCTGTGCGCGCGAGGGCAACACGCCGGGCACCCGTTCTGGTGCGTCCGAGCCACCTCGCACCACAGTGACGCCCTACTGCACAAGGCGGACTGGGCGGCGTCCCAGGACACCGTCCTGCAGAACACGCCCCCGGACCCTGGCCACGCCCAGCTCATTGACGCCGGCCGTGACTGCCATCTCGATCTACGGCCCCCCACGATGCGGGTGCTCCGGGAGGTCGCGCAGCGGACGCAGACGGACCATGCGCTGACGCACCGGAGACACACACCTTTGGGCGCGGCCCACGCCACGGCCTATGTCCACGCCCGGGACCTCACCGCGACAGCCACCAACCGCCGGGCGCTGCTGGCCCGAGACAGCCGCACGCCGGTGCAGCGCAGGCTCCGCGTCCGTAAGGAGCGGCTCTCCGGCGTCGCCATCGTCCCACAACCGTGCCTTTTATGCGGCGGCCCGGAGGAGACCCCGGTGCACATGCACGTGGGATGCGCCCACTCACAGCTCCTCTGGCCCCACTACCGCCAGGCGGTACACGAGGCGGCCTGCCACCTCCCACCCGGGGACAAAGCCCTGTGGGTGGCCTCGTGGCGCTCCGCAGGCGCCACATGGACGGAGGTATTCTGCTCCGGACTGGTGCCCGAGGACGCGGAGGCGCAGCTCCGCGCCATAGCCCGATACGACCCGCCGGGAGGGACCTCTGTTGATGATTTCCTCCACCACATGCTCCGGCCGGGGGACTTCGCATGGGAGCTTCGCAACCACCGGCTGGAGCAACTCCTCCGCGAGCCCCAGAGCGCGGCGGCCCGGGCACACCAGTGGCTCACTGCGGCGGAGGGCGACCACCCTCCCCCTCCCCCGCGCCCTGACAAGGACTTCGTAGCCTCCCTCCGTGTTGTGAATCGCACTCTGGAGTGCCCGCCCCAAGAGGGCCCCCACCCGTACCAGGACCTGCCAGGGGGGTTCTCGAAGCACCTACAAGACACCCCCTTCCCGACGTGGATCATCGGGCGCGGCTCCATGACCGCGTGGGAGGCGCGCATCGTGGGTGAGGAATGGGCGCGCGAGTGGAGCCGGTGGTGCGCCGCCACGCGCGCCCTGGAGACCCCTGCGCAACGATACGCCACCATCCCGCTCAAGGGATGGGGGCCGGACACCCGGCCGAGACCCACCGCGATCCGCGGGGAGGGACCTGACCACCCGTGGGACGCGGCGACGGGGGAATGGCTGCAAGCGGCACCGGGGCCGCGAACGGGATGGACTGGGGACGTGTCCTCACTCGTCAGGACACCCGTCCCGCCCCGCATCGTCCTTCACGCCGTCAACGTACTCCGGGCTACGGAGATACGCACGTGGGGACACGCCGCGGCCACCGTCCGGTGGCACCCCCCAGAGGACGGGGCCGCCCAGCTCGCCGTGGCGCACTTCAAAGCTGGGGGGCCGGTATACGACGACGCCCTGTCCCAACTGGGCGACACCTAGTGGCCCTTGCTCCTCATGCTCCCCACCGGCATTGCAGCCGCGCTGCGCCAGGAGCTAGACGGCTGCGAAGGGCTGCGGGGGGATTCGAGGCAGTCGCGGGCGGCACCCTGCTGGCCCTCCTCCACCGAGACACCGCGAACGGGTGCCGATGGGATGCGCTGACGCCCCACCTCACCGGGCGCCACGTGTACATGGCAACCCCCCCCCGGGGGCACCCCCGCCCGGCGTGGGACGCCCTCATCGCCGCCTTCCACAACCACGGGATCCTCCCCGACGACACGTGGCAGGAGGTCCAGCGGAAGACGCTTGGCAAGGACTACCGGCGCCGCGTCCGCGCCTGCCTGCTGGAGATCCGGGACCCCCTCCGACAGAGGTGGGACGACCTCTGGCTCCGCCATCTCGACCCTTGGTCGCCGCCCTCCCACCTCCCACACACCTGCCGACTCTGCGGAAATGTGACACGGTGTCCTCCGCAGCGTCGACAGGCGCCAACAGGTGCGCGCGGTGCGCCCAGGTGGCCGCGTGCCCCTGGCCCGAACCTCCCGCAGGCCCGCGCAGGCGCACGGAGGAGGAGGCCCTGCACCGGCGCATCGAGGTGGCACACACCCCCTCACACGAACGAGCGGGCCCCGCGGGCGCTGCCCTTCTGTGGATCCAAGTGCACCTGCGGGACCCCACATCCGTTGCGCACCTGTCGCACGTGTTCGCGCCCTAACCCCCACCCGCCGCCGCCCTTTGCAGAGCCCGCAGCACCATGCCACGCCGACGGGGGGATGGGCCGGGACACACCAGGGCCCGCCGCAAAGCGCAGGAGGCGGCCGTCCGGGGCCTGGTGGCGGACGCGGTGGCGGAGGCACACGAAGCGCACGCTGCCGCACGGTGTGACCTGACGGGCAGTGCGAGGGCTTTCCTCAACGAGACCGCCCTCCCGGCCGTCCGCGCCCTGAACGGAGCGGGGGCCCCTACGCTGCTCCCGGCAATGCACCGGATCGTGAACGCCGTACAGCCGGGGCTCATCAGCCCGGAGGCGGCCCTCTACGGGCACTGGATGGAGTGGCGCGAGTCCAATCGGTCGGGCCGGCCCCTGTCCATGGGGGACACCCTGCGGCTGACGGGAGCAGGGTCTGCCATGTCCCTCCGCAGCAGCGCCCCAGCCCTTCTGCACGCCCTCAGGACGCGCTACCCCGGAGACGCGGCCCCGTAACTCAACCAGGCGCGGGCCACGTACCCGGGGGGAGTGTCCGAGCTGGATGCGGGGCTCCACCTTCTACACCCACCGGACGAGGACCTGGAGGTGGGCGAGATCACGGTGTTCGTGGGAGGCACGGACGAGGCGTCCGCCCGCCCCCGGCCGACCAACCCAGTGTACGACAGCACCAGGACTACCCCCCCGTACGCCATTGTATGCGAGGCGTTCTCCAGGGAGCCCACTTGGTGCCCCGCCCTCCCGCCGGCGACGCACGCGCCCCGCGGCTGGGCTAACTGTGACCTGTCCCCCCCCCTCTCCAGAACCAGGGGTGCACACCACAGGGGGCAGGTCCTCTGGCAAGAGTGCCCTGGCACCCCCCTGCTCCTCCTCGTCGTCGCGACCCGCGGGGACCCGGGGCGGATCCTGGGGATCACCCCCACGCACCTCTATGGGGCAACACCCGTACCCCGCCCCCCCCTCCCGGCGCCCGCGGCGCGGGACGGAGTACGCACCTTCCTGCGAACACAGGAGGTCACCGCCGTTACGGGGGTCCACCTGGTGCGGCCCCCCCCGACACCACTCGACGACCCCCGGGGGCCCAGGGCCCTGGGCCCCGCCCCAGACTGGGAGCTATGGCGCAACGCGTGGGCCGCGTGGCTCCCCCGCCTCCCTTCCCAATGCCGGTGGATGGCCGCCGGCCCCCGGCCGTGCGGGGCTGACGCCACAGCCGGCCCCCCACCCCCTCCCCCCCTCCCCCCCGCAGAGCACCACACGGCACTGCCCACGGCACGGCACTGATGCACCAGGAGGTAGTGGGAAGGGCGCGCCTGCCACCATGCTTGCCTACCAGGATAACAGTGATGGCAGACTCCGATGGCTCCCCCCAGCGGGACGACCGCCACCACCGCCGGTCCCGCTCCCGCTCCCCCGCCTCCCCGGAGTGGACGGGGGAGACCCCCGCGGAGCGCGAGGAGCGGAGGCTGGCGGAGGCGGCGGTGCTGGTCGGGCCGCCGCCGCCGGCCCGGGAGCCTGAGCCAGCCGAGATGACCGCCCCCGCCGCCCAAGCAGCAAGCCCGGCCGCCCCGCCCCGGGAGGGGGCCCCAGACGCGCAGGAAGCGGAGACCGCAGCCCCAGCGAGCCACGCCGCGGCCCCGACCGCGGCCCCCGGCACGCCGCCGACACGGGGGGTAGCCCCGGCGCAGGAACCGCGCGCATCGCCGAGGGCTGCCGCAGCCGCAGGGGAGAGCGAGAAGGGCGCGCGAGGGGTTGCCACCGCGGCCCCGGCGGGCCGCGCCACCGCCTCGGCCGACCACGCCGCGACCCCAATTACGCCGCGAAAGCGGGGGGCGGACCCCGCACGGGCCACGGGCGCCTCGCCGGCGGCCGCCACAGCAGCGAAGGAGAGCGAGGAGGGCGCGCAAGGGGCTGCGGCCGCGACCCCAGCGGGCCGCGCCACCGCCTCGGCCGGCCACGCCGCGACCCCCAGCAAGCCGCGAACGCGGGGGACGGACCCCGCACGGGCCACGGGCGCCTCGCCGGCGGCCACCACAGCAGCAGAGGAGAGCGAGGAGGGCGCGCGAGGAGTTGCGACCGCGGCCCCGGTGGGCCGCGCCACCGCCTCGGCCGGCCACGCCGCGACCCCCAGCACGCCGCGCAAGCGAGGGAAGAACCCCGCACGGGCCACGGGCGCCTCGCCGGCGGCCACCGCAGCAGCAGCAGTGGGCAGGGAGAGCGCGAAGTACCGCGCCCACGCCAACCCCACCCACACCCACACCAGCCCCCCAAAGCAGTTCCTCCCCAAGCCCTTCCCCCCGGGGCGGGAGCGGCACGTCCGCCCCCTGGCGCCCGAGCGCTCGCCGCCGGGCGTCACGCTGCCGCAGCTGCAAAGACAGCGGGACGCCCGGCGCGTGATTCAGGAAGGGCGGGAGGGCGCGCAGGCAGAGCGGCGTGCCAGCCACGGGAGCGCGGAGCGGGGGGCAGGAGGCGACAGGGGAAGTGCCCAGAAGCGCGCGCAAGGAGCAGGCCAGGGCACGCGCGGCAGGGAGCAAGGGCGCAGCAGCGGGGGGGAGCAGAGCGCAGGCAGCGGGCGGCGCAACTCAGGGCAGGGGGCCGGGAAGGGGCCAGGGCACGGGAAGGGCGCGCAGGGGCACGGACAGGGAGCCGAGGTGCAGGGGGCAGGGCGAGGGGAGGTGGGTGAGCGGGCGGGCCAGGGCGTGGGGGACGGGAGGCGGGACCCGCGGCACGGGCAGAGGGCTGGAAAGGGGCCCAAGGGCAAGGGCAAGGGCGCCGCGGGCCCCAAGGGACAGGCGGGACGGGGCATGGGAGCCCAGGGGGAAGGGCGGGACGAAGGGAGGGGGGCGGAGAGCATGGCGCCCCCGCAGCCGGACGTGCAGCCGGTGAGGTGCATCCCCCCCGGCATCCAACAGATGCCGGCGCACCACACCCACCACCACCACCACCACCACCACCACCACCTCTACAACATCGACCCTGACGCCGGCGAGCTCGTCCCCCCCCAACCCCCACGACCCCGGCACCAGCCAGCCCCCCCCGCGCCGAGGGCGGAGCCGGCGCGGATGGCCTCGGCGGAGGGGGGGCGGGGCGCGGCATCGGCGCCGCAGGCACAGGGGCAGCGAGGGGGGCCGGCGCGGGGGGCAGAGGGGGGCCGGCCATGGGACCGGGACTGGGGCGCGGTCCCGGACCCTCTGGGGGAGGAGACCCTCCCCCTGGTGGGGGAGCCGTACGGGTGGTTGTGCTGGGCCAACCAGGGGACCTCCAGGAGGGTGAGGAACCGGCCCTTCGATGCCGTGCTCCTCTGGAGAGACGGAGGAAACCGAGAGGTACCCCCCGGGGGGTGGGCAGCCCCAGAGGACCATGAGAGGGTCCTCAGGTCAGTGATCCGGGCGGCATGGCCCGACAGGGAGCCGACGTGGCCGGCCTTCCTGGAAGGGGGCGCGGTGCTCCGTATCACGGATGCGGACGCCAACAACTGGCTCCCCCGGGCTTTGCGCAGCGCCCTCGCCCACTGGCGCTACCCCCGGCACAACCCGCCACCGCCACAGCCCCAGCCCCCACACAAGCGGCGGCGCAGGTGATGGCCCAGACGGCGGATGCGAGAGAGTGGGGCGGGGAGCCGGGCCCCCCGACCCACGCCCCCCCCACGGTACGGCACGACGCATGAGAGCGTGCCACCTCCCGCGGGAGGGAGGGCGGAGACAATAAGCGCGGGGGGGAACCTGCTGCCCCGAAGCCCGCTAACCACTGACCGCTAACCCTCACGGCCGCCCCCGGCCGGCCAGCGCTGCGCGACAACGGCCGGGGGGATGAGGGGCCCCAGCGAGGGCCTGCACGGGGGTCCGGCTCTAGGTAGAGGGGGGCGGGGGAAGGGCGCAACCCCCCAGCCGATGGCTGGCCCCCAGGGCCGTGACTGCCATGCCGCCCCCCCCCCCCCGGGCTGTCAGGAGGCGTCGCCAGGGGACCAGAGGCCCCCCCACACTCCCCCCCCCCCCTCCCACTCAGGCCCGAGAGCGGGCGGGGGGGCGGCCCCCCCATCCCCCCCCCCCTGCACCCCCCCCAGCTGGGGAGCCACAGGCGCGGCCCTCCGCCCCCCCGGAGCCGGGGGGGCGCCCCCCCCCCCAGAAGGGACGGCGACGCGGTGGGGGGAGCGGCGGCTGGACCTGCTCCCGCGAGCCCACACTGGCATGCCGGAGCGACGCGCACAACGGATCAGTATGGAGGCCGCAGCCCACATGACCCTCCGGTGACCACAGCCCACTCAGGGAGGGCAGAGGGGGGGTTCAGGTCTGCAAGGGCCCCCGGGGGAGCGGTCCATGGGCCGCCCCTCACCCCCCCCCACCCCGGGGCGGCACTTCGGCCACGACCGCACGCGCACGCCGGAAGGGAGCGCGCCGGCGACACGAAGGGGGCCAGGATTGAGTACCGCAGGCCGCCGCCCAGAAGGGGAGCAGGGAGGCCGCGGCGCGACACCCCCCCCCCTCCCGCCCCCCAACCGGCCCGCAAGCCGCGGGGGCCCCGGCCCCCACCCCCCGAGAGAGGAGCCGGAGCGCGACCTGCCCCCCCGCCCCAGCCGCCGGCTCCCATGGGGGCCGCGAAGAACAAGCGAGCCCGCGCCTACGCGCCAGGACGCCGCACAGATCGTACCCAGAGAAACCTGGTGAGCACGAACCGGAGTGGTATGGGGGGCCACGCCCCCCATGGACAGCACAACGCCAGTGACACCCGCTTTGTTGCCTGCCCAGGGAAGGCAGAGGGACGGAATGAGGCAGAGCGACCCCCCGCCCTACACGCCCCTCCCTGGCCGCACAACCGGGGGGTACGGCGCACGCCCCCCCACCCCCCCCAGCCCGCCCCCCAGCACATGAACGCCGCGGACCCGCCCCGCGGCGTGCAGCCCCCACAGGGCGTGCCGGCCGAGGGGACAGAGCAGGGCCCCCACACCCGCACGCCCGCGCCCACAACACGTGGATCACGGACCCCGACAGCCCGCCCAGTGGACGGGCAGTCGGGGGAGGGGGAGCGCATGACCCCAGACGCCCCTCGCAACGGTAGAAGGCACCCCTCCCGGGGACGCCCTGCCGCCACCCCCACAACCCCAAGCCAAGTAGGGGGGAACCGGGACCGGACCGCCCCCCCCAAAGCACGCCAGACGGAGCAAGGGACCGGGGCAGGACACGCGGAGGGGCACGGACCACGTGGAACGGCCCAGTGCCGGGACCACGCGAGGTGCGCACGCCACACCACCCAGGGGGGGGGGAGCGGACGCCGCGAGAGCGCGATCGCACACACACAAAAGGGACACGCGGGGACCACCAGAAGGGCAACCGGACCGAGCACGCGGATTGCACAGACCGCGTGGAATGGCGTACCAGCGAGCGAGGGTAAGGGACACCCGGACGGGACGGCCCGCCACACGCAGCGCGGAACACGCGGGGCGGGGAGGGGGAAACGAGAGAGACACAACACCAGGTACCGGCCCGAACCCCCCGAACCGGCCGCGAGCGCCGCGCACACACAGACGGGGCACTGCACCCGCCCAGGCAGTAGTGGCGCACAGCGCCACGCCCCAACCCCTAGGCTAGGCAGCCTCCGCGCCAGCCCAAGGGGGTCCCACTGGCGACAAGCCAGTAGCACGGGCCCGGCGGCACCGGCGCCCCGGGCGACCACGCATTAGGGGGGCGACGCAGTGGGTAAGCGCCCGCAGCCACGGCTGCGAATTGATGCACAGACCGGGGAGTGGCGAAACGGGGAAGCCGGGGAAGGACGGGGCTCCGAGCTCTGTGAACCCGGGGGACTCCGCCACCAGGCAGGAGGTGCGTCTTGGAGGGCCCCCCACTAGGACCCGGTGGGGAGGATATCACCTGGCCCGACCAGGTGGCCCCCCGGGGCCGAAAGGCGTCTAGTACCCGCAAAATCAAACCTCAAACCTCAAACCCTGACGACTTGTCTTGGGATGAGTGGCGCCTCAGCAACAGTGAGGTTGAACGTATAGACCTAGAGAACGCTGCCAGTCCAGAGGAGGCAGACGAACTCGAAGAGATGACTGCCGATGAGATGGCAGTCGATGGTTACTACGTGGTTGCAGGTATTGCTCGCCACGAGTAGAAACAGGGCTGGAAATTCCTAACCCTGTGGGATGGCTATGGGTTGTCTGAGGCGACCTGGGAACCTATGTCAGCCATCATACAACCAGATGGGAGTATCAACCCCATCTTCCGCACTTACCTCGTTGAGAACAACGAGGGGCAGCTCCTAACCCGTGCTGAGACTATGTCCCAGCGTAAGAAGCGAAACTAATTTCCCTGTGTCAGTCTACTGACAGGTGCAGTGAGCACTCTTCTGCAGACGTGCCTGTGTATGGGTGTAAGAGCAGTTGTCACAGTTGCCCCGCATTGCATCGCAGGACAGGACCGTTAGCCCCCCATGACAACCACTCCCTGGCTGAAGGCCATTGGTGTTTTCACAGACTACTGCTTACTGAGCACTGCACTGACCCTGTCTGTGCCCTGCAGACCCATGCCTATGGTTTCCAGCGTGGGCCAGGTGGCCGCTTATCAGGATTGCAGCCACCCAGCGAGTGTATGCCTTGTTGACCATGTGTTGCATGGGTACTGCCCTGATGTAATGACCTTGGGGAGCCAACGAAGAACGGTGGCTTACTACACCAGGGGGGAATGACAAGCCAGGTGTTATGAGGCAAGGGGTGTCTTCCCTCCTTGGGGACAAGCGAGCCCACAGTTAGGACCCCTGACTGGTCCAGACCCATGGGGTTCTACCCTTCCTTACAGGGTTTGTCATACCCCTATGTGTGCTACGTATGTCTGTGTGTGTCTCACTTCTCTCCGCGGCGTGGCTCCCGGAGACCGGGCTTCGCTGACGTCGGACCGAAGGTCCTAATCAGGTACTATTACCACTCCTATGGCGCCCAATTTCTGTGCTGGCGCCTATCCTTGGGGGAAGACGGCAAAAGCCCTACCTACTAGAGGGAAGGGGTGGCCAAGTGTGCTAAGGGCATACAAAACGCCCATTTTTGCTAAAGGCCAAAAGCTAACGCACTCCCCTGCCCACGAGGAAAAGCACGCGGGACAGGAGACACCACTACACTACACTCACTAACGCCAGCACCGGCCTTCGAAGGCAGGGTGAGCACTCATCACTTGCACTCAACTCCTGCCAGGCCTGCTGACCCTAACCCCTACACACGCTACTTGGTGTTGCTGTCGAAGATGACTCAGGTCCTAATGACCCTCCTGTGAAGAAGACAAGAGAACACAGCGCTGCTAAGCAACTGTGGCCTAACAGGGGACGCCACAACGGGTTTCCCCTGCTAGGGCTTGGAGGGAAGAGATGCTCTTGTTGTGTGCACAGCGCGTATGTCGATGAAGTTGATTTGCCCTCGCCACTCCTGGCTGAGGCACAGTCAATTGATTTGTGATCAGCGCCCCTGTTTTGCTGGGGCAGAAAAATGGGTAACCGCCGAAGGCAGCTGCTGCGTGCACCAATCACCCTGAACCTCTCCCACCTGTACAACAGAGGCAAATGAAGGGGTGTTTGCGGCGGAGGAACCAAGCCACACTCCACGTATTATACGCTTCTCAGTTTGACCTATAATACACTGTCCGCAAACACGCTGATTTGTGATCAGCTTCCCTGTCAAGCAAGCAAGCGTTAAGAGACTCCTCAGGTTCTCTTAAAGAACGTACCGAGGAGCCCCTGGGTAACCTAAACAAGGTTTACCGTGCGCAATTCGCATGGCCTACCCTTTAATGCATCATGTGCACGCAGGGAAGGGAGGCAGAACCATTTCGTCACTGACTCAACCAGGAGGTGAGCTCCTCCTGGGCTAACCTACCTTACTCACCATGCATCGTGTGAATGCCGAAGTGAAACGAGCACAAAGCAAGCCTAAGCGTTTTAAGAAACCCTACTTTTACGCTACGGCTACACACGAACAAACACTTTCTTTATTTACCTGTGAAGAGAAAACAAGGGTGAATTGGGGTACAGGGAAAGCGTCACAGCGTGTGAGTGCCTCGATTAGGCACATGCATCGCGAGCACAGCGCATATTCTAACCCTACGTGCGCGCTGCGCGCTCCATTCGCATCGCATACCTTTCATTCCTGTTTTGACCTGTGCAGAGCACGAGAGACGAACACCCGATCCCCTAACGAACACAGCGTTGACAACCCTAACATTTTGACGAAAAAAGCGAACACGAACGCAATGCCTGAGTGTGAGATGACACTGACATACCTGAGAGGTGGGTTGTTGACCTGCTCTGTGGTGTGGGTTGAATTTGAATACTTTTCTCTGAAGTTTATAAAAATTTTGATGCAACTGTGCAAAAGATTGCTTTAGAACTTTAAAAACTACGGCTCATACCTTCTTTTTCAAAAGCCATTTACGCTTGCGCAACCCTTTTCTTGGAGTCCGCTTCCTTTGCGCTTGTCTGCGACTTTGAGTTATGTGTAAAAATGACGATTTCCCGCGTGGTTTCGTCGATTTTTAACGATTTCACTTGCTAAATCGCAACCCCTTCGGCTAAACCGCAGGAATCACTCCCTGTCGGTTACGTTTTCTTTTTTTTCCAGCTCCTGGAGGTTTGTGTCCTCCATTGGGAGTATTGCTCCGCCCTGGCCCTTGGTCAGGACGTTTACTAAAACGCTGTTTATACAGCGATAGCCGTCCGCATTAGAGCGTTCGACTATACCCTAGTGGGCAAGCATATGTGCTCTAGGGAGGGAATCCAGGGTTCAAACCCCACTACCCCCAAACTTTGTCCAAACGCTTTCGTCACACGCCGGCGACTTTTGAGGAATGCCCCATCGAAGGGACATCATTCACGGTACATTAAGAAAAGTTTATAGTGTTTTCAGCACTGTGTTTTGCCTCTCCTGCTGCTTGCTGTTGGTGTAGGGTCTCCTGCTGCTTGCTTTTGGAGATGAAAAGCTTTTGTTTTGATGAAATACAGTCACTCCAAGTCACTCCAGGATAGCCCAAGCCAATAGTATGCAAAGAGAAGAGGATTCAGGATCAAAGCATGAAGGGCTGCAGTGTAAACAGTGAAAGATGATTGGATATTCACAGAAAATGCAACTCAGGTCACAAATGAATGCATATTCACAAAGATAGCTGAAATGTTTTGGGAAAAGAGTTAGAAAACTGCCCCATGGTCACTCTCTCTCCCTAGTGCCGTCTCAGGAGATGTGCACTCTTTGTTTTGGGTCCCATATGTGCTGAGGTGGCATGGTATGTGGCGATGAATTCACTGCCATGTCACATGGGATCTTCCTACTTAGCTAGGCTGACCGGGAATTGAACCCAGGACCTCTCAAAAAGAGGTGCCCAGCCCCCTAGGGTGCATACCACTAGGATAGCTAAGAATTCATGGAAAAACATAGATAAATCCATAGGCTCTACTTTGGGTATGTCAGTTCTCAGTCAACTCAGGAAAAGATGTTTTACTTCACATTGAAAGGGGATTAAGGGGTCCACTCCATATCCTGATTGGGTGTTTGGTTCCATAGGTCAAAATGTGTTATCACCAGTTTTGGTGGGACCAATACTAAGATAAAAATGCATGGATGCTCAGTGCATCTCTAATACAACTAGAGTATGCCTCAAAGCAATGGAAAAGCACTTTTTCTTACTCCCCCCTTTTGCTGTGGTGGCCACCACTGTCGCATTTTAGGAAAAAGGGAATTTTTCTTGGCCTTTCCTTGGTTTCCACATCTACTTTAAAATACCTACAGTTTCCCTCACACTGAAAAATGGGCGCTCACCATGGCTGGCGCTCTTTTGCTGCTTTGTATGTAACATATCCTACAGAAGACTCAGCGCTCATGGCGCTGCCGGGGCTCCTGTGGCTTGGTTGGGTTAGTATGGGAGCATGCCAAGACAAGTGCATATGCATCCCTCCCTCCAAGACGCAGCGTCGACACAACCCAAACGCAAGACACAATATACACACTCGCATGGGTTCTCGTAAACCTGCTGGCGACCTGTGACCTGTCTTAGGGCGAAGGGAGTCTCAAAAAAATTAAATTTGCCCCTTAATGGGCTCTTGGTTCTGCTCAGTCTCTCCAGGCACCTGCGTTTCGGCCCGAACACGGCCTACTCAGCGAGGCTGCGCGTGGGTATCTGCAGAGGCAGGAATGGGAGAATTATGGACGAATCCACGCAAAAACGAAGCGACGACATCAAAATCCGTCAAATGACGGCCTAGAATTTTTCTGAAACGACACACCTGAGCAGAATCCAATTGTGCAACAAAGCACATTTTTATAGAAATTATAGTCATCTCTGCATTTTTTAAATCCAGAAATTCATACGCATAAAATGGCGGCGCGCAGGAGCGGCTCCTAGCGAAGCGCCGGAAAATGGAGAAATAATGGAATTATAAACGTATGTCTCACGTAGTCTTGAAAATGACGAGACACACATTAATAAATAAACATACAGATTCCACCCACACTAATAGAAGCTTCAAAAATTCAAGAATTCGAAAACCAACGAAGAAGACTTAAATGAATCAGGTATAACCTACAGGTATGCTCGTTTCGTATGCCGCATACACATTGCTCGTCTCGTGTCTCCGTGAACGAGCCTTGTAGCAGCGCTAACAAAGATAGAACGCGATAGAGGGATTGATTAGAAAGATTGCAGATGATTAGCGGTCAGATCAGGGTGATTAGACATACACACAAGTGCATAGCAACGTTCTTCGCGTGCGCCCCTCTCTTGCTCTCACTCTCCAGCGGTAGGTAAGGTGAGTAAGCCCAGGCGGGGCCACCCCCTGGTGGAGTTCGAGATTGTGGTTGAGATGGGCAGGTTTGCCCCACACCTTCGCGCATACTCGTGCATGCACACACACATTAAAGGGTAGGCCACGCGAAGTGCGCACGGTAAACCTTGTTTAGGCTACCCAGGGGCTCCTCGGTACGTTCTTTAAGAGAACCTGAGGAGTCCCTTAACGCTTGCTTGCTTGACAAGGGTAGCTGGTCTTCCAGCGTGTTTGCGGACAGTGTATTATAGGTCACACTGAGAAGCGCATAATACGTGGAGTGTGGCTTGGTTCCTCCGCCGCAAACGCCCTTTCATTTGCCTTTGTTTTGCAGGTGGGCAGGTAGGGTGATTGGTGCAGCATCATTCTTTTATGCCCTGCTAAACAAGGGCGCAGATCACACAAACAAGTAACTCCGCCTCTGCCTGTGGCAGAGCAGCGAGTCCGACTTCATTGACATCTGCGCCGTGCACGCAAGAGCACTCCTTCCCTCCAAGCCCTAGCAGGGGAAACGCGTTGTGGCGTCCCCTGTTGGGCCACAGTCGCTTAGCAGTGCTGTGTTCTCTTGTCATTTCACAGGAGGGTCGCTAGGACCCACGACACCTTTGCCTTCGCAACGCCCCGTAGAGTGTGCGTGTAGGAGTGGTAGTCCTGTGTGGGGGCTAGAGCCAGTTGCCCAGTGCTCGCCCACCAGGATGGTGCCACTGTAGGGTGTGTAGGACCTGTAGTGCGTGTTTCACTGTCCCACCCGTTTCCTGCAATTTTAGTAGGGTTGGTGGGCTGTGACAGTGGTTAGGTCAGTGTTTTGGCCACAAAGCAAAACGGCGTTTTCATGCCTTCATAGCTTTTGGCCACCCCTCCCTGTAGTAGACAGATAGGTAGGGAAAACAATACCTGGATTAGCACGCTGGGTATTCCCCCAAGGATTTGCGCCAGCACAGAAATTGGGCGCATAGGGGAGGGGAGACCCGGGGCGTACCCCGTGGCATCAATAAGCCAACCCTCCAGGTTTAGCAAGGTGTAAGTGCGGCTAGCCCCATCTGCTCAGATTTTCAGACATTCTGCCCAGATTGGCTACATTTTGGTCATTTTCTTTGCTTCGGCGGAATTGCCGCCTCGCAGCTCAGTCACAGGATATTTCCTATATATTTCTGATATGCCGGATTTGATTCCGCGGTCCATTTCCCGTAAATCCGCCGCATTCCGCTATTTTAGCTGGAATCGCCATTTGCCGCTGGCGCGCGCTCGCGGGCCTGATCGGCCATACAATTTTACATAAATGGATTATTTAAATTCATTCGGACAGTTTTGGACACTCAGATGTATTTAGAATAATTCCCCTCAATTTTCTTCATAGACTGGGATTTTCTGCCGGACCACAATCAGCATGGACCTTGCCTCTGTTGTCGCTGCTCTCGCCTCCGTTGGTGTTCGTGTATCCGGTTCCAACCCCAATAACAACATCCAGGGAGACTCCTCGCGTGCCTGCCCCACTGGTCTTGCCGGCCCCGAGCCCTCCGGCACCCACAACGACCCAGGGCAGCACTTTCATGGTAGCAGAGGCTACCTGAATGTTGTTCCTTTGGTGTCCCAACCACAGCTAGCCCCTCAGTACGACCCCGCCACCTCCGGAGACGTAACGATCACGCTCCCGTGGTGCTGTGCGAACGAGGCCTTGAGAGGAATGCCTTGCGCAAGCCCAAATTGCCCAAGAAGGACACAAATCAGCAGCTGTGGAGGCCCAGATTACAATCAAGATCCCAGTCGAAATTGGCCATCAAGCAGCTGGAATCTCCCAGCTTACGCTAATGGCAACGCTCCGGTGGAGCTTACGGACCTGGCAGGTATCAATACGCCCCACCAATGTTCACATTTCGTGACCATCGATGCCGACATTGACGACATTGAGATGGGTGGTCCAGGTGAGGTACCTACCTATAATCGACCAGCCTCATGGGCACAATGGGACAACCATTTGTCTTCGGAAGTGACCCGTAACCTTGAGGCGCTTGAGGCCCTGTGTCTATTAGCCACGTCTAAGCTGATAGGACAAGAAAGAATCGCCTCTGATTTTTTATTTGAATATTTTTTCCTCCTTCAAGAAGAAATTAATACCAGGATGTGGTGGTGTTCTCAAGAAGATGAATCTTTTGCCATTTTCTTGCAGATCTGGGAGGCAAGCCCCTTCCCGAAGGAGAAGACCAAGGCACCGGTTGCCGGGCCCTCCGCCCCTCATCCCTCTGTTTCCATCCGCGACGATCTAGCCGCCGCGGTTGAGGAAGGAATCTTAGAGGCAGCTAGGCAGGCAAGCCTGGAAATTAGGACTGAAGGAGCTCCCCAAGTGGACTCCTGGCTGCGAACCACTGAGATTAGCGGTCCGACAGCCTGCTCAGGTCCTTCAGGACACGGTATGTACTGCCCTGCCGACTGCTCTTGCAGATCTCAGCGAGACTCTGAGCTCCAATTGCTCAAAGATCAAATGCAACTCATCATTCAGACGCTGGGAATTAAAGATCTTTTCAAGACCCACATGAGGTCTGAGGGCGCATCATCGGTGGATCAGACAACAGAACCGTCGGAGGAGGCGACAGAAATTTTTTCGATTGCTCCTTCGGTGGACTCTAAGACCACCGATGCACGGATCAGCAGGACTAAACTAAAGGAAAGGGTTACAATCTCTCGATCACAGAGTAGATCGGCGAAGGCTAGGACTGAGGTTCAGAATGCCAAAAGAACTGCCTCCCGTACTACCCTTCCTGCCGTTGATTCCAGTGCAATTGCCCAGATGTTGCTCGCCCAGACCCTCGCCGGAGCTGGTGTGGCTAATGACGCCGCCAAGGTGTCTACCATTACGGCCGGTGTTGGGCTGGATTCACTCCTTAATCCAACATCATTGCGACTTCGTCAGGTTGCCAAGCAACCGAAGTATAATTGGAACCCCAGACGTTGGCCTCAGTTCCAACGGGAATTTAAACTGTGGGTTAAGACTCAAAAACTCCAGGATGATCAGTTCCTGATGGCGCTCCTGGACTGCCTTGAGGGAGCGCCGGCCAATACTTGGCTCAGGACCTGGAGTGATCGTGAAGATTCAAGTTCCCCCCTTACCTTTGATGAGGTGTGGGAACAGTTGGAGGTACGTGGATCTCGACTGCCAGAGGACCATTACCACCAGATGTTGAAGAATTTTCCTTCGTTCTCTCGATTAATCTTGCATGAGGTGCAGGACAAGAGACAGCGCTTCTGGAATCTCGTAGAAGAATCTGAACATTCAGGCGAAAAATTTTCTAGTGCCGAGCTGAAAAATCTGATTTTTGACAAGATCCCCTCAGAAACCGCCGCCACCCTTCGGAATCGACAGTCCGAAGAAAAGGTCAAGACCTGGTGGGCGGAGATCGATGGCTTTGACGCCTCGGCAAACAGGTTTACCGTCAGGGAGGCACTTCAAAAGTGCTCCCCCACGTCGTTTACCAAGGTGAAATTCACTGAAAACACGTGGAAAATCAAATTTAATGAACACGAGGATCGGGACTTGTTTGTCCAAGTCCTCAACAGGGGAGTAAGTTTCCACGGCAATCGCCTGAAGGCCAGGAACTGGGTGTTTTCGTTTACTCCGCAGGAACTGTGGGAAGAGGTTGAGAGGCTCGCTGAAGCCGCCAATCAAAATTTCCATGAAGGTCTTGGGGGAAACAGGAATACCCAGCAAAACACCCAAAATGGGGCCCAAAAGGGCAACAAAAAGGTGAATGACACCCGGAATGTTCAGGATCATTGTAGCATCTGTCTTCTTCTAGGTTCTACGAACCGAGCTAAGACGCATTCCACTGCTAATCACCGATGGTCTGCTTACGATCACAAGGTGATTGGTGAAAATGTCAGTAATCCTCAGAATTCAGACAGGAATGACAGACAGGTGCATGGTGCCAAGGGGGGAAAGGGTAATTCGACTCCCTCCGGTGGGAACAAAAATACTGGAGGCCCTGGCGGGTCCCAAGGCAAAGGGAATCGGACTCCATCCGGTTCCGGTGGGCAGCCAAACGGTCAGACAGGTCCCAATGTCAACGCCGGAGGCGGAAATCGAAATCCAGGCCAAACCCCTCAATCCGGTACAAACAAAGGAAATGCTCCAGGATCACAGGGTAAAGGTAAGGGAAATCCTTCGGGAACCCCCTTCTCTGGTAAGGGCAGAGGGCGTGGCGACGGTGGTGGCCCATCATCCGGCGGCCGTGGCCGTGGACGTGGAAAGGGAAATCATCGTGTGGATCAGGTCTCAGGTGCAGACCAGGTGTCTGATGCGGATCGAGATTACGTCGAAAATGCTCTGAATCCAGCGGATGATCCGTTCCAAGATGAATGGATCGACGAAACAGGCTGTGTTCACAACGTTAACGCAGCCGCTGGAGGTCAGAACGCCTAGGGGAGCCACGAAAATCGTCCCTCCCCAGGCGATTTCAGGCATGATCCCCAAATTCCTGATCGACCATTACTTGATGTAGGGTCGCTTGTCTCCTCTCCCCTGGATCCGGCAGCGGATCCTTCTGTGGTAGTGGACGAGGTTGGTGTACAGTCCAAGCACAGGGCTCGTCAGTTTGTCACAAAGCTGTGGGTCTCTGATTGCAAGGGAAATTTCCACCTCGCCACTTGTTTGTGTGATAATGGATCAGAGGTAAATCTCCAATCCAACTCATTCTTACCCGACGACTGCGTGTTTGAGTCGCCTCATCCTGTTACCCTCGAGGGAGTTTCTGGACATTCTCTCGCAGGTGGGCAACGCGGTTGTTATATATCCACCCATTTGGTCGCTCAAGACCTTTGGGAAGAGCAAAATGTGGAAGAAGTTGTCCTTAAGGATGACTACTTCTACCGTGCTGACATAAAGTATGACCTTTATTTGGGGCATCCTTGGCTTCGCAAGAACAGGGTAGCGCCCGTAGGTCATCGTCGTTGTTTTTTGCTGGAGTCAGGTCCCTTGGAGCGTCCTGAATTTCGTTTTTTGCACGCAGGGTTTAAAAGTGCAGAAGAATTTTTGAAGCAAAAAGTGACACCAAAATTTGGTGAAGATGTCACCATTGCAGAGGTGAATGGGAGTGCCGATTACTCCCAAGAGTTAGAATGTCTTCGTAGGGACTCCCAGCCACGACGCCCTTCGCGCTGGCACTCTTCATCCTACAGAGTTGTCGACAAATGGCGCGATGCAATTTGTGAATACTTCCATGAACATCATTCCTTTTGGCCTCAGTATGATGCATTTGCTAACCGTATGAACAAGCGCTTTGACAAGCACTTCAGCGACGCTTGGACCCACAAATGGGACAAGAAGTTGTGGATTAATCCTCCGTTTCACTTAATCCAGCAGGTCATTCACAAAATCAAGCAAGATAAAACCCAGGCAATTTTGGTTGTGCCCTTGTGGGACGACAAGCCTTGGTTTCAGGAATTACAAGACATTTGTGTAGATTACATCGAACTTCCCAGGAAGATTAAGCTGTATGCCAGGGACGACACAGGTCCCCTGCCACAGCGGTCCTGGAGTTCGCTTGCATTCCTGGTGGATGGAAAGCTTTCTGACTCTAATTCTGCTGATTCTAGTACAGATTCCTGTGTTGGGTCTGAATCTGAGGTTGAGCGTGGTACTGATGATGAATCTATTTTTTCTGATTTTTGTTCGTCAGATACCCAAGGTGATTCAACGACCAATGGATCCGCCTCGGCTCCCTCTTCCCCAATAAGGTCGACATCGAAAAGAATCTTCAGTGCACGGGCGAGGAAAAATCTCCAATCGCGCCGCAAATTCAGAGTTTTTTATGAAAAACCCCCTGTGGAAGCTTTCATGGATCCTTTCGAGGAGCTGGATCGCGAAGAAAATCTCTGGGATTTCGACACAAGACCCACCTATCTTCAAGAGGCAGTGGATACGGACCTGTTTAGGGATATCCGTAAGAAGATTCTTCCTGCCAAAGCCGAAGAAGTCGCCAAAGTTTTTTCGACAGTAATTCCTGGCGATCAGGTGGACACTGAATTGTGTTCGAGGTCAAGAGAAAAGATTTTTGAGGAACGGAAGGACACAACCCTTTCAGGGAAGTTAATCAATAACCCCCCTGTCCGTGGACAGTTCGGTGAAGCCTTCATCGAGCTTCGTGAAGGGTACAAGGCAAAAAAACAGCGCCCTTATGAAAATCATGGACACAAACATGAGATCCTCAGAAAAATCATTGAGAGAAATCTCAGGGAATTTGGTTGGCTTGAGGGTTGTATGACCAGCGAATGGTGCTGTTCACCTTTCACAGTCCCGAAGCCACCGCCTGCTGACCAGAACACCATTGATGGTTGGCGAATGGTTGTTGATTTTCGCAATCTCAACGCCGAAACCAAGGCGGATTCACACCCCCTGCCCCTCATTGAGGAGGAAATCGCCAAGAGGGCAAGAGGTCGTTTGTTCTCTGTGCTGGATCTCCGTCACGGCTTTCACCAAATGCCGTTGAGGAAGGACAGCAGACCTCTTACCTGTATGTGCACGCCATGTGGCCCAGTCCAATGGACCGTCATGCCCATGGGATTGAAGAACGCCCCCTCATTTTTTCAAAGAATGATGGAGGATGTGCTGTTCACAACCCATCCTGAGCTTCGTGCCTTCGTGAGTGTGTACATAGATGACATAATCATCGCGACGGAGGGGGAGGGACTGACCGAAGCCGAGCTGGTGGCCCTACATGAGAAGCAGCTGAACCAAGTTTTGGACATTCTTGACGCCAATCAGTTGATTTGTGGGCCAAAGAAGGGAAAATTATTTTTAAAATCAGTCGAATTTTGTGGTTCTCTCCTAGAGAATGGCACTCGACGACCCAGTCCAGGGAAGCTCGTCGCTATTCAGAAGTGGAAGCGCCCTGAGACGATCACGGAGTTGCGAGGATTCCTAGGTTGTTGCAATTTTTACCACACTTTTGTGCCGAATTATGCCAAATTTGCTGCCCCCCTCACTGAATTATTGAAGGTAGGGAGAGATGCAGGCAAGGCAGGTTCAAAGGTTCGTGTCAAGTGGACTGACGAGTGCGAGGAGGCCTTCCATCACTTGAAGGCAGCCCTCTGTGAAGTCGCCACGTTGCATGTGCCCCAATTTGACCGACCCTTCTACATTAGAACCGACGCATCTAGGTACGCGATCGGAGCTGTCCTTGAACAGGTTGATGAAGTCACCGGCGATCATTACCCTCTTGCATTTTGGTCACGGAAGCTAGCTCCACGCCAAATGCAATGGTCGCCGCGTGAGCAAGAGACTTACGCCATCATCTGTGCTTTAAAGAAGTACCAATCGTGGGTTGGCACCAATCGAGTCGAGGTCCTGACGGATCATCGATCTCTGGAGTATTGGGCCACTGAACACATTGATACTGTCGCGAGCCCAGCTGGTCGACGGGCCAGATGGCACGAATTTCTCTCTCTGTTTGACCTCCATGTGTCGTATTTGCCTGGAAAACATAACACGGTAGCGGATGCTCTGAGCCGATGGGCTTACCCCGCCTCAGAGGGGCTGCAAAGTACCAACATCCATGGTACGGAGCAGGACCGCCATGTCATCATCGAATGGGATCAGGAAGAAAAGAAACTCATTCGACGTGCATGCATGCAGTGCGCTGTTAAACAGCACGCATTGCCGTGTCACGACATCACGGCCATCACAGATCCGGCGCATGCTCACGAGATCTGCACCAAAACACTGAAAGTCGTGGAAAAAGTCACCGATCCCTCCTCAGGGAGTGTGAAACGGTTTGATTATACCCGACAAGTAAGTCGATTTCGGTTGATCGAGGGCATTAAGCGACGAGATCCGGCCAAAACTCCACCCCTGCCTAAGGATTCCCTGATCATCCGTGACTGGACGTCCGATTACCTGCAGGATCCCATGTTTAAAGAGATCTTTGGAAATCTCAAATCCAAAGATGCTCACAGGGATGGGATTTTTGCAGAGTACTCGTTGGATGGGGGGAAGCTGTGGATGGAGGGTAAATTGTGTGTGCCAGACGCCCTAGCCCCCCGAGTGTTAAACTGGTGGCACAAATGGGAGTCCCCCCACGCACATGGCCGTCGACTGTGGTCGATGATTAAGCATAGGTTGTTTGGATCGAGGCTCTACACTCATTGCATGAAAGTAGCTGCCGGATGTGCCCAATGTGCTGTCTCGACGCCCCCCAGCGCGAAGAAGCACGGCCATCTGAGGCCTCATCCTATTCCGGAGCGCCTCTTTAACAGAGTCACCAGTGATTTCTTCTATCTCGGTGAACTCGATGACGAAGAGTGCCATTGGACTAACAAAAAAGTCAATGGTGTGCTCCTTATTCAGTGCCGTCATTCCGGCTACATTCAAGTGTTGCCTTGCAACATTGAGTCGATGACTGGCAAGGCTGCCGCCAAATGGTGCGCGCAGACCTGGATGGGAGGCTGGGACGTCCCATCCGAGGTGGTCACGGACTCAGGCAAAGAGTACACCTCCGAATGGTGGAGAGAATTGTGTGCTCGCCTTGGAATCCACCACCTCAGGTGTGAAATCCACTCGCATCGAGCGCTGCCTGGCGAAAGAGCCGGCCGCTCTGTTATAAATATGCTTCGTAAGGAGCTCGCGAGTGAGAAGGATTTCCACTGGCTGGAAGTTCTCTTCGCATTGCTTCGCCGTTACCACAACACGCCTTTGTATCATGGCCTTTCTCCAAATGAAATTGTCTTTGGACGAAAGAAGTGTTGGTGGAACATGCCGTTGAATAATCCTCGCCCCTGTAAAGATGCTTCGTTGTTTTTGGACGAAGTCCAACGAGCAGATAAGACTGTGTCGAAATTAATCGAGAAGCATCAAGCTGACTGGCTTTGGGTTCAAAATCAAGGCCGAAAAAACCCCCACAATTTTGAAGTCGATGATCGAGTTTGGCTTCGAAAATCCGAAACCACCCTGGACGGAGATGACAAGCTTCTTCCCTTGTGGGAGGGGCCATCCGCTGTTACAGCGCGTCTTGGTGAGAACAGGTGGAGGATCCGTGTGGATGTCAGCAGGGAAATTGACGTTTCGGGCGATCGCCTCAAGAGAGAGATCCCCTCCCCCAAGGATCGGGTTAAACCCCTTTTTTGGACTGCAAAACACTTGTCCGATCGGGTAATCGAAGGGGGAAAGTACGAACTCAAGAGGATTGTTGAAGCAAGACGTGACGCCAAGGGCGAATGGGAATTTCTGTGTGAGTGGAGGGGCTTTGATTCCAGTCACAACAACTGGGAACCAGCCCAATCTTTTGTCCATGAATACACCAAGGGGTTCATCGACTTCCTCAAGAAGCACCCCGAAATTGGAGTACTCCTGACAGATTGTTTGTCGAAACCAGACAGACAAGTGGAGAGCGACGGAAAACGACCTGTGGTGAATCGAGATCCAGCCTTTTACGGCCCTCAGCAGCCACATTCCAGGGCTGATCCGTCGATCCCCCCTCCTGCGGTCAGGCCAGCCCAGGAACCAAATGAGGACCAAGCTTCGAGTTCGGCCGCTGATTTGCAGCGCCCAAGCCGTACCAGGGCCCGACCAGACAGGTTGGTGGTCACCTGCATTCGTGCTTGGCCGAATTGAGGAAGCCATCCTACCACATTCTGCTCAATCCACTGTTCATTCTTTCTGTTTATGTCATGATGTGGAGGACTGCGAATGTTTGATAATTTGACGTCAATCAACTTTTCTTTGGTCTCCGTTCGGCAGACAAGGCGTAGATACGCTGACGGAGTGTGCTGCCGTGTTCAGAAAAAACCAAACGCAGGCTTAATTCAGGCAGATTCGGGGTAATCTTGTCTCTGTTGGTCTGTGCATCTTTGGAATTTGGCTACTCGTGCAGATGGAAGCAAATGTACATAATCGAAACACCGGCCGGTGACATGCACCCCTACAGGCAACCCCTGTAGTACTGGCTGCACCAGATGCGACGCCAGGAACTCAGATCTCACCTTCATTTGCTGTGATGCTGACGCCAAAGTCCAGATTCAGATCCAGGATCCTCAAATTTACCTTGAAATTCTCAGGTTTGTCCATCATTCTGCCACTGTTGTACGAAACCCAGACGTCAATTGTTCAGACAATCTTCATCTAGGAGCTCTAGGGACTTCTAACAGCAACCTCTGAAGTCCGTAAGCTTCGTTGTATTTTTGGCACACGCCAATGTGAGCTCAATTCGACCAGAAACTGTCGAGAATGTTGAATCCAAGTGTCTTGTGGGACTCCATGGAAAGATTGGCCTTGTCCAAGTCGATTGACACCACCGCCACTGTAAATTCGGTGTCTCTCAGTTATATACTGTCAGTAAAGCGCCTTCAGCGAACCTTCGGCGCGTTACATGCCAAGGATCCAGGGCCAGCATGTCCCATCATGATGCATCATCACATGATCCACATTTTGATAGAATCTGTTTGATGCTCGCGAACCAACGTGCCGGAAAGCACAATTGAGCTGAATAAACGACAATATATATTAACTTTAGTCTAAACGAAAGTGTTAGTAGTTTCAGTTGTACACCTTCCGCTTCATTTCACCTTCATCTTAGGGAATGTGCTGACATTAGGACAATTTAGATTGATTTCCTTGTCATCTCCTCTCATTCCTCGAAGATCTGTCGACGGCTTTGCCTAACTTCGTTGACGCTTATGATCTTCTGTGCACTTAGGGTCTGTAGACTACATGTGTATTTGTTTAACCGCACTGTGATTGCTTAATCCCCTTCATCTCTGCTCCAAATGAATGCTGAATCTTGTGATCATCCACCTGATGCGCCAAATCTGATGCACATGCTGCACTTTTCAGAACGAGAAAAGCGGGAATAACACGATGTAGAGTTCGGCGAGGACACCGTAGCGTGCCCGCGACAGCGAAACTGTGCCAGAGTGCTGAGATGTCACTCCATTTCTTGATCCCCCCACTCAATTCACCAATAATCTACCTCATTCTCAACCAATGCATGGTTTGGTATCGATTCTCGATACGTTTACATGCTTTTTAGCCCGTGACCTAATGTTTTACTGCACGGAGGACTGTTCGTCACTTCTCATTCTGTCTCATTTCAGGTTCATCCAGCCTGATTCAGTGCCAATTCAGCCCAATTCAGGTCAGAACAAGCAGATTTCGCCTCATCGAGGCTACATTTCTATGTTTTTCTGGGACTTACCCGCACTACGTTCTTCGTTGACGTAGCGACACACCCCAGTGTGTTTTTGGAGGGGGAGTGTAAGTGCGGCTAGCCCCATCTGCTCAGATTTTCAGACATTCTGCCCAGATTGGCTACATTTTGGTCATTTTCTTTGCTTCGGCGGAATTGCCGCCTCGCAGCTCAGTCACAGGATATTTCCTATATATTTCTGATATGCCGGATTTGATTCCGCGGTCCATTTCCCGTAAATCCGCCGCATTCCGCTATTTTAGCTGGAATCGCCATTTGCCGCTGGCGCGCGCTCGCGGGCCTGATCGGCCATACAATTTTACATAAATGGATTATTTAAATTCATTCGGACAGTTTTGGACACTCAGATGTATTTAGAATAATTCCCCTCAATTTTCTTCATAGACTGGGATTTTCTGCCTGACCACAATCAGCATGGACCTTGCCTCTGTTGTCGCTGCTCTCGCCTCCGTTGGTGTTCGTGTATCCGGTTCCAACCCCAATAACAACATCCAGGGAGACTCCTCGCGTGCCTGGCCCACTGGTCTTGCCGGCCCCGAGCCCTCCGGCACCCACAACGACCCAGGGCAGCACTTTCACAAGGGCGCAGACTTGGGTATAATTAGGACACCACTTCTGCGGCTTGCTCTCAGGACCTTAGGAATAGCACACTCACACATACGCTTTGGCAGGTAAGGGTAAGGTTCAGTCCCTAGCTTTGGTTTTGGAGGCAAGCGTCTCAGCGAGCCTCAGCAACTCACCAAGGTTGTTCTGGGACAAGTAGTCAACCAGAACTGAGTTTAGGCGTCCCTCAGGTGGAACAAATGCAGAGAAGGGCTCCCAGGTGGCCTCTTCGACTCCAAACCCTTCCCAGAGGGTGAGGAAGCGCCAACCCTGGCGATAGCGGTGGCGTAGGACAGACTTCACCAGGTAGAAGCCTTCCTTAGCCATCTCCTCGGCGTTCATGTCGGGGAGTTCGCCTTCAACTTCCATAGGGCTGGCAGCCCCTTGTAGGTCCAGAGCGGCGATCTCCTCGTCGTTCAGCTCCCACTCCTCCCCACAGAGGTCTTCAGGATCATAGTAGCGCTTCAGGTGTTGAGCAGCGCACACCAGGGTCCCCCCTAGACGGGGAGAACACCGCACGGTGATACGGTGTCCATCCACTGATAGGATCTTGTACGGCCCGAAGTATGGGTCATCGCTGGTAGAGCGTGGCCAGGCGGGCAGTCGACTGTGGTGCACCAACACCCAGTATTCCTCTTGGTAGGTGGCCGGTACTCGGTGCTTGTTCTTCTTGTTCCACTGACGCTCCCTCACTCTCTGGAGCATAGCCTTGGCTTTGTCCACCTTCGCTTGTTGTTCTTGTACCCATTCACCCACAGAAGAATGGGTGTCCTCTGGATAGGGGGCATGTAGGAACCATGCCGGGCGCCCGAGGAATAGCTCATGGGGCGAGTAGCCAGTAGCTGAACTCTCTTGGGAGTTCATCATCAAGGATATGACGGGGAGTAGTCTCACCCAGTCTCTGGTGCGTTCAGTTTTGCACCATATCTGACGTTCTCCTTCAGGACACGAATCTGTCGCTCACATAGGGGGTTGCTCGTGTGAGAGTAGGGAATCCCCGTAGACACCTGGACATTGAGGGATCTCAGGACCCTCTTGTACCAGCCAGTATCTGAGCGTACTCGTACGTCCTCATCGGAGTTGATCTCCTTGGGCGCCCCATAGACACAAAACCACTCCTCCAGGAGTATCTTGATAGTCTCCTCCCCGGTAATGTGCTTGGTACAGGGGAACACCCTGGTAAACCTGGTCAACCGACAGGTTACCACGAGGGCGAAGTCATAGCCCCCGAACTTCGGCATCTCCGTGTAGTCCACGTATAGAACACTGTTAGCACAGTGAGGGATGGGCAGGGTCGAGTAGAGACCTCTGTCCCTGATATCCCCTGGTTTACAGGACCTGCACGGGCACTTGTCCACGATAGGCTGGAGTGTCTTCCGCAGTTGGTCGTCAGTCCACGTAGTGTGGAACCACTGCTTGAACAGCCTCAGGGTACGGTCAGCACCCACATGACCGCTGGACTCATGGGTCCACTTCAGCAGCGCTGGGACTCGGTCACTAGGCACCACAATACGGTCCTCGTGCCAGAGGTAGCTCTTGTCCCTCTTCCACTGGTCTTGGTTGACCAGGAGGGGTTCAAGGCGTTTCTCCAGGCGCTTGTAGATATCCCCAAACTCCTTCAGGTACTCCGATTGTTGGAGTCCATCCAGGGGGCGTATCATCGTCATGTTCAGGTCCAGGTGTACGTCCATACGGCTGAACGCCTCCTTAGCCAGCGCTTCAGACCGGGCACCAATCAGGGCGTCGAAGTTGTTGCGGCTGATGTAGTCGGCGCACTCGTTCTTCACTCCCTGGATATGGTGTACCGTCAGCCGTAGTTGACTGAGGTAGGTCCACCAGCGACGTAGCTTGGCCTTCTCAGGTGGGAGACCCTTCTGGAAACTGCGGACCGGTTCTTGGTCGCACAGCCAGACCACAGGGTTACTCTCCAACAGTCGTGCTTGTGAGGATAGCACCAGCATACCCGCGAGCAATTCCTGCTCATAGGTGGAGTAGTTCCCCCTGGCCTGGTTCCACTTCCAGTTCCAGTGGCCCAGAGGTACTAGGACCCACTTGTCGTCAGGGTAGCTGTGCTTGAGGGTTCCATCTCGGTTGAGACGTTCCGTCCCCCATTGGGAAATGGCCGAGTCGAACTCCTTCTTCTCTAGTGCTTGCCATTGGAACAACGTTCCACCACCGCCCACATTGCTGGCGTCGGTCACCAGGATAATCTCCCCTTGTGCTCTAGGCACGCCCAAGCACTTAGCGGTGGCTACCTTGTCTTTGAGCTCGTCAAACGCTTGTTGCTCTTGTGGGCCCCAGCGCCAAGTAGTACTCTTCTTGATCAAGTCCGTCAGTACGGCGCTGGTGTAGGTGAAGTTCTTGATGTGGCGGCGATAGAAGTTGCACGCCCCAATGAAACTGCGTACATCATGAAGTCCTTTCTTGGGGTCTTCGTGTCGTACCTTGGCATCCATCAGGGGTTTGGCCTTAGAGGCCGCTGGGGTCCACCACCCATAGCCAACGTCAAACCCCAGGTACTGCATGGTCTCCTGCATGAACTCACACTTCTCCAGCTTGAGTCGTGTGTGGTTCTCCTTGCAGACCGCAAAGAACTCACCCAAGAGGATTAGGTGATCCTCCTGGGTATTGGTCCCGAGGCATACATCGTCAATGTGAGCCTCCATCTGGGCACCACGGGATATGAGCTCCTGCACCTTAGGTCTCCTTCGTAGGATGGACAAGATCTTGTTCATCAGCTCTTGGAATAGAGCGGGTGCGTTAGCCAAGCCAAACGGCATGACCTTCCACTTGAACACCCTCCCCTGAGGGGTGATGAAGGCCAGTAGTTCCTGTGCGTTGGGCGTCAGGTCCACTTGCCAGAATCCGCTTCGCTTGTCCATCTTGGTCTTGTAGCGGCAGGAGGCTATCTTTTCCAGGGTAGACTCCATATTGGGAATGGACCCTGAGTGGTTCAACGTCTTCTTGTTCAGCTCTCCGTAGTCCACTACCAGCCGTTTGGCTGTAGACCCAGGTTTAGCCACCAGGAAACAGGGGCTGCAGTGTAGGGGGTAGTCCCCGTCCTTGTACTCCAGGACTAGGCCAGCGTCGATACATTCTTATATCTGTCGCTCAATCTCGTCGGCCTGCTCTTTAGGAGCTGGATAGGGTCTCCTCCGGATCTTGTGACCCACGAACTCGGGTTTCAGCTTGAGGTCCATCTGTACCAGCTTGTCACATGAGGCTGGAGGGGGTAGTTCTCCGAACACCTCCAGATAGGTCCTTATAAGCTTCTGTACCCGCGGGTCCAATACCTTGATCTTGTCCTCCATGTCCTCGTCGGAGTGTAAGTTGCTTGCCCCTTGAATAGACGTCGGGAGGTGGTCCTCCACGGACTCTTCGCCCGCGGTAGTATCCTGCAGCCCTTGGTAGGCATATAGAAGGTCTTGTTCAACCATCTCCGATGGACGATGGCAGCATAGGCACGCTCGAGGGGGTTCACATACACATTCCTCCGAGAGGTCGTCCTCCTCAGGGGTCCTCACATGGGCACCCCACACGCTCTTCATGAGCTTCAGATCTACCTCCCTTTGCCAGGTGGTGATCTTTTGTTCGAGGTCCTCCTTCAATTGGGATAGGTCTCCCATACGTCCTTGCTTCAGTGGCCATGAGCTGCGGGTAGGCTTCGCGTAGCATAGCTTTTTCGCCACCAACTTCCTCTTGGAATCCACATACTCCCTGAGCCTGGATCGAGGGTCCAGCTCTTCATCCACGGGGTCTTCCACCCTCATGCAGAGTAGGGGTTTTAGTGGGGCGACGTACTCGGCGTTCTCCACTTCCTCCACACAGGTCTGCACGAAGAAGGCGTCGTGCTCAGTTTCGTCATCTGAGTGGATAGAGCTAGGTAGCTCAGATAGTCCACACTCAGAGACTCCATCAGGAACAGGTACATGACAGGGAGAGTTGGGGGCGTTGGTGTCAGTCACGACGTACTCATCTCCTCCTGGTGTAGTCTCAACAGCATCTTGAGGTCGTAGGCGATCCTTCAAGTCACCCAAGGCGAGTCCATCGCTTTCTCGTTGTATAGCCTGGACCAGAGTCGGGTCCAGGTCCTCCCAGGGAATGGAGGTGAGACCTCCGTCCACCACGCTTAGCATACTCCCCCATCCGGGTTTCCCAATAGGCGTCTTGCGCCCCAGAGGCACGTAGATGGCCTCATCAGGCAAACGTACAGAGCTGATAGTCAGCCTGTCCAGGAGGTTTCGCCAGTATTCGTTGCCCCCATGGGCTCCCCAATCGGGGGAACACAGGACCATACGGGAACGTTCCAAGGCCACCTTGGTCAGCACCTTCCCCAGTTCACTGAATCTGGGGTTCCCGTAGGCCATCCGGAAAGAGGGCCAGTAAAATTTGTAGCTGCAGTTCTTCCCCTTGCTGCAGTAAAGGTCCAGTACATGTTGCTTGTCGCTGGCGAACAACTCCACACTCAGGTCTTCTCGAGAGTAACCCAACTCCTTCAGACCTTGGTCTAGGACTTCCCCCAATAGTTGATAGTCCTCAGTTTTGGAGGCCGCCATCATGTTAGAGGGCTCCTCCTTTGATAGCCTCAGGTAACTCGAGGTATGTTCCGACTGCTCCAGTGGCACAGACTCTCTGCCACTGCCGTGGTCCACGTAGAGGAGGTAGGGCGCTTGCAGCGTCAGGGATTGTATCTGGGAGTGCTGCACGAAGAAGTCAGTCCCCAGTACAAAGTCGAAGGCCTCAGTGTCCATCACATAGAACCGATGGGCGATAGTCCTGGAGCCCATAGGTACCTCCACTTCACAGTCCCCGCAGCTGTGCACCACATGTCCATCCCCCATGCGTATAGCGGCGGTGGTCATGGTGTTCTTCAGGCTCCCACAAGGTAAAATTTTCTTGGCCACTATAGATATTGTGGCGCCAGTATCCAGTACCCCCAGGTATTCACGGCCCCCTAGTCGGATACGTACCCAAAACACCAGGTCTTGGGTGCCACCAGAGCGTCCCCGTCAGAACTCCGCGGGACAGGTCACCTCGAACCCCTTGTTCTGCAACTTGCGGGCCATCCTCATGAAACGGCTCCTCTTCTTAGCGTTGCCGTCGTCACCACCTTCATGCTCACGCTTGGCTCCTTGTTCTTGCTGGGCCTGCGTCTGTGAGCGTGTGGTAGGTCCAGACTGCCCTCCAGAGGGCTCGGAGTTCCCCCCTGGATTAGGGTTGGGGTTGCCTCCGTTCTTGTCCTTGTTCTTGTTGTCGGTCTGGCGGTTAGCGCCTCCTCCTCGTCCACCTTGACCCTTGTCTTGGGCACCTTGACCACGTCCTTTCGACTTGCCCTTGCCGGAGTCGTTGCCTTTGGCCTTGCCTCCACCTTTGCCTGAGCCTTTGCCAGGATCTTCCCCCTTAAGCTTCGCCGATAGGCGTTGCTTATGGTAGCACTCATCCTCGTAGTGCTTCCGCTTACCGCAGAATGCACACGTGATGGTGCAGCGGTAATGATCCGGCAGCTTCGCTTTGGCGCCGGTGTTCTTCTTCTGCTGCTTCCCCTGGACGACGAAGCAGTCTGGCTGCTCGCAGTCAGAGGCGTGCTGCAGGTGGCCCTGCTCATCTCTGGCATCACACCAGAATAGCTCCTTCACGTTCTCCATGGTACGGGCGTGGGCGTGCTTGGGGGTATTCCCCTGCCCCGGTCGGGACCCTTGGTACCCTTTGCCTCCAGAACCTCCACCACCAGGACGGTAGTTGTTCAAGTGCTGGTCGCTCTCCTTCTCCAGCGCCATCTCCAGGAGCAGCACGCATAGATCCTCGTAGTGGAGGGATCTAGCCTTGCGCTCAGCCGTCAAACGGCACTCGTCCCATAGCTCTCGGGGGAGCTTGGCCACCAACCAGAATAGCAGGTCGTCGCTGCTGTAGGAGCCGGGCGTCAGTCGTCGAGCCCAGTGATCCAGATCAGCCAACAGCTCAGATACCCTGCCAGGTTTGGGGTTGTTGGGCAGCACGGGTAGGTTCTGGATCTCGACCCTGATGCAGAGGTCGGTTTCGTAGGTTGGGTACTGCCTCTCCAGAGCAACCAACACATCGGCAAAGGTGGCGCAGTTAGTCACGATCTGCCTGACCTGCTTCTCCAGGTACTTGGTCTTGCAGCACTGCAGGAGCAGATCGCACTTCACTCGCCCACTCGCGTGGGTTTGGCCGGTCAGTCGTAGGAACCGGCCAAAGTTCTCAGCGAACTCGCTGAGGTCCTTGCCTGTGAACTCAGGCAGGTTCACCACTATCTTGGAGGTGGCAATAGCCTTTGCCTCCTGAGCTCGGCGTCCTTCAGGGCGTCGGGTCTTCTTCTTCTTCTTCTTCTTCTTCTTACCCTTGGGGTCCTCAGGGTCCTCAGGGTCATCGTCATCTGAGGGCGAAGAAGAATCCATCGACGGCGGCTCGTCATCGGAGGGTTCTCCGCCTAGATCACTGGAGCCATAAGGCTCCACGTCCACCATTGCCCTTAGGGCTGTCAGCCCCAGCTGGTCCAGCTCGGCCCTCGTCGAGTTCGTCACGTGGCTGTAAGGCGGCTGGGCCGTTCTCGGCACGAAAGGACTTCTCGGAATAGCTGCAGGCGTCGGCATCGGTCTGCTCCTCAGGCTCCCCAGGGTATTTGTCATCCCTGCCGCCAGGTGGTTGGCCTGGACTCGGTGGGGTGACATTCCCACCGAGATAGGTGACGCATGGGGCGGGATCATCAGGGGCTCCAGCTTCTCACAGATCTCTTGAGTGACGTCGCCCACGATTTTTGAAGTGGCTCCTCGGAGCACCTCGTTGATCTCCGACCGCGTCAGGGACCTGTTGGACGATCTTCCCGATCCTCTACTCCTGCCACCAAGAGACTCTGGTCCTCTCCTCAACCCACTCAAGGGTGCATACGCAGGTGCATACCCAGGAGCATACCCAGGAACATCCACATAGGTTCCAGTGGCGTGTAGTGGATGGGGATAGTCGGCCGCATACCATCGCGGCGCAGAGCTGGAAGCCACATGCTCACCGGCAGTAGTTGCCTCATGGAGCGCAGTGGTTGGTGGGCCCATACCATAGGCGGGGTAGTGAGGCATGCCAGTAAAGCCTGTGCCCTCTGCCATAGGCGGGTTGGTTGTGGAAGTGGATGTTGCAGCGGCTGGGAGTGTGGTGGTTAAAGGAGAGGGTGATGCGTGGAGGCCAGAAGCGCTTGGTGCGCCTTCGAAGGTAGGGTCCTGCGTCGGGTCTTGCCCTTGTTCCTCTCCTTCGTCTGCTTCTTCTCCAGCATCCTTCTCGCTCTCGTTCTCTCTCTTCCTCTTCACAGGTTGAGGCTGAGAGACCACTTCCTCGACCGACAGGGCCCCGAAGGCCGTCTGGAGTCCATCCAGGGAGTCCTCCGCCGTATCCGCTGGCCCATGTAAGGGCTCCGCCGAAGGTACAGCGCCAGGTGCCGGCCTTGCCGGTGCCTCAGGCGCTGGCGCTGTCTTCACGTCGGCGTCCACCTTTCCTGGATCCACCTTCTTTCACCCTTCAGCTTATATTTGCCCGTACTCGGCGCACTGGATGTACGGCACGGGGTTGCTGCCGGTGCGCAGAGACAGGCTGCCTCTTGCTACCAGAAAAGTTTATAGTGTTTTCAGCACTGTGTTTTGCCTCTCCTGCTGCTTGCTGTTGGTGTAGGGTTTCCTGCTGCCTGCTTTTGGAGATGAAAAGCTTTTGTTTTGATGAAATACAGTCACTCCAAGTCACTCCAGGATAGCCCAAGCCAATAGTATGCAAAGAGAAGAGGATTCAGGATCAAAGCATGAAGGGCTGCAGTGTAAACAGTGAAAGATGATTGGATATTCACAGAAACTGCAACTCAGGTCACAAATGAATGCATATTCACAAAGATAGCTGAAAATTTTTGGGAAAAGAGTTAGAAAACTGCCCCATGGTCACTCTCTCTCCCTAGTGCCATCTCAGGAGATGTGCACTCTTTGTTTTGGGTCCCATATGTGCTGAGGTGGCATGGTATGTGGCGATGAGGTCACTGCCATGTCACATGGGATCTTCCTACTTAGCTAGGCTGACCGGGATTTGAACCCAGGACCTCTCAAAAAGAGGTGCCCAGCCCCCTAGGGTGCATACCACTAGGATAGCTAAGAATTCATGGAAAAACATAGATAAATCCATAGGCTCTACTTTGGGTATGTCAGTTCTCAGTCAACTCAGGAAAAGATGTTTTACTTCACATTGAAAGGGGATTAAGGGGTCCACTCCATATCCTGATTGGGTGTTTGGTTCCATAGGTCAAAATGTGTTATCACCAGTTTTGGTGGGACCAATACTAAGATAAAAATGCATGGATGCTCAGTGCATCTCTAATACAACTAGAGTATGCCTCAAAGCAATGGAAAAGCACTTTTTCTTACTCATTACATTTTTTTTCAAGGGTACCTACAGTGTGATAGGCTTCTATGAACTGATGAGGCTGTTTTTGGTACATTCAATGCATTTTCTGGAGTAATTTTGAGAATATTTGAGCCTTTTTCCTTGGTCCTACTAGCTTAGCTAACTAGTACTCCGGGGGGGAGTAAGAAAAAGTCACTGCCATGTCTTTCTTGGAGGGCTTGATCCAGGCTAAGCCCCCCTTAAAACCCTTTTGTTGATGCTAAGACAAACCTAAGTGTTTTTATCTCTTTTTGGATGCCTAAAGTACACTTTCTCGAAGTAACTAGGGTTGTGACCCTAGCCCCCCATGAATTTCACCCCTACCACTCAACTGAGCGGAGGTACCTTCCTTCATGGAGGATATACCGAAATAAAATAGGCATTTCATGCTTTAGGCCTTGTAGGTTAAGCCTAGTGGTCTCCCACCCCAAGACCCCTATACTCAATTGTTTCTACCACTTATTGTGTTCCTACTTTGTAACTGTTTCTGAATTCAGTTGCTTGGCCAAGTCATTTTCTGTGTGGTCCTGACATCTATGCCCCACATTCCTAACCAGCACCATTTCACCCAAAAGAGTGCACATGAAGTGCCTAATGCTATCTCTGAGGCAAGAGTCAGACCAATTTTCATATCAAATCTATTGTATTATCCATTTGTGATTGAATCTTTGTGTATAAACCTGCTTTGTCTATCTGCAGCCCTTCTGTGTTACACTGGATTCCAAAACCAATCATTGATTCGATCCACATCCTGTTCTTGCTCTACTTGCTGCTTTGGTTTGGGTTTTCAACTACAAAACCTGCAGGATTTCATCAGAATATCTAGGGCATAAATCAAGGACATCTTTCTGATGTGATCTAGAGGGGTGCATGACACTTGAATGTTTCGAAATTCATGAAACGAAAAACAGTCGAGTTTCATTTTCATTGAAACGAAAATCAAAGTTTTGTCATGTGCGAAAATGTGTTCAATTTTCCGAAATTGAATGAAACTCCGAGGTGTCCTCTTGATTCCCCATAGCTTTTTGCTGTACACAGTTTAACGGTTTGTAGCTGCCAATTCAGGCGTGGAAAATATCACACACCATGAACATCCTTATTTCTGTTCTATTGTCTTTAAAATTGCTGAATTTTTCTTGCTCCAGTTGGAGAAAAAAGCTTTGTTCATCTACAGATGCAGCGCGTGCACCAGAGCTGTAGCACGTGCACCAGATATGACGTGCTGCCAACTCGGCACCAATGTTTCTCTGCACTTTTCAAAATATTGCTGCACAAATTTATTTCGAAAAAAAATCTTGCCATAATTAATTAGTCTTTGTTTTTCCGTTTTGTTTCTTCATTCCAGGACTACCTTGCACCACCATGCCGCTGGCAGATCATGTTTTTATCCTGGATGAGCAGAGAAACACTGGTGTTTCGATCCAAATTGTGAAGTTTCTGGGGTGGCATTCCTGCCGCTGACAAAAAAAATTGCTCACCGCCGCTGTCGAGTCCTGGGAGCACTCATACAGAAAGATGTCCTTGATTTATGCCCTAGATATTTTGATGAAATCCTGCAGCAAGTAGAGCAAGAACAGGATGTGGATCGAATCAATGATTGGTTTTGGAATCCAGTGTAACACAGAAGGCCTGCAGATAGACAATGCAGGTTCATACACAAAGATTCAATCACAAATGGATAATACAAAAGATTTTATATGAAAATTGGACTGACTCAGGCCTCCAAGATAGCATTAGGCACTTCATGTGCACTCTTTTGGGTGAAATGGTGCTGGTTAGGAATGTGGGGCATAGATGTCAGGCCAACACAGAAAAGGACTTGGCCGAACAACTGAATTCAGAAACAGTTGAAAAGTAGGACCACAATAAGTGGTAGAAACAATTGAGTATAGGGGTCTTGGGGTGGGAGACCACTAGGCTTAACCTCCAAGGCCTAAAGCATGAAATGCCTATTTTATTTCGGTATATCCTCCGTGAAGGAAGGTACCTCCGCTCAGTTGAGTGGCAGGGGTGAACTTCATGGGGGGCTAGGGTTACAACCCTAGTAACTTTGAGAAAGGGTACTTTAGGCATCCAAAGAGAGATAAAAACACTTAGGTTTGTCTTAGCATCAACAAAAGGGTTTTAAGCGGGGCTTGGCCTGGATCAAGCCCTCCAGGAAAGACATTGCAGTGACTTTTTCTTACCCCCCCCCGGAGTACTAGTTAGCTAAGCTAGTAGGACCAAGGAAAAAGGCTCAAATATTCCCAAAATTACCTCATAAAATGCATTAAACTTACCAAAAACAGCCTCATCAGTTCATAGAAGCCTATCACACTGTAGGTACCCTCGAAAAACAGTGTAATGCACCGTGAATGATGTCCCTTCGGTGGGGCATTCCTCAAAAGTCGCCGGCGTGCGACGAAAACTTTTGGAAAAAGTTTTGGGGGTAGTGGGGTTTGAACCCAGGACTCCCTCCCTAGAGCACATATGCTTGCCAACTAGGGTACAGTCCACCGCTCCGATGCGAACGGCTATCACTGTATGAACAGCGTTTTAGTAAACGTCCTGACCAAGGGCCAGGGCGGAGCAATACTCCCAATGGAGGACACAAATCTCCAGGAGCTGGAAAAAATAGAAAATGTAACCAACAGGGAGTGATTCCTGCGGTTTAGCCGAAGGGGTTGCGATTTAGCAAGTGAAATCGTTAAACATCGACGAAACCACGCGGGAAATCGTCATTTTTACACATAACTCAAAGTCGCAGACAAGCGCAAAGGAAGCGGACTTCAAAAACAAGGTTGCGCAAGCGTAAACGGCTTTTGAAAAAGAAGGTATGAGCTGTAGTTTTTAAAGTTCTAAAGCAATCTTTTGCACAGTTGCATCAAAATTTTTATAAACTTCAGAGAAAAGTATTCAAATTCAACCCACACCACATAGCAGGTCAACAACCCACCTCTCAGGTATGTCAGTGTCATCTCACATGCACGCATTGCGTTCGTGTTGGTTGCTTCGTCAAAACGTTAGGGTTGTCAACGCTGTGTTCGTTGGCGGTTCGGGTGTTCCTCTCTTGTGCTCTGCACAGGTCAAAACAGGAATGAAACGTATGCGATGCGAATGGAGCGCGCAGCGCGCACGTAGGGTTAGAATATGCGCTGTGCTCGCGATGCATGTGCCTAATCGAGGCATTCACACGCTGTGACGCTTTCCCTGTACCCTAATTCATCCTTGTTCTCTCTTCACAGGTTTTAAAAAAAGAAAGTGTTTGTTCGTGTGCAGCCGTAGCGTTAAAGTAGGGTTGCTTAAAACGCTCAGGGTTGTTTAAAACTCGCAATAGGGTTGTTTTGTGTTCGCTTACTTCGGCATTCACACGATGCATGGTGAGTAAGGTAGGTTAGCCCAGGAGGAGCTCACCTCCTGGTAGAGTCATTGTGGTTATGGTTCTGCCTCCCTTCCCTGCGTGCACATGATGCATTAAAGGGTAGGCCGCGCAAATTGCGCACGGTAAACCTTGTTTAGGTTACCCAGGGGCTCCTCGGTACGTTCTTTAAGAGAACCTGAGGAGTCTCTCAACGCTTGCTTGCTTGACAGGGCGTGTTTGAGGACAGTGTATTATAGGTCACACTGAGAAGCGTATAATACGTGGAGTGTGGCTTGGTTCCTCAGCCGCAAACACCCCTTCATTTGCCTCTGTTGTACAGGTGGGAGAGTTTCAGGGTGATTGGTGCACGCAGCAGCTGCCTTCGGCGGTTACCCATTTTTCTGCCCCAGCAAAACAGGGGCGCTGATCACACAATCAATTGACTGCGCCTCAGCCAGGAGTGGCGAGGGCAGTTCAACTTCATCGACATCCGCGCTGTGCACGCAACAAGAGCACCCCTTCCCTCCAAGCCCTAGCAGGGAAACGTGTTGTGACGTCCCTGTTAGGCCACAGTTGCTCAGCAGCGCTGTGTTCTCTTGTCTTCTTCACAGGAGGGTCATTAGGACCTGAGTCTTCTTTGACAGCAACACCAAGTAGCGTGTGTAGGGGTTAGGGTCAGCAGGCCTGGCAGGAGTTGAGTGCAAGTGATGAGTGCTCACCCTGCCTTCGAAGGCCGGTGCTGGCGTTAGTGAGTGTAGTGTAGTGGTGTCTCCTGTCCCGCGTGCTTTTCCTCGTGGGCAGGGGAGTGCGTTAGCTTTTGGCCTGTAGCAAAAATGGGCGTTTTGTATGCCCTTAGCACACTTGGCCACCCCTCCCCTCTAGTAGGTAGGGCTTTCGCCGTCTTCCCCGAAGGATAGGCACCAGCACAGAAATTGGGCGCCATAGGTGTGGTAATAGTACCTGATTAGGACCTTCGGTCCGACGTCAGCGAAGCCCGGTCTCCGGGAGCCACGCCGCGGAGAGAAGTGAGAAACACAGAGACATACGTAGCACACATAGGGGTATGGTAAACCCTGTAAGGAAGGGTAGAACCCCATGGGTCTGGACCAGTCAGGGGTCCTAACTGTGGGCTCGCTTGTCCCCAAGGAGGGAAGACACACCTTGCCTCAGAACACCTTGCTTGTCATTCTCCCCCTGGTGTAGTAAGCCACCGTTCTTCGTTGGCTCCCCAAGGTCATTACATCAGGGCAGTCCCATGCAACACATGGTCAACAAGGCATACATTCGCTGGGTGGCTGCAATCCTGATAAGCGGCCACCTGACCCACGCTGGAAACCATAGGCATGGGTCTGCAGGGCACAGACAGGGTCAGTGCAGTGCTCAGTAAGCAGTAGTCAGTAGACTGCCACAGGGAAATTAGTTTCCGTTTCTATGCTGGGACATAGTCTCAGCACGGGTTAGGAGCTGCCCCTCGTTGTTCTCAACGAGGTAGGTGCGGAAGATAGGGTTGATACTCCCGTCTGGTTGTATGAAGGCTGTGATAGGTTCCCAGGTCGCCTCAGATAACCCATAGCCATCCCACAGGGTTAGGAATTTCCAGCCCTGTTTATACTCGTGGCGAGCAATACCTGCAACCACGTAGTAACCATCGACTGCCATCTCATCGGCAGTCATATCTTCGAGTTCGTCTACCTCCTCTGGACTGGCAGCGTTCTCTAGGTCGATACGCTCGACCTCACTGTGGCTGAGGCACCACTCATCCCAAGACAAGTTGTCAGGGGAGTGATAGTGCCTCAACTGTTTAGGTGCACACAGCAGTTCACCACCTAGACGTGGACTGCACCTGACATGGATCCTGGATCCATCTATGCTGATGATACGATAGGGTCCAAAAAAAGGGTCCTGTAGGCAGTTACGTGGCCAGGAGGGTAGGCGTGAATGGTGTACCAAAACAAGGTCACCAACCTTGAAGCTGGCAGGTCGCCGTAGGCAGTTCTGTCGGCTCAGTTCACGGTCACGAATGTGTCTCAGGTTAGTCCCAGCCTGGTTAGCCAGAGACTGCTTGTGTTCCAGCCAATCCCCCACAGGGCTCTTGAAGTCCTCAGGAAAGGGGGTTTTGAAGTACCAAGCAGGTCGTCCTCCATGGAACAGTTCGTGGGGGGTGAAACCCGTAGAAGAGCTCCGCTGTGAGTTCATGGTTAGCACTGCCCAGGGCACCAGGCGTACCCAGTCCTTGGTAGGCCCCTGTTTCATCAGGATTCTTAAGTTTTGCTCCACCACACGGTTCTGTCTCTCACAGAGAGGCTTAGACGTGCGGGTATAGGGCACACCTGTGGTTACCTCCACGTTGAGGGCATTTAGCACTCGTTTGTACCACCCAGTGTCACTGCGGATGCGTACATCCTCATCAGAGTGCACCTGCTTAGGTGCTCCATAGGGTTCGAACCATTGTTCGACCAACATTTTCACAGTCTGCTCACCTGTGATTTTCTTATTGCAAGGGAACACACGGGTGAAGCGAGATAGGCCACAGGTGACCACTAGGCAACGATCATAGCCGCCAAAGCGTGGTAGGCCGTGGATGAAATCCACATACAGAAGAGAGTTAGCACAATAGGGTATGGGTAAGCTGGAGATCAAGCCCCTATCCCTACTGTCGCTCTGCTTGCTGGCATGACAGCCACAAGCATCCACAATGGTCTGCATACGCGACCTCAGTTCAGTCAGGGTTGGACTAGAGTATAAACACTCACGGAAGAAGTCCACTGAGCGATTAGCGCCAGTGTGACCAGAACTGAGATGGGACCACTGTAGGCACCCATCCAGTCGTGCCTCAGGCACCACAATTGGGTCCTCGTAGAAGAGGTACTGATTGTTTTTGTACCACTGGTGCCCGTCAATGACACGGGGTTCGAGACCAGTGCTGAGGGTTTGGAGAATTTCTTCATACTCTGACTGATAGTCGGTGAAACTCCAACCCTCCAGGATTCCAGCAGTGCGCATGGACAGGTCAAGCTGGACATCCATACGCTGGAAAGCCTCTCTGGCGAGCGCCTCAGAGCTCTCACCAATAAGCGCATCAAAGTTGTTGCGCGATATATAGTCAGACAGTTCATTCTTTATCCCCGGGATATGATGCACTGTCAGCCTGAACTGGCTAAGGTACGTCCACCACCGCTTTAGCTTAGCTTTCTCTGGTGGTGGGCCCTTCTGAAAAGACTTCACAGGCTCCTGGTCACACAGCCAGACAATAGGGTTAGATCCCAGGAGTCGGGATTGTGACGAAAGCACCAACATACCGGCCAGGAGTTCCTGGTCATAGGTGCTGTAATTGGAACGCGCTTGGTTCCATTCCCAATTCCAGTGTCCCAGTGGCACCAGTTGCCACTCACTGGTAGGATAGTCATGTTTCAACGAACCATCACGGTTCAGTCCACTGGTACGATAATGGCAGTGGGTTAGTTCAGCGGGGTTAAGCTCCTGCCATTGGTAGATCATACCACCCCCCCCTACATCACTGGCATCAGTGATCAGGACTATCTCGCCCTCAGGGCGGGGCACTCCCAGGCAGTTGGAGGAGGCAATCTTCTTCTTCAACTCCTGGAAACACTCTTCCTCTCTGGCGGTCCACCTCCAGGGAGTAGTTTTCTTGATTAGGTCAGAGAGGGGTGCAGAAGAGGAAGTAAAATTGTGGATGTGACGCTGAAAGAAATTACAGGCGCCCACAGAACTCCTCAAATCGTGTAGACCCTTCTTAGGGTCATCGCGAATCTGCATGTCCTGTAAGGGGTGCATCTTAGACGCGGCTGGTTTCCACCAGCCATACCCCACGTCGAAACCCAAATACTCCATCTCCCCTTTCATAAACTCACATTTTTCGAGTTTGATTCGGAGATGGTTTTCTTGACAGACAATGAAAAATTCACGGAGGAGCAGGACATGGTCCTCTTTGGTATTAGTACCCAAACTCACGTCGTCGATGTGAGCCTCCATTTCTGCAGCCTGAGAAATCAACTCCTGTACTAGAGGCCTGCGCCTCAGTATGTACAAAATTTTGTTCATAAGCTCCTGGAAGAGAGCTGGGGCATTAGCCACCCCGAAAGGCATAACCTTCCACTTAAAGACACGGCCCTTAGGGGTTATAAAAGCCAGCAGCTCCTGAGCTGCGGCGGTTAGGTCCACCTGCCAGAAACCAGAGCGTTTGTCCATTTTGGTCTTGTACCTGCATTTGGCAATACGCTCCAGGGTATCTTCCATGTTAGGAATACTCCCTGAGTGGTTCTGGGTTTTCTTGTTGACCTCACCATAGTCTACAACCAGTCGTAGGGCAGTCGACCCTGGTTTGGCAACAAGGAAACAGGGACTGCAGTGATGGGGGTAGTCCCCCTGCTTACATTCTTCAACAAGGGCAGCATGAATACATTCCTGGATCTGGCGCTCGATTTCATCAACCTGTTCTTGTGGAGCGGGATAGGGACGACGCCTCGCTCGCGTCTTTTCAAATTCAGGTTTCAATTTCAGGTCCATCTGGACCAGTTTTTTACAAGAGAGGGGGGGCGGCAAGGCGCCGAACACCTCCTCATAGGTTATCAGCAGTTTCTTCAGGCGGGGGTCAAGGTTAAGACTCTCGAGTTTCTGAAGGAAATCCTCCTCAGCATGGAGGTTGCTCTTTCCATGTTCTTTCTTTTTCTGCCGATCAGCAATTTCGGCAGGCACAGAACCATCGTCCCACTCAGGGGAACACTGCTGCCCATAGTGCAGAGAATACACTAGAGGTATCTCAGGATCAGGCAGGGTATAGGACTCATCGTCCTCCTCGGACCAGATGGAGGATTTCCAGGTCTGTCTGAGGTATTGCAGCCGCTCTTGGCGCTCAACACCTTCGGCCTTCAGGTACAACAGCCGCCGGAGTTCCTGAGTGTCATGCTCAGACAATGGCATGTTATTAGCAGCAGGCCGCGCCAGAGCATCAGCACTCCGGGCCGGGGGTTCACCTGTGTGCACAGGCTGCATGTGTAGCACTGGCTTCCCAACAGGGGAAGCGGGTTCAGAGGTTGACTCTAGATCTACCTCCTCCAGCAACAGTTGGGCCAGGAAGGCACTGTGTTTTAGGTCAACGCAGCTGGGATCAACAGGAGGGATACTGCTGGCGATCTCAGACAGTTGGTCGTCAGCATCCTCTTTTACAGCTGCAGGTTCCAGATAGTCCTCGGGAGACTCACACCCTGTAAGTGTGGCAGATAGGTGCTCAGGAGATCGATTTTTGAGATCAAAAAGGGTCAGGCCACGATTTTCGGCCATGACCTCTTTCAGTAGCACCTGGTCTAGGTCACACAGGGGTACAGGATTGAGAGATCCGTCGACGATGGACAGGAAATGTAAGTGCGGCTAGCCCCATCTGCTCAGATTTTCAGACATTCTGCCCAGATTGGCTACATTTTGGTCATTTTCTTTGCTTCGGCAGAATCGCCGCCTCGCAGCTCAGTCACAGGATATTTCCTATATATTTCTGATATGCCGGATTTGATTCCGCGGTCCATTTCCCGTAAATCCGCCGCGTTCCGCTATTTTAGCTGGAATCGCCATTTGCCGCTGACGCGCGCTCGCGGGCCAGATCGGCCAAACATTTTTACATAATTGGATTATTTAAATCTTTTCAGACAGTTTTGGACACTCAGATGTATTTAGAATAATTCCCCTCAATTTTCTTCATAGACTGGGATTTTCTGCCGGACCACAATCAGCATGGACCTTGCTTCTGTTGTCGCTGCTCTCGCCTCCGTTGGTGTCCGTGTATCTGGTTCTACCCCCAATAACAACATCCAGGGAGACTCCTCGCCTGCCTGCCCCACTGGTCTTGCCGGCCCCGAGCCCTCCGGCACCCACAACGACCCAGGGCAGCACTTTCATGGTAGCAGAGGCTACCTGAATGTTGTTCCTTTGGTGTCCCAACCACAGCTAGCTCCCCAGTACGGCCCCGTAAACTCCGCCACCTCCGGAGACGTAATGATTACGCTGCCGTGGTGCTGTGCGAACGAGGCCTTGAGAGGAATGCCTTGCGCAAGCCCAAATTGCCCAAGAAGGGCACAAATCAGCAGCTGTGGAGGCCCAGATTACAATCAAGATCCCAGTCGAAATTGGCCATCAAGCAGCTGGAATCTCCCAGCCTACGCCGATGGCAACGCTCCGGTGGAGCTTACGGACCTGGCAGGTACTAATACTCCCTACCAATGTCCACATTTTGAGACCATCGACGCCGACATTGACGACATTGAGATGGGTGGTCCAGGTGAGGTACCTACCTATAATCGACCAGCCTCATGGGCACAATGGGACAACCATTTGTCTTCCGAAGTGACCCGTAACCTTGAGGCGCTTGAGGCCCTTTGTCTATTAGCCACGTCTAAGCTGATAGGACAAGAAAGAATCGCCTCTGATTTTTTATTCGAATATTTTTTCCTCCTTCAAGAAGAAATTAATACTAGGATGTGGTGGCGTTCTCAAGAAGATGAATCTTTTGCCATTTTCTTGCAGATCTGGGAGGCAAGTCCCTTCCCGAAGGAGAAGACCAAGGCACCTGTTGCCGGGCCCTCCGCCCCTCATCCCTCTGTTTCCATCCGCGACGATCTAGCCGCCGCGGTTGAGGAAGGAATTTTAGAGGCAGCTAGGCAGGCAAGCCTGGAAATTAGGACTGAAGGAGCTCCCCAAGTGGACTCCTGGCGGTGAACCACTGAGATTAGCGGTCCGACAGCCTGCTCAGGCCCTTCAGGACACGGTATGTACTGTCCTGCCGACTGCTCTTGCAGATTACAGCGAGATACTGAGCTCCAATTGCTCAAAGATCAAATGCAACTCATCATTCAGACGCTGGGAATTAAAGATCTTTTCAAGACCCACATGAGGTCTGAGGGCGCATCATCGGTGGAACAAACAACACAACCGTCGGAGGAGGCGACAGAAATTTTTTCGATTGCTCCTTCGGTGGACTCTAAGACCACCGACGCAAGGATCAGCAGGACTAAGCTAAAGGAAAGGGTTACAATCTCTCGATCTCAGAGTAGATCGGCGAAGGCTAGGACTGAGGTTCAGAATGCCAAGCGAACTGCCTCCCGTACTACCCTTCCTGCTGTTGATTCCAATGCAATTGCCCAGATGTTGCTCGCCCAGACCCTCGCCGGAGCTGGTGTGGCTAATGATGCCGCCAAGGTGTCTGCCATTACGGCTGGTGTTGGGCTGGATTCACTTCTAAATCCCACTTCATTGCGACTTCGTCAGGTTGCCAAGCAACCGAAGTATAATGGGAACCCCAGACGTTGGCCTCAGTTCCAACGGGAATTTAAATTGTGGGTTAAGACTCAAAAGCTCCAGGATGATCAGTTCCTGATGGCCCTCTTGGACTGCCTTGAGGGAGCGCCGGCCAACACTTGGCTCAGGACCTGGAGTGATCCTGAGGATTCAAGTTCCCCCCTTACCTTTGATGAGGTGTGGGAACAGTTGGAGGTACGTGGATCCCGACTGCCTGAGGACCATTACCACCAGATGTTGAAGAATTTTCCTTCATTCTCTAGATTAATCTTGCATGAAGTGCAAGACAAGAGACAGCGCTTCTGGAATCTCGTAGAAGAATCTGAACATTCAGGCGAAAAATTTTCTAGTGCCGAGCTGAAAAATCTGATTTTTGACAAGATCCCCTCAGAAACCGCCGCCACCCTTCGGAATAAACAGTCCGAAGAAAAGGTGAAGACCTGGTGGGCGGAGGTCGATGGCTTCGACGCCTCGGCCAATAGGTTCACCGTCAGGGAATCACTTCAAAAGTGTTCCCCCACGTCGTTTACCAAGGTGAAATTCACTGAAAACACGTGGAAAATCAAGTTTAATGAACACGAGGATCGGGACTTGTTTGTCCAAGTCCTCAACAGAGGAGTAAGTTTCCACGGCCATCGCCTGAAGGCCAGGAACTGGGTGTTTTCGTTCACCCCGCAGGAACTGTGGGAAGAGGTTGAGCGGCTCGCTGACGCCGCCAATCAAAATTTCCATGAGGGTCTTGGGGGAAACAGGAATACCCAGCAAAACACCCAAAATGGGGCCCAAAAGGGCAACAAAAAGGTGAATGACACCCGGAATGTTCAGGATCATTGTAGCATCTGCCTTCTTCTAGGTTCTACGAACCGAGCTAAGACGCATTCTACTGCTAATCACCGATGGTCTGCTTACGATCACAAGGTGATTGGTGAAAATGTCAGTAATTCGCAGAATTCAGACAGGAATGACAGACAGGTGCATGGTGCAAAGGGGGGAAAGGGTAATCCGACCCCCTCCGGTGGAAACAAAAACACTGGAGGCCCTGGCGGGTCCCAAGGCAAAGGAAATCGGACTCCATCCGGCTTCGGTGGGCAGCCAAACGGCCAGACAAGTCCCAATGGCAACGCCGGAGGCGGAAATCGAAATCCAGGCCAAACCCCTCAATCCGGTACAAACAAAGGAAATGCTCCAGGATCACAGGGTAAGGGTAAGGGAAATCCTTCAGGAACCCCTTTCTCTGGTAAGGGCAGAGGGCGTGGCGACGGTGGTGGTCCATCATCCGGCGGCCGTGGCCGTGGACGTGGAAAGGGAAATCATCGTGTGGATCAGGTCTCAGGTGCAGATCAGGTGTCCGATGCGGATCGAGATTATGTCGAAAATGCCCTGAATCCAGCGGATGATCCGTTCCAAGATGAGTGGATCGACGAATCAGGCTGTGTTCACAATGTTAACGCAGCCGCTGGAGGTCAGAACGCCTAGGGGAGCCACGAAAATCGCCCCTCCCCAGGCGATTTCAGGCATGATCCCCAGATTCCTGATCGACCATTACTTGATGTAGGGTCGCTTGTCTCCTCTCCTCTGGATCCGGCAGCGGATCCTTCTGTTGTAGTGGACGAGGTTGGTGTACAGTCCAAGCACAGGGCTCGTCAGTTTGTCACAAAGCTGTGGGTCTCTGATTGCAAGGGAAATTTCCACCTCGCCACTTGTTTGTGTGACAATGGATCAGAGGTAAATCTCCAATCCAATTCATTCTTACCCGACGACTGCGTGTTTGAATCGCCTCATCCTGTTACCCTCGAGGGAGTTTCTGGACATTCTCTTGCAGGTGGGCAACGCGGTTGTTATATATCAACTCATTTGGTCGCTCAAGACCTTTGGGAAGAGCAAAATGTGGAAGAAGTTGTCCTTAAGGATGACTACTTCTATCGTGCTGACATAAAGTATGACCTTTATTTGGGCCATCCTTGGCTTCGCAAGAACAGGGTAGCGCCCGTAGGTCATCGTCGTTGTTTTTTGCTGGAGTCAGGTCCCTTGGAGCGTCCTGAATTTCGTTTTTTGCACGCAGGGTTTAAAAGTGCAGAAGAATTTTTGAAGCAAAAGGTGACACCAAAATTTGGTGAAGATGTCACCATTGCAGAGGTGAATGGGAGTGCCGATTACTCCCAAGAGTTAGAATGTCTTCGTAGGGACTCCCAGCCACGACGTCCTTCGCGCTGGCACTCTTCATCCTACAGAGTTGTCGACAAATGGCGCGATGCAATTTGTGAATACTTTCATGAACACCATTCCTTTTGGCCACAGTATGATGCCTTTGCTAACCGTATGAACAAGCGCTTTGACAAGCACTTTAGCGACGCTTGGACCCACAAATGGGACAAGAAGTTGTGGATTAATCCTCCGTTTCACTTAATCCAGCAGGTCATCCACAAAATCAAGCAAGATAAAACCCAGGCAATTTTAGTTGTGCCCTTGTGGGACGACAAGCCTTGGTTTCAGGAATTACAGGACATTTGTGTAGATTACATCGAACTTCCCAGGAAGATTAAGCTGTATGCCAGGGACGACACAGGTCCCCTGCCACAGCGGTCCTGGAGTTCGCTTGCATTCCTAGTGGATTGAAAGCTTTCTGACTCTAATTCTGCTGATTCTGGTACTGATTCTTGTGTTGGGTCAGAATCTGAGGTTGAGCGTGGTACTGATGATGAATCTATTTTTTCTGATTTTTGTCCGTCAGATACCCAAGGTGATTCAACGTCCAATGGATCCGCCTCGTCTCCCTCTTCCCCAATACGGTCGACATCGAAAAGAATCTTCAGTGCACGGGCGAGGAAAAATCTCCAATCGCGCCGCAAATTCAGAGTTTTTTATGAAAAACCCCCTGTGGAAGCTTTCATGGATCCTTTCGAGGAGCTGGATCACGAAGAGAATCTCTGGGATTTCGACACACGACCCACCTATCTTCAAGAGGCAGTTGATACGGACCTGTTTAGGGACATCCGTAAGAAGATTCTTCCTGCCAAAGCCGAAGAAGTCGCCAAAGTTTTTTCGACAGTAATTCCTGGCGATCAGGTGGACACTGAATTGTGTTCCAAGTCAAGAGAAAAGATTTTTGGGGAACGGAAGGACACAACCCTTTCAGGGAAGTTGATCAAAGACCCCCCTGTCCGTGGACAGTTCGGTGAAGCCTTCATCGAACTTCGTGAAGGGTACAAGGCGAAGAAACAGCGCCCTTATGAAAATCATGGACATAAACATGAGATCCTCAGAAAAATCATCGAGAGAAATCTCAGGGAATTTGGTTGGCTTGAGGGTTGTATGACCAGCGAATGGTGCTGTTCACCCTTCACAGTCCCGAAGCCACCGCCTGCAGACCAGAACACCATTGATGGTTGGCGAATGGTTGTTGATTTTCGTAATCTCAACGCCGAAACCAAGGCGGATTCACACCCCCTGCCCCTCATTGAGGAGGAAATCGCTAAGAGGGCAAGAGGTCGTTTGTTTTCTGTGCTGGATCTCCGTCACGGCTTTCACCAAATGCCGTTGAGGAAGGACAGCCGACCTCTCACCTGTATGTGCACGCCATGTGGCCCAGTCCAATGGACCGTCATGCCCATGGGGCTGAAGAACGCCCCCTCATTTTTTCAAAGAATGATGGAGGATGTGCTGTTCACAACCCATCCTGAGCTTCGTGCCTTCGTGAGCGTGTACATAGATGACATAATCATCGCGACGGAAGGGGAGGGACTGACCGAAGCTGAGCTGGTGGCCCTACATGAGAAGCAGCTGAACCAAGTTTTGGACATTCTTGACGCCAATCAGCTGATTTGTGGGCCAAAGAAGGGAAAGTTTTTTTTAAAATCAGTCGAATTTTGTGGTTCTCTCCTAGAGAATGGCACCCGACGACCCAGTCCAGGGAAGCTTGTCGCTATTCAGAAGTGGAAGCGCCCTGAGACGATCACGGAGTTGAGAGGATTCCTAGGTTGTTGCAATTTTTACCACACTTTTGTGCCAAATTATGCCAAATTTGCTGCCCCCCTCACTGAATTATTGAAGGTAGGGAGAGATGCGGGCAAGGCAGGTTCAAAGGTTCGTGTCAAGTGGACTGACGAGTGCGAGGAGGCCTTCCATCACTTGAAGGCAGCCCTCTGTGAAGTCGCCACGTTGCATGTGCCCCAATTTGACCGACCCTTCTACATTAGAACCGACGCTTCTAGGTACGCGATCGGAGCTGTCCTTGAACAGGTTGATGAAGCCACCGGCGATCATTACCCTCTTGCATTTTGGTCTCGGAAGCTAGCCCCACGCCAAATGCAATGGTCGCCGCGTGAGCAAGAAACGTATGCCATAATTTGCGCTCTAAAAAAGTACCAATCGTGGGTTGGCACCAATCGAGTCGAGGTTCCGACGGATCATCGATCTCTGGAGTATTGGGCCACTGAACACATTGATACTGTCGCGAGCCCAGCTGGCCGACGGGCCAGATGGCACGAATTTCTCTCTCTGTTTGACCTCCATGTGTCGTATTTGCCTGGGAAACACAACACGGTAGCGGATGCTCTGAGCCGATGGGCTTACCCCGCCTCAGAGGGGCTGCAAAGTACCAACATCCATGGTACGGAGCAGGACCGCCATGTCATCATCGAATGGGATCAGGAAGAAAAGAAACTCATTCGACGTGCATGCATGCAGTGCGCTGTTAAACAGCACGCATTGCCGTGTCACGACATCACGGCCATCACAGATCCGGCGCATGCTCATGAGATCTGCAGCAAAACACTGAAAGTCGTGGAAAAAGTCACCAATCCCTCCTCAGGGAGTGTGAAACGGTTTGACTACACCCGACAAGTAAGTCGATTTCGGTTGATCCAGGGCATTAAGCGACGAGATCCGGCCAAAACTCCACCCCTGCTGAAAGATTCCCTGATAATCCGTGACTGGACGTCCGATTACCTGCAGGATCCCATGTTTAAAGAGGTCTTTGGAAATCTCCAATCCAAAGATGCTCACAAGGATGGGATTTTTGCTGAGTACTCGTTGGATGGGGGGAAGCTGTGGATGGAGGGTAAATTGTGTGTGCCAGACGCCCTAGCCCCCCGAGTGTTAAACTGGTGGCACAAATGGGAGTCCTCCCACGCACATGGCCGTCGACTGTGGTCGATGATTAAACATAGGTTGTTTGGCTCACGGCTATATACTCACTGCATGAAAGTAGCCGCCGGATGTGCCCAATGTGCTGTCTCGACGCCTCCCAGCGCGAAGAAGCACGGCCATCTGAGGCCTCATCCTATTCCGGAGCGCCTCTTTAACAGAGTCACCAGTGATTTCTTCTATCTCGGTGAACTCGATGACGAAGAGTGCCATTGGACTAATAAAAAAGTCAATGGTGTGCTCCTCATTCAGTGCCGTCATTCCGGCTACATTCAACTGTTGCCTTGCAACATTGAGTCGATGACTGGCAAGGCTGCCGCCAAGTGGTGCGCGCAGACCTGGATGGGAGGCTGGGACGTCCCATCCGAGGTGGTCACGGATTCAGGCAAAGAGTACACCTCCGAATGGTGGAGAGAATTGTGTGCTCGCCTTGGAATCCACCACCTCCGATGTGAAATCCACTCGCATCGAGCGCTGCCTGGCGAAAGAGCCGGCCGCTCAATAATAAATATGCTTCGTAAGGAGCTCGCGAGTGAAAAGGATTTCCATTGGATGGAAGTTCTCTTCGCATTGCTTCGCCGTTACCACAACACGCCTTTGTATCATGGCCTTTCTCCAAATGAAATTGTCTTTGGACGAAAGAAGTGTTGGTGGAACATGCCGTTGAATAATCCTCGCCCCTGTAAAGATGCTTCGCTGTTTTTGGACGAAGTCCAACGAGCAGATAAATCTGTGTCGAAATTAATCGAGAAGCATCAAGCTGACTGGCTTTGGGTCCAGAATCAAGGCCGAAAAAACCCCCACAATTTTGAAGTCGATGATCGAGTTTGGCTTCGAAAATCCGAAACCACCCTGGACGGAGATGACAAGCTTCTTCCCTTGTGGGAGGGGCCATTCGCTGTTACAGCGCGTCTTGGTGAGAACAGGTGGAGGATTCGTGTGGATGTCACCAGGGAAATTGACGTTTCGGGCGATCGCCTCAAGAGAGAGATCCCCTCCCCCAAGGATCGGGTTAAACCCCTTTTTTGGACTGCGAAACACTTGTCTGATCGGGTCATCGAAGGGGGAAAGTACGAACTCAAGAGGATTGTTGAAGCAAGACGTGACGCCAAGGGCGAATGGGAATTTCTGTGTGAGTGGAGGGGCTTTGATTCCAGTCACAACAACTGGGAACCAGCCCAATCTTTTGTCCATGGGTACACCAAGGGGTTCATCGACTTCCTCAAGAAGCACCCCGAAATTGGAGTACTCCTGACAGATTGTTTGTCGAAACCAGACAGACAAGTGGAGAGCGACGGAAAACGACCTGTGGTGAATCGAGATCCAGCCTTTTACGGCCCTCAGCAGCCACATTCCAGGGCTGATCCGTCGATCCCCCCTCCTGCGGTCAGGCCAGCCCAGGAGCCAAATGAGGACCAAGCTTCGAGTTCGGCCGCTGATTTGCAGCGCCCAAGCCGTACGAGGGCCAGGCCAGACAGGTTGGTGGTCACATGTATTCGTGCTTGGCCGAATTGAGGAAGCCATCCTACCACATTCTGCTCAATCCACTGTTCATTCTTTCTGTTTATGTCATGATGTGGAGAACTGCGAATGTTTGATAATTTGACGTCAATCAACTTTTCTTTGGTCTCCGTTCGGCAGACAAGGCGTAGATACGCTGACGGAGTGTGCTGCCGTGTTCAGAAAAAACCAAACTCAGGCTTAATTCAGGCGGATTCGGGGTAATCTTGTCTCTGTTGGTCTGTGCATCTTTGGAATTTGGCTACTCGTGCAGATGGAAGCAAATGTACATAATGAAAACGCTGGCCAGCGACATTCACCCCTACAGGTATCCCCTGTAGTACTGGCTGCACCAGATGCGACGCCAGGAACTCAGATCTTACCTTCATTTGCTGTGATGCTGACGCCAAAGTCCAGATTCAGATCCAGGATCCTCAAATGTACCTTGAATTTCTCAGGTTTGTCCATCATTCTGCCACTGTTGTACGAAACCCAGACGTCAATTGTTCAGACAATCTTCATCTAGGAGCTCTAGGGACTTCTAACAGCAACCTCTGAAGTCCGTAAGCTTCGTTGTATTTTTGGCACACGCCAATGTGAGCTCAATCCGACCTGAAACTGTTGAAAATGTTGAATCCAAGTGTCTTGTGGGACTCCATTGAAAGATTGGCCTTGTCCAAGTCGATTGACACCACCGCCACTGTACATTCGGTGTCTCTCAGTTATATACTGTCAGTAAAGCGCCTTCAGCGAACCTTCGGCGCGTTACATGCCAAGGATCCAGGGCCAGCATCTCCCATCATGATGCATCATCACATGATCCAGATTTTCATGGAATCTGTTGGATGCTCGCGAACCAACGTGTCGGAAAGCACAATTGAGCTGAATAAACGACAATATATATTAACTTTAGTCTAAACGAAGTTGTTGGTAGTTTCAGTTGTACACATTCCGCTTCATTTCACCTTCATCTTAGGGAAATTGCTGACATTAGGACAATTTAGATTGATTTCCTTGTCATCTCCTCTCATTCCTTGAAGATCTGTTTAGATCTAAGTGAACAGAAGAACATCTCTACCTTCGGTGGTTCACTTAGGGTCTGTAGACTACATGTGTATTTGTTTAACCTCTCTGTGATTGCTTAATCCCCTCAATCTCTGCCCAAATTCATTCTCAATTTTGCTGAATCTTGTGATCATCCACCAGATGCGTCTAATCTGAAGCACATGCTGTACTTTTCAGAACGAGAAAAGCGGGAATAACACGATGTAGAGTTCGGCGAGGACACCGTAGCGTGCCCGCGACAGCGAAACTGTGCCAGAGCGCTGAGATGTCACTCCATTTCTTGATCCCCCCACTCAATCCACCAATAATCTACCTCATTCTTAACCAATGCATGGTTTGGTATCGATTCTCGATACGTTTACATGCTTTTTAGCCCCTAACCTAATGTTTTACTGCACGGAGGACTGTTCGTCACTTCTCATTCTGTCTCATTTCAGGTTCATCCAGCCTGATTCAGTGCCAATTCAGCCCAAATCAGGTCAGATCAAGCAGATTTCGCCCCATCGAGGCTACATTTCTATGTTTTTCTGGGACTTACCCGCACTACGTTCTTCGTTGACGTAGCGACACACCCCAGTGTGTTTTTGGAGGGGGAGTGTAAGTGCGGCTAGCCCCATCTGCTCAGATTTTCAGACATTCTGCCCAGATTGGCTACATTTTGGTCATTTTCTTTGCTTCGGCAGAATCGCCGCCTCGCAGCTCAGTCACAGGATATTTCCTATATATTTCTGATATGCCGGATTTGATTCCGCGGTCCATTTCCCGTAAATCCGCCGCGTTCCGCTATTTTAGCTGGAATCGCCATTTGCCGCTGACGCGCGCTCGCGGGCCAGATCGGCCAAACATTTTTACATAATTGGATTATTTAAATCTTTTCAGACAGTTTTGGACACTCAGATGTATTTAGAATAATTCCCCTCAATTTTCTTCATAGACTGGGATTTTCTGCCGGACCACAATCAGCATGGACCTTGCTTCTGTTGTCGCTGCTCTCGCCTCCGTTGGTGTCCGTGTATCTGGTTCTACCCCCAATAACAACATCCAGGGAGACTCCTCGCGTGCCTGCCCCACTGGTCTTGCCGGCCCCGAGCCCTCCGGCACCCACAACAGACATTCTGCCCAGATTGGCTACATTTTGGTCATTTTCTTTGCTTCGGCAGAATCGCCGCCTCGCAGCTCAGTCACAGGATATTTCCTATATATTTCTGATATGCCGGATTTGATTCCGCGGTCCATTTCCCGTAAATCCGCCGCGTTCCGCTATTTTAGCTGGAATCGCCATTTGCCGCTGACGCGCGCTCGCGGGCCAGATCGGCCAAACATTTTTACATAATTGGATTATTTAAATCTTTTCAGACAGTTTTGGACACTCAGATGTATTTAGAATAATTCCCCTCAATTTTCTTCATAGACTGGGATTTTCTGCCGGACCACAATCAGCATGGACCTTGCTTCTGTTGTCGCTGCTCTCGCCTCCGTTGGTGTCCGTGTATCTGGTTCTACCCCCAATAACAACATCCAGGGAGACTCCTCGCGTGCCTGCCCCACTGGTCTTGCCGGCCCCGAGCCCTCCGGCACCCACAACGACCCAGGGCAGCACTTTCAGGAAACTGGCCCACTCAGGGGCCTGCATAGCTGTGTCTGAGTCCTCAGGCACATAGATGGGGCCGTCGGGGAGTTGCACTCTTCCCACAGTCATTCGATCTAGCATACGGCGCCAGTAAGCATGTTCACCAGAGCAGCCCCAGTCAGGGGTGCACATGACAACCCTTCCTCCCTCATAAGCGATTTTGGTTAGAACCTTCGCGAGCAGGGAGAAGGGGGGGTTAGCATACGCTAGGCCCATTGCTTTCCAGAAGAAACGGAAAGCATTGTTCAGTTGTTTCGAGCAGTACAACTGCATGATGTGCTGTTGTTGGCTCGCAAACAATTCCACCTGGATCTCATCCAGGGTTACCTGAAGGGCCGCCAGTCCATTTTCAAGAACTTGACGGGCGAATTGGTAGTTTTCAGTACGATAGTTAGTCTTGGATGCGTAGCGCAGCCCAGACTCTTTTCGTCCTGACAGCTCCAAAGGTACGGAGAATAGCCCACTGCCAAAGTCGCAGTGCAAAGAATAGGGGCGCTGGAGAGACAGCATTTTTACCTGGGGGTTTCTTCGTAGGAAGTTGGTACCAATGACAGCAGTGTTGGGTCACGGTTTCGTCGCCCAGGCATATAGTCACATCGACCCCCCCCAAGGAATGGATGGTACGCCCATCCCCTACTCTTATGGCCACGGTCTTAGTTTTCTTGAAAGTCTTTAGCAGGCGCCGGGCGACTATGGAAAGTGTTGCACCGGTGTCAAGCACCGCTCGAAAAACCTGATCCCTGATTTTCACGAGGATCCAGAAAACCAAGTCCTCCTCTTCGGAGCCGACCCCTACTCCTCATCAGGGAACTTGACATCCACCCCTACAGCAATGAGGGACCTGGCCATCGAGGCCAAGCGCCTCTTCTTGGAGTTATTCCCCTCAGGGGTAGCGTTATCCCCTTGGGGGCGCTTCTTGGCATCAGCTGCGGCAGGAGCGGGTGTAGCAGCAGGAGTGGGTGTAGCAACGGGCGCTGATGAGCGCCTCTGGGGGTTAGGGGGTCCATTTTTGCCACCCCCCTTGCCACCTCCTTTACCACCTTTATCCCCATTCGGGGGATTTCTGGTGGGTGTTTGGGTCTTCTGGCGTTCTGCCTCCTGACGCTTGAGTTTGTCACTCTCGCGTTTCTTTATGTGGCATTCGTCCTTGTAGTGACGACGTTTGCCACAAAAACCACAGGCGATGGTACACCTGAAATGGTCCTGATGGGTCACAGGTTTCCCATCTTTGGTATGCTGCTGACGTTTCATCTGCAGCATGCAGCTACTGCGGTGATCGCAGTCAGAGGCATGACAGGGCCCGCCCTTGTCATTGACAGGTTTGCAGTAGAACAGAGGGGGTGTACCTGCATCAGGTTTAACCTCATTCATGGCACGTAGGTTACCCCTCCCCTTACCACCTCCCTGGTTGGCATTAGTGCGATTATTAGGCCCTTTCCCTTCGCCACGTTCGGGGGTAGGGGTACCACCTCGACCCAAATGGTTCTTGAGGAATTTCTCCATGTGGGAGTCATTCTCTCTCTCAAGAGCTAGCTCAATCAAGAGGTCCACCAGTTCATCGTTCGAGTGGGTCCTACTCTTCCTCTCAGAGGTAGAGCGGCAATCATCCCACGTATGTTGGGGGATCTTACTCATGAGCCACAGGTGGGGCTCAGTGGCTCCGTAGGAGCCCACGTTCATCCTCGAAAACAAGTACTCCAAGTCACACACATATTCAGAAATTCGCGCAGCGGATGGAAACTCAGGCAGCATAGGTAGCTCCTCTATCTGTGTGCGCACACTGAGGTCAGTCTCATAGATTGGGAATGCTTTCTCCAGTCTTTGGAGTACCTCTGCCCAGGTGGAACAGGTTTTCACAATTTGTTTCACCTGTTTTTGCAAAAATTTCTTTTTGCATGAGCGTTTCAGCAGTGAACATTTGGTGGCCACATCCACATGGGATTGGCCAGTCAGCAAAAGAAACTCAGCAAATTCTTCTGCCCATTCGGGCAGATTTTTGGGGTCGAACTCCGGCAGTTCTAGCTGGATGTTCGCCTGGGCAATAGGTCTGCCCGTCTTCCCACCCCCCGGAGTTAGGCCTGAAGGCGACACGCCGGCAAGAGGTGCCAGGGCTGACAGCCCTCTTTTCTCAATCTCTGTGACAGGCACGTCCTGTAGTTCAGCCATGGGCACTGTCCTGGCACGGGGGTGAAAGGGCCTGGGGCAGGTGACCTTAGGCAACAGCCTTGAGACCCTTGATCTCTTAAGATCTTCGGCCAGGGTACTCAGTCCGGGAGAGGGGGAGGACAACTCTGGCTTGGGTAAGGAATCTGCAATACCCAGTTTCGCCTTAATGGCCTCTGATAGGGCCGTCACATCTGGATCTTCTGATCCAGACAGAAGTTTGGCCAGCAGTTCGGCCGTATGATCCAGGGCACCGTAGGTTCGCCTTGGATGATGTTGTTCCTCAACTCGAGTCGGGCCCACTTCGAGAGCCCTTGGGGTTGGACAACATGCTCTTGGGTACTCCGGTCTCGGTCGTCTTGGCAGGGATGCTGTCTCGGCTCTGTCGGACGGCGGGCCAGAGTGCGTGTAGGACCCTAGGTCTCTACGTGGTCTGGAGCCGTGTACTGCCAATGGCTCCTCTCCATCTTCTCCACGAATGAATTTGTAGTACTCCTCATGGAGGATGTATTCATCCATTTTCTTCCTCAGTTCCTCATACTCCTCAGGGCCTTCAATCGCTGTTGAGGATGAAGCGGGACAGGCGGATCGGGCAACTGAGGCTGCTACGCGCCTGTGGAGATGAGAGAGGCTGTCTCCACCGTGGGCCGCTAAGGCCTCGGTGGTAAGGGTTGTGTTTTCTTCCGCCCTTCTGCGTTCTGGATCTCCTTGGGCCCCAGATGCGCCACTGAGATGTTGTGGAGCTCGGTAAGGTGGTTCACTCATAGGGTGGGCCATGCTGCCCATTTGCACTTGGACAGTTCTGATGGGCCAGGTCCTGACGCTTGGCGTGGGCATGATGAACTTGTTGTTGAGCTTTGTGTGTTGCACTTCTTCTCAGGGTCGGTTCAAAAGGTCACAAGGGACTGTCTCTGCTACCGGAAAGATGTCCTTGATTTATGCCCTAGATATTTTGATGAAATCCTGCAGGTTTTGTAGTTGAAAACCCAAACCAAAGCAGCAAGTAGAGCAAGAACAGGATGTGGATCGAATCAATGATTGGTTTTGGAATCCAGTGTAACACAGAAGGGTTGCAGATAGACAATGCAGGTTCATACACAAAGATTCAATCACAAATGGATAATACAAAAGATTTTATATGAAAATTGGACTGACTCAGGCCTCCAAGATAGCATTAGGCACTTCATGTGCACTCTTTTGGGTGAAATGGTGCTGGTTAGGAATGTGGGGCATAGATGTCAGGCCAACACAGAAAATGACTTGGCCAAGCAACTGAATTCAGAAACAGTTGAAAAGTAGGACCACAATAAGTGGTAGAAACAATTGAGTATAGGGGTCTTGGGGTGGGAGACCACTAGGCTTAACCTCCAAGGCCCAAAGCATGAAATGCCTATTTTATTTCGGTATATCCTCCATGAAGGAAGGTACCTCCGCTCAGTTGAGTGGCAGGGGTGAACTTCGTGGGGGGCTAGGGTTACAACCCTAGTAACTTTGAGAAAGTGTACTTTAGGCATCCAAAGAGAGATAAAAACACTTAGGTTTGTCTTAGCATCAACAAAAGGGTTTTAAGGGGGGCTTGGCCTGGATCCAGCCCTCCAAGAAAGACATGGCAGTGACTTTTTCTTACTCATACAAGTGGGCAAAAGGCAAAAGTGTTGGTGCGTTCAGAGTTTTTGTTGAGCATGATGAAGAATGCTATTATCTCAGTGAGCAACCGTACAAACATTATGCTGCAGATGCTGCAATATGGACAACACTGGCCAAACAAAGGAAAACGGGGCACGAACAACTGGCAAAGGCATAAGAACAAGCAGAAACAGGAATCTGGTCACCATGCTCTCCTTTTGCATCCAGTCCTGGTCCAAGCCGCAGTCTGATCTACATCCACTTTGAGCATCTTGGAGACGGTGGTTTGAAGTGCCTTTGCTGCGGGTTCCGCGTGATGAAGTCTGTCAATTCCACTTCACCTCTCATTTCACACCCGAAGAGACCTCTACTTGGTGCGGCGGCTGTGGATATACTTTGTACCAATGCACAGCTACGCTCACCAGCGTGGTGCAACCCGCCATGGAGCTTGATACCCAAGATTCTGAACCGCGTGACCATGTTCTAGTGCCAAGTTTTAATGGTGGTACCTTTTCATTAGCATGCTCCTCGGTGGTTACCATGGACCGGACTCGTTCAAAGCCAAATTATGCTAAGAGACGTCCAGTTCCATCTTCCACACGGCACCATGGTTTCAACGACCGAACCTCTGGTCTGCGGCATTTTTTCGGAGCCTATCTGCGTTAACGAGGAGCCACTGCGCAAGAGGCGGAATCTTTAACCAAAGAGACCGGAGCTTCAACTTTTCAGAGATACAGTAGAACGTGGTGTAAATTTGTGCAGGTGACGGTGCAAGGTAAGCTGGTGGCAGAACCGTCCAGTTTTCAACAATTGGAAGCAATACCTATGTTCTCTTTGGCGGCGGCAGCGGCTTCTTTTGTCTCCCACTATTCACCTTTTGAGGCTCATAATCTTTACTCCGCGCTCACGCTGTTTCCATGCTTCGAGTCACTGCGTTTTGAGAAGCCCTTGGCCAGGCCGAAGAGAAAGTGGAATGCTTCACGTCCACGTTATGCCATGTTTTACGACATCTCAGCGCTTCTCAATGCCATAGCGTTGGAAAGGACTGATACGGATGAGCGTCTCTTTTTGCGCGTTATATTATTGCTAAGGTTTTTGGGCCTATTTTGTGGCCGTGATTTAGCGAAGGCCACACGTAACGTGCGTATGGATAGTGCACCGTGGTTTCTGTGGAGGAAGCGAAAGGGTAGGCAATAACCTCAGCATTACCCTGTGCATCACGTTCGTCCAATGCAGCACTGTCCTCAGCATGCCTTGAAACAGTATCTACAGTGCACAGCAGATTATCACGGAACAACGTTGTTCGTCTCGTTAGGGCATCAGTGCCGGCCTTTATCTGCAGACCGTATAAATTTCACAACCACGTCTTTTCTAGTGTCCCAGGGTCTTTCAGACTTCACAGCGCATTCTACCAGAGGCGCTGCAGTGACAACGCTTATTGCGCTAAGGGTGGATCCTTATCTCATCTGTGCCCTTGGCAACTCGGAGAACTTTGATTGTTTCAGGAAATTTTATGGCAGGGTCATAGCTTTCGCCCCTATAACACAGCTACTGGTAAAGCAAAGGCCTAAACTGGCTTCCGCTGTTAGTAGCCCATCTATGGAGATTGTGCTGTGTGGGAACCGAGTGTGCTCAAACCTGACCCAATTTTAGGAAGAATGATGAAAAGTGCACGAAGTGGACACACGGCACAACGTAGATGCCCACCCTGCTCTGCCTGTCGAGGATGTGTAGCCCTTTGTACAAGTAATTGTGGGGCTTTGTATACCTTGTTTTAAGAGCATAAAGAGTCAAAGGGGGATCCCAATGGGCATTTTATGGACTTCTGTGATTGTTTTGCATTTTGTTTCAAGATTTTTCACTGGCGCTGATACCGGAAGGAGTGCTAGTATAATGCTATTACTTAACTAGTTCAAATTGGGGATGCATGTTCAAATCCCTCTAAAGTCATATGAAAAATCAAACAAAATGGACAAAGTGTTTTATATGTGAACATGTACATATATAAAACACAACGGAAAAACCGGTGAAGAAGAGCAAAGCCCATCTATGTGTCTTGTGTTGTGTGTCCACTTCGTGCATTCTTCATCTCCCCTCTGAAAATCGGGTGATTCTGAAAAAATTGTTCGGGCCCCACAGCAACGCTCCGCTACACCAATGGGTCCTTTCCGAAGTGGCTTCATGTAGGTTGGGGTTCAGACATTTCATATTGCTCTTTTTAATGGAAAGCGGTAAAATGTGTCTTGCCTCCGACCATAACCATGCCTTTGCTACAACCTACTTCTTTGGTGCTAGCAAAATGCCTAGGTGAGGAGGCACAGTTGTTAACCTCTCCTCCATCCACGAGCTTGCACTACGCACTTCTTTTAGACCAATTTCCGTTGCGAAGAACCCCCATACCGACCCCTTCCAAACACCTTCAAAATTGGGCCACCCGAACTACCCTAGATTACTGTGGTTGCATACTACCTTCCCTTCCCATCAGATGCCATGCAACCATGTCCCTTGAATCTTTGACGCCCTTTAGAATTGCAAAGAACATTACCTGCCAATGTCACGAAACACAACCGAAAATCTTTCTACCCATCAGAACTCAGCAACAACACGATTCAAATAAGCCTACACGCGATGCACATTTGCACCATACATCCTAATAGTATCGAGCTGCCCTTTGCCTAATGGTGGATCTTCATTTGCATGCTTGTGCACCTTGGCAATTCCATCCGACGCAGGATGCAAATCAACACAGGCTGATGCACAGTGCCCACATTGAAGGATACCATAGTGTGGAGAAATCAATGTAGAAAGGAGACCATGCAGCCAGTGAAAATAGGTGAAAATGGGGGTAAATGGGTGGAACCCCAAAAATGCTATATCCAATGCAAAAGAAGCATCAAAATATGTGCTATCAAACGATAATGATGCCCCTAGCACCACAAAATATGGGTTTCTACTATGATCAGACGACCAAATATTTGTACTGCGCTCAAATCGCCCCCTAAGCACAAACTTTTGACCCCCCCCATCCTCACCCCCCCCCCCCCCCCCAATGTGATATCCAGTTTCAAACGATACAGGCCTCAAAACCAAAAAATCCATTGGGGGATCATTTTGTCGGGCAAAGTAATGATTTTATAAAAGGTTAGACATCCAATATCATCCCTTGGGTACGCTATGCGAACGACCCCGCAAAAAGGGAGGTGTACGCCGTCTGCGCTTGCGCTTGATCTAACAACCTCTCTTTGAGGTGATTCCAATTTCAGAATGACCTTTGGTTACAAGCAATTTTCTGGAGGTTCATGCTAATTTGTGGTGTGCTGCACCAAGGTGCACTACAGTAAGCACCGGTGGTACCACCTCGCAGTTCCACGATTGCATGATCCACTCACGCAACTCACCGCGAACGAGACGAACAGGACAAGCCATAGCACAACCTGCAATGATGATGCCAGACATCTCCATGATACAGTATCAACTCCCTGGACACGACAAAAAGTTGGAGAGAAAAGCAACAATTGTCAATCCCAACCCATGAAAGTACATAGTTTTCACCTCCACCTCCCAAGAATCATCCTCAAATACGTAAATAGATCCATATCCATACCAATAATCACATGCAATCTCACACCAGGTTCTGTACCAGGCCTGCTCTGTTTCTGACCTGCATGCACCGTTTCCTTTTGACCTCTGCAACTAGATTCCAACATCTCAAATGAGTCAGCCAAAATCCCCAATATTAGCGTGAAACTGCACGTGCAAATTTGAAGACATGCTGTTTTGATCTACACCACATTGCTACAATCCCACTCCCTGCCAATCACCACATGTCACTGCATGGGCACGGCAGGCATGTTTGCTGCTGTGATCTATCCCAGGGCCCGAAAGCCATAACCTCCCAACACCGTGACAAAATGCACCAAAGGTTGTACATATGCGCATGCTGAATGCTTGAGTGTCCTTGTCCTTGGCTTTGAGTTGGGGTTGTTTGTAGTGCAGCACAGGGATCTTGCTGCCCTTCTATGGTTGTGTGATAGTGTGACCCCTAAATTTGATGCATGGGTCCTGAGCTGCAGGTCACCAGGGTTGCATTCTGCCTGAAAAGGCAGAAAGAAGGGAACACTTGCAAAACCATATCCCACTCCATTTCGCCTTACCGTCTCCATACCCAGTGACAGAATGTCAAAGACACCGACCACAGAGCCAGAAATTCTTCAATATACGAAGACACCCTTCTCAATACCACGTTGCGAGCTGAACCATGCCACATGCCTGCAAATTAGACAGATGCACACCGTTTGATCTCGCAATATGTGGAGAAATGTGTAGACTTTGGGGAATTTTTGCACTGAAAGCACTGTAGGGATGCAGGTTTCAGCCATTAGAATGCTCTGCAGTGGAGCATTCATATGAACACAGGAGATTTAAGGATTTTGAATGTGCTGTTTTGTGGGCCACCATTGTTATCCTTTCTTCCATATTCTTTGACGTCACCAGAATATTAATGCCACATGTTGCTTTCCATGAGAACACGTCACAAGTGGTGCAAAACTGCAACCACCATGCATTCAATATGGCTATTTCGAGGCGTATCCGCTTCATGATTATAGAAATGGAGCTCCATATTTCCAGTCCTCCATTGTGGGATCAATGATAAATTCTCTCCTGCCTTGCTGTGACTGTGTTCTGCATGGCATGTTCTGGAAATTGCATGGGATGAGCTGCAGCAGAAGCAGAAATGGACTCAGTCAAGCAAAGAGCAATGCCTGATGCCTGCATTGTGACATCTGTGTCTGTCCAATGCTGCATGACCTACCATACGCATCCTCAATCCACCCTGCCCATGCCCTGACCGCTTCTTGTTCAAAAAGAGTATGTAGAATGTTCTGAGGCTGGGCCATGAAGCTGCCTACACCCTCTCTCGGCCCTTGTACTGTATGCACACTGCACAAGCACTGTGCACTTCCCGTGATGTGTGCTACTTTGGAGTGTACAGAATCCATTGCTCCCTGTCCTGAACTTTCCCCAAAATGAACCTACCAAACAGCCCAGTGGTTCCCCTCGTTCGGTACCCTCCTGTCCCTTACAAAACAATGATTAGATATTGCTTCACAATGGGAGGTGCTCTTGCATGCTGCAAGCTGGGGATAATTCCGTAGCAACCAAAAAACACCCAAACCTACAACAAGATGTAAAACCCACTATTCCATGGCCATTTGGGGTACTTGTCCACAAAAATGGTACCCAGGGGGGGGGGTGGCACATTGATCTGTTGACATCATCGCTCTCTGCAAAGGAGAACGGACCCGGCTCAATGTGCAAAGCATGGTAGGGAATCACTGACTGGTCGACCTATTCCAAATTCGCACCACATGTGTGCTGCAGGCGCAGGGGAGTACCTGATAATGGATACGGTGCAGGCCGCAATTACCTTCACTTTGGTGCCCAGATTATCTTAGACAATGTTGCTGCAATGCGTGTGCACTGCATGCACATGCAGCATTATTTCCCACACACCAGCCGCCTAGAAGACAACAGCACCAGAACAAATAACCTCTTCCTCCAACCACTTCCTCGGGCGTCTCTTGCTCCCTTCTTTCCTGTCAGGACAAACCCACCAAGAAACGAGTAAAAACTTGATGTTCCAGTATATCACCCTCAGGAATAGCTACATCCACCTACATGGTCTAATCTGCCTATCCACTTGCTTCAAAAAGCAGGAACTGATCAGCCAGACTGTCATTCAATTGGCATGCCTTCTTGCAATTGCCATCCAACCTATGCTATGTCTGCTAATACAATACAATTTAGCAATCAATATACCACAAAAACAAGGCAGATTATGCAAAAAAACCTCCAAACTGGGGTCCCTGTAGCCGCCTGAGGACCAATGTTCTGCGCTGTGTGTGGACTGCAGGCATGGCACTCGTTTCAGGACCAAATGAACTGCACACGCGATGGGCACTGAGGGCACCCACTAAGGGAAGGAATGCGAAATCCATCATGCTTCGTTCAAACTTCGGTTCCCTGTGTGACTGGACTGTAAGGCTTGAAACTAAGAGCATTTTTCAGAAGTGGATGGCTTGACAGGTGTGCAGGGCATCTGCCATCCACCACTGGTGTGCACAAGGGGGGTCACCACTGGCACTGGTATGCAGTTGCCATGTTGATGCCAAAAGGAAGCACCATGCAGGCACCATTCCCAGCAAGCGAGTTTGGGATTCCTGCTGGCAATGGGGGGGGGGGGATGAGCAACACCACTGTTTTTTGGACAGTGGCACATTTCTATGCTAGGACTAATCAGGACTGTGTTTCTCTACCGTTTGGTTTCCTCATCTCAACACAGGACTCACTTGAACCAGCATGTGTTGTTGCTGCAAAGTGCTCACATGGTGTGCTCGGTGCGGTACCCAACCACAACACTACAGATGTGCTGTCGTATATCCCAACTCACGAAGTTTTCACTCCAAATCGCGAATCGGGCACACCAAGTGACACATCTGGCCCGCGGCCAAAGATGTGCGACTCCCACGTCACTGTGTGCACACCATACCTGCACCGTGCAGGCACTCCAGATTCCACCCATTCCCCCCATCATGCATCATTTATCCTGTGTTCAGGCAAGCAGGTAAGTGGATGGGACCCACCGAACGAACTCTCCATCTTGAGATGTGCCACAGGCACACTCAGAGTGGCGTGGGCGATGCCCAGCACTGTCCTTATTAGGGGCTCACATGATCAGAACTTTGTGATTTCCAAGAAACACAAAAACTTTCTCACAGCATGATGGCGGTTGTCTGGGAGGGAGGATTGCATGCTCTGCTCTCATTGGCGTCCACTCACATGATGCTGCACAGTGCAACAATCGAATGTCTGTTGTATGCTGTGCCAATCCCCAAGCAGTCTATTTTCAGGTACAACATCCTGAGCATGTGCGCCACAAGGTTGGGCATGAACATCAGCGGTGTCCAAACAACACCTTGTATTGTTTCTCATTTTTGCTGCCATTTCCAGTGGTGGATTCTTCCGCTCATGAGCTACTTCCTCCTGTGCTACATCAGTGATGCAGTGCCTTCCATGAAACAGATGCAGGGCCTTGGGGGGAATGTTTGCCCGGCGCGCGCCCTGCGCGCTACTTTTCTATTAACTATCCCGACTTCAGCCCCAGATTTACCCTCTCATGGAGAAGCCCCCCAAGTAAACCACATTGCACTGCACACCTTCCCTACAAAGCACGTTGCATAATAAAGCAATATCTGTGAATTCAGCAACTCCAACTGTCATCTATATTGTACTTAACAAACAACATTGGTCCCACAAATGTGGGTGTCAATACATTCAGTACAATAGTGCTCCTTACACTCATCACAAACTGCGACGGTGGAGCGCTTCTGGCAACACAACACACACACTTCTGCCTCATCCTCTGCCTCATCTTGCGTGCCACAACCGAGCAAACAGCTGCTCAATGCGTGCCCTATACCACCCGTGCACGTCATTGTAACATTGTTGGCGGGCTGTCAAAGTGCCATTCTTTCTTCCAATGAGAGGCACAATGACATGAATCCGGCCTTTATAAGCACCATCATGGCCCCCAACTTCGAAATCAAAGAAATCACCTTGGGTACGAGAAGGTCCATACCCATCCCAAATCAAAACATCTGCTGATGTCCCAAGGGCTAAGGGGCAAATCCATATAATGTTGCCCAACATATCAACAGCAACAGTCCACCAGTAGGGCACGGGTCACAAAAGATGCCTGGCGCGCGCCCGGCGCGCTAACGTTCCCCCTTGCATGGAACACTTGGTGCATCTGCTGATGTGGTGCTGCCAGCTGTCGACTGGCACGAGCTCATGCCAGCGCTGCTGCTGGTCGACAGCTGGAGGCAGGTATATGCCAACACTTCGCTGCATGTCTTCCTGTTCTCTGCTGGTGGCAGTATCTTGTGGGAACTTTGGACACCACCCTTTTGCTTGCCTTCAACTTAACTTTGGAAACCACACACATGCAACCACTGGCCTGAAGTGACGATACAGCGCTTGCTTCTCTTCCTTAAGTCACTGCAAGTACCCAACGTAACAAAAGGGGGCCGTGACGGGTTTTTTCTTTGCCCAGAAGAACAAATTAAAGGCCAGATTACCACCCTCCGCTGCAGGAATGGCTCTCTGAGGGCACTCAAACAGCATTAGACCTGACCAAGACCTTTGCTATCATTCAGCTGTTATAAAATCAAATTCAATGCAGCTGAGGCCCTGTAGCTGGGTTTCTGACAGTTTGCTGGGGTTTAAGCAGTGTGCAGAAGGGCTGGCAGATGCAGCAGAAAGATACAATCACGTCCACCAGGTGGCCACCTACAACAGTGAATTCATGACGTTTTGCTTGAATTTTGGCATTAATCAAACCGACTCCCCTATTTGGCAGGCACATGTGTCATAGGTGCATTTTCGGCCTCAACCTATTGCCACGCTGCATCCGACACCATCAGAATTATATTCCAACTTTCAGGGACTAAATGGCGGTCGAAACCCTACAACACAAGAGGTGACTGCGATAACCAGACTCCACCTCCAACCATTGATCCATGGACATGTGTGCACATTGCCCAACTGGGTTCGAAGCGCCCTAATGCCTTGCATCTGGCAGCCTTTGTGCACATTGGTCAAGCTTTTCATCATCAGACGAAGGAGTGCTGCGAATGGGGGAGAACCACCCAACAAAAGAGAGCTGTGTAAGAAACATGGAAACGTGGAAGCAAAAGAACACTACTTTACCAACCACTGAAGACTGCATATCCAACTCCTTAACAACAGTCCATTGGGGTGACCCTGCGCCTCAATCTGACGATTCATGGGCAGCAAAGATCAGGCGACAGAAATGGGCAGGAAATTCTATTAGAACTCACAGGAAACGGACTATTTCTCATCCCATCAGCTAATCGACTGTAGAGAGAGCGCCTGCTGGTGACCGGATTCCTGTACGCTGTGCACACAGTTTTGGCTCATCTGGACCTCCTCTCACACGCCACATGGGGGTCTAAGGGTCCAAGAGAAGGATTCGATGATGATCTCCAATAAGCAACAGAGGGATGGTGTGCAGAAAGTAACCACTTTTTGAGCCATTTTTCACCTTTTTGGCTAAAATGGTCTTTAACTCCTTCTCCCCCTGATTTCAGCCCCGGGGTGGTGTGCACCGGTTCTTCAATGTGAAGGGTGATTTGAAAGGAGCACATCAATGCTCCTCAAATAGGGTATGCATCCATATTTGCTACGCATTGAATAGGACTTTGCCGAACCCCAACTTTATGTACGTTTTAGACATCAGCGCATCTCTCACACGACACCGCACCCTTGTGCCCCAGTGCATGATCCCGTCGGGCCTGAGTGGACACCGAAGCTGTTGCAATAGACCTGTGAAACAGTGGGGACTCTTGTGGGAGTCTGGGTGCATCCCAGACTGTTTACAGTTCTATCGCGCGTGTCTGAGGGCGCAATAAGCGCAGGACGGCTGTTTCCTGCAGCCCTGGATGTTGCGAAATTGGCGGGGTTGGTGGGGGGTGTATCCCGTGTGCACTACTCGGTTCCAAACATGGACAATTTGATGCTGATACTGACCTGGAAGGGTGCACCCGGCTGCTCCTTGCCATCTGTGAGGGGGAATCCATCTGATGAGCCAGAGTGCAGGCTGCGTCAGCCGTCCCACTCCCGCTCCCATTAGCTGCGGGGAGGCCATGCTGAGACATAGCTCTGCCACATCGGAAGGGAGAGGAAATCACCGCAACATTTGGAGGGGGGGCCTAAGCATGGAGAGCCCGCTACTGTTACGACGTGGGCGTGAATCAATTCAATCAGTGCATGAGCCATGAGGTCCAGCTACAAGCAGCATGTCCAAGCCCTGCCAGATGAGGCTTGCTTGCCCTCCGGTGCCAGCAAGCGGCGACCCTGGGGCTTCGGGAAAGCAATGTAAAAACGAAGACGGAGAAAGCGTGTCCCGTTTGTTGCTGTCTTCAAACCACCGAGATTGCAGGTTTCACTGAACAGGCAGCGCGGTGTTTGGCGGGCAGCGGGTGGCCAGTGACCGTTGGCGGTTAGCCGCAGGCGGTTGGAGGTATTGGAAGTTTGCATGCGAGAGGAGTGAGACTGCACTGATGAATGCTCGCTGTCTGCAGCAGCGAGGGGAATGGATAAGGGTGGGCGTTCCTCCTAGGGCACTACTCCTGCGAGAGGAAGCAACCAGCTGCCAGCTGCGCACCTCTTTCTCTTAGTGAACGTAGAATCCCGGCTCAGTAGGTCCACACCTGATCGGACTATCTTTGGAGAATGGGGGTTGGGGAAAGATGGGAGATAGGGGTAGCCGGTGGCCTCAGGGAGCAATCAATTCATCCCGCGCTGAAGAACACGTGCAGAGCAATGTTCAACTTCCATGCTGGGCCCGCTTTCAGCAGTTCAAGCGAAGCACAAACCGCAAACTTGCAACTGCCAGAAAAAAGAAGATGGTAAGTAAGGCCCCAACGTGGGACCACCCCTTTGCAGTCTTGGTGGCACGTACAAATTGGAAGTATATACTGGTACCTGAGGTGCACAATGCACTCCTTCGGCCATTCCTCATGAACTACACGCGAGTAAACGGTGGATACTGCAGCAGCAATGCATTTCATGGGAGGGACACTACTGCTCAGGGAGTGTGGCCTCAGGGAGGATCAGTGGGAGGCACGTCATCTGCCGGTTTCTGCAAGGGCTACAAGTAGTTGCCTCGCCGAACGTGCCCCATCTTCCTTGTAAAGGCCGAGCCGGACAGTCACGTCACAGTGAAGGATAGTACCGAGGTGTCCAGAGCGGAGAGGAATGAATATGGTGACATAACCCCTGCCGTCTCGGGGTCCCCACACTGGGGGAGACGTGGCCTCAAGAGCCTGCCTAATGGCAATAGCTTGCGCCCAGGGGGCCTAGGAGGGGGGTGTAGGTCCTGGGGTTGACTAAGCCAGGATTCCCGTGCACTGGCAGCAATTCATAGCTCCGCATGCTGGGCTGCACAAACCGTACACTGTTGGGGCTGTGTGTCGTTTTCCCTCACCGCTTCTGGCACAACTGCCGATGATGCCCCTTGTGCCAACGATTGGTTGGATGCCTCAGCGGCTTGCACAGTGCGACAGGGCGGCCATGCGTGCATGGCGCAATGCCCCAAAGGCTTCCCACAGGGTGCACATCCTGCCAGCGAACGGGAGAAGGGAAGGCAGGTGTGCCGATTGTCAGTCACCGCTAATGCAAACAGTCACAGTGCTTTAGCGTCTTCATGCTCAAAGCAGAGCGCGGGGACACTCGACCATACAACCGTGGCACGGTCTGTCAAGCACCCATCTTGCACGCAGCACAATCTGTCTGTCCACTGGAACGTCCTTCATGCGCACATCTTAGACTCACCCCAGTTCAGGCAAGTGAGCAAGATTATCCTCTACTTACTCGCATAACCCCTCAGTCTCCCCTCCATAAACTACTCGCTAAATTGCGTGCTAAATGAGGGGCGAGATGCACGGGGTAAATTTCACTCTCCAGTGATTCAGGAAATACCATATGTTAGTGCAAACGTTAGCATGATCCATTGTATCATAAAGTGCGGGACTGTGTCGCATTGTCGGGGCCTGAAAACCAGAATATCCCACAGATTGTCTCACATCCCCATCCATACTAGTAGTCCGTACCAGTACGCCCCGCCCCCCCCCTCTTGCGCAACAACCAGCAATGCTTCGCCGTTTGACCAGCGGATGGTCGTTGGACAAGCCTGTGCATACGGTGGTGATGTCACAAAATCCACCGCTTCACCAGCGGTTGGTCATTGCACAAGGCGGTCGTTGCGCGGAGGGTAGGTATGTAGCTGATTGTGGGGACCCTTGCAATCTCCGTTGCAAGGTTCTTGGGTGGTGGTGGGGCTTTCAGAAAAATTGGAGTTGGGTGGGAAACTTTTTGCCCCAAAATAGTAAACTTGCCGAAAACCCCAAGGACTGTGAGCCCCTCAAACAAAAAGAAATGCATCCATGAGTTCCTACGAGGAAGAGGGAGAAGGAGACAGCACTGCAATCTCTTCCAGGCTTGTCGCGCCACTTGCAGCGCAGAAACCTGCCCATGACGTGCTGTGGGCAGGGCTTCCTCACCTCAGATTTGCTTTCTATTGATGCCCTCTACACACACCTCCACATGCACGCATGCACGCACACACCGTTTAGAGATGCCGCAAGGTGTGGAACATATTCAGGTTGGCGGCAAGGCCAGATGCATAGCTACGCCCCTGACTAATTTCGAACAGGTTGTGCAAGAAATCTGATTGGTTACCGCAGTGCATTCGTATTACATATTGGTATTGACATGTGACACACACCTGACGATTGATCCACAATGCAACACTTGGGAAACAATGCACAACCCACCCTGCAACAATTCCATTATGGTGACTGTTCATGTGTCATGTGACCTGTTTCGTGGGCTCATCAGTCTGCCCCGCAATCCACTGGTTTTGTCTCATTCGCTGAACTCTTGATCACAGAAGCATGGCAGGCGTACAACACAGAGATTTTGCGAATGTCTGTCGTCGTGGATCGACTGACATGATCGTGGATGGACAGACATATCATTGCCACTTCTGATATCATCCTCAAACGTTTATGCAGCGGGGGTAAATCACACACCAATGGTCCCGTGTACAACCCGACTACAATGCATGTATGGCAAAGGCGGTAAGGCATGGTGGGTGCCGTGCAGTGCTGTGTAGCTACGATTGTGTTGGGCAGAGTTAAGACGCACAGCCACCAACGGATCCCTGTGTTGCTGGCAGATTGATTGCACTCGACAACCTTAGTCCTACCAAGCGTGGGTTTCATGCAGACGGCTGATGGGGAGGCCCAGAAGCCCGTCCGGGAAGTGAGGTGGGGGAACTGCAGGAATGCCTCGCAGGCCCCGCAACCACAAATGTGTTCGTTGTTGCACATGGGCGGTCACTTTGGCGCGGTCAGAGGCGGGCATTAAGCAATATAGAAAGAAGCACTTCATGTACTACTTGGGACGATACGAATGCAGATGTTGCGAACATTTTGAGATCATTTCCCCAGCAGCCAAAAGGTTCGCAAAAATGCAACATTTTGAGGCACCAGAAGCACTTCTGCAGACTTCCACTTGCCCTTGGGTACAATTGATGGTCGGTCAGCAGATACCGGATGCCCTCGCCTTCGGCCCTTCCATCCCATGGGCCATCAGTCTGGATTGCACAAAGAAAACACGCAATCTACTTTTCCGTAGGCATTTGCGCACAGCGCCCGTTATCGGGGTGTCTGCCGTCTGTACCGGAGCCAGCCCCAAAACCACCAACCAAACAAAACACCACATGCCAGGGCCAAAAGCTCCGGAGTTCTGTAGTCCACTCTCCAAAGCCTCTTGAAATCTTTCACTGAACTCCATCACACCTTGCGCTTCCATATTTTCCTCCTCTTGCTCCTCCCCCATAAGCAGACAAAGCATTGGACAAAATGGTCAACTTTGCGCACAGCGCACGCCCCCCCCCCCCCCCCCCTCGCTGTGCGCCACTGCTGACTGACAAATTTGGAAAGCAGTGATGGCCCAACAATCCTTTTGCCGAAACTTTTCTTCATCAATCGCAAAATTAAGAAACTTGTCAGTTCAAATGACATTCCTGTTGCTGCATGTTAGGATGGCACGTGTCGCAATCCTCTCAGCTGCTCTACACAATGCACACGTGCCACACGACCTGCCAGACCTCTCTCGGTGGATTCATCAAAGCCATCACTTCCTTCTCGATAAAACAATTCAGTCTGCCATTGGCACGGAAGAAACAAGGAAATTCGGAGCCTATTAATATGGTCGGCCTTGAAAACGGAAACTACCAGCGCACCCGAGAAATTTGTGTCCGTCATGAGCCTACGGGCCGGGGGCATTAGCTAGAAAATAGTGCAAAGAGGTGGTAACACCAGGCCATCGACTATTGACACACACCCCTCCCCCCAGGGAGGTTCGTCAACAGCTGGTTGGTTCCCGTTGAACGTTTTCTGATATTGGTGAGTTAGTCGGCGGAGATTGGCCAGGGCCCCAAATGACCCATCCCCCCAATTCGGGGGGTGGAGCCGTGGTGGGCAGTAGGATCAACAGTCCACTCTGACCCACAAAATTGTACCTGTTCGCCCCACTCTCGAGAGACGAATGGCCTCGATCAACAAGCAGCTCATACAAAAGACACAGGGGAAAACCGGAGTTTACCAAAAGGGCCACTTTGGTACGCAAACTTTTTGGGATGGCCGGGCAGTACTTGGCAAAACCAAAAACGGTTGGGGGCTGCTTAAGGATCGCCCCAAGAACATACAACCCATCAGACACACACCCTGGTCAACACACGCACAGCGGTATGCCGGGCCTCTTTAATGCATTAACTTTTACTCCTCACGACACAAACACCAAATATCCGCAGAGAGGACGGGACCGAGTTCCAAAGCTGCCGTACAATCATCCGAACAGAAGCGTGGGCAAGAAGAAGACCTCCCAATGGGGCATACAAGATGTGGAATGCTGCACAATGGACAAACAGACAAAGCCTGGCACACGGGCGGCGCCCAGGTGCAGGACAGTGAGACCCCCTAGACATTTTGGCCCCCCTGAAGGAGGCGGGGAGGTGTTGGTGTCGGGGGCTGCAGCTGGGCGTTCCCCATGGCCTGGCAGCAGATCGGATTGGCGTAACCTGAATTTGCGTGAAACCCTTGAATTGAGATGAAAGCCCCACGGGACTGAGGGTGGGGTTGGCATGAGGCAACAGGACCCACCGCAGTGCGCTCACCCACCAAGCACCCCCAACGAAAGCGAGCAGGGAGTCGAAGTACAAGACATTGTGGACCACAAATGAGAGCCGATTGCCACTCCTCCATTGTACCCCGCCTTGACAACCCCATGATCTCAACCGCTGGCAATCAGTATGGGTACGGATAGCCATACCCCGTGGAGTTGTAGGGGTAAGGCTGAGGAGGGTAACCATACCGCATGGGCATTGGGGGTGGCATGGGCGGCACAGCCCCATAAGACACAGGTACAGCTGCTGAGGAGGCAGCTCCACTGGGGTACGCTGGGGTTGTGCTGCTTGCTGATACAGTCGTGGAAACTGTGCTTACAGCGGGCGAGGGCGAGGGTGGGGGTGGGAGACACCATCGCTGGTACTCATCAGAACTCAGTGCCGCCCGCAGGTTCTCCTCTGTCATCCCCTCAAAAAGGGTGGTTGCAAGAGTGCGGCGCTCCGCGTCATTTTCCTTAAGCAGGATGTCAAATTCCTGCTTCCTCACGTTGAGCGCTGCTTGAGCCGCCTCCATGCGCTTGCGAACCTCCTCCATTTGCAACTTGGCATCCTCCACCTCCTCTTTCAGACCGTGGATCGTGCCTTCACGCTGTACCAGGGCCTGTTTCAGGACGTCCTCCTTCCCTGCAGCTAGCATGATCTGCTCACGAAGCTGTTCGGCTGTCACCTCTGGCACTCTAGGCGCCTTTGACATCCCACTTATCACCAGGCCCTCCTGCAGACCGGCCTGTCCCTTTTGCTTACGCCCACCAGCCTTTTGTTTCAGATTGCCATCCGGCTGCCGCTTGGTTTGGCGCAGGTGCTGAGCTGGCACGTGCTGTCCTGGGACATGCTGGTGGTGGTGGGTGTGATGATGAGGAATCAAGTATGGTGGTGTCATGTGTGGCTGGTGGTGACCATGGTGGTGATGGTGATGGTGGTGGTGGTGCTGGTGGTGGTGGTGGAGGTGTGGAGGAGGTGGTGGTTGGTGGTGGTGATGGTGGTGATGGTGGTGGTGATGGTGGCCAGGTGGGAGATGGTGCATGAAAGCCGCCATGGCATGGTGGTGATGGTGGGCGTGAGGAATGGGCGGGGGGTAGTAGCCCACATACGAAGGGTAGGCCGGTCCGTAGGGATAAGGCCCAGGAACCGGCGCAGGGTAACTGGTGGAGGCTGGGGTTCCCCCGGATGGTGCATCGGGGGTAGATCTTGCCGCAGCACTGGCAGCAGCTTCCGATTTTGGGGGCCGGATGTACAGCTGTGGACAATCCTTCGTGAAGTGTCCATCAGTTTTGCATCGGGAACAGGAAGGCTGGACCTGTTGTGTGGTTGTGCAGGGAAAGGGCCACAACGCAAGGAATCCCAAGGGGAAGCAAAAGCAGAAAATGCATAGAAAATAAATGTAAAGAAGCATTGGGCGTTCAGTTGTAAGGGGAAGGGAGGGCTGTCATTGGGCACCTGCACACTGCAGGAACTCCACAAGGAAACAGAAGGAAGCAAAATATTTTGGACATCCATTACACAAAACCTTACAAACCACAAGTGCAGTTTCTAGTGCTCCCTGTCTAGCAGCACATCACTGCAAACAGCCACACAAACATCACACTGGCTGGGCAACCCCCCACCAGCCGTTGAAACTCTGCCCACCAAACTTTATCATGTGCGGGGACACACTGCTATGCCTCTATGGTACCCTTCATAAACCTGTAATGTTTATTTCGTTTAACATTCTTCAGCAGAATGCCAGCCTCAGTCAACAAGGCATAAACCTCTGCTGGCAACCTCTGCGTGCTCCATACCATCTTTTGGACGTTTGCAGTGAGGTAGGAGGTGTCAGTGAAGACAAATGGGGAACCCTTGCACTGCACAACCATTCACAAGCACGCCATTGTCCGAAAAAGCCTCCAAATTGATCTCCTTCCAGCCGTGCCCCCAAACCAGTGCGAGGAACCCAGTTGTGCCCTACTGTTCCCTACCTTCCCTACAGCTAAACATGCAACATGAACAGCATGAGAAGCATTTTGTGCATTGTTGGTGCTACAGTGTAGTCCACTTTGGAGAGCTGTATAGTCGCTGCATAACCCTGACCGTCTGGGGGCCATACCACAAATGAGTGTGGATTGTGGCTACACAACCTGTCAACACCATCTCTGAGAGGGCAAACATCTTTGAGTGGAACAATGGGGTCTGCAGAAATGGGGATCAAAGGAAGTGGCTACATAGCCTGTGCTGCATTGGGGACCCAACAAGGGTCAACAAGGAAAAGCCACGTGGTTTCCCACGGAGGGAGTCCACGCACTGCGCATGCACCGCACGCACACCGCGTCAGGTATTTGAACAAGTGCTCCAGAAAATGGTCTCCCTTTGAAGCCCTTGTAAATACTGTCCCTTGGTGGAAGTTGCTGGGGGAAGAGGTATGGCAGGTTGTGAGGGCCCCCTTGGGCGAGCTCACATGCAACTACCGGTAGTGCAGCAACAGGCTGAAAGATGACAATCCCAATTTTGCATGCAGCTACACTGCCCAGGTGCCTTCTGCAGTGTCAGGTACGGTTTTGGGCTAAAGCATAGGCGCCAACAGCACCTAGCATCTCAGTTGACCGAAATGGTCCAGGCAACAACCCCAGTATACTCACCGCATGTGCATCAAGCACGTCTGATACTCCCCCATGGCGACAGGCCAGGCTGCTTTGTCTTTGCTGGTGTGAATGCTTACCCCCCCCCCCCTAGCGCAAGCACCCTGAAAGTCAGCAAAACGACGGTAACACGGGCTCATGTGCTTAGACAAGGCAGTGCTTGCGCAAGGGGGGGGGGGGTAGCTCCTTGACCGAGGGCTGCCAACAACTGCCTAAAAAGAACCCTGCACAACCATGTCTTCCTGGCAAACCCCCTTACGTGACAACTGGCAACTGACAGCGGTTGACAATTGAACTGAGAAGTGGCAAAAGGGGGGGGTATCGGAGCAAATGGAAATCTAATGTGTGGCAGCAGCACAAGGAGGATGTGGGATGGTAACATGGAGGTGGCAACAGAGGGAGGGTGTAGTAGTACTGGCAGGACCACAGAGAGCGTGTGGCAGCAACACAGGGCTGGAGAAGGTCATGGTGGCAACAAAGCGGGGGCATGGCAGAGACACATGAAGGGTCTAGCTGCAAAAAGCGAGGATCAGGGGTCGGAGACCAGGACCACAGGGTGTCTGCGGCGGCAACACAGGGAGGGTAAGGGGGCAATAGAGGAAAGGTGTGGCAGCAAACCACAGGGGATATGGGGCAAGAGAGGGAGGATATAGCGGAAACTCAGGATGCACCTCTGGCACGGGGGTCTGGATCTCACAGACGTCTGCACTTGGATCCTCCTCCAGATCACTGGGCTTCTCAAACAGGGTGACCCCAGTATCCTTGTTGAAATACCACTTCTTGCCTTTGGGGTTGAGGTGCACTTCCCATTGTCCAGTCTGCTCCATGGTGTGTGCTGCGCACGAGCTTACAGTCAGACACACACAGACATATTAGATGCCTGTCAAGAACACGTGACACACAGGTATTTACCCTGCGCAAATCAGGAAACGTCTGCGAAAACCGTTTGATTCAACTACCTGCACCTTCTTGCGTGTCCAATGATTTCCTCTCCTTCTTCAGACATTCACAGAGAGTTTAACAGCATTCTCAGAATGCACCACATGGTGTGGCCCCTAGAGTATCGCAGCATGACCCAAACATATTATTTCTCCTCTCTTGCTACGTGTACAATAAGACTTCAAAAAAAAAATGCATGCCCATATTTGGGCAACCGGGCTTGCAATCGAGGATCAATGGAACCATTGCAATTGAGGGGGGGGGGAGTCGATAGAGCCCCCTGGCTAGACCCTCCCCTCCCCCAAAAAGGGCTCAATTGACGGGACCCCCAAAATCCTACCGAGACTGACCCCCCCGCCTCGGAGGTGACCCGGACCCAAAAACCAGCAAAAAATGAAAATGGATTTTTGGAATCAGTGCGTCGAGGGGGTTCAGAAAAGTCATCATTTGCCATATACTTGGTCAAAAAAATTGACCATTTTTAATAATCAAAAAAATTTTCGGCACCTTTGGGGCCAGAGTTCATAATAACTGATTAATGGTGCCTGTCAACTGAGCCCTTTTCCCAACCCGCCCGCAGATTTTGGGGGCTCTATTGACCCCCCCCTCCCTCACTTGCAAGCCCGACATGCCTTTGCACACACATAGTGCCATTTGCATATTGCACCCATTAATAGCTCAACAATCCTGGTTGTACTGAAAACTGTTCAGGCGCAATGCAGTAAGAGGCAGGCCTGGACTTGAGAGTCAGCACAGGAAATGGAGAAACAAATCAATGTGTAATCTCAATAGCATGGGCCCCACCACTTGTGATATCAGACTCATATCTTTTTCTCATCGAACATGTCAATGTCATGTCTGTCATAACATTGTCATAACATGCAGACTCCGGTACCGGGCGGTGTCCGGTTTCCGCTGACACAACACGGTGGCCCCTAGGTCACTTCAGGCCGCCGCCAGCGCTGCCAAATACATGCCATACAGCGCTTGGTCTGTTCCTCCTTTCCCCTACCCATCAATGCCCTGAGGCGCAGGCCTGTCGGCAGCACCAATGGTGACTGTTCCACACCAGCAGCCTCACAGCATTTGGGACTCGCTCTCCGCTTGCATATGGCAGGAAGGGCACGCAATCTCCCAGCATATATTGTGTCCCCTCAATCATCATGCCATCCATATGGCGTCATAGTGTAGAGGCATGTGCCGATTCAAGGTCCACATTAATTTGACACAAGTGGATCATAGTAGGGAGGGGTACACCTGATGTTCGTCCTTTGGGGGGGAGGTCCTATATTTGGTGCATAGAATACTTGGGGTTTGGCTGTGTGTGACGTGTCGTGCAGTTGCACTTCATTGATCTCCAGCTTGGAACCTTTACCAACTGCTTGGGTGTTTGGACACAAACAGGGGCGTGTTCACCACCTTACACATTCCCCATCCTCACCAAATCTCAATCCTGGACCTTGAAACCAATGGTTGCTTGGGGTGGGCTGTGCTTTTATTCGTGCACCCCTTGGGTACCACGTCAAGTGCTCCCCCAGTCAAACAAGTAATAATCACCACGGCATACAGGAGGAGTGAGCCAAGGTATCATCTCTTTGGAGCTTGCACCAGGCATCCAGGTCAATGTGGGCCTGTATGATCATGGATCCTCCCCCAGCTGGTGGGTGGGGTCACACCATCATTCATTAGACCAGCCAGACCCACCATGGACATGGGGACGTGGATGTTACATTTTTCTAGTGAAGGACACGCACCTAAGCCATTAGTTTACACTGCAAATGATATTACATGCCAAGAGTTGGTTGCTGAAACTGACAGGTAGCGTGCATGTTTGTGGCGGCGTAGTGGAGTGCAGTGGGATGGACCTGTTGGAGGGCAGCTTCCGCTGGATGCACCGCTCCAAAGGACGTACTTCACCCGCTGTGGCCCACAAAGAAGGAACAGAAAAGACAAGAGGGGATACTCAGTTTGCCATGTGCAACCACACCCAGCAAACCTTGTATTTTTGTGTTTCTGCAATCAAATGGATGCAAAGTCCAAATTCACAGCTCCTTGTTCATGTACACAAATAGCAAAAAATTACCAAAAACGAAAGTTAGCACAATTGGCATCAATTTATGGTAATTTGTTTCATGGTATTTGTGTTGACCCATTGGAAAGGGGATGCCACTCAACCAACCTTAGTGACATGGCAGCGCAAAACACTTCTCACTGTGTCCTCAACCATTGCACACCGTGTTGACGTGCCCAGTGACAGTTCACTGAGACCCTTTGTGATGTGAAGTTGACAGTCCTTGCCAAGCATCGTACGCTCGTCCATTTTTTTTGGATTTCACCCGCCCCCCTCGGGATGTACCGCCACTGTCTGTTGACGAGCCAACGAGTCAAGCCCCGTTGGTGGCAATCCAAGCACCGTTGCAGGGGGGGGGGGATATTTTTTTTGGCGGGACCCCCCCCCGAGGGCCATGAGCAACAGATACTGGGCTCGCAAAACCCCCCATGTCACAGGCATATGGTCATAGCTACGGATTACAGGCATATGGTCATAGCTACGGATTACAGTTCATTGTTTTGACTTGCTGCACTGCAGCAAGTCCCCCCCTAAGGGGGGGGGGGGGCACAAAAAAGTGGTCCTACAGAAAAAAATTTTCTTCCCCTGCCACACATAACACACATATTCATGATGTTCCCGCTGCATAACATGCCATTGGCATTGGTTGGCATTCCTGTGATTAGCTATTGCGGCTACTAGCCCATCTCCAACATGCCATTTACGAGATGTAGCTGTCGTTGGCCCCTTTTCCATAACATGCTTCACAGTACAAGGGCACGATTGAAACAACGTGCATTGCCGACATAGGTGGTATTTATGTTTAAGGGCACAAAGGTCCCCCGAGTACTCTCAGCTACGCACTGTGTCATAGTGCCTCTTGTCGGCGGTAAGAGTCCCCATGCACCGTGCATGGGGCGAGAACCTGGGCAAGCAACTAGTGGACCCTGCGTGGGTACAGTCGCCCGTCATGACCTTTCAATAGGTGCCCCAAGTCTACTGTGGACCCCACGACGTCAATGTTCCCGCCCGGCCGTTCTAGCTTCCTTGCCACTGTGCACATGTCTATTATCTTATAGTGCTAGTTGATGGACCCCGCGTGATTCGGATGGCTCGTCCAGCCGTTCAACGGGACCGCACAACGCCCATCTTACCACCCGGCGGTTTTACTTTGCACTATCATACCATGGACACGGCACAGCGCTGGTGTCAATATATGGCACCTGCCCCACAATGGCTTAGTGATCTAACTTGGAGATTCAAGCCAGTTCACACAATGGAGATCCGAAGCCGGTTCACACAATGGTGATCCAAGCCGGTCCACACAATGGAGATCCAAATTAGCTCACAAGAGTTTCGTGGGAATCCTATCCAAATGACATGGCCTTGGTCTTCTTTCGAGTTGTGTCTTCAACAGAAGGCTTACACTTAGTCGAGTAGGCCTTCTTTGTCGTGCACTTTTTCTTTGATCTCCGACCGGAGCAACCTCGCTTGCGAGCAATTACAGCTAGAGCACTAGAGCTTGATGAGGAGCTAGATGATGAGGAGGTGCTGGAGCTTGAGTTTGATGAGTTGGAGGTTGAGACATTTGAGGGGGATTCTTTGCACTGCGCGCTACTTTTAGACTATGTTCCCCCCAAAGAGCCCCCAAGCACACCCCTTGGAAACGCCCTTAGAAATAAGTGACCCAAACTGCCCCAGCTCTTTCCGCCCATCGAATTTCAGCGACAACACCATTCAAGCAAGAACGAACACGATGCACACTTGCCCACCAAGCCTCCTCAGAGCACCCTGTTGCTCCAGAGAGGAGATGAGCACACCTATGAGGTGGAGTGTGCTTGAGGAAGAAAAAGAAGCGGAACAAATGTTCGCGTGGACGTAAATCATCATGCCCATACTTTAGCCAAAACTCCTCGGCAGAGTGGGCATCAATACCCATATAACTGATTTGCATCCTTAAGGACCGAGTTCCGCCACAACGCTTAACCCACCACTCAACACCATCTTTTTGCAGGTCAAGAGGCTGAGCTCCGGTGCTTTTCTCATGTACATGGAGCAACATCTCCAGGATCTTGTCTTCCGTTTGTTTGTTCATTTTTGCCACCTCCTCCTTGGTGAATGTTCAAGGTTCATCGGGTCACCCCTGCATTCTCAGGGGTCCCCAAACAACGGGGGACAAAATCAGAAGTCAAAACCTCCGCTAGGGGTCACCATGATGCCCCTAGGGGCCCCTAGTATCTCGAAGTATGGGTCTCTAGTACGGCTAGACGCCCAAATAGTTGCACTGCGCGCGCACTGCGCTTGAGGCGCCCCCTGAGGCCACAGACCTACCATCCTCTTTCTCTTCATCAGAATTTGAGGGTTGTGATCCTCCACTTGGATCGTAATCTGCATCAGCTACGTCTTGGGTTTCCATAGCTTGCTCGGCGTCTTGGTCGCCTGTGCGTAGAGCCTATTGCAGCCATGCATCCTCTTTGGCCTCATCAGCTTTGGCCATTGCCTCCCGTTGCATCGTCGATGACCCACTGCCGAGCCTTTTACTTGTTTTCTTGTCCTTCTACCTTTTGGCAGCATGCTACCTTTTGGGTTGCATTGTTGGTTGTTTCGCCTTCCACCAAAGCACGCCGCTCGGCTGGGGAACGATGCCACACTTCTAGCTCCTAGGGAGAGGCATCAAATTTTGAGTGGTCTTCATGCACCTGCATGTGTTGCTCCATGTTGTATCAGTACACCCAATCGGCACATCCTAGAACCGGCACTTGATTGGCTCGTTGTCAAGGCGGTCCGTAACGGAAAAAAAAAAGTGTTCCGGAACCAGTTTTCCCAAAAAAGCCCGCGGGCACTCCATGTGCTCAACCATGGTTGGTGGCGGTTGGCGGTTGGCAGCTGGCGGCGGTTGGCGGTTGGCAGTTGGCAACTGGCGGTTGGTGGCGGTTGGTGGTGGTAGGCGGCGGTTGGTGGTTGGTGATTGGTGGATGGTGGTGTTTGGCAGTGGTTGGCAGTTGGCGGTTGGTCGCCGCTGGCGGTTGGCGGCGGTTGGTGGTTGGCGGCTGGTGGCAGTTGGCGGTTGATGGGAGTTGGCGGTTGGCGGTTGGTGGTCCCTTGGGGCGATCCTTAAGGGCGGTCCTTAGCAAAAAAAAATTTGGTCCCTTAAGGACATCCCTGCTCGTTGTGCACAACTGATTTACACAATGATGCCATAATGTTGACTCATTCCATGTATATAAGCTTTGGCCGAATCCACCTGGTGTTGTGTCCTGTGCTGTACTAATTGTATGCCATGCGGGATCTTTATAAGATGGGGTGTGGACGAAACGACCAGATTACACATTATGAAGGGTTCCCATTGTGGACTTGAATTCCGTGTCCGCTTGGTGCCAAGCGGACAATGTATATCGTGTATGGGCATTGTTGCGGAAACAAGGTCCTTCGGTGCCTCAACAAAACACTTGTGACTGCAGACAAGGATTTCGCCTACATTTAGGGTACGGCGACGTAGCCTCGGAACACTTGGGAAACTTGGCATAACATCCAGAGTGAGCAGAATGTAGAGAACAGCAAGGTTGTATAGGTTAGTGAACGATTCAACTTACCAGGAACAAGCTTAAAGACGCGACGCTTGTGCAAGAGGGTAAGCAAATGCCAAAGATTAAATACCTCAGCAACGGCAAGGGTATACCAACGAGCAGGCTTAAAGTGGCGCGTAAACTTATCCCGCTATTGAATGAAATTCCCTAACGTTCCACGGGTCCGACAGTCTGCCCTAAACTGCAATGCCCAGTCAACGAAGGACCAATAGCCCTTGACAAAGCCCCGGCATCCCTAAAATGAGCGCCTTTTAGGAACCGACGGAAGGGGAGAGCTTGCATACAACGAGACCTGCAAGAGAAGCAGCAAGCTAAAGAAACGTAGCACAAGGGGGTTACAGCCCTTGCATGTTGACAAAGAACGCACTGCAGCACGTTCATAGCAAACAATCATGGAAATTGTATGCCTCCCTTTCCGGTCGGGCATATGGAGTGGCCCGTTTCCAGTTGGGCATATGGTCTAGCCACTTTCCCGTAGGCGACATGCACCCGCCGCCTGGTGGCCGTGATATAGATTGGCCTCTTTCCCCTTGGGGATATAGACCGGCCCCTTTCTAGTTGAGGGTAGGCATCGGCTCCTCTCTAGTTCGGGGTATGGACGCGTTCTTTTGCAATATGGGGATACGGACTGGCCCCTTTCTGGTTGGGGATATGGACTTGGCCCTCTCTGCCTGGGAATATGGAGTGGCCTTTTTCCGTTTGGGGATAGGGATTGGCAGTTTTCCAGTTGGGGATATGGATTGGCCCCCTTCCGGTTGGTGATATTGAGTGGCCTCTTCCAGTTGGAGATATGGGTTGTCCCATTTGCGGTTGTGGATATGGAGTACCCCTTTCCGGTTGGGCCGTCCATAGCCCCCGTTGCAAAGGGTGCAATCCATAGACAGGGAAGGGTTGAGATCCCCAGCCACAAAGGGCCAAGTCCATAACCCCAATCGGAAAGGCCCACATTGATATCCCCAACTTGAAAGTAGCTAGTCCGTATCGCCAATTGGAGAGGGGCCCATCCACGTCGCCACGAAGAGGGGCCGGTCCATAGCCCCAACCGGAAAGGGGCCGGTCCATATCCCCAACCGGAAATGAGCTAGCCCGTATCCCGGACCAGAAAGGCCCAGGTCCATATCCCCAACTTGAACGGGCCAACCCATATCCCTAACCGGAAAGGGTGCAATCGATTTCGCCAAGTGGAACGGAGCTAATCCGTATCCCCAACAGAAAAAATGCCGGTTCATGTCCGGCCCCTGTACAGTTGGAGATATGGACCGGCTCTTTTTCTAGTTGGGGAATGGGCTGGCCCCCTTCTGGTTGGGGATATGGACCCCGCCCTTTCTTGTCGGGGACATAGTGTGGCCCATGTCCTATAGGGGATATGGGCCGGCCCCTTTTTGGTTCGGTATATGCGCCGGCCCCTTTCGATTTGGGGCTACCAAATGGCCCCGTTCTTATTTGGGATATTGACATGGCCTCCTGTAGATCAGGACATGAATTGGCCCCTTTTAGATTGGGGATATGGACGAGCTCCTTTTTCAATTGGGGGTACGGGTTGGCGGTTTTCTAGTTCGGTGGGTATATGAACTTAGCCCTTTCCAATTGTGCATATGGGGTTGCCCCCTTCCGGTTGGGGATATAGATTGGCCTTTTTCTAGTTGGGGATATCGAGCGGCCCCTTTCCGGTTCGGATATGGGTCGGCCCCGTTTCACTTGGGGTTACGGAGTTGCCCTTTTATTGTTGGGGGTTTGGACTGGCCCTTTTTTGTTGAGGATATTGGCTGGCCCCTTTTCCTTTGGGGACATGGACTGGCCCTTTTCCCCTCAGGGATATGGACTAGCACTTTCTTTGGTTGGTGATATGGACGCCATATGGAGTGGCCTTGCCCCCTTCTGGTTGGGCTTATGGATTGTCCCCTTTCCGTTTGAGGATATGGACGAGTCCCTTTCTCGTGGGGGATATCGAGCTACACCCCTTTCGATTTGGGGATATGGATTGGTCCCTTTCCAGTTGGGGATATGGATCGGCCCCTTTCCCTGTTGGGGATATGAGCGGGCCCGTTTCCAATTAGGGATATGAAGTGACCCCTTCCTAGTTGGGGATAGGAATTGGCCCCCTTTCTTTTGGTGATATGGAACTTTCCAGTTTGGGTTATCGGTTGGTTCCTTTCCGTTTGGGGATATGGACTGGCCCCTTTTTAGTTGGGGATATGGACCGGGGCCTGTTTCTAGTTGGGGATATGGACGTGCCTCTTTCCACTTGCGGATACGGAGTAGCCCTTCTCCAGTTGGGGATATGGACTGGCCCTTTTCTCATTGGGAATATGGACTTGGCCCTTTCCGGTTGGGCATATGAAGTGGCTTGTTTCCGGTTGGGGATATTGGCTGGCCCCTTTTTGGTTGCGGATATGGACTCACGCCTATCGAGCTTGGGATGTGAACCGGGCTCTTTGCAATCCGGAATATAATTCGGCCCACTCTGGATGCGTAGATGGTCCACGGCTTTTGTGGTTTGAGGTATGGGTTGGCCCCTTTTCGGTTGGTGATATAGATTGGCCCCTTTCCGGTTGGGGATGTGGGATGGCCCTTTCTAGTTGGGGATATGGACCCGGCCCTTTCCGGTCAGGCATATGGATTGGCTCGTTCCAATTGGGAAATTGGACCGGCCCTTTTCCGGTTGGGGCTATTGACCGGCCCCCCTTCGTGGGGATGTGGATTGGCCCCTCTCCAATTGGGGATACAGACTAGCCCCTTTTAAGTTGGGGATATTGATGTGGGAATTTTCGGTCGAGGATATGGATTTGGCTATTTGTGGTTGGGGATCTGGACCCTCCTTCGTCTAATTGGGGATATGGATTGGACCCTTTCCAACGGGGGCTATGGACGGGCCCCTATCGGGTTGGGAATATGGACCGGCTCTCTTTCTAGTTGGGGAATGGGCTGGCCTTTTTCTAGTAGGGGATATGAACTTTGCCCTTTTTGGTCGGGCAAATTGGAGTGGCCCTTTTCCGGTGGGGGATATGGATTGGCCCCTTTCTAGTTGCGACTATTGGGTGGCCCCCTTCTAGTTGGGGATATGGACCTGGCCGTTTCTCGTCTCCGATATGGTGTGGCCCATTTTCTATTGGGGACCGCCCCCCTTCTAGTTGTGGATACCAGATTGGCACCTTTCGTGTTTGGAATATTGACATGCCCCCCTGTTGGATCGGGACATAAATTGGCCCCTTTCAAGTTGGGGATATGGGCTAGCCCCCTCTGGTTGGGGATATGCACCCGGCCGTTTCCCGTCGCAGATACGGTGTGGCCCATTTCCTATAGGGGATATGGGCCGCCCCTTTTCCCGTTGGGGATACAGGTTGGCCCCTTTCTAGTTGGGGATACATGATGGCCCCTTTCCTATTTGGGATATTGACATGGCCTCCTCTGGATCGGGACATGGATTGGTTGCTTTCCGGTTGGGGATATGGTCCCTCCCCTTTCAATTGCCCTTTCCGAACATGGACTGGGCCCTTTGGAGTAGAGGATATGGGCTAGCCCCTTTCTAGTTTGGGATATTGACCTTGCCCTTTTGCGGTTGGCGATGTGGATTGGCCCCTTTGCTATTGGGGATATGGACCGCCCCCTTTCCGGTTGGGGATATGAACCGGCTCCTTTTTCAGTTGGCGTTACGAGTAGGCGTTTTTCTAGTTGGGTGGGTATATGAACTTAGCCCTTTCCAATTGTGCATATGGAGTTGCCCCCTTCCGTTTGGGGATATTGACTACCCTTTTTCTGGTTGGGAATATCGAGCGGCCCCTTTCCGATGGGGATATGGGTCGGCCCCGTTTCAGTTGGGGTTATCGAGTTGCCCTTTTATTGTTGGGGATATGGATTGGCCCTTTTTAGTTGAGGGTATTGGCAGGGGGGGGGGGGGTAGAAAAAAATTCCTGGTACCGGCGTACAGCTTTTTTTTTTCGGGGGGTACCCCCGGAGGGGGAGGGGGGTACAAAAAAAATTCACGCGAAAATTTTTTCCGGACCCCAAAACCTGAAATTTCCTTAAGTCTACCCCACGGGTTTGGGTTTGGAAGGTGCAAGGAGGGTATTTTTAAAGGTAACCATGGATATTTCAGCCGATATGGGTGGTATTTGTGTTTAAGGGCACAAAGACCCCTGGTCTGTTCGGGCTGCAGTGCACCGCCCCACCGTGGCCTCTTATCGGCAGGAAAGAGTCCCCAGATAAGGCAATACACCCTATCTAGGTTGCCCAAGCCGACAGCGGACCCCACAATGTCGTGGCGCCATTGCCTCCTTGCCTACTGGTTGATGACCGCTGCACCACAATGGCTTGCCAACAAAGATTGGTTCTCAGTGAGGGTACGGTTTGTGTGTTGGTGTGTTGGTATGTTAGCTTTCGTGTGCTTCTTCTTCTTCTTTGGAATCTGCTTCTTCTTCCGCTTTTCGGCCCGCGTGTTGCTACTACTACTGCTCTGTTTGCTGCTACTCCTGTCGTTACTGTTGTTGCTGTTGCTGCTGTGATCGCTGCTTCGGCTACTGTTGTTGCTGCTGCTATTACTACTGTTGTCCTCGTCCTCATCAGGGTCATAATCTGCATCATGTTGTTCCTGAACTGCCATGACTGATGCGGCTGCTTTGTCTCCTGCCTTGAGGGCCTTCGCTCCCCGAAAAAAAAGCTGGCACCCCATGTAGGAATTTTTTTTCGCCAGGAGGAATTTTTTACTGTGTGCTACTTGAACTTGCATGGCACCTTCACTTTGCCACATTGTATGACATTGGCACATGAACTACTGCCGAGATAAGAGTAAATGGGTTTTTTTTTGCATGGCGCCATTGATTTCGCCAATGCAAACAATGTGGCAGAGCAAGCAGCAGCAGGGGTACGAAAAAAAAATTCGCGCGAATTTTTTTTCCACCCACCCCCTGGGTATTGGCTGGCCCCTTTTCCTTTGGGGACATGTATTGGCCCTCTTCCGCTTAGGGATATGGACTAGCACTTTCTTTGGTTGGTGATATGGGCGCCATATGGAGTGGCCTTGCCCACTTCTGGTTGGGCTTATGGATTGTCCCCTTTCCGTTTGAGGATATGGACTAGTCCCTTTCTAGTGGGGGATATCGAGCTACCCCTTTCGATTTGGGGATATGGACTGGCCCCTTTCTAGTTGGGGATATGGATGGGCCCCCTTCCGGTTGCAGATATGGACCCACCCCTGTTAGAGTTGGGGATATGAACCTGCCCCTTTCCAATCGTGGATATAAACGGGCCCACTATGGTTGGGTATATGGCTTGCGGTGTTTTTGGTTGGGGGTATGGATTGGCCTCTTTTTGGTTGGTCATATGGATTTGCCCCGTTCCGGTCGGGGACATGGGCTGGCCCTTTCTAGTTGGGGATATGGATTCAGCCCTTTCCGGTCGGGCATATGGAGTGCCGGGTTTCCATTTGGTTATATGGACCGGCCCCTTTCCGGTTGGCGATATTGACCGTCCCTTTTGCGGTTGCGGGTATGGGCTGGCCCCTTTCCGGTTGGGGTTATGGACTGGCCCCTTTTGTTTCGCGATATGGACCGGCCCGTTTGCTATTGGGGATATGGATTGACCCCTTTCGGTTTGAGGATATGGACCGGCCCTTTTTTGGTGGGCGATATGGACCGGCCCGTTTCTAGTAAGCGATATGGACAAGCCCCTTCCCATTTGGAGATATGGATTGGCCCCTCTCCGGTTGCGGACATTGACTCGCCGCTGTTTGTTTGGGTATATCGACCGGCCGCTTTCCAATTGGGGATATGGATTGGCCCACTTTGGTTGCGGACCCCAATGGGAAAGGGGCTGGTCCATGTCCCCATTTAGAAAGGGGCCGGTCCATATCCGCAATGGGAAAGGGGCTGGTCCATATCCCCAATGGGAAAGGGGCTGCTACATATCGCCACTAGGAAAGGGGCTGGTCCATATCCCCAACCATAAAGGGCCGAATGCATAACCCCAACCGGAATAGGCCCGGTCCATATTGCTTATTAGAAAGGGGCCAATCCAAATACCTAACTCAAAAGGGGCCCGTCCATATCCCTAAATGGAAAGGAGGGTTAGGGCTAGCCTATATCCCCAGCCAGAAAGGGCCTAGTCCATATACCCAACCGGAACGGGGCGAATCCACATCTCCAACCGGAAAGGGGCCAACCCACATCCCCCACCGGAAATGGACCCGCTCCTTCATTTGTGGGGATATGGACCGTTCCCTTTCCAGTTAGGGATATGGACTAGCCACTTTCCAATCAAGGATATTGCCACTTTCCGTTTGGGCCTACACACCAGCCTCTTTCCAATTGGGGATGTTGACCGTCCTTAGTCCATCTCCCCAACCGGAAAAGGAGCAGCCCATATCCCCACCGGAGTGGACGAGTCTATATCCCCCATGGGAGCGGCGCTTGTCCATATGCCCCACCGGATCGGGGTAAGTCCATATGCACAACCGGAAAGGGGCCAATCCATGTCCCGAAGTGGAAAGGGGCCGGTTGGTATCCCCAAATGGAAAGGGGCTGGTCCATGTGCCCAATAGGAAAGACGCTGATCCATAACCCGAACTCGAAGGGGGCAAGTCCAAATACGCAGCTAGAGAGGAACCATATCTCATAACCCACATCTCCAACCAAAATGAGCCAATCCACATCCAAACCGAAAAAAAAGCCAATGAATGACCCCGACCGGAAAGGAGGCCAACCACATCGATATGGACCGGCCCCTTTCTCATTGGGGATATGGACTTGCCGCTTTCCATTTGGGGGTATGGACTCGCCTCTTTTTGGTTCGGGATATGGAAAGGCCCCTTTCGGGTTGGATATATGACCGGCCCCTTTCCACCTCCGGATATGCTGCAGCCGCTTTCTAGTTGAGGATATGGGGTAGCTCTTTAGTGGTTGGGGATATGGCTTGGCCCCTTTCCGGGTGGGACACGTATTTGCTCGTCTCCAATTCAGGATGCAGACCGTCCCCTTTCCAGTTGGGGATGCGGAATCGCCCCTTTCCAATTGGGGATATGGGCTAGCTCCTTTGTGGTTTGGGATATGGATTGGCCCGTTTCTTGGTGGGGATATGGATTTGCCCCTTTCCAATTGGGGATATGGATTGGCCCCTTTCCAGTTGCGGATTCGGACCTCGCCCTTTCTGTTTGGGGATATGGGTTGGCCCCTTTCCATGTGGGGATATGGACCGGCCCCTTTTGAGTTAGGGGTTTGGATTGGCCCCTTTCTAGTAAAGCATATGGACCGGTCCTATTTTGGTTGGGGTTAGGGTGGGCCGTTTATGGTGGAGGATATAGACCAGCCCCTTTCCCATTCAGGATATGGACCAGCCCTTTTCCCATTGGGGATATGGACTTGCCGCTTTCCATTTGGGGATATGGACTCGCCTCTTTCTGGTTGGGGATATGGAAAGGCCCCTTTCCGGTTGGGCATATGCCCGGCCCCTTTCCACCTCTAGATATGCTGCAGCTGCTTTCTAGTTGGGGTAGCTCTTTGGCGGCTTGGGATATGGCTTGTCCCCTTTCCGTTGGGGACATGGATGCACTCATTTCCAATTGGGGATACAGACTGTCCCCTTTGCAATTGGGGGTGTAAATTGGCCCCTGTCCAATTTGGGATACGGGCTGGGCTGAATCCATAACCCCAACCGGAATAGGTCCGGTCCATATTCCTAACCAACAAGGGGCCAATCCCAGTCCCTAACTAAAAAGGTGTCGGTCCATATCCCCAATTGGAAAGGGGCCAGCCCATATCCCCAATTGGAAAGGGGCAGATCCACATCCCCGCGAAGAACCCGGCCAATCCATATCCCCAACCACAAAGGAGGTATATAGTGGGGGATATGGACCAGCCCTTTTACCATTGGGGATATGGACTTGCCGCTTTTCATTTGGGGATATGGACGCGCCTCTTTCTAGTTGGGGATATGGAAAAGCACCTTTCCGGTTGGGCATATCCCCCGCCCCTTTCCACCTCCGAAAATGCTGCAGCCGCTTTCTAATTGGGGATATGGGCTAGCTCTTTCGTGGCTGGGGACATGGCTTGGCCCCTTTCCGGTTGGGGATATGGATTCGCTCGTTTCGAATTGGGGATACAAACTGTTCCCTTTCCAATTGGGGATGCGGATTGGCCCCTTTCTAATTTGGGATACAGGCTAGCTACTCTGTGGTTGCGGATATGGATTGGCCCGTTTCTTGGTGGGGATGTGGATCTGCCCTGTACCCTTCATGAACCGGCTGTTTGAATCCGAGAGTCACGGTACCGTGAATTTCACCTATTTTTGCTGTTTTTTGCTCGTAACTTGGTGCCATTGTGTGCTTTTGTCGTGCTATCTTCGCCCAAAGTAAGATCCAACAAATGTGTGCAATTTAGAGGTTTGAAGTAGTCGCATGGTTCAACACATTTGGTGAGATTCGCGTGAATGTGAAATTCACGCACCCAAATTCACGCATAAATTCACGGTAGATTCACAGATCCACGAGAATGTGAAATTCGCACGAAATTCGCACGAAATTCGTACGAATTTCGTGCGAATTTCGTGCGAATTCGTACGAATCGGCCCCAATTTTGTCTTGTCACTGCTATTTGTTGCACACATTGGATATTGAACAATTTGTTTTGTAGATCCCTAGATACACGCTAGCACGCACAATTTCGTTCTAGCCTAAAACGACATCGCGAGGGCATTCTACCCCACAACATCTAGCTAGAACGTAGACTAGAACAGGAATCATTCTAGCCTAGATGTATTCTACACTAGAACACAAATAACAAATCAAAACAACACACATGACATTTCTTAATCTTTGTTGCATTGCTCACAAATTTGTTGGGAAGGGCATAGGTTATAGGTGATAGTGGATGCAGTGGTGGGGGGGTCCGTTGGGGTCAAACCATTGTTGCATTGCTCACACAGTTGTTTGGAAGGGCAAAGGTTATAGTTGCTAGTGGATGCATGAGGGTGGGGTGGGGGGGTCCATTGGGTCAAACCATAGGAGCGTAATCAACCACGTCTAGGGTTGGGAGGGGGGGGGGGGGCAAGGAGACCCCCCACTTACAGCCCCTGAGTGTCTGGGTGTGGGGTTATGAGGGTGTCTTGCTTGTTGCAGTGCGGTTAAGGTTAGGGAGGGTATCCTTTTTCTCTTCACAGGTTTTGTGTATCCCCATGGCTCTCACGTGCTAGTTGCTCATGCTTTGGCAGCAAATAATCAAGTCAGCGCCGACTTTACAGTATGCTCCCGTGTCTACTCGGAAATGTGTACTACGCAGGGGAATCTGACTGTTTAATTGAAACACAGCTTTGCGATGGGACTTGCTGGTTGGTTCCGCGAGGTGACTTCTGCCCAGTGCTCTGATTGTCAATGCAAAGAGATTTAGCCAAGCGCGGGTAAACGGCGGGAGTAACTATGACTCTCTTAAGGTAGCCAAATGCCTCGTCGACCGATTATTGACGCGCATGAATGGATCAACGAGATTCCTGCTGTCCCTAGATGCTGGCTGCTGAACCAACCGCCAAGGGAACGGGCTTGGGTGTTCCAGCGGGGAAAGAAGACCCTGTTGAGTTTGACTCTAGTCTGACAGAGTGCAGCAGCATGGAGGGTGTAGCACAGGTGGGAAGTGCGCGCCAACTCATGGCATTGATCATGGCCTTCGCGGCCATCTCGACTGTCGGCTCTTCCTTCTGGATGAGGCTCCGCGCTGCTACGCGCAAGCTTGCAATGAAATACCACTACCTCCACAGCCGCTTTACTAATCGGATGATTCGGGTACGGGTGTGTATGGGTGTGCGTGTGTGTGTGTGTGTGTGTGTGTGTGTGTGTGTGTGTGTGTGTGTGCCGGGGGGCAGGTGTAGGGAAATGTGCGTGCTTGGTTCTTTGGTCACCTCACGCCGTGTGTGTGTGTGTGTGTGTGTGTGTGTGTGTGTGTGTCTGCGTGTGTGTGTGTGTGTGTGTGTGTCTGTGCGGTGTGTGTGTGTGTGTATGTGTGTGTGTGTGCCGGGGGGGCAGGTATAGGGAAATGTGTGTGGGTGTGGGGACTTCGGTACATGCATAGGTGGTGTTGGTGTGGCTCTTCGTGCAGTGTCCTGCAAAAATGGTACGAAATTCGTACGAAATTCGTACGAAGTTCGTACGAAATTCGTGCGAAATTCGTACGAATTTCGTACGAAAAGTGCCTCACAGATAGGTACTGTGAATGTGGTTGTTACGAAATTCGTACGAACTTCGTACGAATTTCGCACGAAGTTCAAACAATTTGCATGAACTTGTGTCATTTTTGTGTGTGTGTGGGTGTGCCTGGTCAGAGGGGTTGTTGTTTGTGTGGGCGTGGGTGCATGGTGTGTGCGTGCCTGGGTAATATGTGCATGCATTGGTGGTTCTTGGGTTCTTGGGTGGTTTTGTTGAATCATGTGGGACGATACTTTTGTGCTGTTTGTAGTTTGTGACTGTCTGTCGTTTGTGTTTGTTGCTGCTGCTTGTCATGATGTGTGTGTAATGCCTGCTTTTCGGCTGTGTTGGTATCGCTGTTTTGCTTGCTGCTTGTTGTGCTTCGTGTGTCTGCTGCTTCTCACGAGTGACTGTTGCTGATGACCTAACTGTGTTGTTCTTCTGTGTTGTTGTTGTGTTGCTGTGCTGTGTGCTATGGGTGGGTGTGGATGGTTGGATGGGTGGCTGCCTGTTGTTGAATCATGTGGGACAATACTTTTGTGCTGTTTGTAGTTTGTGACTGTCTGTCGTTTGTGTTTGTTGCTGCTGATTGTCATGATGTGTGTGTAATGCCTGCTTTTCGGCTGTGTTGGTATCGCTGTTTTGCTTGCTGCTTGTTGTGCTTCGTGTGTCTGCTGCTTCTCACGAGTGACTGTTGCTGATGACCTGACTGTGTTGTTCTTCTGTGTTGTTGTTGTGTTGCTGTGCTGTGTGCTATGGGTGGGTGTGGATGGTCGGATGGGTGGCTGCCTGTTGTTGAATCATGTGGGACAATACTTTTGTGCTGTTTGTGGTTTGTGACTGTTTGTTGTTTGTGTTTGTTGCTGCTGATTGTCATGATGTGTGTGTAATGCCTGCTTTTCGGCTGTGTAGGTATCGCTGTTTTGCTTGCTGCTTGTTGTGCTTTGTGTGTCTGCTGCTCCTCATTGGTGACTTTTGCTGATGACCTGACTGTGTTGTTCTTCTGTGTTGTTGTTGTGTTGCTGTGCTGTGTGCTATGGGCTGAATGTGTTGTTCTTCTGTGTTGTTGTGGTGTTGCTGTGCTGTGTGCTATGGGCTGAATGTGTTGTTCTTCTGTGTTGTTGTGGTGTTGCTGTGCTGTGTGCTATGGGTTGAGTGTGTTTGTTCTGGAGAAAAATGATACAAATTCATGCAAATTGTTCGAAATTCGTACAAAATTCGTACGAAGTTCGTACGAATTTCGTACGAAATTCGTAACAACCACATTCACGGTACGTATTCACGGTACTTTGGGGGCGAATTTCGTACGAATTTCGTACGAAATTCGCACGAATTTCGTACGAATTTCGTACAAATTTCGTGCGAACTTCGTATGAATTTCGTACCATTTTTGATGGACACTGCACGAAGAGCCACACCAACACCACCTATGCATGCAACAAAGTCCCCACACCCACACACATTTCCCTGTACCTGCCCCCCCGGCACACACACACCCACAAACACACACACACACACAAACACACACACACACACACACACACCCATGCACAAAACACACACATACCCTCGATGAAAGCAAACAGCCCCCCACTCGACCCACACCCACACACTGCCCGCCCACACACCCTCATACGTACCTGGACAGTGGATGTGTCACGGTTAGATGTTTAGGGGGGGGGGGTTCTGTGTGTGTGTGTGTGTGTGTGTTTGCCTGTGTGTGTGGATGGGTTTCTGTGGATGGATATGTGTGTGTTTTTCTGTGGGTGGGTCGGTGTGTCCATGTGTAGTTGGGTGTGTGGTTGTGTGTGTTTGTGTGTACGCGCGTGTTGCTGTGAGGTGCGGGAAGGGTGTGTCTGTATGTGTGCGTGTGTGTGTGTGTGTGTATGGCTTGTGCGTATATGTGGTTTGGTGCTCCTCACATCCTCACCCCCCCCCCACACACACAGGCGCACGCCCACACGCAGAACCAAAAAGACAGTCATGCACCCCCCCCCCCACCCACATACCATCAATGAAACGTACCTGGACAATGGATGTGTCACGGTTAAATGTTTAGGGGAGGGGGGTTCTGTGTGTGTGTATGTGTGTCTGCCTGTGTGTGTGGATGGGTTTGTGCGGATGCGTGTATGTGGGTCGGTGTGTCCATGTGTAGTTGGGTGTGTGGTTGTGTGTGTTTGTGTGTGCGCGTGTGTTGGTGTGAGGTGCGGGAAGGGTGTGTGTGTATGCGTGTGTATGGCTTGTGCGTATATGTGCATGGTTTGGTGTTCCTCACATCCTCACCCCCCCCCACACACACAGGCGCACGCCCACACCCAGAAACAAACAGACAATCGTACATGTACCCCCCCCCCACACACACACACACCCACATGCCATTAGTAGAATGAAGCCGCCCTGCCACCCCACCCACACCCACACCCACAAACTGCCCAGCCACACATACGCACACACACCTGCATAGTGGATGTGTCGTGGTTAGGTATGTGGGGCGGGATCATTGTGGGTGTGTCTATGTGTGTGTGTGTGTGTGTGTGTGTGTGTGTGTGTGTGTGTGGATTGGTTTGTGCGTGTGGGTGCGTGTTTGTGTCTGGGTGTGTATCCATGGGTCCGTGGTTGTGTGTGTGGGTGTGTGGGTGTTGGTGTGAGGTTTGGGACGGGTTTGTGTGCGTATGTGGTCGGGTGGCCACCACATCCTCACACACACCAACACACAGACGCATGCCCGCACGTAGACACAAACAGAAAGTCATGCATCCACCCACATGCAAACCCAACCATACACCCATACACAAACCCACACAAATCCACACACCCCACACAAAGGCACACCCACACACATGTGCACATGTTGCATGTAGCCAAGGTGCCTGCAGGGGTGCATTTGGGGGGGGGGTACCCCGGGTGTTAGGACAAATGAGGGGGTGCACAAGGGTGAAATTTGTATGAATTCACGTGAATTCACGTGAAATTCGTACGAAATTCGTGCGAATTTCGTACGAATTCACGTGAATTCACGCATGTGAATCGGCTACACGCTTGCCGGGTTTCAGCACCTCTCGTTTTGGGCACGGTTCGGACATGATGGATGCTTTTGGGGCGGGACTTTCATTGGATGATGCGTAATGAAGCCGGGGGAAGAATTTTGGCCCCTCAAATCCCTCGGAAGGATCCAAAAATATGGCATTTTCCCCCAAAATCCTCAAAATTTGGGTAAATTCACGTGAAATTCACGCAATTATTCAAACGGCCACTTAACCCCCGTTCACGAAGGATACACCCTTTCTAATTGGGGATATGGATTGGCCCCTATCCAGTTCCACATTTGGACCTGGCCCGATCTGTTTGGGGATATGGGCTGGCCCCTTTCCATTTGGTGATACGGACCTGCCCCTCTTTAGGCAAGGATTTGTATTGCCACCTTTCTAGTTAGGACTATTGACTGTGTCTATTCCGGTTGGGGTTATGGATTCGGCCCTTTATTGTGGGCGATATGGACCAGCCCTTTTCCCATTGGGGATATGGACTTGCCTCTTTCTGGTTGGCGATATGGTAAGGCCCCTTTCCGGTTGGGCATATCCCCGGCCCCTTTCCACCTCCGGATATGCTGCAGCCGCTTTCTAGTTGGGGATATGGGCTAGCTCTTTGGTGGCTGGAGACATAGCTTGGCCCCTTTCCGGGTGGGGATATGGATGCCCTCTTTTCCAATTGGGGATACACACCGTCCCCTTTCCAACTACGGATACACAATCGCCCCTTTCCAATTGGGGATATGGGCTGGCTCCTTTGTGGTTGGGGATATGGATTGGCCCGTTTCTCGGTGGGGATATGGATTTGCCCCTTTCCAATTGGGGATATGGATTGGCCCCTTTCCAATTGCGGACTTGGACCTCGCCCTTTTTGTTTGGGGATATGGGCTGGCTCATTTCCATTTGGGGATATGAACCGGCCCCTTTGGAGCTAGGGATTTGGATTGGCCCCTTTGTAGCAAGGAATATGGACTGGGCCTATTTTGGTTGGGGCTATGGATTCGGTCCTTTATGGTTGGGGATATGGACTAGCCCCTTTCCCATTGGGGGTATGGACTTGCCGCTTTGCATTTGGGGATATGGACTCGCCTGTTTCTGGTGGGGCATATCCCCGGCCCCTTTCCACCTCCGGATATGCTGCAGCCGCTTTCTAGTTGGGGATATGGGCTAGCTCTTTGGTGGCTGGGGACATGGCTTGGCCCCATTCCGGGTGAGGATGTGGATGCCCTCTTTTCCAACCCCTTTCCAACTAGGGATACCGAATCGCCCCTTTCCAATTGGGGATATGGGCTGCCTCCGTTTCGGTTGGAGATATGGATTGGCCCGTTTCTTGGTTGGGATATGGATTTGCCCCTTTCCAATTGGGGATCTGGATTGGCCCCTTTCCAATTGCGGACTTGGACCTAGCCCTTTTTGTTTGGGGATATGGACTGGCTCATTTCCATTTGGGGATATGGACCGGCCCCTTTGGAGCTAGGGATTTGGATTGGCCCCTTTGTAGTAAGGAATATGGACTGGGCCTATTTTGGTTGGGGCTATGGATTCGGCCCTTTATGGTGGGGGATATGGACTAGCCCCTTTCCCTTTGGGGGTATGGACTTTCCGCTTTGCATTTGGGGATATGGACTCGCCTGTTTCTGGTGGGGCATATCCCCGGCCCCTTTCCACCTCCGGATATGCTGCAGCCGCTTTCTAGTTGGGGATATGGGCTAGCTCTTTGGTGGCTGGGGACATGGCTTGGCCCCATTCCGGGTGGCGACATGCATGCCCTCTTTTCCAATTGGGGATACACACCATCCCCTTTCCAACTAGGGATACGCAATCGCCCCTTTCCAATTGGGGATATGGGCTAGCTCCGTTTCGGTTTGGGATATGGATTGGCCCGTTTCTTGGTGGGGATATGGATTTGCCCCTTTCCAATTGGGGATATGGATTGGCCCCTTTCCAGTTCCGGATTTCAACCTAGCCCTTTTTGTTTGGGAATATGGGCTGGCTCAATTCCATTTAGGGATATGGACCGGCCCCTTTCGAGTTGGGGGTTTGGATTGGTCCCTTTCTAGTAAAGAATATGGACCGGGCCTGTTCCGGTTACGGTTATGGATTCGGCCCTTTATGGTGGAGGATATGGACCAGCCCCTTTCCCATTGGGGATATGGACCACCCCTTTTCCCATTGGGGATATGGACTTGCCGCTTTCCATTTGGGGATATGGACTCGCCTCTTTCTAGTTGGGGATATGGAAAGGCCCCTTTCCGGTTGGGCATATGCCCGGCCCCTTTCCAACTCTGGATATGCTGCAGCCGCTTTCTAATTGGGGATATGGGCTAGCTCTTTGGTGGTTTGGGGTATGGCTTGGCCCCTTTCCGGTTGGAGACATGGATTCGCTCGTTTCCAATTGGGGATACAGATTGTCCCCTTTCCAATTGGGGATGCGGATTGGTCCCTTTCCAATTTGGGATACGGGCTAGCTCCTTTGTGGTTGCGGATATGGATTGGCCGGCTTCTTCGTGGGGATATGGATCTGCCCCTTTCCAATTGGGGATATGGATTGGCCCCTTTCCAGTTGCGGATTTGGACCTAGCCATTTCTGTTTGGGGATATGGGTTGGCCCCTTTCCATGTGGGGATATGGACCAACCCCTTTTTAGTTAGGGACTGGGATTGGCCCCTTTTTGGTTAGGAATATGGACCGGACCTATTCCGGTTGGGGTTATAGATTCGGCCCTTTATAGTGGGGGATATGGACCAGCCCTTTTCCCATTGGGGATATGGACTTGCCGCTTTCCATTTCTTAGGCCACGCAAACTGCCCACCTTCACGGAAGCATAGGTGGCAGACCAGCATCTGCGTCTGGTGCTGGTGCCAGCACCAGATGGGGGGGTCTGTGGGCTCATTTTGATGGTGTCTTATTGTAGGCACAGAAACAGGGCCTTTTTGGGGGGTCTCAAACACGTTTCTTTCATTTTCATCTGTTGAACCCAGTTCCCATTTCCTGGATTGAAGGTGTGATATCGGAGGAAAAGCACATGTAGGGCTTATTGCACCATGTAAACAGGAAGCTGTAAAATCACGCTGTTGTGGACCCCCCCTCAACTGTGGACACGAACAAGCACGCTGACACGGTGTCTCTATTTCCACATTGGGAACTTGGAATCGTATGCTTTGTAATACAGTAGTACAATCACATGCACATACACAACCATACATAGGAGTCACCACTGCGAAGTATATGCAAAATTCACCTGTAAATTGTTGTACCTGAAAGACACGGCTGTTTACATGAAAATCCAGCTGAGCAGCTGGGGCCAGCACCAACACCTGGAAAAATGGCAATGAAGACAAGCAATTGGGCAAAGAGTAGCTGGTGCCAGCACTTCCTGAGGAAAAGAAAGAAATAGTAGGTGCAAACCAAGCAGAGGTATTGTGAGTGCTGTGTAACAACAAAACCAACGGACAAGTGCATGACTGTGCAAGACGAACACTGACAGCGCTGTAGTGCAAAGCACTGGACCAGTCTTTATGGGATCAAGAAACATGATTACTTCTTTGCTGCAGCAGCCCTGTTGATCCGGGCAGTCCAATTGGTAAATCCAAGTCGTTTGGGTTTCACAGTGTTAGCAGGATCACCAGCGGCGCCTTCACTGTTGGACTTCTCCCCGCCAGTCGCAGACTGCTGTGCCCCATTGCTCGTAGCCTTCCCTGGAGTTGCACGTTTCGAACTACTGCTCTCCTCATCCTGCTTCCGCTTGGCACTGGTTTTTTTGGGCTTCGGCTTTTGGGCCAACGGCTCTGCTTCATGCTCGGCCACTTCCTGTCTTTCCTCATCCTCGTCCCCCTGTTCTACGTCCTCTTCTGTCCAACGCCAGGTGTATGTCTTGCAATACAAGTCACTTCGGCTTGCGAGGAGGGATTCACACTTCTCCCGTTCACCCAGTCCACCTTAGCAATCATAGTACACACTTTGAGACCCCAGTGTTTGCAGGCACCAAAACGGCATTTCCGAACGATGGGTGCTGGCCCCAGCACCTCTCACAACAAATTGCAATCGAACAGCCACCGCAGATGCATCCTTATGGGCGGGCAAATATACGGCGAGATTCATGGATGAGATTGTTCTCAGGATGACACAGATGCCAACTCCATAACCGATCCAGTTTCAATCGCTTTCCCATCTTCTTGAGCTGTGCTCCACCATTGGCCGTGTCAGCCATAAACTTGCAGATTGTCCGGATATCGGGGGGCACCTGTCCTTCGAAGCAACGCATTTGATTCACAGTCATGCTATGACCGCGGGCCTCCAGCATCTGCACTGCATGTGCTGCTTCACGTCCACAAGTACTCACCAACAGAGCCACAGGAGACCACTGCTTTATCATATTGGCCTACAAGGGGTACCACAGGATTCACACCGGGCAACAGATGGCGGAGTACGTTGACAGGGCGATGAAACCACAAACAAACGGACGTGCTGACGGGCAGGTACACACCAGTGTGCCATCTTGAGCGCTGAATCCACCTTTCACCCACAAATTCGTGAGGTGCTCTCTGGCAGTCAAGTTCCCCTCAGTATCCCTTTCGTATTCCACCACCAGTCGCAGAACTCTCTCACACAAAGTTGGTGCTTGTGCTGTTTGGTTGGCTTGACTGATTCCTGCCAGGGACTCACGAATGGTCAACGGGGTCTCAGGCCGCACAACAGTCGCCAAGAAATGGGAACACCACCGGGGAGGGGGCAAGTTTCGCTTCTCCAGCTCCAGTTTCACGCACCGAGCAGCCTCCACTATGTGCTGGCCAAACAGTATCCAGTAGATCCCACCTGATATTGCACCCAGTCACAAATGATCAAAGTCAACTGCAATTTTGGACAAGCGATGCTGGCACCAGCACCGACGAACGTTATTGGTAACGAAACAGCAAACTGTGCGCACAGAAGCCAGCATACTTCCATCACCCAATATTACAATCCGGATAAGGGTAGTCGGCGGTCGCTCCTTCAGGTCCTTGACCTTGTTCAGTACCTCATCCTCAGACCATTTTCGTATCTGCCCAAACTGCATCTTCTCGTCCCATCGCAGTTTCTCCAAGGGTATTTCCACCTCCTTTTTTTCACAGTGGTCCGCGAGCTTGATCTTCAGGGCACTGTCTTTCTTGCCTCCTTTACCACTTGGCGCTAGAACTGGCTGTGATGCTGTCACATCCTGAGACTGGCTTAGGAATCCCCCGTTTGTTGACGGTGTCATTGGTAGAGGTGACATTGCACCAGCACCCTCAGCAGGGGTTGCATCTGACATTATGATGAAGAGTCTCATTTGAAGGGAAATGGTGTGGCAAATCGACAGAAATCAGTAATGGAACAGCAGTTTCAGCAGAAAATGGCGCAAATTGAGCGGTGTGTCACCGGCTTTGTCCATACGAAGGGCAGCGCACATCGCAGTCAATTAATCCCCGACAGCGGCATCCGCTTCGCTACTACTGACATGGCACTGGTAAATTGCGCACTTGTTCCAAAGCCCTGGATGGAGACGGCCGTCTCAAATGATCATGTTTCCGTGACTGGTCAATACACGTGCCAGACTTTGATTCCATTGCATCCAGACCAAACACACCGAACAGAAAACAGTGCGACAGACAACAGACAACGGTGCGTGTGCAATGTGCAGCGAGGAAAGCAGGAACAATAGGAGGGAATGCTGGCACCAACTACTCATGCCGACAAGCGTAACCCTACCCTATAGTTAGGCAGGGGGGGGGGGGTATTCTTGGAACACTGCCCCCGCCTCCTCGTCACTGGGAGGCAAACTGAATTGGTCTTCCTCTTGAAGCAAAGCCAAGGGGGGGGGGGGGCATCACTCATGGTATCCACATCAACTACTAGATGCCCCAGGGAGCCAAGGGAATCAGCACTGGACACGGATATGTGGTCATCCTCTACCCCCACAAACCGATCTGGTGCATCAGCATCATCAGCATCAGGGGCACCCTTACCCTTGCCCTTCCCCCCCCCTTTCCCGCGCGTGTTCCGTGTGCGGAACCGTTCCATTAGGCTAGTGAGCTGTGCAACCTCTGCAGGGTCTCTCCTAAAACTGCATTGATGCAAGTACTCAGTAACACCTTCCGGAGGGGACCGGTTGAATAATAATAACAGCACACTCCTGCGAAAAACCTTTCGCAGAGCAGCCTCATTAACAGAATCAGGGATGGGCTTGGGAAACGTGTGTCCTTCAGGTAGAAGGCCAACAAAAGCAGTGGTTTTAGCTGTAGTAAATGGGGCAAACAAAAGCTGGGGACTGCTACACCAGGCGATAAAGCGACGGAGGCGTGCTCGAAAAAGATCGCACAGACCAGTGCGTAGCTTGCCGCGAAGGGTTTTGGTGCCCATGCACGGGTGTGGCATGCTGAGGAACAAGTCCATTAGAGCGGGTTGCGATAATGCAGTTGGATGGAGCTTGACCCGGGCGGAGAGCCGGGACAACAGGGCCTCACCAATCTCTTCAGCAAAGAGACAACCTAGGGTATTACTCATCCACTCCTGCCACACTGCAAGTGTGACACTCAAAGTGCGAACGTATTCTGTTTTGGCGTCCCAATCGCCAGTAAGAAACAGATGTAGCAACAAGCTCCATTCCAAAACTGTGTGGGCTGCCTGACCAGTGCCTGGCTGTCGCCCTGACCAGTTGCAGTTGCGTACCTGTACGCCTAACGCAAAAAGCGCAGGGACATAACTAAACAGTAAGGACTGCAGGCCTTGCAACCAACGGGTAGCTATATCCACTTGAACTGATGAGAGAGATGCTGGTGCCAGCTGCAACCATTCCAATTTGCGTTGAATACGTACACGTACAGAGTTACCTACAAGTAGTAGTGCTGCTACCACTTTCTCAATGTGGAGCAGCTTACGGTGGTGGTACACCATGGCACCCACTTGCAAATTACAGTTTTCCAACGCAGCAAAGATAGGAAAGAAGGCCTTGTATACCTCAAGGGCAGTGTGTTTGTAAGGGTGCCACGCACCGTACATACAAGGCAACATGGACAGATGCTCATGGAAATTGTACTGCACATATGACTCCCCGTGCATTCCACTGCTACTGCACTTCGCTCCTTGAACGATGTTACGCGGGTTTCGCTTGATGCGGAGGCCGAGTTTATTCGTGTTCCCCTCGATATTAAACGGGACAACGTTAGGTCACTACAATTCCGGCCACTGTTGTTGACCGATTTGACTACCGGTGGGATCCTTGATTTGCTACACATTCTACAAGAGATCCAGGACATACAGCGGCACACCCGGCACCCCATGCCCCTAATAATTGATATGAAAATACATTTTTATTTACTGCGTTTTTTGTACAGCTGAGTCCAGCTGTCCCAACACGGTTACCAAAGACTGATGCCCAGGGAAGGGACATAGGTCTGTAGTGTGCAACATTGCAAACACTGTCAGGTTCATGCTGGGATTGGGATGCTCTAGGTCAGTAGTAGACCTCTTCCACCACCAGTTATCAAACCACATAGCCATTTGGTGGTTTGACATGGACGACCACAGTTGTTGTGCAGCCGAGGTAGCCTTGGCAGTTAGTGGTACAGGGCGATTGGTAACAACACCACAGTTTGCTAAAACACGGCGAACACCTTGCGTCAAAGGTTGACCTGTAAGTGTGTCTTTCCGTGATACCTTACTAACTGGACGTGCAGCCTTGTGCAAGACGGACCATAGCATATATAACTGTTTCGTGAAAACGGACAGCCAACGAGGCTTCCTATTTTGCTTACTTGCGACAACAATTTGAGGTACAGTCTTACGAGTACGACGGTTGCAACGGACCTGTGCCAATAGGTGCACTAACATCAGAACCCCCGGCTCGCCAGCATGGGCATCACGTAATAAAGAAGACCCATTTGAATAATGTCCAGTACGTAGTAGATGCCGAACAAGGGAGTAGGAAATTTTCATTACAAAAGTCTGGTGATGCAAGTGAAATACACGATGCACATGGTGGTAAAACACAGCACACCCCCTATCCTTCAATGAGATGCACGTACCTTATGAAGATAAACATCGGTGGAATGGATATGGGAATGGTACTAACCAGGTTGCTCACTGGAGTTGGTGCTGGTGCCAGCACTCATAGTCCGGAACATCATCTCAGAGACTCAATTGCGTTGAAAGGTGCTGGCACCAGCTACTTTGAGCCAAAAAGGGATTCGAGAAGACCATTTGAGTCGGCAGGTGCTGGCACCCGCACCTTTCTGCCAAAGAGAACCAAGGAAAGGTGAAATTGCTTGCAAAGGTGCTGGCCCCAGCTGCTTCAATGATAAACTTGATACCAAAGATACAAAGTAACAAGACATGTCCAATACGCGGTGACTATAGTAACCAACATGTGCACGATTGAATATCACCAACAAATGTAATTGCGGGACATCCCACAAGTACTTTTCGTCAAGGAAGGTGCTGGCCCCAGCTGCAATCATGGGAAACATACTTTTGAGATCAGCATTTTCAACCATCATGAAGTAGTAGTGTAGAAAGGGTGTTTTGAACCCCTAACTTCATCGGCCGCGAAAATACACGTTCAAAAAAGGGGAGTTTTTTACACTGCTCTTTTTGGGTATAGAACGGGGCAAAAGTGGGCCACGGGGGTGGGCAGTTTGCGTGGCCTAAGCATTTGGGGATATGGACTCGCCTGTTTCTAGTTGGGGATATGGAAAGGCCCCTTTCCGGTTGGGCATATCCCCCGCCCCTTTCCACCTCCGAAAATGCTGCAGCCCCTTTCCAGTTGAGGATATGGGGTATGTCTTTGGCGGTTTGGGATATGGCTTGGCCCCTTTCCCAGTGGAGATATGGATTCGCTCGTTTCCAATTGGGGATACAAACTGTTCCCTTTCCAACTAGGGATACGGAATCGCCCCTTTCCAATTGGGGATGTGGGCTAGCTACTTTGTGGTTGCGGATATGGATTGGCCCGTTTCTTGGTGGGGATGTGGATCTGCCCCTTTCTAATTGGGGATATGGATTGGCCCCTATCCAGTTCCGCATTTGGACCTGGCCCTTTTTGTTTGGGGATATGGGCTGCCCCCTTTTCATGTGGGGATATGGACCAGCCCGTTTTAGGGATTTGGATTGCCCGCTTTCTAGTTAAGACTATTGACTGTGCCTATTCCGGTTGGGGTTATGGATTCGGCCCTTTATGATGGTGAATATGGACCAGCCCTTTTCCCATTGGGGATATGGACCAGCCCTTTTCCCATTGGGGATATGGACTCGTCGCTTTCCATTTGGGGATATGGACTCGCCTCTTTCTGGTTGGGGATATGGTAAGGCCCCTTTCCGGTTGGACATATCCCCGGCCCCTTTCCGGTTGGATGTATGCCCGGCCCCTTTCCACCTCCGGATATGCTGCAGCCGCTTTCTAGTTGGGGATATGGGCTAGCTCTTTGGTGGCTGGGGACATGGCTTGGCCCCTTTCCGGGTGGGGATATGGATTCACTCTTTTCCAATTGGGGATACACACCGTCCCCTTTCCAACTAGGGATACGCAATCGCCCCTTTCCAATTGGGGATATGGGCTAGCTCCGTTTCGGTTGGGGATATGGATTGGCCCGTTTCTTGGTTGGGATATGGATTTGCCCCTTTCCAATTGGGGATATGGATTGGCCCCTTTCCAATTGCGGACTTGGACCTAGCCCTTTTTGTTTGGGGATGTGGGCTGGCTCATTTCCATTTGGGGATATGGACCGGCCCCTTTGGAGCTAGGGATTTGGATTGGCCCCTTTGTAGTAAGGAATATGGACTGGGCCTATTTTGGTTGGGGCTATGGATTCGGCCCTTTATGGTGGGGGATATGGACCGGCCCTTTTCCCATTGGGGATATGGACCAGCCCTTTTCCCGTTGGGTAAAGGTGGGACAAAAAAAGACGTGTGCAAAAGGGGGGGGTTGTTTCCATGCTCCGCGTGTGAAAATGACGCTACTAAGTGGAGATTTGCAAAGAAATAGGGCAAGTTCCTATTGTTTATTTCTTGTTTTGGGGCATATGTCCAGGCAAATAGTGCCATGATCATTCCTCGTAGAAGGTGAAGTGAACATATTGAAAAACGAAAGACATATTGTTTATATCATGCACTACTACATACATAGTATAGCCACCAACCATTTGTTCGGCTAACTGATAGTATTTTGTGTCACCGTACTTTTTTGCATTTTGTGTCTGCATGTCTTGTTACAAAATACATGCAACTTGTCGCTATAATTTCAACACATGCTTGTCAGCAGAAAAACATAACGGAACAAAAATGAGAGACGCTTGTTGGCTGCTACAGGCATGCTAAAGCGGCTCCAATCAGCCCCCTCAAGGGTTCTTGTACAGTAGCACACCTTTGCCCTCAGCCAAACTTTGTGGGAACACATCATTCTGGGAAATTGTAGAGCTTGGCCCTTCGAGCCTGGCTCCCCACCCGATTCGGACAGGATTGGAGCCCCCCACCCACCCACCCACCCACACAGCACCCCCGGAGTTACAATGGACTGCCAGCCCTATGCAGGACATTTTTCACTGAGCCGCGAAATTATCAAAGCTGGGTTGAATATGTGGTCATTTTTCATGGTACCTTTTTTTTCGTCAACATGTTGGCTGTTGGAAAATTTGCTGGGAGTGCAATGTAATGTGTGGTGAGTGTACTGATCATACCCCAAATGTCAGAAAAGCCTTTCAACACGTAGCATGCAAATATAATCCTGGATTCCTGGATGCACCATCCTCCATGTCAGGGAGCTTTGATGAGGTGTTTCGAAATGATGTGTGTGTTTGAACGCTAATATGTGACCTCTTTTGGGGCGCGTCGCCTTAAAGAAGGTGTTCTGCCAATATGATCCTCATTTGTGCCCACCATTCATCCCAATGGAAGACACGTTTGCAGCTGCTGGATCATCGAACGAATAGAGAAGGAAAAGATCGTTCCCTCAAACATTACCTCCTTCCCTTTCACTTGAATATCCCCTCCCAAGGGGCCAGGAGTCAGTATTTCATGTGTATTTCACGCAGCCCTCAACCCAGCAGAAGAGTGGGTACTGCAAATCAAACACTATAGAAACCATTGAACGCAGCCGTGCATTTCGCTGAAAGAAACAATCCAGATCACCATTGGCCAAATCGTATAGAACACCGTGTTACAACGCAATGATATGATGGCCATGCCCATAACAAGCATCACAACAGACCAACGACCCCCCCCCCCTTCCACATTCGGAGAGGCAAAAAGTATCGACCTTTGCCAAACACACTGACAAATGGAGTTGTGGCACGAAACTTCTGTGGGGAAGGCCGCTGCGTCCCAAAAGATCACTGCCAACACCGACAGCAAGGCACCACCAGCAGGGGTCAGTAAGCAATAACTGCACTACAGGCAAATTGATCGTTACGGGCCAGCCCAACAGCAACTGCATGCAGTGCAATGCAATGCTGCCACGTGATGCGATGTGATACGGTGCCCTGTACAAGCGCTGTATGGGAAGATGTTTGCCCGGCCTACTCTAGCGCGTTACCTTTGCATTAAGTATCCTGGCTCTAGCCCGAATTTTATCCTCACCTCGGGAAGTCCCCCAAGTAGACCACACTGGACCGCAAACCTTCCCTGCAAAGCACGTTGCATAAGCCGAAATCTGAGAATTCAACAACACACAATGTCACTCAGAATGTCCTCAATCAATAATATCATTTCCACAAGTGTGGGTGTCAATACATTCAGAACAATAGTGCTCCATACACTCACCACAAACTGTGATGGTGGAGCGCTTGTGACAACACAACGCACAAAATTCTGCCTCATCCTCTCCCTCATCTTCCGTGGCTTCTCGGGGGCCCCCAATCGAAGGGGACAAAATCAAAAGTGGCTACATCACCCCTGCCTTCTCGGGGGGTCCCCAATGGACGGGGACAAATTCAGAAGTGGCTGCATTAGCCCTGCGTTCTTGGGGGCAGATAGTTTCGTGTGGGGGGCGGGGGGGGGGGGGACAGGCACCGTTGGGAAATGGTCAAAAAATATGCCCGGCGCGCTAATAATCCCCCTTATATACAAACCATGTGACGACAATTACTGGACAGTATTTGCAGAGGTGGTCTAAAACCGTCACAAAATTTTGCGGCGCAAAAACTGCACAGATGTGTATGAACATCATGTGATCAACGTGTCACATCCTCCCAACCAATACACCCAGCAGAGGGCCACCAGAGTACACGTCTAATCCAAACTCACCCTGTGCTGTTTTCATATTCACACACTTCGTATGGTGTTAATTCAGGGATCCAAGTTCAACAGTGTTCAATGGGATGACACATGAATCAGAGGGACATGTGTGTGGGGGAATGGGGCTACATGGGGGCAATGGATGACAGGGTGATTCTAGAAGGTCAAGGCGGTGAGACATGTGATGCAAGAAGGCCACAGGACACGACTTCGTGATGCACTGCAAAACCTCTCAGCCCATGGACAACACTGGTTTGCAGGTGGATTGGGACGACCCCCCGTTCCTGATCCTGGCGCTGGAAGCAGAGGATGGCAGGGTGCAGGGAAAACGGAGAGGCGTCGTTGTCAAACACAACGGATAGATGTGTGGTGCATCTTTTTTCACTGGCGGTGAGAGGCCATTAAAAAATTGACGCAGGGCGTCAGGTTTTCCCTAGAAGGTGATTCAAAAGAGGAGAATAGAATTGAAAGGCAAACAGTAGACAAGGCAGCAAGAGTCGCAGGCTCGATTCGTTGTGGCCCACAAGCTGCTGAAAGATTTTGTTACCCATGGATGTATTGGACGGGCGCATGAAGAGGGAGACTACCCCCCCCCCCCCCAAAAAAAAACCACAATCAGCCCTCACCATAAGAACATGCCACAAATTCAGTTGCAGGCACTTTAAGCAAAATGGACATAACATGTGGGTTGCCATTTCCCTGAAAATCGCAAAAATAACGTTTTGTTGTTCAACTCAACAGTGGGGCATCTGGGGGAGAACACACGCATGTTCTTGTCTGGGTCGGGACTTTAAATCATTTGGGCGTCTGGATGCGGCGGCATATGATAGAGGGAGCAGGGGCGGCTTGAGCAGGGGAAGCCACCGAACATGAAATGAGCTGAGGGTGCCGGGAGTGGGCGGCTCCTTCGGTGGATCCAAGGTTCCGTGGCAAGCGCCCCCCTCGCCACCCAATAACCAATTACAGGAACAAGTTCGAACAATCAGGCATCCGTGTATTGCATGCGTGGCATACTTCGATTCGTGTGAATCCGTGGGGGCAAGGCATGGCGCGTTGCGCATTTGGATTCCTTAAGAAATTGGCAGACCATGTCGGCACACCACACAAATCCCAGGCGCAAGAGGTCACAGGGTCGGTCGAGAGGGGACATCCAACTGCGGGCGACGGGGCATCGGTGCCACCTTTTGGGACCGCGGTGCTTTTGATTTTGTGTGCCCTGCGCCTGCCAGCCAGCCGATCGACACCATCGCGCCCTTAGTGCATTGTCCCCGATATTCCGGTGTTTGGCCCTCGGCCGCCCTACGTGCCCTCCCCTGCTAAAGCTCGCCCTCCCACTGGAGTCGGTCAGCGTCAAGTACCTTGACTCTACCAGGTTAGGCATACAAAACAGGTCAGGGGTCGGCCTCCAGATGCGCGTGCGGCTGCTGACCCCATTTGGCCCACACGCGTGCGGGCGGGGGGAGGGCTGACTTGATGATACACGCCTCAAATGATCAGTCTGATTGTTTTGATCAACATAAGCAGCGCCGCTCTTTTCTGGGTTGAAGTGGCCTGATTTGAGAGCCCCCCTTTTGCAGACACAATCTGTTCTAAGCAAGGGCCCTGGCACCCCTCCCGTGCAGTTGGATGTGCATTCACCCCCCTCCCCCTGCGGCACACTTGGTGATCCGCAAGGGCCTGTGCCGCATCGGTGGTGGTGCGCACCCTCCAAACTTCACGGTCTTGGGGAAGGCTTTGTGTGAAGCATGCCGGCGCCGCATGGAAGGGACGCCAAGGAGCAGAAGCAGCACTTGTGAGCAGAGGGGCAACTGTCGCATTGTCACAGTGGCTTGGGACAAGCAATGTAGACAATATATTTCTAAAAAGTCAAACCGGATGCGCACACCCAGAAAGTACTCACCGGCGGGCATTTGGTGAAACCTAGTATGCACGTAGCAAAACCTAGCAAGATGTAGCAAAACCTAGTAAAATGTAGTAAAACCTAGTGAAAATTTTTTTCAAAAAAATTTTTTTACTTAGTAAAAAAAGCAAAAATTTAAAAAAAAATTTTTTACTAAGTTTTACCTCGGTCCACTAAGCCCCCCCACCCCCCCCCGGCTGCCGTTTTAAACAAGGTAGTCAACACTTCGATGGTAGGTGGTACTTTTGTTTAAGGGCACAAGGCCCCCGAGTCGATTCTCGGCCACTTGTGTTAGTGGTGCCCCACCCAGGCCAAACCATCATGCACACCAATTAGTTGGCACTCGGCCAACATAACAAAATATAATTGGGGTTGGGCAGTAGAAACAAAATTTGTGGGAACTACTTACAAGTAGTTACAAAAGACACGCTTGAAAATCAAAGTTGGCCTTGGTATCTGCATGACGCGGTTTGCCTCGCACTGTGGGATTATTGGTGCACATCCCAAACAGTGCCGTTTTCAACTCCCCTTGCAGCTCTGTGCAATATGCTTGGTCATTTCTCAGTTGACCATCGGCATTTTGGGGATATTGAGGAGGCACTGCATACCACTTGCGACAGATCCACACACCACGACGGGTGTTAACAGCAGACGCAGCAACAACAGTTGGCACACCAGGACGGGTGTCAATAGCAGCAGCAGCAACAACAGCAAAAGCAACAACAGAAGCAACGGCAATAGCAGCAAGGTTGGCTGTCCGAATTGGCGCAACCCAACACAAATCTCCGATTGACACAAGATGGACGCATGCAAGACAAGAATGAAGAACCTTACATTCGTGGCACGCCATGTGAGGTGTGCCATCACAAAAAAAGCATGTGTCAACGGGGTCCACGGATTTGGGTTGGGGGTACATCCGAGCCACCTCCCAATGTACTGCTGGGGTCCTTGGGGTGGAGGCCAACTTTGAACGACTGAAGTACAGAGTAGCCTCCGCCATTTCACGCAACAACCACAATCGATCTTGTGGCACGTGCAATATGCCCTTGACAACGCGCCGAGACAAGGCACAATGCAACGTCAAGAGACATGTCGGATGGCAACTGACACCATCAAGCTGCTGGATGAAGGTGGAATGCAAGGGTGCAATTGCAAATGCAAGGGCACCAAAAGCATCCAAAATCTTTGACCACCTCTTCCGCTGTTGTGGCTCAATGCCTTCTCGCTCGGCAATAAAATCCACAACAGCCAACTCCTCTTGGTTTGCCCCAACAATGTGTGGCCGGTCACACATTGGGTCAAACTTAAGGCGGAGGTATTCGCGAGTTGGGGCAATCAACAACAAGCGGAGCACGCAATGCTGATTGCTCATACTATATACATGCGCCACAATCAAGGGTGGGGCGAAAGACATATCTATGGACGACGCTTGCAAAGTGCGCTCTGCCCACAATTTAACCAACTGTTTGCGGCGTTGTGCACTGGCACATGAGGCATTCCACAAAGAGTCGCGGACAACCCACGCTACGCCCATTGTGTGCCAATCCGCACTGAGAGCGGTTTGGGTAGCCTACCAATGATACGCCACAATCTGAGCACAATGTGTGACATAGCTCTCGGTGGTGAGGTCCTTGAAATGGCATGCCTCAAACTCAAATTGTTGCGGCGACAAACCTGGAACTGTGACATGTAGTGGCTGCTCCATTCGTTGCCAAGCGGTGCCTCTACCTCTGACATAGATGGGCGAAGTGGGCAAGGTGGCTACATAACCCCTACCGCCTGGGGGGTCCCCACCGCTTCAGAGCGGGGGGCAGAATCAAACGTGGCCCACAAGTGGGCAAGGTGGCTACACAACCCCTGCCGCTTGGGGGGTCCCCACCGCTTCAGAGCGGGGGGCAGCATCAGAAGTGGCCCACAAGTGGGCAAGGTGGCTACACAACCCCTACCGCCTGGGGGGTCCCCACTGCTTCAGAGCGGGGGGCAGCATCAGAAGTGGCCCACAAGTGGGCAAGGTGGCTACATAACCCCTACCGCTTGGGGGGTCCCCACCGCTTCGGAGCGGGGGGCAGAATCAGAAGTGGCCCACAAGTGGGCAAGGTGGCTACACAACCCCTACCGCCTGGGGGGTCCCCACCGCTTCAGAGCGGGGGGCAGCATCAGAAGTGGCCCACAAGTGGGCAAGGTGGCTACATAACCCCTACCGCTTGGGGGGTCCCCACCGCTTCAGAGCGGGGGGCAGCATCAGAAGTGGCCCACAAGTGGGCAAGGTGGCTACATAACCCCTACCGCTTGGGGGGTCCCCACCGCTTCAGAACGGGGGGCAGAATCAGAAGTGGCCAACAAGTGGGCAAGGTGGCTACACAACCCCTACCGCCTGGGGGGTCCCCACCGCTTCAGAGCGGGGGGCAGCATCAGAAGTGGCCCACAAGTGGGCAAGGTGGCTACATAACCCCTACCGCTTGGGGGGTCCCCACCGCTTCAGAACGGGGGGCAGAATCAGAAGTGGCCCACAAGTGGGCAAGGTGGCTACATAACCCCTGCCGCCTAGGGGGTCCCCACCGCTTCAGAGCGGGGGGCAGCATCAGAAGTGGCCCACAAGTGGGCAAGGTGGCTACATAACCCCTGCCGCCTAGGGGGTCCCCACCGCTTCAGAGCGGGGGGCAGCATCAGAAGTGGCCCACAAGTGGGCAAGGTGGCTACATAACCCCTACCGCTTGGGGGGTCCCCACCGCTTCGGAGCGGGGGGCAGAATCAGAAGTGGCCCACAAGTGGGCAAGGTGGCTACACAACCCCTACCGCCTGGGGGGTCCCCACCGCTTCAGAGCGGGGGGCAGCATCAGAAGTGGCCCACAAGTGGGCAAGGTGGCTACATAACCCCTACCGCTTGGGGGGTCCCCACCGCTTCAGAACGGGGGGCAGAATCAGAAGTGGCCCACAAGTGGGCAAGGTGGCTACATAACCCCTGCCGCCTAGGGGGTCCCCACCGCTTCAGAGCGGGGGGCAGAATCAGAGGTGGCCCACAAGTGGGCAAGGAGGCTACGTAACCCCTGCTGCCTGGGGGGTCCCCACCGCTTCAGAGCGGGGGGCAGCATCAGAAGTGGCCCACAAGTGGGCAAGGTGGCTACACAACCCCTGCCGCTTGGGGGGTCCCCACCGCTTCAGAGCGGGGGGCAGCATCAGAAGTGGCCCACAAGTGGGCAAGGTGGCTACACAACCCCTACCGCCTGGGGGGTCCCCACTGCTTCAGAGCGGGGGGCAGCATCAGAAGTGGCCCACAAGTGGGCAAGGTGGCTACATAACCCCTGCTGCCTGGGGGGTCCCCACCGCTTCAGAGCGGGGGGCAGAATCAAACGTGGCCCACAAGTGGGCAAGGTGGCTACACAACCCCTGCCGCTTGGGGGGTCCCCACCGCTTCAGAGCGGGGGGCAGCATCAGAAGTGGCCCACAAGTGGGCAAGGTGGCTACACAACCCCTACCGCCTGGGGGGTCCCCACTGCTTCAGAGCGGGGGGCAGCATCAGAAGTGGCCCACAAGTGGGCAAGGTGGCTACATAACCCCTACCGCTTGGGGGGTCCCCACCGCTTCGGAGCGGGGGGCAGAATCAGAAGTGGCCCACAAGTGGGCAAGGTGGCTACACAACCCCTGCCGCTTGGGGGGTCCCCACCGCTTCAGAGCGGGGGGCAGCATCAGAAGTGGCCCACAAGTGGGCAAGGTGGCTACACAACCCCTACCGCCTGGGGGGTCCCCACTGCTTCAGAGCGGGGGGCAGCATCAGAAGTGGCCCACAAGTGGGCAAGGTGGCTACATAACCCCTACCGCTTGGGGGGTCCCCACCGCTTCGGAGCGGGGGGCAGAATCAGAAGTGGCCCACAAGTGGGCAAGGTGGCTACATAACCCCTACCGCTTGGGGGGTCCCCACCGCTTCAGAGCGGGGGGCAGCATCAGAAGTGGCCCACAAGTGGGCAAGGTGGCTACACAACCCCTGCCGCTTGGGGGGTCCCCACCGCTTCAGAGCGGGGGGCAGCATCAGAAGTGGCCCACAAGTGGGCAAGGTGGCTACACAACCCCTACCGCCTGGGGGGTCCCCACTGCTTCAGAGCGGGGGGCAGCATCAGAAGTGGCCCACAAGTGGGCAAGGTGGCTACACAACCCCTGCTGCCTGGGGGGTCCCCACCGCTTCAGAGCGGGGGGCAGAATCAAACGTGGCCCACAAGTGGGCAAGGTGGCTACACAACCCCTGCCGCTTGGGGGGTCCCCACCGCTTCAGAGCGGGGGGCAGCATCAGAAGTGGCCCACAAGTGGGCAAGGTGGCTACACAACCCCTACCGCCTGGGGGGTCCCCACTGCTTCAGAGCGGGGGGCAGCATCAGAAGTGGCCCACAAGTGGGCAAGGTGGCTACATAACCCCTACCGCTTGGGGGGTCCCCACCGCTTCGGAGCGGGGGGCAGAATCAGAAGTGGCCCACAAGTGGGCAAGGTGGCTACACAACCCCTACCGCCTGGGGGGTCCCCACCGCTTCAGAGCGGGGGGCAGCATCAGAAGTGGCCCACAAGTGGGCAAGGTGGCTACATAACCCCTACCGCTTGGGGGGTCCCCACCGCTTCAGAGCGGGGGGCAGCATCAGAAGTGGCCCACAAGTGGGCAAGGTGGCTACATAACCCCTACCGCTTGGGGGGTCCCCACCGCTTCAGAACGGGGGGCAGAATCAGAAGTGGCCAACAAGTGGGCAAGGTGGCTACACAACCCCTACCGCCTGGGGGGTCCCCACCGCTTCAGAGCGGGGGGCAGCATCAGAAGTGGCCCACAAGTGGGCAAGGTGGCTACATAACCCCTACCGCTTGGGGGGTCCCCACCGCTTCAGAACGGGGGGCAGAATCAGAAGTGGCCCACAAGTGGGCAAGGTGGCTACATAACCCCTGCCGCCTAGGGGGTCCCCACCGCTTCAGAGCGGGGGGCAGCATCAGAAGTGGCCCACAAGTGGGCAAGGTGGCTACATAACCCCTGCCGCCTAGGGGGTCCCCACCGCTTCAGAGCGGGGGGCAGCATCAGAAGTGGCCCACAAGTGGGCAAGGTGGCTACATAACCCCTACCGCTTGGGGGGTCCCCACCGCTTCGGAGCGGGGGGCAGAATCAGAAGTGGCCCACAAGTGGGCAAGGTGGCTACACAACCCCTACCGCCTGGGGGGTCCCCACCGCTTCAGAGCGGGGGGCAGCATCAGAAGTGGCCCACAAGTGGGCAAGGTGGCTACATAACCCCTACCGCTTGGGGGGTCCCCACCGCTTCAGAACGGGGGGCAGAATCAGAAGTGGCCCACAAGTGGGCAAGGTGGCTACATAACCCCTGCCGCCTAGGGGGTCCCCACCGCTTCAGAGCGGGGGGCAGAATCAGAGGTGGCCCACAAGTGGGCAAGGTGGCTACGTAACCCCTGCTGCCTGGGGGGTCCCCACCGCTTCAGAGCGGGGGGCAGCATCAGAAGTGGCCCACAAGTGGGCAAGGTGGCTACATAACCCCTGCCGCTTGGGGGGTCCCCACCGCTTCAGAGCGGGGGGCAGAATCAGAAGTGGCCCACAAGTGGGCAAGGTGGCTACATAACCCCTGCCGCCTAGGGGGTCCCCACCGCTTCAGAGCGGGGGGCAGCATCAGAAGTGGCCCACAAGTGGGCAAGGTGGCTACATAACCCCTGCCGCCTAGGGGGTCCCCACCGCTTCAGAGCGGGGGGCAGAATCAGAAGTGGCCCACAAGTGGGCAAGGTGGCTACATAACCCCTACCGCTTGGGGGGTCCCCACCGCTTCAGAGCGGGGGGCAGCATCAGAAGTGGCCCACAAGTGGGCAAGGTGGCTACATAACCCCTGCCGCTTGGGGGGTCCCCACCGCTTCAGAGCGGGGGGCAGCATCAGAGGTGGCCCACAAGTGGGCAAGGTGGCTACATAACCCCTGCCGCTTGGGGGGTCCCCACCGCTTCGGAGCGGGGGGCAGAATCAGAAGTGGCCCACAAGTGGGCAAGGTGGCTACCTAGTAACCTAGTAAAAACTTTTTTTTTACTAGGTTCTGAAACCTAGTAAAAGAAAAAACTTTTTTTTTTACTAATTTCCCAATACCTAGTAAAAACTAGTGAACCTAGTAAACTGTTACCTAGTAAAATAAAATTTTAAAAAAAATTTTTTTACTAGGTTTCACCACAGACCCCTCACCGGCACGGCACACTTTCTCAGCCTTGGTGGCAATGCCCCCGCCCCCCGCCATCCATGCGTGTCTGGTGTCCTAATCCCCCCACACCCCAATGTAGGGCTGGCTGTGATCTGCACGGCCGTAATCCACATGCCGCCAATCCAACCCCTTCTCCGGGGACCCCTCGTTCTGGCCCCCCTCGAGGGACCGGTTGCGACTGCGACAGGGAGAACGGTGCGGCGGGGGCTCCAACGACCCCTCGGGGCTCCCGGGCGGGGACACTCGGCCCTCCTGCACGAAGCGGGCGTGCACGATATTGGTGCGAACATGGGCCCCAGGGGTGATCCGGGACCGGGAGGTCCGCACCAAGAAATGCACATCGTGGCCGTTCCGCTCCACGACAACTTCCACCTGCCCCCCGGGCACAAGTTCAGACGCCAGCTGTCGCATCTCTGCCAAAGTGCTGACGTGCTGGTTGCCGATGCGCTTGATGAAATCCAGCGGGATGATGCCGGCGTGTGCGGCGGGGCCCCAGGACCGTACCACCTGCGGTACAAGGTACAGGAGCAAAGGGGGCCAATGCTGTGACGGGGGTGTTGGGCCCCTTCGGCCTTACACTGACCCAACCAGCCCCGTCGACATGATGGTGCCATGCAGATCACCGGGCCCTTGACAATCATTCGTCGTCCCTTCATTCTGTTCTGTTCCTATCATATGGAAGGAGGACGATCCAAAGGGCGGACAGCATATTGCTGTGCGTGTGTGGTGCCATTTCGATGTGGAAGCTAGAATCTGCAGGCGTACTTGATGAAGCAATTACAGGCCCTCAATACTGCGGGATGCAAACGTCCGCTTGTTGCCGACAAATAAGAGATCAACAGCCTGCAAAGCAGCCGCACCACGCGGTGATGCCGTTGGAAAAATTGAAAACAGCCCGTCCCAATCGTCTCGAAAACATGTCATAGGAAGCCGAAATCCCAAAGCAGTCCAAACGGCCCCCCCTCCCCAGCCGACCCACACCAACCCACCCAACCACCAATGCACCCACACACATCGGGCGGGTGGGCATGGGGGGTAGTTGGATAACTCGTTGCTCGTCGGGCAATCAAGCAGAGGACCTGTGAATCAGCGGCGAAACGTTGCCGCAGATAGAGCCGTCGTGTTGTTGTGTCCATTGCACCCACCCCCAAATTCACCCAAACAGGTATCCCGGAGGCGCTTGTGGGTGTCCGAAGATACGTTTTTGATGAGCCTGCACCACCCAACGTTGGTTGAGGTCAATAATGGGTGGGGGACAAAAGCAATCTGGGCTTTTCATTTGTGCAAACTTTGAATCTCTGCGAAATAAACAAAATAAACACCGGGCGTGGCGTTTGTTGTGCATCTTCGACAACGTGACGTGGTGCACGGTTCCCCTTCGTCCTCATCGGAGCTGTCGGAGTCGTACGTACAGCTCCATGGATACGGGTCGTTGTACCTGGCTACCTAGAGGTGCATGTGCTTGGGGTAGAATGACTTGGTGTGTGCCTGCGTGGGAGATCTGGATTATGGATAATGGAAGTCGCGGGTCAAAATACGGTGAGGTGCCCACTTGGACGTGTTCCGGACCCATCATGGCGCCAGGAAGTAGAATGCTGAGTGGCCCCCCAAAATATCGATTTCCCCTAAAATACCTGCAACTTGCTGGATGTGGGGGCCAGCGAAACAGCTTACACAGGAAAATCGGCTGACAAAAATCGCCAAAAATGCCGCCGGACAACTGTGTGATGTTGGACCCACAATTTCCAAAAAACGCGCATACTCCCTAAGAGGCCCTCCGAAACATTGTAGGCCGAGGGCAGCAAGAAACTTTTCCGGTCCATAATCGGCCCATCCACGGCTGCAAATCGACGTGGACGCTCATCGCATGGGCAACATTTGGTCGGGCCGAAGAATTTCACCGGAAATGCGCCTAGGAAAATCGAGTCTCAGCTTCAATAGGGAAACAAACAAGAACTGCAGCAGGACCCAATGGGGTCATTCCCAGCTGGCCCCATAGCGTTGGGCCCCAAGAAAGAAGGCATGGGCCCGGGGCGAGTCGATCTGGGGTGTTGCCGAGGCCAAATCGGATGGTGTCCTTTTTTTAGGGTTTCACTCATTGATTAGTGATTTCACTCCAAAAAAAAACCACATCGAATTGAACCCCTTATGCATCCCCCCAAATACTCAAATGCAGTGCCGTGTGCTTGCCCACGATCGAACAACCACACCATTTGAATGAAATGTTATTGTGGCGGTTGTTGTAGTCATCATGTCCGTTGTCATTGCTGATACCCGCCTCAGTGATGCCCTACTGTCAAACATTATGGGTGTGCGTGAGCACACAGATAAGACTAGGGGTAAAAGGCAACTGTTTTGGACAAATGCAGGGCTAAACGTTGGCCAGCGGTGAGCTGGAAAACAGGAAACCTTCACAGCCCCATATTGGATCTTGCCGCCAAGATGTGTGGCAAAACGAATGCCATCCGCGAGATCCAGACCAAAGTAGGGGAAATTGCCGGTCTTGAGAGCCTCTTGCGGGGGCCTGTGTGCATTCACCACTTCTTGCTTGAGGTTCTTGATCTCTCCTGCTGCCCGTGCAAGCTCGGCCTCCATCTCTGCAAGCTGCTGCTTGGCCCGGGATAGATCTCTCACAGCCTGCATTAGACGTTTCTGAGTGGCTGTGCTGGGACCTGCAGCGGCTTTGAGTGCCTCTATCTCAGCCCGCAGCTGCTCAATCTTGCTGTTCTGCAAATCAGGATCCGCTGCCTGTCTTCTCAATAACTGCAATTCAGTCTCTTTCTGCTGCAGCTGCTCCCTGTGGGTGAAAAAAAGGCATGCACAGATAACCAAAGATGAAGGTACAAGGGGATGGTGCAACCCAGCATTTACTTCTTGGAATCACCCAACAACAGTTTCGATTTGTGATTCTCTCGTCGCCATCTGTTTTTTGAATGTGCTTCGGGTGGCTTCAGTGGGTACCAGAGCAGTGCACAATTTGAAAACCTGAATCAGTTTTGCATTTTTCTTTGGATGCCATCCAGAAACACCACTTGCATACCACGGGCTGATCCGAGGTGAAACGAAGATTGAAGAAGGATCTCAGCGACGCACGGTCAAAATCAGACTGCTCTACTTGCAAAAATCAGACTGCTCTACTTGCATAACAGTTGTGGATGGTCTGAAGACAAATCAACAAATCCTGAATGATTCCAAGTCTGATCATGTTCGCTGAGAACATCGAACAGTGGGCACCCAAAACGCACAGCATCTTTCCAACGCGTAGCGAGTGGACTCTTGACTTCAGGAGGTGTGGAACGCATGGCACACAGTGCCCATGGAAAATCTATGCCACTGGTGGCATAGGCCTGTGCCAAGCACTTTGAATATATATTGTGGTCAAAAAGCAGGCATCAGAAAAACTCCCCAAGTGAAACGTCAAGATTCTATTGCATTAAAAAAAAAACCAAGGAACAACCTGTCATCGCACTCTCATGGAATAAATGCCAACATGCACCAAGATGACGTCCACTTGGACAACTAGCAAAATCACAATCACACCTGGAAGCCTCCAGCTCCTCCTTTAGCTGCGCACCCTGGTTGGTCAACACTGAGAGCTGGGACTCCAGCATGCTGAGCCTCTCCAAGGCCTCTGGGTCGTGTGGTCTCTTGTGGATCATGCCCATTTCTGACTCGATCTGCTCAACAAGGCGGCAATTCTGGGCCATAGCCTCTTCCAGCTGCTTCCCCTGGCGCTCTATGATGCCCCCCACATCCTTCAGCTGTTGTGCTTGGCGATTTATGATCGTCTGCAAATGGCTCACCTCCTGAAGCGGTTGGCTTTCATCGCCTTGCAAGCTGTTTGGGACCCCTTGTCCCTCCATTTGCTCCTCAGTACAGGCCCCGGCCTGCTGCACAGTGTCGTGCAATTGTGCAGACAGCCTTTCAATTTCGTGCTGCAGGTGCAGCACTTCTGTTTCCTTTTCAAGAACCAACTGCTGCAATGTGTCGTTGCGCTCCTGTTGCTGCACCAGAGGTGACATTCTTGCGTGCACCCACGCCCTTGCCGCCTCTTGCTGTGAATCAGCGAGCGCATACCGACATTGCTCCAGCTCTTGCCTCAACTTCTCACAGTCGCCATCGTTCGCCTGCTTCAAGGCCGCCAGCTCACCCTTCGTCACCCGCAACTGCTCCTCAAGCTGGATGAAATGGGCCTGTGGGTCCCCCGTGCTGCTCCTCTGCTGCCTATGACCCACGTCCTCCACGACAATCTCAACTTGCACTGCTCGTGTGCTATCGCCCATGGTATCCACCACACATCGCACTGGCCCTGTTTGCAGCTGGCGCTGCATTGCAGCGTCGACCACTAAACTACCTGCACTCAGCATCTGACGCGTTTGCCCATGTAACACCTGCAGACGTAAATCTGCCAGATCATCTTCCTCAAACGCCAACCGCTCATTCCACACGACAGTCGAACTCATCATTTTGCAGCTGGTCGTCTCTGTGCTGCGGTCCACAGTCACACACAAATAGATCTCAGCATCCGGCCACGAACCCCGGAAACCTCGAGCCTCAGCAACTGAAACACGGAGCTTCCATTTCGTACACATCGCCTTAAACTGTCCAACCTCTTGCCGCAGCTGCTGCAGCTCCTCGTGCGCAGCGCGCAGCTCTGCCTCCCGTGCCTGCAGACGCTGGATCAGCTGAGCATTCTCCATGTCCCGTTCTAATGACCTGGGTGCACCACTCGTCTCGATTGCAGGGCCCTCCTCATCAGTGCAGGTTTGAACCTGGCAAACCAACGCAAATGGAACGTTGTGCACGTGAGCGTTTCTGTTTGGAAAAAGTCACAGCAAACAACGCAGTATCACCATTCTGTTCTCGGTTCCGACAGTAATGGGACCACCTCTGCACCCTTGGGAGTATACGCAATCAACAACATTACGCCTGAGAGGCACACCGAGAGAACGATGATCAGAGTAGGATCACGCGCGTGTCGTTGTAAGTTCAATTCGGTTATTGAGAAATGTTTGCAAGTGTTGTGCTGCCTTGTAGAAAGGTTTCAAGATTTGCGGGGGCTGGACACCATTCGACCACATCCGAGGCACACGGGCATGATTTGTTGCACCACTTGGGCCCTCGAGAAATTGGGCGCACATGGAATCTAAATGCAACACATGTCCTTTTGGTCTGTTGACGTCCTCTGCTTTTGGTCAGGAGGAGCAGGGGGGCCTCCCGGCATCTGCTCTGGAAGATGCGGTTTGACGGTCGCTTGAGGGTTGAAAAGCTGTGAAATGCCGTCGTCAAAACCCCTCATGCAGCCGTCACGCATGTACGTAGTGCCCTACATTGGTCACGTGCAGCCATGCACACAGGCTGAAGATTATACACCGTGTTTTGCTGTGAAACACCAATGATAATGGGGCCACGGCACGGACACAGCACAAGAGCACCTGTATGCCCTGAGAAATTCCCAGAGATTTGACAGGATTGATTCCGGGCCGCAACAACTCGTCCTTCCGTTCGCGCAAAGCGATGCGACATCGCGCAAGCTCATCACCTTGGACTCGCAGCATCCTTTTCAATTCCATCAATTCCTCTCGACTTATTTCTGCGTTGCAATTATTGTTGTGCTCTGCTGTAGCACCCTTCCACGAGGAGATTCCACAAGGTGTAGGTGCCCTCACGGAAGGGGCTGCTTGAGGAGCGGTGAAAACGGTTGGCGACTGGTATCGAACTGCAGAGCTTGGGCGCAATTCAGTGCCCACAGGCATCGGCATTGGGGACGAATACCGCAAACTATGTGGGGCGCCAAGGTTGAAATTCATGCCGAGGGAAGGACCTCGAGATCGGGAGAAGGCTGACACCACAGGCGAGCAGGAAGGATGGTTTGAAGGCGGTGTGCTGTAGGTTGCAACTCTGGGGCTCATGCGTAACGGCGACACACGCTGGATCTCTTGGTATTCAACTCCAGGATATTTAGGCGGCCTTTGAAAGGAGACGACTGGATAGCGAGGGGGCGGGGATAGCACGGGGTATAGCGGCTGTACAGGTTGAACAATAGGGTACGAGCGGCACCAAGGAGATGGTGATGCAAACCGCTCACAAGGGGAGTCGGATGTATTTATCACCGTGCTGTGGGTTGCGATAGGGTCGGCCAGCCGAGCCCGAGGGGATGGCGAGCTCGCACGCATTGTAGCGTTGCTTAAATCCAAACCGGTCACCATTGGTTGAGGGCCACCATCGACTAAGACAGTCTCGACGATGTGCTGGTCAACTGGTTCCTCACCGGGGAGAAGGGTGCGGCAATAGGACCCCAAGTATGTTTTTGGACCCACTGCGACAACAATGTGCCCCAAATCTGCTTCAAGGGGCGGCGCGGACATGTTGACCGTGCAAGCAACCCGGGAGGTGCACGGCTACTAGCAGCTAAAACGCACGTGGTGGACGCAAGCAGAAGACCACTCCATGCATCACACAAAACAAAAACTAAAATAAGAATTGAAAGCCGGAGTGGCAATGACATTAGCAAGTTGTTTTGTTTCTTCGCTCCTTCAAAAATGTCCTCCCAAATGTTACCCAAACACCACAATTTTAAGTTGAGTGTCCTCCGACACCGCATCTTTGCCTAATGTTCCCTCATGTATCTTCCACAATAGTCCCACACTGCAGGGGGTAGTGGGCAAAGGGGATCCTTCAATACATTGCCGCACTTTAGGGGGGCACTGGCCAATCGGGCTCCTTCGATGCACTGCCCCGTGCCCATGTCCCCCACCCCTTCGTGTGCAACAACGTGCTAAAGGACACCCAGTGCCAACAGCCCCATGCAGTGCGGCAATGCACTGAAGGATCTTGTTGTAGTGCCGTGGTGCACCGAAGGATCCCCGCTGTGAATTATCACCATCAGTGCAGTAGCTCCCTAGCACACTTTTACATTGCAAGGGCCAGTGGACTGTGGGCCTTTTGAAGCACATTACCGCATTGCAGGTGGCATTGGGCATTGGGTAGCGTAGAGAGCGCCAGTGGAGGGGATCAGTCTTCATGTGGCGTGTGATGTGCAAGCATTGCGGATAGGATGTCCCTCTGGGCTTGAGGTCGTAGCCTAGAGCGGCGGCAGATGGGATGCCCCTTCTGGGCCTAAAGCCACGGCGCAGAGAGCGAAGCAGAGGGGATTGGTCTTCATTCGGCGCGTGGTCTGCAAGCAAGCAGACAAGATGTCCCCCTAGGCCTAAGGTTGTAGCCTAGAGAGTGCCCGCAAATAGGATTGGTCTCCATGTGGCATGTGATTTGCATAGCCTAGAGAGTACCAGCAGAGTGGATTGGTGTCCATGTGGCGCGGGATCTACAAGCACGCAAACATGATGTCCCCCTTGCCTGAGGTCACAGCCTAAAGAGTGCCAACGGACGGAATTGGTCTGCATGTGGCGTGTGATCTGCAAGTAGTGCGTACAAGATGTCCTGTTGGGCCTAAGGTCGCAACCCGTCGCAAAGCACCACACGTCGAATTTTGTGGGGAGGGGCGGATAACAATGCTCAGCATTTTGTCAACACCGGAAGTTGAAAGCATCTACCCGACGGTGCTGAATTTCTTAGGGATGGGGCAGAAATTGGTTGGCCCAAATACCGGGTGCCCGGGAATTTTGCTCGGGAAAAAGGAACGGCACGGTACGAGCCACAACGTCCTCGCGATATCGGGAGCAACTTCTGGTGGGGCCACGGGTTGATGATTTTGCTCGGAAATTCGGAGGGGGGTGTCCCTGCCACGGGAGGTTCGGCGTGCCTTCGGGATGTGCAACACACGACCGCGCATTGCACACATAGCTCACGTCCCCTCAGCATCTCATACACGACTTAGTTGGTGTTTGCTTGCCCGTTGTGGAAGTTCATTCATTTAGGTAGGCAACTTTGGCCCCCACCCCGACCGTGTTGAGGGTTGTAGGAGAGATAATATAATAGTAGTATGCACCTTTGACCTATCCTCATCATGAACGTTGCACTCGTACACGTATTAGCAAAAAAGTTTCTAGCTAATGGGGCACCACAACAAATCGTGACTCTTGAGAGGTCCGATCCAATCCTAACCTTCTTGAAGCTCCACGACGACATTGGCCACTCTACAAAAAGCCATGATCCCACCCGATAGTGATACATGACAACAATGCTTCCGAGTGCAATGGTTTATGGTCAATGAACCATCACCCCGCGAAGCCGAGGCTTGTGGCGTAGCGTAGCATTGGCCTTTCTATGTGTGACACCACCCCTTCGCACTAATGATGCTTGCATAGTTGCATGGCGTTCCATTCCCAAGTCAAAACACTTTACGGATTCGTAAGTTGAAATGGTACCTTTTCCATAACCTTCACGAAATCAACAACACCTAGGTTTGTGCCAAAAAGGGGGGGACGGGGGCGAGGTCTTTGCTTTTTTTTTTTCGCAAAGGACGCCACGCGCGTCCACTCTCTTTGTCGTCGATAGTTTTCTACCGTTGGTGTTGTGTGCCATCGTGGACATTTAATCGAGTACTTGCTGAAAGGACTACCAAAGAGCTACACCAAACCGTCTTGGGTATTCTTCCGTCTCTGCATCAACGGAGGCTCGACTCAATCACAAAGCAAATAAAGCACATGCAAAAGAGCCAAGTGGCCTAAGCTCAAAGCTTTCTGCATGCCATCACACGTGGATAGATGTATGCAACAAGTCGTGTTGCGCGTGGCTTCCACGAAGTTCGATTGAAGGATCCCAGGAACATACCGACAACCGGGCGACAACACGAGGGACTTCGAAAAACAACGTCGAAATCTCCCACGCACGTGCACGACGAAGGAGGTGCGCCAAGTACCAAAAACACCGGTGTAGGAATAGGACCACATTGCACCACAAAAAAGTCACCACCACCGGAGGCTCACTAATTTACACCAAAGGTGCAACAACAAAGATTTTTTTGCCTCAAGCTTTTCGCCCTAACGGATTTTACAACGTGTACGTCTAAACTTCTTGGCCTACTTTCCTTCTTTGGGTTGGGAACAACGAAAGGTTGTGTAGCGGTCCTCGTACACTCTCCGCACGAAAAAGAACAATTGGAATAATGTGGGAAGATCTTCTCGCCGAGTTATTACGATTTGGAGCACTGTGAAGCACAAAGAGGCGCGTGACAAAAATCCGCACCCTACGCTCCGACACCTCGCACCTTGTATCCAGGTGCTACCAAGTTGCACGAAATCGGACACATGGCGGCGAGTGCTATCCCGCCCACCACGGCGCACCGTGATTGCTTTCTACTTGACGCATCAAGGGTTGTTTGGAGCGATAGCACGACACACCGAAGACGGTCTTCACAACCATTGCCGTTCAACGAAGGGTTGAATCCTGAGCCAACCTCTCGTGTCATTTCGTTTCTCGCACGGTCCCTACTTGTCCAATGAAGGCCGATTCAAATCGTGCAACGAAAAGTTTGGAAATTCCTGAGTGGTTTCTTCCACGAAACGGTTGGGAATCCATGCACAAGGATGCGCCGAAAGAGGGTATAATACTATCAAATTCGAGCACACGACACAAAACGATTTGTGAACCAATGGCTCTTTGTCTTCGGATCCACTTGACGTAAACTTATTGCCTCACCTTTCCGGTTGGTGTGCAGCGAGCACCAAGGAGGAGGCTTGAGACATTAAATCAGCATGAGTATTGTGTGGGTAGCATGGTCATCATGGGAGGATATTCGGTTTTCATTCCAATGTGCTGTTGCTTTGTAGATATCGCGTGCGACACACGGCCATTCTATGCGCGCTGAAAATGAGGAAACATTCTAAGACCGTTTCTGAGTGGATTACTTTCGAATAATCAGGAACTAAAGGAACTTCACCAATGCAATATTATCAGAAAGGAAAATTCTGTAATTCAGTTGGTCGATTTTTGACACCCAGAAAGCTATTCTGTAGGGCGTGTTCAGCCATTCGTGACTGGGACGTTATAAAATTTACGTCTCCTGTTTGGAGTACCAGATAGTGCACTTCACCTACGGAGGCAGAAAAAAGGAATGTTTGGTGGACACATGCATTTCATCACCGCCTTTTCTTGTAGTTGATTGTGTGTTTGCCTCCCAACACCGTTGGGCTGATCGTTTTGGACGCCGGGTCCTAATCTATTAGCAACTCATTCATTAGCAACGGAGCAACAGCTCCCAAAACCTCTCAAGATTCCAACTCACAGCACAGAGAAGTGCCCGCTTCCATATGCTGAACAAGTACACACATTGAGGAGAAAAAGCAAGCGCGGGACACGTGCGATGTTGGAAGGCGAAGATTACGATATTACTCCGGAACAATCGGACAACGAGTCTGAGTGCGGGGTGAGTGACTTCGGCGATGAGGTGTGCTCTCGCTGTCTCACGCTGTACTGTACAGCTGCAGCCGAAAGGCAACAACCGGAACCACTCAGCGCAAGCCTGTGTTGTGGGCTCTGCAGGTCAGTCCTTGTGCAAATGTCGGACAAACAACTTGGACAGAGTTGCAGACAGAGGACGAAGAGGACGAGGACGAGGACGAGGACGAGGAAGAGGACGTGTCTCCTTTAGGAATAGTGTTCCAACTCATAGAAGATGAGGAACTCAGTAAGAATTGTTCCACCACTATTGAGGAAGAACACGTGTGGTATGTCATGTACAAGACTCTGCTCGGTTCATATATCTTGTTCGGTTGTTGCCTTTGGTTTACGTTCCCTGTCCGGTTGTCCGTGGTACCCTTTTATTTTCAGGATGGGCATGACTGTGTTGAAGACTGTGGCAGACTCAGAGAGGAGTGAATTGCTGGACGATGGTGAAGGTCTTCCTGTGTATTTCGAAGGTATTTCTCTGACAGCCTTGCTGCAGTGTTCGCTGTGACTTTGCAACGGCTTGCCATGATGTCCTATCAACCAGATTCCGAAGATGAGGTGGAGGCCAAATTGGATCTGGTGTCCCCCAGCAAACCCATGGCCCTTTACAGTCTGTACAAGATGGCTTCTGACGTATGCACACATTGTTTCGTCGTTTTGCCCTTGTCCTCTTTAGTAAGGAAAAGCTGGACTTTGCAAGCCGCCAGGGTCAGCAGTAGCGTCGACGTGCACCGTCTTTTGTGCTTGCGTGTTGCAAATCTTTCATGACGCGCTGACCGCCACCGGTGCGCACTGTTTCTCGTCTCAAACTCGCTGCAGGGCCACTCAGATACCCAACAACGGAGGGCTCGGGCGATCGAAGAGGAAGAAAGACAGGGTTGGAGTGACATGGCCGCTTTGGCGCAGGTGGCACTTCACCACCACTCTCAATATGAGAATCTTGCCAACGAACCCAAGCGGGGGCCAGTGCCGCCGTCCTCCGACGAAGCTCTTCGGGCACCCTCGGCAGCCCGAAGAGCCCAGATGCACCTCCGCGCCCGACCTCCGGGTGGCAATCCACTGCACCACCCGATGCCACCATCAGAACCACAGTCTCATCCGGCAGCGACACGCAGAAGCTGCGATGAAGATGTCTGGGCTTTGCCTGGTGCCACCACCTCCTCCAATGCCGCGACTAGTGCCTCCTCCTCCTCCTCCTCCTCCTCCTCCTCCTCCTCCTCCTCATGCCAACCCGTAGTGTGCTCCGGTCCTTCGGTGCCGGCTAATCCAGTGCAAAGACTTCGAGGTATGCCGAGCCTGTGGAAATGGAAGTATTTTGTGATGATGGAAGTGGTACCCTTTTCCCAACGTCTGCTGGTACCGATTCTCCCTTAGGTCTTAGCTCAAAAGGGTTACTTCGTGTGGCCCGAGATTCTGCAAACGAGAGGGAGGTGTTGGATCTGCTGGGCATGGATCAAAATGAGCGGCACCTGGCTCGGGTGCACCGCGACAGGCAAATCGAGGCCCGGTTGCAAGAGCAAAGCAATAAGGCTCAAGAGTGCGAGAAGATTTTCAGGGAAGTCATGCAGAATCTTCGCGGAGCTCCTCCAGCTGTGTATGTTTTTCGGGTTGTGTCTGTTGTATCGCGCTTTTACTTCTGCCAGGATTGGGCCACGAAAAGGAACGGTTGGGTTGGGTCTCGTATCTTTCGTTCACGTGTGTCCATCGATACCTATTCCATGCAAATTATGATCTTCTTAGACAACGTGGTGCTCGTTCTGCTGAAAAAGGTCAGTTCATTTTGGTTCCCAAGGGAGGATCAGCACCTCCGCTCAGACCACGTCTTCGATCAACACTCAACAACACTTTGCGCAGAAGGTATCTGGATGGGCAGGGAAGTGCATCCGAGGAGGTGTTACGTGTACAATGTCGGTCGCAGCAGATGTGTTGTTTGCAAGGTCACGAAGTGTTGCATCGTTGTGCTTGCGAGTATGCAGTCCGGGACGATCTCTGCCAAAAATATGTCGCGTTCACCGATAGGATATTCTGTGTTCGGTCGCAGCAAGGGCCGGGTTTTGGGGTAAGGATTCTGTCTTGTATTTTCAGCGATGGAAGCGGCGCTACCTTGAAAGGACAGAAGGTGAAGCTTTGCCCGCTGAAGTCAGGTATACCACCAAAGCGCTCTGCGTCTCTGCTGCATCTCAAGCGAAGAGAATTCAGCACTCCGAGCGACGTGTCAAGATATCGTGTCAAGAAAAAAATCACCTCCAATATTTCTCAACAGTCGAGTGGGGCTCACGGTCGCAGGCGCATTCGCAGGCGGTTGAGATGCCCTTTTTGCGAAAACCCTCATTTTTTTATTCATTTTGCAATTGAAACCTTTTATCCCAAGATCACGAACCTGATTTTTGTTCTCTCCCCAACCATGGGGTTGTGGCGGAACCGCCACAGAACAACCGGCACGGTGTAGGCTCTACTCTACGTCGGCAGGATTTGAATCCCGGACCGCACCGGACGGCACTGCAGCAAGTCTGCTGCAATGGCTCGCTGGCTCTCTGTTAGGGCAAGATTGATTGCATTCATGCTTGCCGATTCTCCCAATTCGTCGATTCGAGGGTCATTAGAGATTATTCAAGTAGCCCTTCTTTTTCAATGGCTTGTTTTGTGATTTGGTGCATCAAAGTATGATGTAAAGCGAGATGAACTAGGGGTTTAATTTGGTGATTAGCATGTTCAAGAGACAATCTCCGGCAATGAAAATTGTCAACGCATTGCATGCTCTTCAACGTAGTTCTCGGGAAGGAGTTAGAAATTGGACGGAGTCTTTGCATTGCATGCGTAAGAGGGGCACAATTTTTTTCAAAGGGTCGCAGGCAGTCGCAAGCGGTGAGCACCCCCTCTGGGATACTGTCTTTCATTTCAAAGGTCGTCTGTGCATGTAGCATGTTTACAGCGTACTGCCTGAAGCAGTGGTTGATGCGCATCGTCATCGCCGGGTTTGATTAGGACAGAACACAGTGGGGGACGAGCATGTCAAGACAGTGATTGCATGCAGTTTGAGGATTTTAACTTTTCCTGCAACGTTTAAAGGAACCAAGACATGCAAGGAGGAAACGAGCTGGTTTTGGTCATTGTACATTCTGTGTTCATCATGCGTGCCCAGTCAGTGTGTTCATCGTGAGGTCGCACCAGTTTTTCGCAGCAGACGTCCAGTTGCTGGAAACATTGTACCAGGTGTTAGCAAGAACATGAATGGAACTTTCACTGATGCATGTGCCGAGTTGGACAGAGAGCTTTGATGACCTTATGTCAGCCGGTATGTTATGCAATCCTTGCATTGCAGTGTGGAACATGGAGCCAAAAGCCCGGGTTCCCCCAAACGCTGATGTCTGTTGGATGAACCCCTTGGATTCGTTCAGATTTTCATATTTTTCGTATTGAAATTGAATTTCTGGGCGCGAAATTTTGACCAGTGCGGAGTGATCTGCAAGCACAAAACCAAGCACCAATCCAGGGGAGAAATCCAAATTTCCACCCTCGGCTGAACCTGGTGGCCATCCGGGCGATTTGTTTCGCAATGCTTTCGCCCATTGTTCGCTTTGACCAGTCTCAACAAAAATTGAAAATGCTGGACAGACACCAAATATTTTCCCCACTCTCATGAGCTTTTGCTGGCGTTTCCCGGATCCAACAAATGAACCATGGAAGTGCAAAGTGAAGCCTTTGCCTTCCTGACAAAAAATATCTGTCAACCAGCATACTAACCGAGTTGTTGGGGTTTACGACGTTCATAAGCTCATTCAGTGACTGTGTGGATGGAGTGTTGATGCGCCATGTACTTCGTGCCTAGCAGTGTCAAATGACGCCTCACAACCGCCCTGCTGTTCAAAACCATTCTTTGCTGGCGTGACTGCTGTTTGTCCTCCCCGCTCCAGCCACGTTGCGAAACACTAAAGCGTCAGGCATGGAACGTTCATGCCAGCTCATTTACCGGTCTTCTGTACCGCCTCTTGGGCATCTGTAGGATGGGCTACGTCATGAGTGGTATCGGATCATGATATGTGTGAAGGGCACCATGCGAAGCCTGGTGGCATGCGATCACAATATGGTGGCTGTTCCATTTTGTTTTGCAGATGTTGTTGGCCCCGAATCGGGTTGTCTCGCTGATTCCGCCGGTGGATTACTTTGACTCTTGTGAAGACATCTCTCCAGTTTTGTTTTTATCTTTGGATTTTTGTTATTTGTACATACCAAGCCTGTCTTAAGTCGGGACAGACGTTGGCGCTTCGCCCGAGTTTTAATTGCCGCTAATTGACGAGTGCGAATTCGTGGCAGCCCGTTCAATTGCAGTCCTCTTTCTCTCAGAAGATCTTTACTTCAACATATGGTCGTCCAAACATAGCATCGATGCACCACGCTCCGCTACATGGAGTTGACATTCTCCAGCCACCGATTTTGATAGCGTACCTTGTTTTGGTTACCCTATGCGTGCGGTTTGCCCATATGTTGAAGTTTTTTGCACGCAATTCTATATGTCCTCCTCTTTGGATGAGGTGTCATGCAACATGGCGGGCATGTCGTGTCATGCTGCACCAGGCCGCCGCAATTAGTGCATAGCTCGCCCTGGATATTTCGTGTGCTGCTTCTCGCACTCTGTGTATCGTGGGATCATTGATACCAATATTTTTACCTGTGTCAAGTTTGTCACCAAATTGTCGTGTTGCTGCAAGCTGTTGTGTGGCTGTTTTCGGGGGGACTTTAGTAAACAGGGACGCATATGATGCACACTGGCAAAACCTTGGCTATATTGTCAGGCTAAGCCACGCAGGTGTTCCTCAGGTTTTGGACCTATGCCAGTGGGCTTCTGGGCAGTGGGTTAAGGTTCTCTTCCGCCACCGATGTTTGTCCGCTGTGCCCTGAAGCCCATGAGTGTTGGACCTGGGAGCATGATGTGTGTTACGAAGGTTGGGCATCAGCCCTCAATGGGGGGAAAACAGGGCAGGTTATTGATCAAGTACGTGAATGTTTCCACAGGGTTCAAAGTTGCAGCCATTTTAGTGAAATGTTGCCTGCAAAATGTCTCAGTGTGATATTCAGAGCGAGAGATGCACCACTGGCAACTAGTCAGATTGTTCCACTGGTAAATTTCGTATGACGGTGTTTGTCTGCGCTAACGGGATTGCTCACGAGCAGAGCAGAATAGTTAGGTCAGTACTCTATGCAGCATGAAGACCTTCAAGTGCTGATGTGCCTCTGCAACATGGCGTCTCGCCTGAGCCTCATCTTTTGGCGAAGGTAAGGGTTTTTCAATCCATTGTGTTTTGCCGTCTATGTATTTACAGTTGTGTATTGATTGGTGCACACAAACTCAGACACAAAGCAATGTTCCAAGCAAGCACAGTGGAAGTGACGGAATGCAGACCCGAGTCATGTGCTGCTGCTTGTCACATAGAACCAGCAGGCTTTGGTAGCCACATTCTGCATTTCTTGTTTTTCTGCGCCCCAGTATATCCCGGGCAAAGCCAAATTTCCAATTTCTGGAATTTCATACCCCTCTTCCATTTGTTGGTCTCTCTCTCCCTCCTTTTAAGGCCCACCTATTCTCAAGGCGGGTTGGCAGGCATTCGGTAGCTCGGGGGGAGCGTCAGCGCGCCGGGCATCTTTTTTGACCCGTGCCCCACCGGTGACCTTTTAGGGGGTGCACTAAGCGCAGTGCGCGCGCGGTGCAACTATTTGGACGTCTAGCCGTCCTGGAACCCCATACTTTGTGATACTATGGGCATTATTGTTGTTTGACAACGGGTATTTTGATGCTTTTTTCACATTCGGGATATGGTATATTTGGATTCTCACCCAGTTTCACCAATTTTCTTGCATTTTTTGCTCGTTTCCACCACATCCACTCCTTACTAGGTTGATTTCTCTCCACCATGGGGACCCCAAGAAAGCAGGGGTAATGTAGCCATATTGATTTCTCCCCACCATGGGGACCCCGAGAAGGCAGGGGTGATGTAGCGAATACTGAGTTTGCGCTTCGTTCTTGTGACGTGAGGCAGAAACGCCGTCCAAACCGCTTGCGGCTTGGGGACTCATTACCATAGCGAAATCTATGGGAAAGGTAAAGGCAAAGTACCGTTTGTTAAGTACAATACAAATGACATTTGGAGTTGTTGAATTCACAGCTGTTGTCTAATTATGCAACGTGCTTTGTTGGGAAGGTGCACAATCCATCATGGTCTATTTGGGGGGCCTTCTCCATCAGAGGGTAAATCTCGGGCTGAAGTCGGGATAGTTAACAGAACTGTAGCGCGCCGGGCAGGGCACGGGGGATCGATTGTAGTGACTCGAATCCCCATGCAGGTGCACAGGTCAAACAGGTTTTGGTAACCGGTGAACATTTACGGTCTCCATATCGCAACATTCGGCAAGACAGCAACGTGATGATGCCTTCCAGCCGATTGGAGGTAAAATCACATTTCGTTTGTGAATTGTCATCTTTCAAGATAACCCTTGGCAAGCTATTTATGGCGTGCTTCCCTGCCAGTTTCAAAGGTGCAAGTGCAAGCTCAATCTCAAGGTTCAGGCCGTTTCCCCATGTTTTTGCCCAAGATGCGTCATGCTGTTGCTTGCTGTCTCTGGGTTATTCCAGTTACGAATGGCTCATGAGTGACAGTGATATTTCACGGCAAGTCAGCTCAGCTCTCCGTCATAACCCCCTTTCATGTGACCTCCAGGAAATTAGCCATACCTCAAGCTGCCCCTGACCTGAAAACAGTGAAATGTGAGGCAGCAGGGCTGCGATGCAAAAAAAAACAGAAAAACGAATAAATCATTGCACAGCGTGTTAGACACCTGCATGAATTTTCGAGTCTTGGAAGCCCAGGGTTCGGCAGATTGACGAGCAACCGCTGAGGGAGACACTGCTGGGCAGTATTTTGGGTAATGTGACGTCTTGTAGTCCATTTCGGACAAGGAAGAGAGGGTCCATCCATGGGTCTCGGACTGAATACCTGAATGTACAGCATGCAACAGCAACACAATTTTTTTTTTTCAGTCTGCCCAAACTAATTTCCTGTTCTTCATCCCAGGCCAAGATACAGAGCTTTTGACCCGTTAATCGTACCTGAATTCCTACCTTCCTGAAAATTCCATTTTGCTGACCTGAGCTTGTGGCGGGGTTGGTGGGCTCTGAGTGCATTTGAAAGGGTGTGGTATGGAATGCGAGGGAAGCCACATAGGCATGCAGTTTTTGTTTTTTTGTCTGTGCAGTTGGTCCATTTTCCACTGGCCACTTTATTGAGAGGTCGGGCATTGCGAGCGCATTGCTTGTTTGGTTTGCCTATTCCTTTTATGGCAGCTTTCATGAGCTGTCACCACCTCAGGAGGTGGTGGTCCGCAATGGACAGCAGAGGAAAAACAATTTTTGGCGTCTCATGGTGTCCGAGACTTCCGTGTGGGACCTGTGCAACTCCTCTTGTCATTTGCCAAGGAGTGCTGCTCAGTAGGGCAGCTGAGGTAGGCGCTTTGTGTTGTCCCCTATGTTGCATGCTACCCCAGTATGGTGTTTTGTCTGCCAGGTTCGGTGCCAGTCCGATTTCACCATCCGCGATTTTTGAGGGGTGGCAGTCTCCATTAGCTGACTCCTGAACAAGTCGTGAAATTGCATTTCTCATTGTTTGGGGTTTGTGGGTGGCGGGGTGACGAAAGTCCATCGCGACCTTGTGTATCTCGGCAAAGTGCTGTTTCAACAACAAGAGCACAAGTTAAATGTGCATTGCATGTGGAATCGCTGCAATCAAGAGGTCACCTATCATGTCTCAAAGGGGCAGAGGAAGAGTGAACACCTCAGTGGATTATTCAGATGATATCATTCGAAGGCCAGCAAAACATGCAGTTTGGATCAGGTGACCTTCTAGAGGTGATTTTTTTTTTAAATCACCAACTCCCCCATTTTTGCGTTCTGCAAACTGATTTGTAGCAAGTCATGAAGCATGGGTGCATGCAAAGGAACACCAGTTGCACATTGCTTGTGATATGACGGGCAACGCTTTCACGTGATTCTGTAAGTCTCTCTCTCTTTGTGGCAATGGATCATTTTGAACAGTGCAGGAAAGTGAAACCTAAATCAATCAGAGTTCTCCCCCCATGGAAAATACATTCAGCACAGAACCTCCCCAAAGGTGAGAAGAACCCTGTGAGCCGTCGGTCATCTATGAATTTCCTGGGTATTTTTCGCTTTTCCCAATATTTCGCGACCCACTTCCCTCGCAAACCCCCTGCAGCAGCGCGAGAGATGATCCAGGAATGCAGATTCATTACTGATATCTGGTGTCCCAGCAGTGAGTGAAAGTATATGCATGCAGTTGTCATCAAGTGATGTTTGCTGCATTTGTTTGATTTGCTAGCTGAACACCGGTGTTTCTGGAACAGGTCATTGTATCACACAGAGTGAGCTTTCAGGAAAGTGCTGCACTCCCCCAAAATGTCCCCCTCATCATGTGTAGTAGGCATGGCCGTGCAACCAACAAATTTCAATGTTGCATGCTTCTTCGCCACCTCTCTTTCCCTCCATACTCAGCATCTTTACCTCCCAGCATTTTCCTCTTTAACCTTTCTGCTGCATGTAGTAAGCTTCTGTTGAAAACTTGCATCTTGCCACGGAAATTGGAGAAATTCGGGCACCTCCAAGGTTGAAGGGAATCATTGTCTTCCCAGAATTGGTGCTTGTTAGAAATAGGTGAACATTCTCCATGACTAGATCAGTCACTGTGCCTGCAAATATGATCTCAGCATTTCTGATCAGATTGTTCTTTCTCTGCTTGTTGTTGCGTTCATTCGTTTTTGTTTTGTGTATGAAGATTGTCACAAAAATTTTTTGTCACAAAATAATTTTCGTGCGTTTTGTTTGCATTGTTCATGAATTTAGGGGCCTGGATGACTCATACAGGATCTCAGAGATTACATGCCGTTTGTTTTCAAGATGCGGTGGTGAATACAGGTGATGCTAGCTTTGGTGCCGTGCAGCCCAGTTTGTCAATTCATTAAATCTTAAGTTGCATGACCCCCCCCCCCCCCCTGGAACTTGCGCAATGCAGTCAAATTTCATGACACCCCCCCAACATGGGACATTTTCCTTACGCAATGGCATTCTGGTGCGCTGGCATGAACACCCGTCCCCCACCCTTCCCGCAACTGAAGCACGGGATATGCACACAGCCATGACGTCTCTGAAAGAGACAGGCAACTTACAGCACCCCAGATTGAACCAACCCCCCCACCCCCCCCCGACTCCGCAACCCACGCCCCAAAAAGCGCAAAAAAGAAATCTATGGCCCACCAATGGCAGCGGCACACCAGAAGATCATCAAGGAGTATGTTAAAGAGGGATGGGAAGTCATCTATCTCGATGGCTCGTCGGAAACACACCCAGAGGCGGGCATGGTGGGTCTTGTATATTTTTTTAGATGCGGATTTTTTTTTTTTAGAGGTTATATTTTTTCTCAGCTAAACAATAATCCGCACAAAAAAAAATCTCCGCGCTAAAAAAAATACTCCAACATTTTTTTTTGACGTGCAGAATTTTTTTTCAGCGCAAATGCCGCAAATTCTATTGCCTTCGGCAAGTCCACCTCGCAGAGAATCTACCGCGAGCAGCACACACCCAAAATAGGGTGGAAACTACATAAATACCGGCTAAATATGCTTTAGATACCTTGGATGATCATTTTAGGTGATCACGGTATCAAAAAAACAAGTTTCAAAAACTTCGATTTTTGAGCTGCCCAGGGTGAAAAACTGCACTAGCAAGTTGTGTACCAATCCCTTGGGAGACCCCCCCCCCCACCCCCGGGACCTAATACCCAAATAGGGTGAAAAAGATGTACATACGGCCTAAAATATGCTTTACATACCTTGGATGATCATTTTAGGTGGTCACAATATCAGAAAAACAAGTTTCAAAAACTTCGATTTTTCAGCTGTCCACGGTGACAAACTGCATAAGCAGGTTGTGTACCAATCCCTTGGGAGACCCCCCCCCCCTGGACCTAATACCCAAATGGGGTGAAAAACATGTAAATACGGCCTAAAACATGCTTTACATACCTTGGATGGTCATTTTAGGTGATCACAATATCACAAAAACAAGTTTCAAAAACTTCCATTTTTGAGGTGTCCGGGGTGAAAAACTGCATAAGCAGGTTGTGTACCAATCCCCTAGGAGCCCCCCCCCCCCCCCCTCCCGGACCTGATTCCCAAATAGGGTGAAAAACACGTAAATGCGGCCTAAAACATGCTTTACATACCTTGGGTGGTCATTTTGGGTGGTCACAATATCAAAAAAACAAGTTTCGAAAACTTCGATTTTTGAGCTGTCCAGGTTGAAAAACTGCATAAGCAGGTTGTGTACCTCCCCATTCACTAGGCCATTATTGGTGGAAACAGTCATTTCGCATCTTTGGCACGGGTTGTGAACGGCCATAAGCAAGGCTACAGACTGCAAAAAACGTCTTTTCGTATCCTAGTAGGCATATACTGTCACAACATCCCCACTCGCACCCCTCAGGGTGGGTACCCCGGGTTCACCGAGGTTGCCAAAACCGCCAACATAGCATAAATGGCTGAAAAGTGCATAAACCGCATTAGCGCCCGTCCCACTCCGCGCCATACGAACCCTATGGAGTTGGGACCCGGAAACAATTTTTCGGCTCAAAATCGAAAAAAACCAAAAGATTCATGATTTTCGACCCAAAAAAAGGGGGGGTCATTTTTTCGACATTTTTGACCCCCCCCCCCCTAAAAAGTGGGTTTCAAGTGGGGGGGGTCTGGGGGGGGTCCGGACCAAAAACTCATTGGGGGATGCGTTTATTGGACAAAATAATGATTTTACAAGGGGTTAAACTAACAATTCAACCCCTTGGGGTAGGGTACGCGAATAGGCCCAAATGGGAGGGTATGTGGCGTTTTCCCCATATATACGCCTGCCTGGCTTTGATCTAACAACCTCTGCGAGGTGATTTCAGAAGTGGTTTAAAAAGTGTTATGGGCGATTCTTTAGAAACCTGTGGGGGTATGTGGTGTGTGTGGAGACTCCATGACGGCACGGGTGATGAAGCAAGTTTGATTTTGACCCCCCCCCCCCCCCGTTCAGTTTGGCTTTACACTTTTGTTTCACCCATTTCTACCTCTTTGTGCATTCCCACCACGTCCACTATTCTTCTGGGTTGATTGCTCCCTGCCCACAGGGGACGCTGACCTGTGAGGCTTGACACCCCCCCCCCCCCAGGGGACGCTGACCTATGAGGTTTGACACCGACCCCCCCCCCCACCCCTTTGGACCCTTTCCGGAACGCCATATTATCAAAATGAGGCACTATACAAATGTCGTTTGTTGCTCAGACATGTTAAATGCAATTGTCAGCCCGCGGACAAGGGGCCCCTGGCGCGGGGCACTGCCACCCACATTGAGCATTGTGTCCGATCCATCTACACTCCAAGTGGAGCCGCTAGCCTTGCTATGCTAGCGGTGCCCCACTTAGCAACGAGTGTTGGCGAAGCGTGGAACCGCGTGACCACCAGCGTTTGGTGGCCGTGTCCAAACCCGGGACCGGAATTGCGGTACACAATGTGAAATGTGGGGTGTTCCGCTTGTTTGTTTGTTTCCCAACCCCATATTGGTCGGTATTGTTGCGCCCTTTGATTTGGGGTTAGGGATTCACAATCCACGCTTTGTTGCGGGGCCCTTTGAGGCCGGGTTAGGGATTCGCAATCCACGCTTTGTTGCGTGGCCACTGGAGTTGGGGTGAGGGACTCGTAGTCCACGCTTTGTAGCGTGGCCGTTTGAGTTGGGGTGGGCGCTCGCCATGCACGTATTAGCATGATCAACCGTAATACCGTTTTTGCGTTGCATTGCTTTGTGTTGCCATGTGTGCCGATTAAGATGCAAGGGGTTGGTCTAGTGGACTCTACCTTAGGCTACTCAAACATAGTGTATTTTACTTTCCGATTTCTCACCCTACGCTGCCCCATTGTGACATACAGACAAACACCAGAAATCCTGTCCTCAGATGATGACGACAGTCCGGCCGATAGCCTGCAGGGCCCCCATCTCCCCCTTAGCCCTAGTGCAATGCCTAACCCTGCTCCATGTGACAAGGAGGGTGGCCAATGTGTTCCTCCTATCAGCATTGATTGTCTCATCGGTGCCGTGGATAAGGTTTGGCAACCCCGGGACCTTCTATAGGCTGTTTATGTGCACCATTTGCCGTCTGGTCCAAAGAACTTTGTACATAAAGGACGTGTCGTTGCTGTACATGACACTGAGGTCATTGTTTAGTTGGCCACGGATAAGAACCACACAAAGGTTACCACCTCAGAGGTCCACGAGAACGAAGAAGCAGCATGGGCAGCTTTCCACAAAGCCCAAATGAGATCATCTCCTGGTTCCGCAAGGAGCACTCGGTCAAGATACTCTGATACCTCCTCAGAGACGGCCTTGTTTCCTGAATCTGCATCTTAGGACGGGGGTAGGATTGCACTGGCAACACAACAAGCCCCCCTCTCCCCCCCTACTCCCCAAGAAACCCCTGCAAAGGTACCACCACCGCCCCAGCGGGAGAAGCAAGGTGCCCTCGTGCCCATTCAAGAAGGTGTTCTAGAATCGCCCGGTTGTCAGGGTAGGCTGGAGGGCTTACCTAGTGCTACAAAACTACGGTGGTAACCTTGATTGTGACCAGGCAACCTGCCAAAAACTACAGAAGTGTAGGGGTGGTACAGAGAAAGTCACGCGCTGCCTAGATGCCCGAAACAGAGATATTGCACAGCGTGTGAACACTAATCGGTTGACATGCATTTTCTTTCGTGTTTTTGGGAATTCGATGACTGAGGGAACATCTTTGAGTTGTTTTGTTAACTCCATTCAATGCCCACCATTCTATGGACCTATGCCACCCCCCCCCCCCCCACCTTCTACTTCATCAAAGGCCCCTTTGTATCTGGAGTCTGACCACGAAGCTACTGACCCAAAAACGTCCCTACGCTCAGCTGCTCAGCAGAATACACAGACACAGAGTGATCCAGCCACGCTTTTTGTGCTCATTTCTTCTGAAGTACCACGTGCCACCCATGTGGCGGTGCTGCAGTGCCTGAGAGCCACATTTATCAACGCCTTACAACCGTGCATCCCAACACAGCTCTTCGTGCATTTTTTGCGGCTTTCGCAGGTTGCCTAGGCAGTCCCAAGTTCCAGATTCCTTGCTCAGACTATTATTTGGTGCACAAAGACGAGTGGTTTTCTCTCTGAGAAGTGGTTTTCAAGCACTACCCAGTTGGTGCACAATTTTGCCCATAATTTCATGCTCAACTGTTGCTGTTTCCAAATGTCTTCAGATGGTGGGTCGACATAGGCCGATCAGCGTGCACACAGACAAGAATGTGTACGGGATGCTAATTCTGTATTTGTTTGGGTCATGTCCAAAAATCCATGGCACTCCAGCCTTTGTCCGCAACGAAGGCGTCTTGTGCATCAGTTGCACAGTGACAGGGTCCTATGCCATCAACTCGGTTGCATTATTCATCATCATCATGTAATCGAAAATGTACCGCAACAACACGTTCGGAAAGTGCATCTAGCATTGGGCAATCTTGTTGGCAGTGGTGTCATGCTAGACGTCATGTTGTTCCTAGATGCAACGAACAATGTGACTCAATGGTCTCTATTGCATGCTGCCTGTAGGGGCAGCGCATGGACGTAGAGGTCGTGTTATCCGTTATTTTTCTTTTTTCTTAGATGCGGATTGATTTTTTTAGATGTTGTATTTTGTCTTAGATCCCAAAGTCTATTCCTGAAACGTTGTTTTATTTTTCTTAGATTTGTAGCGGATTATTTTTGAGAGAGCACTTTACAATTTTAGTCACTTTGGACATTTTTTTAGATGTTTTGTATTAAATTCCAGATGTTTTGTATTTTTTTGAGGTTCTATTATTTTTTAGCGCATCTAAAAAGAATATTTTCGCATCTTAAAAATCTTTTTCTCGGCATGGTGAAAGGGTTTGGGGTATTTTTCGGGGACCACAGGGACATAGCACAATGCATCCCAGTACAACAGAAACAAACAATACGGGAAGGCTCCTGGCTGCCCTTCATGCCATTCGCCATTTGCTCTGCTTGGATTCTAACTCGACACCGTCTTGATGAATTGCCCTGTGATGTTGTATTTGCTCCTTTGAGGTGCTAAGAGATATTCAACATTTGGTGATCTCCATGTTTCACACATTGTGCAAATATTGTTGTTTTGTGCTATTTCATGGGGCCATTCCCTTGTGGAACAACATTGAGCCACTGTGTGAGTTTACCAAACCCCGTTGCATGCATGCTAAGGGACTATCAATGCTTTTATGTTGATACTTCTTGCCCTTAATTGGTGACAACTTGGGACCGGGTGTGCAAGCGAAGAAAAGACCTTCTTGATCTTATGGAATGAAAAAAATGCAACAACCTTGATTGCAGTGTTTCGAGTACTGTGGCGCTTTGAACAGCTGCATCTACAGTCCTTACCATCACCATTGTTGCAGCCTCAAGTTCCGGTACTTGGTCTGCGGCAAATATAAACTGTACCACAACCATCTCCAAGAACCCTTCTTTGGGCTCACAGTATGTGTTCAATCCACCCAAATATCATTAACTACTTGACCCACATGAATGACATGTGCATCAGGCACACAGCCGTCAGGCAATCCTCCTGTCTTCCTTGGCGTTCTGCAACCGGTTCTGCAACCGAAAATTTGGTGCAACAACAAAGGTTTCAGCAAAGGAAGCAAAACTGGTCAAACAATAAATATTCCAATTCTTCATATTGATGTTTTGTCAAATAAATTTACAAAAATGTGGGCACACAACTCGTTACACAATCAGAAGAAGACAACAACAATGTGAGCGAGCCCATTCATTGGTGGGTTGTGGGACAGGGCATGAACTGGGGTTGGTTGCTTGACCTGTACACCTCCTTAACTTTGCAACCGCACGAGCAGGGTTGTGCCAGTGGGGACAGCAACGCAACCCTTCTCCTTCGAAGAAGAATGATCCCTGCACCAAATGCACCAAGAAAATTTGGACTCACGCAGGAGAAGGGGATCAGGGGTCTGAATGGGGTATCTTTGAAGTTCAATGGCTCGGGTCCAGTATCCTTGATGCAACAGCAAAGAACCTTCGATGACCCTAAGGAAAACTATTCGCCTATGAACAAGGAAATGTAGTGGTCACCAATAGGGAAACATGAACGCCATGACATGTGCAACGGACAGGCGGCTAGAATAATAAACAGCAACACATGGAACAAACCAAGTGAAGAGAAGGGTCAAAGGGGGGGGCTCGCATTTGTCGTCTTTGGTAAACCACTTCAAACTTGCATATTGAGCCAGCCACGAGGGGGTGTCATGCACGGAACTGACAACAAGGGGTAGGACGAAGTGAAAAGGGGATGGGTGCGTTTTTATCCTAAGTGCTTGAAGGAAGGTCATCTGCCCGTCCAAAGCCTTATTATCCGAGAGCAACAGGATTGCAAAAACAAAAAAAAAGGTCAACGGGGTTAGGATGGACACAAAGCATAGAAAACAGGAACTCTTGGGCCCTGGGCAACTTTCGCACTTGTGCAAATACAGCTGGTGCAATCCTCCCTTGCGAACAATCTGCAGCAACGAGCTCCTGGAGGTTTCACGGTTTCGAATCCCCGGCACAGCACTTCACATCCGTTGCACATGAGCCACGAGGCGAAGGGAGGGTGGAAGAACCGGGTCTCAAAGGGTTAAAGTTGGTTGGAACCGAATTGAAACCCCTCTTGCAAGGTTCCGCGAAACGTGGCAGGTTTCGCAAGGGATTGCCTTGGCCTGGCACAGGGAAAGATCCGTGTGCATCGACGAATCCCTGTTAATCAGCCTGTCTCTTGTGGATCCACTTGCTTTGTTCGGCAACAATACCTGCGTGGAGGATAGAGGTGACGGGTGCTCAGGCAAACCGTGTGAAACGGCGACAAGAGATGGCAACGAATGGTCAGGACCTTGATTGCTGTAGCCAATTGGTGTTCCTTTATGTTGCACAAAAGTCCGCTGGTTCGTGGTTACAAAGCGTGCTGCCGAGTCCCGAGTTCCCCCACTGATAGGGTTGTCCTTCTTGGCACCGGTTCCGTTCCGCTTTGCACCAGCGTCACCTGTACGTGATAAGGAACTCAAAGGAGCTGTCTGTTGCATCCACAGCAAGTCCCCGAATATAAGGGGTTCAACATAATGCAGCGAAAATGGGGGGTTGTGCCGTGCCCCTCCTACAGGAGGCAGGTGAAGGACCTGTGAACTGTACAGGTAAGCGGTTGCGGGCCGAGTTTGCGTTGTATGGTACCAGTGGCTTGGAGGTACTCCCCAGACCCGCAGCATGACAGTAACTGTTCTTGTAGGTGGTGGTGCCGTCGAAATTTGAACTGCTGGGCTGTGCTTTGTAACCTTTGGTAAGAACAGAAGCACGCGTGGGGCACAACTACCACGAAATGAGATACAAGAATGCAAAGACATTAAGTACAACAGACAACTGAGACCTGTTGCTTTGTGAGCGTGCGAGATGGCATAAACATCCCCGTTCTTACGGAAGGTGGCGACGCAAGATGCAGTTGCTGGTTTGCGTTCTGCCATTGCCCCAGTCAGATGCTTCCGTTTGGGTTGAGAAAACAGCTACCTATGCAGTAGTCAGAATCTCAGCCACCATGCAATCCGTGATTCAATTCAACTGAGCATGGAAATTTTCAGGCACACAAGCTAGCGAATGAGTTGATGAGGATTCAACGAGGAAGCTGTGTGAATGTGCTTTGGGGCTAACATCCATGCAGGTACAGTACAGTAGTATGTTCGGGCGGAATCAGTTCACTACAGAAGCATCGGTCGAGGCCTTTAATCAGGTGCTTCAATGGTCGCGCGTGTCGGAAGAATGATATCCTTTGTTTGATTTGACTTTGAATATTTTTTGAGACCTTTCTAACTGTTTGACAATGCATTTTGCATCCATAAAGATATAATAATTAATCGATGTATGGTATAATTTTTGCCTTGTACTGGGGTTACTGTAGAAATAAAGTTAAATCAGTAAACTTAATCCGGACCCCCCCCCCCCGAAATCATTAAAATTCAGTCAACTAACCTAAGTAATGGGCGTCTGCGGCCATTAAAACTTCAGTAATCGTATTTCAGTAACGGCGACATAATAGCGACATTTGGCGCAGCGGCACCGAACGGAACTGAGTTGAAATTTCGTCAAAAATTTCCTGTTTTGCTTTGTGGTGCATCATTGAGCATTTGGTACCATGTTGTAGTGGTTGAAGCAAGTGAATCAAGAAGAGGCAAATGTCCCCACCCACAAGCCGTTGGTGTAGTCCTCCATTGCAGGGTTTGCCACCCAGTGCAAAGGGGGGCGGCAGACAAAGGTGCCAGTTAAGTACTGAGTTTCCTTCAATTAGAGTACCACATGAGTGCTATCCCACACCTGTCCTCCATGCACGCCTACACGTTGGCAGTTGGTGACGGGTATCAGTTTAGCCAATAGAATGTATGCTAGGCATATAGGGACCTTGAGTAGAAACCGAACCCTGCAGCTGGGTGTAGTCAGACACCGTGATTGATTTTTGAATCTATGTGTGGACACTCGGTAAATGAGATCATAAATTGCTGTGTTAGAAATTTCGGTTGCTGTCACACTAATTTTACGATCTTCGCAGGTCATGGCCATTTGAGAACTCTCTTGTTGTCCGCCCGCTCTTGTTGTTGTTTTGCGGGTTTTCATGAAGCGCCCTGCTCAAGGCCGCCTCGCCACTCATTTGCGCCACGCGCCTCACGGCGCGTGCCGCATGAGTCCCTCGGCGCCCTTGAGGACAAATGCATGAGTGTGACATGGAATTGCATGCATGTGTGAACCATGAAGTGTAGAGCAAACAACCAATTGTTTAGGTACCCGAAAGTCAACACATCACATTGTCACTATTTGTAGTGTGTGGTTATGGCACCAATGTGCATTGCCGCGCCTTGCCACTGAAGAGGGTATCTAAAGAAAAAATTGGATGTATTGAGGAACATGGGACACACCGCCGAAGGCGCCAGAAAATTTTTTTTTCCTATTAGGGCATAGTGGAAGTGATCGAGGCAAAAACAATTTAGCAGATAAATTACTTCAAATATCCGCTAGTCCGCGGTGCAATGGAATAATTTTTATTTTTTCCCCCGCTAATCCGCGGGTAGGCCGTGGAAATAAATAATTAGCAGGTCTTACAAGCTAGGGGGAGTATGTGCTTGTGGGGGCAGAATCGCCGAGCAAAGATGTGCATGGCTCACCTGCTTCTATTCGCTCATCTTTGGGGTCTTGATTGGTGTGTTTGTAGATCTCCTTGAGGAGAACTCCCTTGAGTCTTTGAATGAGGATGATAGTGAGTGTGTACCCACCCATATCAGGGGCATGTCTGTTGAGTGCACAGATCAACACGATAGCTATTGCTTTTTGTTGGTGGCGCATTCGGACACGGGGTTTTTTTCAGAATTGCACTTGTGTTGTTCGCAGGTTGCCATCGTGGATTGGGTGAGGTGGAAGTGTGAAATGAAAAAGCTTTAATGGTGGGTTGCAATGCATGGAAGCTGCTATCATGCAAGTATTTTGCAAGCACAATACCACATGCACGGTGAATGTTACATCGGGTAGGAACAGTTTAGAAATCGCTGTCATGTGGAATTCCATGTTGATATGTGCGCAGTGCGCGCCATGCACAGTACTGGTGTGCAGAATTTGCAGTGAGGCCACATGTATGAATTACAGAACAATGGGGTGAGTGCATTTCCCCTCGCGTACATCTTGCATGCGGTTACAAAAGTCATCGAACAAGGCTGTCTTCGTCTTTGTAACAGAGGTATTTCTTCCCACTAGCTTAATTCCCAACCTTACTAATGCCCATGCAACAACACTATACACCAAAACTTGAGCGAAACCCACCTTTGCACCCTTCCATTGCCCATGTGTGCTGAGTTTGATTTCAGCCTTAAGGGATCGCCACCTGCCCTCCAAACCATGACACAAGAAGGGGTACAATGTGCCCCAACGAGTCAAAAATTGAGGTACGTGGCAAGTCCACACGTGACCCCATACTGTGCCCTTCGCCTGCAAAGCATATGTAGAATCTTGCGCAGATTGGATGCTGCTTGCGAAACATTAACAATGTCTGTTGCACTGGGTTTTGGGTTGTAGGCTACCTTGAGCATAGTGGCTGTGTGTTCAAACATGGCGGATAGAAGTTTGTGGGTTGCCACTGGCACACCATTGAAATTCCGCGTTTGACCCTGCTCCCTGACCCTTAAGACATCAACAATGTCCAAGTATTTCGCTTGCATGAAGAATTCCACTGCATTGGTGATGGATCGTTGCAGGTAGTCAGGTTGCGTTGGATCGTCGGCATCTGATGCAGCGGCAGGTTGGACATCTGGCCCATAGGAGGAGAACATGTGGGTCCAGGTTTTTCTTGACATGCCACATTCATTTATCAGGAAGTTCTCCACCAACGGCATCTCAACTGTGTACAGTACGTTGACCACACCATGTGCACAATCAGGGGGATGTTGCTCCACAGGGACAGATGGAAGCAGGGAGTTGGGTGATTTTGCCAGTTGGGAAATAGGGCGGTCATAGGATAGAACATTGGGTGCCGTCTCACTGCAACAGGGGCACGGGTATCTGTCTTCATTTGTACTTGTTGGTCCATCACGCCCACAAATTTTGTACTGCAGCATGTGGTCTCCCTCCACGAAAATACGTACTTTGAAGTGTTGGCGTTGCACTATCATTTGCCTGCCATTCAATTTGCACAATGCGTCATCCAGCTTTATGTGCTGCAATATTGTTGTCAATGTTTCGTGACTGTCATACCCACGGTACAGGGCAATCACAGAGTGGCGCTGTGGTGTGTGCTCCTTGTAGTTCTTTAGTTTTCCACATACGGATAGGGTGGTTGCAACCACATGGGAGTGCCACAAGGGAAGACCATCAATCCCAATGCGCACCCACGGCTCCCCTGAACGATTAATGCTTGTAGTTGTAAGTCCAATGTTCGCGAGGGACTGGTCGATGCAACTGGGCAGTCTGCAACCATATATTACTACACTCCTCTCCCCTTAAATCTAGCTAACAAGCAAGCAACAAGCAAGCAACAAGCAAGCAAGCACTTCTCCTTTCCGTTTTGGCCATTGCTCCGCCTCATCGCTCCGGGCTCTACTCTACTCTAGCCATCCTAGAGCCTAGGTGGTGGCCTTGCCAAATCCAAGTTTTGAGCCAAAAACTCACCGCTGGCGGCCCGGGGCGGGGGCGCCAAGTTTGGAGGTGCCCTCCCAAATCTGCGCAGTTTTGGGCCAAAAACAGCCTTTTTTCGCCCAAAATAGCCCAAAAACCCGGGCAAAACGCCCAAATGAAGGGAAACGGTGGTTATACTACACGTGCGGCTTGACTTCACCGTGTCAAAGAGCCTTCTAGTGCCCTTCAACTTCACAATATGTCCGAGAAACGGCCCAAAAAGGCGCCAAAAAGCCCCAAAATCTGCGCAATGTGCACCAACCCCCCGAAACCAAGCACAGGCCGTATCTTGGGCTACGTGGCTCAAAACCGAATTCCGAGGCCACCTAGTCCACCCGCAACCCCCCACTTTTTGTGGTTTCCAAGCCGCAGAACCGCCCAACGAGACGCCTAGACCCCCGTACCAGTGGTCGCTTGGTGGAGCCGGAGGGCAGCCCGGCCCGCGCACGGTGGGGGCCAACGGTGGGTCCACCAGGGTCCCCGGGGCAAAAAAAATCATTTTTTCCAAAGTTGTTCCTAGACTACTTGGGATGCTCAAACAATCGTTTTTAGGCCGTTTTGAGCCCGTGGTGACGCGTTTTGGGCCATGGAAATTCCCAAAATGCCTTGAAAATGGGCCATTTCAAGACCAAAAATGGGTCAAAAATGGGTCAAAAACGTGTTTTTCCAAAAGTGATCCTTGACCATTGGGGATGCTCAAACAAGTGTTTTTAGCCCATTTTGAGCCCGTGGTGACGTGTTTTGGCCCATGGAAAATCCCAAAATGCCTTGAAAAGGGGTCGTTTTGGGACCAAAAATGGGTCAAAAATGGGTCAAAACCGCATTTTTCCAAAAGTGATCGTGGACCATTTGGGATGCCCGGACAAGCGTTTTTAGCCCATTTTGAGCCCATTTGGACGGGTTTTGGCCCATGGAAATCCCAATATTCCTTGAAAAGGGGCCGTTTTGGGAGCAAAAATGGGTGAAATTGGTCAAAAACGCGTTTTTCCAAAAGTGATCTTGGACCATTGGGGGTGCACAAACAAGTGTTTTGAGCCCATTTTGAGCCCGTTTTGATCGAGTTTAGTCCCTTCCGCTACGCTGCCTTTGCAGCAGCAGTGCTTACGCTTTGTTGTGCGTGTGAGGATTATTATCTGAGTTGTACCCTTGGCACGTACCTTAGAGTGGAGCCACGTAGAGTATGGGAGAGGGGTGTAAATTAGAGGATATTCCTTTGTCTACGACGTAGATGACGAAATGGGCGCTTCTAGGGGTCGGGAAAAACACCCTTGTTTTTACAGCGCTTCTGGGAGTTTTTGAGGTAGCCCGACGCACTCGCGCATGAGTTTTTATGCGGTTCGGCCACTTTCAAGGAGAAAAGCACTTTGCATGTTGCCTCCCGCTTTGCTTCCACCGTTCTTAGCGTCGTATGGGGTTCGTTTGTTGGCCGCGTTTTCTACGTTCCGCTTCTGTGCTTCCGGTGGTGCTTCTGGAAGCGGTTCCCTCGTTTTCCGCGTTATCCGCGTTATCCGCGTTCCGGTTTTCTGCTTCTGGTCGTGCTTCTGGAAGCGTGTTCCGCGTTATCCGCGTTCCGGTTTTTTATGCTTCTGGTCGTGCTTGTGGAAGCGTTTTCCGCGTTCTCCGCGTTATCTGCGTTCCGGAGCGTTACGGAGTGTTATTGTCGTTGTGCGCGTTCTCCTAGCTTACGGGGATAACGTACGGAGCGGAGGCGGGAGCGGAGGCCCAAAAATGGCGCTTCTGTAGACAAAGGAATATATATATTATGTATATATATATATATATATCCTCTAATCTACACCCCTCTCCCAACTCTAGGTGGCTCCACCACACGGCTCTAAGGTACGTGCGAAGGGCACAAAGTGGTGCATACATGTGGTGGAAGGGGCTAAACTCGGTCAAAACGGGCTCAAAACCGGCCAAAAACACTTGTTTGAGCATCCCAAATGGTCCGGGATCACTTTTGGAAAAACGCGTTTTTGACCCATTTTTGACCCATTTTTGGTCCCAAAACGGCCCACTTTCAAGGGATTTTGGGATTTTCCATGAGCCAAAACCCCTCGCCACGGGCTCAAAATGGGCTAAAACCACTTGTTTGAGCATCATAAATGGTCCAGGATCATTTTTGGAAAAACACGTTTTTGACCCATTTTTGACCCATTGTTGGTCCCAAAACAGCCCATTTTCAAGGCATTTTGGGATTTTCCATGGCCCAAAACGTGCCACCACGGGCTCAAAACGGCCTAAAAACACCAGGTTGAGCATCCCAAGTGGTCTAGGAACAACTTTGGAAAAAATCTTTTTTTCGCCCTGGGGACCCTGGTGGACCCACCGTTGGCCCCCACTGTGCGTGGGCTAGCCGGCCCTCCGGCTGCACCAAGTGACCACTGGTACGGGGGTCTACGTGTCTCGTTGGGCCATTCTGAGGCTTGGAAACCATAAAAAGTGGGGGGTTGCGGGTGGACTAGGTGGCCTCGGAATTCGTTTTTGAGCCACGTAGCCCAAGATAAATCCCGTTCTTGGTTTCAGGATGCTGGTGCACATTGCGCAGTTTTTGGGGCTTTTTGGCGCCTTTTTGGGCCGTTTCTCGGACATATCGTGGAGTTAGAGGGCACCAAAGGTCCTTTGGTCACGAGAAAGTCAAGCCGCACGTGGAGTGTAGCACCCGTTTGCCTTCGTTTGGCTGTTTTGAACCCTTACTAGGGCTGTTTTGGGCGAAAAATGGCTGTTTTTGGCCCAAAACTGCGCAGATTTGGGAGGGCACCTCCCGACTTGGCGCCACCGCCCCGGGCCGCCACCGGTGAGTTTTTGGCTCAAAACTTGGATTTGGCAAGGCCACCCACCACCTAGGCTCCAAGATGGCCACATGGGGAAAAGATCCGAAGCGATGAGGCGGAGCAATGGCCAAAACGGCACGGAGACGTGTTGTTGTTGCTTGTTGCTTGTTGCTTGTTGTTAGCTAAATTTAAGGGGAGAGGGGTGTAGTAATATATATAGCGGATTCAATCTTCAAGGTTTCACCAAGCCAATTCCACACGCCTGGAAAACAATCCCATCTCACAGTTCTGTCCACATTGTCACGCAATGCACGATTAGAACAGTGCATCACAGATCGTAGCCGACAAATGTTCAGTGCTTCAGTGAAGATAGCACTATGTCGTGCCTCCTTGTCTGCATCTGTGCGTACCAACTGAATGCGACCATCTGACCATGTGTCTATGCGCCAGGCACCACCAAACACGCTCTGCGCCAGGTCAAGCATCTCCATTCTTGCTTCGCCATGCTTCCTATGTTGCCTCTTCTTGTCCATTTCTAGCGGGCAGCAATGTCTGCAGAGGTGGCGGCGGAAGGAAGCCCAAACCCTCCCCTCACCCAGCGATACTACCATGTGCGCAGTCCTGCAGGGGAGTGGTCCACGGAAGCCTACAAGCTGCGCGAGATGCTGACCAACAGTTTGGGGGTAGAGGAGCTAGTACACCGTTGAATTTCCTGAAGGTGGGACAACCACATATGGACTCAGCGAAGTACATCTCCGTGAGGAACAGCTTCCTGAAGAACACAGTCCGCCGGGTAGATCACCAGCAAGATTGGATTTTGCTATCTCTCAGAAGGAAGATGAGGCCATTTGTGGGTGGTAAGACTCTGCAACACTCCTAATCAGTTTGTTCGTACACTGCTAGAATCCGAATTAGTTTTCTTGTGCTCTGCTTTGTTGTGCTCTACAGTTCCTGTATTCTTGGGAGATACCCGTGCACTTGATCCACACGTGTACTCTGCCGTGGGAGAAAGGATCTGGACGATGCAGCAAGGAGTGCGAGCAGCACTCATGGACGAGACCATCCGCTCGGCATTCATGGGAGCCGAACCTCGTAACACTACACGTCGCGGTCTTCTTCACATGATGTTGTTGGTTGTTGGAGGCGCGTTAGTAGCTGCTCTTGGGGAGGACGATGTGCCTGATACAGTGATATAGGTATGAATGTCTGCATTATGTTGATTTCCATGTTGATTTCCATGTTGATCTGTGCTTAGTGCGCAGCACAGCACAGCCACAGGCTGCACGGGGGGTACCTGCTGTGTCTGTGTCTGCATCATATTGATTTCTGTGCCTGCGTCATGTTGATTTCCATGTTGATCTGTGCTGAGTGCGCAGCACAGCACAGCCACAGGCTGCAGGGGGGGGGTGCAGTGCATGTGTTTGCATCATGTTGAATTCCCTGTCTGCGTCATGTTGATTTCCATGTTGATCTGTGCTCAGTGCGCAGCACAGCACAGCCACAGGCTGCACGGGGGGGGGGCAGTGCAGTGCATGTGTCTGCATCATGTTGAATTCCCTGTCTGCGTCATGTTGATTTCCATGTTGATCTGTGCTCGCTGTTGGATCTGTGTCTGTGCTTTCTCTCTTGTAGGCAGAAGCTCAGGCTTATCGCAACATCATCGAAATTGTGGGGGTGATCAAGACGTTGGACGATGACATTTTAGTTGGAGCACCATGGCGGCTGTCAACATGAGACCTCATGCGGGCGATGGTGAACCTCCACGGCCCGCCACAAACAGTGACCTTGGTGACCATGGCGTGTCTGGGCGGGCTCTATAATTGGTTGTGTGACAGACAGGATGAAAAGATGGAGCAACCTGAAGTCCTACCCCCCATGTGGATTGGCATCCACCCCCCCAAGAACCTTGCTCCTGAGCGCTATGCTGCCCAAGTCCAATGCCAGCCCTGCTTTTTGCAACCTTATTTGGTTGTTCCCAGCAAGGGTGGGCAGAGGTTGCGCATTGCCATGAGTAGTCACATAGCAGGTGAGCCCAGTTTCGCTATTTCTATTCAAAATGGGCACAAGCAAGACGGAACGCGTGTACAGGGTATCCCCACTCTGCTGTCTGAGATGCCAAAACAAGCTTGTGTAGCGTATTGGCATTGTGGGATGCAGCGTTCTAGGGCGTGGTGCGGAACCCCCCCAATTTTGGGTGTTGTTAATATGGTTGGAACCCGGAATTTCACATGTTACATGGGTGCACTATGATGCAACAATGTGCCTTGCATGTTTCGTTTGCTCCATATTGCCCGTTTTGCACTTTTTGCGATTTGATCTTTTTGTGCTCTAACTAGTTAGAACGGGGTTAGAACGGGGTTAGAGCACTAGTTATCGCGTGGGTTATCGCGCGATAACCTAGTTATCGTGGGGGTTATCGCGCGATAACCAGTTATCGCGTGGGTTATCGCGTGGGTTATCGCGCTTCATTTTATGTTTCCCCTTTTCGCTTTAGCTCTCAAAGCCTTCGTATTCTTTGATAATGGCCCTTGCTGCTGCCCACGCTTGGTGCGAGCACCATCAAAAGCTCCTTGGGGTCCGTCGCCTTGGCGGTCCTGAGGGGTTTACGATGGGTGACGCAAACGTGAGGCGCCCTGTGTGGCGACTCGCTTTGAACATGGTGTGGACTTTGAACTCCTTGTCCATAAGTCCCTCTTCATGGCCGACAAGAGAGACCCCCTGGTTCTCAGCAACTACATCTTCGAGTTGCTAGAGGTAAATCCAGGGGTTGCTGGATTCCTCATCCAGCTGCATCCCGAGGACGTGGACGCGGTGTTGGAGTCCGTCACCGCCCATGCCGAGAAGGGTGCGGGGACGAAGACGACCCTTTATGTGGGTCAGGAGGAAGAGGAGGAAGAGGAGGAGGAAGTGGAGGAGGTGGAGGAGGTGGGGGCTGGGAGGGGGAAGGAGAAGCCCCACAACCCCCTCATGATTAGTGCCCAGAAGGTAAGGATCTGACCGGGTAAGGGGAAGGGGAAGTCGGATGGTTGGTTCCCCCAACCCCTCACCCACAACACCCGCCGGGTCTGCACTGACGACCCCGAAAACAAGCTCCCCATGCACTCCCTTTGCCCCACAAGGGAGTGGGAGCGTGAGTGGTATGTGGTCACCACTCCCAACATTGTTTCAGGGCAGGGGGTGATTCTTTTTCCATTTGGGGCAACACCCCCCCTTATTGGGGAGGCGGAGGAGGTGGTTGCCGCCGAGCCCTTGGGGGCCTTTAATAGGGACCCCAATGACCTTGTGCTCACGGTGGGGGGAAAGCTTGTCCGCCAACCTCAACCAAGAGGTGAGGGATGTGGAGGAGGACGTTGTCCTCTTTCAAAATCAATTTTTGACTTGCACTGTCATTTTGACAGGGGATGGGAAGGGGATGCAAGCAATGGGGGGGGGCTGGGTCTAAGTGTTGGTTGTGCAAAGACCCCAATGGTATTGTTGAGCAAAGGGGGGTGGAGTCCACCTCAAGATGGGGGGCATTCTTGAGAAGTGTGACCCCTGATAGGCGGCCGGGGGACTACCAACATGCAGCACGCCGCATCCTAAACGGCATTGCAAAGCGCATTGAGACCACCCTTCAGGCCCTCCCCCCTGGTACCCCTGGTAAGGCCCAAGCTCTTGCAGCTTTGCAGGCCTTCAAACAAGCCCTCAAGGATGAGACCTCAGGCATTCCTCTGAGGGAACGTCTCCCTTCGGCCTCAAGGGCCACAAAAAAAGATTTCGATCTAACAAGCACCAAATTTTTCCTAACCTCCCCCCCTTTCCAAAGGCAATTTGTGGATTGCCTCAAAGAGCATGTCCCCACAGTGAGGACCCCTGGGGGACCTTTGTTATGGGTTGTTGTGCATGTCATGGTGAAATGCATTGAGGGTTTGTATGAGCTTTGGAGGGTGAGGGAGATGTACACTCTAACCCAAGTGGAACGCCACCGTGCGTTGACCACAAAATTTTCAAAAGCGTGGGGAGACTCAGGTTGGTCCCCCACGAGGTGGATCCATTGGTGCTTGGCACATTCCACCTTTTATGCCGAGAAATGGAGGAACATTTTTCAGCTTTCCTCCATCCCAACGGAGTATCGGCATGGGCCTTACAAGAGGAGGCTCAAAAATTGTTTTAAGGGTTGGTCTTTGGTGAGGCCAAGTATGTTCCTCCGCCACATGCACCATTGCATGTCCATGAACGCCTTGGAGCAAGGGCTTTTGGGACTGGAGGCAGCCAAGGCCCCAAACATTGATGACTTTGTATGAAAAACGACCACACATGCTTTGTGCCAAGTGTTTTGTGTTGTTTGTCCTAGGGAGGGAGGGAGGAGGGGTGCGCGATAACTACACGCGATAACTACGCGATAACTGAGTTATCGCGCGATAACTAGCGCGATAACTAGTGAGAGCTAGCAAGGTGCTCTAACTGTGTTCTAACTCTGTTCTACCTGTGCTCTAACTCTTTGACCCCCCCCAAAAAAACCACCCCTACAATGAGGGTTATGTGGGGAAACAAAGGGGATGGGGGGTTTTTGAGGGTGCTGAATCCATTTTTTTAGGTGGTTTGCCCCAAAATTGAGGGTAGGTGGGTGTTCCAGAAATTGCGTTCTAACTAGGGGTTCCGCACCACGCCCTAGAACGCTGCATCCCATGGTCGCGGTTGATCGCAAAGGCACAAACTGAATATGTAAAGGACAAGCTAACAGAGCCCCCTGCCAGTGCGTCAATGTGCAAAGGAATGTCCACACCACTTTGAACCAAGCACTCATCCATCCTCAAACAGGTGAAAACCTCTCGGTGTATTGTACACTGGACATGGTCAAAGTGTATGTTCGCACGCTGTTTCCAAAGGTTGATGCCACATCCCTCTTGGAGGATGAAACAGTGGTGTGGCGGTACCTCTTGTCCATTGGTGTCTTTGGGGCCGTTGCATGGCTGATCGCGAGTGGACAGTGGCCCTCCGACAATGGGCAACTGTGCACAAGTTTGGCGGAAAGCATGAAGACACTGTTTAGTGCCCCCTCAAAGGAATCTTCTGCCAACCCTGCAGCCCAACCTGCTCCTCCCTCCCCAGCCCTTGCGGATGTCATCCCACGCACCCCCACAACCAAAGGGAACAAGAAACCAGCAGCCAAGTAACAATTGAGGGGGCAGGCACCAGAGGATGACTGGCGGCCTGCTGATAAATGGTCCATTGTTAGGTCAAGGGATATTAATTTAGGACGAATCCATGACTGGTTGAGTCGAGTGATCAGGCCGCATGACAGTCGTGCAGCCGACAACACGTTCGACTTGCCGCGTGAAGCACGCAAGTGGAGTGAATCCGATCCCAGCCAGATGGAGGAGGGCCTTCTGTGCGGTGTGTACCGCGTAGGCAGGCAGTGCCTCATCTGGGCACGGCCCACAAAGCGAGACCAGTGGTTTGTGGAGCCCTTTAAGTTGACCAGCATTCCCTTGCAGCAACTTGCTGCAGTGTGCAGGGCTGTGCAACCAGTGGAGCAAGAGGTGGGTGATTACATTGGTTGGTTGGTCACCCAGAACCCCTCAAAGAGATTGCCCAACAAGGGGTTTGTGGAGCTGTCGGATGCGCAGAAATGGGATGACAGCCCAGAGTACAACCGGTACTTTTTGGGTGGGTGGGGTGGGGGAAGGACAAGGACAAGGAGAACAAGGACGGAAAGAAGAAAAGGGGTGGGGGTAAGGAGGCGCCGGGGGGCGGAGGCAACAAGAAGAAGAGACGCAGTGCCAGCAAGAAAAGGCGCACGTCTGGTTCTGTGACCTCCGACACCTCTGCCTCCGACTCCCGTTGCTCTACATCAAGTTCTGATTCGGGCTCTGATGAGTCTGCGGTCAGTGTTGCTTCTATGCGCCGCATGATCAAGTCTGAGATGGGACAAATCAAGTCCGAACTCAGATCTGAGAGTGGCTTGGTAAGTGGCACTAGAGCTGCTGGCCCTGCCACAGACGTCCACGGCTGCTAGCGAGAGCATTTTGCGCTTGCAGTTGGAGCAGGTTGTTATGGTGATGTCTAATGAACAACCAGAGGATACAGAAACAGGCAGCAGGCTCTGGAAAAGAGCAAGGCTGCCACGGCACTCCATTGATGGGGAGTACAGGCGTGTCACAGGTGCTCCTATGTCTGATGAGTTCTATGAGAATTTCAAGGCGCAGCTTCCCTTGGAGTTGCAAGAGGGAGACAAAAAGTAATAGACCGGTTTAGCTCCATGATGTCCCATCGCCGCATTGCTGTTTGCCCCGCGCATGTGTTGAATCCCCTGCACTTTTTGAGTTGTGTCATTTGTTTGTATGCATGCATAATCTATACACAGGCTACAGAGTGCGTGCACAAAGCACATATAGACATGGAAATCAGCGTCACGGCAAATTTTGCACCCATGCTGTTCGCGCACACCTCGTGCAGGAATCAACGTGAGTGGGTATTGTGCATTGTACCCTTCGTGAACCGGCCGTTTGAATCCGAGATTCACGGTACCGTGAATTTCACCCAATTTTGCAGTGTTTTGCTCGTAACTTGGTGCTATCGTGTGCTTTTGTCGTGCTACCTTCGCCCAAAGTAAGATCCAACAAATATGTGCAATTTAGAGATTTGAAGTCCCCGCATGGTTCAACATTGACACATTTGGTGAGATTCGCGTGAATTTGAAATTCACGCACCCAGATTCACGCAAAAATTCACGGTAGATTCACAGATTCACGACAAGGTGAAATTCGCACGAATTTCGTACAAATTCGCACGAATTTCGTACGAATTTCGCACGAATTTACCCTCATTTCCACTGTTTCGCTTTCTCATAGCTCTCAAAGCCTTTCTTCGCATTCCTTTTGACAATGTCCCAGCAGACTATGTCGCAGCTCGCCAGCCTGGCCTCTCGCCCCGACCCCGCAGCCGACACCCTCGCCCATTACCAAGCCCTCCCCGTCGCCCACCATCAATTGGAGGAGGTGCCGTACTAGTCGGGGGCACTGGGGGTGGATGATGTTGTGGGCTGGGCAGCATCCCTCGACCCCTCCCCCGATGTCATCCACATCGACATGCGCAGCCCCACCCGCAACTCCTACCTTGGGGGGAGGGGATGGGCCACAACCTTGTGGAGGGAACTGCGCCGCCAACTCCCCTCCCTTAAAATTCTGCATCTAACCCCTCTCCCCTCCAGTGTTGACCAGCTCCTCAACTCCATGCGCACTAACCCTGTGGGGAAGCCTAAGGACGCCCACGTCCAGGGAAGGCATCGGCCAATGTGGCACGCACCATGCTGCAACCGGTTCTAGATGAGGCACGGCTTGCTGCACGAACTTGCACCTGTGCCTCATTAAATAATGACAAGGCAAACAGCAAGGGGAAGGTGAGGATGGAGTGTGCTGCTGCCATCTATTTCATGCGGAATAGGGGTTGGGAGAAGATAATAGATGCTTGCCTACAACAGCCTAGTGTGAGGCAGCATCAAGTAGGGGGAAAAAGTTGGGAGTCGGTGTACAAAACGTGGTGGGAGAATTTTGTAGGCATGTGTGTGTACGCGTGGCGTTCCGCATGGTTCTCCGGGGCCGACTTGGGGCGGCTCCGGAACCATAGCATAGCCATGGGCGCTGCCCACAATGAGCTCCAGTGGGGCAAACTTCTGTGGACGCATCTTTGGATCGACCACATGTATTATTTTGCAAAGAAGTGGAGAATCTTGTCAAAGTTCTCCTGCTTTGCCATGGAGGGAAGTCACCGGAGGCTGAAGCGCATGTTGCGCAACAACGGGGGCCTAAGCCTCCTCCAGGGGAGACTAGGGGTGCAAGTGGTTGTGGACAACCACACCATTGACGATAGCCTTTGGTTGCATGGGTGGGATGCGACCAAAAGGGCTCAACACGGGCAAGGGCCGAGGTGTACAAACGTATGCAAGCCGCACAAGAAGACGGCTTCTAACCGACATGCAGCACCTTCAAACTCTACAGCGGCGGTTCCGGTGCCACAAGACACGGACATGAGATCACCTTACAAACCTAGACCATTGTTGCCTGTGACCGGGGTGCATGCTGGGGGGCCTACTAGGGGTGCGAGGATAGATAAGGGGGTGCACGCCGGTATCATTTGTGTAAAATCACGTGAATTCACGTGAAATTCGTAAGAAATTCGTGCGAAATTCGTGCGAATTTCGTACGAATTCACGTGACTTCACGGCTGTGAATCGGCTACAGGCTTGCCGGGTTTCGGCACCTCTCGTTTTGGGCACGGTTCGGACACGATGGATCTTTTGGGACGGGACTTTCATTGGATGATGTGTAACAAAGCTGGGGGAGGAATTTTGGCCCCTCAAAGCCCTCGGAATGAACCAAGAATATGGCATTTTCCCCCAAAAACCTCCAAATTTCGGTAAATTCACGTGAAATTCACGCAATTATTCAAACGGCCACTTAACCCCCGTTCACGAAGGGTACAACAGCGTTGAAAACAGCATGATGCAAGATTAGTGTACGCAGGCAACGGACAAACTGGTGTAGAAATCAACATGACCCCGGTGCAAAACACCACATATGGGTGGGTACATGGGATTATGACGAACGGCCTCTTGGGTCGCCAAACAAAAATCTCGTGCGAACACTTGGAGCACGTATTCTCCTCTGGCACATTCCTTGGAGGATAACGTAGGCGACACATTTGCTTGAATGGTTGCAGTACACTGGAGAAATCTTGATTGACTACGGCTCCCTCGGGTGCCGGTGGGGTCTCCCAAGTCGCGGACCTATAGATTTCACGGGCATCCTGGAGAGCGTGGTGGTGCCCGCATTCAGTGCAAAGTATGCAATGCACCTCACCATGAGTCTTGCTACTATGCTTCCTCGTCGACTTCTACCATGATAACTCAGTTCATACTCCAAGCCAGTACCGCATTCGCCCATGTCTTGTTGCCTGTGCTTGCTCCCTGCCGTTTCCTCCCCTTTAATTGGTTGCAACCTTGCACTCGGGGCTTGCCACATTGAGCTAGGAGCTAGATGCCGCTGATATTCATCTAGCAATTATCGTCCTTAAAACTCGCCTCTCTCTCAAACACTTTTAAATAATCGCACCCATCTAACATTTATCGGCTTGAAAACTCGGCCTCCAATCAGCGAAGCGATTATGTAATAAAAATTTTTTTTATTTTATAAGAAAAACGGGGGTTAATAGCCCGTTTTTTTTAAAATGGGTTTTACAGCCCGTTTTTTTTGGTCAAAAAACGGGTTGTCCGGCCAACGCCGGGGTATAGCCCGTTTTTTCCGTAAAAAAACGGGTTGTCCAGCCAACAACCACCCAAGTGTCCGGTGTGGGTCCCCCTTGCCTAGCAAAGCACCCTTTGAGAAGAAGCAAAGCAAGAGAATGATATACAAACTCAAATGTTGGATGACGTGAATAAAAACCCCGCCACTGGCATGGGGCAAAACGTCTCCACCGTACATGCATTGCACATAGCACAAAAACCGCGGGTCAAGCCGCGCAACTTACACCACACATTAATCTCATGTGAGCACTTATGACAGATGAATTCAGATGCAACCCGGCGTTCTGCAGCCCGTGCCTTGGGCCGTCGCATCTTAGGGAAAGGCATGGGAGCATCAGACGGGTCCTGCGAAATAGGGGCATTTTCTGCACTTGGGGGGGCCGCATAAGCAGCCGCCTTATTAATATAATAATAATATACTCTTCGCGTCCTTGGTCCAAAGACCGCTTGAGGGAAACCTGGGTCAAGTGTAAGGGCCGCTCGTCATAATCCCATTCCGAGTTAGAAGACGCACTCTTACAATCAGCAAGCAAGTCCACCGAGCAAGCCGATTGCGAGGAGGTCAGACTAACCTTTCTTGGGCTCGAATCTGCCACAGGTGCAATGGGGGCTACCTGTTCGGGCACGTGAGGAACATCGAGAGGTGCAATGGGGGCTACATGTTCGGGCACCTGTTTTGGCTCCGTTGCACCCCCCGGCGCTAAAATCAGGTCACAACCCGTTTTTTGTTGGTAAAAAAACGGGTTGTGTGGCTGGGGACGGACAACCCGTTTTTCTACCAAAAAAAAACTGTTGTTAACCCATTTTCGTCGCCCGTTAATAGCCCGTTTTTTAAAAAGGGGGTTATTACAGCCCGTTTTTTTTGGCAGAAAAACTGGTTAACCAGGCCGACCTTAAGGTAGTAGTTTCCCTTGACACATTGCAAGAGGCAAAGCAAAAGCAAAGCGGAAGAAGTGAAATATTGGATGACATGAGTAATCACTCTGCCGCCGGCATTGCGCGTGTGGTGATACGGGACATTGTTGTCATGCGCTTTCCTTTCTGCACCAGCGTTATGGATATGATCATGTCTGTCTGAGGAGTTTTTTGCACGTCTGATACTTGCCTTCGCAGCCTGGGAAAAAAGCCTCCACCGTACATACACTATACAGGATAGTTTGGACAAGTCACCTTTGATTAGCATTTATATATATATATATTCCTTTGTCTACCACGCGCAGAACGGAATCAACGTTTTTTGTTCATCAAAAATGAATCCATAAAGTTTTGTTGTTCCGGGGGGTTTTCCAACGTGCCGGACGTCATGGAAGCATCCGTTTTGTTCATTTCCACCGTTTTCCATGTGAGAAGCGTATCGTGCCGTTGCCTCTACCTTGGCTTTCGTGCTTCGTGTGCCGCGCGTGTTACGCGTGTTACGTGTTCTAAGCGTTCGCTTCTAGGTGTGCCCCTGGAACTCGAATAACTCGTGTCGCATATCCGTGCAAGGCGTGTTCCGCGTTCCGCACGTAACAGACATCACGCTTCTGGGGGCCGGAACTCACGTTTTGCGCGAGCTACGCGTCCTCCTGTACCTCAGCCCTTTCTTTATGCCCGCACCGCTTTTCCCGGACAGCCACAAGCAGTGGCTGGCCAAGGGGGGCCACCTGTGCAGTTGGGGGAGCGCGGCCACGCTGAAGCACAACGCGTTTAGCGTGTTCCAGATCAAACAACAGACATGTATGTGATTGTTCAATGGGGTGGAGAACGAGTGTTGTGCCTTTGGATGTCTCCCACGTCGATGTCGTTCGTTTCACATTTTTTGTTTTTGCTTCTGGGCCGTGCCACACATTTCTGCACAGCTGGGTGGCACGCAGCCTGGGTCAACCGCAAGAAAGTCGGCAGCAAGGATCGCTGAGAGGATGAGATGTACCTCACCAAGGTGACCGCATATCAAGTATGCATGCATGACAAGTGCCATTATGTTCTCTATGGTCGCACCGTGACGGTCCCTAGTCTCCATTTTCGATGAGCTGCTTACCCCACCAACTGCCTGCAGATCAAGACGAACAAAGGAAAGCCCCGCGATCCCGCAAAAGTCCAAGATTGCCGCGCTAAGCCGGATGGATGGTTCGAGTACACAAAGGTTGTTCTGGGCGTGTTGCGTGTTGCATCTGTGCGTGATTCTGCCCCCTGTCATACGCGTGTCGCGCGTGTTGCGCGTTCTGCGCGTTCCGTCGATGTGCCTCTCGCTCCGCCTTTGGGGGCACCGCCACCGTGTTACGCGTGCTGCGCGTTCTGCAGATCCAAGCGAACCGGTTGTGGACCTGGTTGGAGGGCGAAGAAGAAGACAGTGAGGAGGAGGAGGAGGAGGAGGAGGCAGCGGACGATGGAGACGAGGAGGAGGAAGAGGAGACGGAGGAGGAAGACGACGACGAGCCATTGACACCCCATGCCAAGAAGCAAGCCCGAGGCACAGTGAAGAAGGAGCATTCCGAGGACGAGCCAGATGACACCGTTGTGCCGGAGAAACACTCCTCTTCTTCTGCAAAGGCAGCACGGTCCGCCATGCTGGAGGTGAAGCAGGAGCCGCAGACAATGGCAGAGAAGAAGAAGCGGAAGGCAGAGGAGCGGAGCCCGCCCAAGGTGCCACGGAAGAAGTCCGAGGCCGAGATGCCCAAGAAAAAGAAGGACAAGGACAAGCCGGCCCGTGGTAACGTGTCCTTTGCGATCGGCGGGAAGGGCCCGCAGAAGAGCATCAACGCCGCACCGACAAGAGCAGAGAAGTTCCAGCATGAAGGCGGGTACGACCGTGATCTGGAGACGATGCAGAGAATTTTGGTGACGGACTTCAACTCGACCGTGGGTCGCCTGGTGATGCACTACAAGGAGTGCCTGTCGGAGGAACCCAAGTCCAGGCAAGAGATCGGGTTGGCCCTGCTGCTGGACACCAGTGTCCGGGCCCTGAGCGTGCAAAGCGTGCTGAGATGCGGGACCAAGAACGCCCAGTTGGCTGCAGCAACCTGCGAGTACTTCGAGAAGCGCTACCCATCGAGCAGCCAAAGACAAGTGGCGGAGGGGATTTTGAAGGGCCTGTCGGTTTGTACGGGTTGCGCCGCGGCGCCGAAGTGGCCGTTGGACCTCAGCCCGCCGGCGGAGGGCCTCAGTCTGGCCAAGCTGAAGATGGAAGGCCTGTGAGGTGGTCGTGGAGGTGGGGTCAGCGATCGGGTGAGCGCAATGGGAATTGAAGACATCGTTGACATGGAAACGGATGTTGTGCAGGTGTTGCGCGCGTCCTCTGTTGTGTTTCTACGTAGTCGCTCCGCGTGCACTGTGGACGACGCGAGGTACGCCATGGTGGTCTTCAAGAACCCAAAGGTGGGTCACAAGCCGCCCCGCGTGGTGCCAATGCTCACGAACGTCCACTTCCCACAAGCCGGACCCGTGCATCGCCGCAGCGGGAATGAGGTGAACCCGTTGGTCGCCAGCTACCGCCAGCTATCGCGTGGGGTGGATCGCGTCAACCAGATGGCGCTCCAGATGCGCCAGATGGGACGTCAGATGACATGGTCGCATGCGGTGTGTGCGTTCGTCCTCCGGTATGCCGTGGTCAACGCATATGCGACCCGCCGGTCCCTCGGGGGGGCCCGAACGGGTACCATGTTTGACAGGCAGTGGGACCTTATCCGGCGCCGCTTTTGTACAGTGGCAGTGGCCAAGCCCATCCACGTGCCGGTGCGGATGCCGGGCCGCCGGGTGTGCGCCCATTGCAACCGGGGCAAGACCCACTACGTTTGTTGTGGGTGCGGCAAGTGGTACCATGTGGGGTGCTTTGCCGTGGCACATGGGTTGACCGGGGTGGTAGAGGCGGATGTGGAGGAAGAGAGCGACGAGGCCGAGGAGGATGGAAGCAAGAGGGAGGAGAGTGAGGATGGCACGGAGGAGGAGAGTGAGGAGGAGGGGGAGGAGGATGAGGAGGAAGAGAGTGAGGAGGAGGAGGAGAGTGACGGGGAAGAGGACGAGGACATGGAGGATGACCAAGATTAGGAAGGAGAAGGTGGTGGAGGGCGGGCGTGGTGGAATCGTGAACTTCATGGCCGCCAAGCCTCTGCCATCCCTACCCATGGGACCAGTGCGAACCCTGGAGGACAACCGCGTAGGCTGGATACCCAAACTGTGAGGACGCGGCCCCCCAAAAGTGCGCGCGTGTGCAATAGTGACGTGCTCCGCGTGCTACGCGTTTTGCGCGTGCCGGAAGTCTGCTTCTAAGTCTGCCTCTAGAACGCCGTGCTGCGCGTTCTGCGCGTGATGCGTGTGTTGTTTGCGTTCTGCATGTGCTGCGCGTGCTGCGTGTTATGAAGCAACACGCGCGGCACGTATTGTGCCGCGCGGAGCGCTTCCGGACAGAAACGTCCCCTCTGTAGACAATGGAATATATTTCTAAACTTAGTTTTGTTGCATTTGTCCTCCGAATCTGAGTGCACAAAAGAGAAGGAGAAACATGAGAGAAGGTGAATCTGAGTCCGAACAATATATTATCAGGACTCACTTGGGCAACAAGGGCCGTGCATGCTACCATCCTTGGCACCCTCACCCATGCAAGATTCGTGGTAGGGAGCATTGCACATCACACAAAATACACAGTGCTTCCCTCGCAAAGGCCGCCACACAATGATCTCATGGAAGCACCCATAGCAAATGAACTCAGAAGCCACATGCCTAGGTGGGTATTTGGGCCGCCGCATCTTTGGGAAGGGCATTGGTGCATCCGACAAATCTTGCGAAATGGGCGCATTAGCTGGTGTGGGAGGGGCAGCCCAGGCCGCATTCCTATGCTCTTCGCGAGCCTCATCCGAGCCCCGTTCCAAGGACATTTGCGTCAACGGGCGCTCCTCGTAGTCCCACTCCGTGTTAACCCGTTTTTTCGGCAGCAAAACGGGTTGCCTAGCCCCAAAAAAATGGGTTAATAGCCCGTTTTACTCCCAGTAAAACGGGTTAAGCCCCTGCCAAAACTGTGGACAGCTTAACCCGTTCTTCTCCCCCAAAAAAGGGGGCTATTAACCCCCTTTTAACGGAACCAACACATAAGAATGGCCTGAGGGTTAGCGCTCCTCCTATACACCTCAAATCATAGATAACCCTGCCCTGCTATCTACAGTGCGTGAGACCGCAAGGCGTCGGTTTGAAGAAAAGGACCTAACCTTCAAGTCTTTTTTGAAGTACAAATTGACTCAGCTTTTGAAAAGGAGTAAAAGCCACGGAGTCACGGGGGAAAAGGGATAGAGAGGGTAATATCCTTGCTTTTTTGCAAAGTGATGACTTGGTTTGGTTCAGTAGGGAAGTTGACTGTCGGGGCCATGGTGGCATGGCAACAATCTAACGCTCACAAGTCTGACCTCCTACATCGCAACGGGACCAAGGAGGCACTTATGCGACAATTTGAGGAACTATATGGGCAATGAAAAACATGTTACATGTGGCTATGCACTCCAATGTTTCCACTTTAGAAAATGAAGAGGCAGATGGATTAAAGGAGCTGGGGCACGCCTCTTGATGTGCGGATTCATGATCCGTCAAAATCAAAACCATGGGGGTGACCTCCCCGCCTTCTTTCGACCCCCCCCCCCCCCCGCACGCGTCCAAGGCACCGAATTTGGCCGATTTTGCCATAATCAAAGGCACCCAGTTTGGCCTGTTTGGCACGCTGCTAACGAAATACAGGCCTGCGCCTGTGATTATACTTGGTGTCCAGACGGTACGTGATGACATTCATAATGGTCAGCTGGAGAGGTGGTGGGCACGTGTGCCAACCCTCAATAGAGTGCTGCCCTTTGGTGGTGTGGTTTGCACCCGGGGCATTAGGCAGGGGGGGGGGGGGGGTACTTTTCAGGTCCATGTTGGGCCTGTGTTTAACACAACACATGAGGGGGTGGGGGGGGTACTTTTCACCGCCTGTGTTGGGGCCGTGTTAACACGTCCAATAGGTGGTGTGTTGTGGTACGTGTTGTTGTGTCGTGATGTGTTGTGTTGTGTTGTGTTGTTTTCCTTTTGTGTTATGTTGTGTTGTGTTGTGTTGTGATGTGTTGTGTTGTGTTGTGTTGTTTTCCTTTTGTGTTATGTTGTGTTGTGTTCTGTTGTGTACGTTACGTCATTCCTTGTTTTGTTTTGGGTTTTTTTCTTGTGTCATTTTGTGCATTGTTCTTCTTTTTTATTTTGTTGTGTTGTGTTGTGTTGTGGTGTGTTGTGTTGTGTTGTGTTGTGTTGTGTTGTGTTGTGTTGTGTTGTGTTGTGTTGTGTTGGGTTGTGTTGTGTTGTGTGTTGTGTTGTGTTGTGTTGTGTTGTGTTATGTTGTGTTGTGTTTTGTTGTGTTGTGTTGTGTTGTGTTGTGTTGTGTTGTGTTGGGTTGGGTTGGGTTGTGTTGTGTTGTGTTGGGTTGTGTTGTGTTGTGTTGGGTTGGGTTGGGTTGTGTGTTGTGTTGTGTTGTGTTGTGTTGTGTTGTGTTGTGTTGTGTTGTGTTGTGTTGTGTTGTGTTGTGTTGTGTTGGGTTGTGTTGTGTTGTGTTGTGTTGGGTTGGGTTGGGTTGTGTGTTGTGTTGTGTTGGGTCTGGTTGTGTTGTGTTGTGCCGAAGGCGCTGTTACCAAAAGGCAAAAGGCCGGGATGTCTACCCACGGGTACAGGTAAACGGGCTGGGCTGTTTGTGTTGTGTGCGCGCCGTGCGTAAGTGTGTAGGCCTTGGCAGGGGGAGGTGGAGTCGGGAAGACCTGGTGAGTTCGCCTCTGGCGACCGTGCTTATTCCCGGAGCTCCCGCTGCACCCCTTCCCGTTCTGCTTGTTGGTGCAGGCGCAGCTTCTGCAACGCCCACGCCATCGTGCTGCCCGGGCCCAGGCGGGCCTTCAGCAGTGTGCCACGCGCCTTGGCGTGGGCGTACCAGATCCGTATGGACTCCTCCACGACGTGGCGGAGGAACTCCGTGCCCAGCAAGTGGTGCCCCGTACACTCTAGGTGGGCTAGCTGCATGGAGGGGGTCCGCAGGGCTGCCGCCCACTGCTCCAGTACAGTCGGTTCCCACAGCTGGTGACGCACTGGGGCTGCCCGTGGCCCCTCCTTCTGGTCGAGCCACGCTGCGAGGCGCCGGCGGGCTGGCCCCCACTCGTGCGATTGAGCCGAGCAGGCCCACAGGTGGGGCGCCGTCTCGGGCTGTGCCCCGCACAGGAGGCACGTCGTATCCAGCACCGTGCCCCGTTGGGAGGAACGGTGGGCTAGGACGGCCATGGTCGGGACGTTGTCCATTCGATGCGCCGTGATGTGGCGCTGCTGGTCGTGGTCGAACCAGTCCAGGGGGAGGCCCCCCCCTGGCATGAAACTTACCCCCCAGCGGGCCTCATATATGGCTTGCGCCGGTATGGAGGCCCGGTTCTGCAACCAGTCTTTCAGCGCCGTCGGGGAGAGCTGGCACTGTTTGCGGAAGGGCACTGGGGGGATAAACGAGTAGGGGCGCCTGAGGAGCCACGTGAGGTTTACCTCAGGCGGCTCCCGCGTCGCCGCGTCCACACGGACTTTGAGGTCCGTGATCCAGTGCGATGGTGTGGCCACCACATTTATGGCAGACCTCGGGGAGAGGCGCTGCCCCCCCAGGACAGTGGCGTAGAGGTGGTGGATGCCATCTCCGCAGTGCCCTCCGACCTGGTACGTGCGGAGGGCCCCCACTGCTGCCTCCGAGTCCGGCACCAGCCAGTAAACCCCTGGCTGTGTCGCCAGCCGGCGGGCATACGAGAGGAGGGCCATCGCCTCCCCCTCCTGGGAGGTGCCCACTCCTGAGGCCACCTGGGCCTGGTACTCCCCAGGCCCGCTCTGGAGGACCCCGGCCATGGCCATACCCGCCTGCGTGGCCCCCGCATCCACCGCCACGTCATTGCCTCGGAGGGTCGCCAGCGCAGACAGGTCATGGAACCAGACGCCCGGTTGTGTTGTGTTGTGTTGTGTTGTGTTGTGCCGAAGGCGCTGTTACCAAAAGGCAAAGGCCGGGATGTCTACCCACGGGTACAGGTAAACGGGCTGGGCTGTGTGTGTTGTGTGCGCGCTGTGTGTAAGTGTGTTGTGGCAGAGCCGGACCAGTGCACTCTCACACTTGGCCGACACTGCCTTGCCGACGCCTGCGCGCAGTCACACAGGGTCTCATTTGCCCACTGCACCTTGCGTGCCGCGCTGCACCACCAGTGCCTTCTGTGTGGTGCCGCACTGCTTGGTGCTCTGCACCACACTGCACTGTGTGTGCCCTGCTGCACTGTTGGCATTGCCTGAGGGCAGTGGGGAGTGGTACTCCCGCCGCTCACAGCCCCCCTCCCTTGGGGCAGTGGGCCGGGCATCTCCTGCAATACACTGCCGCCCTGCCTGGGCCAGTGGGCAGTGGTACTCCTGCGACACACTGCGCCACGGCCTGGGGGCAGTGGGCAGTGGACCTCCTGCAACGCACTGCCTCACTGCCTGGGGGCAGTGGGCAGTGGGACTTTTGCAATGCGCTGCTCCACTGCCTGGGGGCAGGGGGCAGTGGATCTCCTCCAATGCACTGCCTCACTGCCCTGGGGCAGTGGGCAGTGGAACTCCTGCAGTGCACTGCCTCACTGTCCCAGAGCAGTGGGCAGTGGAACTCCTGCAATGCACTACCTCACTGCCCTGGGGCAGTGGGCAGTGGAACTCCTGCAATGCACTACCTCACTGCCCTGGGGCAGTGGGCAGTGGAACTCTTGCAATGCACTGCCTCACTGCCTGGGGGCAGCGGACAGTGCAACCTCTGCAATGCACTGCCTCACTGCCCTGGGTCAGTGGGCAGTGCAACTCCTGCAATACACTGCCGCACTGCCTGGGGGCAGTGGGCAGTGCAACTCCTGCAATGCAATGCCTCACTGCCTGGGGGCAGTGGGCAGTGCAACTCCAACTCCTGCCACGCACTGCCTCACTGCCTGGGGGCAGTGGGCGGTGCAACTTCTACAATGCACGGCCTCACTGCCTGGGGGCAGTGGGCAGTGCAACTCCTGCAATGCACTGCCTCAGTGCCCTGGGGGCAGTGGGAAGTGGAAGTCCTGCAATGCACTGCCTCACTGCCTGGGGGCAGTGGGCAGTGCAACTCCTGCAATGCACTGCCTCACTGCCTGGGGGCAGTGGGCAGTGGAACTCCTGCAATGCACCGCCTCAACGCCTGGGGGCAGTGGGCAGTGCAACTCGTGCAATGCACTGCCTCACTGCCCTGGGGGCAGTGGACAGCGGAACTCCTGCAATGCACTGCCTCACTGCCTGGGGGCAGTGGGCAGTGGAACTCCTGCAATGCACTGCCTCACTGCTTGGGGGCAGTGGACAGTGCAACTCCTGCAATGCACCGCCTCACTGCCCTGGGGCAGTGGGCAGTGAAACTCCCGCAATGCACTGCCTCACTGCCTGGGGGCAGTGGGCAGTGGAACTCCTGCAATGCACTGCCACACTGCCTGGGGGCAGCGGGCAGTGGAACTCCTGCAATGCACCGCCTCACTGCCCTGGGGGCAGTTGGCAGTGGAACTCCTGCAATGCACCGCCTCACTGCCCTGGGGGCAGTGGGCAGTGAAACTCCCGCAATGCACTACCTCACTGCCTGGGGGCAGCGGGCAGTGGAACTCCTGCAATACACTGCCGCACTGCTTGGGGGCAGTGGGCAGCGCAACTCCTGCAACGCACTGCCGCACTGGCTTGGGGGCAGTGGGCAGTGGACCTCCGGCAATACACTGCCGCACTGCCTGGGGGCAGTGAGCAGTGCAGCTCCTGCATTACTCTGCCCCACTGCCTAGGGGCAGTGGAGAGTGCAACTCCTGCATCGCACTGCCTCACTGTCTGGGGGCAGTGGGCAGCGGAACTCCTGCAATGCACTGCCTCACTGCCTGGGGGCAGTGGGCAGTGGAACTCCTGCAATGCACTGCCTCACTGCCTGGGGGTATTGGGCAGTGCAACTTCTGCAATACACTGCCGCACTGCCTTGGGGCAGTGGGAGTGCAACTCTTGCAATGCACCGCCTCAACGCCTGGGGGCAGTGGGCGGTGCAACTCCCGCAACGCACTGCCTCACTGCCCTGGGGGCAGTGGACAGCGGAACTCCTGCAATGCACCGCGTCACTGCCCTGGGGCAGTGGGCAGTGCAACTCGTGCAATGCACTGCCTCACTGCCTGGGGGCAGTGGGCAGTGGAACTCCTGCAATGCACTGCCCCACTGCCTGGGGGCAGCGGGCACCGGAACTCCTGCAATGCACCGACTCACTGCCCTTGGGGCAGTGGGCAGTGCAACTCCTGCAACGCACTGCCTCACTGCCTGGGGGCAGTGGGCAGTGCAACTCTTGCAATACACTGCCGCACTGCTTGGGGGCAGTGGGCAGCGCAACTCCTGCAACGCACTGCCGCACTGGCTTGGGGGCAGTGGGCAGTGGACCTCCGGCAATACACTGCCGCACTGCCTGGGGGCAGTGAGCAGTGCAGCTCCTGCAATGCACTGCCTCACTGCCTGGGGGCAGTGGACAGTGCAACTCCTGCAATGCACTGCCTCACTGTCTGGGCGCAGTGGGCAGCGGAACTCGTGCAATGCACTGCCTCACTGCCTGGGGGCAGTGGGCAGCGCAACTCCTGCAATGCACTGCCTCACTGCCCTGGGGCAGTGGGAAGCGGAACTCCTGCAACGCACTGCCTCACCGCCTGGGAGCAGTGGGCAGTGCAACTCCTGCAATGCACTGCCTCACTGCCTGGGGGCAGTGGGCAGTGCAACTCCTGCATTGGGTGGTCGGAGTGTAGTGCCGGGCCTGAGGGGATGTACTACTGGGCGCACCGGCCTGGGGGGATGGGGAGTCCAACCCAGGGGGCGGTCGGGGCATCCTTCAGGGCCTATGGGGGGCCATCATCTTCGGAGAACCGGGCGCACCGGCCTGGGGGGGACGGGGAGTCCAGGCCAGGGGGTGGTCGGAGCCTCCTGCAGGGCCCATGGGGAGGCGTCATATGCTAATAACCGGGCGCACCGGCCTGGGGGGGACGGGGAGCCCAGCCCAGGGGCCGGTCGGAACCTCATGCAAGGCCCATGGGGAGTCATCATCTTCCAATAACCGGGCGCACCGGCCTGGGGGGGACGGGGAGTCCAGCCCAGGGGGTGGTCGGAGCCTCCTGCCAGGGCCAATGGGGGGCCATCTTCTTCAGAGAAACGGGCGCACCGGCCCGGGGGGGACGGGGAGTCCTGCCCAGGGGGTGTTCGGAGTCTCCTGCCAGGCCAATGGGGGGCCATCTTCTTCAGAGAACCGGGCGCACCGGCCCGGGGGGGACGGGGAGTCCTGCCCAGGGGGTGTTCGGAGTCTCGTGCCAGGCCAATGGGGGGCCATCTTCTTCAGAGAACCGGGCGCACCGGCCCGGGGGGGACGGGGAGTCCTGCCCAGGGGGTGTTCGGATCCTTCTGCCAGGGCTATGGGGGGCCATCTTCTTCAGAGAACCGGGCGCACCGGCCTGGGGGGGACGGGGAGTCCTGCACAGGGGGTGTTCGGAGTCTCCTGCCACGCCAATGGGGGGCCATCTTCTTCAGAGAACCGGGCGCACCGGCCCGGGGGGGACGGGGAGTCCTGCCCAGGGGGTGTTCGGAGTCTCCTGCAAGGCCAGTAGGGGGCCATCTTCTTCAGTGGGCAGTGGAACTCCTGCAATGCACTGCCCCACTGCTTGGGGGCAGTGGACAGTGCAACTCCTGCAATGCGCTGCCTCACTGTCCCAGAGCATCGGGCAGTGGAACTCCTGCAATGCACTACCTCACTGCCCTGGGGCAGTGGGCAGTGGAACTCTTGCAATGCACTGCCTCACTGCCTGGGGGCAGCGGACAGTGCAACCTCTGCAATGCACTGCCTCACTGCCCTGGGTCAGTGGGCAGTGCAACTCCTGCAATACACTGCCGCACTGCCTGGGGGCAGTGGGCAGTGCAACTCCTGCAATGCAATGCCTCACTGCCTGGGGGCAGTGGGCAGTGCAACTCCAAACTCCTGCCACGCACTGCCGCACTGCCTGGGGGCAGCGGGCGGTGCAACTTCTACAATGCACGGCCTCACTGCCTGGGGGCAGTGGGCAGTGCAACTCCTGCAATGCACTGCCTCAGTGCCCTGGGGGCAGTGGGAAGTGGAAGTCCTGCAATGCACTGCCTCACTGCCTGGGGGCAGTGGGCAGTGCAACTCCTGCAATGCACTGCCTCACTGCCTGGGGGCAGTGGGCAGCGCAACTCCTGCAATGCACCGCCTCAACGCCTGGGGGCAGTGGGCAGTGCAACTCCTGCAACGCACTGCCTCACTGCCTCGGAGCAGTGGGCAGTGCAACTCCTGCAATGTACTGCCTCACTGCCTGGGGGCAATGGGGAGTGCAACTCCTGCAATGGGTGGTCGGAGTGTAGTGCCGGGCCTGTGGGGATGTACTACTGGGCGCACCGGCCTGGGGGGATGGGGCCTCCAACCCAGGGGGCGGTCGGGGCATCCTTCAGGGCCTATGGGGGGCCATCATCTTCGGAGAACCGGGCGCACCGGCCTGGGGGGAACGGGGAGTCCAGGCCAGGGGGTGGTCGGAGCCTCCTGCAGGGCCCATGGGGAGGCGTCATCTTCCAATAACCGGGCGCACCGGCCTGGGGGGGACGGGGAGTCCAGCCCAGGGGGTGTTCGGAGCCTCCTGCCAGGGCCAACGGGGGGCCATCTTCTTCAGAGAACCAGGCGCACCGGCCCGGGGGGGACGGGGAGTCCTGCCCAGGGGGTGTTCGGAGTCTCCTGCCAGGCCAATGGGGGGCCATCTTCTTCAGAGAACCGGGCGCACCGGCCCGGGGGGGACGGGAAGTCCTGCCCAGGGGGTGTTCGGATCCTCCTGCCAGGGCAATGGGGGGCCATCTTCTTCAGAGAACCGGGCGCACCGGCCTGGGGGGGACGGGGAGTCCTGCCCAGGGGGTGTTCGGAGTCTCCTGCAAGGCCAGTGGGGGGCCATCTTCTTCAGAGAACCGGGCGCACCGGCCCGGGGGGGACGGGGAGTCCTGCCCAGGGGGTGTTCGGAGTCTCCTGCCAGGCCAATGGGGGGCCATCTTCTTCAGAGAACCGGGCGCACCGGCCCGGGGGGGACGGGGAGTCCTGCCCAGGGGGTGTTCGGAGTCTCCTGCCAGGCCAATGGGGGGCCATCTTCTTCAGAGAACCGGGCGCACCGGCCCGGGGGGGACGGGGAGTCCTGCCCAGGGGGTGTTCGGATCCTCCTGCCAGGGCAATGGGGGGCCATCTTCTTCAGAGAACCGGGCGCACCGGCCCGGGGGGGACGGGGAGTCCTGCCCAGGGGGTGTTCGGAGTCTCCTGCAAGGCCAGTGGGGGGCCATCTTCTTCAGAGAACCGGGCGCACCGGCCTGGGGGGGACGGGGAGTCCTGCCCAGGGGGTGTTCGGAGTCTCCTGCCAGGCCAATAGGGGGCCATCTTCTTTAGAGAACCGGGCGCACCGGCCCGGGGGGGACGGGGAGTCCTGCCCAGGGGGTGTTCGGAGTCTCGTGCAAGGCCAGTTCGGGGCCATCTTCTTCAGTGGGCAGTGGAACTCCTGCAATGCACCGCCCCACTGCTTGGGGGCAGTGGACAGTGCAACTCGTGCAATGCACTGCCTCACTGTCCCAGAGCAGTGGGCAGTGGAACTCCTGCAATGCACTACCTCACTGCCCTGGCACCAGTCTAAAAACCCTCAGGATGGTAGCTGTAGGACGGATGGCCTACACGCACTGCCACGCTCGAAACCAGTCGTGAATCGTCGTGATAGTCGTGCCACCACGTGACTCAGCTCTGCCATCGTGGCCCCCTCTCCGCTCAACTCCACCCGTATGGTGCACTCTCTCTCTCCCTCTTCATCCCGTGTCTCCAAGGGCTGAGTGCCGCACCTCAAGTGCGTCCCTCCCCCTTGCAAGCCGTTTCCTGCTCACAGTGGGCACGTCGTTATACGTTCGTCTCTGGCAAGACGTCGACCTCGCCGTGGCAATCTTCCAGGCCGCTACGCGGGGAGCCGCGACGGGGACTGCATTCGACGTATCCGCCGCTCAAGCGTGACGCCTTGTGCAGGGGTATCATCAGTCGTCCGATTCGTCGTCCCAACGTGGGGCCCCTCGCTCCCGTGCGCCACTAGGGTTGCAGCACCACGCGCCAGCGCGGTGCTCCCCTCGCACCCCCGTCCTGTGTGTCCTGGGACCCCCGCTCACCTACCCGGTCCGCCAGGCGGCCCCATGTTACTCCGCGCCATCGCGCCATGCTCTTTGTTTTGTCACACTATGGCCACGCTCGTGGTACCCCTTTCTCTCCTGCGCGCCCCATCCGACTGGGGCTGCCTATGATGTCAGTGCACCTCCGTTTGCCGACACCTCGATCTGCTCCCCCCCCCCAATATATTGCGGCCACAGGCCACCCGCTCTTTTCTCGCCACAGCTACCATGTCAGACCGCTCAACACCGTCCCAGGACACCCCCTCTCCCGCCCCCGACACCGGTCGAGGCGGCGCCATTCGTCAGGGGCCGTTCCCCATGTTTCTGATGGACATCGCCCAGTCCGACGATGCTGATCGTCTGCTGCGAGAACTGGACATGCTGAAGGATGACGCACTGGAAGCGGCAGATACGGCTATCCAGGCCACCGACCCCGCCCTGGCTGACTTGTGTGATGCCCTGCGATGGACGGCTGCCAACGGCGACATCCAGGCTATTACAGCGGTGACGGGGGTGTGGACGCCGCGGGGGCTCCTGCTCACAGCCACCGTAACGGTCGCCGCAGGCCCGTCTGACACGAAGGTCATCGAACACGTCCCCCTGTCGCTGGTACAAGGGGGCCCACTGCTGGAGTATATCTCCAAGGACCCTGAGGCCCTCACAGCGGCTCTCGTCACACGGTGGAGCCCAAGCCATGCCCCAATTTCGGCGTCACGCCTCCGCAGCCAAGTCTTCAAGGGCCTGTACACAGCCCGCGAACAGCCACCACCCGTCGACACTGCCGGCCCTCCGGACATCCAAAGCCAGAAGGTCTCCCACAAGATCCACAAGCCCATCAGCCAGTTCCTTGCCCCCCACCTCAGACCGTCCTGGGACCGCCTCCGCACCCGAGACGTAGTTGCGGCCTTTTGGGCGCTACCCAACGACGTGCATGCGGTCCTGCAGGCAGCCCACATCCCGACAGCAGACCTCGTCCCGCTGAAGTTCGGGCTCCTAGCGTGGGCCTCCTCCGTCTGCCTCACAGGACAGTACACGCCAGCCCCCGTTCCCACACCCCCCGCCCTCGCCAACAAGGGCATGTGGACCCCCGAGCAGCTGCGGCCGCTGCTCGAGTGCTCGATCTTGCCGATCCGCAGCGTGGAGCTGCTGCATCAGATCGAGCAGGCTGGCGAGCACTCCTGGGCCACAGCCCCCACTTTCGCCCTGCTGCAGGCCGGCATCGCCGACACCGCCAACCCGCCCCCGCTCACGCCGCCCAGCCACGCACCTTACCTCACCAAAGGGCAAGCGGCGCCCAGCCCCGCCGGCACTCTGTTCGCCACGGCGGCGTTCACCCCAGCGTCAGCCCTGTACAAGGCCCAGGGCAAGCCCACCCCCTCAGGGTCCGAGCCATCGCCTTCGTCACTGTTGCCCGAACAGACAAGGCTTTCTTTCAATCTCCCAGAGCCTGCCTCCCAGGTACCACCGGCTGCCGCGGACCCCACGCCTCCGGAGTCACCGGCCCCGGCCGTCGGGTCGGCCCCCCCCAGCCCCTCCCAGGTGGGGGAGCCTTTTGTCCCGGACCTGGATGTAACGGCCTACTCCACCGACTACGCCCAATTGCATGACGAGTATGAGGCCCAACGACGGGAGCTGGCCGTGGCACGGGGCGACCTGGAGTCCCTCACGCGGGATCTGGACGCGATGCGCACCGAACGGGATAATGCCCAGCAGCAGGCCCAGCGTTGCGCCGCGGCACAGCGGCAGACCGAAGCCGTCAGGCTCAACAACTTCATCAGGTCGGTACCCCCCCTCCTGTCCATCGCCACCAGACTCCACGGCCTCCAGTCCACGCCGCCGGCATTCGCCAACGCCGTGCGCAGTACCGTTCCGGCTTCGTTCGAGCTGCCCCCCCCCGGCTCTCAGCAGTTCCTGGTCCTCGTGCCGGTCATCCTCGCCGCAGCAGTTCTCACCTCGCCCCAGGCACCCAACCTCGAGGAGTTGGCCGACGTCCTCCGTAGGGCTATGGCCGCGCCAGGCGCCGTGCCGGTCCCGGAGGCCCCTGCGCGTGCGCCCGAACTGTCGTTCGCAGTCCCGGAACCGGTCCCTAAGCCGAGGGCGGTCTCTGCCTTTCGGGCACCGGGCGCGACCGCCCAGCCGCCGCCGTCTCTGCCGTCGCCTGCCGATGCCGCCCTGACCGACCTGCTGGAGTGGATCCCGGGGATCCCCAAGGGCTGTGAGGACGAGGTTGCGCATGCGCTCCACCTCCAGCTCTTCCGCCAGTACGGCGCGAAGGTCGACACCCTCCCGCAGTCGCCGATCCGGGAGCAGTGGGCCTGGGTCCACAGCCACGCGCCCAGCCTGCCCGGCATCGCGGAAGTCCTGCGCTCCTTCCTCTCCAACCCCCCTGCAGTCCAGCAGGTTTCCGCCAGCCCAGCCACCTCCCCATCAGAAGCTGCAGCCGCCAACCAGGCACAGGGCGCAGCGAAAAAGAAGGGGTATACACCCCAAAAAATCGATCCGCAAGTCTACTCGAAAGCCCTGTGGGTCGGCTGGCAAGAAGTCGACGATCCGCCGTCCGGTGAAGTTGATGCAGGACTCCTCGGTGGTATCCTTCGGGATAAATTTGGTGCAGGCCTTTCCTCCATTACTGAAGAACAATTGAACCATACATCCAAGTTCACAATCGTCGGAATCCGACCAGCAGAGTACGAGCGCGGCATGCGACTGACGAGGCAACACACGGCTCGTGGCTGGCGAGTGACGTGGGCCGAGTCGAAGAAACAGCCGTTTACGCCCTGGGTGCCTGACCCTGACCGAGACCGAGACCGTCCGCCCCGGAAGACTCATCGGGGAAGCCGCGGGAAGCAGCGCCGTCCACGGGACCCTGACGATCAGGTGGACCTTACGGCAACGTCGGGATCGGACGGAGAACCAGACTCCAAATATCAGCGCAGGTACAGCCCCCGCCGCTCGGACCGGTCCCCGTCCCGCCGCCGCAGCCCAGGCCATCGCCGCGACAGCCCGCCGCCGAGGCGTCGCAGCGCGTACCGCGATGAGCCACAAGCACTTTCCAGCCGCCACGACCACCATGCAGCAGCCCCCCTCCTGCCCTACCCGTACTCGGGGGACCCCCACGACCCCCGAGTGGCCATGGCCCACAACCCCTACGCTCCCCCGCCCTGGAGCCCCCCAGCCGACCCCCACCGCTACCAGCCGTACTTCGGTCGGCGTCCGCGGGACCGGTAACCCGGGACATGGCGGGGCGCAACGAGGACATCCCTGCCGCCGTGTCCCAGCTCCGCCACTCCCACCTCGACGGCGTCCCCCATGTCCGGGACCTGCACCTGGGCGCATACACTCCCAGCTCCCCCCCCAGAGAGTGGGGCCTGGTACCGGTACCGGCCTCGGGCACTGCCCAGTTCATCACGCCCCCCTATGCCCTCGAAATGTGCCTGCACCTGCCGGTGGGGGTGCACTACTACCGGGCGTGCAGCGGGGCGGACCCCTGGCCCCGTAACGTTCTGTCGTTAGTGGGCGCCGTGCACTGTGTGCAGGTGACGGGCTCCCATCAGTTGCAGCTCTGCCGCAAGGGCCTGCCACCCACCTCCTTCATCTTGCCCGAGCATCACCACGTGGTCCTCCCACAATCCCTACACAGCCGCGTCTCCATCACAGCCACAGGCCTCACCCGGGCCAGTGTCTTGGCGATGGCGGCCACGTACCACCACCGACACCTCCGCAAGTGGGTGCGAGGCCTACCTTGCGCCCTCCCCGCAGCCGTGGACCGCAAGCTAACCCAGCACTCCACCGCCGCCAGCTCCTGCCCTGGTCCCCCCCCCACCGGCCACGTGTCGCCCCGCCCAGACGTGATGACCCTCAACGTGCAGATGTCCCTGCGACCCAAGCTCCGCGCCCTGGACGTCCTGGTGCGCGAGTGCCAGTACCCGCTAACCCTGCATGTTCAAGAAGCGGGGCCCCAGATCATCCAACGGGTGCACCCCCTGTACCACACCATCCAGGCACCTGCAAGAATAGCTGGGGGATGTGCCACCCTCCTCTACAGGACCCCGGACCTGGTCGTGACCGGCCACAGCGCCCACCCGTCAGGACCAGCCCTCGTCACGCACTTCACCATGGCTGGCGTGACCCACTGCCACGCCAACGTGTACCTCCCCGCCGACGGGAACCTCGACACACTCCAAGAGGTCCTGGATTGGGTGTACCCGTACCTCCTCCTCACCCCGGCTAGAGTGGTTGTCCTGACAGGGGACCTGAACGCCAACTGCCGCTGGGTCTCGCACCTCCCTGTCTCCCCTGCCTCCCTCTGTGACCTCGTCCTCCCCACGCTCACGCGCCTTGGGATGCGCCGTCTACGCCCCCTTGCAGAGGCCCCCACGTGGGTGAGCCCGCAAGGTTTCGCCGGTGCCCTGGACCACATCTTCCTCCGCGCCCCTTCGGAGGCAGCCCACACCACGGAGGTGCGCTCCGATTCCAGTTTCCCATCTGACCACCTACCCGTGACTGCCACCCTCCATGACCTCCCGCCAGCGCCCCAATTGGTATGCCCTTCGAAAAAGGGCCGCTTCCCCATCCCGCGGGAGCCCCTCGCCAGCCAGCTCCGCACCCTCAACGACACCTTTCAGGCCGAACTCGCTGCGCCGCCCCCAGGCGCACCCGCGGCGCAGCTACGCTATACCGAGGTGACCTCAGCGCTATACACCGCGGCTACGGCTGCCTACGGGCCCCCCGTCCCCAGCCAGCCGGTACCGTCGACGGTACGTGTCCACGTCACCAACCTTCAACGCTACACGCTCGCCTACCCGGATTGGGCGTCCCAATCGTCACACCTCGTGGAGGTCGCCCGCCTCAAAGAACGCATCCGAGCGGCCTGGGACGTTCTCCTTCTGGAGAAGGATGTAGGGCTGGCGCCCCTACCCGCTGCCCCTGGCCAACCCACCAAAGTGGACTACCGCCGCACGTTGGGGGCGCGCTACGTACCCCCAGCGGATCCGGTCTACGTGGTGGGCGTCCCAGTACCTCTTCATCAACAAGCCGCAGTTGCGTTGGACCAGCTGCGCCAAAGGCACCTTGCCCCTCTTGAGGCGCTCTCACTCGCGCGCGTCCGGACCATCACGGGATGGGAGGAAAGGCCGCTCGGCCCACCACCCAACGCCACCACCGCAAACCTGCGGGCCATCATCCGCCGGGCGGCGGCCACTGTGCCGTACCACGACTTACTGGAGTACCGGCTGTTCGGACAATTGGAGGATGCCCAGTTTGCGGCGATCGTGAGCTTGATCAACAGTATTCTCCGTGGGGTGCCCGTGCCCCAGGCACACTCTGCAGACTTCATCAACCTTCCGAAAAAGACGCCGCACGGCCCCATTGCGAACGGCAGACCGCTGACCAATCTGGCCACGATATGGAAGCTCACGGCTGCCCTCATCAAAGACCACTACCAGCCCCGCCTGGTTCAGAACGGCATCCTGCCGCCCTACCAGTTCGGGATGTCCCCGCACTGCTCCTCCGTGGAGCTACTCCGCGTCCTACACGATGTATGGTGGGACCGCTGGCGCAAACGCCTTGAAGCGTGGGTCCTGTCGGACGACGTCCGCCACGCGTATGGCTCCATCAACCACACCACCGAGTACGCCGTCCTCACCGCCGCAGGGATCTCCCCGGCCGACGCCGCGACCCTTCAGCACCACGACCGCGCCCTTGAGGTGCACATGGGGGGAGCTGACGGACGCTCTCCGTCCTCCACCCGGCTGGGGGCCGGCACGGGGCAAGGATGCCCCGTGTCCGGCATGAAGTACTGCATATATGGCGAGGTTCGGGGGCACGAAGCCTGCCGTTCCGTCCCCCCCACCGACACCCCCGCGGGCCCGCTGAACCGGGTTCTCCTGATGGATGACACCCAGTGGCTGCCCGGCGACCGTTGCCATTTACCCACCCTTGCCAGCGGCATTGAGAGAGCGGGCCGCCTCACCAACCTCCACTCAGACCCAACAAAAACGGTCTTGATCGGCACCGACATGCGCGATGGTCAGGTCTATTTCCTCAACGACACGGTATACCTCAATGGTCACCCCGTGCGATGTGCCACAAGCCAGGACTACGTCCGCGTCCTTGGCCGCCATGCCCTTCCCCACCTCTTCCATCCCGTCGACTCCCGGCGCCTGTTCTCGGGCGCCCGCGCTGCGTGCCGAGCGCTCCGCGCCCCACGACTCCCCGCCCACTACCCCCTCGCCATGTATACTGCCAAGTGTCATGGGACGGTCAACTGGTTTACCAGTGTCCGCCCCCCCTCCTACGGAGCCCTGCGCGTGCTGGACGCCATGACCGCCTCGGCCATGCGCGCCACCGCTGGGTGGACCCTCTCCGCCTCTGCTCACTTCCTCCGTGAGGTCCCCGAAGGGGGAGTCGGTATACCCCCGGCACCGGTCGTTGGGTTTACTAACTTCTTCGGCGTCTACATCCGACACCTGAACCACCCCAACTCCCTGGTCTGCCGGTCCACGCGCCACGGGCTCCTCACTGCCCTCTGGCGGTTTCATCCTTCCCAGCCCTGCCTCACCCCGGAGCTCGGACTCCGGTGCACCGCACACCCCACGGACCACGATCTATTTGTTGCCCTGTGCCACCGGTGCGACATCGCCATCCACTTACCCCCTGACAGCCATCTGCCACACCACACCCCCCATGTGCTGGCCCTGTCGTCGCCCGGACTCGAGGTCCAGGACACCCACGCGTGGATGCTTGCGGGCCATCGCAGTACAGAGGACGCGCGACGCAAGGGGTGGCCCCGGGCCTCGCCCCGCCCCACTCCGCCGGTCGGCACCGTCCCCCCGGTTAGACGCTGCCAAGCGGTGACTGCGACCGTCCCCACGTTCTCCTGGCTCCCTGAGAACTATGGGATCCTCCACGACGCGTCGTGGTGCCCGAAGACCCGGCGCTGCGGCGGGGCAGTGGCGGTGTTCTGCCCCGTCACCCTCCGGTACCAGGTGTACCCCGTCCCCATCCCCTTGAGGCTGGACAACGCCTACACGGCGGAGCTGTACACGGCATGGGTGGCCCTCACCGCCAAGGGGCCCTCAGCCGACCCTGCCATCGGCTTCCGATCCGGTGCGTGGCACTTCGCGGACTGCAAAGGGTACATCACGGCGCAGGAAGGGCGCCGCGAGCCGGAAGACTCGCTGCAGGGAGATCTCATAAGATCGTGTCGCGACATGGCCCACGGTCATGCCCCTCCCCATCACCTCTATTCCCATATCGCCGGCACCTGGCTCGATACCCTGCTGGACCGGGTGGACGAAGCGGCAGGGCAGGCTGCGGACAATTGCCCGGACGCCGTGGGGTGGCTCGGCCCCCTACAGAAACCCCGCGTCTGCTTCTCCCACGCGGGCCTCCAGGTCCACAACGCCGTGCCCCACGCGCGCCGCGCCTTGCTCGCCTCCCACCACGCCTTCTCTGCGTCCCCCCCGCCACAACACCTCCCCGACCTCAACGAGTACGCCAACATCGTCAGCCACGGTCTCATCACGTGGGGGGACCACCTCACGGTCACCGGCATCCGCCTCTCCCTGTTCCCCCCAAGAGATACGTCCTGCCCCCTCTGCACCATGCCCGCCTCCGGGGACCATATCCTCTCGTGCCCGCTAGACCCGCTCATCCGCGCCCACTACCATCGGTGGCTTGCGGCCCGACTCTCTCAGAGGTGCCATGCCTGGCGCCACTGTACGCCCACTGCTTGGGGCACCCTCGTCCTTTGGGGGGACGAGCCGTTCATACTGGCTGTGGATGGCTCCCCGGCCCACCACACCGTCGCAACCTACACTGTTGGTCGCCTCGGAGCCATCTCCACGCCACACAGGGATGCCCTGCTGCACAGAGGTCTACGTCCTGCGCGTCTCCGTCGCCTACTCTGCGATGTCGTTCTCACTACCGTTCTCCTACATAAGCGGCACGCGGTGCCCGTTCTACCTCTTGCCGACTACCTCTCTCCCCTACCGCGGGCCCCTGTTAACCAGTCCCTCGCCAACGATCCACCGCCAGAGTGGTATCACGTAGCCAACTGGGCCCCAACGCCCGGCTCGGGCAGGTGGCCGGCCTGGGACGTCCTCCTAGGACTCTGGCTATCAGGGGACCTCCTCCTGGCCCCTAAGGTGAAGTCCGCCATCTCCACCCGGAACAAGCGCAGTCCGTACCGCGTCCTGTATGTGTACAACGAGACGAACCAGATGTCGCCGGCCGTGCAGCGGGAGATTGAGCTGGAAGCCCATGACGTGATCATCTTGGACAGTCTCGGACGGCACGGGCTTGCCCCCCATCTCCCGGATCGACGCCGCCTCTGGGCCATCCATTACGGTGGCAATGGACGGAGCCTAGAGGCCGGCCTCTGTGGAGATGTGATCCCCTCGTGGTGTGCCGCACTACATTCCGCGTTCTCGGCCATCCTCACTGCGGCTTCCCAAGGACCCCGCACGGTCTTTAAGGACATGCAGGTGGCCATGGGTCGGCCCGCCCCGTGGCCCTGTCCCCGCCCGTGACCCGTCCTCGACCTCACGCGCCCGGACCGATCCGGTGCTGCGCGCAGTCGTGCCGGACCGCGCTCCTTGTCTGGCGGCGTTCTAAGTCGGAGGTGATGCCCCGGGAGACCCACATCTTCCGTGCCCGTTGATCTTGGAACGCTTACTCGGGTGGATCCAGGACAGGTCGGAGCGGTTGGTGGCCGGGACCGGAGAGCAGATCGAGCCGTAGCGTTGTCGTACGCCGACGTTGTGACCCAGACGGCCTGCTGGGAGGAGCGTTCTCAGGTGTGCGACGAGATTCGTCTTGCTCTAGCGGAGGTAAGACGGAGGACTCCCTCGGCAGAGCCTGCGTTTGGCCCCCGAGGGACGACGCCAAGGCTCACCGTACGTGGGACCGCGGCAGGCGCTCCTCCTCCTCCTCCTCCTCCTGCCCTGGGGCAGTGGGCAGTGGAACTCTTGCAATGCACTGCCTCACTGCCTGGGGGCAGCGGACAGTGCAACCTCTGCAATGCACTGCCTCACTGCCCTGGGTCAGTGGGCAGTGCAACTCCTGCAATACACTGCCGCACTGCCTGGGGGCAGTGGGCAGTGCAACTCCTGCAATACACTGCCGCACTGCCTGGGGGCAGTGGGCAGTGCAATTCCTGCAATGCAATGCCTCACTGCCTGGGGGCAGTGGGCAGTGCAACTCCAACTCCTGCCACGCACTGCCTCACTGCCTGGGGGCAGTGGGCAGTGCAACTCCTGCAATGCACGGCCTCACTGCCTGGGGGCAGTGGGCAGTGCAACTCCTGCAATGCACTGCCTCAGTGCCCTGGGGGCAGTGGGAAGTGGAAGTCCTGCAATGCACTGCCTCACTGCCTGGGGGCAGTGGGCAGTGCAACTCCTGCAATGCACTGCCTCACTGCCTGGGGGCAGTGGACAGCGGAACTCCTGCAATGCACTGCCTCACTGCCTGGGGGCAGTGGACAGTGCAACTCCTGCAATGCACTGCCTCACTGCCTGGGGGCAGTAGGCAGTGCAACTCCTGCAATGCACCGCCTCACTGCCCTGGGGCAATGGGCAGTGAAACTCCCGCAATGCACTACCTCACTGCCTGGGGGCAGTGGGCAGTGGAACTCCTGCAATGCACGGCCCCGCTTGGGGGCAGTGGGCAGTGGAACTCTTGCAATGCACCGCCTCACTGCCCCGGGGGCGGTGGGCAGTGCAACTCCTGCAACGCACTGCCTCACTGCCTGGGGGCAGTGGGCAGTGCAACTCCTGCAATACACTGCCGCACTGCTGGGGGGCAGTGGGCAGCGCAACTCCTGCAACGCACTGCCGCACTGGCTTGGGGGCAGTGGGCAGTGGACCTCCGGCAATACACTGCCGCACTGCCTGGGGGCAGTGAGCAGTGCAGCTCCTGCATTAGTCTGCCCCACTGCCTGGGGGCAGTGGACAGTGCAACTCCTGCAATGCACTGCCTCACTGTCTGGGGGCAGTGGGCAGCGGAACTCCTGCAATGCACTGCCTCACTGCCTGGGGGCAGTGGGCAGTGGAACTCCTGCAATGCACTGCCCCACTGCCTGGGGGTATTGGGCAGTGCAACTTCTGCAATACACTGCCGCACTGCCTGGGGGCAGTGGGCAGCGCAACTCCTGCAATGCACTCCCTCACTGCCTGGGGTCAGTGGGCAGTGCAACTCCTGCAATGGGTGGTCGGAGTGTAGTGCCGGGCCTGTGGGGATGTACTACTGGGCGCACCGGCCTGGGGGGATGGGGAGTCCAACCCAGGGGTTGGTCGGGGCATCCTTCATGGCCTATGGGGGGCCATCATCTTCGGAGAACCGGGCGCACCGGCCTGGGGGGGACAGAAGTCCAGGCCAGGGGGTGGTCGGAGCCTCCTGCAGGGCCCATGGGGAGGCATCATCTGCTAATAACCGGGCGCACCGGCCTGGGGGGGACGGGGAGACCAGCCCAGGGGGTGGTCGGAACCTCATGCAAGGCCCATGGGGAGCCATCATCTTCCAATAACTGGGCGCACCGGCCTGGGGGGGACGGGGGGTCCAGCCCGGGGGGTGGTCGGAGCCTCCTGCCAGGGCCAATGGGGGGCCATCTTCTTCAGAGAACCGGGCGCACCGGCCCGGGGGGGACGGGGAGTCCTGCCCAGGGGGTGTTCGGAGTCTCCTGCCAGGCCAAGGGGGGGCCATCTTCTTCAGAGAACCGGGCGCACCGGCCCGGGGGGGACGGGGAGTCCTGCCCAGGGGGTGTTCGGAGTCTCCTGCCAGGCCAAGGGGGGGCCATCTTCTTCCGAGAACCGGGCGCACCGGCCCGGGGGGAATGGGGAGTGTTGTGTTGTGTTGGGTTCGGTTGTGTTGTGTTGTGTTTTGTTGTGCTGTGTTGTGCTGTGTTGTGTGTTCTGTCTTTTGTTGTCCCCAAGAATAAAAGCAACAGATTTGCCGATTAAGTTGGGCTTCAGGACCCTGTTTAGCCACTACGCGCACCCTTTGCGATGGTGGGGACGGCTCATGGGCCGATGCCTGAACCAGATGGTACGGGCCTCAGACAGTTGCTTGCCTTCCAAAAATGCCTGATATGAAGGGCAGTTGTGTTGTGTTGTGTTGTGTTGTGTTGTGCTGGGTTCGGTTGTGTTGTGTTGTGTTGTGTTGTGTTGTGTTGTGTTGTGTTGTTTTATGTTGTGTTGTGTTGTGTTGTGTTGTGTTGTGTTGTGTTGTGTTGTGTTGTGTTGTGTTGTGTTGTGTTGTGTTGTGTTGTGTTGTGTTGTTTTGTGTTGTGTTGTGTTGTGTTGTGTTGTATTGTGTTGTGTTGGGTTCGGTTGTGTTGTGTTGTATTGTGTTGTGTTGTGTTGTGTTGTGTGTTGTGTTGTGTCGTGTTGTGCTGGGTTCGGTTGTGTTGTGTTGTGTTGTGTTGTGTTGTGTTGTGTTGTGTTGTGTTGTGTTGTGTTGTGTTGTGTTGTGTTGTGTTGTGTTGTGTTGTGTTGTGTTGTGTTGTGTTGTGTTGTGTTGTGTTGTGTTGTGTTGTGTTGTTTTGTGTTGTGTTGTGTTGTGTTGTGTTGTGTTGTGTTGCGTTGGGTTCGGTTGTGTTGTGTTGTGTTGTGCCGAAGGCGCTGTTACCAAAAGGCAAAGGCCGGGATGTCCACCCACGGGTAAAGGTAAACGGGCTGGGCTGTGTGTGTTGTGTGCGCGCTGTGTGTAAGTGTGTTGTGGCATAGCCGGACCAGTGCACTCCCGCACTTGGCCGACACTGCCTTGCCGACGCCTGCGCGCAGTCACACAGGGTCCCATTGGCCCACTGCACCTTGCGTGCCGCGCTGCACCACCAGTGCCTTCTGTGTGGTGCCGCACTGCTTGGTGCTCTGCACCACACTGCACTGTGTGTGCCCTGCTGCACTGTTGATCACTGCCTGGGCGCAGTGGGCAGTGGACCTCCTTCAATGCACTGCCCCACTGCCTGGGCGCAGTGGGCAGTGGACCTCCTGCAACACACTGCCTCACTGCCGGGGGGGCAGTGGGCAGTGGACCTCCTGCAATGCACTGCCTGACTGGCTGGGGGCAGTGGGCAGTGGAACCCCTGCAATGCACTGCCTCACTGCCTCGGGGCAGTGGACAGTGCAAATCCTGCAACGCACTGCCTCACTGCCCGGGGGCGGTGGACAGTGCAACTCCTGCAATGCACTGCCCCACTGCCTGGGGGCAGTGGGCAGCGCAACTCCTGCAATGCACTGCCTCACTGCCCTGGGGCAGTGGGCAGTGGAACTCCCGCAATGCACTGCCTCACTGCCTGGGGGCGGGGGGCAGCGCAACTCCTGCAATGCACTGCCTCACTTCCCTGGGGCAGTGGGCAGTGCAACTCCTGCAATGCACTGCCTCACTGCCTGGGCGCAGTGGACAGTGCAAATCCTGCAACGCACTGCCTCACTGCCCTGGGGCAGTGGGCAGTGCAACTCCTGCAATGCACTGCCCCACTGCCTGGGGGCAGTGGGCAGCGCAACTCCTGCAATGCACTGCCTCACTGCCCTGGGGCAGTGGGCAGTGGAACTCCCGCAATGCACTGCCTCACTGCCTGGGGGCAGGGGGCAGCGCAACTCCTGCAATGCACTGCCTCACTTCCCTGGGGCAGTGGGCAGTGCAACTCCTGCAATGCACTGCCTCACTGCCTGGGCGCAGTGGACAGTGCAAATCCTGCAACGCACTGCCTCACTGCCCTGGGGCAGTGGGCAGTGGAACTCTTGCAATGTACTACCCCACTGCCTGGGGGCAGTGGGCAGTGGAACTCCTGCAATGCACCGCCCCACTGCCTGGGGGCAGTGGGCAGTGCAACTCCTGCAAGGCACTGCCTCACTGCCCTGGGGCAGTGGGCAGTGGAACTCCTGCAATGCACTGCCTCACTGCCCTGGGGCAGTGGGCAGTGGAACTCCTGCAATGCACTACCCCACTGCCTGGGGGCAGTGGGCAGTGCAACTTCTGCAATGCACTGCCTCACTGCCCTGGGGCAGTTGGCAGTGCAACTCCTGCAATGCACTGCCTCACTGCCTGGGGGCAGTGGACAGTGCAACTCCTGCAATGCACTGCCTCTCTGCAAGGGGGCAGCGGACAGTGCAACTCCTGCAATGCACTGCCTCACTGCCTGGGGGCACTGGGCAGTGGAACTCCTGCAATGCACCGCCCCACTGCCTGGGGGCAGTGGGCAGTGGAACTCCCGCAATGCACTGCCCTACTGCCTGGGGGCAGTGGGCAGCGCAACTCCTGCAATGCACTGCCTCACTGCCCTGGGGCAGTGGGCAGTGGAACTCCCGCAATGCACTGCCTCACTGCCCGGGAGGAGTGGGCAACGCAACTCCTGCAATGCACTGCCTCACTGCCTGGGGGAAGTGGACAGTGCAACTCCTGCAATGCACTGCCTCACTGCCTGGGAACAGTGGGCAGTGCAACTCCTGCAATGCACTGCCTCACTGCCTGGGGGCAGTGGGCAGTGCCACTCCTGCAATCCACTGCCGCACTGCCTGGGGGCAGTGGGCAGTGCAGCTCCTGCAATGCACTGCCTCACTGGCTGGGGGCAGTGGGCAGTGCAACTCCTGCAATGCACTGCCTCACTGCCCTCGGGCAGCAGGCCGTGCCACTCCCGCAATACACTGCCTCACTGCCTGGGGGCAGTGGGCAGTGGAACTCCTGCAATGCTCTGCCCCACTGCCTGGGGGCAATGGGCAGCGCAACTCCTGCAATGCGCTGCCTCACTGCCTGGGGGCAGTGGGCAGTGGAACTCCCGCAATACACCGTCTCACTGCCTGGGAGCAGTGGGCAGTGCAACACCTGCAATGCACTGCCTCACTGCCTGGGGGCAGTGGGCAGTGTAGCTCCTGCAATACACTGCCGCACTGCCTGGGGGCAGTAGGCAGTGCCACTCCTGCAATGTACTGCCTCACTGCCTGGGGGCAGTGGGCATTGCAACTCCTGCAATGTACTTCCTCACTGCCTGGCGGCAGTGGGCATTGCAACTCCTTCAATGCTCTGCCCCACTGCCTGGGGGCAGTGGGCAGCGCAACTCCTGCAATGCACTGCCTCACTGCCCGGGAGGAGTGGGCAGTGCAACTCCTGCAATGCACTGCCTCACTGCCTGGGGGCAGTGGACAGTGCAACTCCTGCAATGCACTGCCTCACTGCCTGGGAACAGTGGGCAGGGCAACTCCTGCAATGCACTGCCTCACTGCCTGGGGGCAGTGGGCAGTGCCACTCCTGCAATCCACTGCCCCACTGCCTGGGGGCAGTGGGCAGTGCAGCTCCTGCAATGCACTGCCGCACTGGCTGGGGGCAGTGGGCAGTGCAACTCCTGCAATGCACTGCCTCACCGCCCTTGGGCAGTAGGCAGTGCCACTCCTGCAATGCACTGCCTCACTGCCTGGGGGCAGTGGACAGTGCAACCTCTGCAATGCACTGCCTCACTGCCTGGGAACAGTGGGCAGGGCAACTCCTGCAATGCACTGCCTCACTGCCTGGGGGCAGTGGGCAGTGCCACTCCTGCAATACACTACCGCACTGCCTGGGGGCAGTGGGCAGTGCAACTCCTGCAATGCACTGCCTCACTGCCCTTGGGCAGTAGGCAGTGCCACTCCTGCAATGCACTGCCTCACTGCCTGGGGGCAGAGGGCAGTGGAACTCCTGCAATGCTCTGCCACACTGCCTGGGGGCAGTGGGCAGTGGAACTCCTGCAATGCGCTGCCGCACTGCCTGGGGGCAGTGGGCAGCGCAACCCCTGCTATGCGCTGCCTCACTGCCTGGGGGCAGTGGGCAGTGGAACTCCCGCAATACACCGCCTCACTGCCCGGGAGGAGTGGGCAGTGCAACTCTTGCAATGCACTGCCGCACTGCCTGGGGGCAGTGGGCAGTGCCACTCATGCAATGCACTGCCTCACTGCCTGGGGGCAGTGGGCAGTGCAACTCCTGCAATGCACTGCCTCACTGCCCTCGGGCAGTAGGCAGTGCCACTCCTGCAATGCACTGCCTCACTGCCTGGGGGCAGTGGGCAGTGGAACTCCTGCAATGCTCTGCCCCACTGCCTGGGGGCAGTGGGCAGCGCAACTCCTGCAATGCGCTGCCTCACTGCCTGGGGGCAGTGGGGAGTCCAGCCCAGGGGGTGGTCGGAGTGTCCTGCAGGGCTCGCGGGGACGTAGAACCGGGCACACCGACCTGGGGGGATGGGGAGTCCAGCCCAGGGGGTGGTCGGAGTTTCCTGCAGGGCCTGCGGGGATGGACAACCGGGCCCACCGGCCTGGGGGGACGGGGAGTCCAGCCCAGGGGGTGGTTGGAGCGTCCTGCAGGGCCTGTGGGGGCTTAGAACCGGGCACACCGGCCTGGGGGGACGGGGAGTCCAGCCCAGCGGGTGGCCGGAGTTTCCCGCAGGGTTTGCGGGGATGGACAACCGGGCCCACCGGCCTGGGGGGATGGGGAGTCCTGTCCAGGGGGTGGTCGGAGCGTCCTGCAGGGCCTGTGGGGACGTAGAACCGGGCACACCGGCCTGGGGGGACGGGGAGTTGTGCCCAGGGGCTGGTCGGAGTTTCCTGCAGGGTCTGCGGGGACGGACAACCGGGCACACCGGCCTGGGGGGATGGGGAGTCCAGCCCAGGGGGTGGTCGGAGTTTCCTGCTGGGCTTGTGGGGACGTAGAACCGGGCACACCGGCCAGGGGGGATGGGGAGTCCAGCCCAGGGGGTGGTCGGAGTTTCCTGCCGGCCTGCGGGGACGGACAACCGGGCACACCGGCCTGGGGGGATGGGGAGTCGTGCCCAGGGGGTGGTCGGAGCGTCCTGCAGGGCCTGTGGGGACGTAGAACCGGGCACACCGGCCTGGGGGGACGGGGAGTCCTGCCCAGGGGGTGGTCCGAGTGCTTCGCAGGGCCTGTGGGGAGGTAGATTCGGGCACACCGGCCTTGGGGGACGGGGAGTTGTGCCCAGGGGGTGGTCGGAGCGTCCTGCAGGGCCTGTGGGGACGTAGAACCGGGCACACCGGCCTGGGGGGATGGGGAGTCCGGCCCAGGGGGTGGTCGGAGTTTCCTGCAGGGGCTGCGGGGATGGACAACCGGGCCCTCCGGCCTGGGGGGATGGGGAGTCCTGCCCAGGGGGTGGTCGGAGCGTCGTGCAGGGCCTGTGGGGACGTATCACCGGGCACACCGGCCTGGGGGGATGGGGAGTCCAGCCCAGGGGGTGGTCGGAGTTTCCCGCAGGGGCTGCGGGGATGGACAACCGGGCCCTCCGGCCAGGGGGGATGGGGAGTCCTGCCCCGGGGGTGGTCGGAGTGTCCTGCAGGGCCTGTGGGGAGGTAGAACCGGGCACACCGGCCTGGGGGGATGGGGAGTCCTGTCCAAGGGTTGGTCGGAGTGTCCTGCTGGGGCTCTGGGGGGGTAGATTCGGGCACACCGCCCCGGGGGGATGGGGAGTCCTGCCCAGGGGGTGGTCGGAGTGTCCTGCAGGGCCTGTGGGGACGTAGAACCGGGCACACCGGCTTGGGGGGACGGGGAGTTGTGCCCAGGGGGTGGTCGGAGTTTCCTGCAGGGCGCGGGGATGGACAACCGGGCCCACTGGCCTGGGGGGATGGGGAGTCCTGCCCAAGGGGTGGTCGGAGCGTCCTGCAGGGCCTGTGGGGACGTAGAACCGGGCACACCGGCGTGGGGGGATGGGGAGTCCCGCCCAGGGGGTGGTCGGAGTTTCCTGCAGGGCCTGCGGGGATGGACAACCGGGCCCACCGGCCTGGGGGGAGGGGGAGTCCTGCCCAGGGGGTGGTCGGAGCGTCCTGCAGGGCCTGTGGGGACGTAGAACCGGGCACACCGGCCTGGGGGGATGGGGAGTCCTGCCCAGGGGGTGGCCAGAGCGTCCTGCAGGGCCTGCGGGGGCGTAGAACCGGGCACACCGGCCTAGGGGGATGGGGAGCCCAGCCCAGGGGGTGGCGGGAGTTTTCTGCAGGGCTTGCGGTGATGGACAACCGGGCCCACCGGCCTGGGGGGACGGGGAGTCCTGCCCAGGGGGTGGTCGGAGTGTCCTGCACGGCCTGTGGGGACGTAGAACCGGGCACACCGGTTTGGGGGGATGGGGAGTCCAGCCCAGGGGGTGGTCGGAGTTTCCTGCAGGGCCTGCGGGGATGGACAACCGGGCCCACCGGCCTGGGGGGATGGGGAGTCCTGCCCAGGGGGTGGTCGGAGTGTCACGCAGGGCCCGTGGGGACGTAGAACCGGGCACACCGGCCTGGGGGGACGGGGAGTCCTGCCCAGGGGGTGGTCGGAGCTTTCTGCACGGCCTGCGGGGATGGACAACCGGGCCCACCGGCCTGGGGGGATGGGGAATCTTGCCCAGGGGGTGGTCGGAGTGTCCTGCAGGGACTGTGGGGAGGTAGATTCGGGCACACCGGCCTGGGGGGATGGGGAGTCCTGCCCACGGGTTGGTCGGAGTGTCTTGCTGGGCCCGTGGGGAGGTAGATTCGGGCACACCGCCCCGGGGGGACGGGGAGTCCTGCCCAGGGGTTGGTCGGAGTGTCCTACAGGGCCCGTAAGGACGTAGAACCGGGCACACCGGCCTGGGGGGATTGGGAGTACAGCCCAGGGGGTGGTCGGAGTTTCCTGCAGAGCCTGCTGGGATGGACAACCGGGCCCACCAGCCTGGGGGGATGGGGAGTCCTGCCCAGGGGGTGGTCGGAGCGTCCTGCAGGGCCTGTGGGGACGTAGAACCGGGCACACCGGCCTGGGGGGATGGGGAGTCCAGCCCAGGGGATGGTCGGAGTTTCCTGCAGGGCCTGCGGCGATGGACAACCGGGCCCATCGGCCTGGGGGGCTGGGGAGTCCTGCCCAGGGGGTGGTCGGAGCATCCTGCAGGGCCTGCGGGGGCGTAGAACCGGGCACACCGGCCTGAGGGGATGGGGAGTTCTGTCCAGGGGGTGGTCGGAGTTTCCTGCAGGGCCTGCGGGGATGGACAACCGGGCCCACCAGCCTGGGGGGATGGGGAGTCCTGCCCAGGGGGTGGTCGGAGTGTCCTGCAGGGCCCGTGGGGACGTAGAACCGGGCACACCGGGCACACCGAGTCTCCTGTAAGGCCAATGGGGGGCCATCTGCTTCACAGAACCGGGCGCACCGGCCTGGGGGGGACGGGGAGCCCAGCCCAGGGGGTGTTCGGAGCCTCCTGCAAGGCCAATGGGGGGCCATCTTCTTCAGAGAACCGGGCGCACCGGCCTGGGGGGGACGGGGAGCCCAGCCTAGGGGGTGTTCGGAGTCTCCTGTAAGGCCAATGGGGTGCCATCTGCTTCACAGAACCGGGCGCACCGGCCTGGGGGGGACGGGGAGCCCCGCCCAGGGGGTGTTCGGAGCCTCCCGCAAGGCCAATGGGGGGCCATCTTCTTCAGAGAACCGGGCGCACCTGCTTGGGGGGGACGGGGAGCCCAGCCTAGGGGGTGTTCGGAGTCTCCTGTAAGGCCAATGGGGGGCCATCTGCTTCAGAGAACCGGGCGCACCGGCCTGGGGGGGACGGGGAGCCCAGCCCAGGGGGTGTTCGGAGTCTCCTGCAAGGCCAATGGGGGGCCATCTGCTTCAGAGAACCGGGCGCACCGGCCTGGGGGGGACGGGGAGCCCAGCCCAGGGGGTGTTCGGAGTCTCCTGCAAGGCCAATGGGGGGCCATCTGCTTCAGAGAACCGGGCGCACCGGCCTGGGGGGGACGGGGAGCCCCGCCCAGGGGGTGTTCGGAGTCTCCTGCAAGGCCAATGGGGGGCCATTTGCTTCAGAGAACCGGGCGCACCGGCCTGGGGGGGACGGGGAGCCCAGCCCAGGGGGTGTTCGGAGTCTCCTGTAAGGCCAATGGGGGGCCGTCTGCTTCAGAGAACCGGGCGCACCGGCCTGGGGGGGACGGGGAGCCCAGCCCAGGGGGTGTTCGGAGTCTCCTGTAAGGCCAATGGGGGGCCATCTGCTTCAGAGAACCGGGCGCACCGGCCTGGGGGGGACGGGGAGCCCAGCCCAGGGGGTGTTCGGAGTCTCCTGCAAGGCCAATTGGGGGCCATCTGCTTCAGAGAACCGGGCGCACCGGCCTGGGGGGGACGGGGAGTCCTGCCCAGGGGGTGTTCGGATTCTCCTGTAAGGCCAATGGGGGGCCATCTGCTTCAGAGAACCGGGCGCACCGGCCTGGGGGGGACGGGGAGCCCAGCCCAGGGGGTGTTCGGAGTCTCCTGTAAGGCCAATGGGGGGCCATCTGCTTCAGAGAACCGGGCGCACCGGCCTGGGGGGGACGGGGAGCCCAGCCCAGGGGGTGTTCGGAGTCTCCTGCAAGGCCAATTGGGGGCCATCTGCTTCAGAGAACCGGGCGCACCGGCCTGGGGGGGACGGGGAGCCCAGCCCAGGGGGTGGTCGGATTCTCCTGTAAGGCCAATGGGGGGCCATCTGCTTCAGAGAACCGGGCGCACCGGCCTGGGGGGGACGGGGAGCCCTGCCCAGGGGGTGTTCGGAGTCTCCTGTAAGGCCAATGGGGGGCCATCTGCTTCAGAGAACCGGGCGCACCGGCCTGGGGGGGACGGGGAGCCCAGCCCAGGCGGTGTTCGGAGTCTCCTGTAAGGCCAATGGGGGGCCATCTGCTTCAGAGAACCGGGCGCACCGGCCTGGGGGGGACGGGGAGCCCAGCCCAGGGGGTGGTCGGAGTCTCCTGCAGGCAAGTAAGCAGGCAGTACCGGGGGTCATAACCCCGGGGTAACAGTATCTGGGACTCAACGTGAGTCCTCTTAACCAGGAACAACCCCAAACACCGCCGGGGCTTAACTCCCGAACGTAACGGTGTTTGGGGCCCCCTTGGGCCTTATGAGCCCACGGAGTGTACTGAGGCGTGGCTACCAACTGGACTGTGGCCTGCCATACCCATTTCTGGGCTCGCCTCAGTACGGCCGGTCGAGTCCGGCTCTGGGGGTTGCGCACTAAACTGGCCCCGGGGGGGGGCCATTTACCCTGTTAAGCATTAGTTACGGCAGTAGGCACTATTCATTACGTTAGGGAATTACTCAGCGCATTTGTTTACCCCGCAGACATGCCCCTTCCAGTGGTGCGCTCACCTTTGGGGCTGCCTTTGGGGGATCGGGGGCTGTTACCCCTCCCGGACGCCCTCCCTGGTGTTGGCGCCGGGGTGGTGGCCGGGGGGCCTTATACCGTACCTAAAGGATGTTGGATACCGATACCGGGGCGTCCAACCGGACGGGGACTGGGACTGTTTCTCCTTCATGTTCCTCCATACTCCATACTTCCTCCATATTCCTCCATACTCTCGCACATGTTGCAGGCCGGGGGGTCGTTGTTGGCGCCCCCCGCGCATGTCCGCGCCACTGGCCCTCCTCTCCTCCCAGGCACCGCGCCTCTGCTAGGGCGGGGGCCCTTCACATGCACCCTCCAGGGCCCTTTCCACCTGCACACCTGGACGCTTGCCATGAAGACCCCGCATTGGAGCCTCCTCGGTGGCGCGCCCGGGCCCAGTTGTTCACGCGGCCGGCCGCCGATGCGGGGCCCTGGAGGCGCGCCGCACGGGCGCTGCCAGCCTGTGAGAGGGGCAAGGGCAGGAGAAGGGGGTGGGGGGGGGGGGCAGTGGGCAGGGGGGGCGGCACGGAGTGGCTGCGGGAGGTAGTGCATGGGGGGCACCGAGAGCTGCATGGGGGTGTGTGGGATGGAGTTGGGGCAGAGGGCCCTGTGGGCGGGGCAAAGGCGCGGGGGGGGGCGCATGTCCGGGCTCCTGCGTGGGCTGGTGCGTGGGCGGGCGCGTAGGGGAAGAGAGGAGGGGGAGGCTTGGTCAGCCGTCCTCTACGGAGGGTCGCTGACCGTTCCCAGGGCCAAGGCGGCCGGTACTAGGGGCCGCGGGGTCCCTGGGGATGGTGCTTGGCACTGGGACGTGCGCGCACCCGACACTGTTAGTACACCGCCTATTGGCAGTGCCCGGGCCCTGTCGTCGGGGGCTTCGCACCCGGCACCCAGCCCGTGAGTAGAGCTGGGGAGTACTCAGTGTGTTGTGTTGTGTTGTGTTGTGTTGTGTTGTGTTGTGTTGTGTTGTGTTGTGTTGTGTTGTGTGTTGTGTTGTGTCGTGTTGTGCTGGGTTCGGTTGTGTTGTGTTGTGTTGTGTTGTGTTGTGTTGTGTTGTGTTGTGTTGTGTTGTGTTGTGTTGTGTTGTGTTGTGTTGTGTTGTGTTGTGTTGTGTTGTGTTGTGTTGTGTTGTGTTGTGTTGTGTTGTGTTGTGTTGTGTTGTGTTGTGTTGTGTTGTTTTGTGTTGTGTTGTGTTGTGTTGTGTTGTGTTGTGTTGTGTTGTGTTGTGTTGTGTTGTGTTGTGTTGTGTTGTGTTGTGTTGTGTTGTGTTGTGTTGTGTTGTGTTGTGTTGTGTTGTGTGTTGTGTTGTGTCGTGTTGTGCTGGGTTCGGTTGTGTTGTGTTGTGTTGTGTTGTGTTGTGTTGTGTTGTGTTGTGTTGCGTTGTGTTGTGTTGTGTTGTGTTGTGTTGTGTTGTGTTGTGTTGTGTTGTGTTGTGTTGTGTTGTGTTGTGTTGTTTTGTGTTGTGTTGTGTTGTGTTGTGTTGTGTTGTGTTGTGTTGTGTTGTGTTGTGTTGTGTTGGGTTGTGTTGTTTTGTGTTGTGTTGTGTTGTGTTGTTTTGTGTTGTGTTTTGTTGGGTTGTGTGTTGTGTTGTGTTGTGTTGTGTTGTGTTGTGTTGTGTTGTGTTGTGTTGCGTTGTGTTGTGTTGTGTTGTGTTGTGTTGTGTTGTGTTGTGTTGTTTTGTGTTGTGTTGTGTTGTGTTGTGTTGTGTTGTTTGGGGTGGGTTCGGTTGTGTTGTGTTGTGTTGTGTTGTGTTGTGTTGTGTTGTGTTGTGTGTTGTGTTGTGTCGTGTTGTGCTTGGTTCGGTTGTGTTGTGTTGTGTTGTGTTGTGTTGTGTTGTGTTGTGTTGTGTTGCGTTGTGTTGTGTTGTGTTGTGTTGTGTTGTGTTGTGTTGTGTTGTGTTGTGTTGTGTTGTGTTGTGTTGTGTTGTTTTGTGTTGTGTTGTGTTGTGTTGTGTTGTTTTGTGTTGTGTTGTGTTGTGTTGTGTTGTGTTGTGTTGTGTTGTGTTGTGTTGTGTTGTGTTGTGTTGTGTTGTGTTGTGTTGTGTTGTGTTGTGTTGTGTTGTGTTGTGTTGTGTTGTGTTGTGTTGTGTTGTGTTGTGTTGTTTGTTGTGTTGTGTCGTGTTGTGTTGGGTTCGGTTGTGTTGTGTTGTGTTGTGTTGTGTTGTGTTGTGTTGTGTTGTGTTGTGTTGTGTTGTGTTGTGTTGTGTTGTGTTGTGTTTTGTTGTGTTGTGTTGTGTTGTGTTGTGTTGTGTTGTGTTGTGTTGTGTTGTGTTGTGTTGTGTTGTGTTGTGTTGTGTTGTGTTGTGTTGTGTTGTGTTCGGTTGTGTTGTGTTGTGTTGTGTTGTGTCGTGTTGTGTTGTGTTGTGTTGCGTTGTGTTGTGTTGTGTTGTGTTGTGTTGTGTTGTGTTGTGTTGTTTTGTGTTGTGTTGTGTTGTGTTGTGTTGTGTTGTTTGGGGTGGGTTCGGTTGTGTTGTGTTGTGTTGTGTTGTGTTGTGTTGTGTTGTGTTGTGTGTTGTGTTGTGTCGTGTTGTGCTTGGTTCGGTTGTGTTGTGTTGTGTTGTGTTGTGTTGTGTTGTGTTGTGTTGTGTTGCGTTGTGTTGTGTTGTGTTGTGTTGTGTTGTGTTGTGTTGTGTTGTGTTGTGTTGTGTTGTGTTGTGTTGTGTTGTTTTGTGTTGTGTTGTGTTGTGTTGTGTTGTGTTGTGTTGTGTTGTGTTGTGTTGTTTTGTGTTGTGTTGTGTTGTGTTGTGTTGTGTTGTTTGGGGTGGGTTCGGTTGTGTTGTGTTGTGTTGTGTTGTGTTGTGTTGTGTTGTGTTGTGTGTTGTGTTGTGTCGTGTTGTGCTTGGTTCGGTTGTGTTGTGTTGTGTTGTGTTGTGTTGTGTTGTGTTGTGTTGTGTTGCGTTGTGTTGTGTTGTGTTGTGTTGTGTTGTGTTGTGTTGTGTTGTGTTGTGTTGTGTTGTGTTGTGTTGTGTTGTTTTGTGTTGTGTTGTGTTGTGTTGTGTTGTGTTGTGTTGTGTTGTGTTGTGTTGTGTTGTGTTGTGTTGTGTTGTGTTGTGTTGTGTTGTGTTGTGTTGTGTTGTGTTGTTTGTTGTGTTGTGTCGTGTTGTGTTGGGTTCGGTTGTGTTGTGTTGTGTTGTGTTGTGTTGTGTTGTGTTGTGTTGTGTTGTGTTGTGTTGTGTTGTGTTGTGTTGTGTTGTGTTTTGTTGTGTTGTGTTGTGTTGTGTTGTGTTGTGTTGTGTTGTGTTGTGTTGTGTTGTGTTGTGTTGTGTTGTGTTGTGTTGTGTTGTGTTGTGTTGTGTTCGGTTGTGTTGTGTTGTGTTGTGTTGTGTGTTGTGTTGTGTTGTGTTGGCTTGTGTTCGGTTGTGTTGTGTTGTGTTGTGTTGTGTTGTGTTGTGTTGTGTTGTGTTGTGTTGTGTTGTGTTGTGTTGTGTTGTGTTGTGTTGTGTTGTGTTGTCATGTGTTGTGTTGTGTTGTGTTCGGTTGTGTTGTGTTGAGAATCGGTCTGCTTCAATCCATCACCAGTGAAGAGATGTTGTCACATGCATGTGTGGCACGGTGCATACAGTTCCCAGTTTGTGTTATGCCGTTGGGTTCATGCCTCCGCTTTGAGAATCGGTCTGCTTCAATCCATCACCAACAATGGTGTGAAGAGATGTTGTCACATGCATGTGTGGCATGGTGCATACAGTTCTCAGTTTGCGTTATGCTGCTGGGTTCATGCAACATTTTCTCGTCTAGGGGAAGCAACGCTCTTCTAATGCCATTTCATGTCGACAACTTCTGGGCAAGTGCCGCTGGTGGTGCCTCTTTCCTGAGTGTTAAGGTGGGCTACCCTGCATACGTGTTGGAGTTTGTATATCAAAAATATCTCAACGGGTGCCGTATTGTCACGGAGCAAGGCACGTACATGAAACCCAACCGAGTGATGCTGTGGCTTGTAGCTGATCCTAAGGTTGGCTGTTTTGACTTGCTGGTGCCAAAGCATAGGCCAATGTGCAACCGCTCTGTACGCCGTTTAGTGCGTGTTGGTATGACATACCTCAATGGTGCCATGCGAGAGATCAGTGAGTTGCACTTCACGCACCCACATAAAACTCCACTTTAGCCCTAGTACACACATGCAACAAACTGCGCAAACATGCAAAAGTGCTGCAAATCTCGTTGAACACATTGATATTTGTTCGTTTAACATTTAAGCCTGTAATACCAAATTTCAAATATTGAACCATTTTGACTTTAACGTGGGTTCCTAGGGCACCCTTGATGTGGGGGCCGTGGCCTTCATTGTGGCCAATGAGGTGAAAAGGACGCTTGATGAAGTCTTGATGAGCAAAGTCTTGTTGTTGCCGCTTCCTGTGCTGGGCTGTGTTGCCGGGGCCCAGGTAGCTCGGGCCTTCGGGGGGGGGGGGGTCACCCATCCCGGCATGTTGCCTCCTTTGTGCAGGGGGGGGGGGGGGGCATGGTTGCATGCGGCTTGGTGCCTTCGCTCCCTCTGCCTCCCTAGGGGGCCATGGGGGTCTAGCGGACACTGGGATGGGTGGGGCCTGGCCTTCGGGTTACACCAGCGGCCGTCCACTCTGCGTGTTCCGGTACCGGGGGTCAAAGGCGCCCCTGTGAGGTTCGAGGGTTAGCGGGGCAAGTCCAGCGCCCCTGCGTCACGTGTTTGTGCACCGGGTCTGGTGGCGCTGGGCTAGGTGGGCTCCTGTTCGGCTTGGCCTTGGCGACTTGCAGCGGTGCCACTACTACTCATGTTCCCACGCGTGGCTGAAGCGCAGCGTGCAGCTAGCGCCGCCGGCCGCAACGGGGCCCCAGGCTGCAACCGCAGGCGACCGCGGCGGCGATGACGACGACGTGGGGGGAAGCGTCTCGATGCCCTGTTCCCCGCGGGGCGACAACGGGACGCCACAGGCGCCCCCCCCCCCCCCCCCCCAACGCGCCCCGGCAGCCACCGTCACGCTGCCCCAAATGCAGCGGTAGGTTGACCAGCGCCAGCAGGTCCATGCAGGACGAGAGCGAGAGGGGGGGGGGGGGCATGGGTATATTGCGGCCGGACGGGAGGCCGCAAGCGGAAGGAAGAGACAGGGAAAGGGCAGCGACACCAAGGGGCATGCGTAGGGAAGAAGAAGAAGAGGGGGAAGGGGACAGACAACGGGAAGGGAGGGAAGGGACAAGGGAAAGGGAAAGGACACGGACGTGGGGGAGACGGAGGGGGACACCATGACCCCCGGCATCAGGGAGGGCGGGGTAAGGACACAAGGGGCAAGGGGAAGGGCTAAGGGCGCCAGCAGCTAGGGAAGGGGGAGGGGGAAAAGCCACCGAGGTGAGGCCCCCCTTCGGGCGGTGGAGTGCATCTCCTCCGGCATCCAACGCATGCCCGTGCACCACGCCCAGCACCACTCCCACACCCTGTACAACATCGACTCCGCCAGGGGCCCCCTCCTACCCTCCAAGCCCCCCCACCACCAATCCGCCGGGGCGGGCGCCTCGCCCGCTCCCGCCCCCAGCAGGCCCCCGCCCCCGTGGGGCAGGAACCCCGGGCAGAGCCGGCGGGGGGGGGGGTCGACCGGGCCGTGGGCCCCAGCGAGAGGGAGCCGGATTGGGGAGCCATCCGCGACCCCCTCCGCGATGAGCTCCTCCCGGCGGTTATGGAGGTCCTGGGTTGGCTCAATTGGGCCAACGCAGGAACCGCACCTTCGACGACGTCCTCCTCCGCCAGGAGGAGCATGAGCGGCTCCTCCGGGCCGTCATCCACGAGGGAAGGTCCGGACGAGCGCCGGGCTGGCCGGCATTCTTGGAGGGGGGGTGATGCTGCACGCCGTGGACTCCGACGCCAACCGGTGGCTGCCCTGGGCTCTTCAGACTGCCCTCCACTGCTGGCGCTACCAGCCGTGGCCGCTGCCGCAGCACGAGCCCTCGCAAAAGCGGCGGAGGACCTACGGCTCACCCCCCCCCCCCCCATGTTTTCTCGACAGCGCCCGGAGGACAAGACGCCGAAGGATCTAAGACCCGTCCCACAGGGCGACTCCCGCCCGGCTGGGCCCACGTAGGCACCTCCCTCCCCCCCCCCCCTGCCCCCCCTGCGAACCCGACGTGGCACGCGAGGGCGCCTCCCCGGCCCCGCCGGCCCCTCCAACCCACGCACAAGGGGGCCCGTGCGACCCGCGACCCGTCCGGAACGGAAACACCCCGGAGAATTCGACGTGACCCGCATGCTAGCTGGGCGCTGAGCCCAGGATGCTACCGCTGACCCGGCTAACCCGAACCCCAGCCGGGGCCCGGCTTTTTGGGGGGATGAGCGGTATGGGGCCCAAGTGGACATGTGCCACTTTGGTTGGTGGGAAGTGGTGTGCCGCCCCTCCATATTTCGGAGCACCAAGGTGGCTATTGCCACCTTGAGGACTGCCCTCCTCCCTTTGGTTGCATAGCTCAATGAGTTTTGCAATCTAAATGCTGCACCATGGTTCACATGGTGTAGCATTCACGTTGTGCGTCCTCAAGGGAGTGAGGCTCAGGGCGGTCCTTAAGGGACCAGAATTTTTTTGTATTAAGGACTGCCCTTAGATTGCCGGTTTGCAGTTGGCGGTTGGTGGTTGGCGGCGGTTGGCGGCGGTTGGCGGCAGTTGACAGTTGGTGATGGGTGGTTGGTGGCGGTTGGCAGCGGTTGACGGTTGGCGGTTTTTCGCGGTTGGCAGTTGGCGGCGGTTGGCGGTTGGTGGCAGTTGGTGGCGGTTGGCGGTTGGTGGTCCCTTTCCACCAGCCGCCAACCGCCCATCGCCACGAACCATGGTTGAAGTAATGAGCTACACGCGGTCGTTTTTGAAAAAAACCATGTTCCGGAACATTTTTTTTTCCCGTTAAGGACCGCGCTATGGGCTTGCACACTAATTTCAGGGATGGGGCGCTCATGGCGCTGATTGTGTGTGTGGGGTCTTTCACGGGGGGTGCTTTTTGGGTGGAGAATTATGGGTTGGTGAACCCCTCCCTAAGGGACAAGAAGCGCCACACCCGTGTGCACAATTAAGGGTGCCGAGGTTCCAGGTTGGGCATGCCGTGCCACACCAGAAGCACCAATGTTGTTCAATACCTGGGCAGTACATGCTCCTTTGCCATGGGAGGGTTAGCGACAGAGTGTGATCTTCTACTGTGCAGGTGGGTTGCCAAATTGCAAGCCTGTGTGCATGGCAACATGGTAACATGGCGGCGGTAGCTTGTTGAACTGGGTTTTAGATTACCTAGTGTGCACTAACCCCTCCAGTTTGTGCGCCTTAACCCCTGCTCTAACTAGCCATCGCGGCAGTTGTCACACTCTAATTGGATGCTGTAACTAGTTATCGCGCTGGGTTGTCGCGCTCTAATTTAGTTATCGCCAGGGTTATCGCTTGCGTTCTCGCGCGATAACCAGTAATTGCAGGGGTTGTCGCGGGAGTTATCGCATGTGTTTTTCGTGCACCTGCATCAAATCCTTGCCTCATGCGGCATGCCGATCATCTTATTCTTTACGGACACTCCTTGCAACGATGTCCTCACGGCTCTCAAATCAATTACCTTGCGGCGCTACACCGAGTTGTAGTGCCCCAAGGCCCGGCGGCCCTAGTTGAAGGCGGTTGAGAGGTTGGTTCCAGTTCTTTTGGGGGATCCCACCATCATGTGTGTCACCAACACCACGGGAGAAGTTTGTTTTAAGTGGTGGGTCTTGAACTGCCCTCTCTGCCCCACTTGGTGGCCATCTTGCACTCAAAGCTCAGGAGCATGGGGCCTTGAGCATGCTACGCATGGCATGCAGCATGCGTCTTTCCTAGCATGCCCTTTTGTGGATGCCGCGCCGCCGTACCCAATGGGACCTAAGGACCGTTCGGGAAAGGGCAATGCCCCACGTTCCGCAAGCAACTATTGTAAAGTCCACCACAGGCCGGAACAGGGCAGCCACCCATGTGCCTTTACAATCCATTTGTCAATTTGCACTTTGCATGTCTCGAGTCATTGGTAACCCCCCCCCCCCCGCGGTGTTGCCCTTGTCGCAAGTTCTGTGAATGCAACTTCCCTTTGGAAGGCATCCTCCAACCGTGCGGGTGTATGGGTTAATGTATGGGGGGGGGGGTATGCATCCAAAGTGACGCTATGGTCCTTATGGTTTTGCATGCAGGGGGGGGGGATGAGCAAGCATTTCTAAGAAGGCTTGATGTCTTTGCTAACCTCAATCAAGAATTGAAGGATGTGGAGGAGACCATCCTCCAATTTCAGAACTAATTTTGACTTGGGAAGGGAAAGAGATGCAGGCAATGGGTGGGGCCGGCTCTATGTGTTGGTTGTGCAAAGACCCCAATGGCATTGTTGAACAACAGGGGGTGGAGTCCACCTCGAGATGGGGGGCAGTTTTGAGAAGAAGAACCCTCACAGACGGCCTGGTGACCTCCAACATGCAGCATGCCGAATTCTAAATAGCATCACACAACGCATTGAGACCACCCTTCAGGCCTTACCCTAGGGAACCCCTGGCAAACCCCAAGCTATTGTAGCTTTGGAGGTAGTCAAACAAACCCTCAAGGATGAGACCTCAGGCATGCAGTCCTGTGAGGCAACATCTCCTCTCGGCCTCAGGGGCTGAGGAAAAATTTTTTGATCTAACGAGCACCAAGGTGCTACTCACCCCCCCCCCCCCCTTCTAAAGGCTTCTTGCCAAACCCCCCCCCCTTCCAAAGGCAATTTGTGGATTGGCTCAAAGATGAGGTTCCCTGGTGGACCTCCGTTATGGGTTGTTGTGCATGTCATGGTGAAATGCATTGAGGGTTTGTATGCCCTTTCCAGGGTGAGGCATGTTTCCACTGTAACCCAAGTGGAACACCACCATGCGTTGACCGCAAAGTTTCCAAAGCTTGGGGAGACTCAAGTTGGTCCCCCATCAGGTGGATCCATTGGTGCTTGGCACGTTCTACTTTTTTTGCGGAGAGGTGGAGACATACTTTTCAATTTTCCTCCGTCCCCACTGAGTGCAAGCATGGGCCTTACAAGAGAAGGCTCAAAAATTGCTTCAAGGGCTGGTCCTTGGTGAGAGTTTGTCGGTGCGACATATGCACCATTGCATGAGTATGAGCATGAGCACGGCCCTTGAGCAAGGGCTTTTGGGACCTGAGGAAGATAAGGCCTCGGACATTGATGACTTTGTGTAAAGAAAAAAGAATTTTCCCAAATGTTTTGGCCTGTTTGTCCCATTGAGGAATGGGGGTGGAGTGCGTGATAACTACCCGCGATAACTGTGCGATAACTAGTGCTCTACCTCTGCTCTAAATGGTTAGTGTAAGGTGCTCTAACTCTGCTTTTACTCAAAAGTGCACCTGCCCCCCCCCCCCCCCCTAGAAACCACCCCTACAATGAGGGTACCTTGGGGAATGAGATGGGATTGGGGGGTTTTGAGGGTGCCAAATCCATTTTGTTTTAGGTGGTTTGGCCCAAAAATGAGGCTAGGTGGGTGTTCTAGAAATTGTGCTATAACTAGGGGTTCCGCACCATGCCCTGGAACACCGCATCCCAAGGAGGAAGTAGAGAAGGGGTAGTTGGCGCGAGAGGCCGAACGAAAGGTAACTTCATCTCCATTCCAATGAGGGAAGGTTTGCCATGGGTTTGCAATGGGTCCTCAACTGTGCTCTGTGTCTCAGAGAATCCCACAAGATGAGGATTTGGCCAAAAGGCAAAAGAAGCGTGTGCGGCAGTCTTGCACGAGCGTTTGTGACAATCGGAAAAAGAGTTGCATGAAGCAAAACGGGTGCGTGTGTGTGTGTGTGTGTGTGTCTTTATGTGTCTATGTGTTGCTTTCTGGCTTATTTTGAAACCGTCTTTGCCCGTGCAAGAGAAACCACAAGAACCAGAACAGCCGGAGGAACCAAAAGACCCAAAAGGGGCAAAAGGAGAAGGCATGAAGGGGGTGCCTTCCGAAGGTGACCCCCCCACGCAGGTGTGCCAAAGTGCTACAGTGTGGTAAAGTGAGCCAGTCCACAGCGCTGTAGGAGGATCGGTCAGACCGGGTGGGTAAACTGGTCACCTGAAGTGGTCTAAAGTGAGCCGGTCTGCTGCAGATTAGAAAGACCAGTCACACCGGTCTTCTGCAAAGTCACCTAAAGTTACCTAAAGTGTGCTGTCTTTTTTTTGTTTTCAGTAATGCCTGCTCAACAACCATGGGGGCCGCGGGCCGTGTCTCCGGCATAGGCGCATTGGTATTTTGGAGGACCCCTACGTGCAGGGAGGAGTCTACTTAGGGGCACCCTGGATGGTGACACCCCCATGGCGGTTTGGAATTTCATGTTCAAGCCCGTCTTGGAGTGCATGACTTTTGGCTTGCAAGAGCATAACCGTGAGGACTTGGTGGAGTGTCTCCCATGCTACGTGATGTTTCGCATTGGCTTGGGAATGTTGCAGCCCCGGAGGATAGATGACGTGTGGGAATCCGAGAGTATGCGCCATAACCCATACTTGGTGGAACTTTTTCCAAACCGTTGGACTTTCTACGTGCCGTAGCGATTGGCAGAGCCCGATGCGGCTGCACTAATCAAATTATGCAGGTTGCATTGGCAAAGCGGGTGGGAACTCGGTGACGTTGTGTGCGGTGATGAAACGGTTCTGCCGCACAAAGGGTTGTTTGTGATCCGCCAAATCATATCGCGGAAGCCGCATAGCATGGGAGGAAAACTTTATGCCTTGTGTGGTGCACAAAGCCATTACATTACGCACTTGTACCGTGGTGCCGCCCCTCATGTTGGACCCAAGCCCCGGGGACAGTTTGCAGGTCACTGCAATGCTTTTGAAATTGTGCAACCATGGAATGATGAAGCCCCAAGGGGGGGAGTGCTTGTGGGGGATTCATTCTTCGAGTCTCACGATGCGGCGGCAATGCTATGTGCTATGGGGTGTCCCTTCTTGATGCTCACCGCCACTAGTCCTCTGCTGCAAGATGGGGACATCAGGTTGAATGCGGGATATGTGAACACGGTAGTGCATAAGGAACATTGGTATGCATTGTCGGTATACAAAAATCCCAAAGTGGGCTGCAAAGCGGCAAAAGTTGTACCACTTCTAACCAATTGTTTGGCCGGTCCACCACGAATGCACCGAACGGGTTACCAATTGCCCGGCATCATTGCGAACTATCGTAACTTCTCACCCGGGGCGGATTCTTTTAACCAAATGTGCTTGCAACATCGGGAGGAGCATCGGTTCAAATCTTGGTGGAAAGCATTGGGGGGGATGGTGTTACGAATAGCGGCAACAAATGCCTTTACATCATGCAAAGCACTACGGCTATGTCCACAGGGTGAAACAATGTTTGATTGGCAGTTGCGGTTGATGCGGTACATGTACCCAGCACGGCACATTGTGGTGACTGAGAGACATTTCCCGATGGTGGTGAACAAACGGGGTCGGTGTGCACATCGTGGCACCGGTAGCACCCGGTACATTTGCAAAGGGTGTGGATGTTACCTACACCTGGAATGCTTTGCGGGCTATCAAGAAGTGTAGCCATGATGTTGTGATTTGAGAGTGTTGGATGCCATGCATTTGTTTTGTACGTGCCATGCAGACGACCAGAGGCGCGGACACACACCCACACCCACTCCCACACCCCCACACACACCCACACACACCCACACACGCCCACACACATACACCCACGCACCCACACACAAAATGCTCCAAAGTGTCGTAAAGTGAACTGAAGTGAAGCGAACCGAACATTTTGCAAAGACCGGTCTGATCGGTTTGACCGGTCTGTTTGAAGTGCAACGTGTTTTAAAGTGAGCTAAATTGAAGCGGTCCGGTGCACGTTACAAAGACGAGTCAGACCGGTCTGACCGGTCTTGCTGAACTGAACGTTTTAACCCAAAACACTAAAGTGACGCGAAGCGGTCTAAACTGAACAGTTGGTGCTTTTGCTTACGCGAAACGGTCGGTTTGCAAAGACCGGTGGACCGGTCTGGAAAATATATGCGTATGGCAGCCAAACGAATATCTCTGTTTCAGGCGCTCAGGGTGTGGGAATATGTATGTATTGTGCCTCCAGCAAGGGAACAAGCCATCATATCCCTGCAGGCACACCTGTCAGTCATCTAGACACTGTTGGGCATGTCACTGGCCGACAAAATGGTCAAGTACAGCAGACTACACCAGAAACTGATTGGATATTTGGATGAGTGGTCTGCCAGAATGCAAAAGGACATTTACATCCCTCACCCCTATGCTTGCTAACAACGCGTCACACTGTCCAACATGTCTATGAAGCACAATCTGAACTACTTCTGATATTATGCGAATAAGGAGTACCCGCAGGTGTGGCATCTCCAGCAGCTCCTGCACCCCGCACCCAGAGACCGCCCTGGGTGTCCAAGAACACAACAAGCCAGCACAGATATGAGTATCTTACACATGCGCCTGCACTCCCAACAGCACCCACATACACGGTTACAATGCATGTGCAGATACCTGACCTGAGGCACAAAGGTGAGCCACAGGGGGGCGAAGAAGTACAGTTGTGTGCCATACTAACAGTGTGAGGGCTGGGGACGTTGGGGCATCCAAGGGTGTCTCAAGCAAAGAGAGGCAGAAAGGGGATGAGGCCACGAGCGATGGAGCAGGGAAATGTCAATTTTAGGCCAAAGTTGATCACCTTTCCAGTGCACAGTACGCTGCCAATGTCCGCACTCAGCTTTTGATTGTGTACAAGCTCGCTTTGCTTGCCCAGTCCTACAACCCCGTGAGATTAACCAAAAGCTACAGACACGTCCCTGTCATATTGCTCGATCTCCTCAGCGGGTGGGGCTGCAAAAGAGACCACATCTCTCTACTTGATGTTTGGTGGTTGCTGATATTCCTGACTTTTCCATTTCAACAGTTCAACAATGGAGGTTTGGGCAAAATTCGGGTGGCCTTGCCTGTGTAAATGTTCCAAGTGTCTGGTTTCACCATCAATGAAGACTGTAAAGCCATTGGGTTCTGGTATGTCTTGATTGTCTGCAGTCTCCCCCTGGTCATTGAGCAGGCGAGACAGACCCCGCCCCACAATATTGTCACACTGAAGCCCAGCGGATTCCGAGACTGGAATGGCCCTGCTTATTCCAAGTCCCAACATTCAGCCGATACCGGTGTAGCGGATGGTGACCTTGGCTGGCTGCATTGTCAGACAGCCACAGTGTGTTGCAGTCAGCTGCTGGATGTCCTCCCATGCCACAGCAGAAATATCATTGTATTGTGGTGATGAACTTGGCAAAGGGATATCAAAGATTGCAAGGCCTGATTAAGTGCACTACCCCAAAGTGTTGCAAAACTCCTCACCCACAAGTGCTTTCCACTGCCCTATCTTGCTAATGATGAGATGACCGGACTCGTTGCACAGGACTGGGTGCATACGAACCACCCAGCACAATCACACCGGAACTTGAGAAAAGAAAAGTGTGCTACCTGTCGGATAGAGCAACGAACTCATGAAGTTGTCTGGGTCTACAGTCTGACAGTGACATGCCATGCACCAGTACTGTTGTCCACCGATCGCCATTCAGCAAAATCGAGCTGTGATCTCTTACAATCTAACAATTCCACCACCTGATTCTGTACTCTTGCCACCGAATTTTTGACAAAAGTCCCCGCCATCGGGCACGGGTTTTGGCACTGTGCATCCTCACTTGCCCCAGGGTGCTGGGGTTCGGATGGGATGAACCATATGCTTCATCCATCGTTTCAGTCCCGAGTGCCAAGTACAGACCATATCAGTCTTCCCACTGTCTGCAGCACCGTCTGCTTGTACAAAGGTACGTTGATTGTGCTCCTTCTCATCAAGCCCACGCCCCACAGTTTCCGTGCATCTTTGTTGAGTTTTCTGTACAACCATTCAAACAATTCTGCCTCTATGTATTGATTAACCTGGCAGAGAAAATCAATGGTAGTAGGAGGATCCTCGGGGTTCAGGTTCTGTTTGATTGCAAAATTAGTTTTCGCTTATAGTATTTTCATCTGCCACCTGTCGGCCGCAAGGAATTCCCTCGCGAGATTATCAATACCCCTGGGGTTTTCTGGTTTAGCTGTGGGGACACCACACCTTGCCAATGCCTTTCCTGCTCGCAGGGCTTGTCTCCTGACACCATCTCAGAGGAAAGATTGTCACCTGGCGTGCCAGTGACAGTAGTTTAGCCTGTTTAACAGATTTTGGGTTCCGACGACAGTGTTTACCCAGGTAATGGTTGCGGGTTGCGTAGTTTCCTACCCTTTTGACGGCGCTCTTCAAACCTGTCAATGAGTGGTAGGGGGCCCTCAATGGCTCCTCATTGTCCCACGTGGGTGGGGAACGGTCCGTAGACAGCGTGCCACAACTTGGGGAGTGTAGGTCAAAGTCAGGACCTGCTTTGGACAGCAATTTATTCCAGCTACCAGGTGATCTGCACAGGGGGCTGTTTGTGGGCATCAGGTTAACAGTGATTGCTTGCCATTTTATGCCTCTCAACGTAAACAGTCATTCGTGCCCCGGGGCTGGAGTATTCCGCTCATTTCGAACTTTTGGTGTCAGTCTGGTGTGGATTGTTATAGGCCTTAGGATGGGTATGCATGGGTTCACTTTTGGTCCACTGGAATGCAACCTGCACTCAGCACTCTCCAGAAGCTAGTAGCAAGTTCCCTTTAGGCACCCAAGGAGTTTTTGCAGCACCGCAAACCTGTGTGGGTATTCCAGAACCCACAGGAAGTACCCCCTGGACTGCTGCTTCTCAGCTTTGGCACCCATGGGTTGATAGCTGTCAAGCCAGTATGTTATGTTCTGTGACTAGACTGAAAGTAAGATGTTACACAGGCAGACAGGAAGTATTGGGTTGGGATGAACGGCTGTGGGATCTCATTACCGTAGATTCAAAAATAATCAACAGGTGGCACCAAGGTATTTGAATAAAACATTCTCCCCGCCCCCTGAATTTAGCAGATAGCCTGTCAAATTATGCAGTGACAGCATCTTCTTGACAGCATGATGAGATATTTGCACAAAATGTTCGCAGCTTGTTCAAACAGCTGCATCCATTGTCTTCCCTGGGATAATTCATCGTGGTTTGCCCGTAGAAGTTTCTTGGCTCTGTATTGTGTGGCGTCACAATTATCGATAATTGCAAGGTACAAGACACCAGTCCTGGCACACACACTTACAATGAAACTTACAAAACCACGTACAGTCAGGCAGCATGCAGCCAGTGTGCATCATTGGCTCCCAGCGTCCATGTGTTTGTTTTCCCTGTCCTGTGAATCCAAACATATGGATCAACTTGGTCAATCCGCCGATAGACATTCAATTGCTCTTACGCAGGAGCATTTGTAGAGATTCGTTGAGTATGACTTTGTGCCTGATGTGTTGTTTGTCCTGGCGTCACAAGGAGGTGCTGGTGCGCGTATTGGACCCCCAGACGGCACAGGTTATGCAGCCATTTTGATCCCACCTTGCTTTGAGGACCCCGAGAAGGCACGGTCTGAAGAGCCGTTTGGATTTCGCATCACCTTGAGCACCCCCAAACGCAGTAGTTATGTAGCCATTTCGATTCCACCTAGTTGTCCTGCGAGTGGCACGGGTTGACAAGCAAACCCCAGGGACTGATATTTGCATGTGAAAAACGTGATTGCAAGTGTTCGGACCCATGACTGCTTTATGCTTTCTGGTCCGTTTGCCAAAGCAGAGCTCACCTCTGCGTCCCTTCTTTCACGGTTTCGCACTAATCTCTCAAGATTTTACATTGTCCGCTGCCGTGAGTGTGCGTGTGCATGCCCATCTGCGGTTTTCTTGCATCTGCACGCTCGCGTGTTGCTTGTGGTGCGAAGCCATGTGCGCTTCCCCCAGAACATTCTCTTAGTTCTTGAGTAATGGCTTGAACCCCTTGGCCCAAGTTTCTCATTTGTAGCCAGCAATGGGCGGCCGAAGTCGATCGCCCTCCTTGGACCAAGATCGGCTGACATTCAAGGAGCGCCGCGCACTCCGTCGACAACAACGGCAAGCGGAATCTCCCAGTTCGTCTCGCTCCCGTAGTCCAAGCCCACGGAGACGGTCTCGATCCCCCGCTAGTGATTCGTGTGCCACACGATCGCCATCGCGGTCACAGCGGTCTTTATCCCGCTCACGCACTCGATCACGGACTCCATCACGGACGCCATCAAAGGCACGCTCAACGACTCGGTCAAGGACACGATCTCGTACGCGCTCCCCTCCCAATAGGCAACGGTCTTTTCGATCCCGCACTCGGTCTCGATCCCGATCAACAACTAGTGTGAGATCGCGGAAGCTTGGTGAAAGCAGTGCAGCAGGGAGCCCTCCGTCAGACTCAATGCTGATGCAGAGCGCTTCGCTGATGCAGAGCGCTTCGCAGTCATTGGCAAAGACATCGCCCGTGCCACAAGAAGCTACCGACGATTCCAAGCGTCGCCATTCAACAAATTCTACTGGCACTGGTCCTTTGCCTCCAACTCGCTCTCCGAGCCCAAACCGTGAGGAGCATTCGCTACCTGCCACTCGGAGCCCCAGTCCTGAATCTGGTACAAGAGGGAGGTCGCCCGATTCGCGGACCCCTGGAACACAAGGCTGCGCGCCGACTTCGGCGCGTACAAGTAGTCCAAGCCCACCATCCCGATCTGATGGTAAAGCAGTGACGCGAAGTCGCGCATCGAGCACGGATTCTCTCGCCACCAACAACGCGCCGCACACGAGAACTCCGAGTCCTCAACGCCGGAGCAGCACGGAAATCTTACCGGGAACTCGCAACCCAAGTGGGGACCGCCAAGCGACAGCACAGCCGCCTCGTTCCCCGCGTACCGCAACAGCAGAACCCACCTCAAATCCAAGAACGCCGCATACCCGCAGCCCCAGTCCTGACTCTCGGCCGTCCCGTGGGCGTAGCAGAAGCCCCAGCCCTGAGCTCAGCACCATTCCAAGCTCACATGCGCTGGACCACACCCGAAGCCCATCTCCGCAAGCTCCGGAGGAAGGAACAGCACCCACACAGAGTGCGAGCCATGAGGTCCTGAAGCAGTTACCTCAGGAACACGCCAGCGGCACCGTAGGCAGCTCCTCAGAGCAGCGGCCGCCGAATGCTGGCGGCTCAATTTTATTGCAAGCGGATCCCAAATCTTCGATGAATCCTTCGGATTCCCCAAAAACTGCGGAAGACAACGCCAAAAAACCGGACGATGCCAGTGCCCTCAGTGGCAAGCAAGAGCTGTCAAGAAACGCAACGGGATCTGTGACATTGGAACCTGAAATTGACCACGCAGCCCTGGACGCGGAAGCCGACCAGTATGTTCAAGGGTTACTGACCCAAGTGCAAGAAGTTGAGCGTGCCCGTGATTTGTCGGCTGCCATCAAGTCTGCAGAACGTGTGCATGAGCTGGAGGATACTCTCCATACGAAAAACAACGCGCTGAGGGAAGCCAGCTCTGCAAACGAGGACCTGAAGCAACAGCTGAAGGAAATGGAAGCGCAAATGCGCGTACTGCAGACGCAGATCCCAGAGAAGGACGCTGAAGCTGTTGAAGCAATGAAGGAGATGCAGCTCCGGTTTGCTCGGCAGGAGAGTGCGCTTCAAGCCCAAGAAAGAGATTTGCTGTCGAATGTCGAGGAACGAAGCAAGAGTTTGATGGAAAAGGAGAAGACGCTTTTCGATATGCATTCGCAGCTCCTGGCCAAGGAGGAGATCCTGCAGAGCAAGGCGCGGGAGCTGGACCAGGCACAACGGTCTATGGGCGATCATTACCGACAGAGGACCGCTGCATTGGAAGACCGTGTGCGTGAGTTCGAGCGCTGTGAGAGGGAGACTCGAGGAGCCCTGGATGAGAAGGAAAAGAAGTTGATGATGCGTGAAGAGAGACTGCGGCGTGGGGAGCAGAATCTTGAGGAGGCCAACACACATTTGTTGACGAGGCAGAATGAAGCATTTGAGAGAGAAAAGGCCCTGGAAGCGAAAGAGGCTACCATGCTGGGTAAAGCAAATCTGCTGGAGGCGAAGGAACAAGTATTGCGGTCAAGAGAGAACGTGATTGGGGTGCATGAGAAACTGACGAATGGCAGGGAGAAGATGATCAATGACCACGAGCAGGAGATTGGCAGCAGAGAAGCCAAAGTGACCGAGAGAGAAAAGACGGTGGAAACGAGGGAGGCAGCCGTGCAACAACAGCAGGACCAGTGTGCGGAAGTGGAAAAGGAATATGCGGCGCGGGCTGCTCTCCTTGCCCAAAAAGAGGGCGAGCTGGCAGCTGCAGAGGAAGACTTGGCCCAGAGGCGCGCTGTGTTGCAGCAAAACGAGCTGAAGAACTCCGAAAGGGAGGTGCACGTTGCAGCACAATTGAAAGATGTCCAAGCGGCAAGGGATGAGCTGCAAGTGCACTCCGACGCCGTGGAAAAACAAGCGCAGATTGCGGCGGAGCAGATGGCGGTAGTGGAGGAGCACGACAAGACCTGGAACGACAGGGAACTGGCCCTCCAAAGGAAAGAGATGGACATGGCGGCCCGGGAGAAGCTGCTGGAGCCCATTAAAGCGATGCTGGCCTCGCGCGAGGAACGCATTGAGGAGTTGAGCAAAGGTCTCCAGCGGCGTGAGTTGGAGTTGGATGAACGGGAAATGCGGCTTGTGGAAAAAGAAGGGATCCTTGGGGAGCGGGAAGTGACGTGGGGCGCAGAAGAGCATATGATTGGCCGCAGGTTTGCGCAGCTGGGCACGAAAGAAAGCGAGGTCAGCCGACATGTGGAGGTGCTGCATGAGTGGGAGGCCAAGCTGCAGGCACGCGAGAAGGCAAATGCAGACAGGGAGGCAGCCATTGTGCCTCGCGAGACGCAGTTGGAGCCTCGCGAACAGGATTTGGCCAACCGGGAGAAGAAGATGCTGGCGAGAGAGGAACGCATTGAGCGGATGACGTCTGACGTGGATCGGCGGGAGAAGGAAATGGAGAAGCGGCGCAAGGAGCTCACGGTCATCCTGGACCGGGAAAGGGAGCTGGAGCGGTCCAGAATTATGTGGCCGGAGAAGAGGGCCGGAGTGGACTATCTGGGCAAGTCCGTATTGTCGCAGGTCAAGAAGCCGCAGAAATTGAAGCATCCATACGCGGCGAAGTCGGCCCTGGGTTCGGCGGGGCCACACGGTCTGCAGACGCAGAAGAAGAAGGAGGTGCTGGTGGACACGGAGCAGAAGGTCGCATCGCTCGCGAGAATCTTCGATTCCGCCGTCCATGCACAGGATTTGGAGGAGGCAGACCGCTTCAGCCCCTTCCAGAGGGAGCAGATTGACAATGTGTTGCGCAGAGAGCGGGAGCTGCGAGGGGAGGTCGGGCTGCTGCGCAAAGTGAAGGGGAGCTGTCCTTTGGGGCAGAGGACCCGTTGGAATATGGAGGGCACTGCGGAGGCGCCGAAGCTGGAGGTAGTGGAGCGCTGGTGGAAAGAGACCGTGATGGATTTAATTGACGGCCGCCTGTCGGAGATCCTCCGAGAGCGCAAGGAGTATTTTGTGACGGCTCTGCGGGAGCTCGGCATCGCGCATGGCGGGGAGGCCGAGGATTCCTCGTCGTCTGCGGGCCCGGCGGGGGCCAAGCAGGCGGCGGGGCCCAAGGACATCCGCAACATCGCGGCGCAGCGGCCCAAGCAGCTATTTACCACCACGTTTGACCCTGCGAAGGCGACCGCCGCATTGCACGGGAGCATCCCCATCTTCACCCCAACCACCAGCCTTTTGAAATACAGCGGTCAGGACCGTAACGCAATGCGTCCTCTGTCCGCGTCAGCGGCACAAGGCCCCAGTCCGTTTGCTTAGTATATGAGACGGTGCAAGCGCGGAACACCGGGGGCGCTCATAGGGCGGCCCCAAGGTCCTCCAGGCAGGGAGCAGGTGGGGTGGCAATGCTGCGACGCCGTCTGCCTCCTCCTCCCTCTGATGGACGCACACGTCTGCACACGTCTCATGCTTGTACATAGTTAGCCTTGGCTCTGAGGGACTGTTTGGACGACGCTTGTGCGGCGCACGCGTCACGGTCGTTGCCAAATATGTTTCCGTCCAACTGCCAGAAAAACGGGCAAGGCATACGCTTCTCCCATTGATGGTAAAATGTATGCTTCAAAAAGGAATATTCCAATGGCATTTTCTGACCTCTTCGTGACCCTCCTGGAACATCCTGCCCCACATCACTCTTTTTTTTAATGTACTTGTCGGGGGGTGCGATGTGCCGAATGAATTGCGTCCCCTCGCGCCCTTCTCCACACAGTTGTGGGGTGCATTGCCTGAATGATGCATCACCATCTTTTTCTCCATCCCTTTCTCTCTGTCTCTCTCTCTCTCTCTCTCTCTCTCTCTGTGTGTGTGTGTGTGTGTCTCGCTTTTTCATTAGTGAGCATGTCATTCTGGCCTGTCCTAGTGGCACATTGTTCTCGGAGAAGCGCCTGAAACCTGGCCAGGCGGGTTTGAAACTGCCAGCCTGGATGAGGCCCCCAGTCAATGAACACCTCCAAGGTGCAGGGATGCAATAGCACCTCCATCCCATAACACACTGAACACAGCACAACACTCCGCAGACACTCCACGTACTTGTTCATGGGAAGTGTTGCACGATGGTTTTCGAGCCAGACCATTCAGACACCCGGATGGTCTGCCAAAAGCTGGTGGCTTTGGGCGCTTGAGCCGTCTACAAATGTGATGTCTCTTGGTCCAATGCGCCATTCACAGGCGAACTAATATTCCTTCGTTTTGGGGTCGCACGGCTTGAGGTCCCAAAATGGGATTGTGCACGCTGCGGTGACCAAGGTGGGGCTGACAAACACAAGCCATTGTGACCGGATGCAGGTGGAGGGGAAGCCATAAAGGCAAACGAAGCAAAGCCGATATGCTCACTCAGCGAAAGGCAGATTTGTAAACGTAAAGTAAGCATGACTGAAAGAGAAAAAGTTCTAATAACTCTTTCAGAACCGTCTTCCGAACACGACTATTTCGACACACCGCGAAACATCTAGAAAATCCACTTCTTTAGTCCCAAAATCCAATCTCCACCGAAGTGTGAAGAGAAGCCTCGTGGTCATATAGAAGGTGTGTCCACATTGCCTCTTTTCTATAGCGGTCCTCTGAGCATCCCCGTTTGCATCATCGCCTTTGGCAAGATGTGCCCTCACCAATGGTCATTTTGGGCCACAAGGCAAAAGAAAGGGCCATATGTGAGAAATTTATGAATGCGCTCTGTGGATGTGGGCGGTGGCAACCCGGAAGGCACTTTGCGTTGTAGGTGACTGTGCACGTGTTTTGTGATTGCACTGATGTTGGAGGTTGCTGAGTGAAACTGTGCGCCAAGGGGCCGTGCACAGTGTGGACAGTGTTTCGATTGCCTCTCGCCTCCCTTTTTTCAGAACACCCCTTATCGCCCTGGTTATGCATGTTGAGAGTTTTTTTCGTCCAATGAGTTTCGACATCAAGAAAACATGTCCCCTAGCCCTAGAGTTCTCCAAACAAAAGCTAGAATGAAATTTCCCCTGACCTCAGAGCTCAGCCCCGCTGCATCCTTCACCTTGAGGTTCTGTTACAGTGAATGCACGCACACACATTTTGTTGCAAATATAGTTTCCTCCTGTGTTCACTTACCTGATGGCATACGGTATTTGCTAGAGGTTATCCTCCACGGTACTCTCTGCCGACATAAGCTCGGAGTCGAGGAGTTGTTCATGTAATATTTCACCCAACCTGGATTCTGAAATTCTAACCCTCTTCTTGGGGACCGCAGTCTGGGAAAGATCTGGCATTTAGAGCGGAAGGGAGGGGAGGGGGGCTGGTGAGGCAGCGCCTGTTTCTCCGCTGTCCGCAGAAAGGGGCCGAATCAGTGTTCTTCGGGGAAAGTTTCTCCGCCATGCGTCAGTTGTGGCTTTGACGGGAAAAGCCCGGGGAAAATGAGGTTTGGGTTACGGTGCTCCAGAAGATGTTGTAGATTTGGATGGCTGTCAGCCAACTGGTAATTCGCTTCGTCCCGAACACATGCCTCGGGCCACAGTTTTCGGTTGTTTTTGTCCAAATCAAAATGGGGCATGCTGAAAAAAAAAAACTCTGTCCTCATCACCAATCATATTTGAGGCCAGTCTGAATCTGTTTCTTCGTTCCTGTTCCTTTGCTGTCGTGAGGGGGCATACAGGTAGTGACCCAAACGCCCGTTCAATGAAAATGGCTCAGTTTGGTCTGCAATGCTTATCGTTGCCGGGGTCAGAGAGCCATGCTTTGCATGCATCAGACGTTCAGCAATCTCAACGCCTTGGATGCGTGGATCCAGTGGTGAGATGATGTCCATATTTGCACAGGTGGTGGACAACTGTTGTTCGGTCATGCCGAGTGGTTCACCGTCATGGGCTTCTGCAATTGTTGATCCGGTCACTGGGCAGTGCGGACAATGGGTATGGTTTCTGATGTACAGAAAATTTTTCATGGCCACATCCGTGCTTTGGAGAGGTAGGGTGGCCGCCACCTGTCGATTTCGGGGAACGCCAAGTTGTAAAGGGTCCATATGACACTGATCCTCCGCAAAACCTGAGCTGAGTAATTGTGTACGATTTTGAGCATGCTTCATTTCAGCAAGCCCAAACTCCAGTGCATATGTCTTCAGCCTCGTTGCTGTCCAATCGCAAGTCCAGTTACCACGTCACATGTCAAATTTGCTGTGCCATGTGCATGAAATTGGTTTGTTGCTAATCCATGTCACATAGTGTACACCTCTGCTTGTCCTCTGTGTTTGATTGTTTTTTTTTTTGACAAATGGTTGAGCCCCCACTTGAGCTCTGTCAGGGCACGGCAGGCGTGTATTGCTAATTGATTGATTTATGTGATTCTGGCGAGAGTTTTGAAGTAGAGTAGTTTTGGCGCAGTGCTTGTGGGGCAATGATGGCAGTGTGCCCATGCAGGTTCACTGCTTCACTTACAATTGAGGTATATCTGACGGTACAGGCAATGCCTTTCTTGGGCCCTTTTGGTAGCTCCATGCCCTGCCTCCTGCCAAAACTCACCTAGAAACCTCTCCCCTGTCAGCAGGATGAAGCATCACGAATTCCATCTTCCCTTCATTTGACTTCAGCCTATAGTCCATCATCGATGAACCTGCCGAGTGCTGCAATCCACCCATTTTCCTGTGCCCTGTTCTTTCTGTTTGTTCTTTGACTGCATGGGACCCCATGAAGAACATTGACAGCTGGCTGTTAACCATGATCATGGCAAGTTCTGACCCGGACTGACAATGTCAAATGGGAAATATGACCGGTATCAATCTTTGGTCTAAACCAGTTACCAATGAAAAACACACGTTGTACTTTGTCATCATACAGCCACATAACCTGAATTCCACATATTACGCTTGTATCTTCTCATCATTTGGAAGCATTTTTGAAAAAAACATGTGCATCTATTGCGGTACTGCGTTTTGGAACAACGATGCATTTGCATTCTTCTTTTGAACGCCCATTAAGATGGATCATGTGACCAGATGGAATGCAAAAAGTGACCCAAACACATGGCAATAGTGAGGTAGTGGGACACACATACTACTCTGACCGACAAAAACTGCCTCCCCTGATGTGGGCAGCGCGATTTCAGCCTCCTCATTCTGCCCACATTTTGGACCCTGTGTTTGATTTATTCTGCTTACATTGTTTGTAACCTTCTTCCTGTCAAGGTTTAGTTTTTGTGTATGGTTTAGTGAGTAAACGATGGTTTCGCACATGTATGGGGGGGCGCGCCTCATGTATGGAGGGTGCACTTAGCGCAGTGCAAACGTAGTGCAACTATTTGGGCATGTGGCCGTACTAGAGACTGTGATACTAGGGGGGCATCATTCTTATTTGAGAGTACGTTTTGATACTTCTTCCACATTGGGGATATGGCATTTTTGGATTTTCACCCAGTTTTAGCCATTTCCATTTTTTTTCACTTTTTTTTTTTGCTCATTTCCACTACATCCACTCTTTCCTAGGTTGATTTCTCCCCACCATGGGACCTCAAGAAGGCAGAGGTGATGTATCCTTGTTGTTGGCCCCCCATCATGGGGACCCCAAGCAGGCACGGCTGATGTTTGACCTCAGGATGATGATCAAGGCCGAGGGACAATCCAGCATCCTCTCCAAGTGATGTATCACGTCCAAGTGCTATAATTGAAGGTGACCTCACGGGTTTGATCTAGCCAAGACGTACCATGCCGTCATCCCGAGATGGTCGGCAGCGGGGCTATGGTAGACAGCCATACCCAGCACCCCCGGGTCCATCTTCCCACCCCCATTCGTGGAAGATGGATCGCCCCCATCGAAGGAGGTCTCCCAGGGTCTACAGTGGGACATGCTCTTGAGGCAGGGGTGATATAAGGGCGTTTGGAAGGGATGTGCTTGGGGACTCTTCATGGGGAACTTGGTCTAAAAAGTAGCGCGCAGGGCATGCGCAGTGCAAGGGCTCCCCAATGCAAATGTGTTCTGTTCAGTGGTCTGTGTTCTCCCACTGAGCGCTGCTATTGAGCGCAGGCACTGACCACTTTCAGTGTGTTCTGTTCTACTTGTGCCAAGTAACAGCCTCAAGCAAGCAGGTTACTGGCCTGATGGTGGTGCACTGGAAATCTAGCCTGAATCTTTCACTGCCCATGCCTGCCGCTGTGCTGGCATCGTTTTTGTGTGCGTCATTGCTGGTTGCTCTTGGGCACCTTTTCACTTTTCTGTTAGCTGTGGCTGCTCTTAAACTGTGTCCTCAGCTTTTCATTGACCTGTCGTAGGTGCTCTGGAGTACTGCGCTTGCAGCGGTTTCAGATCATGTGTCCCAGATTTTTGTGGCTTGGTGTGCAAATATCCAGCGGGGGACAGCACGCACATCAGCCAAGCATGTTTCTGGGGATGGGGCAGCATGCAATTTTAGCAGCACCTGTCGTCAAATGTGTTCTATCAATTGGATACGTTGTTTTGCCTGTGCATTGTACTCAATGTGCCTACCATAACCGTCCCCATAAATATGGTGTCTGCATGCTGTGTGAAGGGCATGCTATCTGTGCAAGTTGTGGATTTGCAATACAAAAATCTGCACTGCCAAAAACCCAAGGAGGCAGCCCCCCCTTGTGTTGTAGGTAATGTTTGGGGGCGCACTGTGCGCCGTGCGGCCTGTGCCTGTGCCTGCGCTGTGTGAAAAGTCGGCTGTTTTTCACCACTGGTAGCCAAAGGTCCCAGGGTCCTGAAGTCTGCACCCTACAGCCCCTGCTGGTACACCAGGGATTTTTTGTTTTAGTCTGACGTTGCCATGGGTCCCAGGGTCCTGAATTCTGCAACCCCGCTGCTGTTTTGAATGGATCATGCACGCTTCTGTGGGTCGGTGGTTTTCAGGGGTGTTCCTGGGATAAACAACGTAATAACTGGCGCCGTGCGAAAACGCCCCCATTGTTGCCCTTTTTTTTTGCGTGCATCTTTTTTGTTGCATAACTCCTGCCTAATTGGTCTGCAAAGCAGAGAACAATGGCATAGTTGCACAACCCTTGGTGTATCGAGGTCAGCTAAGCAAAGAGGAGTGACATGATTGCATAACCCTAATCTGTTGGGGCTCAGACTGGTGAAAAGTGATATGGCAGCATGCGTCTCTGTCGAGAGAACCGTGCAAACAGTAGTTTTGCGCAAAATGTTGATTACAGCTGTGCTCTTTGATTTAGCGCTTTCATGTATGAAAATTTTGTTATCCCACTAAGTTGCGACAAAAAGCAAGATGTGTCAAAGGTGATGTCAAATGTAATTTTTATGCGAGGCATTGGACCAGAACAAAATTATTTCTCCCGCATCCATGCTGGTGTTCTTTGTTGCTGGGTTTTTTTTTTGCACGCTGCATTGGATCAGAGGTTTCTTCATTAGTTAGATAGCGGTGAGATGAGAGTTAAGATATGCAAATAGTTTTAGTTTTGCCTCATCAGTGACAGTAACATGCCATACATGTGAGGAGTGGGACAGGAAAATCTCATCTTCGTTTGCTGGGATAGGTTTTTGATTATCCGAGTGGTGTCACTATCCTCAGTTGATGATTTTGTGTGAGCTACTAGCCAGCTATTTTTTCAGCTCTCTGTCGGACAGTGTGCTCATCCAGCAGGAGAAACGGCACTGCAAACGCCCAGGGACCATCACGCCATTGTTGCCATTGGTGGTAAGGAGTGGCAACAACCAACGGCATAAAAGTGTCAGTGGCAAAGACCACACGTCCCTGTTTGGCGTCTTGCACATTCCGTGTGTGTGTTTGTGTGTTTGTTTGTTTGTGTGTATGTATGTGTGTGTGTGTGGGTGACTCCCCGGTATTTCATGCATCAAACGGCGAGGTTCAACATCTTAGTACCTACATTCCATCCGCGAAGGCATGCGTTCTACGTTTTTTTTGAACCTCGCTTGCAAGCCTTTGTCTAGCACAATCATTCATCGCTTCCGGTTGCCTTTTGAAGAGGAGCAAACCAAATCCTCAACTAAGCACACAAAACACACAAGCGCGTAACCATGCTATCCCACGATAATTTTGTGACCAAGAAATTCCGTCTCCAGTGACGTCTTGAATTCATTCTACGCACGGCATGTTTATTCTTTTCCCCGTCTTACTATATCAAGTCTTTCCAAGAGCAAACACGCATGATGACAAGCAAGCTTCGATTTTTCTTTTCCACCCTCCGCAACTAACTGCGCCAAACAAGGCAACCGCGGAAACACCGCAGCGAACAAAATTTACTAGTCAGTCAACCCTTTTGCTCTTTTGAGCCTGAAAAAGATATTCTGATTTGCCTTGAAAACGTTGCTGTTTTCGTTGAATGAATTTTGCTCAAGAAAACCACACTGCTTTTCAAAACAGTCCAAACCATCGAGCACGCTAGGCACAAGAACACAAGGATCAACCAAGACAATGTTCTTTGCAACTCAAAGCATGTAACAAAGAGGGGCTCCAAAGGATAGTGCAGACTTAAGTACAAAGCATTAATGGTTTATAAACAAAGCAAATCATTTTGCTCTGAATAGTGTCAATAATCTGCCCCAAAGAATAGTGATAAGTACTTGATGTGCATTGTTTTGGTTGCAATGGAGCTGGGTAGGAATCAGAAAGTTTTATAGTGATTTCAATGCTGTGTGTTTGTTGTGCCTCTCCTGCTGCTTGCTGCTGGTGTAGGGTTTCCTGCTGCTTGTTTTTGATGCGGAAAATGTTTTATTTGCTGAAATACAACCAATCCAGGACAACCCAAGTCAGAGATAAGCAAGTAGAAGAAAATCAGGATCAAAGCATGAAGGGCTGCAGTCACAAAGAGTTAGATAAAGAAAACTATCAACAATAGACCACAGCAATTAGCATACATTGCAACTTAGGATGAAATATTTTACATGTTTGAGAAAAACTGATTGGAAAACTGCCCCAAGGGCTCACTCTCATCCACAGTGCCATCTTGAGATGTGCACTCTTTGTTTTTGGGTCCCATAGGTGCTGAGGTGGCATGGCATGTGGCGATGAGGTCATTGCCATGTCACATGGGACATTCCTACTTAGCTAGGCTGACTGGGTAACGAACCCAGGACCTCTCAAAAAGAGGTGCCCCAGCCCCCTAGGGTGCATACCACTAGGATAGCTAAGAATTCATGAGAAAACATAGATAAATTCATAGGCTCTGCCTTCAGTATATCAGTGCCTCAGCAACCCAGGAAAAGATGTTTTAGTGCCTATAGCTTGGGGATAAAGGGGTCCACACCACATCCTAATTTAGTGTTTGGTTCCATAGGTCAAAATGTGTTATCACCACTTTTGGTTGGGCCAATACTAAGATAGAAATGCCTGTTTGCTTAGAGCACCTCTAATACAACTAAAGTATACCCTAAAGCATTGGAAAAGCACTTTTTCTTACTCCCCCCTTGTGCAGTGGTCGTCAGCACTGTCGCACTTTCAGGAAAAAGGCATTTTTTTCTTGGCCTTTCCTTGGTTTCCACATCTACTTTAAAATACCTATAGCTTCCCTAACACTGGAAAAGAGCGCTTTACCATGGCCAGCGACTCTTGCTCCATTGTTAATGACAAACCTGAACAGAAAACTCAGCGCTCCTGGCGCTGCCGGGGTTCCTGTGGCTTGGTGGGGATAAAGTAGGGCATGCCAAGACCATATGCATGTGCATCCCTTCCTCCAAGCTGCAGCGTAACACAACCCAACGCCAGACTCACATAGGACACTCGACCCAAGTCTCATGGAACCTGACTTCATCGAAGCTATTCAACATCACCCCACCGCCACCATCATTTACACTGATGGTTCCAACAACCCTACCAAACCTCTATTGTCATCCGGCTCCGCCGCCATTATCACTACCCCCTCCTCAACGCTAGCCATAACTTCCATGTGCCCCATTAAAGGCTCCTACCCCGCAGAAATCTACAGCATTCTCATGCTCACAACCTTTCCTCTACACTCATTACCTCAACCCATCATCATCCCAATCGACAACCTCTCAACCTGCAGTACCTTAAACTACATCATGTCACACTCCCACTTCCCTTTGTCCTCCTCCATCGATCCTTTCTCTTTTTGGTACTACTTGATTTGGTCCTCACTCACCCAATCTAAACTTGCTCCACTCTTCGTTTGGTGCAAAGGACACGTCGATATCCTGGGGAACGAAATCACTGACTCTATCGCAAACTGGATTCCTCACAATCAATACCATCACCCCAACAACTACCTCGCATCAGTCACTTCCCCCATCCTTACCATCGGTTTCAGCATACTTCCCGGAAAAATTTCCTACAAAAACTTGACCACTCAACTCCCTCAACATCATCATAACAACATCCATCTCTCACTCAGCAATGACTACTTTCTACACTCTTCATGGTTCTCCGTGTTCTCCTTTAAATGGGTGAACGGCCTTTTCTCTTGTAAAGGCTACAAACCTCACTTCATCCTCAATGATTTTAAATGCCCGATGTGCTCCCTCATTCACCCTTTGGACCCCCTGTCAACTCTCTCATACTGCACCTCCACAATTCACCTTCGCGAACTCTTCAACAACACATGGCCACTACCCTTCCGCCACACCGTAACAAACTGGATCCCCACTGCTCCTAGGGGAGAAGTCCGCAACTATTTCAAAACCCTTGTCCCCAACTCTCTCAGCAACCTTCTCTGAACCCCACACAGAAACACCACCTATGCTCACCACATAAACTCACTCACCAAAGCCCTCCAACATCGTCGCAAACCCCTTTCCAAAGCCTTGGAGTCTATTAGAGACTGGTTCATTACAAACCCTCTAAACCTTGACCACCTCGAGCCTCACGCCCCTGACAACCCCTGGTTTACACCAATGTCTGACCTCAGCACCTCCTCCGGCGCTCCAACAAAACTTACCTATCCAAAGAAACAACCACACAACAAGCCCACCACCAAACACCCCTACCAAACTCGCTCCTCTCACAAAACAAAACCTTCATCAAAATTCCACCGCTTGAGCCTCACACCCCACAACTTCCCTAACACAACATCTTCTCCCTCAACTTCATCTCCACATTCCAATCTCACCACTTCTTGCCACCACCTCCCAAAATTTCGCGACTCTGCACCAAAAAGACGCCGGCTGAACCCCCCCCCCCTTCAGCAAGATGCATGAAAGCCCCCCCCCCCAAAACCATAGATCCCACCTGCCCCCCATTTTCCCATAACCACAGCCCCCCCCCCCCCCCCTCATATCACGTTCGCCAATTCAGTTCTTTTTCTTTTCGTGGTGCCAGCATACCCCGGTTTATATATCTGCTTATAAGAACACGAACTGTGAACTCTGTCTTCCTGGGATGATCCATCTGTCACAGAGCTCAGGTTCTTTTTCAGTCCTACAGACCACTGGATTTTTCTGACGATCCAGTCTAACAGGCATCCCATTTTCACTGGAACCTGCAAACCCAGGCCCCTCTTTATTTTCTATTATTTTGTCTTTCTGCAGATGGCCCTGTTTCTCAGTCTCAAGCCTTTTACCCTGTTTATATGTCTGCTCATCTGTGAACTCTGTCTTCCTGGGATGACCCGTCTGTCACAGATGCTCAGGTTCGTTTTCAGTCTTACAGACCACTGCATTTTTCTGACGATCCAGAAGTGTTACTCCAACAGGACTCTGGTCATGCCCTATCTCTTTTAGTTTCATCACACCTTTCAAACTGCTTCCTCTCCTGTTGGCAGCCCAGCAATATTTGATTGCCATTTGTCGCTCTCCCTAGGCTATTGGTGCCTCACTTGGCAGTGCTTTGCACCCAGGGAATTTTACAGTGGCATGATCTATTTGTACGGGTTCTATTCCCGCGGCTGTCCTCCGAGGAACCTCGCATTGTGAGCAGTTTGTGATGATGTTTTGGGCGGGAAACCGCCATGTCTCAAAAAAGTCTCATGGAACCTGTTGGAGACACCTGTCCTGGTACTGGGGCGAGGGTGCGCTGATTTAATTAGAATTGCCCCTTGGAGAGGTCTTGATTCTGGTTCAGTCTCCTGCTGCTGCTTTTCGGCCAGAACAGCGGCCTACTCAACGAGGCTTTGCGAGGAGGTCTGTACAACAGAGGAATTGGAGAATGAGGGACGAATCCACGCAAGCGCGAAGCGACAACACCTAAATCCGTCAAATGACGGCCTAGAATTTTTCTGAAGGCACACACCTGGACCGAATCCAATTGTGCATCAGATGCACATTTTTATAAAATTTGTAGTCATCTCTTGATTTTTTAAATCAAGAAATTCCTACGCAGAAAAAGGCGGCGCGCAGGAGCGGCTCTTAGCGAAGCGCCGGAAAATAAGGAAATAGTGAGATTATCAACGTATGTCTCACGTAGACAGGAAAATGACGAGACACACATAAATAGATGAGATTAAAGATTCCATCCACATTGCCAGAATCAACCAAAAATCAAGAATTCGAAAAATAAGAATACGACTTCAATGAATCAGGTATGAACTGCAGGTGTGCTCGTTCTGTTTGCCCGACGCACAGTGCTCGCCATGTGTCGTCGTTTTCAAGCCTGATAGCACGGTAGAACACGATAGAGGGATAGATTAGAAAGATTGCAGATGATTAGAGGTAAGGTCAGGGTGATTAGACATAAACACAAGTGCATAGCGACATTTTTCGCTTGCGCCTCGTTTTTCTCCTCACCTTGCTTCACTCTCCAGCGGTAGGTAAGGTAGGTAAGCCCAGGTGGGGCCACCCCCTGGTAGAGTTCGTGATTGAGGGTAAGATTGCCAAAGGTTGGTCGCAAACTCGTGCATGCTCGTGCATTCACACACGCATTAAAGGGTAGGCCACGCGAAATTCACACGGTAAACCTTGTTTAGGTTACCCAGGGGCTCCTCGGTACGTTCTTTAAGAGAACCTGAGGAGTCTCTGAACGCTTGCTTGCTTGACAGGGGTGTTTGAGGACAGCGTATTATAGGTCACACTGAGAAGCGTATAATACGTGGAATGTGGCTTGGTTCCTCAGCCGCAAACACGCCTTCATTAGCCTTTGCTCTACAGGTGGGCAGGTAGGGTGATTGGCGCAGCAGCGTCCCATTTTTTCTTGCCCTGCTAAACAAGGGCGCTGGTCCCACAATCAATTAACTGCGCCTCAGCCAGGAGTGGCGAGGGCAGTTCGACTCCATCGACATCCACGCTGTGCACGCCACCTGTGCGCCTCTCCCCTCTAAGCCCTAGCAGGAAAACGTGTTGTGACGTTCCTGTTAGGCCACAGTTGCTTAGCAGCGCTGTGTTCGCTTGTCTTCTTCACAGGAGGGTCATTAGGACCCACAACTTTATCTTCAACACCGCCCAGTAGAGCGTGAGTGTAGGAGTGGTAATCCTGAGTGGGGGCTTGAGCCAGTTGCAATAGCGCTCGCCCACCAGGATGGTGCCACTGTAGGCTGTGTAGGACCTGTAGTGCGTGTGTCACTGTCCCACCCGTTTCCTGCAATTTTAGCAGGGTTGGTGGGCTGTGGCAGTGGTTAGGTCAGCGTTTTGGCCACTTAGCAAATTGGCGTTTTCATGCCTTCATAGCTTTTGGCCACCCCTCCCTGTAGTAGACAGATAGGTAGGGAAAACAATACCTGGATTAGTACGCTGGGTATTCCCCCAAGGTTTTGCGGCAGCACAGAAATTGGGCGCTTAGGGGAGGGGAGACCCGGGGCGTACCCCGTGGCATCAATAAGACAACCCTCCAGGTTCAGCAAGGGTGCAGACTTGGGTATAATTAGGACACCACTTCTGCGGCTTGCTCTCAGGACCTTAGGAATAGCATACTCACACATACGCTTAGGCAGGTAAGGGTAAGGTTCAGTCCCTAGCTTTAGTCTTGGAGGCAAGCGTCTCAGCGAGCCTCAGCAACTCACCGAGGTTGTTCTGGGACAAGTAGTCAACCAGAACTGAGTTTAGGCGCCCCTCAGGTAGAACAAATGCAGAGAAGGGCTCCCAGGTGGCCTCTTCCACTCCAAACCCTTCCCAAAGGGTGAGGAAGCGCCAACCCTGGCGATAGCGGTGGCGTAGGACAGACTTCACCAGGTAGAAGCCCTCCTTAGCCATCTCCTCGGCGTTCATGTCGGGGAGGTCCCCTTCAACTTCCATAGGGCTGGCAGCCCCTTGTAGGTCTAGGGCGGCGATCTCCTCGTCGTTAAGCTTCCGCTCTTCCCCACAGAGGTCTTCAGGGTCATAGTAGCGCTTCAGATGTTGAGCAGCGCACACCAGGGTCCCCCCTAGACTGGGAGAACACCGCACGGTGATACGGTGTCCATCCACACATAGAATCTTGTAGGGCCCGAAGTATGGGTCGTCGCTGGTAGAGCGTGGCCAGGCGGGTAGTCGGCTGTGATGCACCAGCACCCAGTCCCCCTCTTGGTAGGTGGCCGCCACTCGGTGCTTGTTCTTCTTGTTCCACTGACGCTCCCTCACTCTCTGGAGCATAGCCTTGGCCTTGTCCACCTTCGCTTGTTGCTCTTGGACCCATTCACCCACAGAGGAATGGATGTCCTCTGGATAGGGGGCATGTAGGAACCACGCCGGGCGCCCTAGGAATAGCTCATGGGGCGAGTAGCCAGTAGCTGAACTCTCTTGGGAGTTCATCATCAAGGATATGACGGGGAGTAGTCTCACCCAGTCTCTGGTGCGTTCAGTTTTGCACCATATCCTTATATTCTCCTTGAGAACACGGATCTGTCGCTCACATAGGGGGTTGCTCGTGTGCGAGTAGGGGATCCCCGTAGACACCTGGACATTGAGGGATCTCAGGACCCTCTTGTACCAGCCGGTATCTGAGCGTACTCGTACGTCCTCATCGGAGTTGATCTCCTTGGGCGCCCCATAGACACAAAACCACTCCTCCAGGAGTATCTTGATAGTCTCCTCCCCGGTAATGTGCTTGGTACATGGGAACACCCTGGTAAACCTGGTCAACCCACAGGTTACCACGAGGGCGACGTCATAGCCCCCGAACTTCGGCATCTCTGTGTAGTCCACGTATAGAACACTGTTAGCACAGTGAGGGATGGGCAGGGTCGAGTAGAGACCTCTGTCCCTGATATCCCCTGGTTTGCAGGACCTGCACGGGCACTTGTCCACGATAGGCTGAAGGGTCTTCCGCAGTTGGTCGTCTGTCCACGTAGTGTGGAAACACTGCTTGAATAGCCTCAGGGTACGGTCAGCACCCACATGACCGCTGGACTCATGGGTCCACTTCAGCAGCGCTGGGACTCTGTTACTAGGTACCACGATGCGCAACTCGTGCCAGAGGTAGCTCTTGTCCCTCTTCCACTGATCTTGGTTGACCAGGAGGGGTTCGAGGCGTTTCTCCAGCCGCTTGTAGATATCCCCAAACTCCTTCAGGTACTCCGATTGTTGGAGTCCATCCAGGGGGCGTATCATAGTCATGTTGAGGTCCTAGTGGACGTCCATACGGCTGAACGCCTCCTTAGCCAGCGCTTCAGACCGGGCACCAATCAGGGCGTCGAAGTTGTTGCGGCTGATGTAGTCTGCACACTCGTTCTTCACTCCCTGGATATGGTGTACCGTCAACCGTAGTTGACTGAGTTCGGTCCACCAACGCCGTAGCTTGGCCTTCTCAGGTGGGCGGCCCTTCTGGAAAGTGCGGACGGGCTCTTGGTCGCACAGCCAGACCACAGGGTTCCTCCCCAACAGTCGTGCTTGTGAGGATAGCACTAGCACACCCGCGAGCAATTCCTGCTCATAGGTGGAGTAGTTCCCCCTGGCCTGGTTCCACTTCCAGTTCCAGTGGCCCAGAGGTACTAGGACCCACTTGTCGTCAGGGTAGCTGTGCTTGAGGGTTCTATCTCGGTTAAGACCTTCCGTCCCCCATTGGGAAATGGCCGAGTCGAACTCCTCCTTCTCTAGTGCTTGCCATTGGAACAACGTTCCACCGCCGCCCACATTGCTGGCGTCGGTCACCAGGATAAGTTCCCCTTGTGCCCTAGGCACGCCCAAGCACTTAGCGTTGGCCACCTTGTCTTTGAGCTCGTCAAACGCTTGTTGCTCTTGTGGGCCCCAGCGCCAAGTAGTACTCTTCTTGATCAAGTCCGTCAGAATGGTGCTGGTGTAGGTGAAGTTTTTGATGTGGCGGCGATAGAAGTTGCACGCCCCAATGAAACTGCGTACATCATGAAGTCCTTTCTTGGGGTCTTCGTGTCGTACCTTAGCGTCCATCAGGGGTTTGGCCTTAGAGGCCGCTGGGGTCCACCAGCCATAGCCAACGTCAAACCCCAGGTACTGCATGGTCTCCTGCATGAACTCACACTTCTCCAGCTTGAGTCGTATGTGGTTCTCCTGGCAGACCGCAACGAACTCACCGAAGAGGATTAGGTGGTCCTCCTGGGTATTGGTCCCGACGCATACATCGTCGATGTGTGCTTCCATCTCGGCCCCACGGGATATAAGTTCCTGCACCTTAGGTCTCCTTCGTAGGATGGACAAGATCTTGTTCATCAGCTCTTGGAATACAGCGGGTGCGTTGGCCACGCCAAATGGCATGACCTTCCACTTGAACACCCTCCCCTGAGGGCTGATGAAGGCTAGTAGCTCCTGAGCGTTGGGCGTCAGGTCCACTTGCCAGAATCCGCTCCTCTTGTCCATTTTGGTCTTGTAGCGACAGGAGGCTATCTTCTCAAGGGTAGACTCCATATTAGGAATGGACCTTGAGTGGTTGAACGTTTTCTTGTTCAGCTCTCCGTAGTCCACTACCAGCCGTTTGGCTGTAGACCCAGGTTTAGCCACCAGGAAACAGGGGCTGCAGTGTTGGGGGTAGTCCCCGTCCTTGTACTCCAGGACTAGGCCAGCGTCGATACATTCTTGTATCTGTCGCTCAATCTCGTCGGCCTGCTCTTTAGCAGCTGGATAGGGTCTCCTCCGGATCTTGTGACCCACGAACTCGGGTTTCAGCTTGAGGTCCATCTGTACCAGCTTGTCACATGAAGCTGGAGGGGGTAGTTCTCCGAACACCTCCAGATAGGTCCTTATAAGCTTCTGCACCTGCGGGTCAAATAGCTTGATCTTGTCCTCCATGTCCTGGTCAGAGTGTAAGTTGCTTGCCCCCTGAGTAATAGACATCGGGAGGTGATCCTCCACTGACTCTTCGCCCTTGGTAGTGTCCTTCAACCCTTGGTAGGCATATAGTAGGTCTTGTTCAACCATCTCCGGTGGACGATAGCAACATAGGCACGCTCGAGGGGGTTCACATACACATTCCTCCGAGAGGTCGTCCTCCTCTGGGGTCCTCACATGGGCGCCCCACACGCTCTTCATGAGCTTAAGATGTACCTCCCTTTGCCAGGTGGTGATCTTCTGTTCGAGGTCCTCCTTCAATTGGGATAGATCCCCCATACGTCCTTGCTTCAGTGGCCATGAGCTGCGGGTAGGCTTAGCGTAGCATAGCTTTTACGCCACCAACTTCCTCTTGGAGTCCACATACTCCCTTAGCCTGGATCGAGGGTCCAGCTCCTCGTCCACGGGGTCTTCCACCCTCATGGAGAGTAGGGGTTTCAGTGGGGCGACGTACTCGGCGTTCTCCACTTCCTCCACACAGGTCTGCACGAAGAAGGCGTTGTGCTCAGTTTCGTCATCTGAGTGGATAGAGCTAGGTAGCTCGGATAGTCCACACTCAGAGACTCCATCAGGAACACGTACATGGCACGGAGAGTTGGGGGCGTTGGTGTTAGTCACGACGTATTCATCTCCTCTGGGTATAGTCTCAATAGCATCTTGAGGTCGTAGTCGATCCTTCAAGTCACCCAAGGCGCGTCCATCGCTTTCTCGTTGTATAGCCTGGACCAGAGTCGAGTCCAGATCCTCCCAGGGGATGGAGGCAAGACCTTCGTCCACCACCCTGAGCATACTCCCCCATCCGGGTTTCCCAATAGGCGTCTTACGCCCCAGAGGCACGTAGATGGCCTCATCAGGTAACCGAACAGAGCTGATAGTCAGCCTGTCCAGGAGGTTTCGCCAGTATTCGTTTCCCCCATGGGCTCCCCAATCGGGGGAACACAGGACCATACGGGAACGTTCCAAGGCCACCTTGGTCAGAACCTTCCCCCATTCACTGAACCTGGGGTTCCCGTAGGCCATCCCGAAAGAGGGCCAGTAAAATTTGTAGCTGCAGTTCTTCCCCTTGCTGCAGTAAAGGTCCAGTACATGCTGCTTGTCGCTGGCGAACAACTCCACCCTCAGGTCTTCTCTTAAGTAACCCAACTCCTTCAGACCTTGGTCTAGGACTTCCCCCAATAGTTGATAGTCCTCAGTTCTGGAGGCCGCCATCATGTTTGAGGCCTCCTCCTTCGATACCCTCAGGTAGCTCGAGGTATGTTCCGACTGCTCCAGTGGCACAGACTCTCTGCCACTGCCGTGGTCCACGTAGAGGAGGTAGGGCGCTTGCAGCGTCAGGGATTGTATCTGGGAGTGCTGCACGAAGAAGTTAGTCCCCAATACAAAGTCGAAGGCCTCAGTGTCCATCACATAGAACCGATGGGCGATAGTTCGGGAGCCCATAGGTACCTCCACTTCACAGTCCCCGCAGCTGTGCACCACATGTCCATCCCCCATTCGTATAGCCGCGGTGGTCATGGTGTTCTTCAGGCTCCCACAAGGTAAAATTTTCTTGGCCACTATTGATATGGTGGCGCCAGTATCCAATACCCCAAGGTATTCACGTCCCCCTATTCGGATACGTACCCAAAACACCAGGTCCTGGGCCCCACCGGAGCGTCCCCGTCAGAACTCCGCGGGACAGGTCACCTCGAACCCCTTGTTCCGCAATTTGCGGGCCATCCTCATGAAACGGCCTCTCTTCTTAGCGTTGCCGTCATCACCGCCTTCATGCTCACGCTTAGCCCCTTGTTCTTGCTGGGCCTGCGTTTGTGAGCGTGTAATCCGACCAGACTGCCCCCGTGAGGGCTCGGAGTTCCCCCCTGGATTAGGGTTGGGGTTGCCTTCGTTTTTGTCCGTGTTCTTGTTGTCCTTGTCTGGCTGGCGGTTAGCGCCTCCTCCTCGTCCACCTTGACTTTTGTCTTGCCCTTGTCCACGTCCTTTCGACTTGCCCTTGCCGGGGTCGTTGCCTTTGCCTTTGCCTCCACCTTTGCCAGGGCCTTTGCCAGGATCCTCACCCTTCAGCTTCGCCGACAGGCGCTGCATGTGGTAGCACTCATCCTCGTAGTGCTTCCTCTTCCCACAGAAATCACATGTGATAGTACATCTGTAGTGATCCGGCAGCTTCGCCTTGGCGCCGGTGTGGTCTCCTGCTGCTTCCCTTGGACTACGAAGCAGTTTCGCTGCTCGCAGTCAGGGGCGTGCTGCAGGTGGCCCTGCTCGTCTCTGGCATCACACCAGAAGAGCTCCTTGACGTTTTTCATAATACGGGCGTGTTTCGGGGTAGTCCCCTGACCAGGTCTGGATCCTTGGTACCCTTTGCCATGGCTTCCAGAGCCTCCACCTCCAGGACGGTAGTTGTTCAGGTGCTCGTCGCTTGCTTTCTCCAGCGCCAGCTCCAGGAGTAGTACACATGGTTCCTCGTAGTGGGGGGCTCTAGCCTTGCGCTCTGCCGTTGAACGGCACTCATCCCACAGCTCCCGAGGGAGCTTAGCCACCAACCAGAAAAGCAGGTCGTCGCTGCTGTAGGAACCAGGCATCAATCGTCCAGCCCAGTGATCCAGGTCAGCCAATAGCTCAGAGACTCTGCCAGGTTGTGGGTTGTTGGGCAGCATGGGCAGGTTCTGGATCTCAGCCCTGATGGAGAGGTCGGTTTCATAGGTCGGGTACTGCCTCTCCAAGGCAACCAACACATCGGCAAAGGTGGCGGACTTAGTCACGATCTGTTTGACCTGCTTCTCCAGGTACTTGGTCTTGCAGCACTGCAGGAGCAGATCGCACTTGACGCGTCCACTAGCGTGGGTTTGGCCGGTCAATCGGAGAAACCGGCCAAAATTCTCAGCGAACTCGCTGAGGTCCTTGCCTGTGAACTCAGGCAGGTTCACCACGATCTTGGAGGTGGCAATAGCCTTCGCCTCCTGAGACCTGCGCCCCCCAGGGCGCCGGGTCTTCCTCTTCTTCTTCTTCTTCTTCCGACTTGGGTTCTCGGGGTCCTCCGGGTCGTTGTCCTCCGAGGGCGAAGCAGAAGTCATCGACGGCGGTTCATCATTGGAGGGATCTCCGCCTAGGTCACTGGAGCCGTAGGGCTCCACATCCACCATTGCCCTCAGGGCTGTCAGCCCCAGCCGGTCCAGCTCGGCTCTCGTAGAATTCCCCACGTTACTGTAGGGTGGCTGGGCCGTCCTCGGCACGAAAGGGCTTCTAGGTATCGCTGCCGGGGTCGGCATCGGTTGGCTCCTCAGGCTCCCCAGGGTGTTTGTCAGCCCTGCCACCAGGTGGTTGGCCTGTACTCAATGGGGTGACATTCCCACCGTGGTAGGTGACGCTTGGGGCGGTATCAGGGGCTCCAGTTTATCTCGAATCTCTTGAGTGAGGTCGCCAACAATTTTAGAGGTGGCTCCTCGGAGCACCTCGCTGATCTCCAACCGCGTCAGGGACCTGTTGGAAGATCTCCCCCATCCTCTACTCCTGCTCCCGCATGACTCAGGTCCTCTCCTCAACCCACTCAAGGTTGCATACCCAGGAACATCCACATAGGCTCCCGTAGCGGGTAGAGGATGGTGATAGTCAGCCGCATACCATCGCGGCGCAGAACTGGAGGTCACCGGCTCACTGGTAGTAGTTGCCTCAGGAAACGCAGTGGTAGGTGGGTTCACACCATAGGCAGGGTAGGTAGGCATGCCACTAAAGCCTGTGCCCTCAGCCATAGGCGGGTTGGTTATGGGTGTGGATGCTGTGGCAGCTGGGTCCGGAGTTGGGAGTGTGGTGGTTATAGGAGAGGGTGATGCGTGGAGGCGAGAGGCGCTTGGTGCGCCCTCGAAGGTACGATCTTTCGTCGGGTCGTGCCCTTGGTCTGCTCCTCCGTCTGCTATGCTTTCTCCAGCATCCTTCTCTCTCTCTCTCTTTCTCTTCACAGGATGGGTGTCCACCTCCTCGACTGAGAGGGCCCGGAAGGCCGACTGAAGTCCTTCCATCGAATCCTCCGCCACGTCCACTGGCCCATGTAAGGGCTCCGAAGGTACAGCGGTAGGTCCAGGTCCAGGTTCACCAGGTGCTGGCATTGCTGGTGCCTCAGGCGCCGTCTTCACGTCGGTGTCCTCTCTCTTGGTGTCCATATTCATTCGCCCTTCTTGCTTATATATGACTGATCTCGGCGCACTGGATGTACGGCACGGGGTTGCTGCCGGTACGCAGAGACAGTCTGCCTCTGCTACCAGAACGTTTTATAGTGATTTCAACACTGTGTGTTTGTTGTGCCTCTCCTGCTGCTTGCTGCTGGTGTAGGGTTTCCTGCTGCTTGTTTTTGATGAGGAAAATGTTTTATTTGCTGAAATACAACCAATCCAGGACAACCCAAGCCAGTGATAAGCAAGTAGAAGAAAATCAGGATCAAAGCATGAAGAACTGCAGTCACAAAGAGTTAGATAAAGAAAGCTATCAACAATAGACCACAGCAATTAGCATACATTGCAACTCAGGATGAAATATTTTACATGTTTGAGAAAAACTGATTGGAAAACTGCCCCAAGGGCTCACTCTCATCCACAGTGCCATCTTGAGATGTGCACTCTTTGTTTTTGGGTCCCATAGGTGCTGAGGTGGCATAGCATGTGGCGATGAGGTCACTGCCATGTCACATGGGATATTCATACTTAGCTAGGCTGACTGGGTATTGAACCCAGGACCTCTCAAAAAGAGGTGCCCCAGCCCCCTAGGGTGCATACCACTAGGATAGCTAAGAATTCATGAGAAAACATAGATAAATTCATAGGCTCTGCCTTCAGTATATCAGTGCCTCAGCAACCCAGGAAAAGATGTTTTAGTGCCTATAGCTTTTTTGCACTGAACGGCGCCTTTTGTGGCTGGCCAGGCCTTTGGTGCCTATAGCTTGGGGATAAAGGGGTCCACACCACATCCTAATTTAGTGTTTGGTTCCATAGGTCAAAATGTGTTATCACCACTTTTGGTTGGGCCAATACTAAGATAGAAATGCCTGTGTGCTTAGAGCACCTCTAATACAACTAAAGTATACCCTAAAGCATTGGAAAAGCACTTTTTCTTACTGAATCTGGCCAAATTGGTTGGGCCAGACACAGGCTATGCCTTGGCAAGCTTGGCGAAGCAATTAAATTCAGAACCAAATACAAAATAGGAGCAGAAAGAGTGAATGAAACCTTTCAGGATTTGGTCCTGAGGTGGGAGACCAGTAGGCGTTACCTTTAAAGGAAAAGGCATTAAGTGCCAATATTCTTTCGGTGATACCTCCATGAAGGAACATACCTCCGCTCCATTGAGTGCTAGGAGTGAACTTCATGGAGGGCGAGGGTATTACACTAGTTACTTTGAAAAATGTACTTCTATGCTACAAACAAATGGTAAAACAGATTAAATGTTAGTCTTCAATACTTCGCAAAGAATAGGGGGGAGTCTGTCCCGGATCAAGTCCCTCACAAACGACGTGAAAGTGACTTTTTCTTACTCCCTAGTGTCTTGCCCCACGGACCTTTCCGACTTTGGCAACAGTGTAATTTGCATGCTTGTAATTGATTTGGGTACCCTCGCGTATATTGCAAAAAAGTGCCGATAGTGGAATTGAGCAGATCCCAATTGCCCCCCCCAAACCCCTCCCACTTTGGTACAAACTGGCCTCCCTTAGTGGCATTTTATGCCAAATGGAACAACAAAGTACCCCACCGCCCTTATTGCATTCATGTCCCCGATGTGTGACAAAATGCCACCAAATTTGGTACTTTTTACGTTTCTTAGGGTTGCCACGTGCCTTTCTCCGTCCCACATGTTAACAACTACCCAGCTCCTATGGTGGTCATGAGTATTTCTTGAAAACCTCCTTGCTTTCCAAAACTCCACAACCTCTGGCGGAATCTTTAAGCGGGGCAACAAATTCCAAGCCAAATCCACAATCTAACGAACAAAACCCTGTTCAACAGACATCGAAGTATCTTACATAACTGGATTGGACATTCCATTCACATGTCGATGTTTCATATTGACAGCTGCAAGCTCGCGTGTGCTTGATCCAAGAGCGCATGCTCGCTGCTCTCCCGCTCAAGACCATAATACTCCCCCCTTGAGACCTCCAAAACGTCTAGGCCGGGCGGAGGGGGTGCACTTGTTGAAAGAAGTTAAAAGGTAATCTTTCAACCTCGTGCACGTCACCATGAGACATAGTGGCGATCAGGCACAGTCAACACAAGTGATAGATATATAAATGGAATGATAAGGGCAGGCATGAATGCAGCCTTGTCTTACATGCCCTTGGTTCTTTTACATGGTGGCCGCCTTTGCTGGGAATCCGAGCTCTCGACCACTGGTTCCCCTAGGTTCCTGCCTCAGGGCTGAGAACTTCACTCAGGGTCCCTCAGGGCCTGATCGGCGGTAGGTTTCCTTCCAGCGCCACCCTCACGGGTGCACCTTCCAGTCCAAGCGCAAACGGACCCGTACTCACACCATTGACCCCAAGGCCTAAGGGTCAACCCCTACCTCGGTAGACGCCTTGCGGCCGTGCTGGTGTCCAGGGTATTTTCCGGACTTCCCGTGGCCAGGCTTCCCATGGTTGGCCCATGGCTCACCTTTCCATGGCAAGTGGTTTTTCCATCTGACGGGGCTGCTGCTTGCGTTCTTGTGCTGCCGGCCCGCAGCCTTCCTCGTCTGTACGCCATTTTGCGCGCCTTCGTTCTCGTGGTTTCGCCTCTCAGAGATTGTTGTCGCCTGCTCTCCTCTACCCCTACCCCCGCAGCCTCTGTTCAGCGTTATTTTTTTCTTTTTGGAGACGCCACCACACGGTTCTCCTTCTCTCGGATGACCTATTTCTTTGTGCCCCCTGGCCTTTTTCCCCGTGCATGTCCTACTTGGCGTGTTTCTGCCCCACCGAGCCGCCCGCAACCCTGTGGCACGGACCTGAAGGACCGTTTCGTGCTTATTGTACAGCTTGCTTCTAGATGTATTCGTTTGTTCGCTGCACTGCGCCCTCTCCTTGGGTTTGCTTTGTTACCCTTCTCCTCTCACAGGGACGCCACCACACGTTGCCCAAAGCCCGCTTCCCGTTCTCTACCTTTGGCGGGTTTGTTTGTGTGCCTAGGTGCCCTACGTCTGATCTTTCCCGCACCAATCCTGCCCGCTTCGGCTAGTTCTCATGTATATCCTACTAAAACTGTTTTTACCCCACTGAGCCGCCAGCAACCCCCTGGTGCGGGCCCAAAGGACTATTTTGTGTGTGTGACCCTCACTAGGAAGTGCTCAAGGAGTTCAGTGCCGAAAATAGTCGCCTTGCCCTCTTGGATCTCAAGAAGAGATCCGAGTATTCTTCTGTCACCACTACGAGTGGTGAAGGCTACAATGACCAGGCGACTCCGGCAGTCTTCCCTCCGGTGGCTGACGTTGACGAGTACCAAAGTGAGACCGCCAGCTTAATACCACCGGTGAACCCGGAGGTGTTGACACTGAAATGGAGCGCCTTCCTAGCGCAACTGCTTATGGAAGATGTGGACCTCGAGTCCAAGTGTGATGGGTCTCTCACTTTCTGAGTGTCTATTTTTTTTCGATTGACCCTCAGAAATTTATTGATGGATCCACCAGCAGTCCAGGCTGTTCGGTGATTAACGAAAATCCTGGGCTGTTCAAGTTCTGGGCTGATCCCGTGAAACCGTGGATTACCAACAAAGGTCCCAAAGCCGCAATTTGGAGCCGAGGCAAGCGCAACAACCTTGCCGTCAATTTATTTGCCTAGCGCAAAGCCACAATCGTGAGCGCCGTCCTTTGCCTAGCTTCGCAACGCCGTTTTATTGGCAATGTCGCAAGTTGGGCTCAAGGAACGTTCCGCAAAGGACAAGACCGAAAGCAAACAAGTAAAGTCCGTGAAAAGTTTCATTGCTCGAACTCAGGCTAAAGTTGACGCCAAACTGACTCAAAGTCGGCTTCTCCCTACGTTTTCGCCCGCCAAACGCGAGAACGACCCATTTCACCCTTCACTCGACCTTTCCCCGTCACATGAAGAAGGCACGCCATCCAATGTCATTTCAGACGATGAACAACCCGAAGATGTCGCAAAAGAACTCTTCCCACTCGCCGAGACAACGGCTCACACCGTCAAAGGAAAAGGAGCCCAAGAACCACAACATCAAATCCAAGCGCCCGCTCCGCCAACCAACTCCGAGAAGGTGCAAGACTCCGTGCCCAAAGGCACGCACGAGAACACCGAAGCGCCCGCTGTAACGGCAGCAGTGACAGCACTCAATTATACACTGATGTGATCAGAATTTCAATGATTCTCAGATGTACATTAGTGCAGTAAATTTTCCGCTCAGTTTCATGTTTTCCGTTCGCCGCCAGATGTCGCCTGTGAGCGCGCGTCAAGTCGCATTTGTCTTTCGTGATTTCCCAATCGGATTTATTTAAATTATTTCGAATGATTTCACGATGTGTCATTAATTGCGATGAATGCGCATTGAGATTCTATGTCTGCTCCATTTTTGTAGACCGGGTTTTCGTACTCTTCATATTCCACCATGGAGTTCACTGGACTTACAAGTGCTTTGCATATGTCGCTCCCAGAGGCTGGATATGGGTCCGAAGAGGGTTATGTGGGTTCGGAGATATCAGGGGCAGTGTCGGGCGTTACGACCCCTGGGGCATCAAGGCTGCAGGCTTCGCAATCACAACAAAGATCAACCACTATGCAGCGGTTACATGGTAGCAGAGGAAATCATGACTCTGCTTCTGGAATCTCCACTGATACTCTGAGATCGTCGGACTTTAGCGGGGCTATTACTCCTTCTGGGTCGCTGCGTGTTCCCCCCGAGGTTACCTTCGTAGCATCTCCCCAACAAACCGAGGATCATCCGTCAGAGTGCCCTTACTGTGGCCATAAACATTGGCCTGGTGTTCATACTTGTGCTGAGTGTTGCATGAACGCCCCACCCAACCTTAAACCCGGTCGAGAATCTCCCTCCTCGAGTGAATCTGGTTCCTCCTCTCACGCTTTGCCTGATCTGGAAGACAGCAGCAGCGAAGGAGAGCAGTCTGAAGCTGAAATTAGTGGTGATTACTGGGAAAACCACTTTCAGCAGATCTGGAATGAGGAATTCCTGCACCGGCAGAATTGGCTGCTGGCTGAGGCGGGCTATCGTGGCCGCCTGAGGGACTGGTTCCCGGCGTCGTGCCAGTTCCTCAGGGACAGCGGCCGGTCGAGATTCGACGCCCAGCTGCAGGAGCAAGAGGATTGGGAAGAACTGCTGGACCAGTTCGACCACCAGGCCGCCGTGATGGTGCAGATGGCCATCATCGCCGAGGAGAGACGCCAGAATCTGCGTCAGCAGGCTGGTCCGTCAGGCGCCTGGAGTCGAAACGACGACGAGGTCGACGAAATGAGGTGTGATTCGACACATTCGCACCTCTCCAGGGAGCAATTGTCCAAACTCCCCAGCTCTGCCTCCAGTGTTGACACTTGGGTCGACGAGGTCAGAAGCAAAGGAAAGGGGACGAGATGCCCTTCCTGTGGCGAGTGCGCCAAGGACTGCTCCTGTCGAAGACAGATTTCGTCCCTGGAGAACAGGGTGAAGGAGCTGAAGAAGGCCGCCAAGGATAAAAAGAGGGATGATGACAGCAAGTGGAAGGATATGGAACAGAAGCTGGAGAAGCTTACAAATCTGGTACAAAATTTGAGCACTACTGGGCTCACTGGACCAGCGCCTACAATGGCAAGCCACCCAGCACCTACCTCCTCAGCTGCACCCACATCCACGCCTTACGGCGTTCCACATTCTCCAGCACCCCCAGCTTTTACTGGCCACCAAACTGGTTCACATCCAGCTTTTACTGGAATTTCTGGTATCCCCCCTACTGGATTTACAAGTCCAATTGGGTTCAATCTGGGTACTGAAGGAGGAGAATCTTCGTCGGAGAGGTCTGTACTGTCAGTGGGTACTGTTGCTGATATTGATGGAGAAGCAAGGACCACCGTGAAGGAGCGATCAATGGCCTTGAAGAAGAAGGACCGGCAGGCGAAAGAAAACGAGGCCAAGATCAAAGAAAAGCAGAAGAAATTGAAGGAGATGAGGCTGCATCAAGCACCGCAGACGCCGTTCGTGCAGCCTACTGTGGACCAGGCGTTGCTGGCGGCCGCTATTGCGCAGGCACAGGCCATGGGAGGCGCCGCAGTCAATCCAGTTTTCGTCAATCCGGTCGGCACGGCCACAAATTTCAACCTGAACCACTTGCTGAACCCGTTGCACATGAGGCTGAGAGGGTCAGTAATGAAGCAGCCGAAGTTCTCAGGACATCCCAATTACTGGGCGTCCTTCGAGAGGCAGTTCATGGTGTGGCTGCAGACCGAGAAGCTGGACAAGGAACTCTGAATCCTTGGGTTGATGGACTGCTTGACGGGCAAGCTCAGGGAAAGTACCTACAACCTTTATGTCGAAAGACAAAATCAAGGGAACCCCCTGAGTTATGAGGAATTGTATCGCAGTCTCAAGAAGAAAGGGTCTCGACTACCTGAAGATCATTACAGGAACCGTTTGGAGAACTTCGGGGCGATCAAGAAATTATTTCTGGAAGAGATCCAAATTGCAAGGCAAGATTGGGAGTTTTTGGTGCAAGAGGCGGAGAACTCTGGAGAAGGACTTTCTGAAGGCGAAATGAAGAAGATCCTCCTGAGCAAGCTCACGCCGGAGACCAAGCAGAAGATCAGGGACTCTCAGGCGGACCAAAAAGTCCTGGGCAACTGGGTTGAAGTCCGAGGATTACCAGAAACTATGGGAAAAATGGCTGTTCGTGAGTTGCTACACTCTATCAGTGCTACTGGATTGAAGGATATCACTATTCGTGAGGGCAGATGGAGAGTTGGTTTCCACGATTCTGAACAGTCGGAGTTTTTCTGCAGCATGGTGGATGGAAAAGTGAAGTATAAGGGAACAGTTTTGAAGGTACGACCGTGGATCTTCAGTTATGGAGTCGAGCAGATCTGGGACCAACTTGAAAAGTATGCAAATTTAGAACGTCAGAAGTCTCAGGATGCACATGGCTTCGGAGGCAAGGTCAACGCCGTTGGTGAGAAGGGATGCTCTGTGTGCATTGCCCTTGGAAAAGAAGGTCGAGCGGCGACTCACACGACCGCAGATCACAGATGAACGCCCTCAGATCTCAAGACAATTCAGTCCAAAATGGATGGAAAGGGAAATTCTTCGAAAAATCCCCAGCAGGATGGAGCACGAGATGCTGACCAGCATGGAAGGGGAAAGGGTAAAGGGCAGTCCAAAGGAAAGAACAGAGACTGGACACCAAAAGATTACTCGCAGCAAGGCGGAGATCCAAGCGACTCAAGATGGACTGATGCTGGTGGAAAAAATGGTGGAAAAAATGGCCAAAAAGGCGGAAATGGCAAGGGAAAGTCCGGGAATCAAGATGATTCCAAGGTGAATGGCAACCCCCTGTACGCGGAGACGCCAGCGAACAAGACCTTCGGCAACAACAAGGATACTGGAGGTCGAGGCAAGGGCAGATCCAACGAATCCAACCCCAATTCCAACACCTCCAACAACAAAGGTCAAGGAGGTAAGAAAGGTGGTGCGGGGAAATCATTTGGAGGTCGTGGACGTGGAAAAGGAGTGAATGCTGTCGCAGCAGGAGAAGAATGGGTTGACGAAGGACAAGTACAAGACGTACAGCCGAACGACGACGAGGAATGGCAATAGGGAAGCCAACTTGACCCAATTCCCAACACTGGGGTTGAGTGGCAGGAGGAAAAACCCATCAGGGTAGTTAGGGCGGTGGATGGACGCTGCTGGGATCGACTGGCGCGGTCCTCCGGCCTCCTGTACCCTGCCTGGGTCCTCAGCGCTGTCCGGCGAGGCAAGCAGCGCCAGTTTGTCTGCTGGATCCAGGTCAGATCGACGGATGGTAAGGTTAAACTTGCCAGATGTCTGATCGACAATGGTTCAGAGGTGAACCTGGTGAGGAAAGGCTTTCTGCAGGAGGATGAGACGAAGATGTCCTCCACCCCTGTCCAGCTGGAGGGAGTCAGCGGACATCGCCTTGACGGTGGCGACAGAGAAGCAGAATTGGCGGTCAGATTGGTGAAACAATCAGTCTGGAGTGTTGAAGAGACGGTCACTGAGGAGTGGTTTGCTGGAAAATTTTATGAGGCCAGCATAAAGTACGATTTATTCTTGGGTCAACCATGGCTTCACGCTCATCGTGTGTCGCCCATGGGACACAGGACGTGCTTCCTCCAGGATCCGTCGACCAACGACCCGTCCGAACTGTATTATCTGCACCCCTATACCAAGAGTATCCACCAATTCAAGGAAAGAAATAAGCTGCATTTTCAGCAAGATGGGCAGGAATGGACAAGGAATCAAGAAGATTTCGACGAAGGAAAGGTGGATTCGTTGAACAGCAAGAAGTGGAAGTCAGTTTGCTATCGAGTAGTCGACAAATGGCGGGACATTCTGGTGGATTATTTCGAAAAGAACCACAATTTTCGTCCTGAAGTTGATGCTTTTGCAAACAAAAAGAATAAAAGATTTCCGAAGTTCTACGACGATGCCTGGAGTGAGGACTGGTCTGAACCTCTTTGGATCAATCCGCCCTTCGACGTTTTCCCTCGTGTAGTGCAGAAGCTGAAGCAATCCGGCGCAAAGGCGATTTTAATTGTCCCCAATTGGCCAAGACAAGAGTGGTTCAAGGACATTATGGACATTTCAATCGACATTGTCGAGCTACCTCACAAGGGCGTGAAGCTGTATTGCGAAGAAAATGGCAAGCCTTTGCCACAGTGTTCGTGGAGCACGTTGGCGTGCTTAGTTGACGGGAATCTGGGAGATTATTGGCAAGATGGCAGTGAAATGGGAACAGAAGAGGTTATCTCAAATTCCTCCAGAATCGACGAAATTGAGGTGGATGAAGACGATCGAGAGCGGATTCCCGGCGTATCGTCGCGGAAGGAGGGAAGGACAATTGGCGTCCCTCAAGAGAACGCCTCCATCCATTACAATTCGTCCCCATCAGACAAGAATCAAACCAAAAAAGTCAAGATTTCAAGCAAGAATGAAGACAAATCTCCAAGAATCTCGCCTGAATTGACAGGAATGAAGCTGAATTCGTCCGACCATCCCTTCAAGACATTCGTGGACCCCTTTCATTGGTGGGATCCCACGGAGGAGCGAGCTCAGGTGAGCTTCATTCGCCAGCAATGCGACGAAGAAGTTTGGAATGAAGTGGCCAAGAATATGAGACCACGACCAACAATTCGCAAATTGGTGGACATAATGTCGGTGATTAAATGTGGGAATCAGGTCGACGGAGACAAGATATCTGCAAGAAGGGACGCAGTGTTCGAAGATTATCAAGATGACGTGCTGAGTGGGAAGTTGTGGAAAAACTCCCCAATTCGATGTGAAAATGGGGAAGCCAGGATTGAGATAATCGAAGGCTCCAAGGTTCACAAACAACGTCCATTCTATCTCCACGGCACCAAAGCAGATGCCCTGCGAAAGATTATTGAGCGCAATCTCTATCAGTTCGGTTGGTTGGAGGGCTGCATGAGTTCTGAGTGGTGTTCAGCACCATTTACAGTGCCAAAACCCCCACCTGCTGACCAATCCAGCATAGATGCTTGGCGTCTAGTGGTGGATTACAGAGCCCTGAATGCCGCCACAGTACCAGACACGCATCCTCTTCCTCTAATCGAGAAGGAGATCGCCGCGAGAGCGAAAGGCAAGCTCTTTACTGTGTTGGATTTGCGCCATGGCTTTCATCAGATGCCCCTTCGAAAGGAGGATAGGCATTTGACGGCAATGTGCACGCCCTGTGGCACTGTCCAGTGGACTGTACTGCCGATGGGTCTGAAGAATGCGCCGTCGATGTTCCAGAAGATGATGGAGACTATTTTATTTCAGAAGCACAAAGATCTGGATTTACAAGAATTCTGCAGCATCTACATTGACGATCTTCTGATTGCCACGCCGTTGGGAAAAAACTTTGATGAGTGCCTGAAGTTGCACGAAGAACAAGTTGGAAAAGTTCTCGAAGTCCTTCGACAAGAGAAGCTCGTGTGTGGACCCAAGAAGGGCAAGATGTTCCTCCAATCGGTGGAATTTTGTGGCTCTGTCTTGGAAGATGGGACAAGAAGACCAGCCCCAGGAAAAATGGCTGCCCTGCAGCTCTGGGAAAGGCCTAAAACCATCACGCAGCTTCGTGCCTTTTTAGGCTGCTGCAATTACTACCACGAGTTCCTACCTCTCTACGCCAAGTTCTCTGGTCCATTGACAGAGTTACTGAAGGTTGGCAAAATAGAAGGAAAGAAGGGATCTCAAGTCAAGCTCAAGTGGACGCCAGAATGTGAAGAGGCATTTACTGGTCTCAAGGAAGCACTGGCGAATGTGGTTACATTAAAGACTCCGTGGTTGGATGGAAGACCTTTTTATATTCGTACAGACGCCAGTCGTTACGCCATTGGTGCTACGATCAAACAAGTCGACGACGAAGGTCACCATCATCCCCTGGCTTTCTGGTCTCGCAAGCTTACAACAAGGCAGCGAAATTGAAGTCCAAGGGAACAAGAAGCCTACGCAATCCTTTGTGCCTTACGGCGTTATGAAGGTTGGATCTTGGGCCATCGCGTTGAGGTACTGACTGACCACAAGTCACTGGAGAGCTGGAGGACAGAACATGTGGATACCCCTGGTGGACCAGCTGGGAGAAGAGGCCGTTGGCATGAAACTCTCAGCAGATTTGACCTCCATGTGACTTACATTCCGGGTCGCTACAATACAGTGGCGGACGCCCTGAGTCGCTGGGCCTACCCAGCCTCAGAGGCTTACTCTGAAGTGAGTTTTCATGGGACAGCGACGGATAAAGCTGAAGTGATCGAGTTCGACAAGGAGGAACAAGCACTGATCAAGAAACATTGTCTCCAATGTTCGATTAAAAATCGGATGAAGGTGGATTTGGTCAGATGCAAGGAGATTACCAAGGCAGATCAGACTGCAGGAGTTAACTCTGACTCTGAGTCGTCGCTGCCACTCCTAAATGTGTTTCCTACGACGAGATCCAAGTCGAAATCCCCGCTCCCTCCACAACAAAAGGACAAGGAAACTTCCTTCCTCTATGTGGATTGGACGAAGATGTACAAGGAGGACAGGTTCTTTGGGTCTGTATACCACAAGTTGAAAGGGGACAAGCCTTACGACTCTGAAGAGACGTCTGATTTCAAAATCCAAGGCGACAAGTTATTTTGGCAAGGACGGATTTGTGTTCCTGATTGTCTGATTGACCAATATGTCAAACATTGGCATCGGAATGAGACAGCCCACACACATTCTCGTGTGCTGGAACAGGAGCTACGCCACAGAGTGTACACAAGGGACCTCAAGGGTGCCTGTGAACGAGTTGCCAAAGGATGCAAGCAATGTCAGGCGACCATCCCCAAGAATCAAAAGGCAGAAGGACTACTGAAGGGATTACCAATTCCTGAGAGGCTGTTCGACAAGGTGACGGCGGATGTCTTCGAGTTGGGACAAATCCAAGAGGAATGTCTCTACACGAGGAAGCCTATCGATGGGGTTTTGTTAATTCAAGACCGCCACAGTGGCTACATCCAAGTCCTCCCTTGCAACACGAAGCATCTCACCTCTGAAATGGCTGCCAAGTGGACTGCAAGTCAGTGGATGAGTAACTGGGATGTGCCCAGTGAAATTCTGACGGACAGTGGGAAAGAGTTCATTGGGACTTGGTGGGAGAACATGTGTGCCCTATTGGGAGTTCATCACCTTCGTGCCCGAGTCTACGACCATCGAGCTCTCCCTGCTGAACGCGCTGGAAGAATTCTTATCTCCATTCTGAGAAAATTCCTGGCGACTGAAAAAGACTACAATTGGTTGGAGACAATTTACTGTGTCTTGAGAAGATACCATCGCACCAAGAATTACACTGGATTAAGTCCGAATGAGCTGGTTTTTGGTCGCGAGAAGACGGGTCCAGGACCAGTGATGTATCATCCAAGGCAGTGCTACGACGCCTCGCAATGGTTTGAAAGGACCAAGGATCTAGAGTCCAAGTGGATCCAAGCCAAAGTGGAAAGTCAAGCAGATTGGTTGAATTTCAAAAATAAGTCAAGAATGCAAGGAAAACCCTTCGAGAAAGGCCAGCAAGTTTGGCTTCGTAAGTCAGACGAGACCCTGAAGGACGACAACAAATTGTTACCTTTATGGGATGGCCCATTCCAAGTCAAAAGTCAACTAAGTGAGACTACATTCAACATTGAGATTGAGCCAGGCAGGCATCAAGAAGTACATCGAGATCGTTTGAAGGCCGAAGTACCCTGCCCCAAAGGAAGGTTCAAGCCTCTCTATTGGACTTCGAAGTAACTGAGCGACAGGAAGATGGTCACAAGCAGTTTCGAGTTGGAGAAGATTCTTGAGTACAAGAAGAATGCTCGAGGCAAGTGGTACTTTCTGTGCAGATGGAAGGGATTCGGTCCAGAAGAAGACAAATGGGAGCCAGCTTCAAGTTTTATCCATGGGTATACGGATACTTTCATCAAGTTCCTGAAGAAACACCCTGAGATTGACAAAGACCTCTCGCTGATCAAGGATTGTGTCACCAAGGAAGACTTACAAGCACAAGAAGAAGCTCCAATTGTGGCATCATCCATCCCAGACAAGATCTGATCAGAATTTGGGTCGCCGAAACTTTCGAAAAGGTTTACGGTCGACATATACCCTTGGCATGGGGACAAAACAGTCCTGACGCATCGTCTGTGTGGTTCGATGGACAGATGATGGGACATTCTGGGGTCATCCTGGTCATTCCATCCATCATTCTCATCATGGCCATCATGTGAATCATGTGCTTCATCTCAGATGATTCCAATCGGAAGTTCCGAGAGGCCTTTATCCTCAACCACGACGACACTATCGCCCTTTGCTGTCGGCTGGACCCCTCAACTCGCCTTGGGAAGGACTCGTTCGAGTTCGTGCTCATTACAGAGATTCTGGCACATGACTGATCCTGATCCATTTCATGTGTTTGACGGATCTGCTCAGAATCTGAATTCCATCAGCTCTTACATTGAGACGGTTGGTTCGTTTTCCACTAGACCACTGTCAAAGGGCTTATATAGACCAAGTGACGACGATGGTGTTCTTACTTGTGTCGACTCGCTGTTCATCTGTGGATGGTGTTGGAATCCCCCTCAGAATCAGCTCAATTTTGGCAAATTCCCAGTACCAAGCATTGGATGCTTATACATTCTGGGACTATAACGAGTCAATTACCCCTCCTGGCTCATACTGGATTAAACATGAAGCCCTGACGACGATACTGACAGTGTGGGGATACCCCACTGGGTTTTCTTGGCTATCATTACTTTAAATGATTGGATTTCCATCATGGGATTCATCATCATCCTGAGGATTTGACCTGGATTGGCTATGAATGAGAACTGGATTTCCGTTCAACACAACACACAGAGTCTATCGACATTGAATTGGACCTATTTTGGCTTGCGGTGAGTTTCGCCACCCTGAATCCATGCTCGATTCACTGATTTTGGTCTCAATTCAGGCACATTTTGTACCATAATCTGGCATCTGGTCTCATGACTGCAAATGACACCAGCCAGTTTCACACATCTTGGACTCCATGAAGGGATACCCTATTTTTTTGACGCTCTACGACATGGCGACGTTCGTTTTCTGTTTTCTGGCAGTAGGATGTCAGATCCTCATTTCATCATGAATCATGGATCATGAATCATCATGTACATTCTTCACTCAGACTTTCAATTTTCGAATTTTCGAGCTTGAACGAAGCTTTTTCTGTGTGCCCTAAGGTACCTATGCGTTTCATTCAAGTCGATGGCCATCGCGAAGCACAGATCTCAGCACAATTTTGCTCAATTCAGCTCAATTTCACACATTTTGCCTTAGATTAGGCGGTTTTTGGTCACTTTCGCCGTTTCGGTCACTTCACTTGACCCAGCCTGACATACTGGCGTATGTTTTCAGAGGGGGAGTGTAACGGCAGCAGTGACAGCACTCAATTATACACTGATGTGATCAGAATTTCAATGATTCTCAGATGTACATTAGTGCAGTAAACTTTCCGCTCAGTTTCATGTTTTCCGTTCGCCGCCAGATGTCGCCTGTGAGCGCGCGTCGAGTCGCATTTGTCTTTCGTGATTTCCCAATCGGATTTATTTAAATTATTTCGAATGATTTCACGATGTGTCATTAATTGCGATGAATGCGCATTGAGATTCTATGTCTGCTCCATTTTTGTAGACCGGGTTTTCGTACTCTTCATATTCCACCATGGAGTTCACTGGACTTACAAGTGCTTTGCATATGTCGCTCCCAGAGGCTGGATATGGGTCCGAAGAGGGTTATGTGGGTTCGGAGATATCAGGGGCAGTGTCGGGCGTTACGACCCCTGGGGCATCAAGGCTGCAGGCTTCGCAATCACAACAAAGATCAACCACTATGCAGCGGTTACACCCGCTCCGCCAAAAAACTCCGAGAAGGTGCAAGACTCCGTGCCCATAGGCACGCACGAGAACACCGAAGGAAACCATCCACGTGACGCCGAAGAGCCGAAACAACAAGAAGAAAGTCGCGAAGACCCGTGTGGAGATTCGGCGATGAACAACAACGCCGCTCTCAACGACAACGCAAGGAGAATCAATGAGGTTGAGCCCAACAACTCCCTCTTAACGCCACGTGAGGAGCAATCTACGCCAAGCGCTATTCCGTCTCCCGAAGGAACACACGAAAAGGCCGAAGACGGGGAAGACCCTACTCCCGATGAAACGGATGGTAATTCCGGAAAACCCTTCTTCAACCCTTCCCTTGCCCCGGATGGTGTCTTTGCAAAATTCTTGGTTAAACATAAAGGTGAGATCAACACACACGATCAACAAGCACTATGGGGAGAAACACATGTCCATGAAACCTTAGGAGTTGATACAAATCAACTCGTTTTAGAGAAACACCACAAGCAAGTGATCTATGATCAAGTACACCCAACAATAGACCTTTGCGCGAGCGACGAGTGCACCTTTTTCCATGACATTGATTGCTCCGGCAACAATGCCTACTCTACAATTGGACATGACAATTTTAGGTACCTCAAAGACATCCTTCATCACCACCCAAAGTTCTACATTTTTCCACACCCACAAGATTACTACAACTCCAAATACAAATACGGCAACACATGGACTGAGTGGGCCCATGCCATCAACGAAGCCTTGCAAGAAGCTTTTGATTCCGTTGTTGTGTACGAAGGCTCCTTCATTCTCCCGGGAATGGAAGACAACCTTTCGGCGGAGACCCTCTACATGAACCCCTTGAACCCCGGCATGATCTCCCTTGCCCCCTGGGTGTGTGGAGTGGACCGGCTTTCGGATGCCAACACGTACAACCCATCACCTAACCCCGATGGCTCCGTGCGGCTCAACTTGTTTGACACTCCACAATACCAATATTTTCACCTTCACCTCTCCACCCGTCACAAGCACCACGCACACATCCGCTACGGCGACATCATGCACCCTCACACCTCCCTGCAATGGGCCATAAATAAGGTAGACGGCACCGTCCAAGTGGCCGCGGTGCGCACAACGCTACGATTCGAAGTTGCACGGCATTTGCTCCCGAACTTCACCGTCTCTTCTCCAAAAGAGCTCTCCAAAAAATCCAAGCGGGAACGAGGAGAATATAGGCGGCGCCGTGGCAACGCCCGGGATTTTTTTGTCCTCGTCAACCGCCTTTTCCATTTCGAAAACGACCACATCTCGGTCAACTCCAAAAATGCTTTCTTTCCGGAGGAACGCATACAGCCTCTACAATCATCCTCCGAACATATGTTCCGCTTCGATTACACCATACCAACCCCCCCCGCCGAGAAACTTCTCTCCACTATCTTACAACATCCTTTGTGGACACTCGGCAAAGTCTTTTGCATCCGTGGTTCCGATCTAGGGAAGGACAAAACTTTCAAAGTTGTACTTTCAAAAGCATACAAGCAGGCCACGCCGGACTTCAAACAAATTGACGTCTGGAAATCCCTCCTTACTAGCGAAGCCGCACGACGGTGCGGTTTCCTAGGAGCCATTCCCAGAACACAACACGAATTTTACGTGTGCATGAACTATTCCAACACCCCCCTGCTCCCCCAGCGAGACTCCCTCACTTCCATGAGCTACATGCTCTTCCAAGAGAATAACCTGGTCACGTATCGGGGCACTACGGGAGCCATGATCTCTTGGGGAGGGTACTCCTCTTGGCGCTCCAAACACCCGGGACACAAAGTGGACCTCTCCGCCTCTCCCCGAAAAATGCACAAAGATGCCCCCCCCCCACCCTCCCCGGTGAAGGCTTGCTTCAACCCCCTCCCTGAACCACCTGATCCAGAACTGGTACAAGTACACGCCCCGTCATCCACGCCGGACGTTGATGTAATGTTCGGGGTCTCCCTGCTTGGGAAAATTCGGCACATTTCCTTGTTCAGCGCCCCCATGGCTAAGGTGCGAGTCTACCGAGTGAAATACGCGCATTACGAATCCGCGCTCCTTGCAGAAGGCTTCACTGTGTCCCAGCTCGTCTTTCACCCCGAGTGCCCCGACACGGCCGCGCGTGACAACCTTTTGGCTCCCGCCAACCCCCTAGTTTCGGAAGCCCAGGATTTCCTATCACGAGTCATCGAGGCGGCGACTGCCTACGGCAGCGCGGAACAACTAAGTCTCGCGAGGGACCATTACTTGTCCACAAGCAAGCCTCTCTCCCTCACAGAAAAGGTCGCACAACTCCACCTCCAAACGGGGAAAGTTTTCGACCCCATCCCGGAAATAACAGGAGCATTCATATCCAATGAGTTTTTCTCAGAAGAAGAGGAAGCCCTGGTGATGTCCTACAGTGCAGATGAAAATCACCAGTGGCTGTCCGAGGGGCACCGCACAATGCTTCATTTCGGATTCAGGTACAATCCAGAATCAAAAGAAGTTGAACCTTTTGAACCGACCCCTCCTGAGTTTATTCAAGCGATTGGGCTACGGGCATTCTCTGCCTGCGCCCAGGTGCTGCCCTCCTCTGTCTTATGCCCCAATATGTGGTCAGTGGCTCGATGCGAACCTGGCAGTGGCCTGAGGAGCCACGTAGACGTCCCTCAGCTAGGCCCTTATGTCCTGGATGGCTCCTTTGGGTCAGGTGCGGAAATGGTTTTCGAACCGCGTCCCCTCCCCGGATCCACCCTCTTTGAGAAAAGGCAAAAAGTCTTCCTACAGCGCCGCAGCCTCCTCCTAATTTTTGGGGAAGCCCGCGACAAATGGAAACACCAAATCCCAGCTCGCGACTATGACACAGTGGAGAAGCGGCGCATTCCCCGAGACTCCAGGGTATCCCTTGTCTTCCGTCACACTGGTGTAGGAACGAGCCTCCATACGACATCCTCAGAGCCCCCGGACCCAGAGCAACATGAGACGAATTAAGGAACCTACACTCGGCGTCACCCTTCTGTGCACACGAGACGTGGTCTTCGCTTTGAGACCCCAGATACCCTCCATCACCATTATTGCGTGTTCTCAGGCATGGCAAGGCCATCGCTCTGCCACTCCCCTTGTACGTAACATGAATTCCTTAACCCCTGTGACCGCCAGGTATGCCCTGACCGGGCTGATCTGTGCTCACTGTGTACCAGACCACAAAATCCTGTGGTCCCCCTTGAGGGAAGCTCTGATGAGTCTACCGAATGCTACCCGTCCCCATATTCTTTCTGCCCCCCTTCCGCCCGTCAGTGCCACCGCAGCAGCGGTAACATGAGACGGTGTCAAGAGGTCCTCGCCCGCGTGGGCGTGCACGGTGCCTCCCTCACCGCCACCGTCTCTCGCATCGCGGAGATTCTCCCTGTGGAGCAAGCACACATCAATCCGAGAATATTGGTCCCAGACACAAGTGTCTCCACAGACCTGGCTATACACCCCTCTCTTCGCACTGCCTGTGATACGGCCTTACGCCACTCGCCCAAAGCATACGCACAAGCACTTCACTCTCGGATTTCTGCACTAGAACAGTGCGAACCCGACCCCTCAATACAGAATGAGGACCCTGCCCACATACCAACGCTTCTGACACCGGACTCCCCACAGGGTGCCCGCTATTCCTCCATTCGGACACCCTCCTTCCCCCCTCCCCCCCAAGTGCACAAGCCCTTCAAACCTACACGCTTGCGCCGCCCCCCCCCTTCTCTTCCCTCCGTCCCGGCCATCCGTGTCGTGTCATTCAACACGGCAAAGAGCCAGAACACACCCGCGGCAATTTTGCACTTCCTAAACGAGGGGTATGACATTATACTCCTTCAGGAGCTCAACTCCCCCCCTCTCCTCCCACAGCGGTACGCCTTCGGCAATGACCGCGCTAAGGTCTTCTCAAATGTCTGCGGCCACAGACACGGGGTGTCGGTCATTGCAGGCCCGCGCATCGCGAGATATACCAGCTGTGTCCCGCCCAGAGACAGCGACGGCCTTATCTGTGGTGCCAAAATATCCCTACCGGAGGCAACTCCCTTACACGTCTTCTCAGTTTACTCCCCCCCGGTGCGCACGGGGGCCCCAGCTCCGTACCGCGACACCGTACAGCGAGTTCTTGCTTCTTATTTCAACGATCATCCCAATCACATCCTGGGGGGTGATTTTAACTGCGTTCTGGATCCCGAACTTGACCAGCACAGCTTGGTCGATCTACATGAGTGGCACTGGCTCACGGGGGAAGTGGAGTACCTCCCATCTAGGTTGGTGGACACTTTCAGGTCAGAGCACCCCTCCCTCAGGCAGTACACCCGCTACGCAAGCGACCGCTGGGACAGCGAAGCAAGGCTGGATTACATCTTTGTGTCCCCCCGCCTGGTGTCGCACTTTCCCCTTCTGGATGCGTCGGTCCTCACCGACTGCACAATCTCTGACCACCACGCAGTGGTTGCGGTCTTCCAGTGCCCCTCCCCGATCCTTTTGTCTCAGCCCCCACTCCCCCCTTGCATTTTTCGGAAGCTTTCTAGTGACGAAAAGCAACAATTCTCCAACAGCATACGGCTCATCTCCGACTGGTGCCGGGACCTCCAGGACGCCCCTGCCAGGGCCCCATTGGAAGAGGTCATCGCCGCCACTGATTCTCTCCTTATGCAGGTTGGGTCTGCGTACCACAAAATCACGCGTCCGAAGCCGCAGCGCAAGGACCAAGAGGGCTACGGCAAGCTCAGGAAATTATTACGCTCACCCCTGCCTCCTTCTTCCCCAGCATTTCCCGAGCACATTGCGGAAGTTCAGTCAGTGGTAAACACCCTGCGGTCCTCGGACGAAACCAAAGCGAAGAGAAAGCTTCACAGTAGTCTGGTCCGAGGGGTCCAGATGAAAACCACAGTTGCTCGCACCCTCTGCCCTAAAGACCTAGAGCCTCTCGTAGTCAGAGATCCAGCCACCAAAGAGCTCCTGAGTGACCCGGCGGATGTAGCTAAAGTTTTCGGGGACACCCTGCTTCATCTTGGAGGGCATCCAGATTACGCCCCCCCCCAGGACTTCGTCGACGAGGTCCTGTCCCACTCCCCCACATGCCCCGTTTCTGCCAAGAACGACCACATACCTCCTGTGACCTGGCAGGATTTCCAGAACCACTTAAAGCACAGTAAACCATCAAAAGCCGGGGGGCCGGACAAAACAAACAACTACGTCCTGGCCCTCTGTCCGGAACCCATTCAACGTTTTTTCCATTCCATTTTAAACCGCTTCCTCCACTCGCCGCTGCCGCCGCACTGGCTATGCGCAAAAATATGTTTGCTTTATAAAAAAGGCGACCCTTGCTCCCCTTCAAACTACCGTCCTATTGCCCTCTTAAACTGTATTTACAAGCTCTTGGCCACTTTTGCCTGCAAACACCTGCGCGCTCAGGCTTTTGCACACGACATCCTTTCAGAAATCCAGCACGGTGGCCTTCCCGGCCACCAATGCGCTGATCATCTGTATCACCTCAAAGCCCTTTTTGCAAAATCGAAAAAGAGCTACTCGCTGTTCATCGATTTCGATAAAGCCTTTAATTCCGTGCCTCATGGCACACTCTGGACCGTCCTCGAACGGGCAAATTTTTCTGCCTCCACAATTTCTCTCATAAAGCAACTATACTCCTTCCCTCAAGACAGCCCCATCATCAATGGCCGCACTCCCCACGCATACCTCCAAACCAGGGGCCTCCGACAAGGATGTCCCCTCTCCCCCCTACTCTTCATTCTCTATCTCAACTCCCTCTTCCACCATTTTTTCGCCACTGTGCCCCCCCCCCGGGCAAATGCCCGCACTAGCCACCACGCCTACATCGACGACATCCTGATCAGAAGTGAGGACGTCAACTACGTCCAAAACAGCCTCAACTACTTCGATGGGCCAGCCAGGGACTGGGGACTGGACATGAATGTGTCTAAGACCGAAGTCCACGCCAATGGCACAGCCCCCCAAAAAGAGTTTCTGACACCCAGGGGCTCGGAGTTCCACACGTACAACAAAAAAACGGGTCGCCCGCACACATGCTATAAATACCTGGGGGTCTATCTTTTTACTTGCCACCAGGCAAAGGGCCTGTTTCACATGCTCAAGGCGGAAATCCAGAGTTATTTTGCCCGGCTCTCTCCCTTGCCTCTTACACTTAGTGAGAAGGTCCGACTGACGAACTCTCAGCTGGTCCCAGCACTCGCCTACCGCTTAATCACCCACTCTCTTTCCCCCAACCAGCTCGACAAGCTTCAGGCACTTATCTGGGCGGGAGTCGCGTCTCGCAGCATCACACGTCTAGTCTCCCCCAAAGACCGTTTCGCGGCTCGCCCAAAGGGAGGGTTGGGAATGAAGTTCCTACCGCACAGCGTCCACGTTGCCACAGTGAACTATGGACTTCGGGCCCTTTGCGGCCTTGCCCCAAAGTCAGTTGGCCCCCTGTACGTCCAGTCTTTACTTAGCTCGAGCCAGAGGGCCTCGGACCCGGTGCAATACTCTTTTATGGACTCCATCCATGCCCTTGGCATATCTTTCCACAGCATAGGCACGTGGAGACCCACTGCTATTCGGGATCTAACGCCTGGTACCCAGCTAACCGTTAGGTTCAAGTCAGGACAGGCCACAGGAAGAGTGACCGAGGCCACCTCCAAATGGGCCAACGTCTCGTTCCACGACGGGGTCTACTCGGTGGATACCCACACGTCCTACACCATGCACATGCCATGCCACGCCGTCCTGGATTACTCCCGCCCCTCTCACTTCCAGCTAGTCCCTGAATTTTTGCGCCCTCAAGAGACCATCCCCGAACCCCCAGCGCCACCGCACAACGCACACGCACTGGGAATCAGCCAACACGGCCATCTCTTCGCTCTGCAGGCACAACACTACCTAGAGAAGAAGTCTCTCGACGAGTGGGGATGCCACGATGCTGCGGAGGCACTAACCAGGCCGCCGACCCCCGGCCTACAGCGGGTGTGGCTATATTCCGATGGCTCCTCCGGTGAGTCCGGCCATGCGGCCGCCATCACGGCCTTTCTACCCGACGGTACAACCAGAGTCCTGTGCCTATCCTCACCGCATCCCTCTTCTCTGGGTTCGGAGTTCTGGGGGGCGGTAGCAGCCATTCGCTGGATCCACAGGGAACTTTCCCAATACGAAGTATGTTTGTTGATTGACAACGAACAGGTGGTGTCCACCCTCCAGAAATGACAAGTCCGTGGGCCCAGCCCGTTCCAAGACAACACATGGACCGTCGCCGTATACAGCGCCCTACGTCTCATTACCAACCCGCTCCACATCATGTGGATTAAAGGTCACGCCAATTTTATTGGCAACGAAATCTGCGACCATTTTTCTAAATGGGCAGCTCACAGCCTGATTTTTACCCCGGACCTCCTCCCCCCCCCCCCACTGGGCTCAGTGGCGGTACACCACCTGCCTGTCCTCCACAAGTTTAAGGTACAGCAATTCCGCCACCTATTGCCGCGGCATTCCCATAGCAACATAGCGGTCGGCCCCAGCTTCAGCCTGTACAACAAAACTTCCTGGTTTTCGTCCCTGTTTTTCAAGCTGGCGTCCGGGTGCTACAATGTGCACGGGTACCAGTGGAGCAATATGCTCCACGACTACCACTGTTCCAGGTGCGGACAGCACCATCCTTTGAACCCTGTATCATGCCTGGCCTTCTGCAGAGCGTTGGACCAGCACGTCCAGGCATACGTCTCCTCCTGGGGAACCCTTTTCAGCCCCATTGTCCTGCACTGGTGGCTCTCTGGACCCTCAAAAGCTGACCGCAGGAACTTCATGAGAACTCTGGTACCAAAGTCCCTATGGTCCTGCCTCTCCAACCCGATCCCGGGCTCCACCCGCGCCGAGCACAGAGCCATGCTTGGCCTAGCCCTGGAGGAACGCGTAAAGCACCTGGACAAGGCTGTCCACCAAGCACATGATTGGCTATGTTCGAATCCTCTCCCTTGGGACCCAATACTTTGGGCCCACCCCTCCGACCCTCTCAACCCCTTCTCGGTTTTCGCACGGTGCGTTCAGTACCTCCGTCCACATGCCCCCTCGGACCCGCCCCGTATACCAGCACCCCCCACCTCTCCCTAAACACGCCTTAAAAAAACCGTCCAAGCCGGCGTCAGCCAAAGCACAACCAACCGCGCGCCGCGCGCCGAAAAATTCCAAACGCCCGTCCAGCCGCGCAACCGCACCACGGCCCCCCCCCCCCTCGGCCATTCCCCGCCCTCCTCAGCACTCACGCCCACGGCCACCACAAAAACGCCATCGATCACCACAAACCCACCAGGCCACAATCGTTTGGGCGCCCCCAAAGCGCGCCAAGACCGCTCTCCCCCTCCCACCCCCAAGCTCCAAGGCACGATACCGTCAAACACGCCTACCTCTCCCCTCAAGGCCCGCCCTTACTAGGTGTCCAGGCCCGTCTGCTCCTGCCCCCCCCCACTCCAACGCCTGCCGGGACATCCGGAATTTTTTCCGCCCATCCAGCGATTTTCTGTCTCCTCCTCTCGACCCCTTCAGCCCTCCGCCCCTTCCGGAACCCCCCCCCTTCCCCACAGGGTAAATCAGCGTTCATCTAACCCAACCATCAGAGCAGCCGTGTACATATCTTTATATGTTGATGTAAGTACTTTCATTGGGGGACGTCAGCCCCAGAACAAGTTGATGCGGTTAAGAACATTCAAAAAGAAAAGTGTGATGGGTCTCGTGACCATGCTGTCCTTTTAATGCGGGCCTCAAATGGCCCTACAGGTAAGGGTTCTGGCGCAAAACCCTCACTTTACAACATGCCCGTCTTCGAGCACGGAGTGCAGTCCCTCCAACACGTCCTACGGGCAAAGGCTGAGGGTATCCAGCAACCGAACCGCTTGGATCTCCTCAAGAGGATCTTGAAAACCTCTATCTGGTCTGGGGAGGACAATGTAGAGATGAAGTAAGAAAAAGTGCTTTTCGAATGCTTTAGGGTATACTTTAGTTGTATTAGAGGTGCTCTAAGCACTTAGGCGGCTCAAGTTGCATGATTACAATGCGCCCAAAACTGCCTCTCCACGGCACTGCGAAAAAATAGTCCTTTTGGGGGGGACCTAAAACACAAGAACCAAAAATCCTGTGAAAAGCAATTAACTGGTCCATTTTCCTTTATTTTCCACAAAACCGACTGCCCGGGAAAATGATTTATTTCCACCAAAATGAAGTTCTTTTTTGGGAAAACCACGACTTTTTGTTTCCTATACCACTTATGCTTTGCAAAAAAAAAACCCATGAGCTTTCAATCTTTTGGAAAACCAGTTTTCGAAAACCATGTTGCACGCTGCACGACAAGAAGCATTTTTTGGCATGCCCTCTTTGCGCGAGGCCTCGCGCAAACACCAACACAACAGCGCAATAAAATGCATCACAGAGAAAAATGTGCCGCACAAGGTGAGAGCAAAAAGGTCGTCGAAGAAGAATGCATAGCGCGAGCCCTGGCGCATAATATATCAGAATAAGCGAAGAAATTACTTTTTCTTCGGAACAGTTTGCATCTTAGAACCCAATGCCTTAGCAACGGACGTCTTAACCTTAGGCAGTTGCTTTGCGGACTCGCTTCTTGGTTGGGACTGACGGGCTGGCTGCTTGAATGGAGCTCCGGCCCCGGTTTCCTCGGACCTCGGCTTCGCTGCCACTTTCTTCGCTGCCTTGCCCTGGGAGACCTGCGCTTCCTCCTCCTCTTCTTCCTCGCTCTTCTCCTCTTCATCCCCATCGCTCTCATCGGATTCTGCACCGGTAACCGACCTCGCTGCCTGAGGCTTGGAGGCAGTCTTCTTTTTCTTGGGGGCTGCTTCCCCACCAGTAGACTTCCGCTTTGCAGGGGCCAGTGCTTCTGCAGCTCGACCTTTCGCAACAGTCTCTTCCTCCTTCAGCAACAACGCATCAGAACCCACCTTGTCATCGCGAACCAAAAGGGGAATACCACGGTTTGACCAGTTGGCGTGCTGGTCCCAATCACCAGACGCGTCCAGTTTTGACCCTTGTGTCAATACGTGGTTCAACTGAGTCTGCACTCTGTTGACCCATTTGGAGAGATTGTCGGAGGTACCACCAAGAAGGTACATGCGAGAATCCGGCTCGATGGACGCGATCTTGCACACCAGATCCGGCTGATGATCAATGAACACAAACGCAGGCTTGCAGCTCTTATCCTGCCTCAGGTAAAAGAGGTGAGTGTCGAAATACCACATAACCGTCGTTATCGGAAGGTGACCGCCAAATTCAACAGGATCCATCTCCTCTACTTGAGTAGGTCCAAACGTCAGATAATTCGGAATCTGCAATGAGGGAGAAGTTATTGCGCGAGGCCTCGCGCAAAGAGCGGACGTAATGAGGGAATTTTACCTTTGTCGACCAGCTATCCGGTGACGAAATCAGCAACCAGCGAACGTTGAACGTTGTAGGATCCCCTGCAGGCTTTGGTTTGACTGGCCAACTGAAGATGGGAACACGCAACATGTTAGCCATGCGCGGCGCGTTGAAATCATCGTTGAGAACCCTGTCTGTTTCCGTCTTCAGCACGTGGAACATGTTGTCAACAACAGTTTGAGAGCCGTATATAAGGGCATCGGCACGCACCATCTCTTCATACAGCCAGGCTGGGCACATCATCTCAGGAGCAAGATGTTCAAATATGTCGCCGTTGATGACAATCAGGTTCTTGTCAATCTCAATAAACCGCCCCGGGGGATCATGGGCCAACGCTGCAATTCGGGTCGCCTCAATTGTGATAGTTTGACTTGACAGTAATGGATCCTGCTGTTCCACTGTCTTGAATTTACCAGTAACGCCAGCAGCTGGGGGGACCACACGGCTCTTGGTAGGCTCTTGACCCAGGAGTTTTTGGACGTTGAGGATTTTCAGGGATGTGGGTTTGCCTTTCTCTGCCACCTGCCACAGTGGTGCGCGAATCATGGATTTCCATGCCGGCCATGGACCGCGACTTTTGCCTTCAGGTTCCCGCCAATAGCCCCATGTACCAAGAGTCACCTTCAGGGCAGGCCTTCCAAGTGCAGCAACCTCTTTGCGGGTCCGCATGTCTTTGGCTAAAGAACAGAAATGGAGAAAGTGCGACGCACCAACGCAGAAGCGGAACCCACGTCGCGTCGATGGTACACACCTTTCTCAGGTCGAACGTACTGGCCGTTGTGCGGGTGGTCCAGATGCATTGAGACCCAATGGTCAAGGATGATGTCGTCAATCGAATTCGGCAAGGATTTAAGGGTTGTTTTTTCTTCCTGCATCACTTCTGCCACTTTCTTGTAGAACTCCGGCAACAGGATCCCGTCCAGTTTCTTCAGCGCGTTCGCACTTTCTGAGTGTCTATTTTTTTTCGATTGACCCTCAGCATTTTGTTGATGGATCCACCAGTAGTCCAGGCTATTCGGTGATTGGAGAAAATCCTGGGCTGTTCAAGTTCTGGAGTACTTCCCGCAGTTTTCAAATCATCATCTCAATTCCCGAGTCCAAATCCACGCTCGCAATCTTTCAATTGACGCCAAGCCACCTTTTCGTTCATCCCGAAAACACCATGAATTTCACCCTATTTGGAAGCTCCAAAGCCGCCGATGATGGCCTTTCAACGCTATTCAACTATTCTCCGTCACACCTCTTTCAAAAACACCAAGCCTCAAATTCGCCGTTGCAAACACGCTTTCCGTCACGCCAACTTGAAGCCGTTGAAGGCAAAATATTTGACACACGCCAGCGCATTTTCGTTCCCGAAGTCTACCGCCGACTACAAGACTACTCCGAGTTTTACCTGGATGTGGAAGGCACCGATATTCAATCCGCCTTCGTTGGGAGCAACTCCACGGAAATTCTAGATCGAGGTAGGGTCTCTTCCGTTGCGCACAATAACTACAACGAGCTCGAAAAGCTTTTGTTCAAGCACAAGCGTTTCTACCTAAAGCCGTATGAGTTGGACTATTCCCAAGCCGAAGCCAAGGAGTCTCCACCCACCGCCACCCCGTGGGCTAAACAATTAAGAACCGTGCTAGATAAAGCCAAAGAAGAGAACAAAGACCTCAAAGGATGGTTCGTTATTCCGGCGTGGGACGCTCAAGTGGTTGCCGCCACCTTTCGCATGCTAGGCTCAACTTCCGCCCTTTTTCCTCTTCTTCCGTACATTTCTAGCGTGATATGTATGCACGGGGCGCAACTCCGGGACGCCTACAAGGTCAAAAGGGACGGCAAAGACTCCTACGAGTTCCGCACGAGCGGCCATCAAACGATGCCGTATGTTGCCTTGCTCCTAAACACCTCTTCCTTTGACGGGTGCCGATATGAAGACATCAATTTTAAGTTTGAACCTTTCCGCTTCGCCGCCAAGCACGCCCATCCAACGGTGCGAGACCTCCGGTTGCACAAAACACTACGTTTTGAGGTGAGCATAGAATTCCTTGATCACATTGAGCCTTCGCCGCCGGAAGAGAGAGATAAAACTAAACCAAGGCAACGCAAAATTGGAGACGCCCGTGCTTTCATGAAGTTAATGAACGAAATGTTTGTCCCCGCGCTAGCAAACGTATCGGTGAACACCAAAAATGCCTACTACCCGTTTGGCCACATAGTCCCTTCCGAGAGCCCGCATTGGGCCTACTACCGGTTTGATTGGGAACTCCCATCTCGCTTTGCCGACGAGCTCATGTTTAAGGTCCGAGAGTGCGCCCAATTCCTCACCGGAGAACTCCTTGCAATGGACATGCACGCTTTGCCGACTACCGAAGTGTATCGAGCCGTGATCGCTAGGGACCGAAAGGAAAGAAACAAAGACCTACAAGCTCCGGAAATGCTCACCATGATGATCGCCAACCTGCCCGGTGGACGGGGCGCCTCACCGCCCCTAGGAGCGATGTTCCGGTCTAAAGATTCCTTGGTCGTGGCGATTGACACCACTCACGCACCGTGCGACGTCATGAAGACCGGTGTCCAAACGTTAGCTATCCGCTTCTTCCACTCATGCGGCATTGTTCTCTTTCATGGCATAGATGGGCAATTAGTGCGGTTCTCGTCACGATCCGACGGCAACGCGAGGTCCGCGCCTTCGGGCGCCCCCGAGCGAGCCCACGCGACGCCGGCCCCGCCCTCATACGACTCATCTAAGGCCCCGAAGACCGCCGTGCTCCTAGTGGCCCCAAGATCGGCGCACGCTCTCGACTTGCGCGTCCAAGCGGGGTTCCTTGGCCCGTACGTGTCGTTCGAGCCCACGAGGCCTCCCTACGAACACCAACAAGCCTACCTCGTGGTCTACGAAAAGGGGGAATCCGCGCTGCTAGCGCATGATTTCAAATATGGAGACGCTGCCTTTGCCCCACTACACCGCAACCTCATCGCCCTCGAGAAGATCCTCCCCGCTCAAGACCCGGAAGTGGCCGAGCACGAGCGACCCATAGTGCAGCGCCTCCAAGCGGGAGCCGCCTTGGGGTCCACGGCCTTCGTGTCCCAACTTGTCACCGCCCTTCGTGAAAGGCCCGCTACGGGGCTGACTGAGCGCATCAGCGAGTGGAACGCGGCACCGGAGGACGCCGGCGCCGCTACGCCAACGCCGGGACCAAGCCGCATCGAAGAGATGTCCGAGACCAGCGTCCCGCTGCTTGCTCCACTAGGAGGCGAGGCGACCACCCTCCTACCCCCCGACCACGGTGCCCCCACCCCCGCCTCGGATATTCAAATCGACCCCCGCCTCCCCGCTGGTTTTTATTACGTCCGCGACGTATTCTCCGAAAGCCAAGAGGAAACGGTAAAAAAGATTCTCCACGACAACACGTGGGAGAAGTACCACGGGCGCTCAGTCCAACACTTCGGCCACGCATACCTCGGCCCGAGCAAAGTCGCCGCCACGTCCCCCATCCCGGAAGAGTTTTCCTCCATCCTCCAAACCTACAATGCCGCGCTGGAGCGGCTAGGCCTCTCACACCCTCCTCCCAACCAAATCACGGGCACAATGTATCTCCCGGGAGAGGGCATCGGCTACCACGGGGACGACCCCTTGCTAGGCGACCCAGTGTCCATTTTTGGTTCCCAATCGGACACCACAATGTTCTTTAAGAACCCCTCCAACGGGGACTCCTTTCGCATCCGCCTGTTTGCCCGCTCTCTCCTGGTCCTCACGGGGGCCGCACGCCATGAGTGGCACCACGGTATACCTCGACGGAGAGAAGACGAAGTGTTTGGGCTAACCGTCCCTCGTACCGTCCCTCGCCTCGCTCTAATCCTCCGACACATACCACAGGCAAGCTAACCCACGAAAGCCAGAGGGCCGGGTACCCGCCTCCTGCACTGTCCAGCCCCCTCTACCTGAACACAAAAGGGCCAAGATTCAGTGAACCACTGGCCCAGTCACGGCTTCCACCATCACAGGCAAGGGGCTAGACGACGAGCTCACCTCGGCCGGGATACCGGCCGACCAAATTCAGCACTTTCTTTGCCTTAGCCAGCCCAGCCAGCCCGGCTCCCCAGTGCCCCCCCAGCCCCCCCCTATCCCGCCCCCCCCGAGATCCAAAACGCGCCTACGGAAGGGTTACCAACGGCCTCACCGCCCCCCCATACCCCTCCCTTCAGAACTGCGTTTTCTATCCCACAACTTGCAGAAGAAACCCATAGTGAGCAGCCAAATTCTCCGACACCTCAAGAACGGCTTCGACATCCTCTTCCTCCAAGAAATCAATCACGCCCCCATCCTCCCCCACGTATACGCCTACGGTTCGGGCACTAAAGCCACCATCGTTTCGAATATCAGCCAAGACAAACACTCCAGAGGCGAGCATGGTTCCGTCTTGGTCTGTTCCCCCCGGCTCTCCCGCTTCGTTACCCCCCTTCCCCGACTAGATACAGAAGGGATGCTGGCGGCAGCCGTTCTCACTCTCCCGGGGGCCCCGCCCACCTTGCTGGTCTCGGTATACGCCCCAAGCACGGACGTCCACCGCTCAAAAATTGAAAACATCCTACGGCCACTCATGCATCAGTATCCTAACCACGTCCTCGGTGGGGACACCAATTGCATAATGTGCCCTGAACTAGACGGATCGAACCTCCAAACGGACAACGAATGGCCGTGGCTTCGCAGACAGATCACGAGCGACCCGCCGCGTCTCATCGATACCTTTCGGCACTTTCACCCGACCGAGCGGTCCTTCTCCCGATACCCCACCCCGTACAGGGCAAGCAGTAGCCGCCTTGACCACATTTTGCTCTCCCCGGCGGCCTCGGAATTTTTTGCCCCCACCTCTGCAACCATCCAAACCGACGACAAAACGTCCGACCACCACCCAGTCACGTACACCTCTCAAGTCCCCCCTCACCCTTTCACCGAAGCTCCCACCACTAAGAGGAAAGTTTTCCGAAAACTGACGGAGCGGGAACGCTCCAAGCACCACGACTCCCTTGCCCCCCTGGCGAGGTGGTGCGAGTCTACCCTCCCCCGCTTTGAGTCCTTGTCCTCGGCGGACATCGAGCTTTTCACAGACGTGGTGCTGGAGGAAGTGGCGACCAGTTACCACAGTATCACCACGCCGTCACGCCCTACCTCCTCGGCTCTGGTAAAGAAAATCAAAGAGTCCCTGCAAACCCTGCCCCCCCCCAACCATCCCAATTACCCCGCTTCCATGGACACGCTCAACAAACTCATCAAGGAGTGGGAAACCAAAGTGAACAAGGCCGCAACCACCAAAATCCATCGGTGCCTAGTGAGGAAAACTAGGATCAAACGCACCATCAACGAGGCGCTCAACCCCGTGGAACGAGGTGAAATAACGCTGAAGCGCCCGGGCACCACACAGCTCGTCTCCACCCCCAAAGAAGTGGGCTCTATTTTCTCTTCTACCCTCCTCACCCTGGGGGGCAGCCTCGAATATGCACCGCCGAACACTCTAGTGGATCGCCTACTCGCACACTCCCCCGCCTGCCCCGAACCCACAAAACACGGCCTCCTCCCTGACATTACCTGGGAATCGTTACGCAACACGCTTAAGAGGTCCAAGCCCAACAAGGCGGGAGGGCGGGACTTCACAAACAACTACACTTTGCACGTCTCTCCCCCCCCTATCCAACAATTCATTTGGAAGGTATGCAACTACTACCTCCACCGGCCGTTGCCCGAGAAATGGCTCGAAGCCAACATTATCTTGCTTTTTAAGAAAGGGGACGTGATGAACCCGGTAAATTACAGGCCTATAGCCTTGCTGAACAGCGTTTACAAAATAATTGCAACACACGCCAACCGAGAACTACTGGCAGCGGCCATTGAACATTCCATCATACACCCCACCCAGTTCGGCGGGCTTCCGAACCGCAGATGCCAGGACCACATTTTCAACCTCTTATCCACGTTTCGGGAATCGGTCGGTAGCTACAGCCTCTACATTGATTTCAATAAGGCTTTTAACTCCGTCCCCCACACCACCCTCTTCACAGTTCTATCCCGCCTGAACTTTCCTACGCCCCTTGTAAACCTCATTCAATCCTTGTACCGTGCCCCTCGCGACTTCCCAGTGGTGTCAGGTCAAACCCACTCCTCACACTTGCAAACCAGAGGCGTTCGGCAAGGATGCCCCATGTCACCAATCCTTTTCTGCCTCTACCTGAATGTGCTCCTCTTCGCCTTGCCGTCCCACGTCACTGCACCCCCCTCCTCACACGAATCGGGCCACGCCTTTGTTGACGACCTCCTCTATCGATCAGAGAATGGGGACCGCATACAGCAAGTTTTAAACTTCTTCGACACGGTCGCCAGGGAGTGGGGTCTAGACCTTAACCTCAGCAAAACCGAGATCCACGCTATGGGAACAGCTCCCCCCAGAACCTTCACCTCCCCCTCGGGCACCCCCCTGTCGACAACAAGCCAAAAGACGGGGCAACCACACAATTGCTACAAATACCTAGGGGTATACATCTTCACCGCCAACCATGAGGCACAAACACTGGCATTGGCCAAGTCGGAAATACGCTCATTTTTCACAACCCTCCAACCCCTCCAGCTCACCCTTTCGGAATACATTCTCTTGGTGAACGTCCAACTCATCCCTATTCTTTCCTACCGCCTCATGGCACACCCCCTGGCCCTGAACGAGTTGGGGGCCCTTCAGGCCATGATCTGGCAAAATGTTGCGCATGACCCCTCCCCGGACAGAGCCAACAGGATCTCCCGCCTCGTCTCCCCTAAGGCCCGCTACACCCCTCGCCACCAGGGAGGCTTAGGACTCCGCCACTTCACTTTTTCAATTTGCATGGCCCTGGTAAACACCGCAATAAGGTACCTCAACGGAGACGGCCCGGCCTCGACAAACGAATCTTTTTCCGAAGCAATGCTCTCCACCACACGCAACCCAATCCAAGACACCATCATGGACGCATGCCACACCATAGGCTTCCGATACCACAGCACCGGCCTCTGGGCCTCCTGCCCCCCCTCCCTTTTCCTCCCAAAAGAAAAAGTCCAGGTCCGGTTCCTAGCCACCAAGCCGGCACCACAATACAGCAAGTTCGGCAACAGATTAAAACGGACGCCCCAGGACCTGGGGTTCCACCTAGGTACAGTCACGGAAGTGCACTCAGAATCGGCCACACTCCAGTTTTCGGACGGCACCACCCACACCATCAAAAACCCCGGTCTCCGCCGCAACGAGAAAGAATACACCTTTCAAAACCCAGCCATTTCTGTCCTCCCTCAACTGGCGGGGCGCCACGAACTGCTCACCCCCCCCCTTCTTCACCCTCAAGAATACATCCTCAACCCCCCCCCCGGGCCATACGGCGGGGTCCTACTCGACTCGTCACTGCATGGCGAGCTGTACCGGCTCCCAGATGAACCTCACTCCCTTGACCCCGACGACCTCGAAGAATGGGGTTGTGAAGCAGCCCTTGCCCTCCTCCTCGCATCGTCCCCCGGCACGACATGGGTGTACTTGGATGGCTCAGCGGGCGCCTTGGGCTACGGATCGGCGGCCACCCTGTTTTTTCCAAATGGCTCCAGATGGGTACTGTGCCAAACGTCCCCGTACCAGTCATCAGAGGGATCGGAGTTCTGGGCCGCTATTATGTTCCTACGGTGGGCCCTTGCATCTCACCCGCACCTCACCTTCGCCGTGCTAGGGGACAACCTCCACGTTATCACTGTTCTCTCTCCGAACACCCCCCCAGGCCTCCCATCACGCTCGCCAGCCGGCACGTGGGAATCCTCTCTCCAGTCCATCCAGGCCTCCCTACGCCCAGGGATGATCCAGGGTTGGGGGTGGATCAAGGGGCACGCCGGGTTCGTGGGGAATGAAATCTCAGATGCTTACTCAAAGTGGGCCGCCCACGTGATGGTCTGGGACCCCTCCCTCCTTCCCCCCCCCCCGATAGGGTGCATATCCAGGGGCCCCCTCCCAGTCATACACAAATTGACTACAACCTCAATCAAGCATCTCCTCCCTCGCCACAAACACGAAAACATCCACGCACCGTCCAGCTTCCATTTTTACAATCACACTTCGTGGTTCAAAGGCCTCCCTTTCAAATGGTCCTCCGGAAATTTCAACATGGCGCCATTTGCTTTCCACGACGACTTGCGCCCTCGCCATTGCCACGCTTGCCCCGACCCGCACCCGATGGATGTTATCTCTTTCGTCTCACACTGCCCAACGTGCGAACACCTGGTCCAAACCTACATTCAATGCTGGCGCCCCCCCTTCACCACGGTGGTGTCCCAATGGTGGTCCGCGACCACACACGTGGGGGAGAGACGCAATTTCGTCCGGGGGCTTGTTCCCATGACACTGTACACCAAACTCACAACCCCCCCCTCCGGCCGAAGAAAACCAGCACACTGTCACGACTTAAAACTCGCCCTGAAGGATCGTGTTCCCCTGCTCCTCAGCGCCCTATACCGCACCTTGGAATGGCTAAAAGACCACCCCCCTCCAGCCCCGCTCACCCCCCCTACGGGCCCCAACTCATGGGGACGCCCCTGGTCGCCCTACAGCACGTCGCACACCGCCCAACAACGCCCCTCCCCCGCCTACCACCCTCCCCCCCCCTCCCGGACAAAGTTGCACACAAGCCCCCAAAGCGCCCCCGCCCCCCATCTCCTGCGGCACACACCAAAACTCGAAAACACGGCCGCCAGCCCCCAAGGCCCGTCCGGCCTCTATCACTGAAACGCGGTACCGCAAGTCAACCCCAGCCAGAGCCTCCGCCCCCCAAACGGCCGCTCACAATCAGGGACATGTTCAACCTCCCCCCCCCCCCTAGACCAGCACCCCCCCTCGCCGCCTCCGCCCCCATTTCCGCCCCTTCTCCTCGCATAACAAGGTACTTCGCACCAGCCCCCCCCTCCCCCGCGAGCACAAACTCACAATCGTCCTCACACTCGTCCAACGTGTCATCTCTTTGAAAAAGCCACACTTACACATTTTCTCACGCCGACCCTCGACAGCCCTAGCGGCGCAATCAATCAGTACTACCACACTGGCACTCACCAGTCACTTCTGCAAATGAATCCCTCCCCCAAGCCACCCCCCGTGCTCAAGCCGTCATGCTCTAACCCCCAATCCGCAACCACACCGCCTTCGGGTATCAAGCAGAGACCCCGGCCTGCGGTTGTCTATAACGGGGCTGCCAAGTCTCTTTGAGATGAAGCAGACGAGGACAGCCACGTGCAGCGGTACTCAGCCCGCGATTGAACTTGATTTCGGGCTCCCGCCCCTCCCCAAAAAAAGCTTGGCGCGCAAGAGCCTTTCTCCCCGGCCTGGCCAGCCACAAAAGGCGCCGTTCAGTGCAAAAAAGTTTCTTCAGCGCGTTCTTCGTGACTTTCTCCCCTTTGTCGTGCAACTTCTGCAGACCTTTCGCAGCTTCCGGACCAGCATAGTAGGCAAACGTCATAAAATCTTTCCACAATTTATACGTTTTGTCCTGAAAGTGACAACGTCATGCGCGAGGCCTCGCGCAAGGAACAGCATCGAAACAACGATGAATGAACATACGAATTGACCAGGCTGCTTCAGTTCAGCGGTTGGAACCAGGGCACTCATCTGCACAGCATCCACAATGGCGATCTTGAGATTGCTGTACGTGTCAGCCAGGCCTCGCCGCCGCTGATCTTCAACACATCGAATGAGGTTATCCGCTGCCTCATACAGCGGTATTGGCTCAACGTCTTGTGCGCTTCCTTGTGCTTGTCCCGCCAGCTTTGCACGGAAGGCCCACGGTGTCATAGGCTTCAGAATATCGGCGATGCGTGTAGTATGCCACTGCTGCAGATCCAGACACGCTGTGCGTCGCTTCTCCCGAATCTTCGCAATCACTTCCACGCTGTGCTGTCCAGATACACACCAATAATCGCCATCTGCAAATATGAGACACGTCTATGCGCGAGGGCTCGCGCAACGGGAAGAGCAAACAGTCGGTTGGCAACATACTATTATCTTCCGAGAGAACGACGTGTAATGGGCCTGTTGGCGGTGCTGCTTCGAGTGACTCAATACGCTTCTGCAGTAACTTCCTATCTTTCCGTCTAATCTGCCCCTTTGTCTTCTCCTGGTCGATTCTCACGTTGTCCAGCTCAACCTCCACCTGCCTCCCATCCGGTTTCAGGTGGTCCTCGATGTCAGTACCCAAGGTTAAGCCAGGATCTGGTTTTTCCTTCTTCTTACGCCCCTTCTTTGGTGTTCCAGCCTCTGATCCTGAGGTCCCAGGGTCATAGTCGGTATCTTCTCGTTCCTCGGCTGTTTTTTTGGCGGGGCTTGCCATTCTGCGATAAGGAGAAAGCCTGTATTGGAGGAAACATAACATTGTAAGGGGTTAAAATCGTCGTCAATAATGCATATGTGAGGCGCTTTTAGCGAATACGAGTACAGTATGGTTGAGAATGCGAAACTGAAGGGGCTCGGCACTGTTTTTGACTGTCAACCTTGCGCGAGGCCTCGCGCAAGAGAGGGGGTGTACTAACCTGTTGTTTCATGCTGTTTGCGCGAGGCCTTGCGCATCACTGCATGTTCTCCAATCTTCTTCGAACGTTTCGCAGCGTGTCGGCCTCTCTCTGTTCCTCCAACACACTGCGTTGGGGGATCAGCTCCGACAGTTTTCGCTTAAAACCAGCCTTAAGCGGCCCCTGCTGCGTTAGCACCAACAACACAGACACAAGGACTTGTTTGTAGTGGTTAGAACCCTTTGGAATTAGAAGAGACGGTGGAAAGTTAGGTACACCCCTGCGCGGCCAATGCGCCTGAATTGTACAAGTAGGCTCAGCAAACTACCTAACGCAAGGCACATATACACGCTCTGCGTTCAAGTAAGCAGTTAACCGCTGACGCACGGATTTGACAAAGGAATTGGGGATTTTGCAGACGTTCACTCTGTGACCTTCTTTGCTGATAGTGATGAGATGATACAGATCGTCAACATCTTCAATGGTTACTGCACCTCTGTTTTGGCCCTTCTTTGTCACAAGGCTGGAAAGCAGACTTTCACAAAACTCCTCGGCAAAAGCCTTTCCAGGCATGGCTGTGTGCAATGCAGTGTGGCACAATAGCGCAGTTGCAACAGTGCGTTCGTATTTGAAAAGCGTGTCCCCCATGTTCAAACGGTCTAACAGACACATAACAATCTGCAATCCCTCAGAAGCAAAAACACCCGTGTTGGCCGTCCCCCCGGCCCAATTGCACTGTCTAACGAGGTGACCTAGGTGTAGTAACATAGGACAGTATTGTGTTAACAGAACCTTTATGGCCTTACACACAGCGTAACTGAGGCGTCCTCGCCGATTTACAGGACGTGCCAGCCCAAGGGAATGACATTTTCTGTTAAGGCGCCGTATGTGGGGGCCCATACCCAACAGCAGTGCGCCAACAGTTATCTCCATGGTGATCAGCTTGGGAAAACAGGGGACTGTGTCACCGCTGAGCAACAAACCTTTACGGAAGAAAGTCACGATCGGCCAAAATGAGCGAAATTTTTGTGTAACGCAAAACTTGTACGCGTGCCAGAAACCATACAATATAGGGTGTGACCGCAAGAAAAGCCGGACATTCCAACCCGTTGTTTTTTCACCGTACATCATCTTACAAATGTGGTAATGGATGTTCTCATCACATACAACAGGAACGACTGGTCGAGTGTGCTGCGCCAAGTCCCTAGTGAATTGCAATAGATTAAGCAGCGAGACATTGCCGCTCACCTTTTCTTTACTTAGACAAAGGGGTCCCCAATGTGGTCTGTTGGCAGGTACAGGGCGAATAATGTCAAGCGGCGCCCTAATGTTTCGAACAACAGGTCGCGTGCTTGCAAATCCTAGATCATGCAGCATACGTGCAAATGTTCCCTCGGTGTTCCCCAGCATGTGTGCAACAACAGGAACACGCCGCTCAAGCTCTTCCAGGCTAAGTTGACCATGCCAGTAGCGCGGTGCATCCTTCAGTAGCAACACAGCCAACGCTGTTGCGTTCAGGCTTTTGTCGTTCTTGTCAGGATTTGTGGTAAACTGTTTGTTGTACCAGTTGTCCATCCACAACACAACCCACTGTTGGTGTATTTTGTTCCATGTAGTCTGTAACCTGACTGCGGCCTTCTCCTTCAGCGAAGGTGCGCTGTATCGCGCCAGACCTGACCTTGCTAAAATGCGACGCTGCGCCCTACTTCCCTCTACCGCAACAACTGACTTTGGTTTTCCCTGGTATGGAACTGCGCGGTGGCGCATCAGCAAATAAAGGCGCCAGGCCTCCTCTATCAAAACACCAACCCATCTCTTGCCTTCTGCCGCAATCGCCTTTTCAACGCTGCAACGCGTCCGTTCATTTTTGCGCAGACGCAGAAAAAACACAAACAACAATCGCGCGCCCTCGTCCCCCTGTTTTAGCCCTTCCGACAGTTCCTCTGCCGTGTGGTACGGCGGTTCCTCTGAGCAGACATCGCGGAAAACTCCAGATGCTGCGGCCACTGTCTTCTCAAGGTCCACCTCTTTTCGCAGGGGCATTGTTGCTGTGAAGAATAATTGCGTACCTGTATCTACGTAAACATCGCTGTTTGAAAAACCTTCTTGATTTGAAACATCAACCTGTCACACAGTTTTCGCGCGACCAATTGTTCTGTGATTCGCTTGTCGCATGCACCATTTTCAATTAACTGTAACTGTCTGGTGATCCCACATTTGACTAGTTAATCCTGATTGCGGTAGCCAGTTGCGGCGCGCTACCATCGCTGTTGGGCAGTGAAGCCAGCGGTGACCACGGTATGAAAACTGGAGATGCCGGCGGGACCTGTATTGGTGCCCATGCAGCAGCGCCGCACCAAGGGAATGCACACGCTGTGTAGTTGGTGGATCTGTTCCATTTTTGGTTTCTATGAGCGCTTATGAGATCCATTGCGCGAGGCCTCGCGCAATGATCACCGAAACTTTAATGTTTCTCATGCGCCGTTCCGTGCGCGAGGCCTCGCGCTTGAAACTGCAGTTTGTTCCGGAACATTTATACTTTTCAAGATTCTTGGGTACACCATTGTTGCAGTTTATTTGTTAATAGATCCATCTCTATTGAAGCGGTACCCAGAACCCCATGGCCAGGTTACGGCATACAACCGGTCTCCGGTCCACTAACCCCATGTACGGCGTGTTCCGTGCCGTGAAGCCCCGCATCGGCAACCGATGCACCGCCAGCGGAGATTTGTGTATCAGAATATCAGGAATCAACAGGGTTTCATTTTCATATTGTTTCCGTCAATTTTTACGCTTCCGTTCCGATACTCACTGTTTTGACTGCTGGCGGTTGGTTCGCGACTTTACCGTAACCGCCAGTTTAACTGTTTATAATGGAAATATTAACGCTATCCGTCACAAAGGCTCCAAAGTCGCCAGGAACTGCATGGATGCTTCCGCAATTTTCATAATTAATACTCGCAACCTTAATCCGAATTTTTCAGGATGTCGAAATCGGATTTTCGACTTCGACATCCCCGCACTTGATTTGACCTCTTTCGAGTGGACCTACGTGCCTCCGTATGCACGAATCAACTTCCCTTTTATCCTGCCCTCCATTTGTCTTAAAGATATGGGCAAAACAAAGTTGATTCGTGAGGCCACTTGTGAAGGTCATATCTCGTGTTGCTTGCGAGGAATTACGATAGGGAAACGTGGGATGTATTCACAATACTCCCGACGTAATTTAGGAAGCATTATATGCCTTGCGTTTCCACACGTGCGCGCTAGTGTAATGGATCATGGTCAAGAGGGTAGAGTTTGCGTTACAACTCATTGACCATGATATTGCGTGCGTTAAGATAACTTTCGAGTGTAGCGCGCAAGTGTTGGTGTTGCATAGGAACTCTCCTTGAGTTCCTATGAGCGATTGACACAAAGTTATGCCCTTGGAGGGGCATGACATATCGTGGTGGGAGCCACCTTTTTGGGCAATATTTGGTATGTGCCATGTGTTGTGTTGCGTGCCCATTTGGCGGGTCCATTGCTCCAAGACAAGCCCGCCAATGGACCTCATATTGTGCAAGCCCCTTCTCCATACTCCCTACGATCAATTGCAAGCCTAACCTTCGTGAAGGGAAGCTTGTGTGGTGAACCCGAAGCGATGCGTTGGGAGCAAAGTGGGTGTTTTGCAATTTTCCATATTTTCGTGTGCCCACTTGGGAAGTAGCGCTCGTAACCTTTCAAGGCGCCCCAAGTGGAGCACATATGTGGGATCGAAGGTCATTGGTGTCAAGTCATTGTGATTAGAAGGATTAGTTGATTGTACGATCCAAGCCAAGGATATTATAATATAATTGTGCACCTTTCAATGCACTTTTGTATGTCTTTGTGCCAATTTTGCCATTTTTGGCTCGTCATGATGTCAAGTGGCGACCGTGTATCTCAACGTTGCGCTCAATTGACATCATGACCCAAGTATGTTATGAGGGTACATACTTCGGTAGCCAACATATCTTGGACCCGGCGAATAACTCCTCTTAGGCTTGGCATACCGTGGCCGCCATGTTGGCGATTTGGGACTATCCCAAATCATGGGCTCACTTGGCGACCCTGCCATTCCCAATACCGGAGGAGTTGGGCGACGCCCAAAAGATATGTTGGACCAATATGACTTGATACCAATCCTATGGCACACTCCGGTCCGAGTCGGGCATGTGCCTCATTTGCCCCAACCATGAGAGAAAAGTTTATAGTGTTTTCAGCACTGTGTTTTTGCTTCTCCTGCTGCTTGTTGTTGCTGTAGGGTGTCCTGCTGCTGGTTTTGGATGATGAAAAGCTTTTGTTTGTGGAAATACAGTAAAGCCAACTCAATCCAGGATAGCCCAAGCCAATAGTATGCAAGGAGAAGGTAATTCAGGATCAAAGCATGAAGGGCTGCAGTGTAAACAGTGAAAGATGATTAGGTATTCACAGAAACTGCAACTCAGGATACAAATGAATGCATATTCACAGAGATAGCTGAAATGTTTTGGGAAAAGAGTTAGAAAACTGCCTCAGGATCACTCTCTCTCCATAGTGCCATCTTAGGAGATGTGCACTCTTTGTTTTGGCTCCCATATGTGCTGAGGTGGCATGGTATGTGGCGATGAGGTCACTGCCATGTCACATGGGATCTTCCTACTTAGTTGGGATCTTCCTACTTAGTTAGGCTGACCAGGAATTGAACCCAGGACCTCTCAAAAAGAGGTGCCTAACCCCCTATGGTGCATACCACTAGGGCAGATAAGTATTCATGGAAAAACATAGATAAGTTCATAGGCTCTACCTTAGGTATGTCAGTGCTCAGTCAACTCAGGAAAAGATGTTTTACTTCTGATTGAAAGGGGATTAAGGGGTCCACTCCATATCCTGATTGGGTGTTTGGTTCCATAGGTCAAAATGTGTTATCACCAGTTTTGGTTGGACCAATACTAAGATTAAAATGCATGGATGCTCAGTGCATCTCTAATACAACTAGAGTATGTCCCAAAGCAATGGAAAAGCACTTTTTCTTACTCCCCCCTTGTGCTGTGGTGGCCACCACTGTCGCATTTTAGGAAAAAGGGAATTTTTCTTGACCTTTCCTTGGTTTCCACATCTACTTTAAAATACCTACAGTCTCCCTCACACTGAAAAACGGGCGCTCACCATGGCTGGCGTCCTTTTGCTGCTCTGATTGTACAGTTTCCTACAGAAGACTCAGCGCTCTTGGCGCTGCCGGGGCTCCTGTGGCTTGGTTGGGTTAGATTGGGAGCATGCCAAACATGTGCATATGCATCCCTTCCTCCAAGACGCAGCGTCGACACAACCCAAACGCAAGACACATTATACACACTCGCATGGGTTCTCGTAAACCTGCTGGCGACCTGTGACCTGTCTTAGGGCGTAGGGAGTCGAAAAGAAATTAATTTGCCCCTTGGTGGGGTCTTGGTTCTGCTCAGTCTCTCCAGGCACCTGCGTTTCGGCCCGAACACGGCCTACTCAGCGAGGCTGCGCGTGGGTATCTGCAGAGGCAGGAATGGGAGAATTATGGACGAATCCACGCAAAAACGAAGCGACGACACCAAAATCCGTCAAATGACGGCGCAGAATTTTTCTGAAACGACACACCTGAGCAGAATCCAATTGTGCATCTTCAGCACATTTTTATAGAAATTATAGTCATCTCTGGATTTTTTAAATCCAGAAATTCATACGTACAAAATGGCGGCGCGCAGGAGCGGCTCCTAGCGAAGCGCCGGAAAATGGAAAAATAATGGAATTATAAACGTATGTATCACGTAGTCTTGAAAATGACGAGACACACATTAATAAACAAACATACAGATTCCACCCACACTAATAGAAGCTTCAAAAATTCAAGAATTCGAAAATCAATTGAAAAGACTTCAATGAATCAGGTATAAACTACAGGTATGCTCGTCTTGCATGCCGCATACACATTGCTCGTCTCGAGTCTCCGTGACCGAGTCGTGTAGCAGCGCTAACAACGATAACCACGATAGGACGCGGTAGAGGGATTGATTAGAAAGATTGCAGATGATTAGCGGTCAGGTCAGGGTGATTAGTCATACACACAAGTGCATAGCAACGTTCTTCGCGTGCGCCCCTTTTGTTTTCTCTCCTTGCTTCACTTCCCAGCGGTAGGTAAGGTAGGTTCGCCCAGGCGGGGCCACCCCCTGGTGGAGTGGAGATTGTTGTGGAGATGGGCAGGTTTGCCCACGTGATTGTGCATAGTCGTGCATGCACACACGCATTAAAGGGTAGGCCACGCGAAGTGCGCACGGTAAACCTTGTTTAGGCTACCCAGAGGCTCCTCGGTACGTTCTTTAAGAGAACCTGAGGAGTCCCTTAACGCTTGCTTGCTTGATAAGGGTAGCTGCTCCATGCAGCGTGTTTGCGGAGAGCGTATTATAGGGCACACTGAGAAGGGTATAATACCTGGAGTGTGCCTTGGTTCCTCCGCCGCAAACGCCCTTTCATTTGCCTTTGTTTTACAGGTGGGCAGGTAGGGTGAGTGGTGCAGCAGCATTTTTTTATGCCCTGCTAAACAGGGGCGCAAATCACACAAACAAGTAACTCCGCTCCGCCTGTGGCAGAGCAGGGAGTCCGACTTCCTCGACATCTGCGCCTTGCACACGAGAGCACTCCTTCCCTCCAAGCCCTTGCAGGGGAAACGCGTTGTGGCGTCCCCTGTGAGGCCACAGTTGCTTAGCAGCGCTGTGTTCTCTTGTCATTTCACAGGTGGGTCGCTAGGACCCTCGAGAGCTTTCTCTTCGCAACGCCAAGTAGAGTGTGCGTGTAGGAGTGGTAGTCCTGAGTGGGGGCTAGAGCCAGTTGCCCAGCGCTCGCCCACCAGGATGGTGCCACTGTAGGGTGTGTAGGACCTGTAGGGGGCGTGTCACTGTCCCACCCTTTTCCTGCAATTTTAGCTGGGTTGGTGGGCTGTGACAGTGGGTTAGGTTAGTGTTTTTGGCCACATAGCAAACAGGCGTTTTGCATGCCTTCATAGCTTTTGGCCACCCCTCCCTGTAGTAGACAGGTAGGTAGGGAAAACAATACCTGGATTAACACTCTGGGTATTCCCCCAAGGTTTTGCGCCAGCACAGAAATTGGGCGCATAGGGGAGGGGAGACCCGGGGCGTACCCCGTGGCATCAATAAGCCAACCCTCCAGGTTCAGCAAGGGCGCAGACTTGGGTATAATTAGGACACCACTTCTGCGGCTTGCTCTCAGGACCTTAGGACTAGCACACTCACACATACGCTTTGGCAGGTAAGGGTAAGGTTCAGTCCCTAGCTTTATTCTTGGAGGCAAGCATCTCAGCGAGCCTCAACAACTCACCAAGGTTGTTCTGGGACAAGTAGTCAACCAGAACTGAGTTTAGGCGTCCCTCAGGTAGAACAAATGCAGAGAAGGGCTCCCAGGTGGCCTCTTCGACTCCAAACCCTTCCCAGAGGGTGAGGAAGCGCCAACCCTGGCGATAGCGGTGGCGTAGGACAGACTTCACCAGGTAGAAGCCCTCCTTAGCCATCTCCTCGGCGTTCATGTCGGGGAGTTCACCTTCAACTTCCATAGGGCTGGCAGCCCCTTGTAGGTCCAGAGCGGCGATTTCCTCGTCGTTCAGCTCCCACTCCTCCCCACAGAGGTCTTCAGGATCATGGTAGCGCTTCAGGTGTTGAGCGGCGCACACCAGGGTCCCCCCTAGACGGGGAGAACACCGCACGGTGATACGGTGTCCATCCACAGATAGGATCTTGTACGGCCCGAAGTATGGGTCATCGCTGGTAGAGCGTGGCCAGGCGGGTAGTCGACTGTGGTGCACCAGCACCCAGTCCCCTTCTTGGTAGGTGGCCGGTACACGGTGCTTGTTCTTCTTGTTCCACTGACGCTCCCTCACCCTCTGGAGCATAGCCTTGGCCTTGTCCACCTTCGCTTGTTGCTCTTGGACCCATTCACCCACAGAAGAATGGGTGTCCTCTGGATAGGGGGCATGTAGGAACCACGCCGGGCGCCCCATGAATAGCTCATGTGGCGAGTAGCCAGTAGCTGAACTCTCTTGGGAGTTCATCATCAAGGATATGACGGGGAGTAGTCTCACCCAGTCTCTGGTGCGTTCAGCTTTGCACCATATCCTGACGTTCTCCTTCAGGACACGAATCTGTCGCTCACATAGGGGGTTGCTCGTGTGAGAGTAGGGAATCCCCGTAGACACCTGGACATTGAGGGACCTCAGGACCCTCTTGTACCAGCCAGTATCTGAGCGTACTCGTACGTCCTCATCGGAGTTGATCTCCTTGGGCGCCCCATAGACACAAAACCACTCCTCCAGGAGTATCTTGATAGTCTCCTCTCCGGTAATGTGCTTGGTACATGGGAACACCCTGGTAAACCTGGTCCACCCACAGGTTACCACGAGGGCGAAGTCATAGCCCCCGAACTTCGGCATTTCCGTGTAGTCCACGTATAGAACACTGTTAGCACAGTGAGGGATGGGCAGGGTCGAGTAGAGACCTCTGTCCCTTATATCCCCTGGTTTACAGGACCTGCACGGGCACTTGTCCACGATAGGCAGGAGTGTCTTCCGCAGCTGGTCGTCAGTCCACGTAGTGTGGAACCACTGCTTGAAGAGCCTCAGGGTACGGTCAGCACCCACATGACCACTGGACTCATGGGTCCACTTCAGCAGCGCTGGGACTCGGTCACTAGGCACCACGATGCGGTCCTCGTGCCAGAGGTAGCTCTTGTCCCGCTTCCACTGGTCTTGGTTGACCAGGAGGGGTTCAAGGCGTTTCTCCAGGCGCCGGTAGATATCCCCAAACTCCTGTAGGTACTCCGATTGTTGGAGTCCATCCAGGGGGCGTATCATGGTCATGTTCAGGTCCAGGTGTACGTCCATACGGCTGAACGCTTCCTTAGCCAGCGCTTCAGACCGGGCACCAATCAGGGCGTCGAAGTTGTTGCGGCTGATGTAGTCGGCACACTCGTTCTTCACTCCCTGGATATGGTGTACCGTCAGCCGTAGTTGACTGAGGTAGGTCCACCAGCGACGTAGCTTGGCCTTCTCAGGTGGGGGGCCCTTCTGGAAACTGCGGACCGGTTCTTGGTCGCATAGCCAGACCACAGGGTTACTCCCCAACAGTCGTGCTTGTGAGGATAGCACCAGCATACCCGCGAGCAGTTCCTGCTCATAGGTGGAGTAGTTCCCCCTGGCCTGGTTCCACTTCCAGTTCCAGTGGCCCAGAGGTACTAGGACCCACTTGTCGTCAGGGTAGCTGTGCTTGAGGGTTCCATCTCGGTTGAGACCTTCCGTCCCCCATTGGGAAATGGCCGAGTCGAACTCCTCCTTCTCTAGTGCTTGCCACTGGAACAACGTTCCACCACCGCCCACATTGCTGGCGTCGGTCACCAGGATAATCTCCCCTTGTGCCCTAGGCACGCCCAAGCACTTAGCGTTGGCTACCTTGTCTTTGAGCTCGTCAAACGCTTGTTGCTCTTGTGGGCCCCAGCGCCAAGTAGTACTCTTCTTGATCAAGTCAGTCAGTACCGCGCTGGTGTAGGTGAAGTTCTTGATGTGGCGGCGATAGAAGTTGCACGCCCCAATGAAACTGCGTACATCATGAAGTCCTTTCTTGGGGTCTTCGTGTCGTACCTTGACATCCATCAGGGGTTTGGCTTTAGAGGCCGCTGGGGTCCACCACCCATAGCCAACGTCAAACCCCAGGTACTGCATGGTCTCCTGCATGAACTCACACTTCTCCAGCTTGAGTCGTGTGTGGTTCTCCTGGCAGACCGCAAAGAACTCACCCAAGAGGATTAGGTGATCCTCCTGGGTATTGGTCCCGAGGCATACATCGTCGATGTGAGCCTCCATCTGGGCCCCACGGGATATGAGCTCCTGCACCTTAGGTCTCCTTCGTAGGATGGACAAGATCTTGTTCATCAGCTCTTGGAACAGAGCGGGGGCGTTAGCCACGCCGAATGGCATGACCTTCCACTTGAATACCCTCCCCTGAGGGGTGATGAAGGCCAGTAGTTCCTGCGCGTTGGGCGTCAGGTCCACTTGCCAGAATCCACTTCGCTTGTCCATCTTGGTCTTGTAGCGACAGGAGGCTATCTTCTCCAGGGTAGACTCCATATTGGGAATGGACCCTGAGTGGTTCAGCGTCTTCTTGTTCAGCTCTCCATAGTCCACTACCAGCCGTTTGGCTGTAGACCCAGGTTTAGCCACCAGGAAACAGGGGCTGCAGTGTAGGGGGTAGTCCCCATCCTTGTACTCCAGGACTAGGCCAGCGTCGATACATTCTTGTATCTGTCGCTCAATCTCGTCGGCCTGCTCTTTAGGAGCTGGATAGGGTCTCCTCCGGATCTTGTGACCCACGAACTCGGGTTTCAGCTTGAGGTCCATCTGTACCAGCTTGTCGCATGAGGCTGGAGGGGGTAGTTCTCCGAACACCTCCAGATAGGTCCTTATCAGCTTTTGTACCCGCGGGTCCAGTACCTTGATCTTGTCCTCCATATCCTCGTCGGAGTGTAAGTTGCTTGCCCCTTGAATAGAAGTCGGGAGGTGGTCCTCCACCGACTCTTCGCCCGCGGTAGCATCCTTCAGCCCTTGGTAGGCATACAGAAGGTCTTGCTCAACCATCTCCGGTGGACGATGGCAACATAGGCACGCTTTAGGGGGTTCACATACACATTCCTCCGAGAGGTCGTCCTCATCTGGGGTCCTCACATGGGCACCCCATACGCTCTTCATGAGCTTGAGATCTACCTCCCTTTGCCAGGTGGTGATCTTCTGTTCGAGGTCCTCCTTCAGTTGGGATAGGTCTCCCATACGTCCTTGCTTCAGTGGCCACGAGCTGCGGGTAGGCTTCGCGTAGCATAGCTTTTTCGCCACCAACTTCCTCTTGGAATCCACATACTCCCTGAGCCTAGATCTAGGGTCCAGCTCTTCATCCACGGGGTCTTCCACCCTCATGGAGAGTAGGGGTTTTAGTGGGGCGACGTACTCGGCGTTCTCCACTTCTTCCACCGCAGTCTGCACGAAGAAGGCGTCGTGCTCAGTTTCGTCGTCTGAGTGGATAGAGCTAGGTAGCTCAGATAGTCCACACTCAGAGACTCCATCAGGAACAGGTACATGACAGGGAGAGTTGGGGGCGTTAGTGTCAGTCACGACGTACTCATCTCCTCCGGGTGTAGTTTCAACAGCATCTTGAGGTCGTAGGCGATCCTTCAAGTCACCCAAGGCGAGTCCATCGCTTTCTCGTTGTATAGCCTGGACCAGAGTAGGGTCCAGGTCTTCCCAGGGGATGGTGGTAAGACCTCCGTCCACCACGCTGAGCATACTCCCCCATCCGGGCTTCCCAATGGGAGTCTTGCGTCCCAGAGGCACGTAGATGGCCTCATCAGGTAACCGCACAGAGCTGATAGTCAGCTTGTCAAGGAGGGTTCGCCAGTACTCGTTGCCCCCATGGGCTCCCCAATCGGGGGAACACAGGACCATACGGGAACGTTCCAAGGCCACCTTGGTCAGCACCTTCCCCAGTTCACTGAATCTGGGGTTCCCGTAGGCCATCCCGAAAGAGGGCCAGTAAAATTTGTAGCTGCAGTTCTTCCCCTTGCTGCAGTATAGGTCCAGTACATGCTGCTTGTCGCTGGCGAACAGTTCCACACTTAGGTCTTCTCGAGAGTAACCCAACTCCTTCAGACCTTGGTCTAGGACTTCCCCCAATAGTTGATAGTCCTCAGTTTTGGAGGCCGCCATCATGTTCGAGGGCTCCTCCTTCGATAGTCTCAGGTAACTCGAGGTATGTTCCGACTGCTCCAGTGGCACAGACTCTCTGCCACTGCCGTGGTCCACGTACAGGAGGTAGGGCGCTTGCAGCGTCAGGGATTGTATCTGGGAGTGCTGCACGAAGAAGTCAGTACCCAGTACAAAGTCGAAGGCATCAGTGTCCATCACATAGAACCGATGGGCGATAGTCCTGGAGCCCATAGGTACCTCCACTTCGCAGTCCCCGCAGCTGTGCACCACATGTCCATCCCCCATCCGTATAGCGGCGGTGGTCATGGTGTTCTTCAGGCTCCCACAAGGTAAAATTTTCTTGGCCACTATCGATATTGTGGCTCCAGTATCCAGTACCCCCAGGTATTCACGTCCCCCTAGTCGGATACGTACCCAAAACACCAGGTCTTGGGTGCCACCAGAGCGTCCCCGTCCGAACTCCGCGGGACAGGTCACCTCGAACCCCTTGTTCCGCAATTTGCCGGCCATCCTCATGAAACGGCTTCTCTTCTTGGCGTTGCCGTCGTCACCACCTTCATGCTCACGCTTGGCTCCTTGTTCTTGCTGGGCCTGCGTCTGTGAGCGTGTGGTAGGTCCAGACTGCCCTCCAGAGGGCTCGGAGTTCCCCCCTGGATTAGGGTTGGGGTTACCTCCGTTCTTGTCCTTGTTCTTGTTGTCGTTCTGGCGATTAGCGCCTCCTCCTCGTCCGCCTTGACCCCTGTCTTGACCACCTTGACCACGTCCTTTCGACTTGCCCTTGCCGGAGTCGTTGCCTTTGGCCTTGCCTCCACCTTTGCCTGAGCTTTTGCCAGGATCTTCCCCCTTAAGCTTCGCCGATAGGCGTTGCTTATGGTAGCACTCGTCCTCATAGTGCTTCCGCTTACCGCAGAATGCACACGTGATGGTGCAGCGGTAATGATCCGGCATCTTCACCTTGGCGCCGGTGATCTTTTCCTGCTGCTTCCCCTGGACAACAAAGCAGTCTCGCTGCTCGCAGTCGGAGGCATGCTGCAGGTGGCCCTGTTCATCTCTGGCATCACACCAGAATAGCTCCTTCACGTTCTCCATTAGGCTGGCGTGGGCGTGTTTGGGGGTAGTCCCCTGCCCAGGTCGGGACCCTTGGTACCCTTTGCCTCCAGAACCTCCACCACCAGGACGGTAGTGGTTCAGGTGTTGGTCGCTCTCCTTCTCCAGCGCCATCTCCAGGAGCAGCACGCATAGATCCTCGTAGCGGAGGGATCTAGCCTTGCGCTCAGCCGTCAGACGGCACTCGTCCCATAGCTCACGGGGGAGCTTGGAGCACAACCAAAACAGCAGGTCGTCGCTGCTGTAGGAACCGGGCGTCAGTCGCCCAGCCCAGTGGTCCAGGTCCGCCAACAGCTCGGAGACCCTGCCGGGTTTGGGGTTGTTGGGCAGGACGGGCAGGTTCTGGATCTCGGCCCTGATGGAGAGGTCGGTCTCGTAGGTTGGGTACTGCCTCTCCAGGGCAACCAACACATCGGCAAAGGTGGCGGAGTTGGTGACGATCTGCCTGACCTGCTTCTCCAGGTACTTCGTCTTGCAGCACTGCAGGAGCAGGTCGCACTTCACTCGCCCACTCGCGTGGGTTTGGCCGGTCAGTCGTAGGAACCGGCCAAAGTTCTCAGCGAACTCGCTGAGGTCCTTGCCTGTGAATTCAGGCAGGTTCACCACTATCTTGGAGGTGGCAATAGCCTTCGCCTCCTGAGCTCGGCGTCCTTCAGGGCGTCGGGTCTTCTTCTTCTTCTTCTTCTTCTTACCCTTGGAGTCCTCGGGGTCCTCAGGGTCTTCGTCATCCGATGGCGAAGAAGAAGTCATCGAAGGCGGCCCATCATCGGAGGGGTCTCCGCCTAGATCACTGGAGCCATAAGGCTCCACGTCCACCATAGCCCTTAGGGCTGTCAGCCCCAGCCGGTCCAGCTCGGCCCTCGTCGAGTTCGTCACGTGACTGTAGGGCGGCTGGGCTGTCCTCGGGACGAATGGGCTTCTTGGTACTGCTGCAGGAGTCGGCATCGGTCGGCTCCTCAGGCTCCCCAGGGTATTCGTCAACCCTGCCGCCAGGTGGTTAGCCTGTACTCGGTGGGGTGACATCCCCACTGTCGTAGGTGACGCATGGGACGGGATCATCAGGGGCTGCAGTTTCTCCCTGATCTCTTGCGTGAGGTCTCTCACGATTTTCGAAGTGGCTCCTTGGAGCACCTCGTTGATCTCCGACCGCGTCAGGGACCTGTTGGAGGATCTTCCCGATCCTCTACTCCTGCCTCCCAGAGACTCTGGTCCTCTCCTCAACCCACTCAGGGGTGCATACCCAGGTGTACACCCAGGAGCATACCCAGGAACTTCCATGTAGGTTCCTGTGGCGTGGAGTGGATGGGGATGGTCAGCCGCATACCAACGCGGCGCAGAGCTGGAAGCCACCGGCTCACTGGCAGTAGTTGCCTCAAGGAGCGCAGTGGTAGGTGGGCCCATGCCATAGGCGGGGTAGTGAGGCATGCCAGTAAAGCCTGTGCCCTCTGCCATAGGCTGGTTGGTTGTGGAAGTGGATGTAGCGGCGGCTGGGTGTGTGGTGGTTATGGGAGAGGGTGATGCTTGGAGGCCAGAAGCGCTTGGTGCGCCTTCGAAGGTAGGGATATCCGTCGGGTCTTGCCCTTGCTCCTCTCCTTCGTCTGCTCCTTCTCCAGCATCCTTCTCGCTCTCGTTTCCTCTCTTCCTCTTCACAGGCTGAGGCTGAGAGACCATTTCCTTCACCGACAGGGCCCCAAAGGCCGTCTGGAGGCCATCCAAGGAGTCCTCCGCCGTATCCATTGGCCCATGTAAGGGCTCCACCGAAGGTACAGCGTCAGGCGCCGGCCTTGCCGGTGTCTCTGGCGCTGGCGCTGTGTTCACCTCGGGGTCCACTCTTCCTGGATCCATCTTAATCCACCCTTCTGCTTATGTTTGCCTGCTCGGAGCACTGGTTGTACGGCGCGGGGTCGCTGCCGGTGCACAGAGACAGGCTGCCTCTTGCTACCAGAAAAGTTTATAGTGTTTTCAGCACTGTGTTTTTGCTTCTCCTGCTGCTTGTTGTTGCTGTAGGGTGTCCTGCTGCTGGTTTTGGATGATGAAAAGCTTTTGTTTGTGGAAATACAGTAAAGCCAACTCAATCCAGGATAGCCCAAGCCAATAGTATGCAAGGAGAAGGTAATTCAGGATCAAAGCATGAAGGGCTGCAGTGTAAACAGTGAAAGATGATTAGGTATTCACAGAAACTGCAACTCAGGATACAAATGAATGCATATTCACAGAGATAGCTGAAATGTTTTGGGAAAAGAGTTAGAAAACTGCCTCAGGATCACTCTCTCTCCATAGTGCCATCTTAGGAGATGTGCACTCTTTGTTTTGGCTCCCATATGTGCTGAGGTGGCATGGTATGTGGCGATGAGGTCACTGCCATGTCACATGGGATCTTCCTACTTAGTTGGGATCTTCCTACTTAGTTAGGCTGACCAGGAATTGAACCCAGGACCTCTCAAAAAGAGGTGCCTAACCCCCTATGGTGCATACCACTAGGGCAGATAAGTATTCATGGAAAAACATAGATAAATTCATAGGCTCTACCTTAGGTATGTCAGTGCTCAGTCAACTCAGGAAAAGATGTTTTACTTCTGATTGAAAGGGGATTAAGGGGTCCACTCCATATCCTGATTGGGTGTTTGGTTCCATAGGTCAAAATGTGTTCTCACCACTTTTGGCTGGACCAATACTAAGATAAAAATGCATGGATGCTCAGTGCATCTCTAATACAACTAGAGTATGTCCCAAAGCAATGGAAAAGCACTTTTTCTTACTATGAGTGTGCGCATTTTTGGCCATTTTGAGCATTTTTCCACTTTTGCTGCCCGCCGTGCACTATGTTCTAACCCTCGTGCACGCCGGACGCATGGACCAATGGACCATATATGACATGGGTGTTATGGGTAATGGTCCCCATGGTCCACACACCACGTGGGCGAAGCGGAGCCGCCTTCGTTAAGGCGCTAGGCCAAATTGAGTATGGGCAATTTTGCCATTTTTGCATTTGTGGACCCAATTGGGATCGTCACCACGCCGAGTGGCATGGAGATCTTTGGGAGCCAAGGGCATGGGAGTCTCTGTTGGACTCCTGGTGGATCACGTATGGAATGGCGGATCCGATCTCCAAGCCGGCGTGGAGATATACTATTGGGAGCACACTGAATTTTGGCTCATTTCAAGCAGCCAAAATGACCCAATTTTGGGACCCCAATTTCCCCCTTCCGTGTGGTCAATTGGCGGCCCCATTTCTCTAAGCCCACAAGGAGCCCGGACCTAAATCCAAGTTGTACACTCAGATATAAGTCCTAGGTCCTGCCTCCTACCCTGTGAGCCATTGGCCTTACCTTGGCCGGGCGAGCCACGCATGGGAATGACGCCAATTTTGGTGATTTTGGCATCATGACCCCACTTGACTCATCCGTGTTGCCCTGATGCCGGGACCTCAGAGGGAACCAGGTTGGGTGAGGGCTCCAGGGAGTTCGTACTCAAAGGGCATAGGGTCAGTTGCCTCGTCCCTACCTCTGGCGGGTCCGGACGAGGGGTCAATTTTGGAGTTTTTCAAGCTAATTTCAGTTTGGGCTGAAACAGCCCATTTTCAGCTACCAACTCCTGGGTGATAATGGCGGGGCCATATCTCTGACTCAGAGTGGAGTTGGGACCTGCCGTTAAGGGAGCATAGGGAGCCACCGTCGGTTGGCCTTGGAGTACATTGGTTCCCAGGAACTCGCGTGTGGCTGTGCTGGACACCTCTCCCATTGGCAGGGTTTCAGGGTCCGGACTGAGCAGGGCATGGGTTGTGTTTGAGCCCCCGCCCCCATCAGCCACTGAGAGGGTCGGACCTGGGATTGGGATATGAGTTGGGACTGAGTGTCTATGGTCCTGTGATGCCCTTACCCCAGTCCAGTCTTAACCCCATGTGTACATATCCTGATGTGTTGCTGTACATACTTTCGTTCCCTCTTTGCAGAGTGGCAAGGATTCTGAAACGCTTTGTCACATGACAACGCATTGATGCCCTTGTGAGCGTAGTGCTTTGCCTGCCTGCTCACTTGCGTGTGTCCACCGCAGCGTCCCGTGGCCGGCCCCCCACGGGAACGCGTCAAAAGCGTTTCACCGCCGCGGGGTTACCCAGCCCTCGCGTGCCACTCGGGGCCAACAACCCCGAGCAGCGCGTCGCAGCAGCGCGGCGCAGCTCGCAGCTCGCAGCGCAGCGCAGCGTCTCGCAGCGCAGCGCAGCAGCTCGCAGCGCCACTCAGCGACAGCGCCGAGTTCGTCACGGAGCCCGCAGCGCCGTCCAGAGCATCTTCCTGACCGCGCAGCGCCCGTGGAAGAGGTGCACAGACCAGGACTCCTGCATCAGCCCCATCGGCCGACCCGGAGTCCCAACGGCCGACCAGCAAGGCCGCGTCAACCACCTCCACAACCACCGGCTGACCGGCACCAGCCGCACCTCCAATCCAGTGCTGCAGCACCCTCCTCAACAACCACAACCAGTTCGTTGAGTTGAACGAGTGCACATCAAGGACTTCAAGATCATCTACACCCCCGCTGCCATGGTGAATTGGCAGGAAGCGGGCAGGACGTGGCCGCGGCCTTACCCCCATGCAGCACGCCTGCTGCGTGGGTTGGTTTGGGACCAGCACTACCGCCACAGCAACCCCCAGTGCGAAGGCGGCATGCCCCGGAGCTTCGAGCTCCGCACGGACATCGCCCCCGACCGCCTGCAATCCGTGGAGGACTGGCTGCGGGCGGGGGGGTACGAGTACCGCCACCAGGAGAGGCGCTGGAGGACGTGGACCCGGCCGGACAGGCCCGGCGAAGGCCTGCGTCCCGACGGGATTGAGGAGGACGAGGAGCCCAACGCCTACCCGTCGGGCGCCTCGATCAACGTCTCCCTGTGGGACGTGATCGAGAAGAACTTCCCGGAACCGGGGAGCGAGCGCAGGCTGCAGGGCAGCAGCAGCGCGTCTCCGGGGAAGGAGAAGCGGTCCGCCGGGGACAAGAAGAGGGACCGGAGGTGGCGGGAGTACCAGGAGTCCCTGGCCGCCGAAGCCGCCCAAGGCGCCAAGGGCGGAACCCCAGCCCCCAGTCCCCAACGGCCCAATGGTGGTCACCACCCCGGCTCCACCACCCTTGGCGACTACATCCAAGTCGCCAAGCAGACCCAGGCCAAGCCCCGTCCGCTGCTCCTGAGGGCCCGGCAGGCCCCAGCAGGCCCCAGCAGCGACGTGGAGTCGGCCCACCGCGGGATGATGCCAGCCGACCAGGCCAGCTCCAGCAGCAGCGTCGCTCCCGAAAGGGACGTGGCGCGCGCCTGTGAGCGCGCCTGTGGGGTGCCCTGCAACCGTCGGGTTGCCCGGCAACGGGCCAAGCAGTACAACGCTGCTGTGGAGGGCGCCGCCGGCATCGCCCAGGAGGAGGCTGCGCAGTGGGCGCATGGCATGGCCATCCACACCCAGACCGTGGCGGCCATTGCGGCCGGACTCACGGCCGTAGCCGCCCATAGTGCAGCAACTGCCCAGGTCAACGGTGAGTTGGCGGCAGCCGACGAGGAAGCCCGCCTGACGCAGGAGGCCATTGCCTGCAAGGAGGCTGAGGTGAAGGCGCTGGAAGAGGCGCTTGCCCAAGGGAGGGCAAAGAAGGAGGCGGAGGAAAGGGCCCACGCCGAAGCGACGGCTAAGGCCCAGGAGGACGCCGCCAAGAAGGAAGCCACCGAGGCTGCGCGACGGAAGGTTGCTGAGGAGAAGGCCAAGACGGAGGCGGAGCTGGCGGCGTTGGAGGCGCAGAAGGCGCAGCTGCTGCAGGCCCGGGAAGCCGAGGCGGCTCGTGCTCGGGAAGAGGCCGAAGCGCGAGCTGCCGCAGCCACCGCCGCCGCAATGGAGGAGGCAGAGGCCAAACTCCGCCACGAGACTCCCCCGGGAGGATCGCGAGTGGAGACCCTTCGGAGGGCTTTCGAAGGGGACGCCTCCTCCAGGATGAAGCTGGATGAGGCGGACACGGGCAGCAGTGGGAGCGGTAGCACCACCGCCCGTCGACGGAGGAAGGGCAAGGGGAAGACCCCCGAGAGGCCGCGGAGGCCAGCGGGTGGGCACCCCCACGACAGTGACCCCTTCTTCACCGCCAGTGACGGGGATGAACGAGGCCGTCGACATCGCCAAGTGGTGGCTTGGACGGGCGGAGGTGGCGGAGACGTCCCCATGGAAGGTGAGGATGAGGATCCCCCTCCTCCCTACCGGAGCTCGGAGTCCTCCGTGACCGAGACGCCCAGGTGGGGCGACATGGACGAGGATGACGACATGGAGTTCGGCATCACGAGGAAGCGCCCATCCTCGGACCCACCGAGGCGACCCGGCGGAGACCCACCGGGACCCCCTGGCGGAGGACCATCAGGACCCCCTGGAGGACGCCCACCGAGTGGACCCCCTGGAGGTGGACCACCGGGCGGGGGAGGACCCCCTGGACCGGGCGGACCCGGCGGAGGCCCTCCTGGAGGACCCCCTGGGGACCCCGACGACCCACCAGGGAACGGCGACCCGGACACCACCTGGCGGTGGATTGTCTACCTCCGCAGGAGGGTCTTTGCCCTCGAGTGCGAGGTAGACACGGGCAAGGTCGAGATGGCTCGCATCTCCGGGGTCGCCGCGCGCGCGCAGAAGGACCTGGACATCGCCAGAGCCGAGACCAAGTCGCTGACCAACGTCGTCAGCGGCCTGCAGGAGAGGCTGGATGCGCTGGAAGCCCGTGGGAGAGTCGGCAGCGACCACCCACCCCTGGAGTCAGGCTCGTCGGACGACGGCTGGGGACCCGGACCAGGTCCAGGCAGACCCCACGCCCCCGGCGGAGCCCCCAGGAGTCGCCCCAGCGCCAGTGCCCCCTCTCTCACCGCCCCCTCTCACCACAGCGCGGGCCGCCGCAACGAGCGCGTGCCGCCCGGCAGTGGCAGTGAGGAATGGCGCGATGAGTGGCTCAGCGCGGACTACCACAACCGCCGTGCTCCACCGCGGACGCCTGTACGCCCCCGACGCCCGCCACCAGCCCCGGTGCCAATCCCCAGGGCTGGAGGACGTTATGGTGGACTCAGGGATGAGGTCCCCAGAGGAGACGTGGAGTGGGATGTCGGCGAAGGTGAGGACCTGGACCTGGACCTGGACCTGGAGGAGTTCGACATCAGCCCGCCGCGTGGTGTACGACGGGAGGCCGCTGAACGCAGCCGCCGGCGCCGTGATGAGGATGCGTACATGGATGCAGTACGGCGTGAACATTTCGGTTCAGCGTACGTGGAGGAACCGCGGCGTAGCCACAGGGATTCCATGGAGGAGATGGACGTGGCGGCCGTGGGAGTCCGCGGGCGAGGGCGATGGGAACCTCGGTCGACCTCGCGGCCGGCGTTCATGGTCTCTAAGGCCACGGACGCCGCCGTGTGGGAAGACTTGAAGGACATCAAGCCCCCCATGTACCATGGCAACCCCCTCAACCTCAACCGCTTCTTGGAGAAGCTGGACGATTGGGGGCTGACCGTCACTGAAGACCTACCTCCCGCGGATGCGGAGAGATATGTCTTCAAACGGTTCAGGTACCGCCTGCCGGAAGTGCTCGGCGAGCTATACTTCGTGGCGACCAAGGAGGGGAAAATCAAGACCCTCAAGGACGCCAGGAAGTGGCTCAACGAGCAGGAGCGGGTGGACGCTCCGCAGGTGGCTGCCAAGCGCTGGAAGTCCATCAAGCTTGAGCATGATGGACGGGAGATCCGCCTACGGGACTGGCGTGACTTCCGAGGGAAATACACCCTCTTCCGCCGCAATGTGGAGGATTGGAACGAGGGTGACGAGCAGGCTCGCCTGCTCTCCATGCTGCCGGAAGCATGGATCAAAAGGGTCACCAAGGAGGAATCCAAGCGGGCCACGTCCAACCACACGGTCAAGATGATGCTCCCCAAGGAGTATCATACGAACGTGGTGTCTTGGGCGAAGAAGAACGTGGCCCGGGATGTCAAACGGCACTCCCTGCGGAACGCTCTTCTCATCACCGTCTCGGGCGATCGCGAGAAGACCGCGATGTGGCGCCTTGACGACTGTGAGTTGAGCGGCCAGACCATCCGTCTGCAGCCCATCCCGGCGCGGATGAGCTGCGACGAGATCCTGGAGTGGGTTGGCGAGGAGGTACTCAAGGAGTACCGAAACCTCCACCACACCCGCGGGTTGAGGCCCGGCGACCGCGACGTCAACTACGTTGGCGAGGGACCTGGCGGGGAAGACGCCATGGACCCAGCGGGAGCCGGCGGCGATGAGACTCTCGTCGACGATGACGACGACGATGAGCCCGCCGAGGTGGCCGTCTGTGCCTTCGTGGCCAGGAACCTGAGCGCGGGGAGCAAGCCGGGAAACTGGAAGCCCCTGCAGCAGGGTTGGAGGAAGCAGGAGAAGAGGGACCCTCGCCGCATTGGCGACCCTCCGCTGTCCTTTGGGGAGTTCATACGAGCTCACCCTCAGGGCTGTTTCGTGTGTTATGGGAGGAAGAAAGGCTTCAACCATGACCACCGAACATGCCCCGTCCACAAGGCCGACACGGAGGCTTACAAGAAGGCGCACGGGTCGAAGAAGCGTGCGCCCGCGGGTATCCGGGAAGCCAAAATGGAGGTCGACAAGGACGAGCTGGCCAAGCTGATGTCGTCGGTGGGGACCGAGTTGGCCAAGGAGATCCAGGAGATCAGGCGGAACTGGGTCCCCAGGTCGGACAACAAGAACAAGGAGAACAACCAGAATGACCAGAACAAGGACAAGGACAAGAAGGGTAAAGGAGGAGGTAAAGGGGGAAGAAAGAAGGGCGTCAACGACGTTGAGGCCGAGGAGAACACCCCCTCTTCCACAACCGACGCCCCCTAGCGGAGCCCCTGCAGCCAAGGGCCCCAGCTAGGGCGGTCGCAGGATGGTGACGTGGGAAGCGCCGATCCATCCCAGTCGGGAGTCGATAAGCACAAGGGGACTGCCGCGGGCGGAAGGCCCGGTCTGGCGCCCAGTCGCGGAGGCGGGGTGAGGGCAAGTGAAGGCACGAACCCTTGCACCCGTCCGTCCTTCGCGACCAAGAACGTGTTTGATGTACTACAGGATCTATCCGAGAGTATCCGAGGATCACCCGGACCGCAGCTGGATGCCGCAGATGGGCAGCCTGAGCCCATTGTCCACGACCTGCACCAGTCGCTTGTTGAGCTTCTGGAACGGCCGGAGATCCTGAGTTTGCACGCCGTGCGCCGTGTCGGTCGCGAGCGGCAGTTACATCTTAAGGTCCGTGCCTTATGCGGGGAAGTGGAAAAGGTTTTCGACATGTTGGTCGACACGGGAGCTCAAGTCAGCTTGGTCAAGGCTGGCCTGCTTCCGCCAGAGTGTCTTACCGACAGTCTGAAACCTGTCAGGCTGAAGGTGGCGAACGGCCAGTACATGGTGGGAGGCACGAAAGAAGCGGCTATTGGGCTGCAGTTCGTGAACCATCGTGAGCTGAGCCGCCCAGACCTCGGCAAGGAAATCCTCCTGCACGGTAGCTTCTACGAGGCCGAGATGGACTGGGACATGATCGTCGGGTACGACTTCATGATGGAGACGGACTCCGGCGTTCTCCCGGCCCAGGCCTCCATGACCCTGTACCAGGACGACCAACTCTCGTGGCTTTCGTCACCTGAGCACCATGTGGAATGCCAATGGATCCACCCCGAACGCAATCAGCTCGAAGTGGCCGCGCTGGACACTGAGCCTACTGGGCCAGCGAACCAGGAGTACGGCGTAAGGCCGGAAGTGGCGTACCGAGTGGTCGCGGACCTGGGAGCGTCGGATCTGGCCCTGGATGCGTTCTCTTCAGGAACCTCCGCCCATCTGCGGGTATGTGAGAAGTACTGGAGCGCCCAGGACTCCGCGTGGAAGAAGCACTGGGGTCCGCATCAGGGATTGATGTGGATCCATTGCCCCCGTTGGGACATTCCAAGAGCGATAGCGAAGATTCGCAAGGACCGCTCCAAGGCAGTGCTGGTTGTTCCTATGGGATGCACCGAGGAGGAAAGTACCCGACATTGGGTAGCCTCATTGACCAACATGACCTTGAACAAGGTCGTCCTACCGGCTGGAGAGAGTGTCTATCAGGACGCTAAGGGACAGCCCATGCCACCCCAGAGATGGCCAACAGAATTCCACTATGTGGATGGGGGCCTTGATCAGGCCGACACCACGGACTTCGTGTGTGTCAACCGTATCATAGCAGAGCCTTGGAGGCAATGCTTTGCGGTTCCCCCTGTTGACATCGAAGAATCGGACTCCGAAGACCCCCTCACTGAAGAGGAGTGGGATCTGGTTCAGGGGTATATGGATCAGCCCTTTCACGACTGGGGGAACCAGCGTGAGGGCAAAGGCCAGGACAAAGCCTGGTGGGAAGTGGACTCGATCGTCTCCGGTTCCTATGACGGGAATACCTTCGTGCAGAGGGTGCTGGATCACATGTCCAGCCAAGACGAGCCGCCTGGCGGTAACCCACCCACCTACGGCGATCTGTTCCGAGGCAAGACCAGAGACGGCCCTTTGGGTCACCTGGGAAGACCACCTGAGCCGAAAGCGAGCGGGGTCGCTACCCCTCAAGTAAGCTCCGTGGTTCAAGTGCCCGGAAAAGCCAAGGCGGAGTCCGATGACTGCCCCAAGATCCAGGCGTTGAGGGCCAGGCTGAAGCAGAAGTATGGCGAGACCTTCTTCAGCGGAAAGCCTGTGTTTCCCCCACCGGTGCGTGGACCGTATGGCGAGGCCAAGATACGACTGAAGCAGGACCCCCGTGTGTACCGACACCGGAAGTTTGCCCTGAGGGGCGAGAGGAAAGAGGCCATGGAGAAGATCCTCCGTGACTTCATCCAGAGAGGCTGGCTCGAGCCGTGCCACTCCGAATGGGCCTCTCCTTGCTTCGTCGTCCCCAAGAAGGTTGCCGGTGAGTGGCGGCTCGTGGTCGACTACCGCGGCCTGAACGCCCAAACGCAGCACGACAGCTATACGCTGCCCCTCATTGAGGACATGCTGCAAAAGCAACACCGGCGGAGGATCTTCACGGTGATTGACCTGAAACATGGTTATCATCAGATGCCTCTCGCCGAGGAGTCCCGTGCCTGCACAGCCATGAGCACCCCACTTGGACCTCTCCAGTGGAAGGTGATGCCCATGGGCGTTACCAACGGCAATGCGGCTTTTCAGCGGATGCTGGAGAACCTGCTTGAGCCGGTGCGCGACTGTGCGGACCCCTTCGTGGACGACGTGATCATCGCGTCCGGGGACCCCAGCATGAGCTACGAGGAGCTCCTGGAGGCACACGAGAGGGACGTCACTCGAGTGCTGGACCTTCTGGTTCGGCACAAACTCACGGGCAGCAGTGACAAGGCCACCATTGCGGTAAGCGAGGTGGTCTTCGCTGGCCACGTAGTCGGGAACGGGCAGCGAAAGCCCATACCTGGCAAGGTGGCTGCGATCGAGCACTGGGAAAAGCCCAAAACGGTCTCTGAGCTACGGGCGTATCTGGGGTTCTGCAACTACTACTCGGGGTATATCAAAATGTATGCCGAGTATGCAGCCCCCATGACGACCATGCTCAAGGGCAACCGAGAGGAGACCAAGAAGGGGTCCAAGAAGGCTCTGGTCTGGACAGCTGAGTCCGACCGTGCCTTTGAGGGGATGAAGCAGGCGCTGCTATCCGCAGTGGGTCTGCACCTCGTGGATCCCGACCGAGGGTTCGTCCTGCGCACCGACGCTTCCGACTACGCCATTGGCGCTGTGTTGGAGCAAGTGCTTGACGACGGGAGGCACGTGCCCGTGGCCTTCTGGAGCCGAGTCCTGGCGGAAGGCCAGAGACGGACGTGGACGCCCCGAGAAAAGGAGGCGTATGCCATCGTCATGGCTCTCAGGAAATGGGCTGGGTACATAGCCCTCCATCCCGTCACCGTCTGCACCGACCATCAGAGTCTGCAGTCGTGGCACAAGGAGCACGTGGACACCCCCTCAGGTCCCGCCTCCCGACGGCCGAGATGGCATGAGACCTTGGCCAAGTTCGACCTCACGGTTGTATATATTCCTGGAAAGGATAACACCGTGGCGGACTGTCTCAGTAGGTGGGCCTATCCCGCCAGCAAGGGCATGCAGGATATCTCTGCCCATGGCGATGAGGCTGAGACCGCTGAAGCCAAGAGGATCATTGAAATGGAGCGCCTGATGGAGGAGGAGGGTGCCAAATGCTTCGTCGTCATGGCCGCAGATGCCCCCCTCGCTTCGAGGGTGAGCAGAAGGGTCAGTGTGCTCGCCCCTGTGGGTGCCGCGGGCGGAAGGCCCGGTCCGGCACCCCCTGTGGGAACTGAGTCCGACAAGCACCTCTCCCCGGAGTCTTGCCTCCAGGACGACTGGACCGACGATTACGCCAAGTCTGAGGCCTTTGCGGCCGAGTATAGGGCTGTGACCGACCCTGACGACGGGCAGAAGTGGCCAAAGGGGCTGACCGAGGAAGATGGCAAGCTCTACCGGAATGGTAAGCTGCTAGTCCCGGAGTCCCGGGTGCTCGAGCTGTGTGAAGCTTGGCACCACCACATGCTGCACCCAGGGGTCAAGAAGCAAGCTCTTGACATGCAGCGTCGGTTCGAGATCGACCATATCGTTCTCTACACCGCCATCAAGAAGGTCAGGAAGGGTTGTTCGGTCTGTCAGGCCTGCAATCCCGATAACCGGAACGTCAAGGGGGAACCCCAATGGACCCCGGTTCCTGACCAGCCCATGGAGAGCGTGGCCATGGACGTCTTCTCCATGCCCGAAGTACACATTGGCAAGGAGACCTTTGACTGTGTGGTTCTCTGTGTGGACCGCCACAGCGGCTACGTTGTAGCCGTTCCGGCACGCAAAAAGGGGTTGCTTGCCAAGGAGGTGGCAGTCATGATGATTCGTCATTGGCTGACCGTCTTTGACATCCCCCGCACCATTTGCAGTGACCGAGGGCCCCAGTTTACTGGTGGCTGGTTCAAGGCTATGTGTTCCCTCATGGGGATACGTCATGCCAAGAGCGTGGCCTATCTCAGCCGGTCTAACGGCCGTGCTGAGGTGGCTGGACGGCAACTGTTCGAGAAGCTGCGCAAGATCCACATCACCAATCCACGTCGGAACTGGTTCGAGGAGATGTGGCCTGCTCTGAAGGCCCCTCATGACACCCCCACTCCGGGCGGTTTGTCCCCTCACCAGATTCTCTTCGGCAGGGACCCCCTGGGTAGGGGACTTCCCTTGTCTGGTGATGGCATGGCTATGGATGCCAAGGAGTTCTTCGCGCGGCAAGAGCAAACGGCGCGGGACATCCGCCAGCAGCTTGAGAAGGAGCATGCTGAGCGTCAGAAGTCCGCCCCGAGCTCGACAGCGCAAAAGTTCAGGGTGGGAGACCCGGTGTGGGTGATCAGACCCCGCCCCATGGGCACCCACCGCACCAAGACCTGGTTCACACCCGGCGAGGTGGTCCGCAGGATTGGTGAGGACACCTACCGCATCAAGGTGGGTCACGGACAGTTCCGGGAGCGCCATGAGAGTCAACTCCGTGTGCGGGAACCCGACCTCCGTGGCCGACATGTGTCCCTGGACTACGCCAAACATGAGGCCGATTCGGACGACGACTATGCTGAGCAGGACGACTATACTGTCGAGAAGATCCTGGCTCAGCGTCCGAAGGCCTCGGCACCTGGAGGTCTGGAGTTCAAGGTTCGTTGGCGAGGCTATGGGCCGTCCCACGACACCTGGGAACCAGTCTCCTCGTTCGTGCCGCGGGTCAATACTCCCTTCATGGAGTACATCCGCAAACACAAGACCAAGATCCACGTTTCGGACTTGGCAGCACTCACCCGGGCGATTGCAGCCAGGGGTGCCTGATCAGCGCCCTGAGATCTCCCCTGATGTGTTATGAGCGCTTGTGAGGCCGACGAATCGTCCCTTACTTGCTTGCTCTCTTCCATTTTTCGGTGACAGAGTGGCCATATACCCCCCCTGCTGAATCCAGAGGAGGATGGCCCCTCTCTTCAATTCTATTCGTCACTCACCCCCCCTGCTGAATCCTTGGGAAACCAGGTAGGGCGACTGACCTTCATAATTCTGAGCTCTTGGGGCCTTGAAGCCCATACGACGTTGCGCAACGGATGCCGCTGTCATCGGCATTGCGATTTTTGAGTGTGTGGTCTGGTTCCATGGCATTTGCGGAATCCTGGCCAGTCGACGTGTGTCTCGAGACTATATATGCCTGAACTCAGGCGTTATCCTGTCCATCCTCCTGCATTTGCCTTATCCTGACCGTGGCGTGGTTTGGCACTCTGTTCTGAGTGTGTTTACACGCCTATTTACCCAAATTGTTGCTTGTTTTTCTGCCCTCCAGGATATGTGCATCTGTATGTTAAGTGTCATCAGCCCATCGCTGAGGGATGGACTGTTTTTCACCACGAATCGGGATACAGAGGCGCCCTGAGTCGCCGTGTACATATCCTTACAGCCTGGTCCAGCCTGGACCAGTACTTGATTACAGATTCTACTGTTTGAGTGCCCGTGATACCGTGTTGCCCTATTCGCTGTGATGTGTGGAGATCCTGATGGCGCCAGGCGGGAGGCCCAGTTGCCTGACTACACTCCCAGCGGTCCGCCACTGTCAGTCCCAGTGTGAGCCTACCGATTCGCACACGCACTTGCATTCGGATGGCGGCCTCCGGTGCTCCTGACCTCGGTCAGTCTGCCTGGGAAACTGGTGGTTTGAGGAGTCGACGCCTCCGCCCACACTGCATGAGGACTCCCTCATGTATGGCCACGCTTCGTGGTAGTAGGGCGAGGGAAAAGACGGCCTTGATGCCCGATCCCTTCAGGAGGAGTTCCCTTACGATTTGGGGTTCGTAAGGAGTTCGACTATGGCACTCTGGACTCGCGTCGTATGGATATGGACATGGTGCGCCCGAGGAAGGACCCGTGGGGACTCTCCCCAGTCGGCGGGCCTTGGGAAGCTTGGGGTAGCCTGATGGATCTTTGTGGTCGCTCTCGACTTGTGGGGCCACCTCGGCCGTCGTGTGACGCCTATGTTGGCCGTGTATGCCACTGCCACTGTGGTGGTGACCGTAGCAGCCGGCACCCGGTGCGCCTGGTATGGGTTAACGGGTCCTTTGGATGCCGAACAATCGCCGCCAGGACCCGGGACTTGATACTTGATACTATACATGTGCCACGAGCTGTTACAGCAGCATACCCATCCCACTGTGGGATACCTATCTTACTGTGACTTACTGAAGTGAGGATGTGACACCCCCCCCCCTTTCAGGGAGTGGTCCTGGGTACCCGCTGCCATGCGTGGGTGTTATCGAGCCCCCCCAGGGTTTGCTCTAAGGAGGGGGGTGAAGCGGTACCCAGAACCCCATGGCCAGGTTACGGCATACAACCGGTCTCCGGTCCACTAACCCCATGTACGGCGTGTTCCGTGCCGTGAAGCCCCGCATCGGCAACCGATGCACCGCCAGCGGAGATTTGTGTATCAGAATATCAGGAATCAACAGGGTTTTATTTTCATATTGTTTCCGTCAATTTTTACGCTTCCGTTCCGATACTCACTGTTTTGACTGCTGGCGGTTGGTTCGCGACTTTACCGTAACCGCCAGTTTAACTGTTTATAATGGAAATATTAACGCTATCCGTCACGAAGGCTCCAAAGTCGCCAGGAACTGCATGGATGCTTCCGCAATTTTCATAATTAATACTCGCAACCTTAATCCCAATTTTTCAGGATGTCGAAATCGGATTTTCGACTTCGACATCCCCGCACTTGATTTGACCTCTTTCGAGTGGACCTACGTGCCTCCGTATGCACGAATCAACTTCCCTTTTATCCTGCCCTCCATTTGTCTTAAAGATATGGGCAAAACAAAGTTGATTCGTGAGGCCACTTGTGAAGGTCATATCTCGTGTTGCTTGCGAGGAATTACGATAGGGAAACGTGGGATGTATTCACAATACTCCCGACGTAATTTAGGAAGCATTATATGCCTTGCGTTTCCACACGTGCGCGCTAGTGTAATGGATCATGGTCAAGAGGGTAGAGTTTGCGTTACAACTCATTGACCATGATATTGCGTGCGTTAAGATAACTTTCGAGTGTAGCGCGCAAGTGTTGGTGTTGCATAGGAACTCTCCTTGAGTTCCTATGAGCGATTGACACAAAGTTATGCCCTTGGAGGGGCATGACATATCGTGGTGGGAGCCACCTTTTTGGGCAATATTTGGTATGTGCCATGTGTTGTGTTGCGTGCCCATTTGGCGGGTCCATTGCTCCAAGACAAGCCCGCCAATGGACCTCATATTGTGCAAGCCCCTTCTCCATACTCCCTACGATCAATTGCAAGCCTAACCTTCGTGAAGGGAAGCTTGTGTGGTGAACCCGAAGCGATGCGTTGGGAGCAAAGTGGGTGTTTTGCAATTTTCCATATTTTCGTGTGCCCACTTGGGAAGTAGCGCTCGTAACCTTTCAAGGCGCCCCAAGTGGAGCACATATGTGGGATCGAAGGTCATTGGTGTCAAGTCATTGTGATTAGAAGGATTAGTTGATTGTACGATCCAAGCCAAGGATAGTATAATATAATTGTGCACCTTTCAATGCACTTTTGTATGTCTTTGTGCCAATTTTGCCATTTTTGGCTCGTCATGATGTCAAGTGGTGACCGTGTATCTCAACGTTGCGCTCAATTGACATCATGACCCAAGTATGTTATGAGGGTACATACTTCGGTAGCCAACATATCTTGGACCCGGCGAATAACTCCTCTTAGGCTTGGCATACCGTGGCCGCCATGTTGGCGATTTGGGACTATCCCAAATCATGGGCTCACTTGGCGACCCTGCCATTCCCAATACCGGAGGAGTTGGGCGACGCCCAAAAGATATGTTGGACCAATATGACTTGATACCAATCCTATGGCACACTCCGGTCCGAGTCGGGCATGTGCCTCATTTGCCCCAACCATGAGTGTGCGCATTTTTGGCCATTTTGAGCATTTTTCCACTTTTGCTGCCCGCCGTGCACTATGTTCTAACCCTCGTGCACGCCGGACGCATGGACCAATGGACCATATATGACATGGGTGTTATGGGTAATGGTCCCCATGGTCCACACACCACGTGGGGGAAGCGGAGCCGCCTTCGTTAAGGCGCTAGGCCAAATTGAGTATGGGCAATTTTGCCATTTTTGCATTTGTGGACCCAATTTGGATCGTCACCACGCCGAGTGGCATGGAGATCTTTGAGAGCCAAGGGCATGGGAGTCTCTGTTGGACTCCCGGTGGATCACGTATGGAATGGCGGATCCGATCTCCAGGCCGGCGTGGAGATATACTATTGGGAGCACACTGAATTTTGGCTCATTTCAAGCAGCCAAAATGACCCAATTTTGGGACCCCAATTTCCCCCTTCCGTGTGGTCAATTGGCGGCCCCATTTCTCTAAGCCCACAAGGAGCCCGGACCTAAATCCAAGTTGTACACTCAGATATAAGTCCTAGGTCCTGCCTCCTACCCTGTGAGCCATTGGCCTTACCTTGGCTGGGCGAGCCACGCATGGGAATGACGCCAATTTTGGTGATTTTGGCATCATGACCCCACTTGACTCATCCGTGTTGCCCTGATGCCGGGACCTCAGAGGGAACCAGGTTGGGTGAGGGCTCCAGGGAGTTCGTACTCAAAGGGCATAGGGTCAGTTGCCTCGTCCCTACCTCTGGCGGGTCCAGACGAGGGGTCAATTTTGGAGTTTTTCAAGCTAATTTCAGTTTGGGCTGAAACAGCCCATTTTCAGCTACCAACTCCTGGGTGATAATGGCGGGGCCATATCTCTGGCTCAGAGTGGAGTTGGGACCTGCCGTTAAGGGAGCATAGGGAGCCACCGTCGGTTGGCCTTGGAATACATTGGTTCCCAGGAACTCGCCTGTGGCTGTGCGGGACACCTCTCCCATTGGCAGGGTTTCAGGGTCCGGACTGAGCAGGGCATGGGTTGTGTTTGAGCCCCCGCCCCCATCAGCCACTGAGAGGGTCGGACCTGGGATTGGGATATGAGTTGGGACTGAGTGTCTATGGTCCTGTGATGCCCTTACCCCAGTCCAGTCTTAACCCCATGTGTACATATCCTGATGTGTTGCTGTACATACTTTCGTTCCCTCTTTGCAGAGTGGCAAGGATTCTGAAACGTTTTGTCACATGACAACGCATTGATGCCCTTGTGAGCGTAGTGCTTTGCCTGCCTGCTCACTTGCGTGTGTCCACCGCAGCGTCCCGTGGCCGGCCCCCCACGGGAACGCGTCACTATCAGGCAATCCTGATAATGGTACCAAGTTACGTGTATAAATACGACAGGGTTCCATTTTTCGACAACCTGCCTAATGCGTCTTGCTGTAGCACATTAATCTGACACAAATGAACGTCTTTGCGCGAGGCCTCGCGCAAAGAATGGTCACCAAACAATACTTTTCCCCGTCTCGCCCATGGGACACGCCATTCTTATAGAAATATTTATTCCGCCATACTTGTTTGCCACGGTTTTAAAATATCCATCAAAACAACTATTTTTTGATGCCTTTGGAAACCTGTCATTTTCCTACCTTTTCCTTCGTTTTTGACCATGCAACTTGAGCCGCCTAAGAAGCACTCTTGCATTTTTATCTTAGTATTGGCCTAGCCAAAATGGGTGATAACACATTTTGACCTATAGAACCAAACACTAAATCAGGATGTTGTGTCGACCCCTTAATCCCCAAGCAATGTGCACTAAAACATCTTTTCCTGAGTTGACTGAGGCACTGATGTACTGAGGCAGAGCCTATGAACTTATCTATGTTTTCTCATGAATTCTTAGCTATCCTAGTGGTATGCACCCTAGGGGCTGGGGTACCTCTTTTTGAGAGGTCCTGGGTTCAATACCCAGTCAGCCTAGCTAAGTAGGAAGTTCCCATGTGACATGGCAGTGACCTCAGCGCCACAAGCCATGCCACCTCAGCACCTTTGGGACCGAAAAACAAAGAGTGCACATCGAAAGATGGCACTATGGAAGAGTGAGAGCCCTTGGGGCAGTTTTCCAATCAGTTTTTCTCAAGCATGTAAAATATTTCAACCTGGGTTGCATTGAATGTCTATTGCTGTGGTCTGTGGTCAATATTCTCTCTTTATCTAACTCTTTGTGACTGCAGCCCTTCATGCTTTGATCCTGTTTTTCTTCTACTTGCATACCACTCTGGTTCGGGTTACACTTGATTGGTTTTATATCACCAAAACAATTTCAATATCAAAAACAAGCCGCAGGATCCCATCACCAGCAGCAAGCAGCAGGAGAAGTACATCAAAAACACAGTGCTGAAAACACTATAAAACCTTCTGGTAGCAAGTGGCAGACAGTCTGTGCGTGCCGGCAGCAACTCCGTGCCGTACATCCAGCGCGCCGAGGACTGTCCTAAGCAAGAAGGCGAGTATGGACACAAAGAAGGAGGACACCGACGCGCAGACGGCGCTTGAGGCACCAGCAATGCCGGCGCCTGGAGAGCCTCGAGCTGGATCTGGCGCTGTACCTTCGGTGCCCTTACATGGGCCAGGGGACGTGGTGAAGCATTTGGGGGGAGGGCAACCTCCAAGCCTCCCTTGGCATGCACGTCCCCAAACCCATGAAATCCAAGACTTCTTCTCGAATTTGGGTATCTCCAAAGAATTCTGGGATCCTTGCCTCGGCCATGACACAATCTGGCGTCCTGGGCAAGAGATGCAGGTATATGTAGACAATAATAAACATGTAGACAAGTAATATGTATATGTAACAATTCTATACTATAAAATAGCATAAAAAGGAAGACGAAATGAAGGCGACGGCGTCGCCGCCATCAGAAAATCTGACGGCTACGAGGCGTCGCCATTAGGATCTCCACTGAGATCCTGCCCAAACTGGGCCAAACAGTGGTTTTTGGGCGAAAAACAATGAAATAAAGTGATTTTTGAGTCAAAAACACTCCTTTCGCGTGTCTCCCCCCAACGCGTCGCGTAGCCGACACGACGCGTTTCTGTGCCAATTCAAACTACATATGAAAAGGCCCACTGTTGGGCCACACCATGGGCGTCTGGGCGATTCCTGGGATCGCCTCAGGATTTTTTGAAAAATGCGTGAACGTGCCACTTTTCGCAAAAATGGACCTTCGCGGAACGCCGCGAAAAAGGTCACGCTATATTCTCTTATTTCTAAAAACGATAAATCTATAATAAAATAGATTAAAATCTTCAGAAATCAAAGAATAAAACTTCGATCTGGAGCTGCGTCGCGCAGGCGACGACTGTCGTCGCCAGCCCAAAAATGACGAAAAAAGACGATTTCTGGGGTATTTTACAGAAATCCCACAGAAATCAGGATGCCGTAACATCAACAGGAAAATTCCTGATCCGGCCTGGCGAAGAGCGCCACAGGCTGGGCAGCGGGTATGGGTGAAGCACCCCATACCGCTTCACCCCCCTCCTTAGAAGCCTTGCCTATGTCCAAAGGAAGGCAAGGCCAAGGAGGCGCTCTGACCCCTGCACTGCCCTGGTTTCAACCTGATTCAGCAGGACAGTGGGGGGGGGGGGGGCTTCGTGAGTAATATACATGCCACATACATGTATTTTTTTTTTGATCTTGATATATTCATAGGGCAATTGCCCCCCAGGCGACCACACTGGTCCCTGGCACTCCTCTTAGCCTCTGGTGACCAAACCAGGGGCGCTGCAGGGCCTTCCGCCCCGACTGATGGCGCTTAGGCGCACATATTGGCCCTTTTTCTCCATGGGCATGGAAACATAATAATTCAATAAATTCGGAAAAAATTGTTTAGGGTCAAACCCAAGGCAACGACTTCCTCGCGCCTGAATTTAGGGCCATTCCCTGCCCAAGGCGACGAATTCCTCGTGCCTATTTAGGGTCGATTCCCAACCCAAGACGACGAATGAACGCGCCGGATTTGGGGGATTTAGGGTCATTTCCTACCCAAGGCGCCCCACGCCTATTTAGGGTGGGACCTCCGGAGGGTCAACCAACCCAAGGCGACGAATTAACGCGCCTGCTTGTGCGGTTCGGTACCTGGCGTCGTCGTCGCTGTGGTCGTCGCCCAGTGATGATGATAGACTTGGGGGCTCCATAGGGTCCATGGGGAAGCCATGGTCTTATCCATCGTAGGAGTCAAGGAATTCCTCCTTCATCATGTTGATGCCCTGGACCGTAGCTCCTGCAGTTTCCCAGCGTAGAAGCCGTACTCCTGCAGTCTGGGCGTCGTCGCCGTCCGCAGGCCGTCACACCGCCTTGGTGGCCTTGGCGTCGGCAGAATTCTTTTGAAGCATTTGGGGGGAGGGCAACCTCCAAGCCTCCCTTGGCATGCACGTCCCCAAACCCATGAAATCCAAGACTTCTTCTCGAATTTGGGTATCTCCAAAGAATTCTGGGATCCTTGCCTCGGCCATGACACAATCTGGCGTCCTGGGCAAGAGATGCAGGTATATGTAGACAATAATAAACATGTAGACAAGTAATATGTATATGTAACAATTCTATACTATAAAATAGCATAAAAAGGAAGACGAAATGAAGGCGACGGCGTCGCCGCCATCAGAAAATCTGACGGCTACGAGGCGTCGCCATCAGGATCTCCACTGAGATCCTGCCCAAACTGGGCCAAACAGTGGTTTTTGGGCGAAAAACAATGAAATAAAGTGATTTTTGAGTCAAAAACACTCCTTTCGCGTGTCTCCCCCCAACACGTCGCGTAGCCGACACGACGCGTTTCTGTGCCAATTCAAACTACATATGAAAAGGCCCACTGCTGGGCCACACCATGGGCGTCCGGGCGATTCCTGGGATCGCCGCAGGATTTTTTGAAAAATGCGTGAACGTGCCACTTTTCGCAAAAATGGACCTTCGCGGAACGCCGCGAAAAAGGTCACGCTATATTCTCTTATTTCTAAAAACGATAAATCTATAATAAAATAGATTAAAATCTTCAGAAATTGAAGAATAAAACTTCGATCTGGAGCTGCGTTGCGCAGGCGACGACTGTCGTCGCCAGCCCAAAAATGACGAAAAAAGACGATTTCTGGGGGTTTTTACAGAAATCCCACAGAAATCAGGATGCCGTAACATCAACAGGAAAATTCCTGATCCGGCCTGGCGAAGAGCGCCACAGGCTGGGCAGCGGGTATGGATGAAGCACCCCATACCGCTTCAGTGGTTGACGACTCGCTGGAGGGACTCTAATCGGCCTTCAGGGCCCTCTCAGTCGAGGAGGAGGACACCAACCCTGTGAAGAGAAAGAGGGAGAGAGAGAATGATGCAGGAGAAAGCATGGCAGACAAAGGAGTGGACCATGAACACGACCCGACGAGCGAGTTAACCTTCGGGGGCGCACCAAGCGCCTCTCGCCTCCACGCATCAACCTCTCCTACAACCACCACACTCCCAACTCCGGACCCAGCTGCCGCAACATCCACACCCATAACCAGCCCGCCTATGGCTGAGGGCACAGGCTCCAGTGGCATGCGTACCTACCCTGCCTGTGGTGTGGACCCACCCACCAGTGCGTTTCCAGAGGCGACTACTGCCAGCAAGCCAGTGGCCTCCAGTTCTGCGCCGCGCTGGTATGCGGCGGACTATCACCATCCTCTACCCGCTACGGGAGCATATGTGGATGTTCCTGGGTATGCAACCTTGAGTGGGCTGAGGAGAGGCCCAGAGTCATGCGGGAGCAGGAGTAGAGGATCGGGGAGATCCTCCAACAGGTCCCAGATGCGGTCGGAGATTAAAGAGGCCCTCCGAGGAGCCACCTCTGAACTTGTTGGTGATCTCACTCAAGAGATTCGGGCTAAACTGGAGCCCCTGATTCCTCCCCAAGCATCACCTACCATCGTTGGAGTTTCACCTCCACGAGTACAAGCCAACCACCTGGTGGCGGGGTTGACAAACACCCTGGGAAGCCTGAGGAGCCGACGGATGCCGACTTCTGCTGTGATACCGAGAAGCCCTTTTATACCAAGAACGGCCCAGCCTCCCTACAGCCACGTGGAGAATTCCACGAGAGCCGAGCTGGACCGGCTGGGGCTGACAGCCCTGAGGGCAATGGTTGACGTGGAGCCCTACGGCTCTAGTGACCTAGGCGGAGACCCCTCTGACGATGAGCCGCCGTCCATGACTTCTGCTTCGCCCTCGGAGGACAACGACCCTGAGGACCCCGAGAACCCGAGCGGGCGGAAGAAGAAGAAGAAGAGGAAGACCAAGCGTCCTGATGGACGCAGGTCTCAGGAGGCTAAGGCAATCGCCACCTCCAAAATTGTGGTGAACTTGCCTGAGTTCACAGGCAAGGACCTCAGCGAGTTCGCTGAGAACTTGGCCGGTTCCTCCGAATGACCGGCCAAACCCATGCTAGTGGGCGAGTCAAGTGGACTCTGCTCCTGCAGTGCTGCAAGACAAAGTACCTGGAGAAGCAGGTCAAGCAGATCGTGACGAAGTCCACGTACCACCTTCGCCGACGTGTTGGTTGCCTTGGAAAGGCAGTACCCTACCTACGAAACCGACCTCTCCATCAGGGCTGAGATCCAGAACCTGGCCGTGCTACCCAACAACCCCAAACCAGCCAGGATCTCCGAGCTACTGGCTGACCTGGACCACTGAGTGGGACGACTGACGCTATTCTCCTACGGCAGCGACGAGCTACTCTTCTGGTTGGTGGCTAAGCTCCCTCGGGAGCTGTGGGACGAGTGCCGGTGAACGGCAGAGCGCAAGGCGAGAGCCCTCAACTACGAGGATTTGTCCGTGCTACTCTTGGAGCTGGCGCTGGAGAAAGAAAGCGACCAGCACATGAACGCCTACCGTCCTGGAGGAGGAGGCTCTTGGAGCCATGGCAAAGGGTACCAGGGACCCAGACCTGGACAGGGGACTTCCCCCAAGCACGCCCGTATCATGGGCAATGTCAAGGAGCTCTTCTGGTGTGACGCCAGAGACGAGCATGGTCACCTGCAGCACGCCCCCGACTGTGATCAGCGCGATTGCTTCGTAGTCTAGCGGAAGAAGCAGGAGACCACACCGGCGCCAAGCGTAAGATGCCGGATCATTACAGGTGCACTATGACCTGTGCCTTCTGTGGGAAGAGGAAGCACTACGAGGATGAGTGCTACCACAAGCAGCGCCTGTCGACGAAGCTGAAGGGTGAAGATCCTGGCAAAGGCTCTGGCAAGGGCGGTGGCAAGGGCAACGGCAACGACTCCGGCAAGGGCAAGTCGAAAGGCCGGGGGAAAGGCCAAGACAAGAGCCAAGGTGGACGAGGAGGAGGCGCTAATCGCCAGCCAGACAAGGACAACAAGAACCAGGACAAGAACGGAGGCAACCCCAACCCTATTCCAGGGGGGAACTCCGAGCCCTCTGGAGGGCAGTCTGGTCCTACCACACGCTCGCAGACTCAGGCTGAGCAAGGGGCCAAGCGTGAGCATGAAGGTGGTGATGACGGCAACGCCAAGAAAACAAGCCGTTTCATGAGGATGGCCCGCAAATTGCGGAACAAGGGGTGCGAGGTGACCTGTCCCGCGGACTTCTGACGGGGACGCTCCGGTGGGGCCCTGGACCTGGTGTTCTGGGTACGTATCCGACTAGGGGGACGAGAATACCTGGGGGTACTGGATACTGGAGCCACCATATCAATAGTGGCCAAGAAAACTTTACCTTGTGGGGGACTGATGAACACCATGACCACCGCGGCTATACGAATGGCAGATGGACATGTGGTGCACAGCTGCGGGGACTGTGAAGTGGAGGTACCAATGGCCTCCCGAACTATCGCCCATCGGTTCTATGTGATGGACACTGAGGCCTTCAATTTTGTATTGGTGACTGACTTCTTTGCGCAGCACTCCCAGATACAATCCCTGACGCTGCAAGCGCCCTACCTCCTCTACGTGGAGCAATGGCAGAGAGTCCGTGCCACTGGAGCAGTCGGAGCACACCTCGAGCTGCCTGAGGGTATCGAAGGAGGAGCCCTCGAACATGATGGCGGCCTGCAAAACTGAGGACTATCAACTATTGGGGGAAGTCCTAGACCATGGTCTGAAGGAGTTGGGTTACTCCAGAGAAGACCTGAGCGTGGAGTTGTTCGCCAGCGACAAACAACATGTCTTGGACCTCTACTGCAGCAGGGGGAAAAACTGCTGCTACAAATTTTACTGGCCCTCTTTCGGGATGGCCTACGGGAACCCCAGGTTCAGTGAACTTGAAAGTGCTGCCCTGGGTCGTTGTGGGTGCCGGAGGGCTCGGGGCCGGCAAGACCAGTGGGGCAGGCACGCGAGGAGTCTCCCTGGATGTTGTTATTGGGGTTGGAACCGGATACACGAACACCAACGGAGGCGAGAGCAGCGACAACAGAAGCAAGGTCCATGCTGATTGTGGTCCGGCAGAAAATCCCAGTCTATGAAGAAAATTGAGGGGAATTATTCTAAATACATCTGAGTGTCCAAAACTGTCCGAATGAATTTAAATAATCCATTTATGTAAAATTGTATGGCCGATCAGGCCCGCGAGCGCGCGCCAGCGGCAAATGGCGATTCCAGCTAAAAATAGCGGAATGCGGCGGATTTACGGGAAATGGACCGCGGAATCAAATCCGGCATATCAGAAATATATAGGAAATATCCTGTGACTGAGCTGCGAGGCGGCAATTCCGCCGAAGCAAAGAAAATGACCAAAATGTAGCCAATCTGGGCAGAATGTCTGAAAATCTGAGCAGATGGGGCTAGCCGCACTTACACTCCCCCTCCAAAAACACACTGGGGTGTGTCGCTACGTCAACGAAGAACGTAGTGCGGGTAAGTCCCAGAAAAACATAGAAATGTAACCTCGATGAGGCAAAATCTGCTTGATCTGACCTGATTTGGGCTGAATTGACACTGAATCAGGCTGGATGAACCTGAAATGAGACGGAATGAGAAGTGACGAACAGTCCTCCGTGCAGTAAAACATTAGGTCATGGGCTAAAAAGCATGTAAACGTATCGAGAATCGATACCAAACCATGCATTGGTTGAGAATGAGGTAGATTATTGATGGATTGAGTGGGGGGATCAAGAATTGGAGTGACATCTCAGCGCTCTGGCACAGTTTCGCTGTCGCGGGCACGCTACGGTGTCCTCGCCGAACTCTACATCGTGTTATCCCGCTTTTCTCGTTCTGAAAAGTACAGCATGTGGCTCAGATTTGGCGCATCTGGTGGATGATCACAAGATTCAGCAAAAATGAGAGTGAATTTGGGCAGAGATGAAGGGGATTAAGCAATCACAGAGCGGTCAAACAAATACACATGTAGTCTACAGACCCTAAGTGAACCACCGAAGGTAGAGATGTTCTTCTGTTCACTTAGATCTAAACAGATCTTCGAGGAATGATGGGAGATGACAAGGTAATCAATCTAAATTGTCCTAACATGAGTACATTCCCTGAGATGAAGGTGAAATGAAGCGGAATGTGTACAACTGAAACTACCAACACCTTCGTTTAGACTAAAGTTAATATATATTGTCGTTTATTCAGCTCAATTGTGCTTTCCGGCACGTTGGTTCGCGAGCATCTAACAGATTCTATCAAAATGTGGATCATGTGATGATGCATCATGATGGGACATGCTGGCCCTGGATCCTTGGCATGTAACGCGCCGAAGGTTCGCTGAAGGCACTTTACTGACAGTATATAACTGAGAGACACCGAATTTACAGTGGCGGTGGTGTCAATCGACTTGGACAAGGCCAATCCTTCGATGGAGTCCCACAAGACACTTGGATTCACCATTCTCGACAGTTTCTGGTCGAATTGAGCTCACATTGGCGTGTGCCAAAAATACAACGAAGCTTACAGACTTCAGAGGTTGCTGTTAGAAGTCCCTAGAGCTCCTAGATGAAGATTGTCTGAACGATTGACGTCTGGGTTTCGTACAACAGTGGCAGAATGATGGACAAACCTGAGAAATTCAAGGTAAATTTGAGGATCCTGGATCTGAATCTGGACTTTGGCGTTAGCATCACAGCAAATGAAGGTACGATCTGAGTTCCTGGCGTCGCCTCTAGGGCCGCCAGTACTACAGGGGTTGCCTGTAGGGGTGAATGTCGCTGCGCAGCGTTTTGATTATGTACAGTTGCTTCCATCTGCACGAGTAGCCAAATTCCAAAGATGCACAGACCAACAGAGACAAGATTACCCCGAATCTGCCTGAATTAAGCCTGAGTTTGGTTTTTTCTGAACACGGCAGCACACTCCGTCAGCGTATCTACGCCTTGTCTGCCGAACGGAGACCAAAGAAAAGTTGATTGACGTCAAATTATCAAACATTCGCAGTTCTCCACATCATGACATAAACAGAAAGAATGAACAGTGGATTGAGCAGAATGTGGTAGGATGGCTTCCTCAATTCGGCCAAGCACGAATACAGGTGACCACCAACCTGTCTGGTCGGGCCCTGGTACGGCTTGGACGCTGCAAATCAGCGGCCGAACTCGAAGCTTGGTCCTCATTTGGCTCCTGGGCTGGCCTGACCGCAGGAGGGGGGATCGACGGATCAGCCCTGGAATGTGGCTGCTGAGGGCCGTAAAAGGCTGGATCTCGATTCACCACAGGTCGTTTTCCGTCGCTCTCCACTTGTCTGTCTGGTTTCGACAAACAATCTGTCAGGAGTACGCCAATTTCGGGGTGCTTCTTCAGGAAGTCAATGAACCCCTTGGTGTATCCATGGACAAAAGATTGGGCTGGTTCCCAGTTGTTGTGACTGGAATCAAAGCCCCTCCACTCACACAGAAATTCCCATTCGCCCTTGGCGTCACGTCTTGCTTCAACAATCCTCCTGAGTTCGTACTTTCCCCCTTCGATTACCCGATCGGACAAGTGTTTTGCAGTCCAAAAAAGGGGTTTAACTCGATCCTTAGGGGAGGGGATCTCTCTCTTGAGGCGATCGCCCGAAACGTCAATTTCCCTGCTGACATCCACACGAATCCTCCACCTGTTCTCCCCAAGACGCGCTGTAACAGCGAATGGCCCCTCCCACAAGGGAAGAAGCTTGTCATCTCCGTCCAGGGTGGTTTCGGATTTTCGAAGCCAAACTCGATCATCAACTTCAAAATTGTGGGGGTTTTTTCGACCTTGATTTTGAACCCAAAGCCAGTCAGCTTGATGCTTCTCGATTAATTTCGACACAGATTTATCTGCTCGTTGGACTTCGTCCAAAAACAGCGAAGCATCCTTACAGGGGCGAGGATTATTCAACGGCATGTTCCACCAACACTTCTTTCGTCCAAAGACAATTTCATTTGGAGAAAGGCCATGATACAAAGGCGTGTTGTGGTAACGGCGAAGCAATGCGAAGAGAACTTCAAGCCAGTGGAAATCCTTCTCACTCGCGAGCTCCTTACGAAGCATATTTATAACAGAGCGGCCGGCTCTTTCGCCAGGCAGCACTCGATGCGAGTGGATTTCACACCTGAGGTGGTGGATTCCAAGGCGAGCACACAATTCTCTCCACCATTCGGAGGTGTACTCTTTGCCTGAGTCCGTGACCACCTCGGATGGGACGTCCCAGCCTCCCATCCAGGTCTGCGCGCACCATTTGGCGGCAGCCTTGCCAGTCATCGACTCAATGTTGCAAGGCAACACTTGAATGTAGCCGGAATGACGGCACTGAATAAGGAGCACACCATTGACTTTTTTGTTAGTCCAATGGCACTCTTCGTCATCGAGTTCACCGAGATAGAAGAAATCACTGGTGACTCTGTTAAAGAGACGCTCCGGAATAGGATGAGGCCTCAGATGGCCGTGCTTCTTCGCGCTGGGAGGCATCGAGACAGCACATTGGGCACATCCGGCAGCTACTTTCATGCAATGAGTGTAGAGCCTCGATCCAAACAACCTATGCTTAATCATCGACCACAGTCGACGGCCATGTGCGTGGGGGGACTCCCATTTGTGCCACCAGTTTAACACTCGGGGGGCTAGGGCGTCTGGCACACACAATTTACCCTCCATCCACAGCTTCCCCCCATCCAACGAGTACTCTGCAAAAATCCCATCCCTGTGAGCATCTTTGGATTTGAGATTTCCAAAGACCTCTTTAAACATGGGATCCTGCAGGTAATCGGACGTCCAGTCACGGATGATCAGGGAATCCTTAGGCAGGGGTGGAGTTTTGGCCGGATCTCGTCGCTTAATGCCCTCGATCAACCGAAATCGACTTACTTGTCGGGTATAATCAAACCGTTTCACACTCCCTGAGGAGGGATCGGTGACTTTTTCCACGACTTTCAGTGTTTTGGTGCAGATCTCGTGAGCATGCGCCGGATCTGTGATGGCCGTGATGTCGTGACACGGCAATGCGTGCTGTTTAACAGCGCACTGCATGCATGCACGTCGAATGAGTTTCTTTTCTTCCTGATCCCATTCGATGATTACATGGCGGTCCTGCTCCGTACCATGGATGTTGGTACTTTGCAGCCCCTCTGAGGCGGGGTAAGCCCATCGGCTCAGAGCATCCGCTACCGTGTTATGTTTACCAGGCAAATACGACACATGGAGGTCAAACAGAGAGAGAAATTCGTGCCATCTGGCCCGTCGACCAGCTGGGCTCGCGACAGTATCAATGTGTTCGGTGGCCCAATACTCCAGAGATCGATGATCCGTCAGGACCTCGACTCGATTGGTGCCAACCCACGATTGGTACTTTTTTAAAGCACAGATGATGGCGTAAGTCTCTTGCTCACGCGGCGACCATTGCATTTGGCGTGGAGCTAGCTTCCGTGACCAAAATGCAAGAGGGTAATGATCGCCGGTGGCCTCATCAACCTGTTCAAGAACAGCTCCGATCGCGTACCTAGATGCGTCGGTTCTAATGTAGAAGGGTCGGTCAAATTGGGGCACATGCAACGTGGCGACTTCGCAGAGGGCTGCCTTCAAGTGATGGAAGGCCTCCTCGCACTCGTCAGTCCACTTGACACGAACCTTTGAACCTGCCTTGCCTGCATCTCTCCCTACCTTCAATAATTCAGTGAGGGGGGCAGCAAATTTGGCATAATTCGGCACAAAAGTGTGGTAAAAATTGCAACAACCCAGGAATCCTCTCAACTCCGTGATCGTCTCAGGGCGCTTCCACTTCTGAATAGCGACGAGCTTCCCTGGACTGGGTCGTCGAGTGCCATTCTCTAGGAGAGAACCACAAAATTCGACTGATTTTAAAAATAATTTTCCCTTCTTTGGCCCACAAATCAGCTGATTGGCGTCAAGAATATCCAAAACTTGGTTCAGCTGCTTCTCATGTAGGGCCACCAGCTCGGCTTCGGTCAGTCCCTCCCCCTCCGTCGCGATGATTATGTCATCTATGTACACACTCACGAAGGCACGAAGCTCCGGATGGGTTGTGAACAGCACATCCTCCATCATTCTTTGAAAAAATGAGGGGGCGTTCTTCAGCCCCATGGGCATGACGGTCCATTGGACTGGGCCACATGGCGTGCACATACAGGTAAGAGGTCTGCTGTCCTTCCTCAACGGCATTTGGTGAAAGCCGTGACGGAGATCCAGCACAGAGAACAAACGACCTCTTGCCCTCTTGGCGATTTCCTCCTCAATGAGGGGCAGGGGGTGTGAATCCGCCTTGGTTTCGGCGTTGAGATTGCGAAAATCAACCACCATTCGCCAACCATCAATGGTGTTCTGGTCTGCAGGCGGTGGCTTCGGGACTGTGAAGGGCGAACAGCACCATTCGCTGGTCATACAACCCTCAAGCCAACCAAATTCCCTGAGATTTCTCTCGATGATTTTTCTGAGAATCTCATGTTTGTGTCCATGATTTTCATAAGGGCGCTGTTTTTTTGCCTTGTACCCTTCACGAAGCTCGATGAAGGCTTCACCGAACTGCCCACGGACAGGGGGGTCTTTGATCAACTTCCCTGAAAGGGTTGTGTCCTTCCGTTCCTCAAAAATCTTTTCTCTTGACCTCGAACACAATTCAGTGTCCACCTGATCGCCAGGAATTACTGTCGAAAAAACTTTGGCGACTTCTTCGGCTTTGGCAGGCAGAATCTTCTTACGGATGTCCCTAAACAGGTCCGTATCCACTGCCTCTTGAAGATAGGTGGGTCTTGTGTCGAAATCCCAGAGATTTTCCTCGTGATCCAGCTCCTCGAAAGGATCCATGAAAGCTTCCACAGGGGGTTTTTCGTAAAAAACTCTGAATTTGCGGCGTAATTGGAGATTTTTCCTCGCCCGTGCACTGAAGATTCTTTTCGATGTCGACCGTATTGGGGAAGAGGGAGACGAGGCGGATCCATTGGACGTTGAATCACCTTGGGTATCTGACGGACAAAAATCAGAAAAAATAGATTCATCATCAGTACCACGCTCAACCTCAGATTCAGACCCAACACAGGAATCTGTACTAGAATCGGCAGAATTAGAGTCAGAAAGCTTTCCATCCACCAGGAATGCAAGCGAACTCCAGGACCGCTGTGGCAGGGGACCTGTGTCGTCCCTGGCATACAGCTTAATCTTCCTGGGAAGTTCGATGTAATCTACACAAATGTCTTGTAATTCCTGAAACCAAGGCTTGTCGTCCCACAAGGGCACAACTAAAATTGCCTGGGTCTTATCTTGCTTGATTTTGTGGATGACCTGCTGGATTAAGTGAAACGGAGGATTAATCCACAACTTCTTGTCCCATTTGTGGGTCCAAGCGTCGCTGAAGTGCTTATCAAAGCGCTTGTTCGTACGGTTAGCAAAGGCATCATACTGTGGCCAAAAGGAATGATGTTCATGAAAGTATTCACAAATTGCATCGCGCCATTTGTCGACAACTCTGTAGGATGAAGAGTGCCAGCGCGAAGGGCGTCGTGGCTGGGAGTCCCTACGAAGACATTCTAACTCTTGGGAGTAATCGGCACTCCCATTCACCTCTGCAATGGTGACATCTTCACCAAATTTAGGTGTCACTTTTTGCTTCAAAAATTCTTCTGCACTTTTAAACCCTGCGTGCAAAAAACGAAATTCAGGACGCTCCAAAGGACCTGACTCCAGCAAAAAACAACGACGATGACCTACGGGCGCTACCCTGTTCTTGCGAAGCCAAGGATGGCCCAAATAAAGGTCATACTTTATGTCAGCGCGGTAGAAGTAGTCATCCTTAAGGACAACTTCTTCCACATTTTGCTCTTCCCAAAGGTCTTGAGCGACCAAATGGGTGGACATATAACAACCGCGTTGCCCACCTGCGAGAGAATGTCCAGAAACTCCCTCGAGGGTAACAGGATGAGGCGATTCAAACACGCAGTCGTCGGGTAAGAAGGAATTGGATTGGAGATTTACCTCTGATCCATTGTCACACAAACAAGTGGCGAGGTGGAAATTTCCCTTGCAATCAGAGACCCACAGCTTTGTGACAAACTGACGAGCCCTGTGCTTGGACTGTACACCAACCTCGTCCACTACAGCAGAAGGATCCGCTGTCGGATCCAGGGGAGAGGAGACAAGCGACCCTACATCAAGTAATGGTCGATCAGGAATTTGGGGATCATGCCTGAAATCGCCTGGGGAGGGGCGATTTTCGTGGCTCCCCTAGGCGTTCTGACCTCCAGCGGCTGCGTTAACATTGTGAACACAGCCTGTTTCGTCGATCCATTCATCTTGGAACGGATCATCCGCTGGATTCAGAGCATTTTCGACGTAATCTCGATCCGCATCAGACACCTGGTCTGCACCTGAGACCTGATCCACACGATGGTTGCCCTTTCCTCGTCCACGGCCACGGCCGCCGGATGATGAGCCACCACCGTCGCCACGCCCTCTGCCCTTACCAGAGAAGGGGGTTCCCGAAGGATTTCCCTTACCTTTACCCTGTGATCCTGGAGCATTTCCTTTGTTTGTACCGGATTGAGGGGTTTGGCCTGGATTTCGATTTCCGCCTCCGGCGTTGACATTGGGACCTGTCTGGCCATTCGGCTGCCCACCGGAACCGGATGGAATCCGATTCCCTTTGCCTTGGGACCCGCCAGGGCCTCCGGTATTTTTGTTTCCACCGGAGGGGGTCGAATTACCCTTTCCCCCCTTAGCACCATGCACCTGTCTGTCATTCCTGTCTGAATTCTGAGGATTACTGACATTTTCACCAATCACCTTATGATCGTAAGCAGACCATCGGTGATTAGCAGTGGAATGCGTCTTAGCTCGGTTCGTAGAACCTAGAAGAAGACAGATGCTACAATGATCCTGAACATTCCGGGTGTCATTCACCTTTTTGTTGCCCTTTTGGGCCCCATTTTGGGTGTTTTGCTGGGTATTCCTGTTTCCCCCAAGACCCTCATGAAAATTTTGATTGGCGGCGTCAGCGAGCCGCTCAACCTCTTCCCACAGTTCCTGCGGGGTAAACGAAAACACCCAGTTCCTGGCCTTCAGGCGATGGCCGTGGAAACTTACTCCCCTATTGAGGACTTGGACAAACAAGTCCCGATCCTCGTGTTCATTAAACTTGATTTTCCACGTGTTTTCAGTGAATTTCACCTTGGTAAACGACGTGGGGGAGCACTTTTGAAGTGCCTCCCTGACGGTAAACCGGTTGGCCGAGGCGTCAAAGCCATCGATCTCCGCCCACCAGGTCTTGACCTTTTCTTCGGACTGTCGATTCCGAAGGGTGGCGGCGGTTTCTGAGGGGATCTTGTCAAAAATCAGATTTTTCAGCTCGGCACTAGAAAATTTTTCGCCTGAATGTTCAGATTCTTCTACGAGATTCCAGAAGCGCTGTCTCTTGTCCTGCACCTCATGCAAGATTAATCGAGAGAACGAAGGAAAATTCTTCAACATCTGGTGGTAATGGTCCTCTGGCAGTCGAGATCCACGTACCTCCAACTGTTCCCACACCTCATCAAAGGTAAGGGGGGAACTTGAATCTTCACGATCACTCCAGGTTCTGAGCCAAGTGTTGGCCGGCGCTCCCTCAAGGCAGTCCAGAAGGGCCATCAGGAACTGATCATCCTGGAGTTTTTGAGTCTTAACCCACAGTTTAAATTCCCGTTGGAACTGAGGCCAACGTCTGGGGTTCCCATTCTACTTCGGTTGCTTGGCAACCCGACGAAGTCGCAATGAAGTGGGATTTAGGAGTGAATCCAGCCCAACACCGGCCGTAATGGTAGACACCTTGGCGGCATCATTAGCCACACCAGCTCCAGCGAGGGTCTGGGCGAGCAACATCTGGGCAATTGCATTGGAATCAACAGCAGGAAGGGTAGTACGGGAGGCAGTTCTTTTGGCATTCTGAACCTCAGTCCTAGCCTTCGCCGATCTACTCTGTGATCGAGAGATTGTAACCCTTTCCTTTAACTTAGTCCTGCTGATCCGTGCATCGGTGGTCTTAGAGTCCACCGAAGGAGCAATCGAAAAAATTTCTGTCGCCTCCTCCGACGGTTCTGTTGTCTGATCCACCGATGATGCGCCCTCAGACCTCATGTGGGTCTTGAAAAGATCTTTAATTCCCAGCGTCTGAATGATGAGTTGCATTTGATCTTTGAGCAATTGGAGCTCAGAGTCTCGCTGAGATCTGCAAGAGCAGTCGGCAGGACAGTACATACCGTGCCCTGAAGGACCTGAGCAGGCTGTCGGACCGCTAATCTCAGTGGTTCGCAGCCAGGAGTCCACTTGGGGAGCTCCTTCAGTCCTAATTTCCAGGCTTGCCTGCCTAGCTGCCTCTAAAATTCCTTCCTCAACCGCGGCGGCTAGATCGTCACGGATGGAAACAGAGGGATGAGGGGCGGAGGGCCCGGCAACAGGTGCCTTGGTCTTCTCCTTCGGGAAGGGGCTTGCCTCCCAGATCTGCAAGAAAATGGCAAAAGATTCATCTTCTTGAGAACACCACCACATCCTGGTGTTAATTTCTTCTTGAAGGAGGAAAAAATATTCAAATAAAAAATCGGAGGCGATTCTCTCTTGTCCTATCAGCTTAGACGTGGCTAATAGACACAGGGCCTCAAGCGCCTCAAGGTTACGGGCCACTTCCGAAGACAAATGGTTGTCCCATTGTGCCCATGAGGCTGGTCGATTATAGGTAGGTACCTCACCTGGACCACCCATCTCAATGTCGTCAATGTCGGCATCGATGGTCTCGAAATGTGGACATTGGTAGGGAGTATTAGTACCTGCCAGGTCCGTAAGCTCCACCGGAGCGTTGCCATTAGCGTAAGCTGGGAGATTCCAGCTGCTTGATGGCCAATTTCGACTGGGATCTTGATTGTAATCTGGGCCTCCACAGCTGCTGATTTGTGTCCTTCTTGGGCAATTTGGGCTTGCGCAAGGCATTCCTCTCAAGGCCTCGTTCGCACAGCACCACGGGAGCGTGATCGTTACGTCTCCGGAGGTTGCGGAGTTTACGGGGCCGTACTGAGGGGCTAGCTGTGGTTGGGACACCAAAGGAACAACATTCAGGTAGCCTCTGCTACCATGAAAGTGCTGCCCTGGGTCGTTGTGGGTGCCGGAGGGCTCGGGGCCGGCAAGACCAGTGGGGCAGGCACGCGAGGAGTCTCCCTGGATGTTGTTATTGGGGTTGGAACCGGATACACGAACACCAACGGAGGCGAGAGCAGCGACAACAGAAGCAAGGTCCATGCTGATTGTGGTCCGGCAGAAAATCCCAGTCTATGAAGAAAATTGAGGGGAATTATTCTAAATACATCTGAGTGTCCAAAACTGTCCGAATGAATTTAAATAATCCATTTATGTAAAATTGTATGGCCGATCAGGCCCGCGAGCGCGCGCCAGCGGCAAATGGCGATTCCAGCTAAAAATAGCGGAATGCGGCGGATTTACGGGAAATGGACCGCGGAATCAAATCCGGCATATCAGAAATATATAGGAAATATCCTGTGACTGAGCTGCGAGGCGGCAATTCCGCCGAAGCAAAGAAAATGACCAAAATGTAGCCAATCTGGGCAGAATGTCTGAAAATCTGAGCAGATGGGGCTAGCCGCACTTACAGAACTGGGGAAGGTCTTGAACAAGGTGGCCCTGGAACGTTCCCGTATGGTCCTGTGTTTCCCCGATTGGGGAGCCCATGGGGGCAACGAGTACTGGCGAAACCTCCTGGACAGGCTGACCATCAGCTCTGTCCGGCTACCTGATGAGGCCATCTACGTGCCTCTGGGACGCAAGACGCCCATCGGGAAACCCCGATGGGGAAGTATGCTCAGCGTGGTGGACGGGGGTTTTACCTCTATCCCCTGGGAGGACCTGGACTCAACTCTGGTCCAGACTATACAACGAGAGAGCGATGGACTCACCCTGGGTGACTTGAAGGATCGACTACGACCTCAAGATGCTATTGAGACTATACCAGGGGGAGATGAATACGGCGTGACTAACACCAACCCCCCAACTCTCCCTGCCATGTACCTGTTCCTGATGGAGTCTCTGAGTGTGGACTATCCGAGCTCCCCAGCTCTATCCACTCTGATGACGAAACTGAGCATGACACCTTCTTTGTGCAGACATGTGTGGAGGAAGTGGAGAACGCCGAGGACGTCGCCCCACTGAAATCCCTACTCTCCATGAGGGTGGAAGACCCCGTGGACGAGAATCTGGACCCCCGATCCAGGCTAAGGGAGTACGTGGACTCCAAGAGGAGATTGGTGGCGAAAGATCGATGCTACGCTAAGCCTACCCGCAGCTCATGGCCACTGAAGCAAGGGTGTAAGGGAGATCTCTCCCAACTGAAGGAGGACCTCGAACAAAAGATCACCACCTGGCAAAGGCAGGCTGATCTCAAGCTCATGAAGAGTGTGTTGGGCGCCCATGTGAGGCCCCCAGAGGAGGATGACCTCTCGGAGGAATGTGTATGTGAACCCCCTCGAGCGTGCCTATGTTGCTATCGTCCACCGGAGATGGTGGAACGAGAACTACTATATGCCTGCGAAGGGTTCAAGGATACTACCAAGGGCGAAGACTCGGTGGAGGATCACCTCCCGGCATCTATTACTCAGGGGGCAAGCAACTTACACTCTGACCAGGACATGGAGGACAAGATCAAGCTATTGGACCCGCGGATGCAGAAGCTTATAAGGACCTATCTGGAGGTGTTCGGGGAACTACTGCCCCGGGCCTCATGTGACAAGCTGGTACAGATGGACCTCAAGCTGAAACCTGCGTTCGTGGGCCATAAGATCTGAAGCAGACCCTACCCGTCTCCTAAAGAGCAGGCCAATGAGATTGAGCGACAGATACAAGAGTGTATCGACGCTGGCCTAGTCCTGGAGTACAAGGACGGGGACTACCCCCAACACTGCAGCCCCTGTTTCCTGGTGCCTAAGCCTGGGTCAACAGCCAAACGGCTGGTAGTGGACTCTGGACAGCTGAACAAGAAAACGTTGAACCACTCAGGGTCCATTTCTAATATGGAGTCTACCCTTGAGAAGATAGCCTGCTGTCGCTACAAGACCAAGATGGACAAGAGGAGCGGATTCTGGCAGGTGGACCTGACGCCCAACGCCCAGGAGCTACTAGCCTTCATCACCCGCCACGGAAGGGTGTTCAAGTGGAAGGTCATGCCCGGTCATGCCCCTTGGCGTGGCCAACGCACCCGCTCTATTTCAGGAGCTGATGAACAAGATCCTGTCCATCCTACGACAAAGACCCAAGGTGCAAGAACTCATATCCCGTGGGGCCCAGATGGAAGCGCACATCGACGATGTATGCCTCGGGACCAATACCCAAGAGGATCACCTAATCCTCTTGGGTGAGTTCTTTGCGGTCTGCCAGGAGAACCACACACGACTCAAGATGGAGAAGTGTGAGTTCATGCAGGAGGCCATGCAGTACCTGGGCTTAAACGTTGGCTATGGGTGGTGGACTCCAGCGGCCTCTAAGGCCAAACCCCTGATGGATGCTAAGGTACGACATGAAGACCCCAAGAAAGGACCCCATGATGTACGCAGTTTCATTGGGGCGTGCAACTTCTACCGCCGCCATATCAAGAACTTCACCTACACCAGCGCCATTCTGACGGACTTGATCAAGAAGAGTACTACTTGGCGCTGGGGCCCACAAGAGCAACAAGCGTTTGACGAGCTCAAAGACAAGGTCGCCAACGCTAAGTGCTTGGGCGTGCCTAGAGCACAAGGTGAGATTATCCTGGTGACCGATGCCAGCAATGTGGGCGGTGGTGGAACGTTGTTCCAATGGCCAGCACTAGAGAAGAAGGAGTTCGACTCGGCTATTTCCCAATGGGGGACTGAAGGGCTCAACTGAGATGGAACTCCCAAGCACAGCTACCCTGACGACAAGTGGGTCCTAGTACCCCTGGGCCACTGGAACTGGAAATGGACCCAGGCCAGGGGGAACTACTCTACCTATGAGCAGGAATTGCTCGCGGGTATGCTGGTGCTATCCTCTCAGGCACGACTGTTGGGGACTAACCCTGTGGTCTGGCTGTGCGACCAAGAGCCGGTCCACACTTTCCAGAAGGGTCCCCCACCTGAGAAGGCCAAGCTACGGCGCTGGTGGACCTACCTCAGCCAACTACGGCTGACGGTACACCATATCCAGGGAGTGAAGAACGAGTGTGCAGACTACATTAGCCGCCACAACTCCGACGCCCTGATTGGTGCCCGGTCTGAAGCGCTGGCTAAGGAGGCATTCAGCCGTATGGACGTACACTTGGACCTCAACATGACTATGATACGAGCCCTAGCTGGACTCCAACAAGTGGAGTACCTGAAGGAGTTTGGGGATATCTATATGCGCCTAGAGAAGCGCCTTGAACCCCTCCTGGTCAACCAAGAGCAGTGGAAGAGGGACAAGAGCTACCTCTGGCACGAGGACCGCATCGTGGTACCCAGTGACAGAGTCCCAGCGCTACTGAAGTGGACCCATGAGTCCAGCGCTCATGTGGGTGCTGACCGTACGCTGAGGCGTTTCAAGCAGTGGTTTGACACTACGTGGACTGATAACCAACTGCGGAAGACCCTCCAGCCTATCGTGGACAAGTGCCCGTGTAGGTCCTGCAAACCTGGGGATATCAGGGACAGGGGTCTCTACTCAACCCTGCCCATTCCCCACTGTGCTAACAGTGTTCTCTATGTGGACTACCAGGGGGGCCGAAATTTGGGTGCTACGACTTTGCCCTCGTGGTGACCTGTGGGTTGACCAGGTTTACCAGGGTGTTCCCATGTACCAAGCACATTACCGGAGAGGAGACTATCAAGATACTCCTGGAGGAGTGGTTTTGTGTCTATGGGGCGCCCAAGGAGATCAACTCCGATGAGGACGTACGAGTACGCTCAGATATCGGCTGGTACAAGAGGGTTCTGAGCGGGGGGGGGGGGGGCAGAAAGAGGGGGGGGGGCGGGGCGGGAAAACTGCGGAGCGGGCCCGACAACCGGACGACGCCGCGCACCAGGGCAGCACAGGGCACAACCACGCGCGGCGGCGCCACGCACGACAAAGCAGCGCACAAAACAGCACGGCAGGACAGGGCACCGCACGACACCGCAAACAAAAAAAAGGGGGGGGGAAGGCAAAAGGAGGACAAAGGAAAAAACAAAAAAAAAGAAAAAGAAAAACCACGGAGGGGAGAGAGCAAGGGGAGGGAGGGCAGCCACAAAAGGCAGAGGTCCAGGGCAGCCGAGACCGCAAACAACGGAAAGCCCGAGACAAGGGGACCCGGAAAAAGGAAGGAAGAAAGGGAAAAATAACAAAAAAAAAGGGGAGAGAGCAAGGGGGGGCGGGGCACACAGCGCAAAGGCCCAGGGCACCCAGGGCCGGAAACCACGGAAAGCCCGAGACAACGGGGCGCGAAGGAGGGAGAAAAAAAAGGGACGTGGGGGGGGAGATGAAGCAAAACAAAGAGCGCAAAGGCCCAGGGCACCAAGGGCCGGGAAGCAGGGAAAGCCAAAGACAGCCGGGGCGCGGGGAGAAAAAAAAACCGAAAACCAAACAACCGAGCCAAGGGCAACCCCAGCACGGAGGGGGCCGAACAAGGAAGAAGGACAAAACGACCAAAGAAAAGGTGAGGCGCACCAAAACGCGCCCGGGAGGCCGGCCCGCCCGACCCGGCCAAGAAGAGCACGCACGAGCACACACGCGCGGGACCCGGGCGTGGCGTCCTACGACCCGCAAGGGGCGGTGTCGGCGTTCACACGAAACAGCCCCGGTGCACCGGCCGAGTCCCCCGTCGAAAGGCGGACGGTACCGGAAACCGGACGCGTCAGTGACCGGGTCCACACACGCAAACCACCGCAGCGCACACAGCCCAAGACCGAAGCCGGAGGGACCCGCCAGGGACAACCCCATCGCGGGGCCCGGAACGGGTACGACACGGAGCGAGCCCACCGCCCTTGCCTCGGCAGGGGCCAGCGGCAGGCACAAAGAGCCTGGTTCTCGGCCGGCCTCCACGTGCCCCGCGCAGCCACCAAGTAAAGCCGGGGGCGACAGCCCCCGGGGTGGGGAAAGGCACCACGGCGACCGGAAAGCCGACCGGAGCACCGAGAGCGACCGGACCGGACGAGGCGCGGCGCACCAACACGGGGCCACGAGGCACGCCAGAGAGGCCACAACCACGGCACAAGGACAGGTGCCAAGCCACAACGGCCACCGGGTGCCGCGAACCCGGGAAGCGCGCAAAACACACAACGAACCGCGGCACAAGAGAAGGTGCCAAGGACAGCCGGGCCCCCACACCGGCACCCCCCGCATCCACGACCAGTTGGAAGCGGGCCCCGGCCGCACGCCCGAAAGGACCAGAGGTCGGAGGTGGGAGCGCGCCCGTCCCCGGACGCCCCACACCATGGCAAGAGGAGCCCCCCCCAGGCGCCCTCGTGCCGCCCCCACAGCGCGCAAAGCCAGCTCGCAAGAGCGCGCGCTGTGGGGTTGGTGACGGGTCCCCACGCCCGCAGCCCCCGCACCCACAGCCAGTGGGTAGAGGGCCCCGGCCGCACGCCCGAAAGGACGAGTGGTCGGGGGTGGGAGAGCGCCCGACCCGGACACCCCAAACCCGGGCAAGAGGCGCCCCCCCTGGGCACCCTCAAGCCGCTCCCACGGCGCGCAAGCGGGCTCGCAAGAGCGCGCGCTGTGGGGTTGGTGACGGGTCCCCACGCCCGCACCCCCCGCACCCACAGCCAGTGGGTAGTGGGCCCCGGCCGCACGCCCGAACGGATGAGTGGTCGGGGGTGGGAAAGCGCTTGTTCCCGGACGCCCCACACCCAGGCAAGAGGCGCCCCCCCCGGGCCCCCTCAAGCTGCCCCCACAGCGCGCAAAGCCAGCTCGTAAGAGCGCGCGCTGTGGGGTTGGTGACGGGTCCCCACGCCCGCACCCCCCGCACCAACAGCCAGTGGGTAGTGGTCCCCGGCCGCACGCCCCAACAGACGAGAGGTCGGGGGTGCGAGAGCGCCCAACCCCGGACGCCCCACACCCAGGCAAGAGGCGCCCCCCCCGGGCAGCCTCATGCCACCCCGACAGCGCGCAAGGCCAGCTCGCAAGAGCACGCGCTGTGGGGTTGGTGACAGGCCCCCACGCCCGCACCCCCCGCACCGACAGCCAGTGGGTAGAGGGCCCCGGCCGCACGCCCGATCGGACGAGAGGTCAGGGGTGGGAGAGCGCCCGACCCCGGACGCCCCACACCCAGGCAAGAGGCGCCCCCCCCGGGCACCCTTGTACCGCCCCCACAGCGCGCAAAGCCAGCTCGTAAGAGCGCGCGCTGTGGGGTTGGTGACGGGTCCCCACGCCCGCACCCCCCACACCCACAGCCAGTGGGTAGTGGGCCCCGGCCGCACGCCCGAACGGATGAGTGGTCGGGGGTGGGAGAGCGCCCGACCCCGGACGCCCCACACCCAGGCAAGAGGCGCCCCCCCCGGGCACCCTCGTGCCGCCCCCACAGCGCGCAAAGCCAGCTCGCAAGAGCACGCGCTGTGGGGTTGATGACGGGTCCGCACGCCCGCAACCCCCGCACCAACAGCCAGTGGGTAGAGGGCCCCGGCCGCACGCCCGAACGGAACGAGTGGTTCGGGGTGGGAGAGCGCCTGACCCCGGACGCCCCACAGCCAGGCAAGAGGCGCCCCCCCCGGGTACCCTCAAGCCGCCCCCACAGTGCGCAAAGCCAGCTCGTAAGAGCGCGTGCTGTGGGGTTGGTGACGGGTCCCCACGCCCGCAGCCCCCGCACCCACAGCCAGTGGGTAGTGGGCCCCGGCCGCACGCCCGAACGGATGAGAGGTCGGGGTGGGGGGGGCGCCCGTCCCCGGACGCCCCACACCAAGGCAAGAGGCGCCCCCCCCGGGCACCCTCATGCCGCCCCCACAGCGCGCAAAGCCAGCTCGCAAGAGCGCGCGCTGTGGGGTTGGTGAGGGGTCCCCACGCCCGCGACCCCCGCACCCCCAGCCAGTGGGTAGTGGTCCCCGGCCGCACGCCCCAGCGGACGAGTGGTCGGGGGTGGGAGAGCGCCCGACCCCGGACGCCCCACACCCAGGCAAGAGGCGCCCCCCCCGGGCACCCTCATGCCGTGCCCATAGTGCGCAAAGCCAGCTCGCAAGAGCGCGCGCTGTGGGGTTGGTGACGGGTCCCCACGCCCGCACCCCCCGCACCCACAGCCAGTGGGTAGTGGGCCCTGGCCGCACGCCCGAACGGATGAGTGGTCGGGGGTGGGAAAGCGCCCGACCCCGGACGCCCCACACCCAGGCAAGAGGCGCCCCCCCCGGGCACCCTCAAGCCGCCCCCACAGCGCGCAAAGCCAGCTCGTAAGAGCGCGCGCTGTGGGGTTGGTAACGGGTCCCCACGCCCGCACCCCCCGCACCAACAGCCAGTGGGTAGTGGGCCCCGGGCGCACGCCCGAACGGACGAGAGGTCAGGGGTGGGAGAGCGCCCGACCCCGGACGCCCCACACCTAGGCAAGAGGCGCCCCCTCCGGGCACCCTTGTGCCGCCCCCACAGTGCGCAAAGCCAGCTCGTAAGAGCGCGCGCTGTGGGGTTGGTGACGGGTCCCCACGCCCGCACCCCCCACACCCACAGCCAGTGGGTAGTGGGCCCCGGCCGCACGCCCGAACAGACGAGAGGTCAGGGGTGGGAGAGCGCCGGACCCCGGACGCCCCACACCCAGGCAAGAGGCGCCCCCCCCGGGCACCCTCGTGCCGCCCCCACAGGGCGCAAAGCCAGCTCGCAAGAGCACGCGTTGTGGGGTTGGTGACGGGTCCACACGCCCGCACCTCCCGCACAAACAGCCAGTGGGTAGAGGGCCCCGGCCGCACGCCTGAACGGAACGAGTGGTTGGGGGTGGGAGAGCGTTCGACCCCAGACGCCCCACACCCAGGCAAGGGGCGCCCCCCCCGGGCACCCTCAAGCCGCCCCAAAATTGCGCAAAGCCAGCTCGTAAGAGCGCGTGCTGTGGGGTTGTCGACGGCTCCCCACGCCCGCAGCCCCCGCACCCACAGCCAGTGGGTAGTGGGCCCCGGCCGCACGCCCGAACAGACGAGAGGTCGGGGGGGGAGGGAGCGCCCGACCCCGGACGCCCCACACCAAGGCAAGAGGCGCCCCCCCCGGGCACCCTCATGCCGCCCCCACAGCGCGCAAAGCCAGCTCGCAAGAGCGCGCGCTGTGGGGTTGGTGAGGGGTCCCCACGCCCGCACCCCCCGCATCCCCAGCCAGTGGGTAGTGGTGACCGGCCGCACGCCCCAACGGACCAGAGGTCGGGGGTGGGAGAGCGCCCGACCCCGGACGCCCCACACCCAGGCAACAGGCGCCCCCCTCGGGCACTGTCATGCCGTGCCCACAGTGCGCAAAGCCAGCTCGCAAGAGCGCGCGCTGTGGGGTTGGTGACGGGTCCCCACGCCCGCAGCCCCCGCACCCACAGCCAGTGGGTAGTGGGCCCAGGCCGCACGCCCGAACAGAGGAGAGGACGGGGATGGACGATGCTCGACCCCGGACGCCCCAGACCCATGCAAGAGGCGCCCCCCCCGGGCGCCCTCATGCCGCCCCCATAGCGCGCAAAGCCAGCCCGCAACAGAGCGCGCTGTAGGGTTGGTGACGGGTCCCCACGCCCGCACCCCCCGCACCCACAGCCAGTGGGTAGTGGGCCCCGGCCGCCCGCCCGAAAGGACGAGTGGTCGGGGTTGGGAGAGCGCCTGACCCCGGACGCCCCACACCCAGGCAAGAGGCGCCCCCCCCGGGCACCCTCATGCCGCCCCCACAGTGCGCAAAGCCAGCTCGCAAGAGCGCGTGCTGTGGGGTTGGTGACGGGTCCCCACGCCCGCACCCCCCGAACCCACAGCCAGTGGGTAGTGGGCCCCGGCTGCACGCCTGAAAGGACGAGTTGTCCGGGCTGGGAGAGCGCCCGACCCCGGACGCCCCGCGCCCAGGCAAGAGGCGCCCCCCCCGGGCCCCCCTCGTGCCGCCCCCACAGCGCGCCAAGCCAGCAAGAGCGCGCGTTCTGGGGTTGGTGACGGGTCCCCACGCCCGCATCCGACCCACAGGGAGCGCGCAGCCCCAAGCCAGGTGGGGGGAAACGGGACCGGGCAGCCCCCCCCCCCAAGCAAGCCAAACGGAGCACGGCACCGAGGCAGGACAAGCGGAGGGGCACGGACCGAGTGGAACGGCCCTACCAGCGCCCAGCACCGGGACCGCGCGAGGTGCGCGCGCCACACCAACCCGGGGAGGGGGGGGGGCGCGGACGCCGCGAGAGCGGGAGCGCACACACACACAAAGGACACGCGGGGAAAACCAGAAGGGCAACCGGACCAAGCCCGCGGAACGCACAGACCGCATGGAATGGCGTACCAGCGAGCGAGGATAAGGGACACCCAGACAGGACGGCCCGCCACACACAGCGCAGGAAACACGGGGCGGGCAGGGGGAAACGGGGAAGACACAACACCCGGCACGGGCCCCCACCCCCCGGAACCGGCCGCGAGCGCCGCGCACACACGGCCAGGGCACTGCACCCGCCAAGGCAGTAGTGGCGCACTGCGCCACGCACCAGCCCCAAGGCTAGGCAGCTTCCGCGCCAGCCCACGGGGGTCCCACTGGCGACAAGCCAGTAGCACGGGCCCGGCAGCGCCGGCAACCCGGGCGACCACGCATTAGGGGGGCGACGCAGTGGGTAAGCGCCCGCAGCCACGGCTGCGAATTGATGCACTGACCGGGGAGTGGCAAAATGAGGAAGCTGGGGAGGGACGGGGCTCCGAGCCCTGTGAACCCGGGGGACTCCGCCACCAGGCAGGAGGTGCGTCTTGGAGGGCCCCCCACTAGGACCAGGTGGGGAGAATATCACCTGGCCAGACCAGGTGGCCCCCCGGGGCCAAAAGGTGTCTAGTACCCGCAAAATCAAACCTCAAACCTCAAACCTCAGGGGGCAAGCAACTTACACTCTGACGAGGACATGGAGGACAAGATCAAGCTATTGGACCCCCGGGTGCAGAAGCTTATAAGGACCTATCTGGAGGTGTTCGGGGAACTACCACCCCCAGCCTCATGTGACAAGCTGGTACAGATGGACCTCAAGCTGAAACCCGAGTTCGTGGGCCATAAGATCCGAAGGAGACCCTACCCGTCTCCTAAAGAGCAGGCCGATGAGATTGAGCGACAGATACAAGAGTGTATCGACGCTGGCCTAGTGCTGGAGTACAAGGACAGGAACTACCCCCAACACTGCAGCCCCTGTTTCCTGGTGGCTAAGCCTGGCTCGACAGCCAAACGACTGGTAGTGGACTATGGAGAGCTGAACAAGAAAACGTTGAACCACTCAGGGTCCATTTCTAATATGGAGTCTACCCTTGAGAAGATAGCCTCCTGTCGCTACAAGACCAAGATGGACAAGAGGAGCGGATTCTGGCAGGTGGACCTGACGCCCAACGCCCAGGAGCTACTAGCCTTCATCACCCCCCAGGGGGAGGTGTTCAAGTGGAAGGTCATGCCCGGTCATGCCCTTTGGCGTGGCCAACGCACCCGCTCTATTTCAGGAGCTGATGAACAAGATCCTGACCATCCTACGACGAAGACCCAAGGTGCAAGAACTCATATCCCGTGGGGCCCAGATGGAAGCGCACATCGACGATGTATGCCTCGGGACCAATACCCAAGAGGATCACCTAATCCTCTTGGGTGAGTTCTTTGCTGTCTGCCAGGAGAACCACACACGACTCAAGCTGGAGAAGTGTGAGTTCATGCAGGAGGCCATGCAGTACCTGGCGGGTGGATCCTACTGAGCCTCAACATGTAACAATTGGAAAGCCAGCAGCAGGACTTTTCACACGGGCTTTTCCCCGGGTTTTTACCCTGTGAAATGATGGCCACCGTGAACTGATCAGCCCCAACACCGAGATCCATGATGTCGCCATCGTGAGTCGCCAGCCTTAGCAACAGAACATATTGCAAGCCCTGCTCTTGAATGCTACGCACCTCGCCATCCTACTGCTGCACGAAGTCCAGCAAATGAAGCTACATTTTCTACACGCAAATTCGCATCTTTTCCCGCGCATTCCCCTTCAGGCCTTTCCGCGCTACGCTAATGGCGCCTGTCGACATTTGTGTTCACCGTCCCCTTGGCCTGCTTACGGGACGTGGACCGACGCCAATCAGAGCACCGCCAGTTACTACCCAGACGATCCTTTTGTAGAGCAGCCCTGTTCAACGTCCCCCTGGACTGCTTACGGGCCGCGAACCGACGCCACTCAGGACACCGCCAGTTACTACCAAGACGATCCCTTAGTAAAGCAGCAATGTCCGTGTGCTGACAGCTCCGCCGAGGCGTACCAGACTCACGCGTACTACGATGCCTACTCGCTCGCCGCCGTGCCTGAAAGCTGTAGTCCCTTGTCACCATACTATCCAGAGAACGCTGCCGCGTACGACGTTCCGGGTACGTTCTCCAACACAACGGGACAACCTGTGGCGAATGTCAGTCAAACTAATGTCAATTTTGCCCACTCCCCTTACTGTCTGCCTAGCGTTGAAGCCCACGGTCCTCAACATCCTGAGCCTGAGCCCCGCCTACCGTCGCCTACCTGCAGTGCGGCACCTTGCATACCGATAGTCACGCGCTTAGCAGACCAGTTTGCCACCCTGCACAGCTGTGCACTGCCCCCGGGCTTGTATATGCTACAGGGGATCACAACCTGCCCTCCTCTGATAGTGGAGAGTTCACCAAGACCGCCCGAGGTACCGGCCCTTTGACGCCGCAGTAGCCGCGCCTCTCCACGATCTTGTCGTGCATCTAGCACAGATGGCCCGACATGTATCTCGCCCTTCTCTACGACCAACCCGTTCGAAGCGCTTGCTGACCTCGCAGCACCCAACTCAGATGACCGCCAAGAGTTCCCGGCCGAGACTTCCCAGACATTCAACTCTGCTCCTCCGGATTACACCCTTGTACGCAAGCCGCTTCGCACAGAGGCAGCCGCTCCAATGCAATTGCCCAAGAAGGGCAACGCTGCGCCACGCCTGCGAAGATCTCGACGGGTGGGCACGAGAAAACACCCACGTGGCCACCGCAAAATCAAAGGGACGCCCTTTTGCAGATCACTTGCGGCAGCCGAACCGCAAATTGTCCACCCACAACCAGTCGGCCCTCCTACCTACCCGTGGCGCCCCTTTCTGGCCGATGACCTCCCAGGACAGCCACCTAGCGATCAGTCTGTCTCTGCATGCGATCTACCTAGTCTGCAAAGTTCATCCGACTTCAGCCCCGCCTTGGAGGACACTTCTACGCCCGGCATCCCACGTGGAAAGTTCTGGGACTACGATAGTACATCAGAGCCGGACGCTCCACTTCATGTACTGTCCTGGCCGTATAGTACTGCGCTGTCGGCCTCAACGGTAACACAAGAGCTGGATTGGCTACATCCGGACCCTCTCGACGACGAGATTGAGTCAACATCGCGGGGCGTGTGTTTGTACCCTGGGTGCGGCTGTAATGCTGCTTGGCGCCGACTCATTGGCCTTTCACGTGTTGACATCCAGTGCCCCCACTGGCACGCCCGGCAAGCCTCACGGGTCAGCTAATTAATTCCGCTCCCATCTTCCTTTTTTTCGGCAGCCGCTAGTGCTGGATGTATCAGTCCCTTGATCTTTTTTTCTGCAGACTTCTTGATCTGTTTGTGGGGATACTCCTGTCTCTGCTCTGCTTGCGTCTGCCAGTGGGCTCTGCTTGCATCCGCGAGTGGTCTTTTCCCCCAGGGGTGAAAGCAGGGCTTTTGCAAAACGCAAAGCGGAGGCATGGCAGTAGTAGCCCTTTGGTGCAGAGACTCTGTGCCTACAGCTTGTCCAGTTCACTTATCTACCTTCGACCACCACTCCGTCCACTCCTTCTGTACTTCGGGACCGCACTCCTTTGACTCTTCACATACACATACACTTAACACACTTCACCACACACACACGCAAACAAACCACACTCAATGCACCACACAAACTTCGTACACACGCACTGCCCTGACTTGGGGCGACTTATACCATACCCGCAACCCTTTCATGTCATCCTCTTTCTTCCCTTTTGTACTCTACATCCCGTATAAGTAGAAACCACATTTCCTCCTCCACTTCCACGAACAATCCTATGGGGGACGTCAGCACCAGAACAAGTTCATGCGGTTAAGAACATTAAAGAAACGCACCCGCTCTATTTCAGGAGCTGATGAACAAGATCCTGTCCATCCTACGACGAAGACCCAAGGTGCAAGAACTCATATCCCGTGGGGCCCATATGGAAGCGCACATCGACGATGTATGCCTCGGGACCAATACCCAAGAGGATCACCTAATCCTCTTGGGTGAGTTCTTTGCGGTCTGCCAGGAGAACCACACACGACTCAAGCTGGAAAAGTGTGAGTTCATGCAGGAGGCCATGCAGTACCTGGGGTTAAACGTTGGCTATGGGTGGTGGACCCCAGCGGCCTCTAAGGCCAAACCCCTGATGGATGCTAAGGTACGACATGAAGACCCCAAGAAAGGACTCCATGATGTACGCAGTTTCATTGGGGCGTGCAACTTCTGCCGCCATATCAAGAACTTCACCTACACCAGCGCCATTCTGACGGACTTGATCAAGAAGAGTACTACTTGGCGCTGGGGCCCACAAGAGCAACAAGCGTTTGACGAGCTCAAAGACAAGGTCGCCAACGCTAAGTGCTTGGGCGTGCCTAGAGCACAAGGTGAGATTATCCTGGTGACCGATGCCAGCAATGTGGGCGGTGGTGGAACGTTGTTCCAATGGCCAGCACTAGAGAAGGAGGAGTTGGACTGGGCTATTTCCCAATGGGGGACGGAAGGGCTCAACCGAGATGGAACTCTCAAGCACAGCTACCCTGACGACAAGTGGGTCCTAGTACCCTGGGCCACTGGAACTGGAAATGGACCCTGGCCAGGGGGAACTACTCCACCTATGAGCAGGAATTGCTCGCAGGTATGCTGGTGCTTGCGGGTATGCTGTTGGGGACTAACCCTGTGGTCTGGCTGTGCGACCAAGAGCCCGTTCACACTTTCCAGAAGGGCCCCCGACCTGAGAAGGCCAAGCTACGGCGCTGATGGACCTACCTCAGCCAACTACGGCTGACAGTACACCATATCCAGGGAGTGAAGAACGAGTGTGCAGACTAAATTAGCCGCCACAACTTCGAGGCCCTGATTGGTGCCCGGTCTGAAGCGCTGGCTAAGGAGGCGTTCAGCCGTATGGACGTACACTTGGACCTCAACATGACTATGATACGACCCCTAGCTGGACTCCAACAAGTGGAATACCTGAAGGAGTTTGGGGATATCTATATGCGCCTGGAGAAGCGCCTTGAACCCCTCCTGGTCAACCAAGAGCAGTGGAAGAGGGACAAGAGCTAGCTCTGGCACGAGGACCACATCATGGTACCCAGTGACAGAGTCCCAGCGCTACTGTAGTGGACCCATGAGTCCAGCGGTCATGTGGGTGCTGACCGTACCCTGAGGCTTTTCAAGCAGTGGTTCCACACTACGTGGACTGATAACCGACTGCGGAAGACCCTCCAGCCTATCGTGGACAAGTGCCCGTGTAGGTCCTGCAAACCTGGAACATATCAGGGACAGGGGTCTCTACTCGACCCTGCCCATTCTGCACTGTGCTAGCAGTGTTCTCTATGTGGACTACACAGAGGTGCCGAAATTTGGGTGCTACGACTTTGCCCTCGTGGTGACCTGTGGGTTGACCAAGTTTACCAGGGTGTTCCCATGTACCAAGCACATTACCGGAGAGGAGACTATCAAGATACTCCTGGAGGAGGGGTTTTGTGTCTATGGGGCGCCCAAGGAGATCAACTCCGATGAGGACGTACGAGTACGCTCAGATACCGGCTGGTACAAGAGGGTCCTGAGATCCTCCAATGTCCAGGTGTCTACGGGGATCCCCTACTCTCACACGAGCAACCCCCTATGTGAGCGACGGATTCGTGTCCTCTGTAAGATTTTTTTGCGCATCCTATATTTTCGCTTTTTTCAGTGCAAAATCCTGATATATGTGCACACACAGAAATCCAGGATCCCCGCACTGTTTTTGACAGTGTTGGTATCACTGGATCAGGAATTTTTGTAGTTTTACATTGATGGTGTTTTCACCATTTTCTATGCTATAAAACTGAGTTCGGGTCGGCGACGGCCAGCCCTGAGATCGCGTGCGCCGATCCAGAAATTGTCCATTTCTGACAATTTTGAAGAGTTTTCAATCAGTTTTATTGTTTAGATTAATTCTAGTAAGATGTCCTTGATTATGCCCTATAGATGTTGATGAAATCCTGCAGGTTTTTGATGTTGAAATCCCAAAACGCAGGGGGCAAGTAGAGCAAGAACAGGATGTGGATCGAATCAATGAATAGTTAGAAATCCAGTGTAACACAGAAGGGCTGCAGATAGACAAAGCAGGTATAAATACAAAGATTCAATCACAAGTGGATAAAACAAAAGATTTTATGTGAATACTGGCCTGACTCTAGTCTCCAAGTTAGCATCAAGCACTTCATGTGCACTCTTTTGGGTGAAACGGTGCTGGTTAGGAAAGTGGAGCATAGGAGTTAGGCCAGACGCAGATTATGACTTGGCCAAGCAACTGAATTCAGAAACAATTGAGTATAGGGGTGTTGGGGTCGGAGACCACTAAACTTAACCACCAAGGCCTAAGGCATGAAATGTCTATTTTATTTCGGTATATCCTCCATGAAGGAAGATACCTCCGCTCAGTTGAGTGGTAGGGGTGAACTTCATGGGGGGCTAGGGTTGTAACCCTAGTTACCTTGAGAAAGTGTACTTAAAGCTTCGAAAGAGTGATAAAAATACGTAAGTTAGTGTTAGCATCAATAAAAGGGTTTTAAGGGGGGCTTGGCCTGGATCAAGCCCTCCAAGAAAGACATGGCAGTGACTTTTTGTTACTGCCCCCTGGAGTAGTAGTTGATCAAGCTAGTAGGACCAAGGAAAAAGGCTCAAATATTCCCAAAATTACCTCAGAAAATGCATTAAACCTACCAAAAACATTCTCATTCGTTCATAGAAGCGTATCACACTGAAGGTACCCTTGAAAAACAGTGTAATGTACCGTGAATGATGTCCTCTCAATGGGGCATTCCTCAAAAGTCGCCAGCCTGCGGCGAAAACGTTTGGTAAAAATTTGGGGCTAGTGGGGTTTGAACCCAGGACTCCCTCCCTAGAGCACACTGAAAGTGCTGCCCTGGGTCGTTGATGGTGCCGGAGGGCTCAGGGCCGGCAAGACCAGTGGGGCAGGCACGCGAGGAGTCTCCCTGGACGTTGTTATTTGGGGTAGAACCTGATACTCGAACACCAACGGAGGCGAGAGCAGCGACAACAGAAGCAAGGTCCATGCTGATTGTTATCCGGCAGAAAATCCCAGTCTATGAAGAAAATTGATGCGGATTATTCTAAATACATCTGAGTGTCCAAAACTGTCTGAAAAGATTTATATAAATCCAATTATGACAAATGTTTGGCCGATCTGGCCCGCGAGCGCGCGTCAGCGGCAAATGGCGATTCCAGGCAAATGACCGGAACGCGGCGGATTTACGGAGAATGGACCGCGGAATCAGATCCGGCATATCAGAAATATATAGGTCTGATCCTGAGACTGAGCTGCGAGGCGGCGATTCCGCCGAAGCAAAGAAAATGACCAAAATGTAGCCAATCTGGACAGAATGTCAGAAAATCTGAGCAGATGGGGCTAGCCGCACTTACACTCCCCCTCCAAAAACACACTGGGGTGTGTCGCTACGTCAACGAAGAACGTAGTGCGGGTAAGTCCCAGAAAAAAATAGAAATGTAGCCTCGATTGGGCGAAATCTGCTTGATCTGACCTGATTTGGGCTGAATTGGCACTGAATCAGGATGGATGAACCTGAAATGAGACAGAATGAGAAGTGACGAACAGTCCTCCGTGCAGTAAAACATTAGGTTAAGGGCCAAAAAGCATGTAAACGTATCGAGAATCGATACCAAACCATGCATTGGTTGAGAATGAGGTAGATTATTGGTGGATTGAGTGGGGGAATCAAGAAATGGAGTGACATCTCAGCGCTCTGGCACAGTTTCGCTGTCGCGGGCACGCTACGGTGTCCTCGCCGAACTCTACATCGTCTTACTCCCGCTTTTCTCGTTCTGAAAAGTGCAGCATGTGGCTCAGAATTGGCGCATCTGGTGGATGATCACAAATTTCAATCTTGCTGAATCAATTTAAACAGAGATGGAGGAGATTAAGCAATCACAGAGAGGGTAAACAAATACAAATGAAGTCTGCAGGCCCTAAGTGAACCACAGAAGGTAAGGATGTTTTTCTGTTCACTTAGATCTAAACAGATCTTCGAGGAATCAGAGAAGATGACAAGGAAATCAACCTAAATTGTCCTAAAATCAGCAAATTCTCTAAGATGAAGGTGAAATGAAGCGGAATGTCTAGAACTGAAACTACTAATACTTTCGTTTAGACTAAAGTTAATATATATTGTCGTTTATTCAACTCAATTGTGCTTTCCGGCACGTTAGTTCGCGAGCATCTAACAGATTCTATGAAAATGTGGATCATGTGATGATGCATCATGATGGGACATGCTGGCCCTGGATCCTTGGCATGTAACGCGCCGAAGGTTCGCTGAAGGCGCTTTACTGACAGTATATAACTGAGAGACACCGAATTTACAGTGGCGGTGGTGTCAATCGACTTGGACAAGGCCAATCTTTCGATGGAGTCCCACAAGACACTTGGATTCACCATTCTCGACAGCTTCAGGTCGGATTGAGCTCACATTGGCGTGTGCCAAAAATACAACGAAGCTTGCGGACTTCAGAGGTTGCTTTTAGAAGTCCCTAGAGCTCCTATCTGAAGGTTGTCTGAACAATTGACGTCTGGGTTTCGTACAACAGTGGCAGAATGATGGACAAACCTGAGAAATTCAAGGCAAATTTGAGGATCCTGGATCTGAATCTGGACTTTGGCTTCCGCATCACGGCAAATGAAGGTACGATCTGAGTTCCTGGCGTCGCATCTGGTGCAGCCAGTACTACAGGGGGTGCCTGTAGGGGTGAATGTCGCTGGCCAGCGTTTTTAATATGTACATTTGCTTCCATCTGCAAGAGTAGCCAAATTCCAAAGATGCACAGACCAACAGAGACAAGATTACCCCGAATCTGCCTGAATTAAGCCTGAGTTTGGTTTTTTCTGAACACGGCAGCACACTCCGTGGCCTCCGGTTTTCGACTTTCGATACGCTACCGAACGGAGACCAAAGAAAAATTGATTGATTGACGTCAAATTATCAAACATTCGCAGTTCTCCACATCATGACATAAACAGAAAGAATGAACAGTGGATTGAGCAGAATGTGGTTCTTTCAAGTCGAATTCGGCCAAGCACAAATACATGTGACCACCAACCTGTCTGGTCGGGCCCTCGTACGGCTTGGGCGCTGCAAATCAGCGGCCGAACTCGAAGCTTGGTCCTCATTTGGCTCCTGGGCTGGCCTGACCGCAGGAGGGGGGATCGACGGATCAGCCCTGGAATGTGGCTGCTGAGGGCCGTAAAAGGCTGGATCTCGATTCACCACAGGTCGTTTTCCGTCGCTCTCCACTTGTCTGTCTGGTTTCGACAGACAGTCTGTCAGGAGTACTCCAATTTCGGGGTGCTTCTTCAGGAAGTCGATGAACCCCTTGGTGTATCCATGGACAAAAGATTGGGCTGGTTCCCAGTTGTTGTGACTGGAATCAAAGCCCCTCCACTCACACAGAAATTCCCATTCGCCCTTGGCGTCACGTCTTGCTTCAACAATCCTCTTGAGTTCGTACTTCCCCCCTTCGATGACCCGATCAGACAAATGTTTCGCAGTCCAAAAAAGGGGTTTAGGCCGATCCTTGGGGGAGGGGATCTCTCTCTTGAGGCGATCGCCCGAAACGTCAATTTCCCTGCTGACATCCACACGAATCCTCCACCTGTTCTCACCAAGACGCGCTGTAACAGCGAATGGCCCCTCCCACAAGGGAAGAAGCTTGTCATCTCCGTCCAGAGTGGTTTCGGATTTTCGAAGCCAAACTCGATCATCGACTTCAAAATTGTGGGGGTTTTTTCGGCCTTGATTCTGGACCCAAAGCCAGTCAGCTTGATGCTTCTCGATTAATTTCGAGACAGTTTTATCTGCTCTTTGGACGTCGTCAGAAAACAACGAAGCATCCTTACAGGGGCGAGGATTATTCAACGGCATGTTCCACCAACACTTCTTTCGTCCAAAGACAATTTCATTTGGAGAAAGGCCATGATACAAAGGCGTGTTGTGGTAACGGCGAAGCAATGCGAAGAGAACTTCCATCCAATGGAAATCCTTTTCACTCGCGAGCTCCTTACGAAGCATATTTATAATTGAGCGGCCGGCTCTTTCGCCAGGCAGCGCTCGATGCGAGTGGATTTCACATCGGAGGTGGTGGATTCCAAGGCGAGCACATAATTCCTTCCACCATTCGGAGGTGTACTCTTTGCCTGAATCCGTAACCACCTCGGATGGGACGTCCCAACCTCCCATCCAGGTCTGCGCGCACCATTTGGCGGCAGCCTTGCCAGTCATCGACTCAATGTTGCAAGGCAACACTTGAATGTAGCCGGAATGACGGCACTGAATAAGGAGCACACCATTGACTTTTTTATTTGTCCAATGGCACTCTTCGTCATCGAGCTCACCAAGGTAGAAAAAATCACTGGTGACTCTGTTAAAGAGGCGCTCCGGAATAGGATGAGGCCTCAGATGGCCGTGCTTTTTCGCGCTTGGGGGCGTCGAGACAGCACATTGGGCACATCCGGCGGCTACTTTCATGCAATGAGTATATAGCCGTGAGCCAAACAACCTATGTTTAATCATCGACCACAGTCGACGGCCATGTGCGTGGGGGGACTCCCATTTATGCCACCAGTTTAACACTCGGGGGGCCAGGGCGTCTGGTACACACAATTTACCCTCCATCCACAGCTTCCCCCCATCCAACGAATACTCTGAAAAAATCCCATCCTTGTGAGCATCTTTGGATTTGAGATTTCCAAAGACCTCTTTAAACATGGGATCCTGCAGATAATCGGACGTCCAGTCACGGATGATCAGGGAATCTTTCGGCAGGGGTGGAGTTTTGGCCGGATCTCGACGCTTAATGCCCTGGATCAACTGAAATCTACTTACTCGTCGGGTATAGTCAAACCGTTTCACACTCCCTGAGGAGGGATCGGTGACTTTTTCCACGACTTTCAGTGTTTTGGTGCAGATCTCATGAGCATGCGCCGGATCTGAGATGACCGTGATGTCATGGCACGGTAATGCGTGCTGTTTAACAGCGCATTGCATGCATGCACGTCGAATGAGGTTTTTTTACTTCCTGATCCCATTCGATGATGACATGGCGGTCCTGCTCCGTACCATGGATGTTGGTACTTTGCAGCCCCTCTGAGGCGGGGTAAGCCCATCGGCTCAGAGCATCCGCTACCGTGTTGTGTTTTCCAGGCAAATATGATACATGGAGGTCAAACAGACTGAGAAATTCGTGCCATCTGGCCCGTCGACCAGCTGGGCTCGCGACAGTATCAATGTGTTCGGTGGCCCGATACTCCAGAGATCGATGATCCGTCAGGACCTCGACTCGATTGGTGCCAACCCACGATTGGTACTTTTTTAGAGCGCAAATTATGGCATACGTTTCTTGCTCACGTGGCGACCATTGCATTTGGCGTGGGGCTAGCTTCCGAGACCAAAATGCAAGAGGGTAATGATCGCCGGTGGCTTCATCAACCTGTTCAAGGACAGCTCCGATCGCGTACCTAGAAGCGTCGGTTCTAATGTAGAAGGGTCGGTCAAATTGAGGCACATGCAACGTGGTGACTTCACAGAGGGCCGCCTTCAAGTGATGGAAGGCCTCCTCGCACTCGTCAGTCCACTTGACACGAACCTTTGAACCTGCCTTGCCCGCATCTCTCCCTACCTTCAATAATTCAGTGAGGGGGGCAGCAAATTTGGCATAATTCGGCACAAAAGTGTGGTAAAAATTGCAACAACCCAGGAATCCTCTCAACTCCGTGATCGTCTCAGGGCGCTTCCACTTCTGAATAGCGACGAGCTTCCCTGGACTGGGTCGTCGGGTGCCATTCTCAAGGAGAGAACCACAAAATTCGACTGATTTTAAAAATAATTTTCCCTTCTTTGGCCCACAAATCAGCTGATTGGCATCAAGAATGTCCAAAACTTGGTTCAGCTGCTTTTCATGTAGGGCCACCAGCTCGGCTTCGGTCAGTCCCTCCCCTTCCGTCGCGATGATTATGTCATCTATGTACACGCTCACGAAGGCACGAAGCTCAGGATGAGCTGAAAAAAGCACATCTTCCATCATTCTTTGAAAAAACGAAGGGGCGTTCTTCAGGCCCATGGGCATGACCGTCCATTGGACTGGGCCACATGGCGTGCACATACAGGTGAGAGGTCGGCTGTCCTTCCTCAACGGCATTTGGTGAAAGCCGTGACGGAGATCCAGCACAGAAAACAAACGACCTCTTGCCCTCTTGGCGATTTCCTCCTCAATGAGGGGCAGGGGGTGTGAATCCGCCTTGGTTTCGGCGTTAAGATTGCGAAAATCAACCACCATTCGCCAACCATCAATGGTGTTCTGGTCTGCAGGCGGTGGCTTCGGGACTGTGAAGGGTGCACAGCACCATTCGCTGGTCATACAACCCTCAAGCCAACCAAATTCCCTGAGATTTCTCTCGATGATTTTTCTGAGGATCTCATGTTTATGTCCATGGTTCTCATAAGGACGCTGGTTCTTCGCCTTGTAACCTTCACGAAGCTCGATGAAGGCTTCACCGAACTGCCCACGGACAGGGGGGTCCTTGATCAACTTCCCCGAAAGGGTTGTGTCCTTCCGTTCCTCAAAAATCTTTTCCCTTGCCTTGGAACACAATTCAGTGTCCACCTGATCGCCAGGAATTACTGTCGAAAAAACTTTGGCGACTTCTTCGGCTTTGGCAGGAAGAATCTTCTTACGGATGTCCCTAAACAGGTCCGTATCAACTGCCTCTTGAAGATAGGTGGGTCGAGTGTCGACATTCCAGAGATTCTCTTCGTGATCCAGCTCCTCGAAAGGATCTATGAAAGCTTCCACAGGGGGTTTTTCATAAAAAACCCTGAATTTGCGGCGCGATTTGGAATTTTTCTTCGCCCGTGCACTGAAGATTCTTTTCGATGTCGATCGTATTGGGGAAGAGGGAGACGAGGCGGATCCATTTGACGTTGGATCACCTTGGGTATCTGACGGACAAAAATCAGAAAAAATAGATTCATCATCATTACCACGCTCAACCTCAGATTCAGACCCAACACAGGAATCTGTACTAGAATCAGCAGAATTAGAGTCAGAAAGCTTTCCATCCACCAGGAATGCAAGCGAACTCCAGGACCGCTGTGGCAGGGGACCTGTGTCGTCCCTGGCATACAGCTTAATCTTCCTGGGAAGTTCGATGTAATCTACACAAATGTCTTGTAATTCCTGAAACCAAGGCTTGTCGTCCCACAAGGGCACAACTAAAATTGCCTGGGTTTTATCTTGCTTGATTTTGTGGATGACCTGCTGGATTAAGTGAAACGGAGGATTAATCCACAACTTCTTGTCCCATTTATGGGTCCAAGCGTCGCTAAAGTGCTTGTCAAAGCGCTTGTTCTTACGGTTAGCAAAGGCATCATACTGTGGCCAAAAGGAATGGTGTTCATGAAAATATTCACAAATTGCATCGCGCCATTTGTCGACAACTCTGTAGGATGAAGAGTGCCAGCGCGAAGGGCGTCGTGGCTGGGAGTCCCTACGAAGACATTCTAACTCTCGGGAGTAATCGGCACTCCCATTCACCTCTGCAATGGTGACATCTTCGCCAAATTTTGGTGTAACCTTTTGCTTCAAAAATTCTTCTGCACTTTTAAACCCTGCGTGCAAAAAACGAAATTCAGGACGCTCCAAGGGACCTGACTCCAGCAAAAAACAACGCCGATGACCTACGGGCGCCACTCTGTTCTTGCGAAGCCAAGGATGGCCCAAGTAAAGGTCATACTTTATGTCGGCACGATAGAAGTAGTCATCCTTAAGGACAACTTCCTCCACATTACCTTCTTCCCAAAGGTCTTGAGCGACCAAATGAGTTGATATATAACAACCGCGTTGCCCACCTGCGAGAGAATGTCCAGAAACTCCCTCGAGGGTAACAGGATGCGGCGACTCAAACACGCAGTCGTCGGGTAAGAACGAATTGGATTGGAGATTTACCTCTGATCCATTGTCACACAAACAAGTGGCGAGGTGGAAATTTCCCTTGCAATCAGAGACCCACAGCTTTGTGACAAACTGACGAGCCCTGTGCTTGGACTGTACACCAACCTCGTCCACTACAACAGAAGGATCCGCTGCCGGATCCAGGGGAGAGGAGACAAGCGACCCTACATCAAGTAATGGTCGATCTGGAATCTGGGGATCATGCCTGAAATCGCCTGGGGAGGGGCGATTTTCGTGGCTCCCCTAGGCGTTCTGACCTCCAGTGGCTGCGTTAACATTGTGAACACAGCCTGATTCGTCGATCCACTCATCTTGGAACGGATCATCTGCTGGATTCAGGGCATTTTCGACATAATCTCGATCCGCATCGGACACCTGATCTGCACCTGAGACCTGATCCACACGATGGTTGCCCTTTCCACGTCCACGGCCACGGCCGCCGGATGATGGACCTCCACCGTCGCCACGCCCTCTGCCCTTACCAGAGAAAGGGGTTCCTGAAGGATTTCCCTTACCTTTACCCTGTGATCCTGGAGCATTTCCTTTGTTTGTACCGGATTGAGGGGTTTGGCCTGGATTTCGATTTCCGCCTCCGGCGTTGCCATTGGGACTTGTCTGGCCGTTTGGCTGCCCACCGGAGCCGGATGGAGTCCGATTTCCTTTGCCTTGGGACCCGCCAGGGCCTCCAGTATTTTTGTTTCCACCGGAGGGGGGCGAATTCCCTTTTCCCCCCTTTCCACCATGCACCTGTCTGTCATTCCTGTCTGAATTCTGCGGATTACTGATATTTTCACCAATCACCTTGTGATCGTAAGGAGACCATCGGTGATTACCAGCAGAATGCGACTTAGCTCGGTTCGTAGAACCTAAAAGAAGACAGATGCTACAGTGATCCTGAACATTCCGGGTGTCATTCACTTTTTTGTTGCCCTTTTGGGCCCCATTTTGGGTGTTTTGCTGGGTATTCTTGTTTCCCCCAAGACCTTCATGGAAATTTTGATTGGCGGCGTCGGCAAGCCGCTCAACCTCTTCCCACAGTTCCTGCGGGGTGAACGAAAACACCCATTTCCTGGCCTTCAGGCGATGGCCGTGGAAACTTACTCCCCTATTGAGGACTTGGACAAACAAGTCCTGATCCTCGTGTTCATTAAACTTGATTTTCCACGTGTTTTCAGTGAATTTCACCTTGGTAAACGACGTGGGGGAACACTTTTGAAGTGATTCCCTGACGGAAAACCTGTTGGCCGAGGCATCGAAGCCATCGACCTCCGCCCACCAGGTCTTGACCTTTTCTTCGGACTGTTTATTCCGAAGGGTGGCGGCAGTTTCGGAGGGGATCTTGTCAAAAATCAGATTTTTCAGCTCGGCACTAGAAAATTTTTCGCCTGAATGTTCAGATTCTTCCACTAGATTCCAGAAGCGCTGTCTCTTGTCTTGCACTTCGTGCAAGATTAATCGCGAGAATGAAGGAAAATTCTTCAACATCTGGTGGTAATGGTCCTCTGGCAGCCGGGATCCACGTACCTCCAACTGTTCCCACACCTCATCAAAGGTAAGGGGGGAACTTGAATCCTCACGATCACTCCAGGTCCTGAGCCAAGTGTTGGCCGGCGCTCCCTCAAGGCAGTCCAAGAGGGCCATCAGGAACTGATCATCTTGGAGTTTTTGAGTCTTAACCCACAGTTTAAATTCCCGTTGGAACTGAGGCCAACGTCTGGGGTTTCCATTATACTTCGGTTGCTTGGCAACCTGACGAAGTCGCAATGAGGTAGGATTAGGGAGAGAATCCAGCCCAACACCAGCCGTAATGGCAGACACCTTGGCGGCATCATTCGCCACACCAGCTCCGGCGAGGGTCTGGGCGAGCAACAGCTGGGCTAATGCATTGGAATCAGCAGCAGGAGGGGCAGTACGGGAGGCAGTTCGCTTGGCATTCTGACCCTCAATCCTAGCCTTCGCCGTCCTACTCTGAGATCGAGAGATTGTAACCCTTTCCTTTAGCTTGGTCCTGCTGATCCGTGCATCAGTGGTCTTGGAGTCCACCGAAGGAGCAATTGAAAAAATTTCTGTCGCCTCCTCCGACGGTTCTGTTACTTGTTCCACCGATGATGCGCCCTCAGACCGCATGTGTGTCTTGAAAAGATCTTTAATTCCCAGCGTTTGAATGATGAGTTGCATTTGATCGTTGAGCAATTGGAGCTCAGTATCTTGCTGGAATCTGCAAGAGCAGTCGGCAGGACAGTACATACCGTGTCCTGAAGGGCCTGAGCAGGCTGTCGGACCGCTAATCTCAGTGGTTCGCAGCCAGGAGTCCACTTGGGGAGCTCCTTCAGCCCTAATTTCCAGGCTTGCCTGCCTGGCTGCCTCTAAAATTCCTTCCTCAACCGCGGCGGCTAGATCATCGCGGATGGAAACAGGGGGACGAGGGGCGGAGGGCCCGGCAACAGGTGCCTTGGTCTTCTCCTTCGGGAAGGGACTTGCCTCCCAGATCTGCAAAAAAATGGCAAAAGAGTCATCTTCTTGAGAACGCCACCACATCCTGGTATTAATTTCTTCCTGAAGAAGGAAAAAATATTCCATTAAAAAATCAGAGGCGATTCTTTCTTGTCCTATCAGCTTAGACGTGGCTAATAGACAAAGGGCCTCAAGCGCCTCAAGGTTACGGGTCACTTCTGAAGACAAATGGTTGTCCCATTGTGCCCAAGAGGCTGGTCGATTATAGGTAGGTACCTCACCTGGACCACCCATCTCAATGTCGTCAATGTCGGCGTCGATGGTCTCAAAATGTGGACATTGGTAAGGAGTATTAGTACCTGCCAGGTCCGTAAGCTCCACCGGAGCTTTGCCATCGGCGTAGGCTGGGAGATTCCAGCTACTTGATGGCCAATTTCGACTGGGATCTTGATGGTAATCTGGGCCTCCACAGCTGCTGATTTGTGCCCTTCTTGGGCAGCTTGGGCTTGCGCAAGGCATTCCTCTCAAGGCCTCGTTCGCACAGCACCACGGCAGCAGAATTGTTACGTCTCCAGGAGCGGCGGAGTCTACGGGGCCGTACTGGGGAGCTAACTGTGGTTGGGACACCAAAAGAACAACATTCAGGTAGCCTCTGCTACCATGAAAGTGCTGCCCTGGGTCGTTGATGGTGCCGGAGGGCTCGGGGCCGGCAAGACCAGTGGGGCAGGCACGCGAGGAGTCTCCCTGGACGTTGTTATTGGGGGTAGAACCGGATACTCGAACACCAACGGAGGCGAGAGCAGCGACAACAGAAGCAAGGTCCATGCTGATTGTTATCCGGCAGAAAATCCCAGTCTATGAAGAAAATTGATGCGGATTATTCCAAATACATCTGAGTGTCCAAAACTGTCTGAAAAGATTTATATAAATCCAATTATGACAAATGTTTGGCCGATCTGGCCCGCGAGCGCGCGTCAGCGGCAAATGGCGATTCCAGGCAAATGACCGGAACGCGGCGGATTTACGGAGAATGGACCGCGGAATCAGATCCGGCATATCAGAAATATATAGGTCTGATCCTGAGACTGAGCTGCGAGGCGGCGATTCCGCCGAAGCAAAGAAAATGACCAAAATGTAGCCAATCTGGACAGAATGTCAGAAAATCTGAGCAGATGGGGCCAGCTGCACTTACACACACATGTCTGCCCACTAGGGTACAGTTGAACGCTCTAATGCGGACGGCTATTGCTGCATAAACAGCAATTCAGTAAACGTCCTGACCAGGGCCAGGGCGGAGCAATACTCCCAGTGGAGGACACAAATCTACAGGGGCTTGAAAAAATAGAAAATGAAACCAACAGGGAGTGAATCCTGTGGTTTAGTGAAAGGTGTAGTGATTTAAGAAGTCAAATCGCTAAAAATCGACGAAACAACGCGAGAAATCGTCATTTTTACACCAAAACTTAAAGTCGCAAACAAGCGCAACAGAAGCGGACTCCAGAAAAAGGGTTGCGCAAGCGTAAACGGCTCCTGGAAAAGAAGGTATGAGCCGTAGTTTTTTAAAGTTCTAAAGGAAATTTGTGCACAGTTGCATCAAAATGTTTATAACCTTCAGGGAAAAGTATCGAAAATCAACCCACACCACAGAGCAGGTGGTCAACCCACCTCTCAGGTATGCCAGTGTCATTTCACACGCCTGCATTGCGTTCCTGTTGGTTGCTTCGTTAAAACGTTAGGGTTGTCACCGCTGCGTTCGTTGGGGGTTCGGGTGCTCCTCTCCTTTGCTCTGCACATGTCAAAACAGGAATGAAAGGTATGCGATGCGAATGGCGCGCGCAGCGCGCACGTAGGGTTAGAATATGCGCTGTGCTCGCGATGCATGTGCCTAATTGAGGCATTCACACGCTGTGTCGCTTTCCCGGGGCCCCAATTCACCCTTGGTCTTCTCTTCACAGGTAAGGAAAGAAAGCGCTTGCTCGTGTTTGTGTTGCCGTAGCGCTAAAATGGGGTTACTTAAAACGCTTAGGCTTGTTTTGCGCTGTGCAGTGCGCCATTCTCTCTCCTCTTTCTGCAGGAAACAATACAAGGAAAGCATGCATGACACACAGTGCATTAATCGCTTAGGGTGGTTTATAGATCGCCGTAGGTTTGTTTAAGCGCGTAGGGTACTTTTGCGCTCGTGTCTTCCTTGGCATTCACATGATGCGTGGTGAGTAAGGTAGGTAAGCGCAGGAGGAGCTCACCTCCTGGTTGAGTCACACTGTGATTGGTTATGTTGGGTCAAATTAGGAGAAAGAGTGGGGAATTGAAACACCAGTGCATACTTGTGCATGCATATGACGCGTTAAAGGGTAGGCCACGCAAAATGCGCACGGTACAACTCTTGTTTAGGCTACCCAGGGGCTCCACCCCATGTTCTATAAGAGAACGGGTGCAGTTCCTTAAGCTTGCTTGCTTGCACCTGGGTTTGAGGACAGCGTATTATAGGGCTACCTGAGAAGCGTATAATACCTGGAGGTAGTCTTGGTTCCTCAGCTGCAAACCCAGGCCATCAGCCTTTGCTTTACAGGTGGGAAGGTAAGGGCGATTGGTGCAGTCCCATTGAGCAGCGCTAAAATATGCTGCGCAGATCACACAAACAAATAACTGCGAGTGCAGTCCGACTTCACCGCCATCCACGCTGTGCACGCACACTGAGCACTCCCTCCCTCCAAGCCCTGACAGGGAAACGCGTAGTGGCGTCCCTGTTAGGCCACAGTCGCTTAGTAGCGCTGTGTTCTCTTGCTTTCTCACAGGAGGGTCAATAGGACCGGAGACTTCATTGACACCAACTCCCGTACTAGAGGTCTGCGCCTCAGTATGTACAAAACTTTGTTCATTAGCTCCTGGAAGAGCGCTAAGGCATTAGCCACCTTGAAAGGCATGACCTTCCATTTAAACACACGACCCTTAGGGGTTATAAAAGCCAGCAGCTCCTGAGCTGCGGCGGTTAGGTCTACCTGCCAGAAACCACTGCGTTTGTCCATTTTGGTCTTGTACCCGCATTTGGCAATACGCTCCAGGGTATTTTCCATGTTACGCATACTCCCTGACTGGTTCTGGGTTTTCTTGTTGACCTCACCATAGTCAACAACCAGTCGTAGGGCAGTCGACCCTGGTTTAGCAACCAGGAAATAGGGCCTGCAGTGATGGGGGTAGTCCCCCTTCTTATATTCCTCCACGAGGCCAGCATCAATACATTCCTGGATCTGGCGCTCGATTTCTTCAACCTGTTCCTGTGGAGCGGGATAGGGACGACGTCTCACTCGCGTCTTTTCAGATTCAGATTTCAGTTTCAGGTCCATCTGGACCAGTTTTTTCCAAGAGAGGGGGAGGGGGCGGCAAGGCGCCGAACACCTCCTCATAGGTTAGCAGCAGTTTCTTCAGTCGGGGGTCAAGGTTAAGACTCTCGATTTTCTGCAGGAAATCCTCCTCAGCATGGAGGTTGCTCTTTTCATGTTCTTTCTTTTTCTGCCGATCAGCAGTATCGGCAGGTACAGAACCATCGTCCCACTCAGGGGGACATTGCTGCCCATAGTGCAAAGTATACACTAGGGGTATCTCAGGATCAGGCAGCGTATAGGAATCATTGTCCTCCTCAGACCAGATGGAGGATTTCCAGGTCTGTCTGAGGTATTACAGCCGCCCTTGGCGCTCAACACCTTCGGCCTCAGGTACAACAGCCGTCAGAGTTCCTGAGTGTCATGCTCAGACAATGGCATGTTATTAGAAGCAGGCCACGCTAGAGCATCAGGACTCTGGGCCACGGGTTTACCTGTGTGCATAGGCTGCATGTGTAGCACCGGTTTTCCAACAGGGGAAGTGGGTTTTGAGGTTCACTCTAGATCTACCTCCTCCAGCAACAGCTGGGCTAGGAAGGCACTGTGTTTTAGCTCAACACAGCTGGGATCAACAGGAGGGATAGTGCTGGCGATCTCAGACAGTTGGTCGTCAGCATCCTCCTTAACAGCTGCTGGTTCCGGATAGCCATCGGGAGATTCACATACTGTAAGTGTGGCAGATAGGTGCTCAGGAGATTGATTTTTGAGATCAGAAAGGGTCAGGCCACGATTTTCGGCCATGACCTCTTTCAGTAGGACCTGGTCTAGGTCACACAGGGGTACAGGATTGAGAGATCCATCGACGATGGATAAGAAACTGGCCCACTCAGGGGCCTGCATAGCTGTGTCTGAGTCCTCAGGCACATAGATGGGACCGTCGGGGAGTTCCACTCATCCCACGGTCATTCGATCTAGCATACGGCGCCAGTAAGCGTGTTCACCAGAGCAGCCCCAGTCAGGGGTGCACATGACAACCCTTCCTCCCTCATAAGCGATTTTGGTTAGAACCTTCGCGAGCAGGGACAAGGGAGGGTTAGCATACGCTAGGCCCATTGCTTTCCAGAAGAAAGGGAAAGCGTTGTTCAAATGTTTCGAGCAGTACAACTGCATGATGTGCTGTTGTCGGCTCGCAAACAATTCCACCTGGATCTCATCCAGGTTTACCTGAAGGGCCGCCAGTCCATTTTCAAGAACGTGACGGGCCACTTGGTAGTTTTCAGTACGATAGTTAGTTTCCGATGCTTAGCGCAGCCCAGACTCTTTTCGTCCTGACAGCTCCAAAGGTACGGAGAAGAGCCCACTGCCAAAGTCGCAGTGCAAGGAATAGGGGCGCTGGAGAGACAGCATTTTTACCTGAGGGTTTCTTCGTAGCAAGTTGGTACCAATGACGATGTCAAAGGCGTCGGTGTCCAGCACTCTGCAGTGTTGGGTCACAGTTTCGTCGTCCAGGCATATAGTCACATCGACCCCCCCCAAGGAAGGGATGGTACGCCCAACCCCTACTCTTATGGCCACGGTCTTAGTTTTCTTGAATGTTTTTAGCAGGCGCCGGGCCACTATGGAAAGCGTTGCACCGGTGTCAAGCACCGCTCGAAAAACTTGATCCCTGATTTTCACGAGGATCCAGAAAACCAAGTCCTCCTCTTCGGAGCCGCCCCCCTACTCCTCAGCAGGGAACTGGACATCCACCCCTGCAGCCATGAGGGACTTGGCCATCCAGGCCAGTGGCCTCTTCTTGGAGTTATTCCCCTCAGGGGAAGCGTTGTCTCCCTTGGGGCGCTTCTTGGGGTCACTTTCGGCAGGAGGGGGAGTAGCAGCGGGCGCTGATGAGCGCCTCTGGGGGTTAGGGGGTCCACCTTTGCCACCCCCCTTGCCACCCCCTTTACCACCTTTATCCCCATTCTGGGGGTTTCTGGTGGGTGTTTGGTTCTTCTGGCGTTCCGCCTCCTGACGCTTGAGTTTATCACTCTTGCGTTTCTTTATGTGACACTCGTCCTCGTAGTGAGGACGTTTGCCACAATAGCATCAGGTGACGGTACACTTGAAATGATCTTGATGGGTAACAGTTTCCCATCCTTGGAGTGCTGCTGTTGTTTCATCTGCAGCATACAACTGCTGCGGTGGTCGCAGTCAGGGGCATGACAAGGTTCTGCCTTGTCATTGACAGGTTTACAGTAGAACAGAGGGGGTGTACCTGCATCAGGTTTAACCTCATTCATGGCACGTAGGTTACCCCTTCCTTTACCACCTCCCTGGTTGGCGTTAGTGGGATTTTCAGGCCCTTTCCCTTTGCCACGTTCGGGGGTAGGGGTACCACCACGACCCAAGTGCTTCTTGAGGAATTTCTCCATGTGGGAGTCATTCTCCCTCTCAAGAGGTAGCTCAATCAGCAGGTCCACCAGTTCGTCGTACGAGTGGGTCCGGCTTTTCCTCTCAGAGGTAGCGCGGCAGTCACCCCACGTATGTTGGGGGATCTTACTCATGAGCCATAGGTGGGGCTCAGTGGCTCCATAGGAGCCCACGTTCATCCGTGAAAACAGATACTCTAGGTCGCACACGTGTTCAGAGACTCGCGCAGCGGAAGGAAACTCAGGGAGCATAGGTAGCTCCTCTATCTGTTTGCGCACACTGAGGTCAGTCTCATAGACTGGGAATGCTTTCTCCAGTCTTTGGAGTACCTCTGCCCAGGTTGGACAGGCTTTCATAATCTGTTTCACCTGTTTTTGCAAAAATTTCATTTTGCATGAGCGTTTTTCGCAGTGAGCATTTGGTGGCCACATCCACATGGGATTGGCCAATTAGCAAAAGAAACTCAGCAAATTCTTCTGTTCATTCGGGCAGATTTTTCGGGTCGAACTCCGGCAATTCTAGCTGGATGTTCGCCTGGGCAATGGTTCCGCCCATCTTCCGACCCCCGGGGTCAGGCCTGAAGGGGGAGAAGATACGCCGGCAAGGGGTGCCAGGGCTGATAGCTCCCTTTCCTGGGTCTGCGTCACAGGCACGTCCTGTAACTCAGCAATTGGGACTGTCCTGGCGCGAGGATGAAAAGGGCTGGGGCAAGTGACCTTTGGGTAGCAACCTGGACACCCTTGATCTTTTGAGATCATCAGCCAACGTGCTCCATCCGGGTGAAGGTGAGAGTAGCGCTGGCTTGGGTAAGGGTTCGGTGATACCCAATTTTGCCTTGACAGCCTCTGACAGAGCTGTCACATCCGGGTCTTCAGATCCGGATAGAAGTTTCGCCAAAAGTTCGGCCGTGCGATCCAGAGCCCCATAGGTGGGCTCTGGGTGAAGAGGATCCAGACCCTTTTCAGGAGCCCTTGAAGTCGTCGGCAGGTCTAGATGCCATGCTCTCGGGTGCTGGTGTACTCTTGGTCGTCTCGGTAGTGATACTGTGTCCGCCATGTCTGTAGATGGCACCAAATAAAGGAAGGAACCCATCTCAGTTTGGGGCGGCGGTCCGAGGGCATCAAGAGGTATTTCTCGATCTTCTCCTACGGTGGACTTGTGGTACTCCTCGTGGAGCATAAACTCGTCCATCCTCCCTTGTAGGTCCTCTTGTTTTTCAGGGCCACCTCCAAGGACAGTAGAAGAAGAGGCCGGACAGGCCGACCGGGCGATGGAGGCTTCGACACGCCTGCGGAGCCTTTGCAGGCTGTCCTCACCATGGGCCGCTAAGGTTTCCATGGTTAATGGGGATGTTCTGGGCGGATTTAGATTCGCCCTTCTGTGCTCTGGATCTTCCTGAGACCCATATGCTGCTCTGAGTGGCGGTTCACTCTTTGGGTGGGCTACACTGCCAAGTTGGACTTGTACACTTCTGATCGGCACGGTTCGGGAGGACAGTTGAGTGCACATGTTCAATGTGCCTTTCAGTGTGCTTTTCTTGTGCTTCTGCTCAGAGTCGGTTCGAAAGGTACTCAGGGTTTGCCTCTGCTACCGGAAAGATGTCCTTGATTAGTGCCCTATAGACGTTGATGAAATCCTGCAGGTTTTTGATGTTGAAATCCCAAAACCAAAGGAGCAAGTAGAGCAAGAACAGGATGTGGATTGAATCAATGAATAGTTAGAAATCCAGTGTAACACAGAAGGGCTGCAGATAGACAAAGCAGGTATAAATACAAAGATTCAATCACAAATGGATAAGACAAAAGAGTTTATGTGAAAACTGGCCTGACTCTAGTCTCCAAGGTAGCATCAAGCACTTCATGTGCACTCTTTTGGGTGAAATGGTGCTGGTTAGGAAAGTGGAGCATAGGAGTTGGGCCAGACACAGATTATGACTTGGCCGAGCAACTGAACTCAGAAACAGTTAAAAAGTAGAACCACAATAAGTGGTAGAAACAGTTGAGAAGAGGGGTCTTGGGATGGGAGACCACTAGGCTTAACCACCAAGGCCTAAGGCATGAAATATCTATTTCTTTCCCGTATATCCTCCATGAAGGAAGATACCTCCGCTCAGTTGAGTGGTAGGGTTGAACTTCATGGGGGGCTAGGGTTGTAGCCCTAGTTACTTTGAGAAAGTGTACTTAAAGCTTCAAAAGAGTGCTAAAAATACTTAAGTTCGTCTTAGCATCAACAAAAGGGTTTTAAGGGGGGCTTGGCCTGGATCAAGCCCTCCAAGAAAGACATGGCAGTGACTTTTTCTTATCAGTTTTAGACATAAGCGAATGTTACGGCACTATCGCGGCGCCGTTCCGTGCTAGTTTTTTTGGCGCAAGTATGCCATGTTCATGAGTTTTTATAAAATTGTAGGTGTCTTGAATCCTGAAGTTACATACACCAAATCACAGCTCATTAGTAGGGCTCTGCATGCATGTGCTGATTTGGTTTCCAAACGCATCAGTGCACCGGCACCACGCGTTGGGGGGAGACGCATGATCATATTGTAATCGTGCATTGTTTTGCTCATATTTCATTGTTATATGCCCCCCTTTGTTTATATCTTGTTAGGACATGAAAGGGACCATTTCGAAAACAATCCTGTGATTTTTTTGAATGTCGAGTATGTGTCCGTCGCCTTGTGTTGTCGCTTTTGGGGTATATTTTTGGATTATTTGAAGCAAAACGTTGGCCAAGTTCAAGGAAAACAACTTCAAAGTTATTCATTTCCAAAAATGAAAAGAATTTCGAAACGCCCTCAACGACGACGACAACGACGACGACGACGTTAAAGACGACGACCACGAAGACGCAAACATCGTCGACGAGATCTATGGAGCAATTGGTAAACCCCAAAATCATGTTCAAGAAAGTCCTTGGTGCCTACACCATTTGAGGACCATTTGACTACTTTGAGCCCCATTACAAGGACATTGACGACCAAGGAGACCTTCAGCATCGCGCTGGGAGTGCGTAGCGCTGAAGAACAAGTTGCAGCGCGATTATCCCAATGGTGTCAGCGCGTGACAGTTTTCATTTGATTACTCCAAGTTTGGTGCCATGGACAAAGTGCCATGGACCTTTGGATGGTTCTCAAAATTGTATCATGATCATTGGTGAGTTCTCAACCTCCAGCAAGGACGACAGCGCGGCCCACATCCTGCAGATTACGAAGTGGTCAAGTTGGAAATCAAAAATATGAAGATTTCAGAAAAAGTAATTCATGGTATGGGCCAACAAGATTGGTGACCATAGTTGTAATCATAATAACTATGGGCCATGAGAAATGGTCCTATTGGTTATTTCTGTATTATATCATATGATCAGTGGATGATTCTACAAACTGTGAATTGTTCTGATTTGCGTTGTGTTGTCTTTGGTTTTAGGGTCAGGACATCTTAGAAGTGGATTGTTTTTTTTTGTTTGTTCACTATTTTTTTTCGATATTTTTTTTTTTGGAGAAAAATACACATTTCTCCGGGTTCTCTTGGGAGAATCAGCCCCAGACCCACCAAATTTCTGGCTGGCTGTGTCTGAGCTTGGGAGGGGATTGTTAACCCGGTAGAACTATGTGGTGGTTAACACCCGACCGAAATGCTTTGTACTTTTCCCACCAAATTTTGTTGTTGCACTACACCTTCTTTCTGCTTTTCAGCCTGAGATGTGTCTCAGCACTTGGGAGGGGAATGTAAGGTTTTCGTGCAACCTATATTTTCGCTTTTTTCAGTGCAAAATCCTGATATATGTGCAACCACAGAAATCCAGGATTCCAGCACTGTTTCGGACAGTGTTGGTATCACTGGATCAGGAATTTCTGTAGTTTTACATTGATGGTGTTTTCACCATTTTCTATACTATAAAACTGAGTTTGGGTCGGCGACGGCCAGCCTTGGGATCACGCGCGCCGATCCAGAAATTGTCGATTTCTGACGACTTTTAAGAGTTTTCAATCAGTTTTTTTGTTCGGATTAATTCTACATCAGTTTTAGACATAAGCGAATGTTACGGCACTATCGCGGCGCCGTTCCGTTCCAGGTTTTTTTGGCGCAAGTATGCCATGTTCATGAAGTTTTATAAAATTGTAGGTGTCTTGAATACTGAAGTTACATACACCAAATCACAGCCCATTAGTAGGGCTTTGCATGCATGTGCTGATTTGGTTTCCAAACGCGTCGGTGCACCGGCACCGCGCGTTGGGGGGAGACCCATGATCATGTTGTAAATATGCATTGTTTTGCTCATATTTCATTGTTATATGTCCCCCTTTGTTCATATCTTCTTAGGACATGAAAGGGACCGTTTTGAAATCACTCCCGTGATTTCGTTGAATGTCGAGTATGTGTCCGTCGCCTTGTGTTGTCGCTTTTCGGGTATATTTTTGGATTATTTGAAGCAAACCTTGGGCAAAGTTCAAGGAAGACAACTTCAAAATTATGCATTTCCAAAAATGAAAAGACTCATACGGTAGAACTATGTGGTGCTTAACATCCTCAAGGAGAATGTAAGGATATGGTGCAAAACTGAACGCACCAGAGAATGGGTGAGACTACTACCCGTCATATCCTTGATGATGAATTCCCAAGAGAGTTCGGCGACTGGCTACTCGCCCCGTGAGCTATTCCTAGGACGCCCGGTGTGATTTCTACATGCTCCCTATCCAGAGGATACCCATTCTTCTGTGGGTAACTGGGTCCAGGAGCAACAAGCGAAGGTGGACAAGGCCAAGGCTATGTTCCAGAGAGTGAGGGAGCGTCAGTGGAACAAGAAGAACAAGCACCGGGTGCCTGCTTCCTACCAAGAGGGGGACTGGGTGCTGGTGCACCACACCCGACTACCCGCCTGGCCACGCTCTACCAGCGATGACCTCTACTTCGGGCCCTACAAGATTCTATCTGTGGATGGACACCGTATCACCGTGCGGTGTTCTCACCGACTAGGGGGGACCCTGGTGTGCGCTGCTCAGCACCTGAAGCGCTACTATGATCCCGAAGACCTAAGTGGGGAGGAGTGGGAGCTTAACGACGAGGAGATCGCCGCTGTACACCTACAGGGGGCTGCCAGCCCTATGGAAGTTGAAGGGGACCTCCCCGACATGAACGCCGAGGAGTAGGCTAAGGAAGGCTTCTACCTAGTGAAGTCTGTACTACGCCACCGCTATCGCCAGGGTTGGCGCTTCCTCACCCTCTGGGAAGGGTTTGGAGCTGAAGAGGCCACCTGGGAGCCCTTCTCAGCGTTTGTTCTACCTGAGGGACGCCTAAACTCAGTTCTGGTAGACTACGTGTCCCAGAACAACCTTGGTGAGTTGCTGAGGCTCGCTGAGACGCTTGCCTCCAAGACCAAAGCTAGGGACTGAACCTTACCCTTACCTGCCTAAGCGTAGCAAAACCCAGCAAGAAGGGGCGCCGAGCCCACCGTGTACAGAGCCCACCCGACCCATGGGGCCGGAACATGGCCACACAGAACGCAACTGAAGACAGCAGCCCGGAAGACAACACTGAATACAGGCCAGTGCGTGCGCCAGCCCAGGGAAGGCAGAGGGAGGAACAGGCAAGCCCCCCCCCAAAAAAAAAAAAAGGGAGGGGGGAAGGGGAAAAGGCACGAAAACAGCCCACAGCCGCCCAACCACCCGCCAACACCACCACAGGCGGCCAGGCCCCCCCCCCAGGAAAAAAAAAAAGGGGGGGGACCCCCGCAGAGGCACAGGGGAACCACCCACCCAAACCGGCAACACCAAGCCAGTAACAGCGGACCACGGGGAAAAGGGACACGGAAAAAAAAAAAAAAAAAGAGAGCCACCAGCCCAGCCCGAAAGAAAGGGGATGGAGGGACAGGGACCACAAAGCCCAGAAAAAAAAAAAAAAGAAAGGAAAAAACCAAAGCGCAAAAAAAAAAAAACACACCCCGACAACCCAGCCAAGACGGACTGGGCACAGGCGAGACCCGGGCCCAGCACACACGCCCACACCGCGCGCCGGAACCGGAAACGGCGGGGGGCAAGCGGGGCGCCCACGAAACCACACACGTCCCAAAAGCAGGCCGAAACCGAAGCCCAACCACGAACACCACAAATAGCCGACACTAGAGGGACAACACCACAAATCGAGCCCAAAAACACCCACCCTAAACCCCAGCCAGGACTGACGAGGTTAACAAAACCCGCACCCAACCGCCAACCGGACCCAAACACAAACACCACACAACAGTAGGAAACCCAGTGCCCACAGCCCGGGCACTGAGGCAGCCCGTGCCATGCAGGTGAGCCGGCCAAACGAGATCCAGAGCCCGGGGGTAAGGCTGCATCCTAAGGCCTGCGCTGCTTTGGGACTCGAGGCGGAGCGTGCGACACCCAAGCGCCTCGGAACCCTAGTACCAGGAACGTGCATGCACGCCTTGGGAACGGGATACGCCAGGAAGTCCGGTAAACCCTTAGGGTTCCGCCCAAAGGAGGGGACGTGCGCAAGCACGGGGGCACACCCTCCCGGCGAGACAAGCATGTCACGCTGGCGGCGGTCAGCCCTCCCGGCGTAGCCCCGGGCCGCTTTGTTGGGGGCCAACAGTCAGGTCTAGCGGGAAGTAAGCCGCCTCCCCTCTTCACGCGCGAAGCCTCTTCCTGTTCGTCACAGGGGCGACGCCAGGGGGAACCATGGGGCGCCTCTCCACGACCGAGTGCACCTACCTACCTACCTACCTGCCTAAGCGTATGTGTGAGTGTGCTATTTCTAAGGTCCTGAGAGCAAGCCGCAGAAATGGTGTCCTAATTATACCCAGGTCTGCACGCTTGCTAAACCCGGCGGATGTCTTACCGGTGCCACGGGGTACTCCCCGGGTCTCTCCGCCCCTAACCGCCCAGTTTCTTTGCTGGCGCAAAACCTTGGGGGAATACCCAGCCCACGAGTCCAAAGTGGCCAAAACGCTGACCTAACCACTGCCACTGCCCACCAACCCCGCTAAAATTGCAGGAAACGGGTGGGACAGTGACACACGCACTACAGGTCCTACACACTCCACAGTGGCACCATCCTTGGTGGGTGAGCATTTGGTCAACTGGCTCAAGCCCCCACTCAGGACTACCACTCCTACACGCACGCCCTACTGGGTGGTGTTGGTGAAGAGGTCACAAGCCCTAATGGCTCACCTGTGAGATGGCAAGAGAACACAGAGCTACTAAGCGTCTGTGGCCTAACAGGGACGCCACAACGCGTTTCCCTGCTAGGGCTTGGAGGGAAGGAGTGCTCTTTTGGCGTGCACAGCGCATATGTTGATGGAGTCGGACTCCCTGCTCTGCTACAGGCAGAGGCGGAGTTATTTGTTTGGTGTGTTCAGCGCGCTTGTCTAGAAGGGCAGAAAAAAAAACAATCGCTGCTGCACCAATCACCCTGACCTCCCCACCTGTAAAACAGAGGCAAATGACTTGGGTTTGAAACGGAGGAACCAAGACAGCCTCCACGTGTTATACACTTCTCAGGCTGCCCTATAATACACTGTTCCCAAACCCAAGTACAAGCAAGCAAGCTTAAGGAACTCCACCCGTTCTCTTATGGAACGTGGGGTGGAGCCCCTGGGTAACCTAAACAAGGGTTTTACCGTGCGCACCACGTGTGGCCTACCCTTCAATGTGTCATATGCATGCACATTCATGCACGAGTTCGGCAATCACCTGTTCCAATCTTCTTTTTCCTACCAATCTACCCCACAATCACGAACTCCACCAGGGGGTGGCCCCACCTGGGCTTACCTACCTTAGTCATCGCTAGAAAGCGAAAGCAAGTGTGGAGGAGACGAAACACGACGCTATGCATATGTGTGTATGTCTAATCACCCTGAACTTTCCTCTAATCATCTGCAATCTTCTCGTCTATCCCTCTATTGTGCGTAAGCGGTGCTAAAAAGCTCGGACACGGAGACACCAGACGAGCTATGTGCATGCTGCATACGAGACGAGCACACCTGTGGTTTATACCTGATTCATTGAAGTCTTTTGGTTGATTCTTGAATTCTTTGATTTTTGACTCTTTCTGTAGTATGGGTGGAATCTCGGTGTTTATTTTTTTATGTGTGTCTCGTCATTTTCTTCATTATACGTGACATACATTTATAATCTTGTTAACTCTTTGTATTCCGGCGCTTCGTTAGGACCCGCTCCGGCGCGCCGTCTTTTTCTGCGTGGGAATTTCCTGATTTAAAAAATCAGGAGATGACCGCAAAATTTACAAAAATGTGCATTTCATGCACAATGGGATGCGCTTTCAGAAACATTCTAGGCCATCATTTGACGAATTTAGGTGCTGTCGCTTCGCGTTTGCGTGGATTCGTCCCTCATCCTTCCATTTCTCTGTTGTACAGATATCCTCGCGAAGCGTCGCTGAGTAGGCCGCTGTTCGGGCCGAAAAGCAGCAGCAGGAGACTGGACCAGAACCCAAGACCCCACCAAGGGGCAATTTTAATTTAATCATCCCTTCCTCGCCCCAGTACCAGGACAGGTGTCTCCATCAGGTTCCAGGGGACTCAGATCAAGCGTCCTATTAGAGTCTGGCTTTGGGTTGTGTCACGCTGCAGCTTGGAGGGGGGGATGCATATGCATATGGTCTTTGCATGCCATATTCTAACCCCTCCAAGCCACAGGAACCCCTGCAGCGCGAAGAGCGCTGAGTTTTCTGTTGGAAATTGTCATGAACAATGCAGCAAGAGTCGCTGGCCATGGTAAAGCGCTCTTTTCCAGTGTTAGGGAAGCTATAGGTATTTTAAAGTATGTGTGGAAACCAAGGAAAGGCCAAGAAAAAAATCCCTTTTTCCTGAAAATGCGACAGTGGTGGCCACCACAGCACAAGGGGGGAGTAAGAAAAAGTGCTTTTCCAATGCTTTAGGGTATACTTTAGTTGTATTAGAGGTGCTCTAAGCACTCTTGCATCTTTATCTGAGTATTGGCCTAACCAAAATGGGTGATGACACATTGTGACCTATAGAACCAAAAAGGATGTTGTGTGGACCCCTTAATCCCCAAGCAATGTGCACTAAAACATCTTTTCCTGAGTTGTCTGAGGCACTGATATACTGAGGCAGAGCCTATGAATTTATCTATGTTTTCTCATGAATTCTTAGCTATCCTAGTGGTATGCACCCTAGGGGCTGGGGTACCTCTTTTTGAGAGGTCCTGGGTTCAATACCCAGTCAGCCTAACCTAAGTAGGAAGTTCCCATCCGACATGGCAGTGACCTCAGCGCCACAAGCCATGCCACCTCAGCACCTATGGGACCCAAAAACAAAGAGTGCACATCTCAAGATGGCACTATGGAAGAGTGAGAGCCCTTGGGGCAGTTTTCCAATCAGTTTTGCTCAAGCATGTAAAATATTTCAACTTGAGTTGCATTGAATGTCTATTGCTGTGGTCTGTTGTCGAAATCTCTTTTTCTCACTCTTTGTGATGTAACCAGACAAGCGCGCGCGTTCGCATCGCGGATACATAAATGTAGTAATTGTTGCATATTTGTTACTATTTGTGCATATTCAATATTCCACTTTGTGCACATTTAGATTCCATCATGATTCCACAATGATCCAATGATGCCCTGTGCCTGTGCCTGTTTCATGGTGCAGAGGCCACAGCAAATTTTTTTTTGCTGATTACGGTCCTGCTGCTGCGCTACTCTGCGGCAGGCTGGCCAGGGCTATGGCCATTACGGCCGTATTTGGGTTTTGGGGCTACCAAGCTTGATCACTTGGAGCTCAATCTGGCACAGTGTAAGGAGTCGTTTGCTTGGGACCTTCATCGGCACTCGACTCACCCACATCACTTTGAGCAGGATCGAGAGCGCCTCATATCATTCAGCAAGGCTACCCTTCTGCGGTTGGAGGCAAAGTTACAACCGCTGAGGGCTGAGTCGCCGTGGGAAACTGCCGTTCGTGAGCTTTTTGAGCACGAGGCTAATCAGCGCCATCATCACGGCCTAGGGCAGAGGCTGTGACTGACGACGACCTGGAGGCCCTCGTCCTCTCTGCAGCCCGATCAGCACCTTCATCCGCGTCGCCGAGGTCAACATCAGGCACAGCGCTGCAGGGGTCCCTGAGGTCGTTGCTTTCTCCAAGTCCAGCACCTGCAGCGACATCGACGACACAAAGGAGTTCTGCAGCGCAGCCCTCTAACTCTCCAACGCCTTGTTTCAATTTATTTGACGTTTTTGCCCCAAAGCAGAAAGGGGCTAGATCCGGTGCCCAGAGAGGCCAGGCGCGCCTCCTGGGCTTTGTGTTGTTTGCCGGCGGCAGTGCTTGTCCCCAGGGGGACAGCCAAGCCCCCTGGGTCGACGCTTTTGTGCACATCCTTGTCTTTTTTTTGGTTACAAGGTTAAGGTAAGGTATACAGTGTGACCTAGGATTAGTGCAGGATCAGTGCAGTTTCGTTTTGTTCGTTCGTCGTCGTCGTCGAGTTTCGTCGAGTTTCGACGCGTTCGTCGTTTCGTTCGTCGAGTTTTGCTCCCTTTGGAGCTTACGAAACCTGTTTTTCCTGGTCATTCTGGGCCCTACTGCTTTTTTTTGACAGTTTGGGTGTTGCTGTTATGGTGGCTGGGGGGGCAGGTGCGTGGGCTTGTTGGGTGTTCTAATCTCGGTTCGTTTTTGGTTGAGTCGACGTCCGTCGACTCTTTTTGGCTCTCTTCGCTTCGAATTGTGCTCCCTTTGGAGCTTGAGATAAGTTTTGGGTGAAAACCTGGGTCATTGGTTGTCATTGCCTTGAGGTGGTTAGTTGGGTACCCCCCACCCCACCAAGGAACGGATTTTGCGCTTGTTTGCGCTTGTTGGTGTGTGTTTGTGCTCGCCGTGAGTGTTTGGGTGCGCAGGAGGTAAGGCAGTGACAACTAACCACCTTTTCTTTTGGGTGGGGGGGGGCTGGGAAACCCTCCTCACACCAACATCTAACATAAGTTGCACTATAGCAACTATGATCACAATGACCCTAGGAGAAAATAAGAGAAGCCTTCAGCCTACGGCTGAGGCTGGGAATTTAACTGACATAGCCTTAGGCCAAGTGCTGAGGCTCCTGTTTGGCCTCCTCCCAGGGAGCAACAGGTTATTTATTGCTTTGATCACCCCCACCCAGTTTCCAGCCTAGGTAACCAATCCTGGGGGGTGTAAAAAACTGTGTTAAAAAACTTCCCTACAAAAAGGTCAGAGGATCTAAGGGAGGTGGGGAGAGGCAAGACCAGCTAATAACCTCCAGGGAAAAGCACCACTGATGGTGCAGCACTGTAGGTGGCAGTGCACCCTGTGAGAGTTGGGTTGGGTGCAGACGTGCACGGGGTACTTGGACTTAAACCCCAAGTCCAAACCTCATCTAAGTAATTTTGTGGGAAGTTGGGTCTAGTAGGTTAGGGTGCTGCGAAGGAACCCTCCCAGCTTGTGGGTGTAACAGGAACCCTCCCAGCTTGTGGGTAATCAACACCCTAGCCTAGCCAGATGTTTAGTAGGAACCCTCCCAGCTTGTGGGTATGACAGGAACCCTCCCAGCTTGTGGGTAGAAACTAACTTAGTTCCTAAACACTGGTACCTAACTTTAATCCTCTGATGGTATTGATTTTTGGGAACAGTGAGCTGAAAGCCACTTTCCCTGCTGCAGAGCACCGAGTTCTGGGCACTGGCCTTGCTCGGTTGCCATAAGGTGAGAGACAGACAGAGAGAGAGAGAGAGAGAGAGAGAGAGAGAGAGGCAGAGAGAAAGAGTCATTGTTTGGGGCTGTGGGAAAATCAGTTTGCCCTGCCCTTGTTTGTTCCAGTTTTGCTGTCAGTCAGTCACACTGTCAGCACAGCACTGCATCTTTGATCCACTGCACTGTCTGTCCAGTCAGCACAGTCTTTCTGGCACTGTCCACACTTGTCTGTCCTTCCCTTGGCAGTGGCCATTTCTCAGATTCAGGTTTGCCACTTGGCGTCGCCACTGCCATCTACTTTTACACTGACCATCTCAGGTCTTTTCCAACTGTTTGTACAGTAATGGCCTTCGTCAGGGCCATCTGGGGCTGGCAGAGCCCTGCTGCCACTCACAGCCCCGGCCCCAGTGGAATCGGAAAATTTTAGATCCAGGGACTTCAGTTTAGTGCCCCTGGCCCAGGGTTACAGGTGCCTGGTAGCAGTTTTTCTGCCTTTTGGCAGGGCCATTTCTCTGTTTTTGGCCCACTGAGCAGGTCAATCCTGCCAATCAAAACCCACTTTGGGGTGCCAAAAGCTAAATCCACTGTTTTGTGGAGTTTGGAGCCCAGCCTTGTTTTTTGGCTCCAAAACTATGAACGGACACCCCAATCAGAGATTTTGGGGAAATCTGAGCTGGGTTGGTGGGGACATCAGAAAAAACCCCCCTCCACAGCCCATGATTAGCATCATCTCAGCATGCATTTCTGAATCTCCCATTCTTTTTTCAGAAATCAGTTCTGATTTTCAGTCAACCCCCTGAGTTTCAGCTTAGTGGGGGGGTTGCTGAGTGTTGTGCCTTTGCGTGGGTAGTAGAGCCACTACTAGCTCTAGGCTTCTCTTCCCATGTTCTTGTGTTTTGGTGGGGAGAGAAGCCATGTGAAGCTCCTAGGCGGCCTTCACCCCTTGGTACCTCTCGCCTTGGGGAAGTAGTTAAGTCTACACGGCCTAGGTTGCAGGAGTCCCCCTATCTCCCTCGTAGGTTGGGCCGGAGTATGCCGTAGTGGCGTGACCCCATTCTCTTCCCCCTTGGGGTTGCTCTTAACCCACATTTTCTATTTTTTTTTGGCACTCGCTTGTCTTGTTGTGGTTTTTCGGCCACGGCCCCATGGTGTGCCCCCCTGGGTTGTGTCCTAGTGGGGGGGTGTAACCAGACAAGCGCGCGCGTTCGCATCGCGGATACATAAATGTAGTAATTGTTGCATATTTGTTACTATTTGTGCATATTCAATATTCCACTTTGTGCACATTTAGATTCCATCATGATTCCACAATGATCCAATGATGCCCTGTGCCTGTGCCTGTTTCAGTGACTGCAGCCCTTCATGCTTTGATCATGTTTTTCTTCTACTTGCATACCACTCTGGTTTGGGTTACACTTGATTGGTGTTATATCACCAAATCATTTTCAATATCAAAAAGAAGCAGCAGGATCCCATCACCAGCAGCAAGCAGCAGGAGAAGTACATCAAACACACAGTACTGAAAACACTATAAAACTTTCTGATGACTCTCCCTGATGGTGGGACACCCGTGGTGTACTAACTGCACTATGCCCAGCAGGGTCGCTAGGACGGGGGTGTAGAGCTACCCCCTTAAGCTATGGGGCGCATCAAGAAACTAGAAAAATGGAGGAGCAACCTCCACAATGAGGAAGACTTATGTGAGAGTGTTTAGAGCCTGAACCTTGACCCTCATCTGAGCAAGCTCATCAAGAAAGACCAAGAGGTGTTTGGAGCGTTGCCCGCACGTCTGCCGTGCAAGAAACTGGTCCAGATGGACCCCAAACTCAAACCTGAGTTTGAAGGGTCGGTTGTGAGGCGGTGTCCATACCCGGTTCAAGAAGACCAAACCGACGAGATTGAACGCCAGATCCAGGATTCCATAGATGTGTAACTAGCGCTAACCTTGGTCATATGTACTCTGCCTCTCAGACGTTTCCCGTGATCAACCCACAAGTAAACTGTTTCCCAAATCTTCAAAATCTTTGACGGGTTTCCTTGATGTTAAAATTTCCCTTGACTCTTTTCAATAGCAAACAATGCAGTAAATTCCAATAATGATCTCTCACTTGAGTAGTGACAATTCAATGCATCAACAAAACACCAACCTAAAAGGTTGCAAGAAGAACGGTTCAAAAGCCTTGTTTGGACCTTACAAATTAATATAAAAACATTTGTAAATCATGCAAAAGCTCATTTTATATCAATGTCATAGATTAGGAACATCCCATGCTGAAATGGATTTATCGCTAGTAGGCAAATTGCATGGATGGCATCCGGGAATCGAACCTAGGATTTTGCAATGCGAATCCCATGTTCCGTCAATTATGATAACACATTCGGGTGATAAGTTTTCATCTCAATTAATTATAGATCAACAGACATGATGATCTGAACTCAGAAGCCATCCGTCTTTTCTTTTTCTGCCTCAGCAGAGTATTGGCCAGATCCACAGCGATCATGCATGACAGATCGATCAGCGATGACGCAGATTCGGTATGCCTCCCTGCTGGACACCAAGTGGCTTATTGAGAGGCTCGGCAACAGATCGTCGGCAGGCCGGCAACAGACCGGCAGGCCGAGCCGCAGGCGCCGCAAAAGGGGACGCGCAATCCCCTTGCCAGCGTCAGATCACAGAAAAAAGGGCATATGCCGCCCGTTGACTGCGAAATGTAAATACATTGTGTGTTTTGTATGCATTTTGATACATTCTGTCCTGCCTGCATTTTGCAGCTCAGGATGTGTCCGGGTGGGCAAGGCCCGTACAAGAATTTGTGCAACACTGAGCCAAAGCTGCGTAACAAGGTGTTTCTTCTCCGTATCTTGTGCTAATGGAGGACAGCATTGGAGGATTTTCGAGAAACCGGACTGAGTCCGCAGGATTTTCCAGAAACCGGACTGAGTCGGCAGTTTTGGAGAAAGTCAAAAGGAGTTTCGAAACACGAAAATCAACGACGCAAAACAGTGGGTTTGCCAGTGGTACGATTCAATGCAGTTAAGTTTGGGCAAAAGGCCGCGAGGCCGGCGGTACCAGAGCGGGAGTCTAGCGGACGTCCCCGAACCCGCTTCAAAATTCTTGTACGCCGACGTCCACTCATTCCAGCCCATACGTGGAGATATGCCGAGACGAACAGTGTCAGCGTACGTACCAGGGTTGACGGCAGATCGCGGCAGTGCCAGCGAAGGCCCCGAACGGCGAGGCGCCATCGCTGACGACGGCGGTGCCGACCCAGTAAGTTCAACAGCGTACGAGCGTCGAGTTCGTCGCGACACGTTCGTTCCCAGCTCGGCTGTACCAATTTGTTGGAGGCGCGTCAAGGCACAGGGGAAGACTGGACGCGTGGGGATCCAGTTGAAGGCCACGGAGCGTGCGGGCGATGTCAAGACCTGGGGCTGCTGCTCTCTACGGTGAGATGCAGGCCCAAGACACAGAGGAAGGACCAGCGTATCAGGGCGCTGGATGAGACCTGCATGGAGACTGGGTTGGGAGATAAGATGTTTTAAGGTTTTTTTTAGCATCCGTGCGGGTATGGCCCTGATGGCCATATATATAGCAGGGATGGTTTCAACAACGTCCCAGCGACCAGGTGATGGCTTGAGTGACACCCTGGTTCTGCACTGTGCCGCTGGATTTCTGTACCCGTGCCTGGTGTACACTGGGCATGGCGGTTAACCGTGTACCTTTGGTTCACGGGGTATCCAGTCGAATTTTTTTTTCCAGACAGATCCGCAGCAAGCCTCGCCTCTCCCTGGAGCAGTGTGTGTCGTGTCGGCAAGTGGCCACACACCGCTTCTAAGGAGGAGGGTGACGCAGATTCGGTATCCCTCCCTGCTGGCCACCAAGTGGCTTATTGAGGGGCTCGGCAACAGATCGTCGGCAGGCCGGCAACAGACCGGCAGGCCGAGCCGCAGGCGCCGCAAAGGGGGACGCGCAATCCCCGTGCCAGCGTCAGATCACAGAAAAAAGGGCATATACCGCCCGTTGACTGCAAAATGTAGATACACTGTGTGTTTTTTATGCATTTTGATACATTCTGTCCTCCCTGCATTTTGCGTCTCAGGATGTGTCCGGGTGGGCAAGGCCCTTACAAGAATTTGTGCAACACTGAGCCAAAGCTGCGTAACAAGGTATTTCTGCTCCGTATCTTGTGCTAATGGATTGCAGCATTGGAGGATTTTCGAGAAACCGGACTGAGTCGGCAGGATTTTCGAGAAACCGGACTGAGTCGGCAGTTTTGGAGAAAGTCAAAAGGAGTTTCGAAACACGAAAATCAACGATGCAAAACAGTGGGTTTGCCAGTGGTACGATTCAATGCAGCTAAGTTCGCGCAAAAGGCCACGAGGCCGGCGGTACCAGAGCGGGAGTCTAGCGGACCTCCCCGACCCCGCTTCAGCGATTACGATAAAGTCCTTACCAAGTCTGTTGACAGAAGACGAGAAACAGGTACTCTCATGCTCATGGGAGAACTGCATTGCAGAGGGAGTTATAGAATGTAGAACTGTACTCAAACTTCGTCAGCGCATCTGCGAGGTGAGCTTGCGTAGCCACCCATTCGAAATTAGTGACCTCTCCCGACGTTATGGCATCACGAATCACAGCCAGTTCAATGAGCAGTTGCTTCTCAGAGACAGCCTTGTGCAAATAGACGTAGTCGAATAGTGAAGCACAGTCAGTGCGTAGTGTGACAGGAAGTCGCATCTTCGTAATCTCAGTAACAACGTTGAGTGTCAGGAACAGGTCATTCAGGCAGGCTGAACATGCAAGGGTTTCCCCAGCAAAGGTGGGCTTAACGACTCTGCGCAAGGTACGGCTTTTCCAGTTGATCAGACAGAAGCACTGCTTCTTGTCTTCACCGACACTTGCGATAGTCCACAGCCAGCCACCAACAGTTTTCCCTTCTTTCCCATTGCCCCATGACGAGTCATGGTATCCAATAAGACGAACAGGTGAACTCAAGTTGGGAAATCTGATGAATAGCGATCTCTTCCTCATGTGCTGCAAAGTGTTTTTCCCTTGAAGTGCATCGGAGACTGTAGGTTTGCTTGATGGTTGTGAGAGGCGGCACACGCTATAAGAGAAATCAGGTCTTGCTTGTCCGGTACACCAAGACAAAGCACCAATCAAGCCGCGGTACAGCGTGGTATCTTTTGCGTTTAATAATGTTCCACGATCTGTAGACTCCTCCAGCGATGTCTCCGCGATCTCATCAATATACTTCTGTTCGTCCAACGTTATCTCGATCAAATTGCCGTCATCATCACGCTTGCATTCCAAATGCACTCCACAACAGACATACTCCTCTCTTTTTTCAGATCCAACAGAGAGACACCGCGCAACGCTTGTAGAACAGATGAAGTAAGAGAATCAGTCCCGGCGATGGAAATATCGTCAACGTGGACAGCTGCCCACCCACAAAGGCTCTCATCATCCCGAAAAAGGTATATTGCCGGATCAAATGGCACCACAATCGCCCCAATAGACAGCATAGACTTGTGCAGCGCCTGATACCAGTGTAGTGGAGCGTCTACGAGCAGAAAGAAAAACACCTTTACTCCAATTTTGGCATTAGTCTATGTTAGATAAAAATGTTTGTTTCAAAATAAAGAAAACCATACAACAATCAAGCTAACCAACAAGGCAAAGCAAAGCGTGCAACAACACTCACTAAGGTGAATCACTTGCCATGCCAAGTATGCAGTAACAAAGAGTCATCGTTGGGATCTACCTCTAACGTACACTCAACTAAGTCATAACTCGACATACTACGTCCTAACAACTAGTCCCTAATCCTATCCCCGTGCACCACTAACCCATGGCGCTGCGAACAAAGGAAAACAGGATGCGGATAAGCTAAGGGTCATGGGCAAGCATGCTACCCACGCAGACCACAACCACACACGCAACACGCAAGGCGACCATGTGTCCATACTGCGAGTCTTGTATTAAATTTGCAAAACATACCCAAAACATTCAGAAGCACCCTCGCAATTCCAACTTATCACCAAACGCTATTTAATCATGAATAAAATCAGAGATGACGACAGAATTATCCAAATCGCGACAGAGCGCTGCTACAGCTGCGGCGACAGAAGAGACGCAATTCTGTTAACGGCACACAGCACATTCATACAGCAAACACAGTACACTGACAATATGGCGACCCTCAATGAAAGGCAATTTTTCTTACTCCCCCCCAGACACCACACCAAGAGTTGGGTGTCTCAGGGGGCGCCATCTAACCAAGAAATTTCAGGGGTGTTATCATCCCTCAGGGGGTGCGTGGTACCCCCCCCTTTTTTTTCTGGCATTGCACAGCAGTGCAGTCAGCATATCACCTGTGCAGGCCATCAGCAAGAACATGCTTCAACAGTCATATTACTCCAGGTAAAATCACGACGTGAGTAAACCCGTAGAATTATGAGAACACAATACCTCTCTAATATCAATACAAAGCGCTTGTAAGTTCACCACCGGGTCTGTCAACAAAGGCAGCCATAATTTCTTGGAAAGCATTCAGAACATAGCCGTAAAATACAGACCCAGGTGTTGTTCATGACATGCTCAAGACATGTAAAGAGTCTGGCGTACCTCCTTAGTCTCCAGTACGCACCACTTCCTCAAGTCTCACTTTCCTCACAGGCAGCAATCACTGTCAGTACAGCCTGGAGGCACAGGTACCCTGACAGGATAACTACAAGCCTGTAGCGAAGGCCGGGCAGGATATTCCAGACCGGGCTACTCATGACAGGAATACTCAGTGAACAAAGGGTTAGCCTGCAGGTTCGGCCTGTTCCCTTTCCCTGCCTGAGAATAGGGTAAGAGCAAAGGAGGTAGAGCAGACAAAATTCAGCTACTCCAATAGAAAAAAAAAATACTGTGGCGAGTTTACTGCCAAAACTTTTGCTATAGCATCCACGGACTGGGTCGAAATTTTGACCCTGAAAGACTTCACTGACTAAGCAAGTAAGACAAGCTTCAGGCTCCATCCAACACGAATGATAATTCAGACAAATGGTAATCAGCCCCTGCTGCGGTGGCGCACAGTGGGCGGTCCTTGACATTTCACATGGGGTGAGAAAGAGAGAGAGAGAGTCACTCAATAGGGCGCCTGCAGTTACATACCTTGATACTCCGGGCCAGCATAGGAGCGCATACAGACTTTCGGTTCCACCACCGGGTGTTGAAACACTCCCTCGGCTAACTGCAGGGTTACTCTCAACATGCCTGCCAGACTTCCGTCAGAATGGTTAGTTGGGGTGCTGGGGGGCGTGCTGGCTTACCTGGTGACCTTGGCTGGATACATGACTACTCTAACACAAAAAGAATCAATCATAACCCTCCCTCTGAGCAGACTGGCCACGTCGTTGCTTGAATAGGGGAAAAGAGTATTTTTCTCTCAGTGTGTCACCCGGCCTGCTTTCTCTCCCCTGGCTTTACTACCCCGACTTGTGCCAGTTCATTCTCCTGAAATAAAGGAAAGAAGAAAAATGGAAACACCTCAGAGCGTGGCTAACTTGCCTCCTAGCTTACACATACACCACTACGTAGAACATTCCCAATAACCAACACCAAATTTGGCTGCTACTCAGTCATGCCTTCACAGCTCCCCCACCAGGCTACCAGCAGTAGGCTGTCATACAGTCCTAAGGGTTTCTTAGCCGGGTGGACTAGGTTATGTTACTGTATTCGGTAGGGTCTTATATGCTTACCAGAGTCAAGAGGTTACTCACCTTTCGGCGGTTTCTGCGACGCTCCCGGCTACTACCACTTCTATCCTAAGATACTCAATACAGTTCACACAGAGTACAACTTCTCAGACGCCGTCTCAGTTGTTTACTCTCTGTGGATAACGGCATGGGCTTCACAGCCGGCATTCGTAGAATACTCATTAGGCTGCTCCACACCCTCAGTGGTAGTAAACACTTGTAACTTGGGGGGTGCTGTGGAGATACGGCTCATGGCCTCTCCAGCGTGCTTTCCACCTGTCGTCAGGGGAATTCATGTACATCCGGTACAGTATACACACTGACGTGTCATCACTGTATCATCAGTGCCTGAATAGACCAGAAAAATCATGTACGGTGCTACGTAGCTGTAGGGCAACAGCGGACCCCTGGGGTATTTACTGCGTACACTCTGTCACCTGAGGCCTCATCAGGACCCTTGCCTGTGCTTTGACCCGTAGCACAGGGGTGCTGTGGCTTGCTCTTATGGCAAGATATCAGGGAAGGTCTCGTCTTCATGGATGTAAAGAGTTATTCTATCAGCCACCCTCGAAAGTCCTTCATACCAGGCAATATTACCTCTGGACTGGTGTTCCATGACACAGCCTTCATTCCTCAGTACTGTTATGCAGGGCCTACAGAGAGCAAAGAAGGAACACGCTGTATCGACAGCCTTCAGATTCAGGTTATCCCTCAGTACCTGATCTCAGAGTGGGGTTGATAGGCACTGACGTTGCCTTTTTACCCCTAGGTAGACATACGCTTCTCCTATTCACACTCCATAGGAAAGAAATCATCCAGCCCGTAGGCGTCCCTGAGAACCATATTGCTGGTCTCAATGGTCAACGTTCCCTAAAGGAAAAACACAAGGGCCCCAAAAACCTGTCCAAAACTCGACAGGACATGCGGGTGTACAGTCCCAACCCTCCAATCTCTGAGGTAGAGGGTGGCAGGTTTATATCACTTGACTGGCTTTCAGTGATCCACCTTGTAAGGGAAAAAAGGAGGTCTCGCATCAATTCCTCGGGTGCTCTCTGCAAAGAGACACAAAGGTTGATGCAAGATCAATTGAACAAAACTCGCACAGTTCCCTGCCACAGACATGTCACAGCCGCAAGTTGAACAGCTCCCTATCAGGTACTACCGTGCCACGGAGCTTCAGGGGTGTACACCTACGAAAACTGCAAACCTCCAACTTCCAGATCATACCTCATCGGGGTTGCACGTGGGTCAGGCGGCTCAGTTCAGTAAAGTGACATTCAGGGTTTCCTCTCAGAATATTCCCTCCCACCACAGGCTCCCTCAAACATTGCTCAAAGAGGCCTCGGTAGGTTATCATACTCCAGGGGCATTACCTGTGGGGGGTCGTCACGTCAGGCTGGATGTGCCATATATGGTCAGGGCCTTGAGGTGGCTTCCACACCTGCACTATCTGTTGGTGTAGCGCTCAGCCCCCCCCCCCTTATTTTTCAACTGTAACCGCAACCTGAAGTAGGAATACCATCTGTGCGAGTGGAGAGAAGTGGGGTAGGACACTGGCTTTTGTGGATAGCGCCCCAGTTAGTGCCTGAGTAGGGACAGGGGTGCAGATCAGGACACTCTGGAAGATTTTGGACAGCGCCCCAGTTAGCGCTTGCGGAGAGACAGGGGCTCAGATCAGGATTGCATGTCGTCAATGTTAGCTGCCTTCAACTCCGCAACTGGAATCTGTTTTGGGGTTCCGTGCCAGCACCAGAGAATGTTCTGGTCATCTGTGCCGGTACAGTAGAACGGTCTCAGCATTTGGGCTCCTGCCCCAATCTGTAAGTGGACCGTATTCCCAAAATACTGCGCACTCTCAAAAGTGGCTATTGGTCCCTTAACCTTATAGGCCGAACTGATCAGTATGTTCAAGCAGATCTGCCACTTGTAGTCCAGGGTGAACTTCACCTCAGACCCTAGCCTTCCCACGCGACGACGTCTCCATGCACAGACACCGTGGGGAACGCCGCAGCGAACTCGCCACTGGCATTCCAGCCATCAAGGCGTCCGGCACAGAGAATGTAGTCGCGCGGTCGTGGAGAGTCCCCCAGAATTGAGACAGCCTCAAAAAAAAAAAGGCACTGGCTACGAAATGCATCCGTGCTGGGTCAGGCCTATCAGTGAGAGCAGAGCCTCTACGGGCAAGAGGACCCCAGGGACCCGCCGTAAAGTGGCAAGAGGCCCCCAGTATCCCGCCCTGCGAAGCATTCCGCCAACACCAAGAGACAACACCCACTCGACAGTCTGCAAGCTGGCGATCCACAGCGGTGCGCCCCTTGGGCAAAGTCGCAGCAACAGCAATTTACCCCTAGATCTGACTCCAAATCTCCCGTGATAATTTGGGAAACCCTTCTATTGCTCTACTGCTCCTGAATCAATCCGCGCACACGAGCTTGTTGAAATCAAGGTGAATCAGCTAAGGCTATGTCAAGCACTCCTGTCGTCACACGCCCTGGTGTGTCCCAGGCTGATTGGTCACTTATCTATTGAGACAAGCAACGGAGAAAACGGTAACACAAAGAAGTACTTCTCGGGTCTGTGGCCTATTCAGGGCAACCATACCGGCATGTTTAGACTCCTGGTCGATTCTGGCCCCCAAGAGTAGGGCAGAGAGATATCAGCAAAAGAATAAATGACTCATAACAGTCCCCAACGTCCCAACACCTTTGAAGAGGAGAATTGGAAAGAAAAGAGGGTAACAGACCGGAATCACGGGTGACTGCCCCGAAGAGCAGCAAACCCCGTTAGGTGAGCAAGAGAGTCATTGAACAGGAGTCAACCGTAATGCCAATAAATGACAGTGCCAATAGACAGCCAAACACCTGTGGCTTCACCTGTGCTTTTGCAGGCCTCAGACCATACAACCGTATTTTGCATACATATACACACGACCATAAACCGCCAGGAATGTTTGTCCCACCGCTATATGCCAAACCTCACACATTCACAAGAAGACAGCACATCACGGCTCGATCCCTGCGTCTACTCCAGCCGCTGGCACATGCCCCACAGTGGGACGCCGACGGGGCTGTGGACGGTCTCAGGGGCAGGTTCACCAGGGCGGCCGTCGACGATGGCTCCTGGCCTTCGACCCCATGCCTGAAGAGGCATGTGCCCCTCGATCGCTCAGGGGACCCAGTTTGTCGGGGCAGTTGCTGAAATCCTCCTCTGGCAGCTTGCGTCGGTGCCTCTGTTGATGTCGGCGTCTTTGCATTTATATCCCGCCCAAGTGGAGGCGTTGGTGCTGGCGTAGGGATCTTTGTTTTTATACCCCGCCCAAGTGAAAGCGGTTGTGTTGGTGTAGGGGTCTTGGTGTTTATACCCCGCCCAAGAGGAGGCGGCTCATGCAGCAGCTGGGCGAGCTGGGCATCAGTCATCACAGGCTGATATCCTCAGGGATAGTACCACAACTTCCTCCGTCTCGGTAACAATCAACTCCCCATCGGTCGCCTGCCGCAGCTTCAAGCACTATGAACCCCTCTTGCGGAGTCCATTGCACGCTTCGCTCGGTCAACTTGTTAGCTGTCAGTCCATGGGAACGATGGGGGAAATTGTAAAGCCTTAACGCGCGCCTCTGACTGTCACAAGCAGGGAATTTTTCATTCACATGCTCCAAAACTGCCTTGGCACTTCTGATCTCTACGTCAGGCCTCCCCATCCGCACAAAATCAGCCAATCCTGAACGCCCCTTTGAGGTCCCACTGTCCTCCAAACCGTATGGTTTCCCACCTGCAGGGCGGGCATCCGTCTTGAGTCAACAGTAACGACCATCAGAACAAGAACCAGCAGCCCAATTTACGAATGGGTGATCAATGTGGTTGGGATCCTCCAAAGCCAGTGCGCAGTGCGCTCTGAGCGTCCGTCTGGAAACAGAAGCGGGCTAGCTTCCCCTTTTTCCTGGCCTGGGTCCAGCATTTTCTGCACTGCATGGTCGGCAGAAGTCAGGATCTGGTTGGCAGGGTCAAAAAGGTCCAACTCCTTGTCACCGAGTGGCCCACCACGCCCCTGGCCCTCACTGGGCAGGACGCTTACACGGGTGTCGTTGTCCTTGCTGACAACATATCAGGTGTACATCACGTCAACGTCACCTGGCTCCAGATCTGCCAACTTAGATAATTCATGAAAATCCGACAATTCGTTGACCCTGTTCTGTATACGTAGGATTTTATGAGGTACCGGAATCCCGTAACTGAACCGTCCAAAAACTGCCGCGATCGCGATTTACGGCTGGACTCAAAAAAAAGTGTTTTGCAAGGTTTTGGAGCAAGTTATCGATTGTTTTGGAGCCGCCATCACCAAAAAGCCGCAATTTTTGCCCCAAAATGGCCAAAAAATGCCATTTTTTTTGCCCAAAACAGTGCTTTTGGGGCCTGAGTGGGCAGTTCTAGGGCCCCCCACCCTTTTTTGAGGGTGCTGGAGTCAAAGAAACGTGGTTTGCAAGGTTTTGGAGCAAGTTATCGAGTGTTTCGGAGCCGCCATCACAAAAAAACCGCATTTTTTGCCCAAAAATAGTAAGAAAAAGTGCTTTTCCAATGCTTTGAGGCATACTCTAGTTGTATTAGAGATGCACTGAGCATCCAGGCATTTCTATCTTGGTACTGGCCCCACCAAAAGTGGTGATAGCACATTTTGACCTATGGAACCAAACACCCAATCACGATATGGAGTGGACCCCTTAATCCCCTTTCAATGTGAGGCAAATCATCTTTTCCTGGGTCGACTGAGAACTGACATATCCAGGGCAGACCCTATGAATTTATCTATGTTTTCTCATGAATTCTTAGCTGTCCTAGTGGTATGCACCCTAGGGGGCTTGGCACCTCTTTTTGAGAGGTCCTGGGTTCAATTCCCGGTCAGCCTAGCTAAGTAGGAAGATCCCATGTGACATGGCAGTGACCTCATCGCCACATGCCCTGCCACCTCAGCACATATGGGACCCAAAACAAGGAGTGCACATCTCCTGAGATGGCACTATGGAGATAGAGTGACCATGGGGCAGTTTTCCAACTCTTTTCCAAAACATTTCAGCTATCTTTGTGAATATGCAATCAGATGTGCCTTGAGTTGCGATTTTTGTGAATATCCTTTCATCTTTCACTGTTTACACTGCAGCCCTTCATGCTTTGATCCTGATTCTCTTCTACTTGCATACCTCTCGCTTGGGCTATCCTGGATTGATTGTATTTCAGCAAACAAAGGCTTTTCATCTTCAAAAACAAGCAGCAGGAAACCCTACACCAGCAGCAAGCAGCAGGAGAGGCACAAACACAGTGTTGAAATCACTATAAACCTTTCTGGTAGCAAGAGGCAGACTGTCTCTGCGTACCGGCAGCAACCCCGTGCCGTACATCCAGTGCGCCGAGTACAGTGATATATAAGCAGAAGGGCGAACGAAGATGGACACAAAGAAGGAGGACACCGACGTGAAGTCAGCGCCTGAGGCACCAGCAAGGCCAGCACCTGGTGACCCTGGACCTGGACCTAGCGCTGTACCTTCGAAGCCCTTAAATGGGCCACTGGACGTGGCTGAGGACTCTTTGGATGGACTCCAGTCGGCCTTCAGGGCCCTCTCAGTCGAGGAGGTGGTCACTCAGCCTGTGAAGAGGAAGAGAGAGAGCGAGAAGCATGCTGGAGACGAAGCAGACGGAGGAGAGGACCAAGGGCAAGACCTGACGAATGACCCTACCTTCGAAGGCGCACCAAGCGCTTCTGGCTTCTACGCATCACCCTCTCCTATAACCACCACACTTCCAATTCCAGACCCATTCGCTGCAACATCCACTCCCATAACCAACCCGCCTATGGCAGCGGGCACAGGCTTTACTGGCATGCCTGCCTACCCTGCCTATGGTTTGGGCCCACCTACCACTGCGTTTCCTGAGGCACCTACTGCCAGTGAGCCGGTGGCTTCCAGTTCTGCGCCGCGATGGTATGCGGCTGACTATCACCATCCTCTACCCGCTACGGGAACCTATGTGGATGTTCCTGGGTATGCAACCTTGAGTGGGTTGAGGAGAGGACCTGAGTCTTTTGGAGGCAGGAGTAGAGGATCGGGGAGATCCTCCAACAGGTCCCTGACGCGGTCGGTGATCAACGAGGTGCTCCGAGGAGCCACCTCTAAAATCGTGGGCGACCTCACTCAAGAGATCCGAGAGAAACTGGAGCCCCTGATGATACCGCCCCAAGCGTCACCTACCACGGTGGGAGTGTCACCCCATCGAGTACAGGCCAACCACCTGGTGGCAGGGCTGACACACACCCTGGGGAGCCTGAGGAGCCGACCGATGCCGACCCCTGCAGCGATACCGAGAAGTCCTTTCGTACCGAGAACGGCCCAGCCGCCCTAGAGCCACGTGACGAACTCTACGAGGGCTGAGCTGGACCGGCTGGGGCTGACAGCCTTGAGGGCAATGGTGGACGTGGAGCCTTATGGCTCTAGTGATCTAGGCGGAGACCCCTCCGATGATGAGCCGCCGTCTATGACTTCTGCTTCGCCCTCGGAAGACGATGACCCGGAGGACCCCGAGAACCCAAGGGAAAAGAAGAAGAAGAAGAAGAAGAAGACCCGACGCCCTGAGGGACGCAGGTCTCAGGAGGCGAAGGCTATTGCCACCTCCAAGATCGTGGTGAACCCGCCTGAGTTCACAGGCAAGGACCTCAGCGAGTTCACTGAGAATTTTGGCCGATTTCTCCGATTGACCGGCCAAACCCACGCTAGTGGACGAGTCAAATGCGATCTGCTCCTGCAGTGCTGCAAGACCAAGTACCTGGAGAAGCAGGTCAGGCAGATCGTGACTAACTCCGCCACCTTTGCCGATGTGTTGGTTGCCTTGGAGAGGCAGTACCCGACCTACGAAACCGACCTCTCCATCAGGGCCGGGATCCAGAACCTGCCCGTGCTGCCCAACAACCCCAAACCTGGCAGGGTCTCTGAGCTGTTGGCTGACTTGGATCACTGGGCTGGTCGATTGACGCCCAGTTCCTACAGCAGCGACGACCTGCTCTTCTGGTTGGTGGCTAAGCTCCCTCGTGAGCTGTGGGACGAGTGCCGTTCGACGGCGGAGCGCAAGGCTAGATCCCTCCGCTACGAGGATCTATGCGTGCTACTCCTGGAGCTGGCGCTGGAGAAGGAAAGCGACCAGCACTTGAACAACTACCGTCCTGGTGGTGGAGGTTCTGGAGGCCATGGCAAAGGGTACCAAGGGTCCCGACCTGGGCAGGGGACTACCCCCAAACACGCCCACGCCCGTATCATGGAGAACGTTAAGGAGCTCTTCTGGTGTGATGCCAGAGACGAGCAGGGCCACCTGCAGCACGCCCCTGACTGCGAGCAGCGAGACTGCTTCGTAGTCCAGGGGAAGCAGCAGGAGAAGAACACCGGCGCCAAAGCGAAGCTGCCGGATCATTACAGGGGCACCATCACGTGTGCCTTCTGCGGGAAGCTGAAGCACTACGAGGATGAGTGCTACCATAAGCAACGCCTATCGGCGAAGCTGAAGGGTGAAGATCCTGGCAAAGGCTCAGGCAAAGGTGGAGGCAAAGGCAAAGGCAACGACTCCGGCAAGGGCAAGTCGAAAGGACGTGGACAAGGGCAAGACAAAAGTCAAGGTGGACGAGGAGGAGGCGCTAACCGCCAGCCAGACAAGGACAACAAGAACAAGGACAAGAACGGAGGCAACCTAAACCCTAATCCAGGGGGGAACTCCGAGCCCTCTGGAGGGCAGTCTGGTCCTACCACACGCTCACAAACGCAGGCCCAGCAAGAACAAGGATCCAAGCGTAAGCATGAAGGTGGTGATGACGGCAACGCTAAGAAGAGGAGCCGTTTCATGAGGATGGCCCGCAAATTGCGGAACAAGGGGTTCGAGGTGACCTGTCCCGCGGAGTTCTGACGGGGACGCTCCGGTGGCACCCAAGACCTGGTGTTTTGGGTACGTATCCGACTAGGGGGACGCGAATACCTGGGGGTTTTGGATACTGGCGCCACCATATCTATAGTGGCCAAGAAAATTTTACCTTATGGGAGCCTGAAGAACACCATGACCACCGCGGCTATACGTATGGGGGATGGACATGTGGTGCACAGCTGCGGGGACTGTGAAGTGGAGGTACCTATGGGCTCCCGGACTATCGCCCATCGGTTCTATGTGATGGACACTGAGGCCTTCGACTTTGTACTGGGGACTGACTTCTTCGTGCAGCACTCCCAGATACAATCCCTGACGCTGCAAGCGCCCTACCTCCTCTACGTGGACCACGGCAGTGGCAGAGAGTCTGTGCCACTGGAGCAGTCCGAACATACCTCGAGTTACCTGAGGATATCGAAGGAGGAGCCCTCGAACATGATGGCGGCCTTCAAAACTGAGGATTATCAACTATTGGGGGAAGTCCTAGACCAAGGTCTGAAGGAGTTGGGTTACTCTCGAGAAGACCTGAGTGTGGAGTTGTTCGCCAGCGACAAGCAGCATGTACTGGACCTTTACTGCAGCAAGGGGAAGAAGTACAGCTACAAATTTTACTGGCCCTCTTTCGGGATGGCCTACGGGAACCCCAGGTTCAGTGAACTGGGGAAGGTGCTGACCAGGGTGGCCTTGGAACGTTCCCGTATGGTCCTGTGTTCCCCCGATTGGGGAGCCCATGGGGGCAACGAGTACTGGCGAAACCGCCTGGACAGGCTGACTATCAGCTCTGTTCGGTTACCTGATGAGGCCATCAACGTGCCTCTGGGGCGTAAGACGCCTATTGCGAAACCCGGATTGGGGAGTATGCTGAGCGTGGTGGACGGAGATCTTACCTCCATCCCCTGGGAGGATCTGGACCCGACTCTGGTCCAGGCTATACAACGAGAAAGCGACGGACTCGCCTTGGGTGACTTGAAGGATCGCCTACTGAAGCGGTACCCAGAACCCCATGGCTAGGTTACGGCATACAACCGGTCTCCTTAACCACCAACCCCAATTACGGAAGGGAAGACCGGTCTCCGGTCCACTAACCCCATGTACGGAAGGCGCCCGTTGACGCCCGGTGCGAGCCCGGCGGGAGCGTGTTCCGTGCCGTAAAGCCCCGCATCGGCAACCGATGCACCGCCAGCGGAGATTTATATATCAGAATATCAGGAATCAACAAGGTTTTATTTTCATACTGTTTTTCTGTTTTGACTGCTGGCGGTTGGATCGCGACTTTACCGTAACCGCCAGTTTAACTGTTCTAAAGTCTTCAGGAATTGCGTTGATGCATCCGCAATTTTCACATTCTACACACGCAACCTTAATCCGAATTTTTCAGGATGTCGAAATCGGATTTTCGACTTCGACATCCCCGCACTTGATTTGACCTCTTTCGAGTGGACCTACGTGCTTCCCTATGCACGAATCAACTTTCCTTTTATCCTGCCCTCCATTTGTCTTAAAGATATGGGCAAAACAAAGTTGATTCGTGAGGCCACTTGTGAAGGTCATATCTCGTGTTGCTTGCGAGGAATGACAATAAAAAAACCTGGGATGTATTCACAATACTCCCGACGTAATTTAGGAAGCATTATATGCCTTGCGTCTCCACACGTGCGCGCTAGTGTAATGGATCATGGTCAAGAGGGTAGAGTTTGCGTTACAACTCTTTGGCCATGATATTGCGTGCGTTAAGATAACTATCGAGTGTAGCGCGCGAGTGTTGGTGTTGCATAGGAACTCTCCTTGAGTTCCTATGAGCGATTGACACAAAGTTATGCCCTTGGAGGGGCATGACATATCGTGGGGGGAGCTACCTTTTTGGGCAATATGTGGTATGTGCCATGTGTTGTGTTGCGTGCCCATTTGGCGGGTCCATCGCTCCAAGCCAAACCCGCCAATGGACCTCATATTGCGCAAGCCCCTTCTCCATACTCCCCACGATCAATTACAAGCCTAACCTTTGTGAAGGGAAGCTTGTGTGGTGATCCCGAAGCGATGCGTTGGGAGCAAGGTGTGTGTTTTGCAACTTTCCATATTTTCACGTGCCCACTTGGGAAGTAGCGCTCGTAACCTTTCAAAGCGCCCCAAGTGGAGCACATACGTGGAATCGAAGGTCATTGGTGTCAAGTCATTATGTTTAGAGGGATTAGTTGATTGCACGATCCAAGCCGAAGATATTATAATATAATTGTGCACCTTTCAAGGCACTTTTGTGTATCTTTGTGCCAATTTTGCCGTTTTTGGCCCGTCATGATGTCAAGTGGCGACCATGTATTTCAACGTTGCGCTCAATTGACATCATGACCCAAGTATGATATGAGGGTACATACTTCGGTGCCCAACATATCTTGGACCCGGCGAATAACTCCTCTTGGACTTGGCGTACTGTGGCCGCCATGTTGGCAATTTGGGACTATCCCAAATCATGGGCTCACTTGGCGATCTGCCATTCCCAAAACCGGAGGAGTTGGGCGATGCCCAAAAGATATGTTGGACACATATGACTTGATACCAATCCTATGGCACACTCCGGTCCGAGTCGGGCATGTGCCTCATTTGCCCCAACCATGAGTGTGCGCATTTTTGGTCATTTTGAGCAATTTTCCACTTTTGCTGCCCGCCGTGCACTATGTTGAGCCCACCCGTGCACGCCGGACACATGGACCAATGGACCATATATGACATGGGTGTTATGCATAATGGTCCCCATGATTCACACACCACGTGGGCGAGGCGGAGCAACCTTCGTTAAGGCGCTAGCCCAAAGTGGGTGTGGACAATTTTGCCATTTTGGCATTTGTGGACCCAATTGGGATCGTCACCACGCCGAGTGGCATGGGGATCTCAGAGAGCCAAGGGCATGGGATTCTCAGTTGGACTCCAGGTGGATTGCGTATGGAATGGCGGATCCGATCTCCAAGCCGGCGTGGAGATATACTATTGGGAGCACCCCAAATTTTGGCTCATTTCGAGCAGCCAAAATGACCCCATTTTGGGACCCGAATTTCCCCCTTCCGTGTGGTCAATTGGCGGCCCCATTTCTCTATGCCCACAGGGAGCCCGGACCTAATCCCAAGTTGTACACTCAGATAAAAGTCCTAGGTCCTGCCTCCTACCCTGTGAGCCATTGGCCTTGCCCTGGCCGGGCGAGCCACGCGTGAAAATGATGCCAATTTTGGTGACTTTGGCATCATGACCCCACTTGACGAATCCGTGTTGCCCTGATGCTGGGACCTCAGAGGAGACCAGGTTGGGTGAGGGCTTCGGGGAGTTTGTACCCTAAGGGCATAGGGTCAGTTGCTTCGTCCCTACCTCTGGCAGGTCCCGACGAGGGGTCAATTTTGGAGATTTTGGAGCTAATTTCAGTTTGGGCTGAAACAGCCCATTTTCAGCTACCAACTCCTGAGGGATAATGGCGGGGCCATATCTCTGGCTCAGAGTGGAGTTGGGACCCGCCGTTGGGGGAGCGTAGGGGGCCACTGTCGGTTGACCTTGGAACCCTCTTGGTTACCAGGAACTCGCCTGTGGCTGGGCGGGACACCTCCCCCATTGGCAGGGTTTCAGGGTCCGGACTGAGCAGGGCATGGGTTGTGTTTGAGCCCCCGCCCCCACCAGCCACTGAGAGGGTCGGACCTGGGATGGGGATATGAGTTGGGACTGAGTGTCTATTGTCCTGTGATGCCCTTACCCAGTCCAGTCTTAACCCGACGTGCACATATCCTGATGTGTTGCTGTACATACTTTCGTTCCCTTGTTGCAGAGTGGCAAGGATCCTCAAACGCTTTGTCACATGACACGAGCGTATTGATGCCCTTGTGAGCGTAGTGCTTTGCCTGCCTGCTCACCTGTGCGTGTCACCGCAGCGTCCCGTGGCCGGCCCCCCACGGGAACGCGTCAAAAGCGTTTCACCGCCGCGGGGTTACCCAGCCCTCGCGTGCCACTCGGGGCCACCAACCCCGAGCAGCGCGGCGCAGCTCGCAGCTCGCAGCGCAGCGCAGCGGCTCGCAGCGCCACCCAGCGACAGCGCCGAGTTCGTCACGGAGCCAGCAGCGCCGTCCAGAGCATCGCCCTGACCGCGCAGCGACCGTGAAAGAGGTGCACAGACCAGGACTCCTGCATCAGCGAGTCCCATCGGCCGACCAGCAAGGCCGCGTCAACCACCTCCACAACCACCGGCTGACCAGCACCAGCCGCACTCCCAATCCAGTGCTGCAGCACCCGCCTCAACAACCACCACCAGTTCGTTGAGTGGAACGAGTGCACACCAAGGACCTCAAGACCAACTACGCCCCCCGCTGCCATGGTAAACTGGCAGGAAGCGGGCAGGACGTGGCCGCGGCCCCACCCCCATGCGGCACGCCTGCTGCGTGGGTTGGTTTGGGACCAGCACTACTGCCACAGCCACCCCCAGTGCGAAGGCGGCATGCCCGGGAGCTTCGAGCTCCGCGAGGACATGGGGGAGGACCGCCTGCGGGCAGTGGAGGAATGGCTGCGGGCGGAAGGGTACGAGTACCGCTTCTGCCGCAAGCGCTGGAGGACCTGGACCCGGCCGGACAGGCCCGGCGAAGGGCTGCGCCCCGACGGGATTGAGGAGGACGAGGACTCCAACGAGTACCCGTCGGGCGCCTCGATCACTGTCTCCATGTGGGACATGATCGAAAAGAACTTCCCGGAACCGGGGAGCGAGCGCAGGCTGCAGGGCAGCAGCAGCGCGTCTCCGGGGAAGGAGAAGCGGTCCGCCGGGGACAGGAAGCGGGACCGGAAGTGGCGGGAGTACCAGCAGTCCCTGGCCGCCGAAGCCGCCCAAGGCGCCAAGGGCGGAACCCCAGCCCCCAGTCCCCAACGGGCCAATGGTGGTCATCACCCCGGCCACGCCACCCTCGGCGACTTCATCCAAGTCGCCATGCAGACCAAGGCCAAGCCCTGTCCGCTGCTCCTGAGGCCCCAGCAGGCCCCGCAGGCCCCAGCAGCGACGTGGAGTCGGCCCACCGCGGGAGGATGCCGGCCGACCAGGCCAGCTCCGGCAGCAGCGTCGCTCCCGACAGGGACGTGGCGCGCGCCTGTGAGCGCGCCTGTGGGGTGCCCTGCAACCTTCGGGTTGCCCGGCAACGGGCCAGGCAGCACAGCGCTGCCGTGGAGGGCGCCGTTGGCATCGCCCAGGAGAAGGCTGCAGAGTGGGCGCATGGCATGGCCATCCACGCCCAGACCGTGGCGGCCATTGCGGCCGGACTCACGGCCGTAGCCGCCCATGGGGCAGCGACTGCCCAGGTCAACGGTGAGTTGGCGGCAGCCGACAAGGAAGCCCGCCTGACGCAGGAGGCCATTGCCTGCAGGGAGGCCGAGGTGAGGGCGCTGGAAGAGGCGCTTCCCCAAGAGAGGGCAAAGAAGGAGGCGGAGGAAAGGGCCCATGCCGAGGCAACGGCTAAGGCCCAGGCGGACGCCGCCAAGAAGGACGCCATCGAGGCCGCGCGACGGAAGGTCGCTGAGGAGAAGGCCAAGACGGAGGCGGAGCTGGCGGCGTTGGAAGCGCAGAAGGCGCGGCTGCAGCAGGACCGGGAAGCCGAGGCGGCTCGTGCTCGGGAGGAAGCCGAAGTGCGGGCTGCCGCAGCCACCGCCGCCGCAATGGAGGAGGCAGAGGCCAAACTCCGCCGCGAGACTCCCCCGGGAGGATCACGAGTGGAGACCCTTCGAAAAATTTTCGAAGGGGACGCCTCCTCCAAGATGACGCTGGACGAGGCCGACACGGGCAGCAGTGGGAGCAGTGGCCCCACCGCCCGTCGACAGAGGAAGGGCAAGGGGAAGACCCCCGAGAGGCCACGGAGGCCAGCGGGCGGACACCCCCACGACGGTGACCCCTTCTTCACCGCCAGCGACGGTCCAGCGACAGGGGATGAACGAGGCCGCCGACATCGCCAAGTGGTGGCTTGGACGGGCGGAGGAGGCGGAGACGTCCCCATGGAACCGGAAGGTGAGGATGAGGATCTCCCTCCTCCCTACCGGAGCTCGGAGTCTTCCGAGACCGAGACGCCCAGGTGGGGCGACATGGACGAGGATGACGACATGGACTTCGGCATCACGAGGAAGCGCCCATCCTCGGACCCACCGAGGCGACCCGGCGGAGACCCACCGGGACCCCCTGGCGGAGGACCATCAGGACCCCCTGGAGGACGCCCACCAAGTGGACCCCCTGGAGGCGGACCACCGGGCGGGGGAGGACCCCCTGGACCGGGCGGACCCGGCGGAGGCCCTCCGGGAGGAGCCCCTGGGTACCCCGACGACCCACCAGGGAACGGCGACCCGGATACCACCTGGCGGTGGATTGTCTACCTCCGCAGGAGGGTCCAGTTCCTCGAGCGCGAGGTAGACACGGGCAAGGGCGAGATGACTCGCATCTCCGAGGTCGCCGCGCGCGCGCAGAGAGAGCTGGACATCGCCAAGGCCGAGACCAGGCAGCTGAACACGGTCATCAGCGGCCTGCAGCAGAGGCTGGACGCGCTGGAGGCCCGTGGGAGCATCGGCAGCGACCACCCACCCCTGGAGTCTGGCTCGTCGGACGACGGGTGTGGACCCGGACCAGGTCCAGGCAGACCCCACGCCCCAGGCGGAGCCCCCAGGAGTCGCCCCAGCGCCAGTGCCCCCTCTCTCACCGCCCCCTCTCACCGCAGCGCGGGCCGCCGCAACGAACGCGTGCCGCCCGGCAGTGGCAGTGAGGATTGGCGTGAAGAGTGGCTCAGCTCGGACTACCACAACCGCCGTGCTCCACCGCGGACGCCTGTACGCCCCCGACGCCCGGCACCAGCCCCGGTGCCAATCCCAATGGCTGGAGGACGTTATGGTGGACTCAGGGATGTGGTCCCCAGAGGAGACGTGGAGTGGGATGTCGGCGAAGGTGAGGATCTGGATCTGGACCTGGAGGAGTTCGACATCAGCCCGCCGCGTGGTGTACGACGGGAGGCCGCTGAACGCAGCCGCCGGCGCCGTGATGAGGATGCGTACATGGAAGGAGTACGGCGTGAACATCTAGGTTCAGCGTACATGGAGGAACCGCGGCGTAGCCACAGGGATTCCATGGAGGAGATGGACGTGGCGGCCGTGGGAGTCCGTGGGCGAGGCCGATGGGAACCTCGGTCGACCTCGCGGCCGGCGTTCATGGTCTCTAAGGCCGCGGATGCCGCCGTGTGGGAAGACTTGAAGGACATCAAGCCCCCCATGTACGATGGCAGGCCCCTCAACCTCGACCGCTTCTTGGAGAAGCTGGACGATTGGGGGCTGACCGTCACTGAGGACCTGCCTCCCGCGGAGGCGGAGAGATATGTCTTCAGACGGTTCAGGTACCGCCTGCCGGAAGTGCTCGGCGAGCTATACTTCGTGGCGACCAAGGAGGGGAGAATCAAGACCCTCAAGGAAGCCAAGAAGTGGCTCAACGAGCAGGAGCGGGTGGACGCTCCGCAGGTGGCTGCCAAGCGCTGGAAGTCCATCAAGCTTGAGCATGTTTTTTTTTTCCCACGGCGTTGGCCGCCACCCATAACGTCATCATCATTGTTCCATTGTGCATGTCACACCGTCATTACCGTATGTACATTTAAGTATGTACAGTAACCCCACTTGGAGGTGGTTCTGGTGGTGGCCTGAGCTGAAAAAAATCCCAAAGGGAAGGAGAGAAGAATGGTTGAGGTGGTGGCAATGATTGTGGGCGCATGGCAGGCTGAATTAGTGGCCTGTGTGGTGTTTTGTTGCCCCTCTTTGGTGTCCTGGTAGCTGCTTTATGTGTGACCTTCGAGTGCAGGGGTTCAGGTTCATGGTACTGTGGCTTTCGCTTTGGGGCGGAAGAAAAGGATGTGCCCATTGGTGAACCTTTCATACTCCATAAATTCAGGCTGACTGCAGGAGAGAGCGGGAAGCATAATGGGTTTTCAATCAGCCAATCCTTGGCTGCTTTGACTGCCTTTGTTGTCTTGTCTCTCCTTCCTTTCAAAGCTGCCCTCAACTGGCTGTTGAATGATTTTTTTGTTAGGCCCATGCGGGAAAATAGATGATTATATAGTGGGATTGGAAGAAGTGTTCTGATAAAATTGCGTTTGTGTCTGGCTGAGGGGGCCGTATGCCACCATTCTGACACCAAGGCCTGGAATGGTGCTGGCCATGCGTGAATAAATTCATGCTGGAGGTGAGCTGCCTTAGTGCACAGAGCTGTGACGGATATTGGGTCCATGGGGTGAGGGTGTGTGCAGGCTGGACAGGGGTGTTTTTCCATTCTGAAATGTGGGTTGTATCCCTTAGTGCAGAATATACCCGCAGACCATTTGAATGGCAAACTCCAGAACCAGGAAGTAGATTGAAACCAGTCATAGCTCTCGGGCAGCTTGATGTCTGTGTGCATGTGCTTGGGGAGGAGATGACTGTATGATTTTTGTGTAAGTTTACCAAGGACAGGCATGCCTTGCCATGTGATGCTACCTTTTTGGGGTGGTGGAAGGATCAGTGAGGTTGGTAAAATTGCAAAACTCGCCCATTTGGCAAAAGCGTCCGCAATTTCATTTCCTTTGAATCCTGTGTGGGCCTTGATCCATCTTACCTCTACTCGCACACCCTGAGCAGAAAGCTGCACAATGGCTGACCTGAATGACTTGATCCAGTGTCCTGAAGGATGCTTGTGAAATAAATTGAAGTCTGGGTGTTTGGCAAGCCTGTAGCAATCTACCACATTCGCATTGTCGCAGAGGACAAATTGCAGTAGGTTAGGGTTTGGGTGTGTTTGCGGATGATGTAATTTCAGGTGTAAGGCCCAGAATTCTGAGCCCCCTGATGACTGTAGAGGTGAAACTGATGCAGTGACGTTGCAAGAATGCGCATTCAAACCTTCAAAAACAGCAAACGCTGACCCGAAGTGAGGGAAGGATGCAGAACCATCGAGATATGTCCAGGCAGCTGATGAGCTGAGGGGGTCCTGAAGTAGTTCCAGCGCCCCTGTGCAGTTCCAGCTCAGGAGATCTGATGGTAGGAGGACGTGATGTGTTGCAGGCAGGTGAACTGTGGCTCCCAGGCTGGACATGTCTGAAATTGCTGTGCTGAATGGTGGTGCGGGTGCAGAGGTAGAGAGGGATTGGTTGGCATTGGGAGTAGGCGAGAGTTCTGAGAGGGAGAAGTGTGAGATGGGTTTTGGGTTGCTGTGGGGGTATGAGAAGGAGAAATTGTGTTTGTCTGCAATTTTTGCTGAGTAGCCTGAGAAGTCAACCTTCGCTTTTTCCCCCTGGATTTCTGAAACCGTGCCCAAGCATGGGCCCACCACTTGGAAATCGACATATATGTTGGCCCCTGGTGATAATGCAGACACGGGGCAGGGATTCCAGGGACCGAAACCATGGATCAGGAGGTTGAGTGCATAGCATGAATCAACCAAGGCTTCCTGAAGGAAATTAGTTTTGGGACTGAGTAGTGTGCTGCAAATCGTCTGTGTAGAACTGGCTGGTCCTTCACCGCTCAGAAAACGTGTAGCCTGATTGACATTCTGGACATGATATGCATACAGAAAGTGCTTCAGGCCGAGACCACCCAGTGGCCTTCGCTGGTATATATCTTTTGGTGACGTCACTGACGACAATTGTCCCAGTTGGCACAGGCGACGCCAGATCAGGGATTGGATGGAATGCAGCTGTGTGATATGTATGTTGTGTGCCAAGAGCCTGTATTGTAATGTAGGTATTAACACAGTGTTGATCAGAGATATGTATTCGGAGTGTGTGAGGGGAAGTGACTGGAGGTTGTTGAAGTAGCTGTTTGTTTCATTGATGAGAAGTGTGTGTAGCAGTCTTGGTGAGTCTTCTGTGAATAGGTGTATGCCCAGATATTTGTAATGTGTGTGTGGTTTACCGTTTGTGTCCTTCGTTGACAGTGTTGTTGTTCGGTCTATACGCAGTTCTATGTGTGGTATGTTATTCATGGCGTGTAGTTCTGTTTTGTCTGTGTTCATGTCTAGACCTGACTGTCCGGCTGTTGTGTGAAAAAATGTGTATGCTTTCTGGATTATGTGTGGGCTGTTTGATCGTATAAGTATGTCATCAATGTATGAATGGATGGTATCACTCTCTGTGAAGGCACAAACTTTCGGAAGGGTGTGTAATATGATATTTAGGTAGAGATTGAAGAGCAATGGGGAGAGAGGACAGCCCTGTCTCACTCCTCTGATTTGTTTGTGTTCACCCATATGTTGGCCATTGATGAGTGGCCTCTCGTAGGGGTGTGTGTATAAGTGTTTCAGCGTGTCTATTAAGTGTGTTGGTAAGTTGTAGTATTGTAGTGTGTAGATGAGTGCCTGTTGTGGTATGCTATTGAAGGCCTTGTTGAAGTCGATGTATAGGTGATATGCTTGTTTGTTTTTGATTTGTAGTGCTTTTATGTGATATATGTGGTCTGCCGTGCGATGTGCTGCCAGGCCTCCGTGTTGGCTGTGGTGCATGATTTTGTGCTTCTCCACGTGGTGTGATAGCTGTTCCCGTATATGTGTTGCTATTATTTTATATATGCTGTGGAGTAGTGATATTGGTCTGTAATTCCGTGGGTCTGTGACATCTTTTTTTTTGTACAGCAGGAAGACGAGGGCTGTTGTCCAGTGTCTGGGCAGTGGCGAGTGCAGAAACAGATTGCACACATTCCAGAGCCACTCCTGAATTTTCTGCGGACAGAGATGGAATATGTACAGATTGGACTTGTCCAGTCCTGCTGCCTTAGTAGGCTTTGCTGAGGAAAGTAGCTGTGTGAAGAATTGCCAACTCATGGGCTGGGGAGCTGAATGTTTTGTTTCACTGGGGCATTGGGGTGAGTTGAGCAGAAGAGTATCAAGCAGTTGTTTTGGTTGGGGAAAGGTGTGGGTCACCATCGAGGTGAGAAAAGTTTATAGTGTTTTCAGCACTGTGTTTTGCCTCTCCTGCTGCTTGCTGTTGGTGTAGGGATTCCTGCTGCTTGTTTTTGGAGATGAAAAGCTTTTGTTTTGATGAAATACAGCCACTCCAAGTCACTCCAGGATAGCCCAAGCCAATAGTATGCAAAGAGAAGAGGATTCAGGATCAAAGCATGAAGGGCTGCAGTGTAAACAGTGAAAGATGATTGGATATTCACAGAAACTGCAACTCAGGTCACATATGAATGCATATTCACAAAGATAGCTGAAATGTTTTTGGAAAAGAGTTAGAAAACTGCCTCAGGATCACTCTCTCTCCATAGTGCCATCTTAGGAGATGTGCACTCTTTGTTTTGGGTCCCATATGTGCTGAGGTGGCATGGTATGTGGCGATGAGGTCACTGCCATGTCACATGGGATCTTCCTACTTAGCTAGGCTGACCAGGAATTGAACCCAGAACCTCTCAAAAAGAGGTGCCCAGCCCCCTAGGGTACATACCACTAGGATAGCTAAGAATTCATGGAAAAACATAGATAAATTCATAGGCTCTACCTTAGGTATGTCAGTGCTCAGTCAACTCAGGAAAAGATGAATAGCTTCACATTGAAAGGGGATTAAGAGGTCCACTCCATATCCTGATTGGGTGTTTGGTTCCATAGGTCAAAATGTGTTATCACCAGTTTTGGTTGGACCAATACTAAGATTAAAATGCATGGATGCTCAGTGCATCTCTAATACAACTAGAGTATGCCTCAAAGCAATGGAAAAGCACTTTTTCTTACTCCCCCCTTGTGCTGTGGTGGCCACCACTGTCGCATTTTAGGAAAAAGGGAATTTTTCTTGGCCTTTCCTTGGTTTCCACACCTACTTTAAAATACCTACAGTTTCCCTCACACTGAAAAATGGGCGCTCACCATGGCTGGCGCTCTTTTGCTGCTTTGTATGTAACATCTCCTACAGAAGACTCAGCGCTCATGGCGCTGCCGGGGCTCCTGTGGCTTGGTTGGGTTAGTATGGGAGCATGCCAAACATGTGCATATGCATCCCTCCCTCCAAGACGCAGCGTCGACACAACCCAAACGCAAGACACAATATACACACTCGCATGGGTTCTCGTAAACCTGCTGGCGACCTGTGACCTGTCTTAGGGCGAAGGGAGTCTCAAAAGAATTAAATTTGCCCCTTGGTGGGGTCTTGGTTCTGCTCAGTCTCTCCAGGCACCTGCGTTTCGGCCCGAACACGGCCTACTCAGCGAGGCTGCGCGTGGGTATCTGCAGAGGCAGGAATGGGAGAATTATGGACGAATCCACGCAAAAACGAAGCGACGACACCAAAATCCGTCAAATGACGGCGTAGAATTTTTCTGAAACGACACACCTGAGCAGAATCCAATTGTGCATCAGAAGCACATTTTTATAGAAATTATAGTCATCTCTGGATTTTTTAAATCCAGAAATTCATACGCATAAAATGGCGGCGCGCAGGAGCGGCTCCTAGCGAAGCGCCGGAAAATGGAGAAATAATGGAATTATAAACGTATGTCTCACGTAGTCTTGAAAATGACGAGACACACATTAATAAATAAACATACAGATTCCACCCACACTAATAGAAGCTTCAAAAATTCAAGAATTCGAAAATGAACGAAAAGACTCCAATGAATCAGGTAGAAACTACAGGTATGTTCGTCTCGCATGCCGCATACACATTGCTCGTCTCGTGTCTCCGTGAACGAGCCTTGTAGCAGCGCTAACAAAGATAGAACGCGATAGAGGGATTGATTAGAAAGATTGCAGATGATTAGCGGTCAGATCAGGGTGATTAGACATACACACAAGTGCATTGCAACGTTCTTCGCGTGCGCCCCTCACTTGCTCTCTCTCCCAGCGGTAGGTAAGGTGAGTAAGCCCAGGCGGGGCCACCCCCTGGTGGAGTTCGGATTGTGGCAGAGATGGGCAGGTTTGCCCTTGATCGTTGCGCATACTCGTGCATGCACACACGCATTAAAGGGTAGGCCACGCGAAGTGCGCACGGTAAACCTTGTTTAGGCTACCCAGGGGCTCCTCGGTACGTTCTTTAAGAGAACCTGAGGAGTCCCTTAACGCTTGCTTGCTTGACAAGGGTAGCTGCTTCTGCAGCGTGTTTGCGGACAGTGTATTATAGGTCACACTGAGAAGGGTATAATACCTGGAGTGTGGCTTGGTTCCTCCGCCGCAAACGCCCTTTCATTTGCCTTTGTTTTACAGGTGGGCAGGTAGGGTGATTGGTGCAGCAGCATTTTTTTATGCCCTGCTAAACAAGGGCGCAGATCACACAAACAAGTAACTCCGCTCCGCCTGTGGCAGAGCAGGGAGTCCGACTTCATCAACATCTGCGCCTTGCACGCAAGAGCACTCCTTCCCTCCAAGCCCTAGCAGGGGAAACGCGTTGTGGCGTCCCCTGTTAGGCCACAGTTGCTTAGCAGCGCTGTGTTCTCTTGTCATTTCACAGGAGGGTCGCCAGGACCCACGAGTTCTTCGCCTTCGCAACGCCCAGTAGAGTGTGCGTGTAGGAGTGGTAGTCCTGCGTGGGGGCTAGAGCCAGTTGCCCAGTGCTCGCCCACCAGGATGGTGCCACTGTAGGGTGTGTAGGACCTGTAGGGGGTGTGTCACTGTCCCACCCGTTTCCTGCAATTTTAGCAGGGTTGGTGGGCTGTGACAGTGGTTAGGTCAGTGTTTTGGCCACATAGCAAAACGGCGTTTGCATGCCTTCATAGCTTTTGGCCACCCCTCCCTGTAGTAGACAGATAGGTAGGGAAAACAATATCTGGATTAGTACGCTGGGTATTCCCCCAAGGTTTTGCTCCAGCACAGAAATTGGGCGCATAGGGGAGGGGAGACCCGGGGCGTACCCCGTGGCATCAATAAGCCAACCCTCCAGGTTCAGCAAGGGCGCAAACTTGGGTATAATTAGGACACCACTTCTGCGGCTTGCTCTCAGGACCTTAGGACTAGCACACTCACACATACGCTTTGGCAGGTAAGGGTAAGGTTCAGTCCCTAGCTTTAGTCTTGGAGGCAAGCGTCTCAGCGAGCCTCAGTAACTCACCAAGGTTGTTCTGGGACAAGTAGTCAACCAGAACTGAGTTTAGGCGTCCCTCAGGTAGAACAAATGCAGAGAAGGGCTCCCAGGTGGCCTCTTCGACTCCAAACCCTTCCCAGAGGGTGAGGAAGCGCCAACCCTGGCGATAGCGGTGGCGTAGGACAGACTTCACCAGGTAGAAGCCCTCCTTAGCCATCTCCTCGGCGTTCATGTCGGGGAGTTCACGTTCAACTTCCATAGGGCTGGCAGCCCCTTGTAGGTCCAGAGCGGCGATTTCCTCGTCGTTCAGCTCCCACTCCTCCCCACAGAGGTCTTCAGGATCATGGTAGCGCTTCAGGTGTTGAGCAGCGCACACCAGGGTCCCCCCTAGACGGGGAGAACACCGCACGGTGATACGGTGTCCATCCACAGATAGGATCTTGTACGGCCCGAAGTATGGGTCATCGCTGGTAGAGCGTGGCCAGGCGGGTAGTCGACTGTGGTGCACCAGCACCCAGTCCCCCTCTTGGTAGGTGGCCGGTACACGGTGCTTGTTCTTCTTGTTCCACTGACGCTCCCTCACTCTCTGGAGCATAGCCTTGGCCTTGTCCACCTTCGCTTGTTGCTCTTGGACCCATTCAGCCACAGAAGAATGGGTGTCCTCTGGATAGGGGGCATGTAGGAACCACGCCGGGCGCCCCATGAATAGCTCATGTGGCGAGTAGCCAGTAGCTGAACTCTCTTGGGAGTTCATCATCAATGATATGACGGGGAGTAGTCTCACCCAGTCTCTGGTGCGTTCAGTTTTGCACCATATCCTGACGTTCTCCTTCAGGACACGAATCTGTCGCTCACATAGGGGGTTGCTCGTGTGAGAGTAGGGAATCCCCGTAGACACCTGGACATTGAGGGATCTCAGGACCCTCTTGTACCAGCCAGTATCTGAGCGTACTTGTACGTCCTCATGGGAGTTGATCTCCTTGGGCCCCCCATAGACACAAAACCACTCCTCCAGGAGTATCTTGATAGTTTCCTCTCCGGTAATGTGCTTGGTACATGGGAACACCCTGGTAAACCTGGTCAACCCACAGGTTACCATGAGGGCAAAGTCATAGCCCCCGAACTTCGGCATCTCCGTGTAGTCCACGTATAGAACACTGTTGGCACAGTGTGGGATGGGCAGGGTCGAGTAGAGACCTCTGTCCCTGATATCCCCTGGTTTACAGGACCTGCACGGGCACTTGTCCACGATAGGCTGGAGTGTCTTCCGCAGTTGGTCGTCAGTCCACGTAGTGTGGAACCACTGCTTGAACAGCCTCAGGGTACGGTCAGCACCCACATGACCACTGGACTCATGGGTCCACTTCAGCAGCGCTGGGACTCGGTCACCAGGCACCACGATGCGGTCCTCGTGCCAGAAGTAGCTCTTGTCCCGCTTCCACTGGTCTTGGTTGACCAGGAGGGCTTCAAGGCGTTTCTCCAGGCGCCGGTAGATATCCCCAAAATCCTGTAGGTACTCCGATTGTTGGAGTCCATCCAGAGGGCGTATCATGGTCATGTTCAGGTCCAGGTGTATGTCCATACGGCTGAACGCCTCTTTAGCCAGCGCTTCAGACCGGGCACCAATCAGGGCGTCGAAGTTGTTGCGGCTGATGTAGTCGGCACACTCGTTCTTCACTCCCTGGATATGGTGTACCGTCAGCCGTAGTTGACTGAGGTAGGTCCACCAGCGTCGTAGCTTGGCCTTCTCAGGTGGGGGACCCTTCTGGAAACTGCGGACGGGTTCTTGGTCGCATAGCCAGACCACAGGGTTACTCCCCAACAGTCGTGCTTGTGAGGATAGCACCAGCATACCCGCGAGCAATTCCTGCTCATAGGTGGAGTAGTTCCCCCTGGCCTGGTTCCACTTCCAGTTCCAGTGGCCCTGAGGTACTAGGACCCACTTGTCGTCAGGGTAGCTGTGCTTGAGGGTTCCATCTCGGTTGAGACCTTCCGTCCCCCATTGGGAAATGGCCGAGTCGAACTCCTCCTTCTCTAGTGCTTGCCATTGGAACAACGTTCCACCACCGCCCACATTGCTGGCGTCGGTCACCAGGATAATCTCCCCTTGTGCCCTAGGCACGCCCAAGCACTTAGCGTTGGCTACCTTGTCTTTGAGCTCGTCAAACGCTTGTTGCTCTTGTGGGCCCCAGCGCCAAGTAGTAGTCTTCTTGATCAAGTCAGTCAGTACAGCGCTGGTGTAGGTGAAGTTTTTGATGTGGCGGCGATAGAAGTTGCACGCCCCAATGAAACTGCGTACATCATGAAGTCCTTTCTTGGGGTCTTCGTGTCGTACCTTGGCATCCATCAGGGGCTTGGCCTTAGAGGCCGCTGGGGTCCACCACCCATAGCCAACGTCAAACCCCAAGTACTGCATGGTCTGTTGCATGAACTCACACTTCTCCAGCTTGAGTCGTGTGTGGTTCTCCTGGCAGACCGCAAAGAACTCACCCAAGAGGATTAGGTGATCCTCCTGGGTATTGGTACCGAGGCATACATCGTCGATATGAGCCTCCATCTGGGCACCACGGGATATGAGCTCCTGCACCTTAGGTCTCCTTCGTAGGATGGACAAGATCTTGTTCATCAGCTCTTGGAATAGAGCGGGTGCGTTAGCCACACCAAACTGCATGACCTTCCACTTGAACAACCTCCCCTGAGGGGTGATGAAGGCCAGTAGTTCCTGTGCGTTGGGCGTCAGGTCCACTTGCCAGAATCCGCTTCGCTTGTCCATCTTGGTCTTGTAGCGGCAGGAGGCTATCTTCTCCAGGGTAGACTCCATATTGGGAATGGACCCTGAGTGGTTCAACGTCTTCTTGTTCAGCTCTCCATAGTCCACTACCAGCCGTTTGGCTGTAGACCCAGGTTTAGCCACCAGGAAACAGGGGCTGCAGTGTAGGGGGTAGTCCCCGTCCTTGTACTCCAGGACTAAACCAGCGTCGATACATTATTGTATCTGTCGCTCGATCTCGTCGGCCTGCTCTTTAGGAGCTGGATAGGGTCTCCTTCGGATCTTGTGACCCACGAACTCGGGTTTCAGCTTGAGGTCCATCTGTACCAGCTTGTCACATGACGCTGGTGGGGGTAGTTCTCCGAACACCTCCAGATAGGTCCTTATAAGCTTCTGTACCCGCGGGTCCAATACCTGGATCTTGTCTTCCATGTCCTCGTCGGAGTGTAAGTTGCTTGCCCCTTGAATAGACGTCGGGAGGTGGTCCTCCACCGACTCTTCGCCCGCAGTAGCATCCTTCAGCCCTTGGTAGGCATATAGAAGGTCTTGCTCAACCATCTCCGGTGGACGATGGCAACATAGGCACGCCCGAGGGGGTTCACATACACATTCCTCCGAGAGGTCGTCCTCCTCTGGGGTCCTCACATGGGCACCCCATACGCTCCTCATGAGCTTGAGATCCACCTCCCTTTGCCAGGTGGTGATCTTCTGTTCGAGGTCCTCCTTCAGTTGGGATAGGTCTCCCATACGTCCTTGCTTCAGTGGCCATGAGCTGCGGGTAGGCTTCGCGTAGCATAGCTTTTTCGCCACCAACTTCCTCTTGGAATCCAGATACTCCCTGAGCCTGGATCGAGGGTCCAGCTCCTCATCCACGGGGTCTTCCACCCTCATGGAGAGTAGGGGTTTTAGTGGGGCGACGTACTCGGCATTCTCCACTTCCTCCACCGCGGTCTGCACGAAGAAGGCGTCGTGCTCAGTTTCGTCGTCTGAGTGGATAGAGCTAGGTAGCTCAGATAGTCCACACTCAGAGACTCCATCAGGTACAGGTACATGACAGGGAGTATTGGGGGCGTGGGTGTCAGTCACGATGTACTCATCTCCTCCGGGTGTAGTTTCAACAGCATCTTGAGGTCGTAGGCGATCCTTCAAGTCACCCAAGGCGAGTCCATCGCTTTCTCGTTGTATAGCCTGGACCAGAGTCGGGTCCAGATCTTCCCAGGGAATGGTGGTAAGACCTCCGTCCACCACGCTGAGCATATTCCCCCATCCGGGTTTGCCAATGGGCGTCTTGCGTCCCAGAGGCACGTAGATGGCCTCATCAGGCAAACGAACAGAGCTGATAGTCAGCCTGTCCAGGAGGTTTCGCCAGTACTCGTTGCCCCCATGGGCTCCCCAATCGGGGGAACACAGGACCATACGGGAACGTTCCAAGGCCACCTTGGTCAGCACCTTCCCCAGTTCACTGAATCTGGGGTTCCCGTAGGCCATCCCGAAAGAGGGCCAGTAAAATTTGTAGCTGCAGTTCTTCCCCTTGCTGCAGTATAGGTCCAGTACATGTTGCTTGTCGCTGGCGAACAACTCCACACTCAGGTCTTCTCGAGAGTAACCCAACTCCTTCAGACCTTGGTCTAGGACTTCCCCCAATAGTTGATAGTCCTCAGTTTTGGAGGCCGCCATCATGTTAGAGGGCTCCTCCTTCGATAGCCTCAGGTAACTCGAGGTATGTTCCGACTGCTCCAGTGGCACAGACTCTCTGCCACTGCCGTGGTCCACGTAGAGGAGGTAGGGCGCTTGCAGCGTCAGGGATTGTATCTGGGAGTGCTGCACGAAGAAGTCAGTACCCAGTACAAAGTCGAAGGCATCAGTGTCCATTGAAGCGGTATGGGGTGCTTCACCCATACCCGCTGCACAGCCTGTGGCGCTCTTCGCCAGGCCAGATCAGGAATTCTCCTGTCGATGCTACGGCATCTTGATTTCTGTGGGATTTCTGTAAAATACCCCAGAAATCGACATTTTACGTCTTTTTTGGGCTGGCGACGACAGTCGTCGCCTGCGCGACGCAGCTCCAGAACGAGGATTTACTCCTCGATTTCTAAAGATTTTAGGCAATTTTATTATTGTTTTATCGTTTTTAGGAATAAAAGATTATAGCGTGACCTTTTTCGCGGCGTTCCGCGAAGGTCCATTTTTGCGAAAAAAGGCGCGTTCACGCATTTTTCAAAAAATGCTGAGGCGATTCCAGGAATCGCTCAGACGCCTATGGCGTAGCCCAACAGTGGGCCTTTTCATATGTAGGTTGAATTGGCACAGAAACGCGTCGCGTCGCTTACGCTACGCGTTGGGGGGAGACGCGCAAAATGAGTGTTTTTGACTCAAAAATCATTTTATTTCATTGTTTTTCGCCCAAAAACCACTGGTTGGCCCAGTTTGGGCAGGATCTCAGTGGAGATCCTGATGGCGACGCCTCGTAGCCGTCAGATTTTCTGATGGCGGCGACGCCGTCGCCTTCATTTCGTCTTCTTTTTTATGCTATTTTATAGTATAGAATTGTTACTTGTACATATTACTTGTCTACATATTTACTTTGTCTACATATACCTTCATCTCCTTGCCCAGGACGCCAGATTGTGTCATGGCCGAGGCAAGGATCACAGAATCCTTTGGACAATCGTGAATGCAAATGGAAGACTTCGCCTTCAAGGGTTTGGGGGTTTGAGGTGTGCATGCCTAAGGGAAGCTTCGAGGTCGCCCCCTCCCCCCAAATATCCTTCAAAAGGATTCTGCCGACGCCAAGGCCACCAAGGGCGTGTGACGGCCTGCGGACGGCGACGACGCCCAGACTGCAGGAGTACGCGGATCGCTGATCGCTGTTCGCTGGGAAACTGCAGGAGCTAAGGTCAAGGGCATCAACGCGATGAAGGACTCCGACGATGGATAAGACCATGACTTCCCCATGGACCCTATGGAGCCCCCAAGTCCAGCCCGACGCAGCTGGGCGACGACCACAGCGACGACGACGACGTCTGCGAAGTGCACAAGAAGGCGCGTTAATTCGTCGCCTTGGGTTGGTTGATTCGGTCCCACCCTAAATAGGCTTGGGGCGCCTTGGGTAGGAAATGACCCTAAATCCCCCAAATTAGGTGCGTTCATTCGTCACCTTGGGTTGGGAATCGACCCTAAACTGGCACGGGTTGCCTTGGGCAAGAAATGGCCCTAAATTCAGGCTCGGTGGAAGGCCTTGCCTTGGGTTTGACCCTAAATATTTTTTTCCGAATTTTCCGAATTTATTGAATTATTGATTTCCATGCCCATGGAGAAAAAGGGCCAATATGTGCACCTAAGTGCCATCAGTCAGGGCGGAAGGCCCTGCAGCGCCCCTGGTCTGGTCACCAGAGGCTACGAGGAGTGCCAGGGACCAGTGTTGTCGCCTGAGGGGCAATTGCCCTATGAATATTTCAAGATCAAAAAAAAAAAAAAATTTAATTTTTTTTTTACATGTGGGTGGTGCTCCCCCCCATGTAAATTACTCACGAAGCCCCCCCCCCCCCACTGTTCTGATGAATCAGTATTGAAACCAGGACACTGCAGGGGTCAGAGCGCCTCCTTGGCCTTGCCTTCCTTTGGATATAGGCAAGGCTTTTAAGGAGGGGGGTGAAGCGGTATGGGGTGCTTCACCCATACCCGCTGCACAGCCTGTGGCGCTCTTCGCCAGGCCAGATCAGGAATTCTCCTGTCGATGCTACGGCATCTTGATTTCTGTGGGATTTCTGTAAAATACCCCAGAAATCGACATTTTACGTCTTTTTTGGGCTGGCGACGACAGTCGTCGCCTGCGCGACGCAGCTCCAGAACGAGGATTTACTCCTCGATTTCTAAAGATTTTAGGCAATTTTATTATTGTTTTATCGTTTTTAGGAATAAAAGATTATAGCGTGACCTTTTTCGCGGCGTTCCGCGAAGGTCCATTTTTGCGAAAAAAGGCGCGTTCACGCATTTTTCAAAAAATGCTGAGGCGATTCCAGGAATCGCTCAGACGCCTATGGCGTAGCCCAACAGTGGGCCTTTTCATATGTAGGTTGAATTGGCACAGAAACGCGTCGCGTCGCTTACGCTACGCGTTGGGGGGAGACGCGCAAAATGAGTGTTTTTGACTCAAAAATCATTTTATTTCATTGTTTTTCGCCCAAAAACCACTGGTTGGCCCAGTTTGGGCAGGATCTCAGTGGAGATCCTGATGGCGACGCCTCGTAGCCGTCAGATTTTCTGATGGCGGCGACGCCGTCGCCTTCATTTCGTCTTCTTTTTTATGCTATTTTATAGTATAGAATTGTTACTTGTACATATTACTTGTCTACATATTTACTTTGTCTACATATACCTTCATCTCCTTGCCCAGGACGCCAGATTGTGTCATGGCCGAGGCAAGGATCACAGAATCCTTTGGACAATCGTGAATGCAAATGGAAGACTTCGCCTTCATGGGTTTGGGGGTTTGAGGTGTGCATGCCTAAGGGAAGCTTCGAGGCCGCCCCCTCCCCCCAAATATCCTTCACCATCACATAGAACCGATGGGCGATAGTCCTGGAGCCCATAGGTACCTCCACTTCACAGTCCCCGCAGCTGTGCACCACATGTCCATCCCCCATGCGTATAGCGGCGGTGGTCATGGTGTTCTTCAGGCTCCCACAAGGTAAAATTTTCTTGGCCACTATCGATATGGTGGCGCCAGTATCCAGTACCCCCAGGTATTCACGTCCCCCTAGTCGGATACGTACCCAAAACACCAGGTCTTGGGTGCCACCAGAGCGTCCCCGTCAGAATTCCGCGGGACAGGTCACCTCGAACCCCTTGTTCCGCAATTTGCGGGCCATCCTCATGAAACGGCTCCTCTTCTTAGCGTTGCCGTCATCACCACCTTCATGCTCACGCTTGGCTCCTTGTTCTTGCTGGGCCTGCGTCTGTGAGCGTGTGGTAGGTCCATACTGCCCTCCAGAGGGCTCGGTGTTCCCCCCTGGATTAGGGTTGGGGTTGCCTCCGTTCTTGTCCTTGTTCTTGTTGTCGTTCTTGCGGTTAGCGCCTCCTCCTCGTCCACCTTGACCCTTGTCTTGACCACCTTGACCACGTCCTTTCGACTTGCCCTTGCCGGAGTCGTTGCCTTCGGCCTTGCCTCCACCTTTGCCTGAGCTTTTGCCAGGATCTTCCCCCTTAAGCTTCGCCGATAGGCGTTGCTTATGGTAGCACTCATCCTCGTAGTGCTTCCGCTTACCGCAGAATGCACACGTGACGGTGCAGCGGTAATGATCCGGCAGCTTCACTTTGGCGCCGGTGATCTTCTCCTGCTGCTTCCCCTGGACGACGAAGCAGTCTCGCTGCTCGCAGTCAGAGGCGTGCTGCAGGTGGCCCTGCTCATCTCTGGCATCACACCAGAATAGCTCCTTCACGTTCTCCATTAGACGGGCGTGGGCGTGTTTGGGGGTAGTCCCCTGCCCAGGTCGGGGCCCTTGGTACCCTTTGCCTCCAGAACCTCCACCACCAGGACGGTAGTTGTTCAGGTGCTGGTCGCTCTCCTTCTCCAGCGCCATCTCCAGGAGCAGCACGCATAGATCCTCGTAGCGGAGGGATCTAGCCTTGCGCTCAGCCGTCAAACGGCACTCGTTGCATAGCTCTCGGGGGAGCTTGGCGCACAACCACAACAGCAGGTCGTCGCTGCTGTAGGAGCCGGGCGTCAGTCGTCCAGCCCAGTGATCCAGGTCAGCCAACAGCTCGGAGACCTTGCCAGGTTTGGGGTTGTTTGGCAGCACGGGCAGGTTCTGGATCTCGGCCCTGATGGAGAGGTCGGTCTCGTAGGTTGGGTACTGCCTCTCCAGGGCAACCAACACATCGGCAAAGGTGGCGGAGTTAGTCACGATCTGCCTGACCTGCTTCTCCAGGTACTTGGTCTTGCAGCACTGCAGGAGCAGATCGCACTTCACTCGCCCACTCGCGTGGGTTTGGCCGGTCAGTCGTAGGAACCGGCCAAAGCTCTCAGCGAACTCGCTGAGGTCCTTGCCTGTGAACTCAGGCAGGTTCACCACTATCTTGGAGGTGGCAATAGCCTTCGCCTCCTGAGCTCGGCGTCCTTCAGGGCGTCGGGTCTTCTTCTTCTTCTTCTTCTTCTTCTTCTTACCCTTGGAGTCCTCGGGGTCCTCAGGGTCCTCGTCATCTGAGGGCGAAGAAGAATCCATTGACGGCGGCTCGTCGTCGGAGGGGTCTCCGCCAAGATCACTGGAGCCATAAGGCTCCACGTCCACCATACCCCTTAAGGCTGTCAGCCCCAGCTGGTCCAGCTCGGCCCTCGTCGAGTTAGTCACGTGGCTGTAGGGCGGCTGGGCCGTTCTCGGGACGAATGGACTTCTCGGTACTGCTGCAGGAGTCGGCATCGGTCTGCTCCTCAGGCTCCCCAGGGTATTTGTCAACCCTGCCGCCAGGTGGTTAGCCTGTACTCGGTGGGGTGACATTCCCACCGTCGTAGGTGACGCATGGGACGGGATCATCAGGGGCTCCAGTTTCTCCCTGATCTCTTGCGTGAGGTCGCCCACGATTTTCGAAGTGGCTGCTCGGAGCACCTCGTTGATCTCCGACCGCGTCAGGGACCTGTTGGAGGATCTTCCCGATCCTCTACTCCTGCCTCCCAGAGACTCCGGTCCTCTCCTCAACCCACTCAAGGGTGCATACCCAGGTGCATACCCAGGAGCATACCCAGGAACTTCCATGTAGGTTCCAGTGGCGTGGAGTGGATGGGGATGGTCAGCCGCATACCATCGCGGCGCAGAGCTGGAAGCCACCGGCTCACTGGCAGTAGTTGCCTCAAGGAGCGCAGTGGTAGGTGGGCCCATGCCATAGGCGGGGTAGTGAGGCATGCCAGTAAAGCCTGTGCCCTCTGCCATAGGCGGGTTGGTTGTGGAAGTGGATGTTGCGGCGGCTGGGAGTGTGGTGGTTATGGGAGAGGGTGATGCATGGAGGCCAGAAGCGCTTGGTGCGCCTTCGAAGGTAGGGACATCCGTCGGGTCTTGCCCTTGCTCCTCTCCTTCGTCTGCTCCTTCTCCAGCATCCTTCTCGCTCTCTCTCTTCCCTTTTGCAGGCTGCGCCACCACCTCCTCGACAGACAGGGCCCCGAAGGCCGTCTGGAGGCCATCCAGGGAGTCCTCCGCCGTATCCACTGGCCCATGTAAGGGCTCCGCTGAAGGTACAGCGCCAGGCGCCGGCCTTGCCGGTGCCTCAGGCGCTGGCGCTGTCTTCACGTCGGCGTCCACTCTTCCTGGATCCATCTTAATCCGCCCTTCTGCTTATATTTGCCTGCTCGGAGCACTGGTTGTACGGCGCGGGGTCGCTGCCGGTGCACAGAGACAGGCTGCCTCTTGCTACCAGAAAAGTTTATAGTGTTTTCAGCACTGTGTTTTGCCTCTCCTGCTGCTTGCTGTTGGTGTAGGGATTCCTGCTGCTTGTTTTTGGAGATGAAAAGCTTTTGTTTTGATGAAATACAGCCACTCCAAGTCACTCCAGGATAGCCCAAGCCAATAGTATGCAAAGAGAAGAGGATTCAGGATCAAAGCATGAAGGGCTGCAGTGTAAACAGTGAAAGATGATTGGATATTCACAGAAACTGCAACTCAGGTCACATATGAATGCATATTCACAAAGATAGCTGAAATGCTTTTGGAAAAGAGTTGGAAAACTGCCTCAGGATCACTCTCTCTCCATAGTGCCATCTTAGGAGATGTGCACTCTTTGTTTTGGGTCCCATATGTGCTGAGGTGGCATGGTATGTGGCGATGAGGTCACTGCCATGTCACATGGGATCTTCCTACTTAGCTAGGCTGACCAGGAATTGAACCCAGGATCTCTCAAAAAGAGGTGCCCAGCCCCCTAGGGTGCATACCACTAGGATAGCTAAGAATTCATGGAAAAACATAGATAAATTCATAGGCTCTACCTTAGGTATGTCAGTGCTCAGTCAACTCAGGAAAAGATGAATAGCTTCACATTGAAAGGGGATTCAGAGGTCCACTCCATATCCTGATTGGGTGTTTGGTTCCATAGGTCAAAATGTGTTATCACCAGTTTTGGCTGGACCAATACTAAAATTAAAATGCATGGATGCTCAGTGCATCTCTAATACAACTAGAGTATGCCTCAAAGCAATGGAAAAGCACTTTTTCTTACTAGGTGTAATAATGTGTGGGACATAATTTCAGAGCATTTCTGTGGGACTGATGTTGCTGGCTCGGATGATGTGGGGTCTTTCAGTGCCATTGTTCCTTTTGACTGTGGGTTCAGTGCTTCATTCAGAGTCGTTTTGATTTGTGAACCTCTGACTAGTGCTCTGTGTAGCTTGGTTGTGTTGTGTTTGGAAATTTGTTTTTCCCATTGGGAGTATGTGTCATGCAGCTGTGATATCTTGTGCAGGAAATTGGGATCGTCTGGGGGGGGGGAGTGAGCATGATGGACGGGAGATCCGCCTACGAGATTGGCGAGACTTCCGAGGGAAATACACCCTCTTCCGCCGCAACGTGGAGGATTGGAACGAGGGTGACGAGCAGGCTCGCCTGCTCTCCATGCTGCCGGAAGCATGGATCAAGAGGGTCACCAAGGAGGAATCCAAGCCGGCCAAGTCCAACCACACGGTCAAGATGATGCTCCCCAAAGAGTATCATACGAACGTGGTGGCTTGGACGAGGAAGAACGTGGCCCGGGATGTCAAGGGGCACTCGCTGCGGAACGCTCTCCTCATCACCGTCTCGGGCGATCGCGAGAAGACCGCGATGTGGCGCCTTGACGAGTGTGAGTTGAGCGGCCAGACCATCCGTCTGCAGCCCATCCCGGCGCGGATGAGCTGCGACGAGATCCTGGAGTGGGTTGGCGAGGAAGTACTCAAGGAGTACCGAAACCTCCAACACACCCGCGGGTTGAGGCCCGGCGACCGCGACGTCAACTACGTTGGCGAGGGACCTGGCGGGGAAGCTGCCATGGACCCAGCGGGAGCCGGCGGCGATGAGACTCTCGTCGACGATGACGACGACGATGAGCCCGCCGAGGTGGCTGTTTGTGCCTTCGTGGCCAAGAACCTGAGCGCGGGGAGCAAACCGGCAAACTGGAAGCCCCTGCAGCAGGGTTGGAGGAAGCAGGAGAAGAGGGACCCTCGCCGCATTGGCGACCCTCCGCTGTCCTTTGGGGAGTTCATACGAGCTCACCCTCGACGGGACTGCCGGGGGCGGAAGGCCCGGTCTGGCACCCAGCCGCGGACGCGGGGTGAGGGCAAGTGAAGGCACGAACCCTTGCACCCGTCCGTCCTTCGCGACCAAGAATGTGTTTGATGTACTTCAAGATCTATCCGAGAGTATCGGAGGATCAGCCGGACCGCAGCTGGATGCTGCAGATGGGCAGCCTGAGCCCATTGTCCACGACCTGCACCAGTCGCTTGTTGAGCTTCTGGAACGGCCGGAGATCCTGAGCTTGCACGCCGTGCGCCGTGTCGGTCGCGAGCGGCAGTTGCATCTTAAGGTCCGTGCCTTATGCGGGGAAGTGGAAAAGGTCTTCGACGTGTTGGTCGACACGGGAGCTCAGGTCAGCTTGGTCAAGGCTGGCCTACTTCCGCCAGAGTGTCTGACCGACAGTCGGAAACCTGTCAGGCTGAAGGTGGCGAACGGCGAGTACATGGTGGGAGGCACGAAGGGAGCGGCCATTGGGCTGCAGTTCGTGAACCATCGTGAGATGAGCCGCCCAGACCTCGGCAAGGAAATCCTCCTGCACGGTCGCTTCTACGAGGCCGAGATGGACTGGGACATGATTGTCGGGTACGACTTCATGATGGACACGGACTCCGGCGTCCTCCCGGCCCAGGCCTCCATGACCCTGTACCAGGACGACGAGCTCTCGTGGCTTTCGTCACCTGAGCACCATGTGGAATGCCAATGGATCCACCCCGAACGCAATCAGCTCGAAGTGGCCGCGCTGGACACTGAGCCCACTGGGCCAGCAAACCAGGAGTACAGCGTAATGCCGGAAGTGGCGAACCGAGTGGTCGCGGACCTGGGAGCGTCGGATCTGGCCCTGGATGCGTTCTCTTCAGGAACCTCCGCCCATCTTCGGATTTGTGAGAAGTACTGGAGCGCCCAGGACTCCGCGTGGAAGAAGCACTGGGGTCCGCATCAGGGATTGATGTGGATCCATTGCCCCCGTTGGGACATTCCAAGAGCGATAGCGAAGATTCGCAAGGACCGCTCCAAGGCAGTGCTGGTTGTTCCTATGGGATGCACCGAGGAGGAAAGTACCCGACATTGGGTAGCCTCATTGACCAACATGACCTTAAACAAGGTCGTCCTACCGGCTGGAGAGAGTGTCTATCAGGACGCTAAGGGACAGCCCATGCCACCCCAGAGATGGCCAACAGAATTCCACTATGTGGATGGGGGCCTTGATCAGGCCGACGCCACGGACTTCGTGTGTGTCAACCGCATCATAGCGGAGCCATGGCGGCAATGCTTTGCGGTTCCCCCTGTTGACATCGAAGAATCGGAATCGGAAGACCCCCTCACTGAAGAGGAGCGGGATCTGGTTCAGGGGTATATGGATCAGCCCTTTCACGACTGGGGAAACCAGCGTGAGGGCAAAAGCCAGGACAAAGCCTGGTGGGAAGTGGACTCGATCGTCTCTGGTTCCTATGATGGGAACACCTTCGTGCAGAGGGTGCTGGACCACCTATCCAGCCAGGACGAGCCAATCGGGGGTAACCCACCCACCTACGGCGATCTATTCCGAGGCAAGACCAGAGATGGCCCTTTGGGCTACCTGGGAAGACCACCTGAGCCGAAAGCGAGCGGAGTAGCTACCCCTCAAGTAAGCTCCGTGGTTCAAGTGCCCGGAAAAGCCAAGGCGGAGTCCGATGACTGCCCCAAGATCCAGGCATTGAGGGCCAGGCTGAAGCAGAAGTATGGTGATACCTTCTTCAGCGGTAAGCCTGTGTTTCCCCCACCGGTGCGTGGACCGTATGGTGAGGCCAAGATACGACTGAAGCAGGACCCCCGTGTGTATCGGCACCGGGAGTTTGCCCTGAGGGGCGAGAGGAAAGAGGCCATGGAGAAGATCCTCCGTGACTTCATCCAGAGAGGCTGGCTCGAGCCGTGCCACTCCGAATGGGCCTCTCCGTGTTTCGTCGTCCCCAAGAAGGTTGCCGGTGAGTGGCGGCTCGTGGTCGACTACCGCGGCCTGAACGCCCAAACGCAGCACGACAGCTATACGCTGCCCCTCATTGAGGACATGCTGCAAAAGCAACACCGGCGGAGGATCTTCACGGTGATTGACCTGAAACATGGTTATCATCAGATGCCTCTCGCCGAGGAGTCCCGTGCCTGCACAGCCATGAGCACCCCACTTGGACCTCTCCAGTGGAAGGTGATGCCCATGGGCGTTACCAACGGCAATGCGGCTTTTCAGCGGATGCTGGAGAACCTGCTTGAACCGGTGCGTGACTGTGCGGACCCCTTCGTGGACGACGTGATCATCGCGTCCGGGGACCCCAGCATGAGCTACGAGGAGCTCCTGGAGGCACACGAGAGGGACGTCACTCGAGTGCTGGACCTTCTGGTTCGGCACAAACTCACGGGCAGCAGTGACAAGGCCACCATTGCGGTAAGCGAGGTGGTCTTCGCTGGCCACGTAGTCGGGAACGGGCAGCGAAAGCCCATACCTGGCAAGGTGGCTGCGATTGAGCACTGGGAAAAGCCCAAGATGGTCTCTGAGCTACGGGCGTATCTGGGGTTCTGCAACTACTACTCGGGGTATATCAAGATGTATGCCGAGTATGCAGCCCCCATGACGACCATGCTCAAGGGCAACCGAGAGGAGACCAAGAAGGGGTCCAAGAAGGCTCTGGTCTGGACAGCTGAGTCCGACCGTGCCTTTGAGGGGATGAAGCAGGCGCTGCTATCCGCAGTGGGTCTGCACCTCGTGGATCCCGACCGAGGGTTCGTCCTGCGCACCGACGCTTCCGACTACGCCGTTGGCGCTGTGTTGGAGCAAGTGCTTGACAACGGGAGGCACGTGCCCGTGGCCTTCTGGAGCCGAGTCCTGGCGGAAGGCCAGAGACGGACGTGGACGCCCCGTGAAAAGGAGGCGTATGCCATCGTCATGGCTCTCAGGAAATGGGCTGGGTACATAGCCCTCCATCCCGTCACCGTCTGCACCGACCATCAGAGTCTGCAGTCGTGGCCCAAGGAGCACTTGGACACCCCCTCAGGTCCCGCCTCCCGACGGGCAAGATGGCATGAGACCTTGGCCAAGTTCGATCTCACGGTTGTGTATATTCCTGGAAAGGATAACACCGTGGCGGACTGTCTCAGCAGGTGGGCCTATCCCGCCAGCAAGGGCATGACGGATATCTCTGCCCATGGCGATGAGGCTGAGACCGCTGAAGCCAAGAGGATCATCGAGATGAAGCGCCTGATGGAGGAGGAGGGTGTGAAATGCTTCGTCGTCATGGCTGCGGATGCCCCCCTCGGAAAGAGGGTGAGCAGAGCGGTCAGTGTACTCGCCCCTGCGGGAGCTGAGTCCGACAAGCACCTCTTCCCAGAGTCTTGCCTCCAGGACGACTGGACCGACGACTACGCCAAGTCTGAGGCCTTTGCGGCCGAGTATAGGGCGGTGACCGACCCTGATGACGGGCAGAAGTGGCCAAAGGGGCTGAATGAGGAAGATGGCAAGCTCTACCGGAATGGTAAGCTGCTGATACCGGAGTCCCGGGTGCTCGAGCTTTGTGAAGCTTGGCACCACCACATGCTGCACCCAGGGGTCAAGAAGCAAGCCCTTGACATGCAGCGTCGGTTCGAGATCGACCATATCGTTCTCTACACCGCCATCAAGAAGGTCAGGAAGGGTTGCTCGGTCTGTCAGGCCTGCAATCCCGATAACCGGAACGTCAAGGGGGAACCCCAATGGACCCCGGTTCCTGACCAGCCCATGGAGAGCGTGGCCATGGACGTCTTCTCCATGCCCGAAGTGCACATTGGCAAGGAGACCTTTGACTGTGTGGTTCTCTGTGTGGATCGCCACAGCGGCTACGTTGTAGCCGTTCCGGCACGCAAAAAGGGGTTGCTTGCCAAGGAAGTGGCAGTCATGATGATTCGTCATTGGCTGACCGTCTTTGACATCCCCCGCACCATTTGCAGTGACCGAGGGCCCCAGTTTACTGTTGGCTGGTTCAAGGCTATGTGTTCCCTCATGGGAATACGTCATGCCAAGAGCGTCGCCTATCTCAGCCGGTCTAACGGCCGTGCTGAAGTGGCTGGACGGCAGCTGTTCGAGAAGCTGCGCAAGATCCACATCACCAATCCACGTCGGAACTGGTTTGAGGATATGTGGCCTGCTCTGAAGGCCCATCATGACACCCCCACTCCGGGCGGTTTGTCCCCTCACCAGATTCTCTTCGGCAGGGACCCCCTGGGTAGGGGACTTCCCTTGTCTGGTGATGGCATTGCCATGGATGCCAAGGAGTTCTTCGCGCGGCAAGAGCAAACGGCGCGGGACATCCGCCAGCAGCTCGAGAAGGAGCATGCTGAGCGTCAGAAGTCCGCCCCGAGCTCGACAGCGCAGAAGTTCAGGGTGGGAGACCCGGTGTGGGTGATCAGACCCCGCCTTATGGGCACCCACCGCACCAAGACCTGGTTCACACCCGGAGAGGTGGTCCGCAGGATTGGTGAGGACACCTACCGCATCAAGGTGGGTCACGGACAGTTCCGGGAGCGCCACGAGAGTCAACTCCGTGTGCGGGAACCCGACCTCCGTGGCCAACATGTGTCCCTGAGCTACGCCGCACATGAGGCTGACTCGGACGACGATTATGCGGAGCAGGACGACTATACAGTCGAGAAGATCCTGGATCAGCGTCCGAAAGCCTCGGCACCCGGAGGTCTGGAGTTCAAGGTTCGTTGGCGAGGCTATGGGCCGTCCCACGACACCTGGGAACCCGTCTCCTCGTTCGTGCCGCGGGTCAATACTCCCTTCATGGAGTACATCCGCAAGCACAAGACCAAGATCCACGTTTCGGACTTGGCAGCACTCACCCGGGCGATTGCAGCCAGGGGTGCCTGATCAGCGCCCTGAGCTCTCCCCTGATGTGGTTTCAGCGCTTGTGAGGTCGACGGATCGTCCCTTACTTGCTTGCTCTCTTCCATCTTTCGGTGACCTGCCATCAGAGTGGCCATATACCCCCCCCCTGCTGAATCCAGAGGAGGATGGCCCCCCTCTTCTTCTATTCGTCACTCACCCCCCTGCTGAATCCTTGGGAAACCAGGTAGGGCGACTGACCTTCATATTTCTGAGCTCTTGGGGCCTTGAAGCCCATACGACGTTGCGCAACGGATGCCGCTGTCATCGGCGATTTTTTGGTGTGTGGTCTGGTTCCATGGCACTTGCGGAATCCAGACCAGTCGACGTGTGTCTCGAGACTATATATGGCCTGAACTCAGGCGTTTTCCTGTCCACCCTCCTGCATACGCCTTATCCTGACCGTGGCGTGGTTTGGCGCTCTGTCCAGAGTGTGTTTACACGCCTATTTACCACGCTTATTGCTTGTCTTTCTGTTCCACAGGATATGTGCATTGTATGTTGCGATTGTCAGCCCATCACCGACTGATGGACTGTCTTTTCCCCCTTGTGGGAATGCGAATCGGATTACAGGGGCGCCCTGAGTCGCCGTTTACATGTTCTTACATATGGTCCAGCCTGGACCAGTACGTCAGTACATATTCTTCTGTTTGAGTGCCCGTGATACCGTGTGCCCTATTCGCTGTGATGTGTGGAGATCCTGATGGCGCCAGGCGGGAAGCCCAGTTGCCTGACTACACTCCCAGCGGTCCGCCACTGTCAGTCCCAGTGTGAGCCTACCGATTCGCAGACGCACTTGCAGTCGGATGGCGGCCTCCGGTGCTCCTGACCTCGGTCAGTCTGCCTGGGAAACTGGTGGTTTGAGGAGTCGACGCCTCCGCCCACACTGCATGAGGACTTCCTCATGTATGGCCTTCGTGGTAATAGGGCGGGGGAAAAGACGGCCTTGATGCCCGATCCCTTAAGGAGGAGCTCCCTTAAGATCCCTTAAGGAGTTCGGCTGTACCACTCTGGACTCGCGTCGTATGGATATGGACATGGTGCGCCCGAGGAAGGACCCGTGGGGACTCTCCCCAGTCGGCGGGCCTTGGGAAGCTTGGGGTAGCCCGATGGATCTTTGTGGTCGCTCTGGACCTGTGGGACCACCTCGGTCGTCGTGTGTCGCCTATGTTGGCCGTGTATGCCACTGCCACTGTGGTAGTGACCGTAGCAGCCGGCGCCCGGTGCGCCTGGTATGGGTTAACGGGTCCTTTGGATGCCGAACAATCGCCGCCAGGACCCGGGACTTGATACTTGATACTATACATGTGCTACGAGCTTATACAGCATCATACCTGTCTTACTGTGGAGTTTGGAGCCTAACCTGCGAATCAGCCTGAAGTGAGGATGTGACACCCCCCCTTCAGGATATGGTCCTGGGTACCCGCTGCCATGCTTGGGTGTTATCGAGCCCCCCGCAGGGTTTGCTCTAAGGAGGGGGGTGAAGCGGTACCCAGAACCCCATGGCTAGGTTACGGCATACAACCGGTCTCCTTAACCGCTAACCCCAAGTACGGAAGGGAAGACCGGTCTCCGGTTCACTAACCCCATGTACGGAAGGCGCCCGTTGACGCCCGGTGCGAGCCCGGCGGGAGCGTGTTCCGTGCCGTAAAGTCCCGCATCGGCAACCGATGCACCGCCAGCGGAGATTTATATATCAGAATATCAGGAATCAACAGGGTTTTATTATCATATTGTTTCCGTCAATTTTTACGCTTCCGTTCTGATATTCACTGTTTTGACTGCTGGCGGTTGGATCGCGACTTTACCGTAACCGCCAGTTTAACTGTTTATAATGGAAATTTTAACGCTATCCGTGACAAAGGCTCTAAAGTCTTCAGGAATTGCGTTGATGCATCCGCAATTTTCACATTCTACACTCGCAACCTTAATCCGAATTTTTCAGGATGTCGAAATCGAATTTTCGACTTCGACATCCCCGCACTTGATTTGACCTCTTTCGAGTGGACCTACGTGCTTCCCTATGCACGAATCAACTTTCCTTTTATCCTGCCCTCCATTTGTCTTAAAGATATGGGCAAAACAAAGTTGATTCGTGAGGCCACTTGTGAAGGTCATATCTCGTGTTGCTTGCGAGGAATGACAATAATAAAACGTGGGATGTATTCACAATACTCCCGACGTAATTTAGGAAGCATTATATGCCTTGCGTCTCCACACGTGCGCGCTAGTGTAATGGATCATGGTCAAGAGGGTAGAGTTTGCGTTACAACTCTTTTGCCATGATATTGCGTGCGTTAAGATAACTATCGAGTGTAGCGCGTGAGTGTTGGTGTTGCATAGGAACTCTTCTTGAGTTCCTATGAGCGATTGACACAAAGTTATGCCCTTGGAGGGGCATGACATATCGTGGGGGGAGCTACCTTTTTGGGCAATATGTGGTATGTGCCATGTGTTGTGTTGCGTACCCATTTGGCGGGTCCATCGCTCCAAGCCAAACCCGCCAATGGACCTCATATTGTGCAAGCCCCTTTTCCATACTCCCCACGATCAATTACAAGCCTAACCTTCGTGAGGGGAAGCTTGTGTGGTGATCCCGAAGCGATGCGTTGGGAGCAAGGTATGTGTTTTGCCATATTCCATATTTTCACGTGCCCACTTGGGAAGTAGCGCTCGTAACCTTTCAAAGCGCCCCAAGTGGAGCACATACGTGGAATCGAAGGTCATTGGTGTCAAGTCATCATGTTTAGAGGGATTAGTTGATTGCACGATCCAGGCGGAAGATATTATAATATAATTGTGCACCTTTCAAGGCACTTTTGTGTATCTTTGTGCCAATTTTGCCGTTTTTGGCCCGTCATGATGTCAAGTGGCGACCATGTATTTCAACGTTGCGCTCAATTGACATCATGATCCAAGTATGATATGAGGGTACATACTTCGGTGCCCAACATATCTTGGACCCGGCGGATAACTCCTCTTGGACTTGGCGTACTGTGGCCGCCATGTTGGCGATTTGGGACTATCCCAAATCATGGGCTCACTTGGCGACCCTGCCATTCCCAAAACCGGAGGAGTTGGGCGACGCCCAAAAGATATGTTGGACACATATGACTTGATACCAATCCTATGGCACACTCCGGTCCGAGTCAGGCATGTGCCTCATTTGCCCCAACCATGAGTGTGCGCATTTTTGGTCATTTTGAGCAATTTTCCACTTTTGCTGCCCGCCGTGCACTATGTTGAGCCCACCCGTGCACGCCGGACGCATGGACCAATGGACCATATATGACATGGGTGTTATGCATAATGGTCCCCATGATTCACACACCACGTGGGCGAGGCGGAGCAACCTTCGTTAAGGCGCTAGCCAAAAGTGAGTGTGGACAATTTTGCCATTTTGGCATTTGTGGACCCAATTGGGATCATCACCACGCCAAGTGGCATGGAGATCTCTGAGAGCCAAGTGCATGGGAGTCTCAGTTGGACTCCCGGTGGATCGCGTATGGAATGGCGGATCCGATCTCCAAGCCGACGTGGAGATATACTATTGGGAGCACCCCCGAATTTTGGCTCATTTCGAGCAGCCAAAATGACCCCATTTTGGGACCCCAATTCCATCCCTCCGTGTGGTCAATTGGCGTCCCCATTCCTCTATGCCCACAGGGAGCCCGGACCTAATCTCAAGTTGTACACTCAGATATAGGTCCTAGGTCCTGCCTCCTACCCTGTGGGCCATTGGCCTTGCCCTGGCCGGGCGAGCCACGCGTGGGAATGACGCCAATTTTGGTGATTTTGGCATCATGACCCCACTTGACGAATCCCTGTTGCCCTGATGCCCGGACCTCAGAGGGAACCAGGTTGGGTGAGGGCTCCAGGGAGTTTGTACTCGAAGGGCATAGGGTCAGTTGCCTCGTCCCTACCTCTGGCAGGTCCGGACGAGGGGTCAATTCTGGAGATTTTGGAGCTAATTTCAGTTTGGGCTGAAACAGCCCATTTTCAGCTACCAACTCCTGAGGGATTTTGGGGGGGCCATATCTCTGGCTCAGAGTGGAGTTGGAACCTGCTGTTAGGGGAGCATGAGAGGCCACCGTCAGCTGACCTTGGAGCACCTTGGCTACCAGGAACTCGCCTGTGGCTAGGCGGGACACCTCCCCCATTCGCAGGGTTTCAGGGTCCGGACTGAGCAGGGCATGGGTTGTGTTTGAGCCCCCGCCCCCAGCAGCCACTGAGAGGGTCGGACCTGGGATTGGGATATGAGTTGGGACTGAGTGTCTATTGTCCTGTGATGCCCTTACCCCAGTCCAGTCTTAACCCCATGTGTACATATCCTGATGTGTTGCTGTACATACTTTCGTTCCCTTGTTGCAGAGTGGCAAGGATCCTGAAACGCTTTGTCACATGACACGAGCGTATTGATGCCCTTGTGAGCGTAGTGCTTTGCCTGCCTGCTCACCTGTGCGTGTCACCGCAGCGTCCCGTTGCCGGCCCCCCACGGGAACGCGTCACTACGACCTCAAGATGCTGTTGAGACTACACCCGGAGGAGATGAATACGTCGTGACTGACACCAACGCCCCCAACTCTCCCTGCCATGTACCTGTTCCTGATGGAGTGTCTTAGTGTGGATTATCTGAGCTACCTAGCTCTATCCACTCAGATGACGAAACTGGGCACGACGCCTTCTTCGTGCAGACCTGTGTGGAGGAAGTGGAGAACGCCGAGTACGTCGCCCCACTGAAACCCCTACTCTCCATGAGGGTGGAAGACCCCGTGGACGAAGAGCTGGACCCTCGATCCAGGCTAAGGGAGTATGTGGATTCCAAGAGGAAGTTGGTGGCGAAAAAGCTATGCTACGCAAAGCCTACCCGCAGCTCATGGCCACTGAAGCAAGGTCGTATGGGAGATCTATCCCAATTGAAGGAGGAACTCGAACAGAAGATCATCACCTGGCAAAGGGAGGTAGATCTTAAGCTCATGAAGAGCGTGTGGGGCGCCCATGTGAGGACCCCAGAGGAGGACGACCTCTCGGAGGAATGTGTATGTGAACCCCCTCGAGCGTGCCTATGTTGCCATCGTCCACCGGAGATGGTTGAACAAGACCTTCTATAGGCCTACCAAGGGCTGAAGGACACTACCACGGGCGAAGAGTTGGTGGAGGACCACCTCCCGACGTCTATTACTCAGGGGGCAAGCAACTTACACTCTGACGAGGACATGGAGGACAAGATCAAGGTATTGGACCCGCGGGTACAGAAGCTTTTAAGGACCTTTCTGGAGGTGTTCGGAGAACTACCCCCTCCAGCCTCATGTGACAAGCTGGTACAGATGGACCTCAAGCTGAAACCCGATGTCGTGGGTCACAAGATCCGAAGGAGACCCTATCCAGCTCCTAAAGAGCAGGCCGACGAGATTGAACGACAGATACAAGAATGTATCGACGCTGGCCTAGTCCTGGAGTACAAGGACGGGGACTACCCCCTACACCGCAGCCCCTGTTTCCTGGTGGCTAAACCTGGGTCTACAGCCAAACGGCTGGTAGTGGACTACGGAGAGGTGAACAAGAAAACGCTGAACCACTCAGGGTCCATTCCCAATATGGAGTCTACCCTGGAGAAGATAGCCTCCTGTCGCTACAAGACCAAAATGGACAAGAGGAGCGGATTCTGGCAAGTGGACCTGACGCCCAACGCACAGGAGCTACTGGCCTTCATCACCCCTCAGGGGAGGGTGTTCAAGTGGAAGGTCATACCGTTTGGCGTGGCTAACGCACCCGCTCTATTCCAAGAGCTGATGAACAAGATCTTCCCCATCCTACGAAGGAGACCTAAGGTGCAGGACATCATATCCCGTGGGGCCCAGATGGAGGCTCACATCGACGATGTATGCCTCGGGACCAATAACCAGGAGGATCACCTAATCCTCTTGGGTGAGTTCTTTGCGGTCTGCGAGGAGAACCACACAGGACTCAAGCTGGAGAAGTGTGAGTTCATGCAGGAGACCATGCAGTACATGGGGTTTGACGTTGGCTATGGGTGGTGGACCCCAGCGGCCTCTAAGGCCAAACCCCTGATGGATGCTAAGGTACGACACGAAGAGCCGGAGAAAGGACTTCATGATGTACGCAGTTTCATTGGGGCGTGCAACCTCTATCGCCGCCATATCAAAAACTTCACCTACACCAGCGCCATCCTGACGGACTTGATCAAGAAGAGTACTACTTGGCGCTGGTGAAGCGGTACCCAGAACCCCATGGCTAGGGTAGGGCATACAACCGGTCTCCGGTCCACTAACCCCTTGTACGGACGCCCGTTGACGCCCGGTGCGAGCCCGGCGGGAGCGTGTTCCGTGCCGTAAAGCCCCGCATCGGCAACCGATGCACCGCCAGTGGAGATTTATATATCAGAATATCAGGAATCAACAGGGTTTCATTTTCATACTGTTTCCGTCAATTTTTACGCTTCCGTTCTGATACTCACTGTTTTGACAGCTGGCGGTTAGCTCGCGACTTTAGCGTAACCGCCAGTTTAACTGTTATATACAGATATTTTAGCGCAAATCGTGACGAAGACTCTAAAGTTTTCAGGAATTGCATTGATGCATCCGCAATTTTCACATCTTACACTCGCAACCTTAATCCGAATTTTTCAGGATGTCGAAATCGGATTTTCGACTTCGACATCCCCGCACTTGATTTGACCTCTTTCGAGTGGACCTACGTGCTTCCCTATGCACGAATCAACTTTCCTTTTGTCTTGCCCTCCATTTGTCTTAGAGATATGGGCAAAACAAAGTTGATTCGTGAGGCCACTTGTGAGAGTCATATCTTGTGCCGCTTGCGAGGAATGACAATAGGGAAATGTGGGATGTATTCACAATACTCCCGATGTAATTTAGGAAGCATTATACGCCTTGCGTCTCCACACGTGCGCGCTTGCGTAATGGATCATGGTCAAGAGGGTAGAGTTTGCGTTATAACTCTTTGGCCATGATATTGCGTGCGTTAAGATAACTTTCGAGTGTAGCGCGCGAGTGTTGGTGTTGCATAGGAACTCTCCTTGAGTTCCTATGAGCGATTGACACAAAGTTATGCCCTTGGAGGGGCATGACATATCGTGGGGGGAGCTACCTTTTGGGCAATATGGAGTATGTGCCTTGTGTTGTGTTGCGTACCCATTTGGCGGGTCCATCGCTCCAAGCCTAACCCGCCAATGGACCTCATATTGCGCAAGCCCCTTCTCCATACTCCCTACAAGCAATTGAAAGCCTAACCTTCGTGGAGGGAAGCTTGTGTGGCGATCCCAAAGCGATGCGATGGGAGCAAGGTGTGTGTTTTGCAATTTTCCATATTTTCATGTGCCCACTTGGAAAGTAGCGCTCGTAACCTTTCAAAGCGCCCCAAGTGGAGCACATATGTGGAATCGAAGGTCATTGGTGTCAAGTCATTGTGTTTAGAAGGATTGGTCGATTACTCAATCCAAGCCGAAGATATTATAATATATTTGTGCGCCTTCCAAGGCACTTTTGGGTGTTTTTTCGCCAATATTGCTGTTTTTTGCCCGTCATGATGTCAAGTGGCGACCGTATATCTCAACGTTGCGCTCAATTGACATCATGACCCAAGTATGATGAGAGGGTACATACTTGGGTGCCCAACATATCTTGGACCCCGCGAATAACTCCTCTTGGGCTTGGCATACCGTGGCTGCCATGTTGGCGATTTGGGACTATCCCAAATCATGGGCTCACTTGGCGACCCTGCCATTCCCAAAACCGGAGGAGTTGGGCGACGCCCAAAAGATATGTTGGACACATATGACTTGATACCAATCCTATGGCATACTCCGGTCCGAGTCGGGCATGTGCTCCATTTGCCCCAACCATGAGTGTGCGCATTTTTGGCCATTTTGAGCAAATTTCCACATTTTCTGCCCGCCGTACACTATGTTCAGCCCACCCGTGCACGCCGGACGCATGGACCAATGGACCATATATGACATGGGTGTTATGTATATTGGTCCCCATGGTTCACACACCACGTGGGCGAAGCGGAGCATCCTTCGTTAAGGCGCTAGCCCAAAGTGAGTGTGGGCAATTTTGCCATTTTGGCATTTGTGGACCCAATTGGGATTGTCACCACGCCAAGTGGCATGAAGATCATAGAGAGCCAAGGGCATGGGATTCTCAGTTGAACTCCAGGTGGATCGCGTGTGGAATGGCGGATCTGATCTCCAAGCCGGCGTGGAGATATACTATTGGGAGCACCCCCAAATTTCGGCTCATTTCGAGCAGCCAAAATGACCCCACTTTGGGACCCCAATTCCATCCCTCCGTGTGGTCAATTGGGGCCCCCATTTCTCTATGCCCACAGGGAGCCCGGACCTAATCCCAAGTTGTACACTCAGATATGAGTCCTAGGTCCTGCCTCCTACCCTGTGAGCCATTGGCCTTGCCCTGGCCGGGGGTGCCACGCGTGAAAATGATGCCAATTTTGGTGATTTTGGCATCATGACCCCACTTGACGAACCCGTGGTGCCCTGATGCCGGGACCTCAGAGGGAGCCAGGTTGGGTGAGGGCTCCAGAGAGATCATACTCGAAGGGCATAGGGTCAGTTGCCTCGTCCCTACCTCTGGCGGCTCCGGACGAGGGGTCAATTTTGGCGATTTTTGAGCTAATATCAGTTTTGGCTGAAACAGCCCATTTTCAGCTACCAACTCCTGGGGGATAATGGCGGAGCCATATCTCTGGCTCAGAGATGAGTTGGAACCTGCCGTTAAGGGAGCACAGGCAGCTACTGTCGGTTGACCTTCGAGCCGCTGGGTTACAAGAAACTCGCCTGTGGCTGGGCGTGACACCCCCCCCTTTTGGCAGGGTTTCAGGGTCCGGACTGAGCAGGGCATGGGTTGTGTTTGAGCCCCCGCCCCCACCAGCCACTGAGAGGGTCGGACCTGGGATTGGGATATAAGTTAGGACTGAGTGTCTTTTGTCCTGTGATGCCCTTACCCCAGTCCAGTCTTAATCCCATGTGTACATATCCTGATGTGTTGCTGTACATACTTTTGTTCCCTTGTTTCAGAGTGGCAAGGATCCTGAAACGCTTTGTCACATGACACGAGCGTAATGATGCCCTTGTGAGCGTGGTGCTTTGCCTGCCTGCTCACCTGTGCGTGTCACCCGCAGCGTCCCGTGGCCGGCCCCCCACGGGAACGCGTCAAAAGCGTTTCACCGCCGCGGGGTTACCCATCCCTCGCGTGCCACTCGGGGTCACCAACCCCGAGCAGCGCGGCGCAGCAGCTCGCAGCTCGCAGCTCGCAGCGCAGCGCAGCGGCTCGCAGCGCCGCCCAGCGACAGCGCCGGGTTCGTCACGGAGCCCGCAGCGCCGTCCAGAGCATCGCCCTGACCGTGCCGCGACCGTGAAGGAGGTGCACAGACCAGGACTTCTGCATCAGCGAGTCCCATTGGCCGACAAGCAAGGCCGCGTCAACCACCTCCACAACCACCGGCTGACCAGCACCAGCCGCACACCCAGTCCAGTGCTGCATCACCCGCCTCAACAAACACCACCAAGACCAGGTCGTTGAGCGGAACGAGTGCACACCAAGGACCTCAAGACCAAGTACGCCCCCGCTGCCATGGTAAACTGGCAAGAAGCGGGTAAGACGTGGCCGCGGCCCCACCCCCATGCAGTGCGCCTACTGCATGGGTTGGTTTGGGACCAGCACTACTGCCACAGCCACCCCCAGTGCGAAGGCGGCATGCCCGGGAGCTTCGAGCTCCGCGAGGACATGGGGGAGGACCGCCTGCGGGCAGTGGAGGAATGGCTGCGGGCGGAAGGGTACGAGTACCGCTTCCAGCAGAGGCGCTGGAGGACCTGGACCCGGCCGGACAGGCCCGGCGAAGGGCTGCGTCCCGACGGGATTGAGGAGGACGAGAAGCCCAACGAGTACCCGTCGGGCGCCTCGTTCAACGTCTCCATGTGGGACATGATCGAAAAGAACTTCCCGGAACCGGGAAGCGAGCGCAGGCTGCAGGGCAGCAGCAGCAGCGCGGCTCCGGGGAAGGAGAAGCGGTCCGCCGGGGACAGGAAGCGGGACCGGAAGTGGCGGGAGTACCAGGAGTCCCTGCCCACCGAAGCCGCCCAAGGCGCCAAGGGCGGAACCCCAGCCCCCAGTCCCCAACGGGCCAATGGCGGTCACCACCCCGGCCACACCACCCTTGGCGACTACTTCCAAGTCGCCAAGCACCCCAAGGCCAAGCCCCGTCCGCTGCTCCTGAGGCCCCAACAGGCCCCAATAGGCCCCAGCAGCGACGTGGAGTCGGCCCACCGCGGGGGGATGCCGGCCGACCAGGCCAGCTCCAGCAGCAGCGTCGCTCCCGACCAAAGGGACGTGGCGCGCGCCTGTGAGCGCGCCTGTGGGGTGCCCTGCAACCTTCGGGTTGCCCGGCAACGGGCCACGCAGCGGAATGCTGCCGTGGGGGGCGCCGCGGGCATCGCCCAGCAGGAGGCTGCGGAGTTGGCGCATGGCATGGCCATCCACGCCACCACCGTGGCGGCCATTGCGGCCGGACTCACGGCCACAGCCGCCCGTGAGGCAGCGATTGCCCAGGTCAAGAGTGAGTGGGCGGCAGTAGACGAGGAAGCCCGCCTGATGCAGGAGGCCATTGCCTGCAAGGAGGCCGAGGTGAAGGCGCTGGAAGAGGCGCTGGCCGAAGAGAGGGCAAAGAAGGAAGCGGAGGAAAGGGCCCACGCCGAAGCGACGGCTAAGACCCAGGCGGACGCCGCCAAGAAGGACGCCATCGAGGCCGCGCGACGGAAGGTCGCCGAGGACAGGGCCAAGACGGAGGCGGAGCTGGCGGCGTTGGAAGCGCAGAAGGCGCGGCTGCAGCAGGCCCGGGAAGCCGAGGCGGCTCGTGCTCGGGAGGAAGCCGAAGTGCGGGCTGCCGCAGCCACCGCCGCCGCAATGGAGGAGGCAGAGGCCAAACTCCGCCGCGAGACTCCCCCGGGAGGATCACGAGTGGAGACCCTTCGAAAACTTTTCGAAGGGGACGCCTCCTCCAAGATGACGCTGGATGAGGCGGACACGGGCAGCAGTGGGAGCAGTGGCCCCACTGCCCATCGACGGAGGAAGGGCAAGGGGAAGACCCCCGAGAGGCCGCGGAGGCCAGCGGGTGGACACCCCCACGACAGTGACCCCTTCTTCACCGCCAGTGACGGGGATGAACGAGGCCGCCGACATCGCCAAGTGGTGGCATGGACGGGCGGAGGAGGCGGAGACGTCCCCATGGAGCGGGAAGGTGAGGATGAGGATCTCCCTCCTCCCTACCGGAGCTCGGAGTCTTCCGAGACCGAGACGCCCAGGTGGGGCGACATGGACGAGGATGACGACATGGACTTCGACATCACGAAGAAGCGCCCATCCTCGGACCCACCGAGGCGACCCGGCGGAGACCCACCGGGACCCCCTGGCGGAGGACCATCAGGACCCCCTGGAGGACGCCCACCAAGTGGACCCCCTGGAGGCGGACCACCGGGCGGGGGAGGACCCCCTGGACCGGGCGGACCCGGCGGAGGCCCTCCTGGAGGACCTCCTGGGGACCCCGAAGACCCACCAGGGAACGGCGACCCGGATACCACCTGGAGGTGGATTGTCTACCTCCGCAGGAGGGTCCAGTTCCTCGAGCGCGAGGTAGACACGGGCAAGGGCGAGATGACTCGCATCGCCAGGGTCGCCGCGCGCGCGCAGAGAGTGCTGGAAATCGCCAGGGGCGAGACCAAGTCGCTGGACAAGGTCATCAGCGGCCTGCAGCAGAGGCTGGACGCGCTGGAAGCTCGTGGGAGCGTCGGCAGCGACCACCCACCCCTGGAGTCTGGCTCGTCGGACGACGGCTGGGGACCCGGACCAGGTCCAGGCAGACCCCACGCCCCCGGCGGAGCCCCCAGGAGTCGCCCCAGCGCCAGTGCCCCCTCTCTCACCGCCCCCTCTCACCACAGCGCGGGCCGCCGCAACGAACGCGTGCCGCCCGGCAGTGGCAGTGAGGATTGGCGTGATGAGTGGCTCAGCGCGGAGTACGGCAACCGCCATGCTCCACCGCGGACACCGGTACGCCCCCGGCGCCCCGCACCAGCCCCGGAGCCAATCCCAATGGCTGGTGGACGTTATGGTGGACTCCGGGATGAGGTCCCCAGAGGAGACGTGGAGTGGGATGTCGGCGCAGGTGAGGACCTGGACCTGGACCTGGAGGAGTTTGACATCAGCCCGCCGCGTGGTGTACGACGGGAGGCCGCTGAACGCAGCCGCCGGCGCCGTGATGAGGAGGCGTACATGGAAGGAGTACGGCGTGAACATCTAGGTTCAGCGTACATGGAGGAACCGCGGCATAGCCACAGGGATTCCATGGAGGAGATGGACGTGGCGGCCGTGGGAGTATGTGGGCGAGGCCGATGGGAACCTCGGTCGACCTCGCGGCCGGCGTTCATGGTCTCTAAGGCCGCGGATGCCGCCGTGTGGGAAGACTTGAAGGACCTCAAGCCCCCCATGTACGATGGCAACCCCCTCAACCTCGACCGCTTCTTGGAGAAGCTGGACGATTGGGGGGTGACCGTCACTGAAGACATGCCCCGCGCGGATGCGGAGAAATATGTCTTCAGACGGTTCAGGTACCGCCTGCCGGACGTGCTCCAGGAGCTGTACTTCGTGGCTACCAAGGAGGGGAAAATCAAGACCCTCAAGGAAGCCAAGAAGTGGCTCAGCGAGCAGGAGCGGGTGGACGCTCCGCAGGTGGCTGCCAAGCGGTGGAAGTCAATCAAGCTTCAGCATGATGGACGGGATATCCGCCTACGGGACTGGCGGGACTTCCGAGGGCAATATACCCTCTTCCGCTGCAACGTGGAGGATTGGAACGAGGGTGACGAGCAGGCTCGCCTGCTCTCCATGCTGCCGGAAGCATGGATCAAGAGGGTCACCAAGGAGGAAGCCAAGCGGGCCAAGTCCAACCACACGGTCAAGAAGATGCTCCCCAAAGAGTATCATTCGAACGTGGTTGCTTGGGCAAGGAGGAACGTGGCCCGGGATGTCAAACGGCACTCGCTGCGGAACGCTCTCCTCATCACCGTCTCGGGCGATCGCGAGAAGACCGCGATGTGGCGCCTTGACGAGTGTGACGTGAGCGGCCAGACCATCCGTCTGCAGGCCATCCCGGCGCGGATGAGCTGCGATCAGATCCTGGAGTGGGTTGGAGAGGAGGTGCTCAAGGAGTACCGAAACCTCCACCACACCCGCGGGTTGAGGCCCGGCGACCCTGACGTCAACTACGTTGGCGAGGGACATGGCGGGGAAGCTGCCATGGACCCAGCGGGAGCCGACGGCGATGAGACTCTCGTCGACGATGACGACGACGATGAGCCCGCCAAGGTGGCCGTTTGTGCCTTCGTGGCCAACAACCTGAGCGCGGGGAACAAACCGGGAAACTGGAAGCCCCTGCAGCAGGGTTGGAGGAAGAAGGAGAAGAGGGACCCTCGCCACATTGGCGACCCTCCGCTGTCCTTTGGGGAGTTCATACGAGCTCACCTTCAGGGCTGTTTCGTGTGTTATGGGGGGAAGAAAGGCTTCAACCATGACCACCGAACATGCCCCATCCACCAGGCCGACACGGAGGCCTACAAGAAGGTGCACGGGTCGGAGAAGCGTGCACCTGCGGGTATCCGGGAGGCCAAGGTGGAGGTCGACAGGGACGAGCTCTCCAAGCTTATGTCGCAGGGGACTGAGTTGGCCAAGGAGATCCAGGAGCTCAAGAGGAACTGGGTCCCCAGGTCGGACAACAAGAACAAGGAGAACAACCAGAACGACCAGAACAAGGACAAGGACAAGAAGACTAGAGGGGGAAGGAAGAAGGGCGTCAACGAGGTTGATGCGGAGAAGAACACCCCTACTTCCACAACCGACGCCCCCTAGCGGAGCCCCTGCAGCCAAGGGCCCCAGCTAGGGCGGTCGCAGGATGGTGACGTGGGAAGCGCCGAACCATCCCAGTCGGGAGTCGATAAGCACAAAGGGACTGCCGCGGGCGGAAGGCCCGGTCCGGCACCCAGTCGCGGAGGCGGGTTGAGGGCAAGTGAAGGCACGAACCCTTGCACCCGTCCGTCCTTCGCGACCAAGAATGTGTTTGATGTACTTCAAGATCTATCCGAGAGTATCGGAGGATCACCCGGACCGCAGCTGGATGCTGCAGATGGGCAGCCTGAGCCCATTGTCCACGACCTGCACCAGTCGCTTGTTGAGCTTCTGGAACGGCCGGAGATCCTGAGCTTGCACGCCGTGCGCCGAGTTGGGCGTGAGCGGCAGTTGCACCTTAAGGTCCGTGCCTTATGCGGGGAAGTGGAAAAGGTCTTCGACGTGTTGGTCGACACGGGAGCACAGGTCAGCTTGGTCAAGGCTGGCCTACTTCCGCCAGAGTGTCTGACCGACAGTCGGAAACCTGTCAGGCTGAAGGTGGCGAACGGCCAGTACATGGTGGGAGGCACGAAGGAAGCGGCCATCGGGCTGCAGTTCGTGAACCATCGTGAGCTGAGCCGCCCAGACCTCGGCAAGGAAATCCTCCTGCACGGTCGCTTCTACGAGGCCGAGATGGACTGGGACATGATCGTTGGGTACGACTTCATGATGGAGACGGACTCCGGCGTTCTTCCGGCCCAGGCCTCCATGACCCTGTACCAGGACGACCAGCTCTCGTGGCTTTCGTCACCTGAGCACCATGTGGAATGCCAATGGATCCACCCCGAACGCGATCAGCTCGAAGTAGCCGCACTGGGCACTGAGCCAACTGGGCCAGCAAACCAGGAGTACGGCGTAAGGCCGGAAGTGGCGAGCCGAGTGGTTGCGGACCTGGGAGCCTCGGATCTCGCCCTGGATGCGTTCTCTTCAGGAACCTCCGCCCATCTTCAGGTTTGTGAGAAGTACTGGAGCGCCCAGGACTCCGCGTGGAAGAAGCACTGGGGTCCGCATCAGGGATTGATGTGGATCCATTGCCCTCGTTGGGACATTCCAAGAGCGATAGCGAAGATTCGCAAGGACCGCTCCAAGGCAGTGCTGGTTGTTCCTATGGGATGCACCGAGGAGGAAAGTACCCGACATTGGGTAGTCTCATTGACCAACATGACCTTAAACAAGGTCGTCCTACCGGCTGGAGAGAGTGTCTATCAGGACGCTAAGGGACAGCCCATGCCACCCCAGAGATGGCCAACAGAATTCCACTATGTGGATGGGGGCCTTGATCAGGCCGACGCCACGGATTTCGTGTGTGTCAACCGCATCATAGCAGAGCCATGGCGGCAATGCTTTGCGGTTCCCCCTGTTGACATCGGAGAATCGGAGGACCCCCTCACAGAAGAGGAGCTGGATCTGGTTCAGGGGTATATGGATCAGCCCTTGCACGACTGGGGTAGCCAGCGTGAGGGCAAAAGCCAGGACAGAGCCTAGTGGGAAGTGGACTCGATCGTCTCTGGTTCCTATGATGGGAACACCTTCGTGCAGAGGGTGCTGGACCACCTATCCAGCCAGGACGAACCAATCGGGGGTAACCCACCCACCTACGGCGACCTATTCCGAGGCAAGAACAGAGATGGCCCATTGGGCCACCTGGGAAGACCGCCTGAGCCGAAGCCGAGCGGGGTCGCTAACCCTCAAGTAAGCTCCGTGGTTCAAGTGCCCGGAAAAGCCAAGGCGGAGTCCGATGATTGCCCGAAGATCCAGGCATTGAGGGCCAGGATGAAGCAGAAGTATGGGGATACCTTCTTCAGCGGAAAGCCTGTGTTTCCCGCACCGGTGCGTGGACCGTATGGTGAGGCCAAGATACGACTGAAGCAGGACCCCCGTGTGTATCGGCACCGGGAGTTTGCCCTGAGGGGCGAGAGGAAGGAGGCCATGGAGAAGATCCTCCGTGACTTCATCGAGAGAGGCTGGCTCGAGCCGTGCCACTCCGAATGGGCTTCTCCGTGCTTCGTCGTCCCCAAGAAGGTGGCTGGTGAGTGGCGGCTCGTGGTCGACTACCGCGGCCTAAACGCCCAAACGCAGCACGACAGCTATACGCTGCCCCTCATTGAGGACATGCTGCAAAAGCAACACCGGCGGAGGATCTTCACGGTGATTGACCTGAAACATGGTTATCATCAGATGCCTCTCGCCGAGGAGTCCCGTGCCTGCACAGCCATGAGCACCCCACTTGGACCTCTCCAGTGGAAGGTGATGCCCATGGGCGTTACCAACGGCAATGCGGCTTTTCAGCGGATGCTGGAGAACCTGCTTGAGCCGGTGCGTGACTGTGCGGACCCCTTCGTGGACGACGTGATCATCGCGTCCAGGGACCCCAGTATGAGCTACGAGGAGCTCCTGGAGGCACACGAGAGGGACGTCACTGGAGTGCTGGACCTTCTGGTCCGGCACAAACTCACGGGCAGCAGTGACAAGGCCACCATTGCGGTAAGCGAGGTGGTCTTCGCTGGCCACGTAGTCGGGAACGGGCAGCGAAAGCCCATACCTGGCAAGGTGGCTGCAATTGAGCACTGGGAGAAGCCCAAGACGGTCTCTGAGCTACGGGCGTATCTGGGGTTCTGCAACTACTACTCGGGGTATATCAAGATGTATGCCGAGTATGCAGCCCCCATGACGACCATGCTCAAGGGCAACCGAGAGGACACCAAAAAGGGGTCCAAGAAGGCTCTGGTCTGGACAGCTGAGTCCGACCGTGCCTTTGAGGGGATGAAGCAGGCGCTGCTATCCGCAGTGGGTCTGCACCTCGTGGATCCCGACTGAGGGTTCGTCCTGCGCACCGACGCTTCCGACTACGCCGTTGGCGCTGTCTTGGAGCAAGTGCTTGACGATGGGAGGCACGTGCCCGTGGCCTTCTGGAGCCGAGTCCTGGCGGAAGGCCAGAGACGGACGTGGACGCCCCGAGAAAAGGAGGCGTATGCCATCGTCATGGCTCTCAGGAAATGGGCTGGGTACATAGCCCTCCATCCCGTCACCGTCTGCACCGACCATCAGAGTCTGCAGTCGTGGCCCAAGGAGCACGTGGACACCCCCTCTGGTCCCGCCTCCCGATGGGCAAGATGCCATGAGACCTTGGCCAAGTTCGATCTCACGGTTGTGTATATTCCTGGAAAGGATAACACCGTGGCGGACTGTCTCAGCAGGTGGGCCTATCCCGCCAGCAAGGGCATGACGGATATCTCTGCCCATGGCGATGAGGCTGAGACCGCTGAAGCCAAGAAGATCATTGACATGGAGCGCCTGATGGAGGAGGAGGGTGTTAAGTGCTTCGTCGTCATGGCTGCGGATGCCCCCCTCGGATCGAGGATGGGCAGAGCGGTCAGAGTACTCGCCCCTGATGGAGCTGAGTCCGACAAGCACCTCTTCCCTGAGTCTTGCCTCCAGGACGACTGGACCGACGACTACGCCAAGTCTGAGGCCTTTGCCGCCGAGTATAGGGCTGTGACCGACCCTGATGATGGGCAGAAGTGGCCAAAGGGGCGGACTGAGGAAGATGGCAAGCTCTACCGAAATGGTAAGCTGCTGATACCGGAGTCCCGGGTGCTCGAGCTATGTGAAGCTTGGCACCACCACATGCTGCACCCAGGGGTCAAGAAGCAAGCCCTTGACATGCAGCGTCGGTTCGAGATCGACCATATCGTTCTCTACACCGCCATCAAGAAGGTCAGGAAGGGTTGCTCGGTCTGTCAGGCCTGCAATCCCGATAACCGGAACGTCAAGGGGGAACCCCAATGGACCCCGGTTCCTGACCAGCCCATGGAGAGCGTGGCCATGGACGTCTTCTCCATGCCCGAAGTGCACATTGGCAAGGAGACCTTTGACTGTGTGGTTCTCTGTGTGGATCGCCACAGCGGCTACGTTGTAGCCGTTCCGGCACGCAAAAAGGGGTTGCTTGCCAAGGAAGTGGCAGTCATGATGATTCGTCATTGGCTGACCGTCTTTGACATCCCCCGCACCATTTGCAGTGACCGAGGGCCCCAGTTTACTGGTGGCTGGTTCAAGGCTATGTGTTCCCTCATGGGGATACGTCATGCCAAGAGCGTCGCCTATCTCAGCCGGTCTAACGGCCGTGCTGAAGTGGCTGGACGGCAGCTGTTCGAGAAGCTGCGCAAGATTCACATCACCAATCCACGTCGGAACTGGTTTGAGGAGATGTGGCCTGCTCTGAAGGCCCATCATGACACCCCCTCGCCGGGTGGTTTGTCCCCTCACCAGATTCTGTTCGGCAGGGACCCCCTTGGTCGGGGACTTCCCTTGTCTGGTGATGGTATGGCGATGGACGCCAAAGAATTCTTCGCGCGGCAAGAGCAAACGGCGCGGGACATCCGCCAGCAGCTCGAGAAGGAGCATGCTGAGCGTCAGAAGTCCGCCCCGAGCTCGGCAGCGCAAAAGTTCAGGGTGGGAGACCCGGTGTGGGTGATCAGACCCCGCCCTATGGGCACCCACCGCACCAAAACCTGGTTCACATCCGGAGAGGTGGTCCGCAGGATTGGTGAGGACACCTACCGCATCAAGATGGGTCACGGACAGTTCCGGGAGCGCCACGAGAGTCAACTCCGTGTGCGGGAACCCGACCTCCGTGGCCAACATGTGTCCCTGAACTATGCCGCACATGAGGCTGATTCGGACGACGACTATGCTGAGCAGGACGACTATACAGTCGAGAAGATCCTTGCTCAGCGTCCGAAAGCCTCGGCACCCGGAGGCCTGGAGTTCAAGGTTCGTTGGCGAGGCTATGGGCCGTCCCACGATACCTGGGAACCCGTCTCCTCGTTCGTGCCGCGGGTTAATACTCCCTTCATGGAGTACATCCGCAAGCACAAGACCAAGATCCATGTCTCGGACTTGGCAGCACTCACCCGGGCGATTGCAGCCAGGGGTGCCTGATCAGCGCCCTGGGCTCTCCCCTGATGCAGTTTGAGCGCTTGTGTGGTCGACAGATCGTCCCTCACTTGCTTGCTCTCTTCCATCTTTCGGTGACCTGCCATCAGAGTGGCCTTATACCCCCCCCTGCTGTATCCAGAGGAGGATGGCCCCTCTCTTCAACTCTTATTTGTCACTCCCCCACCTGCTGAATCCTTGGGAAACCAGGTAGGGCGACTGACCTCTTTTTCCTGAGCTCTTGGGGCCTTGAAGCCCATACGACGTTGCGCAACGGATGCCGCTGTCATCGGCATTGCCATTTTTTGGTGTGTGGTCTGGTTCCATGGCACTTGCGGAATCCAGACCAGTCGACGTGTGTCTCGAGACTATATATGGCCTGAACTCAGGCGTTTTCCTGTCCACCCTCCTGCACATGCCTTATCCTAACCGGGGCCTGGTTTGGCGCTCTGTCCAGAGTGTGTTTACACGCCTCTTTACCCCGCTTGTTTTGCGTTTCCGCCCCTCCAGGATATGTGCTTCTGTATGTTCAGTTTTGTCAGCCCATCGCTGAGATGTGGACTGTTTTTCCCCCGACGGGATGCGAATCGACTACGAAGGCGCCCTGAGTCGCTGTTTACATGTTCTTACATAGGGTCCAGCTTGAACCAATGCCTAAATACAGATTCTTCTGTTTGAGTGCCCGTGATACCGTGTGCCCTATTCGCTGTGATGTGGAGATCCTGATGGCGCCAGACGGGAAGTCCAGTACCCTGACTACACTCCCAGCGGTCCGCCACTGTCAGTCCCAGTTGAGCCTGCCGACTCGCAGACGCACTTGCATTCGGATGGGGAAGGTTTGCCTGGGAAACTGGTGGTTTGAGGAGTCGACGCCTCCGCCCACACTGCATGGGGACTCCCTCATGTATGGCCTTCGTGGTAATAGGGCGAGGGAAAAGACGGCCTTGATGCCCGATCCCTTAAGGAGGAGCTCGTTCGGCTGTACCACTCTGGACTCGCGTCGTATGGATATGGACATGGTGCGCCCGAGGAAGGACCCCCGGGGACTCTCCCCCCGCCGGCGGGCCTTGGGAAGCTTGGCGTAGCCTGATGGGTCTTTGTGGTCGCTCTCGACCTGTGGGACCACCTCGGTCGTCGTGTGACGCCTATGTTGGCTGTGTATGCCACTGCCACTGTGGTGGTGACCGTAGCAGCCGGCACCCGGTGCGCCTGGTATGGGTTAACGGGTCTTTTGGATGCCGAACAATCGCCGCCAGGACCCAGGACTTGATACTTGATACTATACTTCCAGTTACTAACAGCTACAGCACCGTACCTGTCTTACTGTGGGATTTGGGCAGCCTAGCCTGCGAATCAGCCTGAAGTGAGGATGTGACACCCCCCCCCCCTTCAGGAAATGGTCCTGGGTACCCGCTGCCATGCGTGGGTGTTATCGAGCCCCCCCCAGGGTTTGCTCTAAGGAGGGGGGTGAAGCGGTACCCAGAACCCCATGGCTAGGGTAGGGCATACAACCGGTCTCCGGTCCACTAACCCCATGTACGGACGCCCGTTGACGCCCGGTGCGAGCCCGGCGGGAGCGTGTTCCGTGCCGTAAAGCCCCGCATCGGCAACCGATGCACCGCCAGTGGAGATTTATATATCAGAATATCAGGAATCAACAAGGTTTTATTTTCATACTGTTTCCGTCAATTTTTACGCTTCCGTTCTGATACTCACTGTTTTGACAGCTGGCGGTTAGCTCGCGACTTTAGCGTAACCGCCAGTTTAACTGTTATATACAGATATTTTAGCGCAAATCGTGACGAAGACTCTAAAGTCTTCAGGAATTGCATTGATGCATCCGCAATTTTCACATCTTACACTCGCAACCTTAATCCGAATTTTTCAGGATGTCGAAATCGGATTTTCGACTTCGACATCCCCGCACTTGATTTGACCTCTTTCGAGTGGACCTACGTGCTTCCCTATGCACGAATCAACTTTCCTTTTGTCTTGCCCTCCATTTGTCTTAGAGATATGGGCAAAACAAAGTTGATTCGTGAGGCCACTTGTGAGGGTCATATCTCGTGCCGCTTGCGAGGAATGACAATAATAAAACGTGGGATGTATTCACAATACTCCCGACGTAATTTAGGAAGCATTATACGCCTTGCGTCTCCACACGTGCGCGCTTGCGTAATGGATCATGGTCAAGAGGGTAGAGTTTGCGTTATAACTCTTTGGCCATGATATTGCGTGCGTTAAGATAACTTTCGAGTGTAGCGCGCGAGTGTTGGTGTTGCATAGGAACTCTCCTTGAGTTCCTATGAGCGATTGACACAAAGTTATGCCCTTGGAGGGGCATGACATATCGTGGGGAGAGCTACCTTTTGGGCAATATGGAGTATGTGCCTTGTGTTGTGTTGCGTACCCATTTGGCGGGTCCATCGCTCCAAGCCTAACCCGCCAATGGACCTCATATTGCGCAAGCCCCTTCTCCATACTCCCTACGAGCAATTGAAAGCCTACCCTTCGTGGAGGGAAGCTTGTGTGGCGATCCCAAAGGGATGCGTTGGGAGCAAGGTGTGTGTTTTGCAATTTTCCATATTTTCATGTGCCCACTTGGGAAGTAGCGCTCGTAACCTTTCAAAGCGCCCCAAGTGGAGCACATATGTGGAATTGAAGGTCATTGGTGTCAAGTCATTGTGTTTAGAAGGATTGGTCGATTACTCAATCCAAGCCGAAGATATTATAATATATTTGTGCGCCTTTCAACGCACTTTTGGGTGTTTTTTCGCCAATATTGCTGTTTTTTGCGCGTCATGATGTCAAGTGGCGACCGTATATCTCAACGTTGCGCTCAATTGACATCATGACTCAAGTATGATATGGGGATACATACTTCGGTGCCCAACATATCTTGAACCCGGCAGATAACTCCTCTTGGGCTTGGCATACCGTGGCTGCCATGTTGGCGATTTGGGACTATCTCAAATCATGGGCTCACTTGGCGACCCTGCCATTCCCAAAACCGGAGGAGTTGGGCGACGCCCATAAGATATGTTGGACACATATGACTTGATACCAATCCTATGGCACACTCCAGTCCAAGTCCGGCTTGTGCCTCATTTGCCCCAACCATGAGTGTGCGCATTTTTGGCCATTTTGAGCAATTTTTCACATTTTCTGCCCGCCGTGCACTATGTTCAGCCCACCCGTGCACGCCAGACGCATGGACCAATGGACCATATATGACATGGGTGTTATGTTTATTGGTCCCCATGGTTCACACACCACGTGGGCGAAGCGGAGCATCCTTCGTTAAGGCGCTAGCCCAAAGTGAGTGTGGGCAATTTTGCCATTTTGGCATTTGTGGACCCAATTGGGATTGTCACCACGCCAAGTGGCATGGAGATCATAGACAGCCAAGGGCATGGGAGTCTCAGTTGAACTCCAGGTGGATTGCGTGTGGAATGGCGGAGCTGATCTCCAAGCCGGCGTGGAGATATACTATTGGGAGCCCCCCCAACTTTGGCTCATTTCGAGCAGCCAAAATGACCCGGGTTTGGGACCCCAATTCCACCCCTCCGTGTGGTCAATTGGGGGCCCCATTCCTCTATGCCCACAGGGAGCCCGGACCTAATCCCAAGTTGTACACTCAGATATAAGTCCTAGGTCCTGCCTCCTACCCTGTGAGCCATTGGCCTTGCCTGGGCCGGGCGAGCCACACGTGAGAATGATGCCAATTTTGGTGATTTTGGCATCATGACCCCACTTGACGAACCCGTGGTGCCCTGATGCCGGGACCTCAGAGGGAACCAGGTTGGGTGAGGGCTCCAGGGAGTTCACACTCAAAGAACATAGGGTCAGTTGCCTCGTCCCTACCTCTGGCGGGTCCGGACGAGGGGTCAATTTTGGCAATTTTTGAGCTAATATCAGTTTGGGCTGAAACAGCCCATTTTCAGCTACCAACTCCTGGGGGATAATGGCGGAGCCATATCTCTGGCTCAGAGAGGAGTTGGAACCTGCCGTTAAGGGAGCATAGGGGGCCACTGTAGGTTGGCCTGCGAGCCACTGGGTTACAAGGAACTCGCCTGTGGCTGGGCGGGACACCCCCCCCTATTGGCAGGGCTTCAGGGTCCGGACTGAGCAGGGCATGGGTTGTGTTTGAGCCCCCGCCCCCACCAGCCACTGAGAGGGTCGGACCTGGGATTGGGATATAAGTTAGGACTGAGTGTCTATTGTCCTGTGATGCCCTTACCCCAGTCCAGTCTTAACCCCATGTGTACATATCCTGATGTGTTGCTGTACATACTTTTGTTCCCTTGTTTCAGAGTGGCAAGGATCCTGAAACGCTTTGTCACATGACACGAGCGTAATGATGCCCTTGTGAGCGTAGTGCTTTGCCTGCCTGCTCACCTGTGCGTGTCACCCGCAGCGTCCCGTGGCCGGCCTCCCACGGGAACGCGTCACTGGGGCCCACAAGAGCAACAAGCGTTTGACGAGCTCAAAGACAAGGTAGCCAACGCTAAGTGCTTGGGCGTGCCTAGGGCACAAGGGGAGATTATCCTGGTGATCGACGCCAGCAATGTGGGCGCCGGTGGAACGTTGTTCCAATGGCAAGCACTAGAGAAGGAGGAGTTCGACTCGGCCATTTCCTAATGGGGGACAGAAGGTCTCAACCGAGATGGAACCCTCAAGCACAGCTACCCTGACGACAAGTGGGTCCTAGTACCTCTGGGCCACTGGAACTGGAATTGGAACCAGGCCAGGGGGAACTACTCCACCTATGAGCAGGAATTGCTCGCAGGTATGCTGGTGCTATCCTCACAAGCACGACTGTTGGGGAGTAACCCTGTGGTCTGGCTGTGCGACCAAGAACCGGTCAGCAGTTTCCAGAAGGGTCCCCCACCTGAGAAAGCCAAGCTACGGCGCTGGTGGACCTACCTCAGTCAACTACGGCTGACGGTACACCATATCCAGGGAGTGAAGAACGAGTGTGCCGACTACATCAGCCGCAACAACTTCGACGCCCTGATTGGTGCCGGGTCTGAAGCGCTGGCTAAGGAGGCGTTCAGCCGTATGGACGTCCACTTGGACCTCAACATGACGATGATACGCCCCCTGGATGGACTCCAACAATCGGACTACCTGAAGGAGTTTGGGGATATCTACAAGCGCCTGGAGAAACGCCTTGAACCCCTCCTGGTCAACCAAGACCAGTGGAAGAGGAACAAGAGCTACCTCTGGCACGAGGACCGCATTGTGGTGCCTAGTGACAGAGTCCCAGCGCTGCTGAAGTGGACCCATGAGTCCAGCGGTCATGTGGGTGCTGACCGTACCCTGAGGCTGTTCAAGCAGTGGTTCCACACTACGTGGACCGACGACCAACTGCGGAAGACACTCCAGCCTATCGTGGACAAGTGCCCGTGCAGGTCCTGTAAACCAGGGGATATCACGGACAGAGGTCTCTACTCGACCCTGCCCATCCCTCACTGTGCTAACAGTGTGCTATACGTGGACTACACGGAGATGCCGAAGCTGGGAGCTATGACTTCGCCCTCGTGGTAACCTGTGGGTTGACCAGGTTTACCAGGTTGTTCCCATGTACCAAGCACATTACCGGGGAGGACACTATCAGGATACTCCCGGAGGAGTGGTTTTGTGTCTATGGGGCTCCAAAGGAGATCAACTCCGATTAGGACGTACGTGTACGCTCAGATACCGGTTGGTACAAGAGGGTCCTGAGATCCCTCAATGTCCAGGTGTCTACGGGGATTCCCTACTCGCACACGAGCAACCCCCTATGTGAGCGACAGATCCGTGTCCGGAAGGAGAATGTACGGATATGGTGCAAAACTGAACGCACCAGAGACTGGGTGAGACTACTCCCCGTCATATCCTTGATGATGAACTCCCAAGAGAGTTCAGCTACTGGCTACTCGCCCCATGAGCTATTCCTAGGGCGCCCGGCATGGTTCCTACATGCCCCCTATCCAGAGGACACCCATTCTTCTGTGGGTGAATGGGTCCAAGAGCATCAAGCGAAGGTGGACAAGGCCAAGTCTATGCTGCAGAGAGTGAGGGAGCGTCAGTGGAACAAGAAGAATAAGCACCGAGTACCGTCCACCTACCAAGAGGGGGACTGGGTGCTGGTGCACCACAGTCGACTACGCTCTACCAGCGATGACCCATACTTCGGGCCGTACAAGATTGTATCAGTGGATGGACACCGTATCACCGTGCGGTGTTCTCCCCGTCTAGGGGGGACCCTGGTGTGCGCTGCTCAACACCTGAAGCGCTACTATCATCCTGAAGACCTCTGTGGGGAGGAGTGGGAGCTGAACGACGAGGAAATCTCCGCTCTGGACCTACAAGGGGCTGCCAGCCCTATGGAAGTTGAACGTGAACTCCCCGACATGAACGCCGAGGGGATGGCTAAGGAGGGCTTCTACCTGGTGAAGTCTGTCCTACGCCACCGCTATCGCCAGGGTTGGCGCTTCCTCACCCTCTGGGAAGGGTTTGGAGTCGAAGAGGCCACCTGGGAGCCCTTCTCTGCGTTTGATCTACCTGAGGGACGCCTAAACTCAGTTCTGGTTGACTACTTGTCCCAGAACAACCTTGGTGAGTTGCTGAGGCTCGCTGAGACGCTTCCCTCCAAGACTAAAGCTAGGGACTGAACCTTACCCCTACCTGCCTAAGTGTATGTGTGAGTGTGCTATTCCTAAGATCCTGAGAGCAAGCCGCAGAAGTGGTGTCCTAATTATACCCAAGTCTGCACGCTTGCTAAACCTGGAGGGTTGGCTTATTGATGCCACGGGGTACGCCCCGGGTCTCCCCTCCCCTAAGCGCCCAATTTCTGTGCTGGCGCAAAACCTTTGGGGAATACCCAGCGTACTAATCCAGGTATTGTTTTCCCTACCTATCTGTCTACTACAGTGAGGGGTGGCCAAAAGCTATGAAGGCATGAAAACGCCGTTTTGCTAAGTGGCCAAAACACTGACCTAACCACTGCCACAGCCCACCAACCCTGCTAAAATTACAGGAAACGGGTGGGACAGTGACACACGCACTACAGGTCCTACACACCCTACAGTGGCACCATCCTGGTGGGCGAGCACTTCTGCAACTGGCTCAAGCCCCAACTCAGGACTACCACTCCTACACGCACACTCTACTGGGTGTGGTTGAAGAACATGTCGTGGGTCCTAACGACCCTCCTGTGAAGAAGACAAGAAGAACACAGCGCTGCTAAGCAACTGTGGCCTAACAGGGGACGCCACAACGCGTTTCCCCTGCTAGGGCTTGGAGGGAAGAGGTGCTCCTGATGCGTGCACAGCGTGGATGTTGATGAAGTCGAACTGCCCTCGCCACTCCTGGCTGAGGTGCAGTGAATTGTTTGTGTGATCAGCGCCCTTGTTTAGCAGGGCTAGAAAAAAATGGTATGCTGCTGCACCAATCACCCTACCTGCCCACCTGTAAAGCAATGGCAAATGAAGGGGTGTTTACGGCGGAGGAACCAAGCCACACTCCACGTATTATACGCTTCTCAGTGTGACCTATAATACACTGTCCGCAAACACGCCCTGTCAAGCAAGCAAGCGTTAAGGGACTCCTCAGGTTCTCTTAAAGAACGTACCGAGGAGCCCCTGGGTAACCTAAACAAGGTTTACCGTGCGCATTTCGCGTGGCCTACCCTTTAATGCGTGTGTGAATGCACGAGCATGCACGAGTGCCTTGGGCAAACCTGCCCATCTGAACCACAATCACGAACTCCACCAGGGGGTGGCCCCACCTGGGCTTACTCACCTTACCTACCGCTGGAGAGAGAGAGCAATTGGGCACGTGAGCGAGGCGCAAGCAAAAAACGTCGCTATGCACTTGTGTGTATGTCTAATCACCCTGATCTGACCTCTAATCATCTGCAATCTTTCTAAGCAATCCCTCTATCGCGTTCTATCGTTGTTAGCGCTGCTACAAGACTCGTTCACGGAGACACGAGACGAGCAATGTGTATGCTGCATACGAGACGAGCACACCTGTAGTTTATACCTGATTCATTGAAGTCTTTTTGTTGATTTTCGAATTCTTGGATTTTTGACCCTTCTGTCAGTGTGGGTGGAATCTGTATGTTTATTTGTTAATGTGTGTCTCGTCATTTTCCGAGTTACGTGAGTCATACGTTTATAATTCCATTATTTCTGCATTTTCCGGCGCTTCGCTAGGAGCTGCTCCTGCGCGCCGCCTTTTTATGCGTAGGAATTTCTTGATTTAAAAAATCTAGAGATGACTATAACTTTTACAAAAATGTGCTTCTGATGCACAATTGGATTCTGCTCTGGTGTGTTGTCTTAGAAAAATTCTAGGCCGTCATCTGACTAATTTAGGTGTTGTCGCTTCGCGTTTGCGTGGATTCGTCCATAATTCTCCCATTCCTGTCTCTGCAGATATCCTCGCGAAAGCGTCGCTGAGTACGCCGTGTTCGGGCCGAAAAGCAGCCGCCAGGAGACTGAGCAGAACCCAAGACCCCACCAAGGGGCAATTTAATTTTTTTTAACAACTCCCTTCGCCCTAAGACAGGTCACAGGTCGCCAGCAGGTTTACGATAACCCATGCGAATGTGTATATTGTGTCTTGCGTTGGGTTTATGTCGCGCTGCGTCTTGGAGGGAGGGATGCGAATGCACATGTTTATGGCATGCTCCCAAGCTAACCCAGCCAAGCCACAGGAACCCCGGCAGCGCCATGAGCGCTGAGCTTTCTGTAGGAAATGTCACGAACAAAGCAGCAAAAAGACGCCAGCCATGGAGAGCGTCCATTTTTCTGTGTGAGGGAAACTATAGGTATTTTAAAGTAGATGTGGAAACCAAGGAAAGGCCAAGAAAAAATCCCTTTTTCCTGAAAATGCGACAGTGGTGGCCACCACAGCACAAGGGGGGAGTAAGAAAAAGTGCTTTTCCAATGCTTTGAGGCATACTCTAGTTGTATTAGAGATGCACTGAGCATCCAGGCATCTCTATCTTGGTATTGGCCCCACCAAAAGTGGTGATAACACATTTTGACCTATGGAACCAAACACCCAATCAGGATATGGAGTGGACCCCTTAATCCGCTTTCAATGTGAGGCAAATCATCTTTTCCTGAGGCGACTGAGAACTGACATATCCAGGGCAGAGCCTATGAATTTATCTATGTTTTCTCATGAATTCTTAGCTGTCCTAGTGGTATGCACCCTAGGGGGCTGGGGACCTCTTTTTGAGAGGTCCTGGGTTCAATTCCCGGTCAGCCTAGCTAAGTAGGAAGATCGCATGTGACATGGCAGTGACCTCATCGCCACATGCCCTGCCACCTCAGCACATATGGGACCCAAAACAAAGAGTGCACATCTCCTGAGATGGCACTATGGAGATAGAGTGACCATGGGGCAGTTTTCCAACTCTATTCCAAAACATTTCAGCTATCTTTGTGAATATGCAATCAGATGTGCCTTGAGTTGCAGTTTCTGTGAATATCCTTTCATCTTTCACTGTTTACACTGCAGCTCTTCCTGCTTTGATCCTGATTCTCTTCTACTTGCATACCTCTGGCCTGAGCTATCCTGGATTGATTGTATTTCAGCAAACAAAGGCTTTTCATCTTCAAAACCAAGCAGCAGGAAACCCTACACAAGCAGCAAGCAGCAGGAGAGGCACCAACACAGTGTTGAAATCACTATAAACGTTTCTAAAATGGCCAAAAAAGCCATTTTGTAGCCCAAAACAGCGCTTTTGGCGCCTGAGTCGTCAGTTGTAGGGCCCCATACCCTTTATTTCAGGGTGCTGGACTCAAAAAAAAGTGTTTTGCAAGGTTTTGGAGCAGATAGTCAAGGGTTTCAGGGCCGCCATCACCAAAACAACCGCATTTTTTGGCCAAAAATGGCCAAAAGAAACCATTTTTTGGCCTCAAATAGTGTTTCTGGGGCCTGAGTGGTCACAGGTAGGGCCCCATACCCTATTTTGAGGGTTCTGAACTCTAATAAGCGCGCTTTGCAGTGTTTTGGAGCAAATGATCAAGGGTTCCGGAGCCACCATCACCAAAAAACCGCTTTTTTTGCCCAAAAAATGTCAATTTTTTCGCTTAAAACAGCATTTTTGGGGCACGAGTGGTCAGTTGTAGGGCCCCATACCTTATTTTGAGTGTGGTGGACTCAGAAAAACGTGCTTTGCAATGTTTTGGAGCAACTTATGGAGTGTGTGGAGCCGCAATCACCAAAAAACCGTATTTCTTGCCAAAAACAAACATGTATGGTTTGAGCTATACAAAAGCTGCTGTTCGCAACTAGGTGGTGAATGTCATATTTCTCGGATACGCCCGATTTTAGTTGGAATCAAGACTGCATTGTCGATCTAGGGGCTGGAAAATTTCCAATTTGGAGGGTGGGGGGGGGGCTAACTCCGGAAAATATGCTCTTTATGGTACAATTTGACAAAAAAGGTAGTATTTCTGACTGTAGCTGGTTTTGGGATTTTTGGACCCCATGAAATCCTAGGTGAGAGCCCGCACACCTTCCTAGAATTCATTTCGGGGCAGCGATCCTCGGCTATGCAGCGCAAGGATGCTTTCCGCCCTCCGAATCTTGCCCTGAAGTCCCAGAAAATTGTTCAGAGCAAAAGCAAGCCTTCCAGAGTCCTCCGGCTTCACTCACAGTGTGTCCGGGCGACTCTCATCCAGGCCCACGGCGTTTAGCTTCCAAATTCCAAAATTTAGACCTACCAGCTCCTCACCATCGTGGATGACGGTGGCCGAGGCCATACCACTGACACAACTGGTATACTTGTAGCGCCAATAACCAGCTTCCAAAAGACGATTCAAGCAGCGTCTAGAGTTCTGGCAGTTGATAGGGCAGTCAGCAGTACACCGCAAGCATGCGAATACCCGGCATCGGGGTTGTTGTGCAGCCTGGGCAACACCACATCCACAGGTAACAGCAGCTTGTCAGTCCTGGGCACGCGCCTGTGCAATTGAATGGAAATTGCCGTCCCGGAGGTGTCCCCGAGGGCGTGGATGTCGGGGCACATATGCAGGTATCCTGGGCTGGTGGTGTCGTCTCGGAGCAACCATCTGTCTTGTACTCCGAAAGGTGCTTGGAGGGCGCAACCGTGAACGCGGAGCTGTCATCCTCCATTTGCAGCTTGAACGCCACCTGGGAGTACTTGCGGCGGTCCCGACCAGCGGAGTCAATCAGAAGCTCTTTGCCCTGGGTGCCATCGGCCACTTCCACATGGAAATGGCACTGCCATTCCTTGCCCCATGAAACCTTGTAATGACCCTTGATGACAAATGCAATGGTCCAGAATCGCTCTTCGATGCCAGTCAACCACTTGTTCCACGCTGCGTTGCACTCATCCTCGGGACATGATGACGGTCCCCAGTGGGACGTGGTTGCTGAACTCAACTTCGCCCAAGCGTTTGCTCATTTTGTGGAAGATCTCCTGCAAGTTTTGTTGTCGTTGGCGAAACCACCCACAAACACGTTGCACGTTTTTCTAGCATACTCCATGCTCTCGGAAATTTCTGATTTACCTCCCACTGACATTGTGCAAGTCTGGTGGCAGCATGTGGGATGTGGGTCAAGGCCAGCAAGGGTGAACGTGCCACACACACAGCGTGCTTCTCCAAAGGGATAGAGTATCCAGAGGGATGCACGTAGAAACTCTTGGTGAACATTTTGAGCGACTTCTCTTCACCTTTGGCGCCTTCCCACTTTACCTTGTGCTCCCCCTAAGACACAGACACCGTTTCAAGCAGGTTGATGATCTCAGCGCAGCGGTGGTGTACAGCGTTACTTTTGGACTTCAGCTCCACGTGGCGTCCCCGGAGCTTCATCATATCGGAAAACTGGTTCTCAATTTTGCCCTGCCGGGACAGGTGTATCCGTAGGGTTGGTCCCACCCTCACTTGGATCCGAATTCGAAGAAGACCAAAGCGCCTCCAGCGTGCCTTTCCTCGGAAGGCTCAACAAGATAGATAGTGTAGGGCAACATCCAACTGTGTGGCGGGCATGGATCCAACGTGCGAGGCCATAGCATTCACTTCTGTCTTATGGCGGCCGCACACACACACCATCGGCTTCGTTACCTTCAAGCCAATTGCGTAGTGTTTAATGGAACCACCCTCATTTTTCTCGGCCGTAGGCTCACCTGGCGCGGCTTTTGATATGTTAGGATGACCATCCACATTGTTTTGGGCTAATCATGCACGGCGTCAGCCCTCCCGCAGCAACCCAACACTGTCGGTGTGGGGAAACTCGTTGGAGACAGCACAAGCACCTCCAAAACGAACCGCGTAGTGAACTCCGGGAAACAGGGTCTCCATCCTGGTCTCGATATGATTAACCGATGGGAAGAACCCTCCAACCAACATGGGAATTCATTTTCATCGAAGTCTCGTTTCGTATCGTCCTGTTCTCCAAGCTCCTTTTCATACCTATTCTCTCAAAGGTTCACGAAATTCCTCTCGGTATTCATCCTCTCGAAGGTTTTCAAAATCATCGTATCATTCTTCGCGAAGGTTGTCACAATCTTCCATATCAATACTCTCGCTTCTCATCCAAAATTTCTTCGTACTCATCTTGGTATATCCGTCGTTACGAAATCTCCTCGGGCCCAACAAAATTCCTTCGTACTCATCTTGGTATCTCCGTCGTTGTGGAATTTCCTCGGGTCTCACCAAAATTCCTTCGTACTCATTTTCGTATCTCCGTGGTTGTGGAATTTCCTCGGGTCTCACCAAAATTCCTTCGTACTCATCTTGGTATCTCCGTCGTTGTGGAATTTCCTCGGGTCTCACCAAAATTCCTTCGTACTCATCTTCGGATCTCCGTCGTTACAAAATCTCCTCGGGTCTCACCAAAATTCCTTCGTACTCATCTTCGGATCTCCGTCGTTACGAAATTTCCTCGGGCCTAACAAAATTCCTTCGTACTCCCTCTTTCATGTGTTGAGCACCAGGAAATAGTCTCGCATCTCAATGAAGTGTTCAAGTACCCTAACTCCGTATCTCGAGCATTACAAAGTAGTCTCTTTGTACTCATACTTCGTATCTCAAAATACCTTCATGTCTCAATCCTCAAGAAATTTTTTTATTTCTCCTCCTTCTTGTCCAAGTACCACCATGTACCAATCACCATGAATCATTTTTCATAGACCCATCGTCTCGAAAGATATCCTTCTTCTCGAAGTACCATCATGTGTCCATCATCACGAGATATTTTCGTAGATCCATCGTCTCGAAATATATCCTTTTTATCGAAGTACCATCATGTGTCCATCATCACGAGATATTTTTGTAGATCATTCGTCTCGAAATATATCCTTTTTATCGAAGTACCATCATGTGTCCATCATCACGAGATAACTTCGTGGATCCATCGTCTCGAAATATATTCTTCTTCTCGAAGTACCACCATGGATCATTCGTATCAAAATATTTTTGTACAATCATCTTCTCAAGGTACCCGAAGCATCCGCCAAGTGTGACATTGGCGTCCACAATGTCTAAGGAATCCATGATGAACATGAAGTTACCCTTGGCGGGTTCGAACACAACCATGGAGATGGGGTGATTTTGTGGTGCACGGGGATGTTAGACTAGGCTAGGCTAGGCTAGGCTATTGCAAATATTCTAAGCTTAACTATTCTATGGACTATGAAACGCAAGCAAACACCACGCAAGCTCCAAAGTTGCGATGACTACAGCATTATTCAAGAAACAAAGTAATGGGCTCATAAAAAAAATGTTTTTCTCATGTGTGTATTGTCGTTTATAGTCCGTGGTGCTTAGCATCTCTTTCTCTTGTGCCATTTTGCACAAGCAAAAGGTAAAAACATGGGAGACGGCGCAGGATGGGCGAACCGTGCCTATCCCAATGGGGACAAGCTTTTGCTTGCATGCTTCTCTGCTACCAGAAAGAAAAACTCCTTTACTCTCATTTTGGCATTAGTCTATGTTAGATAAAAATGTTTGTTTAAAAATAAAGAAAACCATACAACAATCAAGCTAACCAACAAGGCAAAGCAAAGTGTGCAACAACACTCACTAAGGTGAATCACTTGCCATGCCAAGTATGCAGTAACAAAGAGTCATCGTTGGGATCTACCTCTAACGTACACTCAACTAAGTCATAACTCGACATACTACGTCCTAATAACTAGTCCCTAATCCTGTCCCCGTGCACCACTAACCCATGGCGCTGCGAACAAAGGAAAACAGGATGCGGATAAGCTAAGGGTCATGGGCAAGCATGCTACCCACGCAGACCACAACCACACACGCAACACACAAGGCGACCATGTGTCCATACTGCGAGTCTTGTATTAAATTTGCAAAACATACCCAAAACATTCAGAAGCACCCTCGCAATTCCAACTTATCACCAAACGCTCTTTAATCATGAATGAAATCAGAGATGACGACAGAATTATCCAAATCGCGACAGAGCGCTGCTACAGCTGCGGCGACAGAAGAGACGCAATTCTGTTAATGGCACACAGCACATTCACACAGCAAACACAGTACACTGACAATATGGCGACCCTCAATGAAAGGCAATTTTTCTTACTCGAGCCCGTACACCGCCTTCCGAAGCCTCAGCAACTGCCTTGGTGCATGCAACTCCTGTGGAGGCCGTACATACACCTCACGCTGCAGGGTGCCTCCTTGTAAAAAGGCAGTGGAAATGTCTACAGCGATCGGAGCCCATCCTCGATAAGAAGCAACCGTGAGCAACACACACCAGGACGACTTGCAACACGTGCGGGAAGAGGTATCCAAGTCTTGTAGACCCGCCCCCTGAAAGCCCCGCACAACCAATCGCTCCTTCGGTTTCAATGAACCATCATCCTGCACTTTGTCAACAAGGACCCACCGACACGATATCGCCTTCTGCCCATTGTCAGGTAACAGGTCATACACATGACAAGCAACCCAGGACGCCAACTCCTTCTGCTTCGCCACCACAAACTCCAGCAATTGTGCCCTTTCAGGTGTCACCTACCTCATGCCACGACGTGCAGAGCGATGCGCCACGTAGCAGTAAGAAAGGAACACCTCACCCGAAACAGCAGGAGGTATCACAGATGCGTAACGTTGCCAGATCAACTCAGAAGACCAGGTACCAACTTCGTAAGCACGGCCATCGCCGCCCGCGCCCGCGAATGTGTCACCACAGGCTCCCTATCGTCTCTCACTCGTCTCAGCTCAGCAACGTCCTCCGCGCTCAGCTCATTCCCCGCCTCGTCAACGAGCAGCTCTTCCAACCCCTGCTGCGCTTCATCAGGCACTGCCACAGGCGCAACTTCAGGATCAACATCAGGAGAGCCAAGCACCGCCGAAACAGGTCTGCAGTGTAACAGAGGTACGCGCCTCACACTCCCGCCGTGCCGTAACAAGACAAAGTCACCGTCAGCTCCAATAACCACACCTGGCCCGTGCCAAGAATCCTTGCCCTTCTCAAGTGATTCAAAGTAGAAAACCGTATCGCCAGTCACAAGCTCAACCTTACGGTTAGTAGACTGCGCTTCGCTAGTGAAACTTTTGCACGAACATCCGCTGCATGAAATTTTGCACCTGCACGATACATAGCATCCAAGAACTTCACCATGTAGTGGCCCACATGATCAGAAGGCACAGGTGTTTTGGCCAGAGTAGGTAACTTCGCAGCCACAAAGTCAGGCCAGCGTGAAGATACCCCATACACCAATTGCTGAGGAGAAAAGCCCCGATCCGGCATAGGATGATAGTTCAACGACATGCATGCCACATCACATGCATCTTGCAAGGACAGAGTGTCATCCGCCTCCAGGAGTAACTCCACGGTATGTCTCAGCTGATAATGGTGCCTCTCCACACCTCCCAGAGACCAATGCGAGCCACCCGGCGCACAGTGCAGCGTAATGCCATAACGCTCGGCGAACATCCTGATGAGCTCATTGTCCAACTCCTTCCCCAAATCAGTGTACAACAGGACCGGAGGACCATAGTACATGACCCACAGATGTAACAACGAGTGACACACATGTGTGGCTGATTTGTCACGAAGAACAGAACAATGTCGGAGGCGAGTGAATAAACAGATGACGTGCAAAACAGGCTGTCCTCGAACATATCCGATATTAGAGGTCCACACCCGTCTCGTAATTCAAATGCGGTTCCTTGGGCATGGCCACCAAAGGACGCCTTGGTGCATTCCTCCGTTTTTCACAGGATTCACATACCAACCCCCGTACCAAAGACCGAAGAAGGGAAGCATCTTGATCCGGATACGCCAGAGCCAACTGTTCAACCAGATGAGGAAACGCTGCATGCCCGAGCTTGGTATGTAAGGCCAGCAATTCCTTGCGTGCCAGCTGTTCATCGCCTCAAGACTCAGCAGCGAACATCGAATACGAGTGTCCAACCGGCAGAGAAGGTAGTCACAACGACGCACCATGTGACGAATCCCAAAGAGGTAACACCAGATGTCCGGACGAAGAAACATCACAGCGAATCGTAAAATCGCCCGCACCCAAGTCTACGGTAACCGTGTTATTCGCCGCGTCAATCCTCATGCGCATTCTCGCCATAGATCGCCGGCCGATCAACAGAGATGTCTCCCCAGATACCACGTGAGTACGTAAGAACTGCACTCGACCACCAATCTGTACTGGTAAGTCGACTCTGTAGAGCGCTGACCTCGTGCCACCGTCCCCAAATACAAACCACGCATTGGTGTCACACCGACAAATATCGGTGCCATCTGGTCCAAGCTTGCGCAGATAGTCACCCAGCCAAAATTTCCCACACATCGTGTCGGTACACCCAAGATCAATGATCCCACGACCCAAAAATGCCGAGCACAGCTTGTGCATCGGAGAAGACAGTTGACCAGACTGCGCCATCAAACACATCCCAGGGTTGTGGAACAAATCAACAGTAGTGCCATGACCAACCACCGAGAAAACCTCACGCATACCAGCCCCACCAGACTTGTTCTCAGCGGCAGGCACTGCACGTGACAGTCCCTCCTCTTCCGTCGACGCATGTCGTGCCGTCAAGGTGGAAGCCGATGTGGTCTTCTCAGGACAATCGCGTTGAACATGCCCACGTTTCCCGCACTTCCAGCAGGTAACCCGTGACCCACCTGGCGTGCCAGGCTTATTTCCGGTTGGTGTTTTGTTGTTCCCTGTCGCTGCGTCTCAGCCCCAAACATACAATCGATCGGTCTCGACGTCGACCCGCCTGGAAAAAGCTGCCGAATAGCAACCTACACTGGCGAAAAAACTAGCGACCGACCTGTGCTCGCGACAACCATCGCCCGCTGATCCGCATTCAGGTTGGAGTTCAGCAACGCCAGCGTCCCCGAAAACCGCTCATCCAAGACGATGCCAAAATTTGCAAGACGATAGACCAGCATATCCAGCCGATTAATCCAGGTAAGCATGTCACTGTCACCACGCTTACACTCCAACAGCCCCACAACTACCTGAAGTATATTGTCCGCAGTGTCTCCACCGTACGCCCACTCTAGTATACCAAGCAGCCCTTGAAAGCCTTGATGAGTACAAAGCGCGTCCAGTGGCATCTTCGCAGCCACAACGCGCGCCGCACGTCCTGGTAGCTTCCTGAACACCTGAACATTGCGTGTTGACAAAGCAAGTGTACTCTGTGCATGCGGCGCGACGACCCGTACGCGCCACGCATGAAGCTCGTGTAATCCAAGGTTGCTGTCCACTGTCTCGTCCTCAGAACCAAACGTCGGACAATCGAGTCGCGAAGGAGATCCAAAAGACAGCGGAGTGGGTAATGTATTCAAGCGATGCAATAAGTGAACATTGTCTTGTTGAACTCTTTGCTGCTCAGCCTGCACAGAAAGCACCTATGCGTCAAATGCCTGCTTCATGTCGTGCAAAACTTGATTTTGTTGAAACAACTGTCTTTGCAGTGTGCCCATAGACGTGTTCAAATCAACCGGCGCAATGCCGGTCACACCATCGGGAGGATACAACAGAGTCTGGCCAGAAGGTCCTGCTCCAGGAGCGTAAGTAGGATCCAGATCATCCAAGGTAAGTCCAGCCATTGAATAGTGATGCTACCAGTGTTAAAATTTCCCTTGACTCTTTTCAATAGCAAACAATGCAGTAAATTCCAATAATGATCTCTCGCTTGAATAGTGACAATTCAATGCATCAACAAAACACCAACCTAAAAGGTTGCAAGAAGAACGGTTCAAAAGCCTTGTTTGGACCTTACAAATTAATATAAAAACATTTGTAAATCATGCAAAAGCTCATTTTATATCAATGTCATAGATTAGGAACATCCCATGCTGAAATGGATTTATCGCTTTTGCGCAAATTGCATGGATGGCATCCGGGAATCGAACCTAGGATTTTGCAATGCAAATCCCATGTTCCGCCAATTATGATAACACATCCGGCTGATAAAATTTCATCCCAATTTATTATAGATCAACAGACATGATCATCTGAACTCAGAGAACACTTGAGTCTCCTGCATTTGCCATTGCTCACAGAACCTCTTGTTGACGCTAGCACACTTGCACAAATCCAACACCGGTTCACTGCTATTCTCGGAACTCTTCAAGTTCTGCTTTCCATGGCGGCGTCACGGACGCGGCCCTTACTGATACTGCCCAGACTCGCCACCGGGATTGTACCTTGCTTGGCTTAGTGTTACATATCAGCTAAATACAAAGAAAGCAATGCGTAGCACAGTGCAACGCGACTCAACGTAACATCATAACTTGGTACACGATCGTAACTATGACTAACAATCGTAATTAAACCTTTTATAATAGAAACTGCGTAAAACAGTCTGGAAATCCTACAGAATCAAAGCACATCTCGACCGCTGCCACTCTGGCGATTGCCTCGGCGACGCCCCAAAGGCGCGACCGCCGCCAGGGCCTGCAGCCCTCTCCTAGTTGCCCAGGCCAGGCTATTACAAGATGCTAGCCTCGTCAAGGAATGTAACCATAGGGACTATCCCCTCCATTATAGCCCTTGTTTCCCGCTTGCTAACCCTAGCTCCACTGCTATGCGCTTGGTTGTAGACTATGGTGGGGCCAAAAAAAAGACCCAAAACCACTAAAGGAGTATATCCAACATGGAAAACACCCTGAAGAGAATCACCACGTGCCTGTTCAAGACCAAGATGGATAAGCGCACTGGCCCCCGCCAGGTAGACCTAACCCGAGCAGCCCAGGAGCTGCTTGCCTTTGTCACACGTAAGGGCCGTGTCTTCCGCTGTAAGGTCATGCCCTTCGATGTCGCGAATGCCTCTGCACTCTTTTAGGAGCTGATGATTAAAATCCTACATATCCTGAGACACAGACTCTCTGCGCAAGAACTGGTTTCCCGTGGGGCCAAAATGGAGGCACACATCGATGATGTCAGCCTGGTTACTAATACGCATGAGGATCATGTCCTCCCCCTCCTACATTGTCGGTTTTCATTGTCTGTGAGCAGAACCATCTCTGCATCAAACTCAAGAAGTCTTAGTTCATGCATGAGGAGATGGAATACCTACGTTTCGGCGTCGAGTATGGCTGGTGGAAGCCAGCCGCATAAAAGATGCAACCGCTGCAAGACTTGCCGGTACGTGACGGCCCCAAGAAAGGTCTACATGACGTTCGGAGTTCTATTGCCGCATGCATCTTCTATCGGCGCCATATTCATAAATTTACCTATTCGTCAGCCCCCCTTCCTGACCTTATAAAGAAGACCAACCCTTGCTGCTCGACCAACAAGGTCGAACCCTGTTTCCCAGAGTAGAAGAAGAATTCATCCACCAACTGCTTGGGGGTGCCTCGCCCTAAGGGCGAGATCGTACTCAGCACAGATGCCTAGTAAAAAAAAACTTCCGACTGTCCCGGCTCTGAGCTTCGTTTTTCTTCACCTTGGAAAAATGTGTGAAGGGTTAAAGAGTTCGCTCTTCGGTTTATATCAAAGATATGCGTCGGGCCTCGACTATTGTTGACATGTCTCATATGTGTGCCCACGTCCTAGATGGCTTCCATTTAATCCACAATTACTCTGGTCCGGCCAAAGGGCGTGGTAGCCCATAGGTGTGCCTCGCACAAAATAGACAACTGTAAGCAAAACCTAGAAAATGTTTAGAGATTTGTTGCGCTTCCGACATACAAATCAATTTGACCTACAAATTCTCGTCTATTTTTTGACACATTGATCAAAAGAAAACATAAATTTTTTCATAAAACCCCTGCCATGGCAACACAAACAAAACAAAATAAAACAAAACCAGCCAAACACAAGTTCTAGTTCTAGTCTCTAAGTCGTTATGATCCATCTCTATGTCATACGCATGACTAATTTTATAACTCATCATTGAATTCCGTCATGGACCCCATTCTCCACTTATGGCGCCACTTGATGATGGTCTAGTTTGGAGACAAGGTGAAAGAGACCAGGGGTAAAAAGTTGAAAACCACAACATACTATGAACCCATTGTGGCCGTTGGCTGCTGTGTCGGTTCGTGGTCTTATAGTACGCTTTCTCTCTTGTGTGATGACTTTGTACACTACACAGAGACAATAAGTACAATAATGAAAAGCAAATAGTCCACGGTCGTATTATACATGTGGTATGCACAAGAGTCACAAGATGTGCATTGAGTTGACCATGCGCATTGAAGCCAACCAAGATGATGAACGAACACACTTGATCACCATTTGATCGGTTTTTTGCTCAAATAGTGCGCTCGGCGACCCCTTTTTGGGCTCAAAATATCGCAAAATCAGCCTTTAAAAATACCTTTTTGGCATACTTTTCCGAATTTCATTCTTTGGTGTTGTGTTGGACCCCCATGCACTGCATTGGGCTTCTTTGGAATGATAACATAATGATGAAAAAAATCACGTGCAACGTACTTTTACGTAGTCAACACTCGTTCAGTGCCCTATTGACACCACCGGTACGCACGGGAAACACATTAAAATACAGTTATGGAGGGCACCCGTAGACACAAAAATGGTACAAAATGATTTTTTCCAGATGGTTCTTAAACCACTCCGGGTGCTGAAACAAAAGGTGTCAGGCTATTTATCTATTTTGGGCCACATTTGTCCTTGGTTACATGACACAATTTCCCCGAAGCCCTAGAAATGGGCAATTTGCGGACTCACATTGCAGCACAAAAATGTACAGAAAAAATGCAGTAATTCGTCCAGTTTGGGTGCCTGGCATGCCTATGGAGAGAGCTCGTTGCATTGCAAACAACTCAGCTGAAAAACAAACATGCATGAGCATTGTCAAAATGGGCCAGGGGTGCGTCCCTGTGCGCCCCTTGACCAGTGCGATATGCACTTTGGGCCTGTGTGTGTGTGTGTGTGTGTTGTGTGTGTGTGTGTGTGTGTGTGTGTGTGTGTGTGTGTGTGTGTGTGTGTGTGTGTGTTCTGCCACCGTCAAAACAACAAAATGGTGTCCACTGTGCACATCGATGCAGCTGACTGGCACAAGACATTTGCACTGTGAATCGTGAAACATGATGCTAACTGCAAATGTAAAACCAAGAGCCAGGCAGTCATGCAAGCAGATTTACCACAAACACATTGAAGCGAATACTTCTCAGAAACATGTATATCAGCTCCATGGTGCGGTGTGATATGCAATTTGATGAACAGTGGCCCATAACATCCGATTGAAGTTGCCCTTGTTTGGCAGAATTGAGCCTGGGCTTCACCACATCATACACTTTAGGTTTTCTAAAAACAACAACTGCTCATAGACAGCCTTGATCAGCACACTGGCCCCCGCAAAGGGCAGATGGCTTCATTATGCGGGTGAAATTCAACTTTCCTGGCCAAATCATAACAACCTGCTTCTTGGTGGTGCTTCACTTTAATAAATATAATAAGCCAGATTCTGCATCCAGTCCAAAAAAATACCCAAAACTCGGAGATTCTGAGGATGCCAAAGCTGGAAGAACCCAACCGGATGGCTTTCAACGTGGGTGTTTCAGGGTGAAGATCATTTGGTGTTCAACGGTTGTGGATCCAATAGCACTCAAAATCAACATCATTCCTGTTGATGTGCTTCCCCCCTTGTTACATGAACATTCCCACGCAACCAAAAACACACCTAACATGTCTTCTTCAGCGTGGTCCTGATGGCAAGAACAATTGCAGGCCATCTTTTTACAATACTTGATGGTTGGAATTCATAAACCTATGAGAACCCCTTGGGCTTCCTCAGCAGCTCCCGCCCCCTCCCTGGGCAAAAAAATCCTGCATTTCATGTGCATGAAACTTGTTCATTGCGAAGGAGGGGGTCGTTGGGGTTACGCTGTTTGGCAGTGATAGCATTTGGCCGTGAGGCCCTGACATGATGCAAAAGCGGCACTGTAAAATTGATCTGGTGGCCATTTCCTGCGGCACATCAACCAACAATGCTCTAGATGAGTAGCTATGGTCAATACACAACTCCTCCCTCCGAACGAATGGGAGGGGGTGGCATAAAAGCTGCAGAAGGCATTGCTGGCAGATTGCAGGGAAAACCTGACAGGACTGTCTCAAATTAAAAGAGCCTGTGTGCTGTCCGCTGAGCAGGTGCAGGCCAGAGTTTCGACTCGTGGTTTAAAACACAAAAGGTTTTCGTGGGGGAGGGGAACGGCGGTAACACAGCTCACATTTCCAATGCCCCAACAAGAGCTTGCCTTGCAGTCCCATGCAGGCGGGCGGGTGCTCTCCACCACTAATGTGAGACCGACTCATGTGGAACGCGCGGCGGGCCGGGAGGTTCCGGTTCAACCCTTCCCAGGGGAATATGCGGCATAAAAGAGTGTGACATCCACAGGAAGCCTCCAAAGTTTGGGCGCCGTACCATCCCGCTCCGATCAAGGGCATGGGCTGGAAACAGCAACTGCTGAAAGCAGTTGGGCGGGCACAGCAACTGTTAAACGCAATTTGCGGACATTTGCGCCCCCAATTGCTGCCACAGAAAAAGCACTTTGATACACAACCGCACTGCATACTGATTTGTTAACTTAAACCCAGACAACTGAGCAAATGGTGTTGATGGAAAAAGTATGGGGTGGGCCTGCACACCAGAGTTGGACCGTACATCTCCCATCCCTCAGCAGGCCGCACATCCGTAGATGGCACACCTCCCAACGCATATGTGTCAGGTTACGAGCTGCTGTATTTTGGTTTGCGCTGCCTTGGAGGAGGGAGGGATTGGCTGATCCCTCGTTCGTGCATTGTGGCTCCTAATTGTCCTACTGGACCAACACCAAAACCAAATAACAAACAAATACCAAAACAGACACTCAGAAAGTCTGTGTGTGTTGAAACTTAACTCCAACGTGTGGTCTGATTCAGATGGCTGAATCAGTAACCACGGTGGCCACCAGCTTATGAGGATCGACTGCAATTACACTCTTCATACCCCATGATCCGTCGGGGTTAAGATGACTGAAGGGAGGCAAAACGTCCGAGATGGTTGGGACATGCGGTTGCATCTGTGCAATCGGGAAGACCTCCAACTTCATGGCGTGCACCAGAGAATTGCAATCCAAATGCTCAATGTCGTCGAACATCTCTGGCTGCAGCTCTGCGTATGATACGTGAGCAAACTCCTTCTTCAATATGACAATATGGAAATGAATGCACACTCGAGTGGCGCCGCTTCCTGACTCTCCAGAGCTGCCTGGGTACAGGACACGCCTGAGGTCCGCTGCCGGCGTTCCCTCTGGCAAATTGTTGAAGTCTGCCACGAACCCGAAGATGAAGCCCGCGCGATCATTGAGATCGACCGATCCTTGAGCATAGTACTGCTCCGTGTGGCTGAAGATGTCCTCGTTGAAGACGGTGGGCTTGCAGACGGCCGTGGCCCTCAGGTGACCGAAGTGGACCTTCCCCCCGGCACAGAAGGGCTGGTTCTGCAGCTTGCGGAGCATCGAGACAAGGAGGCCGGACAGGGGCCGGTTCTTGGCGGACGTCGCATCCAACTCACAGACGTAGGCCGGCACCGCATCCAGGGGCCCCACAATGGCAGCTGCCGGGGAAACCATGGAATTGCCCATGACCAGTTTGTAGTAGTCATCGCGGGATTCGTTGGTGCATTTGGTGTAGATCTTCCCCTTCACCGCGCACATCTCCCCGATGGAGTAGATGTCGTCGACGATCACCGTCCCGGCCTCGAAGGCATATCTCATCGAGTCCCCTGCCAGAGGCGCGTGCTCGTCCAGCAGCTCACGTGGGACTGTCCCTTTGATCACGAAGTCCACATGGCCATGGAACGTGACGCTGTACTTGGGCTTCGCCTGCGGTTTGTAGAAAATGCCCGAATGCACTTCCGTGCGTGACAGCTTGATCTCTGGCAGAAGCTCGTCCACCGATTCCACGGAGGTCAGCGCGTGTGTCATCGAAGTGGGCAGGGAAGTGGGCTTCTTAACCGATGCCTGCCTGTCGATGTGCTTCGCCATCAGGGGCTTCACGTCGGGGTCCTGCACGACCTCCAGAATGAAGAGCCCTTGGTGCGCAAGCGCCCGCTCCAGCACCTCCTCCACTTTGTTGGGGTCCGCAGTGGCGACGCGTTCCCCTTGCCCCCCGTACGCCTGCGCAAGCTTGACGAAGTCCGGATTGAGGATCTCACAGCCCGAGGGCGGGGGCCCCCCCACTGGGCCCCAAGTCTCGTGGGCCACCCGCCCCAGCACCTGGTTCACGAGCACGATGACCAGCAGCTGCTTCACCCCCAACTGCCTCAGCGTGGCGAGTTCGTTGATGCTCATCTGGATCCCGCCGTCCCCAGCGACCGCGACCACCCGGCGGTCGGGCCGAAGCGATGCCGCGGCCATGGCTGCGCAGAGGGAGTACCCCATCGTGCCCAATCGCATGGAGGCCAGCATGCGCTGCTGGGGCTTGTCCAGGCACAAGCACAGGGACGTCCAGATCGTGACGTCGCCGACGTCCACGCACACCACCGTGCCCTCCTCCAGCCGCGGGCTCAGCAGCGACAGCAGGCGACCCGGGTGGCAGTAGCCAGCCGTCACTTCCCTTTCAGGCACGACGTACCCCGAGGGGGTCATGGCCCGGTCCATCGGCAATTGAATGTCCTGGGGGCTGAGGCCGCCTTCACTCATGGCAAAGCTGTTATTGGGACTCATAATACCGCCCAACCAATCCCCAGTGACGGAGGCATCCAATGTATGCTGCCGGACTTCGGTGGTATCATCCTCGGTTAACAATGCGTATAATTGCCGGCACCCGAACTCAATCCGCCCAATCACGGTCTCCAGCGCCTGCAATAAAGAGAGGGGCGGGGGGTGGAGGGGAAGGGAGAGAGATAGGAGAGAAGGAGAGAGAGGACAGGAAGAGGGAGGGAGCGAGGGGAGGTGCAGAAAAGAGAGAGAGCACGTGTAAATGAGCCAATGCCCACGTTCGTTAATCAGCCCAGAGCTGATACTCGTACCTGGTACCAAACATCAATGATGCCCACAACGAACAAAGTATGGGTCTCTTGTGCAGCATAGTATGAAAACTGTGCCCAGCATGCACGGCGTGCGCACAACAGGCCGTTCGCCCTCACGCACACACACGCGTCCGCGTGTGTTGTTTCGTAAACCTAATCATGGAGCGCCACCCTGTTTGACCATGATAGCGATTCCTCACCCCACACACACACATCACTATCGCTTGAATGGATGTACAGTGGCACCTACTGTTGCTCACTGACAATTGACCTGCTGCCTGCACTTTGCCACTATCAGGGTGCACACAAGATGGGACCAGGAGCTCATTTTGACCCTTTTGTAGGGCTTAGGGACAGCATGTGGAGATCTTTGCTCTTGATCTTGATTAGGGGTGTAGCTCTTTTGGAGCCCATACAATCCCCTGACCAAGCGTTTTCTTAGCTACAGAAGGGGGGATTGGGGGTGAAATGAAAAGGGTAGACACCCACTTTTGGGCTCAAGGTACAACACCTAGCCGACCTAGCCGACACTGGAGGGCTGAAACCCAAGGTCCCATCAGAAGGAGGCACCCATCATTTTGAAAAAGGCACCCCCCGGGTAGGGTGTGCGCTCCACTAAGAAGCGGCCTGCCCCTAAGTTGCCACCACCATCCCCCCATCCCCAAGGTTGGTCTATATGGCAGTATGTGCACACTGTGAGAGCAGGGTGGTCCTTAACGGGGGAAAAAAAGTGTTCCGTGATACAGTTTTCCCAAACCACCACACCATGTGTTGGTGGTGGGCGGTTGGCGATTGGCGGTTGGCAACTGGCGGTTGGTGGCGGTTGGTGGCGGTTGGCGGCGGTTGGTGGTTTGGGATTGGTGGTTGATCCCGGTTGGCAGTGGTTGGCGGTTGGTTGCCGCTGGCGGTTGGCGGTTGGCGGTTGGTGGCGGTTGGCTGTTGGTGGCGGTTGGTGGTTGGCGGTTGGTGGTTGGCGGTTGATGGTCCGTTGGGGCGGTCCCTAAGGGCGGTCCTTAACAGAAAAAAATCTAGTCCCTTAAGGACCCCCCTGGGTATTAGGGTGGTCAGGCGGAACAAACGGGGAGTGGGCGGAAGACCCCCAATGAAGGGTTCCAAAGGAGGCAACATGGTCAATTTGGGAGGAGAACGGTTGGCAACAGACATACTTAGGCTGCAGACAAACAGAACTATGACTCAATGTTTACTAGTAGTTGGAGGGTCTGAAATCGCTAAATTGACACACAGCGCAGAGCGCAATACCCTCTCAAAGAAATTTAGCCGTGTGTGTGTGTGGGCATTAGAAGCCTGGCTCAGTAGGCCTACACCCGACCCTTCTGCACCATCTTTGGGTCCAGAGGACCCATGACCCAGAAGGGGAAAGGGGGGGCGGTGGCCTGAGGGAGCTGGTGGTGGGGGGGGGGGGGTTCACCAGCTGGTTTCTGCAAGGGCAACGGGCGGTTGCCTTACCAAACATGCCCCATCTTCTTGTAAAGGCCGAGCTGGACAGTCACAGTGACGGATAGAATCGGGGTCTCCCGAGCGGAGAGGCATGAACAGGGCCACATGACCTGCCATCTCGAGGTTCCCGAACTGGGGAAGGTGTGTACTCAAAGCCTCAGCCTAGCGGCACTATCTTGGGCCGGGGGGAGGAGCGTGGGAGGGGGTCCTTGGTGGGGCGGTGCCCTCCCTGCCCTGAACAGTCCCACACACCCGCCCTTCATTCGCCGAGATGTACCGTGCCACAGACTTGACAGCAGGTGCCCGCTCTGGCTCTCATGCAAATGCGCGCTGATGCAATAAATTTGACGTTGGAAGGGTCCCGGGAGCTCCCTGTCTTGACCCCCCCACACCCGGCCTCCCTGAACTGACAGGAGAAATTGTTCCTTGCCGCCTTTCACTGTTGGCCAACCACCAACTGAAATGATTCGACCGCCAGGTGCCGTCAAGGTGCCAGCTGTCCGTTATTGACTGTCAACAGGCGTCGGCTACCTGCTCCAAAGGCGCTCTGAAGGGGCGTTTTTTAGTGAAATCAAATGCACCCACTCCTAAAAATACGTTGTGACCAGAAACTCATTTTGTTGGTGTTTTTGTGTCAGCAAAGCTCAGCACCCATGCCCACAAGAGAGGGACTGAGTTGTAAAGTGGAACTCAGCGGGTGTGCAATCCCAGTGCTCGCCCGCAAACCTGAAACCGAGTCTCCACAAGCGACGCTGTGACATCGAACTCAATCAGCTTTCGCTCCTGCAGCCCATCGCCTCCCACAAGCAATTGGCTGTGATCATCCCACCCAAAGGCCAGCACCAAGTCCGCTCTCTGAATGCACTTCGCAGCCGTCTCCATCCCCGGATTCCCGAAGATCCCCGCCACCCCAAGGACGAGGGGGTGTGTTTCCTTCACGATCCCCTTGGCGTCCTGGGTGGTCACGACCCCCGCCATCAGGAGCTCCGCCAGGGCCAGAATCTCGTCTCCGGCGTGGACGGCCCTGTTCCCGACGGCGAGCAGCAAGTGCTTCCCCTTGTCTCGGCAATTCTTAACGATTTCGGCCACGTGCTCGAGGACCGAGAGATGGGAGATCACGGGCTGGATCCGCTCCCGGGCGTTGCGGGTGCACAGCTTCGGGGGCGGGCAGATGATCTCCTGCTGGATGTCCACAGGGAGGGCCATGTGCGCGCACGTGTGCTGTGCGAGGGCCGCGGCCATGGCGTCGCGCATGATGGGGACCACCTGCCAGGAATGCATTGGAAGGGGGGGGGGGGTTACCCCTCCCCCCTCCAGGGCGCCCAGCCTATGCCCAGCCACTGTCTCCCTGACGGCAAGTGCCAGTTTCAATGGCATTTGTAACCGACAGCAACCGCCCCCAACCGCTTTGGCAACCTCCTCCAACCCCCTGTCTAACCGCCTCTGAGGCCGCCTCTGAGGTCGCTTCCCTTCTAATGCATCCCTGCGACCTGCTTCTTGTGGATCACGTTGGTTGAGAAGGCGATGCCGGCGGCGCGGAACAGCTCCGCCTGCCGGATGTCCTGGAAGTCGGAGTATCCGATGCTGTAGCTCTTCTTGAGGCCGGTAATGCACAGGACTGACACATGGTCCAGCGCGGCGTCCAGCAGCCCCGTGGTCAAGTGGGAGGCCCCGGGCCCAGAGGTCCCCAAACAGCAGCCCAGGCTGTTGCGGAGCTTCGCGTAGGCGGCGGCGGCCAGTGCGGCGTTGACCTCGCACCGCGTGTAGACGAAGGTGATGTCGGGGTGGGCGACGATGGAGTTGATGAGCGGCACCACCGCCCCTCCGTGGCCCCCGAATACGTGGGTGACTCCGCAGTCGACGAGGCATTGCACGACGTAGTCAGCCACAGACTGATTCCGGACCCCCGTCGGATTCAATTGCGTTGTCATTGGCTGAGAGTTAATTGGAGAAGAAGAAAGTTGCGGACGCTCAGGACAACGAGAACAAAGTCTATGGAGGGAGCAAACGACTGCGAGGGCGTGCCGCTTTTTTGTTGTTTTGCAGTAATCATCCTCCCTGTCTGTCAGAGTTGGCGGATTGGGCCTTCCGTACCTTTTTGAGCCCCCCCCCCCCCCCTCCGCCCCCTACAAAGACTGTCCATTTTGCCCAAAATGAGGGGCCACACATTCAATTGCGTTTCTGGCAGCCACAAAGTAGGTAAAGACTTGGGAGCGTTGTCAGAACCAACTCCCCTCACCACGCAAACGTATGAAACTACAAAACTGGGATCATAGCTGAGGCATCCCTGTTCTTGTGTTTCTCCAGACAAGGAGCAGAATGCAGGACATAATGAATTACCACGTCACGAGTCCGCACCATCCCCCATTGTCAGTGTGATTAGTGGCCTTCCGGGGCTTAAAGATGCCAGGCAGCAAGTGGACACCTCCCCGGCTGGACCTGAGGAAACAGCAACCCCTGAGGACACTACAACCCTCCAGAGCTCCAGTTTGGGAGAGCTTGTTGGACGGAGTTTGAGACATTGGGTTCCAGTGCCTGTGGTTGTGGCCTTGTGCTGACATGTTGGATGGATAAATGCTAATGACATTCCAAAGGGCAGATTCTACAGCTGAAATGGCTGTGTAGGTCTTGGGAACATCGCCCCAATGCACACTGTGTGCACACCGTGCTTCTTCAATCAGCTTATACAAGGAGGTCATGTTGTGCTTTACAAAGCATGCACGGGCACAATATCCCCCCCAATGTACAAAAATAGATTGGAGTTTTGGGAGCCATGTGCGTCATTTGTTGCCATTTTGTATAGTATAGGGCCAAGCTACGTTGTGGCACAAGGGGGCAGGAGAGAACGCTTATCGTGCGGTGCGCCCTGCGGTGCGCAGTTTGGGTGATTATCCCAAAACAGAGGCGGGATGGTGCTGCATACCTACACACACTTTTCACATACTATTGACCCTCCCCCCCCCGCCACACACACACCACTTTTTCTCCTTTTTTATTGTTACATTCTCCTGTTTGGGCCTCTTTCTTTCACAAATGGTGCACTTGATTCCGTATGGGCCCACAAGACGGTAGTGGCCAAGTAGCCACTTCTCACTTCGTCCCAAAGCAATCGCCACAGAACAAGCCTTGAGACACCTGACTGCATTCCTTGTTAGGGCACTCTCCTCGTGCAGTCTATCCCACCCTCCATCGCAGTGGGAGTGCGCCCAAAGCTTGCACGCTTTGGAAAATGGCCCCTGGCTCAATATACAACATTCTTGCTGAGCCTCATATTCACTATGGACATGGTGGGATTCTCTTTGCCATTGTATGTGATGTGATTGCCATTCAGGAAGGCTTCGCGTTGTGACCTCATTGCACAAAAAAAGGGGGGACCGGCAACTTGCACAGAATGAACCTGTGCATGTCATGGAGTTTCAACCCAATTGGTGACACAAATAGCCTCTTGGAATGTTGATTCCGTAAACATAATACATGTAAAACACATCACCGTCGTTGGAATTGTTTAGCATTGCAGATGTCTGAAATGATGTGGTGGCACTCAAGACAAGAAGGTCCAATGTACTACATGTGCATACTACACTGTGGCCGCAAACTGCATGCAAATGCCGAGGACTCTGACACTTGACATTGGGGCTGGGTTGGGTGAGTTCTGGAGAACCTAGCTGATGGAGATCCAAGCTATGCTACACACAAGGTCATCTAAGCTAGCTCACGCAATGGAGAGCTGAAACGTTTCACATAGTGCAACTTCAACTAGGCCCCACATGAAAGAAATCCGCAAAAGAAAGCAATATGGCAATCCAGGGGTGTGCATGCTATGAAATCCGTGGGTCCATTGTGCACCAAGCCAAACCTCTTGTGGCCCCAGAGTCAGCACCCTCACTTTGTGGTGGCTGAACAGGGTCAGCAGGGAGCAGGGCTGCCAAGCGTGTACCATGCAAATGGAGCATGTGTTGGGGCCTTGAAGGCTACAGGAACGCCTCCTGCGCGGCGTGGAGTAGGCCCCACAGCGAAAGGGTAATTAGTGGTCACTGTCCTAGACATATCTGCAAGCAAGCCCACCAACCCACCGATATTGACCCAACTGGCCAATCAACAACAACAGCTTGCAGACCTCATACTTGGGTTGGAATAGCATGTCATTATGGTGCCACCAGTGGACCAAACACGGAAGCCATCCCCAAAGGGTGGTTGTGATGTTTCAACCTTCCCTCGAAGTCTAACTCATTTGCATGCCGCAAGAAATAGTTGAGGCACACCCAAAAATCTCATTAATTGCTCACACCAACATGGTGCCTACTCCTGTTGCTTTGCAGTCTGGGCGCCTACTCCCATCGTTCTGCTTCCCGTGCATCGCCAGATGCTAGTATTTCACTTGTTTGCAGCCATGTGACCTAGTTGTCCACTACTGCTACCAATTAGGATGACCTTCATCATAAAAGCAATTGTTTTTCTGTCCTGGAGCAAAGAATGCCGTACTGGAGTGCTGCCAAAGTGCTGAAGGTGAATCCGGTATGCATCATTCTGTGGGTTGGCACCCCGTTTGCTGCCCTGGTCAATTACAAACTGAACAACTGTGCAAACTAGATGCGCTACACCATGAGTTTTGTTGCCTTCTCACACGCACAACGTGGCACAGTGAAACGTGCGGTGAAACTACGATGTGCAACACACCCTACCATAAACGCATCTTAGGGTGTGGTTGTTGGTAGTGTGTTGCACATTAAGCACACAAAGGAGGTGCAACAAAGCAAGGGGCAACATGCATGTGTTGGATGTGAAACATAAGTGAAGCTTATGAACATTTTGCATGCCACATTTGTCGAGGGGAGATTCCATCAAGCCGGCACCCCCATGTAGTTTTTGTGGCCATACCAGGGGGTGTTGCCGCTTTGTAATGAACAGGGTGAAGGCTGCAAAAACGCAACAGCAACTCGCTGCTTTCTCTTTATTCATCGCATGCAATATATCTTCCCTCCCGTGGAGGCTGGGGGGGAGTCGGGGGAAAAAACGATGATGCTGCGAAATCATTTTGTGCATGCCCCCATGGGTCATTTACGTCTCTCAAGAGGGGTTAGCGAAAAAAAATATTGTAGATTTGTTGGAGAGCAGAATGTTAGTCCCACAACTCACCATTGCTGTGTGCACTGCCCTCCTTAGCGGCGCTGGCAGGGTTCAAATGCAGTCAAGAGGGCTGGGGGGTTAAGAAAGTGAAGGTTCACCATTCTGGAAATGCTGCACAATTCCGCAAAATGTGCATGTTGTGGTCAAAGCTATTGGAAATTTGCGGTGGATTTGCAGAAACGTGCCCCAGAAAAGCTGTGACATGTCAGGAAGCAAAGAAACACATGACCACAAAATGAAAACGAGCAGAGGTGCGCGGAAGGGGACGAGGAGCGTGTTCCAAAATGCACCAAATCTCATGTTCATTTGAATTTTGGCTGTGGCGGACCCCTTCTGCACAGTTTGCAAGGGCTTTTAGAACTATTGTACAACAGAATGGGATGAGGCATGGAAATCACTCACCCCTGCAACCAAGATGTACCGCAAAGTCTGCATGACACATTGATCGATGATCGAACCGACTTACTTCTGCCCCAAGGTACCCACCTGTAAGGTCGGCTGGCACATGCCTGATCCACGTCCAGATTTCAATTGGCCACTACAAGCGTCGTTTTGGACCTCTGCCCTGTACACAACGATGAGGTCCACTGAACAATTACAGAGTACTTTGGAGCTCTCCGTCATTTTTTGTGGCGAACACCCGATTCGACGAAATTGGTGAACTGCCTGCTGCTGAAGTGGATTGCAAAAAAAATGACACATGCAATGCACACAAAGAAGGAAACCACAAGAGTGGTTGGATTGCATCAATTCCCAGTAGATAATGTGGGATCCCAACAATTCCGTCACTTACACAAAATATGTGTCCACAAGGTGTTCAAGGTCCTTCACACCAAACTGGAGATGATTACCGGGCGTGGTCTCAAAATACACACGGCCAGCTTTGTGCAGTGTCTGCAGCCCAAAGGAGTCTTCCAAATACCACATGGTCTCATTCATGGGAAGGAGTGTGGACTGAGAGTTGTCTGCGAAGAACCCAAACCATTCGGAATCCCTCGGCTGAATCTGGGAGACCAAACAGACGTGCAATTTGCAAAACTTGATTTTGCCGACGCAATCAAACTAAAGGCACGCACTACCTCCTCCGTATGCACCAACCGCCATCGGCTGCCCACTGGCTGCGAATGATTGCAGGTGCTCTCAAAATCAGTCGGGATAGTTCTGTCTCCAACACAAAAAAAAAAGCGACAAAAGAAGAGTTCCTTTCAGGAGTAAAAGCACCCCAAGCGGACCAATTGGGGCACACGAAGCAACTAGCAACACAGACTTAGTCCAGCAATCTCTCTGACAATCTCTGCAAGGTGATGAGGATGTGTCCGTATACCGAAACATCCTCTCCATCGTTCATGGCGTTTCGACGCCAAATGACCAGACTGCCCGACGTGTCTTTTCCAATGTGTTCGTCAGAGGAAACCAGATGGGGGACAGAACGGGGACTGGGAGGGTCGTCCGCCCCTGTCTCAACCAAGCCCTTTTTGTGATACGGGGGGAGGGGGGGGGGTGACATCTTGGAGGAGGCAGGCACTTTTTCAGGGCAGGCACTGGTTTTGTCCTACCCCTACCCTAGGGGGGGGGGGTCCAGTCAAGGAGGCAGGCACCCACTCACCACCTTGTCCACAGTACCTACCCAACATCAAACCACACGAAGTGCATCAAATCGTGAAGGGCTCACCACTGCTTGCTCAAGACATGTATGTTACTCACTCACTGTCGCTGGAGCCGCAGCAGTCAGAAATTGAGGAAGAATCACCACTGGACTCTCCCTCACACACAACCACATCCCTCTTCCTTTTAGCTCCAACCACTTCTTGTGTTGTCTTGCGCTTATGGGAAGCATGCTTGCCGTCCTGATCAGCCCGTCAAGAAAAAAATAGAAAACTGTTTGGACCATGTTCCAGATATTCAACCTTCCTGTTGAACCAGAGACACAGTACTTGCAAGGGCAGTGTCCCACCACTGGGGTACTGACCACCTCTGACAACATCCAGCTCAGGGGTGGAATAGATATTTCAGTTTGAATTTCCCCCCCCACAAAATCTCAGCCTGGCCCAGCATTTTGCATCTGTTGCCTTAATCACCCTAGCGCTCTGGATTCGAACCCAGGACTTCTAGGTTGCAGGTGTAATATAGTACCCACAGGGTACTGAACAGATGACCCACTGCTCACGGGCGACATGAATATTTTGGTTGCAAATGTTTTTCCCAAAAAATCAGAACCCACTCTTGGCCTACCCCCACCGGGGGGGGGGGGGGGGTGATTCCGCTGGGGGCACCCAGAATTTCAAAAAAGGCAGGCAGGCACCCCCCCCCCCCCTCGTGGGGGAGGGTATCCAAGCCACTGAAAAAAGGCTTGGTCTCAACCAATCCAGCTGCATCCTGAGCCCATCCCATCTGAGCTCACCACCCGGAAAACCACGCAAAAGACACAGAAATGCCGGTGCAAAGAACCCTACCTCTGGTCATGTTCTGCCCCGCTTGCGTATCCTGGAACCTGGCAACAAGTAGCAACTAGTCAACCTCTAACTTCGTTAAAGGGGGTACATTCAAGATTCTGGCCAATTTTCCTAAGCTACGGACAGCCACCTTGCGCGGCGACAATCCATGGTAGTGTAATGGATCATCGGCCCGCACTGGGGAACTTTCATGAAAAATAGACACAGGTAACAGGCAAAAATGTCCAGAAACAAGATGCACTCGAATTTCCAGGATCAGTTGCTGCCGGCCCCCCCTCCCCCACCCTCCTCATCGCTGTGTAGCATTTGGTTGTCTAGCCTCCTCCTGGCAGGGCCAGGCCCGTATTCCGGAACGCCGTTTTCAGAATATTCCGGAATATTCCGGCAATATTACGGAACATTCCGGAATATTCCGGCAAATATTACGGAATATTCCGGAACCATGTACACACAATTCAGGCTATAGCAATAGCATTCATGTACTCAGATTGACAGTTAACGTGTCTGCAACTTCCCTAACTTGTTAAAGTCCTGAAATGTGTGGAACCCGAGGGCAGGGGGCAAGAAGGTGGGGGTTGCCCAGGCGGGAGGGTAGGAGAGGAACTTACAGGTTTTTATTTTTAAACCCCACCCTGCTCTCTTGGACCCCTTGGGTGCCTGGGCGTCCTCTCCTCCCCCCCCAGTAGAGCAAGAAGGTGAAACCTGCCTGCCCAGGCACCCAGCCATCCAACAGCACCTGTTTAACTGAGAAAGGATGGTTCGCCAAAAACGAAAAAACAAAATTTGCAAAGCGGTGCTATCAGTGGCCCCCTGTGTTTAACTGACTTTTGTTTGTTTCCTTGTCAGGGGCTGATTGCTTCGGGGAAGGGGTCGAGAGCAGGGGGGAGGGGTTTAAGGGGTATGTGTGGCTGTGACTAACTGAAAAGGTCCCCCCTGATGGGGGGACCTGTAGCAAACTGTCTTGGGGGGGGCATGCACATGCAAACATGCAAACATGAAGACATGAAAAAGACCAAAACAGCGAAAGTAAAAATGTTGCAGATAACTGGGTTTGAACCCAGGACCTTTGAAATTGGAACCTGGTACAACCACCAACTATGCTACGTCAGGATCTGCAGCCCCCAACCGTGATCGGTATTACGGAATATTCCGGGTATTACGGATATTCCGGAATCTAAATATTCCGGAACATTCCGGATATTACGGGACCGGAATATGGGCCTGGCCCTGCTCCTGGCGATCTTGCCATCCAGTCAGCCCGGCAAGCCTCCCACCACCAACGGAAGGCAACTGCCCAGCAGGGTTATGGTGAATTAGGGCCTTCCCGCAAGCATACCATGGTGTCTTGCAATGCCTTGACCAGCACCAGTTTCTCGAGCTTCACGAAGTTGTCTTTGTATGTCTGGTTCTTTGCTGGGCCCTCGTTGTTGATATCTGTACAGCAGAGCCATGCAGCAGCACAATGTTGCCACAACAGAAACTCACACTTCGCAGTGCAACGCCCAATTGCACATGAACTTCACCTGCCATACACCAGCCCCTTGCACTCAAAGCTCAACAGGATAATAGGCTGGCGCCCAGGCTCAAACAGGGACCTTCACACGTGGAGCTGACAGACGACATGGCTGTAACAACACCAAACAGCCGCCCAAAATGCAAATCGATTGTTTGCAATCCGCCCACAGAGCTGTACAGTTCAAACCCAAACCCCCTCCTGAAGGCAACACAACATTTGGTATTGATTCGATGTTAGGTTCCCCATTGATACGCTCTGTACGTCTACTGTGCCTTTCGCGGCCTCTGACGGACGGTCTGCCGTTCCCCCACTCACCATTCTGCGGTATACAGAAAAGGTCTGTACCCAACCGAGACCCCAAATGTTTCAACCCGTCATGTCAGCAGACGTGGGCCATATGTCGCCGACTGCTGCATTGCACCATAATTCATATTACGCACTGCTGCATGCATTGTCCGCTGCATCATGCATGCATCCAGCACATACTGCTGCATACTTCACATTCTGCTATATACACCATCTATCATATATTTGTCACATACTGCTGCACGTATCACACACTGCTGTATGCATAAAACACTGCCACATGCATATAGCATCATATACTGCCGCCTCCCGCACATACTGCTGCATCATATGTTGCTGTATGCATGTACACATCAGGTTGCGCTATGTTCCATTGCACTCCACAGCAAAGCACATAAACGGTAGCCATGGGGCGCAGTGTTGCATCACTCCCAGTCAGCCAAACTTCAACAGTTGGTTCCTGATGTGCTCACCGAACCTTGTAGACAAGAACCTGGCAAACGTACCTGGCAGAAATTTGCACTTCTTCACATATTCTGGGATGCGCAAAGGGTCACGGAGGTAATTTGCCTGTGCAAGCGACCCCTGGGCAATATCCGTATACGCCAGTATCCCAAGGAGACGGTCGAACAGGCGACATATTTCCAACCCATAGTCACAGCGGGGGAATCCTGCAACTCCCACCATAGGCCCATGCATCGACAGGAATCGTTTGACAGGGGGTGCATTGTAGCGCTGGACGTAACCCCTGATAATTAAGTTACCCTGGGAGAATCCGATGGCATCGAACCCGTTCGACAGCTTTGGATCTGCTCTCACCTGAGGCAAGAATTGTGTGCAGACGGAGCGACCAGACGTTGCGTCGGCTTAGGCTAAGAGGGATGAGGCTGGATGAGCATAGTGCGAGGGGAAAACGCTAAGTGTGAGGAGGCCAAATGAGTGTGAAATTGCTGGATCCTTTTGGAACCCTCGCCCGCGCCCCTGTTTTGGGAGGGTGCTCGAACGACCGCCCACACACATGTCAGCACAAGAGCCCCCCTGCCTTGCCGGCGTCACACATATGAACTGAGGTGAAATCGGTAGGGTCAGCACAAGGTAGGTATGCGGGAGAGGTGAGGCAAAAAGAAAGTGGCGCGGCAGCAGAGGCCAGTGGCAGCCCAACCCCCACCTCGCCCAACATCCCTCACTTTGATGTGGACCTCCCAGTGGGGAGCAGGGACCCATGCTGCACCTGTGCCTCCCGGCAGCGCCTCTTGCAGCGCTGCCTGGTCTCTGGCCGGCGACCAGCGGTGTATCCCGTGCACTTTTGCCGCATTCCCAGCAGGTGTGTCAGGGGTACTGCGCGCACAGTGCGCGCACAGGGGCGCAGATTCGAACAGCAGGCGCCCAAAGCTTGCCGCCGGAGCCCAAAATTGTGGTGTCTCGAAATCGCGCATCTGAAGAAACACGTCACAAATCAGAACAACATCATCCGCAGGGGCCAATAAATGAGATTCTTTTATCACCCTGCTCATCATGCACGCGCCGTTCATGCATGCCCGCGAAAACACTTTGGGCCGTTCCTGAATCTCGAGACCACATTGTGTCGCATATGCTCCGTTCCAAAAGTTCGGTACGTATGATTTTTTCAACTGATTTTTTCAACGTACCTTTTTCGCAAAAGTGTCCACTTCATCGTCCATCAACATCAGAAACTCGCTGCTTTGGTCTTGTACACTGCCATCCCCAAGTGCAATGTTTGTGACGTAGGTTCCGGCATGCTTGGAGAGCTGCTGGCGGATGGGGACCATCCCTAAGGGGTTGTCGGCAAAATCCCCCATTCCTACAGAAGAGCAACACATCCAGCATCACAGGGAGCTCAAGCCTGACGGGTGGGGAATGTTGTTCTCGGGTCCTTGCGCCTAAATAGCTCTTCCAGACCACCCCAGTCCCTTTGTTCAAGCTATGGCCAGGACCCATAAAAGTGCAGCCCATTTGGGAGGTGTAGCTTTGACAAGGTGTAGCTCTTGCCTCTTGCGAGTATGCAGACAAGACAGCTTGTGCACAGGGTGCACACTGGGCGCACTTTCCAGGATGAAATCAAAGAAATTAAGAAAATCAAAGGGAATCGTGAACATTCTTGTGCATCAATGAAATAGTGCAACCCCAAAATGGTAGGAGACCCCATGTTGAAGCAAGCACCCTCTGGGGGAGTCCTGGCGCCGCACGCAGTTGCGCTACTGTTGCAGCAAGTAGGGGACTTCCTATGTTTGAACCCCTCCCAAAATGGCCCCAAAGCAGAGCAAACACTTTGGCCACAAAAATTGTACCAACAATCATCTATCCTATGGAGCCGTGCCGTGTGCGTTCCGCGTCAGGTGCCCCCCCCTCTGCCCCATTGCCACCCACTCCGGCACCCTTTTGGTGATATTTCGGTTCTGCTGGGCTGCAAGCACCTGCTACTGTGCTGTGTTGTGCTGTGCTGTAGCAGATATGCAGGATGATGGAATGGACAATTTTGCAGAAAGTTCTGTGAAAATGCAGAGTTTGACTGCCACCAGCTGTCAGACATTTTCATATGGATGTGAAAACCGTGGATTTGCTATTGAATTTGTCATGGTGGTGAGGTCAGAGGTCAGCGATTTAATCTACCAAGCATCTCCGCCCTCCACAGAACAATAAGGGGCCATTGAAAAATTCATTGAATTGCTCGATTTCCGAGCAATGAGGGGGGCGGTTGGGGGGCGTGCTTTAATTTTCATTCCGGCAGGGTGGGGGGCGACTGCTCCCCCTTGGGTCCCCTATCTTGGAAACCCTCCCCCAGCCCTTAATGGGTCATTGTCCATCAATTTTTCTATTTGCTGGGTATTGGGTTCGTTCCAGCGGGGGGCTCTCCCCGGACTCCCTCCGCCCCTCCCTTGGACCCTACCCCCTCCCTCCCTGCCCCCCTGTGCTCAAGCAAGGCCCTTGTTGGGGGAGGGGGGGGCTACTATAAACCCTGGATCCTGAGGCCTGCAGTAACACATACCATGCATTATGACAATGGGCCACTGCAATCCGTCAACCCATGCTGCGGCAAGGCCTACACTCAGGAGGAGATGGAGCATCATGCTTCCAGACAAAGAGAAGCCGGAACCCCTGAAAATGACAGAAGAGCAATCAGCAGATGCCACGATGGACTGCAGTGGACGGTGTGACAGGGGTGCACTTGCGATTTTTTTTTTGCACTTCCCTGGTGGGCCAGGGCTCTCCCTGACAAACAAATCAGGCTTCCTTGCATTCCACTACTGACAAATACCTGAAATCTCAACATCATACCCCACGGATCAGCCTCAAAGTAGTGGGGTGTGGCAGGGTGGGGAGATAGGTGGGGTGCAATCAGGTGCAGTGGAAGGGACACAAGCGAGGTTCAAGATGGCTCAAATGGCAGGGAAGCAGGCAGGCAATGAGTCAGCTGATGCAATGGTGTGTGTGAAGCACCTGCCCAGGGAAGGGGGCGACTGCGGACAGCGGTAGCCAGTGCTGGTGGCCTGCATGCACGGGTGGCCCCCTTCCCACTAGGGTTCTTTATAGAACAGGGCCCCTTCCTAGTCCGTAGGCTTCAGTGATTCGTGCATCCCTGCCCTCCCCTGGCACGACAGAGCATCTTATGTACTGAAGCCCCACAACGATTTGCACAACGTCTGAGCAACGAACAAGGCCTTTGAGTGCACGTGCTGTAAACCGACCCACAGCAGTTCCCCAACCTCCAAAGGAAATGGAATAGAAACGGTGCTCCAAAAAGTCCCACAATTCCTTGAGGGTGGGAGCCGTCCGTTGGTGTTGAGTGCCTTCGGCAACTCTTGTGGTGATGATCCCCTTTAGCCACGGGGGCAAGGTGCTCAAAATCAAGCGCGCCTCATTAGCCTTCCGGTAGGCGGGTCACACCACCCCAACCATTGGTGCAATTTTTCCACCCACTCGTCGTAACTTCCTTGTTGCCCATTAAAATGCGGTGGGGGCATGTCACTATTCTCCACCGCTTTGGTGTAACTATTTTGTACCATAGGCATTTGGTACGGGTGGTTCGCGGGGGGAGCCATGGTTGGGGGTGCACCCGTTGGTGCAACCTTCACCGGAGAAACCGTGCACGTATCGGCTGGATGAGAAGGCGTGCACCAGGGTCTCACGGAGGAGGTGAAGATATTTTTCGTGAGGGGATTGATGTCCTCTCTCGAGGAGGAGTCCTCTTCCACTCTGGTCCAAGGGGCCGAGGGCTCCGGAGGATACTCCTCACGCTTCGGCATTGCCCTCCATTCAGGGAGAGTGGTGTCTTTTTGATTTTCGGTGGCTCCCCTCCACGAAGGAGTTGTAGGCTCCTCGTGAGGGGTGTGTTCGTGTGTTTTCTCCCCCCCCCCCCCGGCCACCCAGAGTACGGACAAGCGGCTGGATGATAGATGCAACGGGGAGATGGGTGGTCGGAAAGAGGAACAGAACAACCGCCACCGGAAAACCCGGATGGTGTGCCCACGGGCGCCGTAGAGACAGGCTCCGTGGGCGCCACCGGCTCCGATGCAGGAACGGGCGGGACCGCCGATGGCGGGGGCGGGACAACTACAACGGGCTCCGTAGGAGTGGCGTACCACCGGTCCCACTCATCGAGCGGTGATGCAATGGTGGCATAGTTTTTAGCGAGCGCTTCCACCGCGCTAAAACATTTGGCCGTGTTGTGGTTGGACATTTTGAGATGATCCGCCACACTGGCCGCCATCTCTTTGGATTCCCGCTAGTAATCACGAACCAGCGCGTCCTGCTTAGCCTGAGTGGACAAGATTTGGGTCATACGATCCCCGTAGGATTGGCTGATGCCAGCTACCGCTGCCACAGCCTGAGAAAGCTCCCGATGGGACCGTTGCAGCTCCTGATTCCGGGACTGCAGGTCACGCACCTGAGCCATCAGGGACTGGATGCACGTTTCGTAGTGCACCATACACCTGGGACAGTCACAGGTGTGTTTCAATTCAACCTCCCCCCGTGTGCGAGCGGGGCCCCTAGAATGTTGGGATGAGGGACCCCCACCCCAACGGGGAGGCGATGACCCACCACTGTCCCCACCAGCAGCCCCACCGGCCACGGAGGGACCAGAGGACCCCCCTGTAGGGCGAAACGAGGGCGCCGGGCGCGTTGCAACAGGTGCAAGGTGCAGGCGCCCCCCCACTTGAAGAATGTTCCCCCCCCAAACTCCCACCCACGGATAGACGAATCAAATACGGGATGCCGTCCACGTGTTGGATGTAGGTCACCCGCTAGGGCGATGGAGGAGGGGAAACAGAATCAACAGGGTTTGGCCGCGGGGGTGGCGGTGGGGATTTTTCCTCCACAATATATTGGGGTGATTCATGAACCACCGTAGGCGGTTGGATCTGTGGAACGGGGGCAAAAACAGGCTCCGCGCCCGTTGTAGCCCCTGGAGCCCCCCCCCCAACCGGGAAATGCCCGTGGTTGGGGCTCCTCCTCATGGGATGTAGTAGAGGGGGGAGAGACCAAATTTATTGGGAGGGTTGCTGAACCTCCCTCCACCGGATTCTCTCCCCCTAGCGCAGATTGATAACCTTCGGCACCATCGGCACCATCGGGGAACATCCATTAGGGATGGTTGATCTTTCGTCCCACTCATCGGCACCGGGGGTGTAGTCACGGCTCGTCCCCACATAGGTTCCTGGGGGAACTCCACGACGAGACACGGTCGGTCTTTGACCCCGCTCATAGGCGCTGGGGACTCCTCCACCACGACATATTGTCAATGGGGTGCCGGGGATTCCTCCACCACGATATAGTGGGGCGCCGGGGATTCTTCCACGAGCGTTACAGTGGGATGATCCTTCGTTCCCGACATAGGTTCGGTGCAGGCGATGAGGCGACGGAGATGGGGGAATGGTGAAGTTCGCGACGTTCCAACAATCCAATCTCCTCCCCCTCATCGTCGCTCCCGTGGTCCAGCGACGGGAGGGACCACCGATCACACTCATCCTCCTCGATCGGCGCAGGGGACTCAACGACAAGCGTCGGATTCTACCGAGATCCGCTTGGGGGGGGGGGGGGGGGCTCCTCCACCACGGAGGGGAACACCCTCGATTCGCTCATAGGAGCGTGTGAAGCGTCCACTTCAGTGGGATTCTGCCTGCTCCCCGACAGGGCTTGCTGGATTAGGGTCACTGCTTCGCGAGTATTAATAGGCCCCAGATAGTTGTGGAGGTCAGGAGTGGCCGGGCCGACTGGATGATTTGCGGCGTCAAGTTGGTCAACAATAGGGCTTATGGGCCCTGGCCCTGGGTTCTTCCTGACCCGGGGCTCCGGCAACCCCCCCAACGACGGAGGGGTGTCAGAGTCGACCACGATGGGGCCAATTGGCGATGCCATTGTACCCCAATCGGCAGCGCGCGAGGGTGCAGCGTCTGTCTGCTCGATCCCTCGGATAGATGTGTCAATTATTGCCCGATTCTCGGTGCTAATAATGGTTCCCGTGCCTTGGGAAGGCGATGAAGGCCCACTGAGCTCTCTCTGAGGGTGACTGCCCATTTCCCCCCCAACCAACCCAGGTGCACCACCCGGATTTCTGGGGATGGGGGGCCCCGGTGGGAACAATCGGGGATTTCGGAGACTTGGGATTCGTTGCCAATTGTGGCTTGGCCCGTTTTTGCGGCCCTTGTCCGGTGGGAGTTAGGGCCGAGGAGGTCCTGAGGGTGGGGACCTGGACACCCTCAGCTATCCCTCCCGGGGAGGTGATTTTGGTTTGAATTTGGTCCACGATTTCGAGGACCGATCGCTTGCCGTGATGCCAAGCGCCCAACAGAGACGAAAAACTTTCACCTCTGCTACCATGAAACCGGACCAAGGGGTCCGAAGCAGAGGTCGCAGTGGTCTGGGCAGCAACAGAGCTTGGCAAAGAAGACATAGCAATGGATGAAGACTGATAGTATCCTGCAAACAGATAGGGTGCAAACAGCCGTTGAAATACTTGATATGCACATATGAGAAATCCACCCTAGCATCCACCAATTCTTAGAAATACAAAGGATCCAAGATTGCCTTATCTATCTCACATCCTATGTTCCTAACCAAGAAATGGATATAATGTACAAAGTCCCATATATAGGGTCATATAATGATCCCTTAGGGGCAATATGCTAGGGTAGGGTTGTGACCTGCTTCACCGTACGGTTTTGCAAGGTTTGCAATTGCCAGTTGATAAAGCGGATATGATGGAAGAAATTGTGCCGCAGGACCCATGGGAAGTAGAGTGGTCACGATGGCAATCAAAGCCAAGGGTGTACACACCATTGACTGAGGAGCAGGTGCACATGGTGATGTAAATAGAATGGCTCCAGAGTTGAATGTGCTTACGGAGTATGAAGTCGCAGCGTGTAAGTTACTTGCAATGAACGTCACTCCAAAGTGGCGTGGTTACCAAATCTAGTTTGTTGGTGTTGTGGTAAAAATCGTGCCGAGTGTCTACAAGCCTTTGGCACAGAAAAAAGTGTCGTGACACCTCGTTGGGGGTGGTTGGGGCAGGCACTTCCTGACATTACCCCCCCCCGAAGACCTTCAGACCTTGGGCTGCATGGTGTGCATTGCAACACAAGCAGTGCCTTGATAGAATTGTGCAAATCTTCTCTCCTAAATGCAGTCCCTTTGGGCAGTGCCTTTTCAGCTTGGTTCCAACGGACAGGGCAGTACAAATGCAGCAGTGCACAAATCTCAATGGAAGAAGACTGTGAAACACAAAAACAGAGTATTTCATATGAGTGTCTTTTGGAAACTGCCTATACTTAGCGTGACTCCCCACCTTCAGTTGTGTCCCTCAATGTAGGGGCCTGTGGCCCCAGCATGTATCAGGTGCACCCCTGTGGGTCTGGGTCCTCGTTAAGTGCGAGATCATGCATAATTGGGTGCTCACTGGTGCAGTGGTGCCTCGCTGGACAGAGCTGCATGCAGTGCCTCTAGTGGCCCTCCCCATTTGGAGATACGGTCCCAGAGTAGGGGTTCCCACCAGCAGTTGGGGTAGCCCTTGGGTTTGATGGAATCCACTGTGTGGAGCGTATTAGTCATCGCATCATGTGGGTTCTCCCGGTAGTACAGATCTTTTTTCACCTCAGCAGGCACCAGGCTTTGAACTACTTGGCGGGCGTTGGTTGCATACATTGGTGGGTATCGCAATTTTGCACGTTCAATGGGTGCTGTAGGGTCGATCCGTGGGGGGCGTGAAAGCGTTGAAGAAAAATGAAAGGATGTCCCATGCCGCGGCTGTGCGGTGGGTTCAAGAAAAAACAGCTCCATACCGCATCATGTCACATTGTGTGAACGAGAATGAGGCATAAACACCCCCCTCAGGGAAGAAAGCCCAACCCCTCTGGGGCGCAAAGTGCAGCCCTCCTTTGGGTTGTGGAAGATGGCTGGAATGTTTTTGCCGATGCACTCGATGCAGAAGGTTTGCTTCAAGTTGAATAGCCGTTTGCGAAGAGACATGCAACATGGGTATTCGTTTGGCGTGCTTGGGGTAGGGCATTTGGTGCATCATGCAAGGCGGTGGCCACCAAGGGTATACTATCTCGAACCACGATGGCTTCGCTGAAAGCAAACTTGAAAGACCAAGCCCAAGCACATTTGGCACTTGGATGGGCAATCCATTTATGGACCCACCTTTCGGGTGACCACCTATTATATATACATATATATACATATAATATGAATATTGTGCATTATGGGGTGGAGTTGAACAATTTTCAGCATTTCGAGGGGAACAACGGCACAAACCGCTGAAGGGGGAAATCCGCTTGCGCAGTTTTAAGGGAGGGGTGAAGAAGTGGGGTAAGGAAAGGGGTGTGAAGCATGCATTTCCAGAAGTGGTCCGAAGTGATAATTTGGACTTTGGTTTGTGGTCCGTTGGTTTGAACCCTTGGGTACGTACTTGGACAAAACAACCTAAATATCTTGCAAATCGTCCATATTGGGATGCAGTCCTATCCAACCGTAAAAGCCATCTCCGAAGGCGTGCAAGCGCAGGTATATACAAAAAGTGATGCTTGTTGCAGGAAATTGTTTGCGATTGGTCCCAACTTCGTTTGGGCAATGCTTCTATCCATTTGGTTTGTTGTAGAAAATGCATTCAAACGTCATATTTTCCAATCAAGCGCATGTTGTCACAATGCCTCTTGCAAACAAGAACTACGATGCAGTATATATATATTGCAAAGTGTAAAAGCAGCAGGCTGGCGCGCCCCCGGAAAACAGCCAAAATACATAGTGCACCATTGTACCGCCTCTTCTCATGCATGGTATGGGTATGGGGATGGGTTTGCAAGGGTGGGGGGGGTCGGCCACCTTTCAAGAACACCCTTACCTCATACTCCAAGTTGCCTTGCCTTCGGAACCTCCCATAAAGACCACATAGAATCACCGCATTAGACGTATGTTCAACTGCAAATGTTGTTGTTACCGATGTAAACCTCAGAGTACACAATTGTCTTCCATCTGAAATACCATCCATATTGCAATATATATCCCAAGGCACCTTTCCAAAAAACACTTACGTCTCCAACTCCTCATTCCGCGACATGTAACCCAACACAAAGTCATACACCTTTTGGGTCATAGTAACTTAACATAGTAACATAGTAACATTGGAACATAGTAAGCTTGATACTTGTCATGGAAAACAGGCATGTCATCATGCACCACATTTGCAAAAGGAATTTTTTTGTTTTACAACACAATTTTACCACACACTCCATGGATCAGTGACGTCATCTGGAGATCTTGAGAGCAAGGGTGGTGAGGCGAACATGCATGTACAAAGCAATGGTGGTTGGCCAGGTGGCTGGCTAGGTGGCTGGCTGGCTGGCTGGCGCGGGCCGGCCGGCCGGCCGAAACCCCCCCCCCCTTCCCCCCCCCCTCCCCCCCCCCCCCCCGCCTGGCTGGCGCAGCTCCTATTGGCTGGACTTCAAGTGACAAGTTGTCTGCTTTTTCCAAATGACATTGGCTGTAACTACATGTCTCAACAAGTGCATACGAGCCTGCAGTTCATTCAAGAGGCACACTACCGGTTGATGGTTGATTGGACACATAACTGCTGCAATGTCATGATCCATGCGGTGCATATGTTGTGTGATTTGATCCGCTTCTATGGGGATGGTTGGGTAGCCATGGGGTTGTAGGCACAAATACAAAGATACAAAGATGTTTTATTTCCCCAACTAAATGTTCTCTGCGTCGACGGGTGAATTGGTCACTCTATTGGGAATTGCAGCAACACTGGTGCACAGCAGGAAGCAACAAATCCAAAAGAGAAAACGCTAGGCCCGTGGCCTTGCTGCAGAGAACATAGGCAATGTACTGCGCGTCCGAGACTGTCACTCATCAAAGCTTCCCGGTGGCTGTCGCCCTTTCCCTGACCACCCTACCGCTAATCACAGGCGGGGCCCAGTGCACGCTGGGAGTGGGTCACAGTAAATCCACGCGGGCTGTGTGCTGTGTGGGAGACTGGATCGTCTGCTCAGTTGTCACCTGTGATGGGGACCTGTAACAAGTCAAAGATAGCGTCACTGAAATCTGTACTCTCTGCCCCAGGTTCACGGTCACAATTCACATCTGTTTGGGCTCAGGCTGAAGACACTGCATCTCCCGGGAATTCTGCACCCACAGAAAAAACTGCATCGTTCCCCTGCGCGTTCTGCCCTGACCACTACCCTGGGTAGTCTGTCTGTGCTGCGCTGATTCCCCTGCGTGCGTGTGTTCCCAGTCCATACCTGTCACTGATGCTAATTTGCTGTGGCTTCCACCATTCACCTGGGTAGTGTTTGTGTAAGCAGACTGCCGTGAAACTGTATACATTATCACTAAAAGCGGCGTTGCAGAAACCCATGGACTGGCACTTCAGCACCACTGATGGTACGTAGGACCGCAGCATCCCTTTCGCAGAGGGGGAGTGCGCGTCCACCATACGCACAGGCGAGGGTGGGCTGGACATACCAAATGTAAATTCAAAAGTGGGCGTACGCAACCGCAGATCAGGCAAACCTATGCTATCAAAACTCAACGTTGCTTCAAGGAAAGGTATGACAGGTCCCAGGTTTTCGATTTTCAGGGTCATTCCTATCACTGATGAGAGTGTGGACATGGCAGCCCGCAGTTTTTCCTCCATTGGACCATACTCGCCCTGAACCCGCAGGAGGAGGAGGAGGTAGTTGTCCCTGTACCTCACCATGGGGGGCAGTGTATGCTCAGCCAGTGCGCGTTCGCGGTGCAGCACTGCCAGTGACGCGCCTTGGGCGGACATACATCCTCCTATAGCAAGTCCCAGCAGCTGGCGGAAAATGGAAGTGCAGTGCACAAACTCATCATTCACGAGCAACTCTATCGCTAACATACAATATATATCGGTGATGGAATAGCAGATGTAGGCGTCACGTGTGCGGGGCCGCCGCAGGCAATCTAGCTGCTTCAGGCCCCCAGGGTGCAACGCAAAAACAAGGTCCCCTGCTTTGGCGTTGGCCCGCGTACATGCGTCAGCGTAAAACTGCCTGACTGCTGTGGGCACTTCTGAGCGCTGGACGTTCGGGAACATCTCTTCTATGTCCAGCTCCCCGAACGCTCCCTCCACGGTGGACCCCGACACACAGTATTTGGCTCGCCACTGCTGTATCACACGTCTCAACTCTGGCATTGCTATGAACTCTATGCTACTCGGCTGTGACGCAGTCAGTTTCCAGAGTACAGAAAGGCACCTCCCCAGGTGGCGCTGCGCTGGCTTAAAAGGGTGCAGCGCCTGGCGCAGCACCTCCCTGCACTTCGCGACTGGTGGCGTTTTCAGTTCGCACGACTTATACTTTACAGGTACAGTTACATCAGGCACTCCCGAACACAGCTCTGGCTTGCGCAGTGCGAATGTGGGGGGCTGGGGCGCCACAGGGAAGGTCACAGGCCCGACCCCTTGCAACAGGTGCAGGCATCTGGCTTCAAACTCCAGTGCTGGGTCCTGCGCCTGTACCCGCGTGTCGCGTGTCCCGGTCTCCTCGGCGTTGTGGGCGGGGAGTTCGGGCTGGCCTGTGGTTTTCTTGCGTCCCCGTGGCTTCGCACGCTCTGTCCGTCGCGGTGCTCGCTGCGCGTCCCTGCCCCTCGCTTGCGGCTGGGGTCCCACCTTGGGCACGCCCGCGTTTCTGCCTTTACCGATGGGCACCAGGGGGTGGAGCAAACCAGATTGCTGCACGCACGGCGCCAGGGCGTCCCGATGGCAGCGGAGGAGCTTCGCAACGGCTGCGGTCAGGTGCTTCCGCACTCGTGCCGCGGTCCCTCTCCCTGGCCTGTGCTCCCTGTAATTCAGGAGCAGCTCCGTGACTCGCGTCTCGGGGAGGGGGGAGCGCTGCATAATGGCAAAAAACCGGCAGTACTCTCCCAGTGCTCCCAGGGCAAACCCGTCAGCGAGGCGCCAGAAAAGCAGAAACGCGGCGTCGGTGGTGGTGCGTAACCTGGCCACTTCCGTAAACCGGGGCGTGTGCAGGAACGTGTGTGCTTGCATTGTTTTACGTAAGTGTACGCACGCAAAATTTACCACTTCGGTTCCTTTATCAAAGTGTTCGACAGAGAGAAAAGGTGGCAGCAATTTGCGTTGTGTGATCACGTGCGGCGCGTAGACTTGCTTAGGGAAGGAGCGCCGCAGGGCCTCATAGAACACTTCGCACTCACTCAGCAGGGTGTTCTTTAGAGAGGCTTTCACGTGTCCCCTGTGATCGGGCACGGCCCTGGCAAGCTCGTCCAGTGTCGTGTGTATACTGTCACGGAAAGATCGCCAGGAGGGCACAGTGGAGTTTCGCTGGTTTTGCGCAAACACTGACGTGTCACATTCCTGGCACAGGGTCAGCAGGATCGCTGGATCACGGAAGAAGGCGTGGCCATGGGGCCACGCCACTCCGGGCGTATCGCGCAGGGCCTGGCACGGGCACGGTCCAGCCAGGTTTGACTCAAGCCATGCCGTGGGAAAGCGTGAGGTTAGTGTTGTGGTCAGCAGTTGCCCCACTTTCCTGGAGCGCTTAGACACTATCACGAGCGCGTCCTTTATATATTCCCTGAGATGATCTGGCCAGTAGTCACACGCATCGATTACTGTGTGTAGTACTTTACGCAGTGTGGGTTTCATTGCAGGCTGGAGCAGGGGAATTTTCAGCGGCACGCGGTAGGGAATGTGGGCACGGAAGTGGCGCATGAAGCAGTCTGCCACTTTCTGGAAAAGTGCGCGGTGTTGTGCCGGCTCCATCAGGCTGCGTGTTGCGGAGAGCAGCGTCAGCATGAGTGGGGGGGGCAGTTGCTGTGGTGACAGTGGCGCATATTGGCTGGCTACTGTCACGGCAGTTTTCAGGAGCCCCCCTCCTTGCGCCTTTATTTCCGCTTTCCACACTTTGCGTTGCTGTAGGAACCCCCACTTTCCCGGGTGTAGCGCTGGCAGGGCCCGATTGCGCAGGCCCCCGAGGCCCCACTTGCGCATCCAGTGCGCTTCTTTCCTGTCCGCCTCAGTCGGCCTGACGGCTTCGAGGGGGGTTAGCACGAAGTTTTCGACTCCGCGCGCCCCTACCCAGCGGTAGATATCCGAGGGGAGGCGGAGCGTAGTCCCGTCCCAGAGCCTTAGGAAATCTGCACCTGCCCTCACGTGTTCCGCACCCCGCTGTCCCACCGTGCGCCGTGAGCCCCGTCCCCCCGTCTGCCCTATGTATACCCTGCCGTCTGTTTTACACCAAAGCACATACACCCATGTGCCTGTTTTTTGTACTGATGCACGTACACTTCTTATACCGTGTATCTTTTTGATGTGTTTGTCTCCAGCCAGGTGCAGTCTATCATTAATATAATCCCACGACTCCCATATGGCGGCCCAGTCCCGACGGCTGGTTATTGTCCTGGTCTTGGCATTCCATCGGGGCGCCAGCGCGTCTCGTCGGCGGTCCCGCTGGGCCTGCCAGATCTGGTCAAAGCTCGCGTTGAGGTCTGCTGGCCGCAGCGTCTCCGTCTGGTCGTCCTCCGGCATCGTTTCCCCCGCGCGCCACAGTGGCATCAGGGGCTTGCCGAACCCTGAGCGCAGCACTGGGCCCAGTCCGTTGAGGCGGGCCGGCCACTCTTCTCCGAACGGGCGGTGTCGCGCCAGGACCCACGGCACTGCCAGGGCCTTGGACGGGTAGGCTTCGACGATGGAGGCGAGTGGGAGGGGAGTGGAGATGGGGGCACACTGCAGGTGGGGGTACCGCTGCGCGGGGTTGGAGCGGTGATCCAGGACGGCGATCACCGTTCCTCCGTCGGCGGTTACCCGCTCGATGCACTCGTGGACGTAGTCGTCGCTGGGCTCGAGGGTCCCGGGTTGCAGTAGGCTGGTTGGCATGGGCACGGCTAATATCGAGCTGTGCGGTGTAGCCCAGATCGCTGTCGTCGCGCTGCCCGCAGTTGCGGCTCCTTCGGCCGGCTGGCGCGCTCCCGGTAGGGGCAGCAGTGGTGACTCCGGTGCCCAGATGCCCACGCAGTTCAGGAAGTTCCGGCACGCATTTGCCCACGCCCCGGTGGGGATGAGGGGGGGCTGTACTTTCGCGTCCTCCATCAGCGCTTCTCCAGAGTCAACCATGGTCTGCAGGTAGGCGTACAGCACCTCCGGTGTCACGTGGTGCCATGAGTACATACCCCTGCGTGTCATCCACCGCGCAAAGCACGTTCCCAGCGTCGCATCTTGTTGCAGCGCCACCGCCAGCATCTGGGTAAATGGACATAGTTTCAAGTGTGAGGGAAGGGAGGCGGTTATAGAGAACTCGTGAGCCATGTGTGGGTCGACGTTCTCGTGTATGTGGACACAGTGTGCATATTCGGCCCGCCGCTCTTGGGCTGCAGACCTCGCTGCGTGAGCCAGTGACTTGGCGAGGTTGAGGCGCTCTTCCCAGGTGTGTGCCACTGTGGGCTGCAGTCCTCGGGGTAGCGGGGCTTGGAGGCATAGCCGGGAGAGGCGCGCTGTGATCGTTGCCAGCCGCTTACAGTAGTGTGCGTCGCTGGGCAGTGCCTGTGACAGGCGAAGTGCGCGGGCGCAGAGATGTGCCCACTCAGAGAGCGCTTCTGGCGGCAATGCGGGGAAGCCCAGCCAGTGTTCGAGGGACTTGATTACCTCCTCCGTCGCCGCGTCTGCTGCTTCCCGCCGGCGGCGCCCTCAGAAGAGCGCATCATCATCATCTTTCGCATGGACTTCGTTGAGGGCGGTCAGCGCACGGATTGCCGTGGGCTCTTTTTGTACAAAGCAATGGTGGTTGGCCAGGTGGCTGGCTAGGTGGCTGGCTGGCTGGCTGGCGCGGGCCGGCCGGCCGGCCGAAACCCCCCCCCCCCTTCCCCCCCCCTCCCCCCCCCCGCCTGGCTGGCGCAGCTCCTATTGGCTGGACTTCAAGTGACAAGTTGTCTGCTTTTTCCAAATGACATTGGCTGTAACTACATGTCTCAACAAGTGCATACGAGCCTGCAGTTCATTCAAGAGGCACACTACCGGTTGATGGTTGATTGGACACATAACTGCTGCAATGTCATGATCCATGCGGTGCATATGTTGTGTGATTTGATCCGCTTCTATGGGGATGGTTGGGTAGCCATGGGGTTGTAGGCACAAAACTGAATTCCGAGTCCAAAGTAGTACATACGCATACTAGAAAAAAACCGGATTTACCGCACGGTAAAAATAATTTTAAAATAAAATACCCGTACGGTAAAAATGTTTTTGCCGCACCGCAAAATCCATTTTGCTGTGCAGTATGTCCGGCGAATGCGGCAAATTTTGTTTCACCACATTACAAAGTGTGGGGGGGTTTTAGGAGCCATAAGTACATGTTAGGGATAGTATTAGTGCATACTAGTTGCTTTTAGGGGGGGGTAAATGCTCGTTTGGGACCCATTTGTCCTCCGGAAACTAAGTCTACGTCCCTCATGCACTTGAGCTGATGAATTTCCAAAGTTTCAAACATTTTGCAGTTTTGCCGAATTTGCCGCCTTTTTGCCGGTATCACCAGGCTGTAGTTGTTAGGCTGTAGTAGTTACACTGTGCCCGTTAAACCTTCAGAGCCCCACCCCTCAACCAAAATAGCTCAAAGTGAGCAAGGGATCGCCTAGCACAGTCAAGGATATCCTTTTAGGACATGTTTCAAGCTACATTATAAAAAAAAAAAGCGCCACAAAACTCATTGGTGGCGCCAAGTTACCCCCCCCCCCCCGGGATATTTGTTGCGTGCACCAGCAATATGGCAAAAATTGCCCAAAACAGGCGAACCCCCCTACCATCCCCCCTAAATGGCTCAAAGTGAGCAAGCGACGGCCTAGCACGGCCAAGTCGAAGTCTAAGCCTAAGTCTAAGTCTAAGGATATCCTTTTAGTACATGTTTCAAGCTACATTCTCCAAAAAAAAAGCGCCACAAAACCGGTGGTACCAAGTTACCCCCCCCCCGGACATTCGTTGCACCCGCAAAAATACCGTTTGCCACCTTGCCTATTAAACCTTGAGAGCCCCACCCCCAACCAAAATCGCTCAGAGTGAGCAAGCGACGGCCTAGCACAGCCAAGGATAGACTTTTAGGACATGTTTCAAAGGACATTGTCAAAAAAAAAGAGCCACAAAACTCACCGGTGGCGCCAAGTTATGTCCCGGGAGAAAAAAATTACCCCCGAAAAATCAGAGAAACTTTTGGTAAAATTTTACCAAGTCAAAATGGAACATTGCAGAATGTTTCAAAACTCATTGGATATGGGTAATATCCAAATACATCGTTGTATTGTACACAACAAGGACTTTCAAACAAAAAAAACCCTTTGTGAAACGGCTACGGTGGCACTAAGTTATGAATTTTGGGGGGTGGACGCATGTGACTGTGTATGCAAGTGTGCACTTGGTGACTTTTGTGTAAGTTTGTGGTGTTATGCTACCTATGTGGCCTTTCCGGCCCCACTTTTGATGTGTACATGTGCCCATTGATGCCCAAGGGCACACTGAGTGGTAATTGGTAAGGATCTCGAGCTGGGGCGCGCGCCCCGGCCTCGTTTTTTTTCAGAAAATTTGAATATACTACGACAAATCAATCTACACAGTCTAGCAGCCTGAGCACTGGAAACCCACCGCGTAAGCCTGGGTTCCGTCCCTGCTGCGGGCGACAGTGAGTGGTGGCGCGGGCACTAAGATTGTAACTACGAAGCCAAGAGACATTCGCCAACTTGCTTCGGAATGCAGCCAAATCATGGCGGGTGTCTATTATGTTGTTACACTGGCTACCTAGGGATTTTTTCCTCCTTTTTGGTGTAAATGGAAACCTTTTACCCTAAAAAACCCCGGGTTTCATGCCCCTCTCGTGCTGAAAACACTCCTACACGGTACAAAAGTCCCAAAGTTGGCTTCCCGGGCCTGGGCTCGCGCAAATTCACAAGTTGGCGCGCCAAATGTCCGCCCATCGATCAAACCATCGACTTGCATACCATTGTTGTCACTGGAAATTCCGTCCCTCACCTGCCCTTGCACACTTGGCACGAAGAAAGCATTGTTCCATGTTTTTTTGATGAATGTGCAAAAGACTGCGAATGTGCAAGAAGCTGTCAAATCAATCATACCACCGTGGCGAGCTCCGCCAGTCTGGCCCACAGATCCTCGGGGATGATGCGGTCATACTGGCGGTAGCCCGCCGCGGCAAAACCCTCCTCCGTGACGATGGGGGGGTTGGGGATGTCGTGGTTGGCGACGGGGTAGGAGTTGTGGAAGGAGGGGTGGGGGCAACCCATGCCAAGCATGGTGAAGGGGGCGTCGGTGCTGTAGAGGGTGGGGTGGGTGATGTCGGGGATGTGGGTGCGCAGGCGACGGTTGGTGGAGAACTCCGTGGGAGCTACTGCATCCCACGCCTGCACCTTCACCGACTGGTACCGCACGACGGCGTCAGTGGCCGTGCGGTGCGTCCAGCCACTTTTTTTGACTGGATCCACCCACAGCCACTGCTCCTCGGGGTCGAGACCCTGAGGCGGCATCTCCTGCAGGTCGAGAACGTTAACGAACTCTTTTGACGCTGCAGCAGTGCACAGCTTCAGGGTCTTGTTGAAGGCCTCAAGGGTGACTTGAGAAAGCTTCAACTCGACCGCGAGGGTCGTGGGGTACCGGCCCATCACGGCACAGCAGAACCTGCTAAGAACCCCCCTGGTCAGGGCGAAGTTAACACGGGTGGCGTCAATTCGCCAGACCAAGTGGGGATTGCCCGGCTGGTCCCACTTGCCGAAGAGGGCGGCCTCCAGGGGTTCGCGGAGGGGGGGGAGCTGGGGGAAGGATTCGGCGTCCGGGGAGGTGAGGGTGTAGGGGATGGGAAAATAGCCCCCGGGGAAGTGCTCGGAGCCGACGTTGGCGATGTGGGCGTCGAGCACCGCCTGCACCTCGGGGTTAGGTGGTGCAGCGGGGGCTGGGGCTGGGGCAGACGTGGGGTCGGTGACTGTCACCTTCTTCCCCTTGCCCTTCTTGGGTTGCTTTGGAGGCATGATAACGTGAAATGCCTAGAAGGGAAAGGGAATGCATAAAGGGTGCAAAAGAAGAGGAAGAATGGGGCACTTGGCGCGCGCCAAAACCGGAGTTGGCGCGCGCCAACTCAAGAGTTGGCGCGCCAAGTTGGCGCGCCAACTTGGCAGTTGGCGCGCCAACTCTTGAGTTCGCGCGCGCCAACTGCCAAGTTGGCGCGCCAACTTTGACTTGGCTTCCAAAAAGTTGGCTTCAACCCAAAAAACCCACATATTGCATCATAACAACAAAGCAACGCAACCAAAAGCTGTAAAATATCAATAGTTCCTCACGTTTCATGCACAAGGCGTAGCAACAACACAGTGCACAAGTACAAGCAAGTTGAATGCTCTCGACATGGAGTTGACCAGGAGTTGGCGAATGTACAGTATCTGGGGTTGGCTTCGTAGTTACAATTTTCCCATTTTTCCAACAAAGTGTAAAGTTTTTTACAGTGAAAATTTGAACGCTGGTATGTCTATGCGCTATGTCTACAGTAAAATGTCCAATAATGTTCCGGACAAAATCAAGCCATTCGGGACATTACGAGACTTCGGTGCCGGCCATTTGGGACATTATGAGACTTTCCTATATGGGCACCGTTTGGGACCATTTGGGACATTACGAGACTTTTTCGTGGGACATTACAAGACTTTGTGGAAAATTTTTCTTCGGGCGCCTCGCCCCCCCCCCCTTGAAACTTCCAAAAATTTTCTTCGGGCGCTTAGCTCCCCCCCCCCCCAACTTGAAAGCTGGAAAATTTTTCTTCTTTTCCAATCAAAAATTTGACGCAGAACTGTGCTCGGCGATCGCTCGGATCACTCGCCCATCGCGCTGCTGAAAATTGGTATTGGCGAGTGCATATTTCCGGTGGTGCAATGACTGGAATCGAACCCAGGCGTGCCAAGTCGGACCCCAGCGCGCTCGCCCCTAGGGTACTCCCTCGCAACAGAATGCGCGATAACCAACAGTTGTAACATTCATTTGGGACATTAGAAGACTTGTCCCGAGAATTCAAAATATTCAGTCTTGGGACACTATCCGGACCATTTGGGACATTGAGAGACTTTTTTCTGGGACATTATTGGACATTTTACTGTACTTACTATACAGTCACTACCTCACCAACCTAGGGTTCGGGGGACATACTATAGTTAATGTAGGACGAAGGTCCTTTGGCTTTGGGACCACCCATAGGCCCCAAAAACACTTTGTCCTACATTACCTCTGGGTCTGGGTGTCTTTTGGTGGCAGTTTTTGGTGGTTGAGGCGTGGGCCCCTCTTAGGGAAAAAGCCCCCCTCCATCGGAAATCACATGTGGAGTAATTGTGAACCACATGGAGCCACTCTACTTTAAAATGACCACACTTGCAGGGCACAGGAGGAAGAAAACAGGCATGGACACACACATTGGAGCACATGGGCAGACAATCGAGACACAGGAGGGCATATTTGCAACAACTGAGGTCCGGTCAAATGACAAGATGGGAGAAATGCACCATTTCAGGCCGGCTTAAATGCCCTACACAGTTGGGGCGGCCGACGCCACGAGAATTCTTGTGTTGTTGCGCACATGGACTGAGCGTAAGCAAACTCGAACTGCCATGGCGCGGTCCTTGCAGCTGCGGTAGCGAAGCCACAGCCGGTGCAAATCCGCGTGCTGGCTTTCCATTGGCTCCTCGTCGGCAAGGCCACAGAAGCCATGCTGACGAGTGAACTCTATGGCCTGTGTGGCCGTGATGTACTCCTTTGGAAGGGGTCGATGGGACGGAAAATTCATAGCCATAAAACCGACATATTGCAGGATAGGCTTGTAGGTTCCAAGAAGGGCGGTAGGACTCTACAAAGCCTGACCCATTGGAATGGGTGCCCACACCACTAGTGATCCCTTATTCAGGGAGAGACCAGGGTTGCAGGACAGGCTTGCAGGTTCCATCGCCCACAAATCTCGAAGATTTGGTTTTTCATCGACGATGGGGGAAATCAAACCCATAGGTGAATGCAGACTGTCCCACTCTATACAGATATGCCACTCCCTTACGATTTTTCGTTTCCGTACTCGATCACACAGTATGTCCGCCTGGTGCACTAGTGCAGTAGCCATTCCCGTGTCCAGCTGGTGAGTGCAACGCATGCGCCCATTGCTTACGGCATCACCAAGAATCCCAAGAATTGTGATTGGGCGACTGTCACTGTAACCATACCATTAAGATCGATTCCTGCGGTAGCTTTCGAAGTATTCTATGTGGAACACTGAAAATAGCAAAACAATCACTTTCACTTGGCTGGTCCTCGAGAATCTGATGAAATTTAAAGTAAGTACCAACCCACATTGAGTACCCGAGACGGGTGCAACACCTATCCGCAAAACATTTCCTGTGCCAATGCCTTGGGTTTGGCATGGCAGGTCTAGCCCCGTGTTGTGGGCCTTACTCGGCCTACATCGTATTGACATGCATTGCGTAACATGGTTCTCCACAAGGGTATCGCTTTGTTTCACTCGGGGATGGACGTTTTGGTTTGCGCTTGTTGCAAACCTTGTGACTTTTTGATTGCCTATTTTTTTTCGTTTGTGGCATTCTATGTCTATTTGCCCGTGTTGCCGCCTGAGGATTGCCATAGATGAAGAGTGGAAAAGAAACCATATGCACAACACACCGGTATGTATGAATGTATGCATGCATGTTTGCATGTATGTATGTGTGCAGGTTTGCACTTTTGCATTCCATTTCACCGGTGCCAACCAAGCGTCTCCACTGCATTTGTAGTGGTTTTATTGGTCATGATCATTCATCAACTCGTTTGCACGACTTGCAAGAACCATGCAACGCAAATCGGTTAAACATTCATGTTACATCCCACAATAGAGTCCCATTTTCACGGCCTTTTCGGTTGATGGTGTGATGACTAACGATGTGATCTAGTATGGAAAAATCACACGGAATAGTGTACATGACCATATGATCATGTGGCAAGTCTAATGCGAAGACGTGCTCGGCCTGGGTACGACAGGACGAGGATTGGAGAATGCATTTATGCCCCTTGGATGGATATCGACACCAGAAAACCCGCTGTCACGTCTATTATGAAAAAAGGGAAAGTTAGACTTACCCTCGCTCCCTATCCAAACTGATTACCTTGATTTGGCAAATGCCATTTGTATGCTAGCCCCCAACGTTTTCCGTGATGGACCAGGGCGCATGCCTCTGGCAACCCTGTTGCCTTCCATAATAGACTCTATCCGCGAGGCACTTTGGGTCAAAGTTCCTAAAGGCATCTCATCGTCCTCGATTTGCCACAGGTCGATGTTTTGTGGCGCTGAATGGCGGTAGTAGTGCTATGGAGCGGTTCCTTGTCCCAAGGGCTGATACCTACGCAGCGAAAAAGAGAGTCACTTTGATTTATCCCCCACATAAGTAGCCTAGAATTCCAGTTGCCCTAGAAGATCCATGCATGATCAAGCCACTCTCCACAAGCTCCAATGCATACCGATAGGTCCCTGGTGTATTTGCCTTTTGATCGTATGAATAGGACCCATTGCACTTTAGGTTGGAGTGCAACGACTCAAGTGACATCCCACAAGGTGACCCTGAGTAGTCTGATTTTGTGTGTGTTTTCATTTTGAGTGACACGCCTCACCTTGTGTGGAGAGCTTCACCGAAATGGACCCATGGACTGAAAGTTGATTCCCGTGTGTTTAGTGGCAGCCCACGACCGCGTGTCGGTGTTCGACCATGTCTGCACTTGCTTTTGACGTAAGGGCGAGGACGGAATGTCGCTCAGTTTTCCCTGTCGTGCATGTCCGGGGTGAAGAAAAATTCAAGATTGAATTTGGGTCCCGACATGTTGGAGTGGTGAGACACTGAGGCAGACTTGGGTAGCAAGGGGGGATGCAAGGGGGCGGGAGACTGGACCGGCGCATTGTGGAGGATGCCGCGTCAGATACGTTGTTGCACCGGCGCGCGCACTCGTGCTTTGCCCCGTGCCACAGGATGAGGGACGCAAGGTTGTCCCCAACCACCATTGAGCACTCAACGTTGTTGTAGGCGGCCTCCTTGGACCTCTCTAATTCATAGAGTTTGCCCACCGGTTGGTTGCACACATTCTTGGGGCCTGCTCATGGTAACGTCATCCACGACGCCCACAACAAATGTGCCCTTGTACAACGCGTCGTCAATGAACACTGTGCTACCCTAGTGTTTGCCCTTTGTTTTATGGGGGGGAGCTTCCAAGGGCGGGCCACGATGGGAAAAGCGGCGGTGGGTGAACCGGGTAGAGCCCAGGGGGTGACACGTGAGTCTTCCGGACCACATCAGGTTCCCCATGCATATACACCGAACAAGAAGGGCACGGTTGCATTATCGCCTTCTTCGTGTCCATTTTTTCTTGATAGGAATGGATCACACATCATCATCACATGACGTCAGCCGCGATGTTGACTTTCCGGACCAGGCTCCGCCTGCGAGTTTCAATCTTCTTCATGCCCTCTCGGTGGTGATGGTGGTGACTCTTTTGCTCGTCTTCGAAGTGCCCAACTTCCTTGGAGTGTTTCCAACGGACAATTTCGTGACGGCATCGAGGACTCCACGAGAGGCAACAGGAAGTATGTTCGGCTTTGGACCAGTGGTCAAGCCAACCAGGCGCCAAACTTCAGCTTCAGCTGCAACCGGGGCAGTGGAGACAGTGGAGACTGCCGAGACGAGTGACCTTATTCAGCTGTCCAACCCGGCCACCGCGAAGGATCCGATTTTTGCGCATCCATTCTCTGCGGGGGGCCCTGGGCCGCGTGGAATCCTCAGTGCAGCGTGCACTGTGATGCTCTTGGCCACCTTCTTCACCCTCCGAAAACGACAGTGGGCCATTGCCATGACCGCAGCCGTTGTACCATCCTCCCCTGATCTTGAGTCTCCCGAGGCCGAGTCCGCACGGCTCTTGCAGGTCAGTACCTCCGGGCCTTGCATCAAAGTGGCCCGCCTCCGCGTCAGCAACCTGCACTGCGAACAAGAGACCCGGTTAGTGATGGACACGTTGCGGTCTCTGGACGGCGTGCACCATGTGGCGGTCAATAGCATTGGTCGCCTGGCGATCGTAAAGTATGATGCAAACGCTGTGAGTATCAACGAGTTGGTGGAGCCGTTGAACCGATACAAATTGGGGTGCAGTATTCAGGACAATGGAGATCAGGTCCTCACCCACGACCTCGCTCCCCGCACACGGCTCATTCCCGCCGTGCAGTTCGTCCTGCAGGGGGCCACCCTCGTCGCCGCCGCCTACCTCACGCTCCAGGGCTCGCCCCCACAGGTCATCCACGCGTTTCTGTTGGCCTACCTCGTGCTGGCGACCCCACCGTTGGTCCGGGAGGCGCTGCAGGGCCTGTTTAGTAAGCGGGTCGACCTCAGCCTCTTGATCCTTGTGGCCATGAGCAGTGCCGTGGCCCTCGGGGAAGTGTGGGACGCGGTGCTGGTGGTGTTCCTGTCGCGCGTCTCGCATGTTTTCGAGGAGTGGATCATGCGGAACGTCCGCGGGGCGCTGGAGGGGGTGCACTCGTCGCGTGCGTCCACTGCCATGCTGGCGGAGCCTGGGAAGGAGGGGTTAATGGTGAAGTTGGAGGACGTGCCCATCGGGACGAAGCTGTCGGTCCGCGCAGGGGAGCAGATCCCATTGGATGGCGTGATGGTGTCCGGGTCTGCGACTGTGGATGAGAGTGCCGTCACGGGGGAGCCCACGCCGTTGCGCAAGGAACAGGGCGACGCCCTTTATGGAGGCACGATCCTGCAGAACGGGTACTTGACGTTCCGGACATCGAGCACGGCGGCCGACTCTACCGTGTCCCAGATCCAGGACGCCGTCACCGAGGCCCAGGCGCAGGTGCATCCCACCGCCTCCGTCGTTGACCGCTTTGCGCGGCTGTACACCCCCGTGATCCTGGGCATGGCCGTGGCGGTGATGGCGGTCCCCCCGCTCCTGTTCGCACAGCCCGCGGCCGCATGGCTGCACAGCGGGCTGCTGATCCTGGTCCTGGCGTGCCCGTGCTCCCTCGTGCTGGCCGCCCCGGTTGCCACCGTCTGCGCCATCTCCAGCGCGGCGAAGGGGCAGGTCGTGGTGAAGACGGGTGGAAAGGCGCTGGACGCACTCGCGCGCCTGGAGCTGGTGGCGACGGACAAGACCAACACGCTGACGGAGGGGCACTTCCGCGTCACCGATGTGTACATTGTGGGGGAGGAGCGGGAGATGGGGGCCGATTCTTGTGGCCATGACCATGACCACGACCACCACCACCACCACCACCACCATGACCACGACCACGACCACGACCACCACCACCACCACCACCATGACCAGCACCACCACCACCACCATGGGCACGATCACGAGCATGGTCATGGCACGCACGGTCATGACCACAAACACGATCATGACCACGATCGCGCGTGCAGTCATGACCACAACCACGACCACGACCATGACCACGACCACCAGCACGCGTGTAGTCATGACCATCATCACGAACACAATCACACCTGCAGCAGTCCTGACCACGAACACAAACACAGTCACGATCACGATGCTGCCTGCAGTCATGACCACGACCATGATCACGCAAGCAGTCATGACCATGTCCATGACCATGACCTGGCGAAGACCGCTGCCCCTGCAATGCCACTGGACACGGTGCTCAGGTACGCCGCCGCGCTGGAGTACAAGTCCACCCACCCCTTGGCCGCTGCGGTGCTGGCGTTCGCCGTGGGCGGCGCATCGGACACCTGCCTCTCGGCTTTGGCGGCGGAAAAGGGGGCAGAGTACGGCCTGCCGAATGCTGTTGATGTGCACGTGCACGCAGGGCAGGGGCTGGAGGGCAGTGTGGAGGGGCATCAGGTGCTGGTGGGCAATCTGGAGTTGATGGAGAGCCAGGGCCTGCCCGTGAGCTCCCTCAAGGGGGCGGCGGTGTGGACGCGCTGGAAGCAGGACGCGCGAACATTGGTCTTCGTCGCAGTGGACGGAGAGCTCCGTGTCGTGCTGGGGCTCTCTGATCAACCGAAAGAAGGCGCAGCTGAAGCCGTGGGGCAGCTCCGCAGCGATGGGGTTGAGGTGGTGATGCTCACGGGCGACACGGAGCAGTCGGCCGCCGCCGTCTCCCGCGCCACCGGCATCGGACAGTGGCAGGGCTGCATGGACCCCGAGGCGAAGCTGCAATTCGTGCAGGCCCAGCGGGACGCCGGGACGGTCGTGGGGATGGTGGGCGACGGCATCAACGACGGGCCAGCCCTGGCGCGCTCGGATCTGGGCATTGCCATGGGCTCTGGGGGCACGGCCTTGGCATCGCAGGCCTCAGACATTGTTCTGATGTCGGACCGACTGGGCCTCATCCCGGCGATGCGGCGTCTAGCCCTGCGGTGCCAGGCCACGATCATCCGGAGCCTGGGGCTGTCCATCGCGATCAAGGCCGCAATGATGACCGCGGCGCTGGTCACGGTCCTGCCCATGTGGACGGCCATCGTGGCGGACGCCGTGTCCCTCGGGCTCGTGGTGGCGAATGGCATGACTCTGTTGGCCCCTTTGAAAGAGTCGTCCGGAAGGGCGACGGACGTGCACGCGTGAGTGGGATCGTCCGGGGCCCTGTCGCTTGTCCGCCCCTTCGCAGGCCGTGGCCGAGGCGGTGGGGGTTTCTCGGTTCAGGCAGGTCTCAGGTCTCGGGAATCTCGGTTCAGGCAACCCAAGGACCCTGAGGGTCCTCTGGGCCCAGGGTAGTGCCCTTTGGCCGACACCTTCTGGCCACCGCTTCCCCAACCTGGGGATGTGGGGACCTTGAGACGACGGAGGATTTGTAAGCACCAGCAAATGTGTGCACACGGAGCGCCAATGCCCCTCAACTGGGACACGGGCAAAACCGCAACAAAAAAATACAGCGTTTGTTTTTCTCGGAGCTGGCTCCTTCAGAACTGGTTTGATTCGTTTTATTTCTCGCGACTGTGCCATTTGGGGATTGCGGGTGCCCTGCGTCCCTTTTTCTTAAACCTGGTGTTGCTGTACATAACCCACCCCGCCACCCCTTGCCATGTAAGCGCCCTTGCGATTCCCTTGGGGCAAGGGGATTCTCCCGTTGAACATTTCAATTACACAGGAACGGTGGTTAGGTTTTGGTATGATTTCTGCACTTATCCATTGCGTATTTATGTATTGTGGTGCAAATGCATTGATTGCATCTCAGGCAATTCAACTCTCTATGTATCATGACGACCATCCAGTTTTGTTTTTTTTGTGCAATGTCAGCCATGAATGTTGATCATGCTGGCACATACCCAGCCAGCACTTTTGTCAATTTCTCACGTTCAGAGAGCACTGTTGTGCCTGCCCAGATTCAGGGGCCCTCAGAGCGTGGCATTGACTACCAGACCATCACGTATGAGCCCTGGTGGTGTGGTGCACCTGTTGCACACATGCTGCTGCATGTGTGAACGCCGCCACGCCCAACCGTGCGGACAGGAGACAGCCCTTGAAGATGGTGCAGTTGAAGATGCCTACTTCGCACCGTTCCCCAGAAGTGGAACAGGCTGTGCAGCTCGCAGACTGCTCTAGCCCTGCAATTAGACCTGAGCCAACATGGTAACATGGTCTTTCATGGTCATTTTGTGCATGCTATGCCCTTGCTTTGCACGTCTTGGTGTCATTCACCAGGCCATATTTCCCACAAGGCCTGAAATTGTGTCTCTGACGAAGGTCACGCCGCGTCATGTGATTTTGAGGCCAATTCAGGGTCAGATTCTGATTTGAATTCAGGGGCAGGTATCAGTTCTGATGGGACCAGCTCTGATGGGGTTTCTGCGTCAGATTCAATTTCCTCCCAGCAGTCTACAAAAAAGTGGTCATGCCACATCTTCTGGGGGTGAGCAGCATATGGATATTGTTTGGGCAAGGCTGACCAGGGTGTGTGGGTCATTCACTCATTATGTGGCGGCTTGTACGTCGAACTGGGAAACTCTGCTTGTGGTCAAATGATGCCCAACTGGGTGTAGCCGTACCATATGAGGTGAGATGTGCAGCTGGCTGATCACTGGGTTGCTGTTGCTCTCTTTTTGAGATATATATTATTGTATGTTAGCCGGGATTTGGTGGATGACGCATGTGTCCCTGCAAACATTGCCATACCACAGCCTGTCCCCAAGGCTGCCCCCAGGCATGTCAAGAAGTTTCGCATATGCTACACTTGTGGCAAAGGCTTCATTGACACGGAGCATTTCTGGCGTTTTCAGTCTTCGTGTGGGTCCCTGTCACGAGACTGCAGGCCCGCTTCTGTAAATGATTTCCATGGAGCATTTCTGGCATTTTCAGTCTTCGTGTGGGTCCCTGTCACCAGACTGCAGGCCCGCTTCTGTAAATGATTTCCATGCGCCTCCGTGAACATGGTTGTCCAGATCTCAATGATGCTTTGCGGTGCTTCGCTGTCACTGCTTGTTTCCTATTGTGGTGCGCACAAACAACACCTGGTTGAGGAGATGACCCCCCCCCCCAAAAAGTGGGTGATTCAACCCCTAGCCAGGCCTGTGTTTGGCCATTTTGGCCATTTGGGTGCCCTGCGGGTGGGATTCACCCTTGGGGGGAGGGGGTAATCCTTTTTGTTAGATGCGAAATCTCTTTTTTAGATGCGCTAAAATTTGAGAAAGGGGCTAAAATTTGAGTCAAAACAGCTAAAAAATGAGCAAAAACATAGAGGATATATATTGCTACACCCCTCTCCCCTTAAATCTAGCCAACAAGCAACAAGCAAGCACTTCTCCTTTCCGTTTTGGCCATTGCTCCGCCTCATCGCTCCGGGCTCTACTCTACTCTAGCCATCCTAGAGCCTAGGTGGTGGCCTTTCCAAATCCAAGTTTTGAGCCAAAAACTCACCGGTGGCGCCCCGGGGCGGGGGCGCCAAGTCGGGAGGTGCCCTCCCAAAACTGCGCATTTTGTGCCCCAAAACAGCCTTTTTTGGCCCAAAACGGCCCCGAAACCCACCCAAAACAGGCAAACGACGGCAAACGGTTCCTACACTTCACGTGCGCCTCAATTGCCCCTTGAAGCCCTTTCTTGCCCTTTAGCTCCACGATATGTCCGAGAAACGGCCCAAAAATGGCCTGAATGTGCGTTATTTGTGCCAAACACGCCCAAAACCAAGAACGGGCCGTATCTTGGGCTACGTGGCTCAAAACCGAGTTCCGAGGGCAGCCATTCCACCTGCAACCCCCCACTTTTTGTGGTTTCCAAGCCTCAGAATCGCCCAACGAGACTCCTACACCCCCGTACTAGTGGTCACTTGGTGGAGCCGGAGGGTGACACAGCCCGCGCACGGTTGGGGCCAACGGTGGGTCCACCGTGGTCCCCAGGGCGAAAAAAATCATTTTTTGCAAAGTTGTTCCTAGACCATTTGGGATGCTCAAACAAGTGTTTTTAGGCCGTTTTGAGCCCGTGGTGGCGCGTTTTGGGCCATGGAAAATCCCAAAATGCCTTGAAAATGGGCCGTTTTGGGACCAAAAATGGGTCAAAAACGCGTTTTCCCAAAAGTGATCCTGGGCAACTTGGGATGCTCAAACAAGTGTTTTAAGCCCATTTTGAATCTTTGGTGACGCGTTTTGGCCCATGGAAAATCCCATAATGCCTTGAAAATGGGCCGTTTTGGGACCAAAAAGGGGTCAAAAATGGGTCCCAAACGCATTTTTCCCAAAGTTATCCTGGACCAACTGGGACGCTCAAACAAGTGTTTCAAGCCCAATTTGAGCCCGTGGTGACGCGTTTTGGCCCATGCAAAATCCTGAAATGCCTTGAAAATGGGCTGTTTTGGTACTAAAAATGGGTCAAAAATGGGTCAAAAACGCATTTTCCCAAATGTTATCCTGTACCATAGGGGGTGCACAAACAAGTGAATTGTGCCCATTTTGAGCCCGTTCTGACCCAGTTTAGCCCATTTGCGCACATCTATGCACCAAATAGTACACTTCGCACATAGCTTAGAGCCATATTGTGGAGCCATGCGGAGTTGGGAATGTGGTGTAGATTAGAGGATATATATATGTATATATATATATATGTATATATATATATATTACTACACCCCTCTCCCCTTAAATCTAGCTAACAAGCAAGCAACAAGCAAGCAACAAGCAACAAGCACTTCTCCTTTCCGTTTTGGCCATTGCTCCGCCACATCCCTCCGGGCTCTACTCTACTCTAGCCATCCTAGAGCCTAGGTGGTGCCCTTGCCAAATCCAAGGTTTGAGCCAAAAACTCACCGGTGGCGGCCTGGGGCGGGGGCGCCAGGTCGGGAGGTGCCCTCCCAAAACTGCGCATTTTGTGCCCGGAAACAGCCTTTTTTGGCCCAAAACGGCCCCGAAACCTAGTCAAAACGGCTAAACGAAGCAAAACGTTGGCTACATTCCACATGCGGCTTGACTTCACCGTGTCAAAGAGCCCTCTAGTGCCCTTCAACTCCACGATATGTCCGAGAAACGGCCCAAAAAGGCGCCAAAAAAGCCCCAAAATCTGCGCCATGTGCACCAACAGCCCGAAACCAAGAACAGGCCGTATCTTGGGCTACGTGGCTCAAAATCCAATTCCGAGGGCATCTAGTCCACCCGCAACCCCCCACTTTTGGTGGTTTCCAAGCCTTAGAATCGCCCAACGAGACGCCTAGACCTCCGTACCAGTGGTCGCTTGGTGGAGCCGGAGGGTAGCACAGCCCGTGCACAGTTGGGGCCAACGGTGGGTCCAGCAGGGTCCCCGGGGCAAAAAAAATCATTTTTTTCCAAAGTTGTTCCTAGACCACTTCAGATGCTCAAACAAGTGTTTTTAGCCCGTTTTGAGCCGGTGGTGGCGCGTTATGGGCCATGGAAAAACCAAAAATGCCTTGAAAATGGGCCGTTTCAAGACCAAAAATGAGTCAAAAATGGGTCAAAAACGCAATTTTCCAAAAGTGATCGTGGAGCATTCGGGATGCTCAAACAAGTGCTTTTAGCCGATTTTGAGCCCGTGGTGACGCTTTTTGGGCCATGGAAAATACCAAAATGCCTTGAAAAGGGGCTGGTTCAAGACCAAAAATGGGTCCAAAATGGGTCAAAAAGGTGTTTTTCCAAAAGTGATCTTGGGCCAGTTGGGAGGCTGAAACAAGTGTTTTTAGCCTGCTTTGAGCCCGAGATCGCCCGTTTTGGCCCATGGAGAATCCCCAAATGCCTTGAAAATGGGCCGTTAGGGGACCCCTGGGATCCCGTGGTGCCGCATTTTGGCCCATGGATAATCCCAAAATGCCTTGAAAAAGGGCTCGTTCAACACCAAAAATGGGTCAAAACTGGGTGAAAAGCGCATTGCCGTTGACATGCATACAACAATTTCATGTGATGCATTTGATTCACCCCATTTGTACAACGACGACGACTAGGTCCTTCGTCGGCAATACTATGCAATTTAAAGCCAGTCCCCCTCAGTTCCAAACTTTTTTAGTAGCCAAGAGCTCCGACTAGTTCAGGTTGCCATCCGTGGGAGTTCCCCTTGTACAGGTGTACTCCTAACAGAATTACCTTCACCTTCATGCCATGTCTAAACCTTGGGAGCAAGGGTTACTACTGTTTCTGTAAAGTGATTACCACGAGACTCGCAAGTAATTCCTTCACGTGTTTCGCCAACTGTGCCTCGTTCCTCCAACACTGCCACGCGGTTACGGTACATAGCGGTTTGATGGACATACGTACAAACGGGCTCTTTCTTAGCGGAAAAAAATGCCCATTAACCTCCCCCTCCATCTTGTACTCGCCTTCCACATGATGAACCCACGTGTCGTTGAGGAGAGGGGTGTAGATTAGAGGATATATATATATATATATATACATACATACATATATATGTATATATGTATGTATATATATATATATATATATATATATGTATGTCTATATGTATATATATACATATATATATATATGTATAAATCCTCCAATCTACACCCCTCTCCCAACTCTAGGTGGCTCCACCACACGGCTCTAAGGTACGTGCGAAGGGCACAAAGTGGTGCATACATGCGGTGGAAGGGGCTAAACTGGGTCAAAACGGGCTCGAAACGGGCCAAAAACACTTGTTTGAGCATCCCAAATGGTCTGGGATCACTTTTGGAAAAACGCGTTTTTGACGGCCCATTTTCAAGGCATTTTGGAATTTTCCGTGGCCCATAACGCGCCACCACGGGCTCAAAACGGGCCAAAACCACTTGTTTGAGCATCCCAAATGGTCTAGGAACAACTTTGAAAAATATCATTTTTTTCGCCCCGGGGACCCTGGTGGACCCACCGTTGGCCCCCACTGTGCGTGGGCTGTGCTTCCCTCCGGCTAAAGCGCCAAGTGACCGCTGGTACGGGGGTCTACGTGTCTCGCTGGGCGATTGTGAGGCTTGGAAACCATAAAAAGTGGGGGGTTGCGGGTGGACTAGGTGCCCTCGCAATTCGTTTTTGAGCCACGTAGCCCAAGATACGGCCCGTTCTTGGTTTCGGGGTGCTGGTGCACATTGCGCAGTTTTTGGGGCTTTTTGGCGCCTTTTTGGGCCATTACTCGGACATATCTTGGAGTTAGAGGGCGCCGAAGGTCCCTTGGTCACGAGAAAGTCAAGTTGCACGTGCAGTGTAGCGGCCGTTTGCCTTCGTTTGGCTGTTTTGAACCCTTACTAGGGCTGCATTGGGCGAAAAATGGCTCTTTTTGGCCGGAAATTTCGCAGATTTGGGAGGGCACCTCCCGACTTGGCGCCCCCGCCCCGGGCCGCCACCGGTGAGTTTTTGGCTCAAAATTTGGATTTGGCAAGGGCACCACCTGGGATCCAAGATGGCCAGAGTAGAGTAGAGCCCGGAGCGATGAGGCGGAGCAATGTCCAAAACGGTGAGGAGAAGTGCTTGTTGCTTGTTGCTTGCTTGTTGTTGCTTGCTTGTTGTTGCTTGCTTGTTAGCTAGATTTAAGGGGAGAGTGGTGTAGTAATATATATATACATATATATATATGTATATATATACATATATATATATGTATATATATGTATATATATATATATATATATATATATATATATATATATATATATATATATATATTACTACACCCCTCTCCCCTTAAATTTAGCTAACAACAAGCAACAACGAGCAACAACAAGCAACAACATGAAAGTGCTGCCCTGGGTCGTTGTGGGTGCCGGAGGGCTCGGGGCCGGCAAGACCAGTGGGGCAGGCACGCGAGGAGTCTTCCTGGATGTTGTTATTGGGGGTCGAACCAGAGACACGGACACCAACGGAGGCGAGAGCAGCGACAACAGAAGCAAGGTCCATGCTGATTGTGGTCCGGCAGAAAATCCCAGTCTATGAAGAAAATTGAGGGGAATTATTCTAAATACATCTGAGTGTCCAAAACTGTCTGAAAGAATTTAAATAATCCATTTATGTAAAATTGTCTGGCCGATCTGGCCCGCGAGCGCGCGTCAGCGGCAAATGGCGATTCCAGCTAAAATAGCGGAACGCGGCGGATTTACGGGAAATGGACCGCGGAATCAAATCCGGCATATCAGAAATATATAGGAAATATCCTGTGACTGAGCTGCGAGGCGGCAATTCCGCTGAAGCAAAGAAAATGACCAAAATGTAGCCAATCTGAACAGAATGTCTGAAAATCTGAGCAGATGGGGCTAGCCGCACTTACACTCCCCCTCCAAAAACACACTGGGGTGTGTCGCTACGTCAACGAAGAACGTAGTGCGGGTAAGTCCCAGAAAAACATAGAAATGTAGCCTCGATGGGGCGAAATCTGCTTGATCTGACCTGATTTGGGCTGAATTGGCACTGAATCAGGGTGAATGAACCTGAAATGAGACGGAATGAGAAGTGACGAACAGTCCTCCGTGCTGTAAAACATTAGGTCAAGGGCTAAAAAGCATGTAAACGTATCGAGAATCGATACCAAACCATGCATTGGTTGAGAATGAGGTAGATTATTGGTGGATTGAGTGGGGGGATCAAGAATTGGAGTGACATCTCAGCGCTCTGGCACAGTTTCGCTGTCGCGGGCACGCTACGGTGTCCTCGCCGAACTCTACATCGTGTTATCCCGCTTTTCTCGTTCTGAAAAGTACAGCATGTGGCTCAGATTTGGCGCATCTGGTGGATGATCACAAGATTCAGCAAAAATGAGAATGAATTTGAGCAGAGATTGAGGGGATTAAGCAATCACAGAGAGGTTAAACAAATACACATGTAGTCTACAGACCCTAAGTGAACCAACGAAGGTAAAGATGTTCTTCTGTTCACTTAGATCTAAACAGATCTTCGAGGAATGATGGGAGATGACAAGAAAATCAATCTAAATTGTCCTAACATGAGTAAATTCCCTGAGATGAAGGTGAAATGAAGCGGAATGTCTGGAACTGAAACTGCTAACACTTTCGTTTAGACTAAAGTTAATATATATTGTCGTTTATTCAGCTCAATTGTGCTTTCCGGCACGTTGGTTCGCGAGCATCTAACAGATTCTATCAAAATGTGGATCATGTGATGATGCATCATGATGGGACATGCTGGCCCTGGATCCTTGGCATGTAACGCGCCGAAGGTTCGCTGAAGGCACTTTACTGACAGTATATAACTGAGAGACACCAAATTTACAGTGGCGGTGGTGTCAATCGACTTGGACAAGGCCAATCCTTCGATGGAGTCCCACAAGACACTTGGATTCACCATTCTCGACAGTTTCTGGTCGAATTGAGCTCACATTGGCGTGTGCCAAAAATACAACGAAGCTTACGGACTTCAGAGGTTGCTGTTAGAAGTCCCTAGAGCTCCTAGATGAAGATTGTCTGAACAATTGACGTCTGGGTTTCGTACAACAGTGGCAGAATGATGGACAAACCTGAGAAATTCAAGGTAAATTTGAGGATCCTGGATCTGAATCTGGACTTTGGCGCTAGCATCACAGCAAATGAAGGTAAGATCTGAGTTCCTGGCGTCGCATCTGGTGCAGCCAGTACTACAGGGGTTGCCTGTAGGGGTGAATGTCGCTGGCCAGCGTTTTGTTTATGTACATTTGCTTCCATCTGCACGAGTAGCCAAATTCCAAAGATGCACAGACCAACAGAGACAAGATTACCCCGAATCTGCCTGAATTAAGCCTGAGTTTGGTTTTTTCTGAACACGGCAGCACACTCCGTCAGCGTATCTACGCCTTGTCTGCCGAACGGAGACCAAAGAAAAGTTGATTGACGTCAAATTATCAAACATTCGCAGTTCTCCACATCATGACATAAACAGAAAGAATGAACAGTGGATTGAGCAGAATGTGGTAGGATGGCTTCCTCAATTCGGCCAAGCACGAATACATGTGACCACCAACCTGTCTGGCCTGGCCCTCGTACGGCTTGGGCGCTGCAAATCAGCGGCCGAACTCGAAGCTTGGTCCTCATTTGGCTCCTGGGCTGGCCTGACCGCAGGAGGGGGGATCGACGGATCAGCCCTGGAATGTGGCTGCTGAGGGCCGTAAAAGGCTGGATCTCGATTCACCACAGGTCGTTTTCCGTCGCTCTCCACTTGTCTGTCTGGTTTCGACAAACAATCTGTCAGGAGTACACCAATTTCGGGGTGCTTCTTGAGGAAGTCGATGAACCCCTTGGTGTACCCATGGACAAAAGATTGGGCTGGTTCCCAGTTGTTGTGACTGGAATCAAAGCCCCTCCACTCACACAGAAATTCCCATTCGCCCTTGGCGTCACGTCTTGCTTCAACAATCCTCTTGAGTTCGTACTTCCCCCCTTCGATGACCCGATCGGACAAGTGTTTCGCAGTCCAAAAAAGGGGTTTAACTCGATCCTTGGGGGAGGGGATCTCTCTCTTGAGGCGATCGCCCGAAACGTCAATTTCCCTGCTGACATCCACACGAATCCTCCACCTGTTCTCACCAAGACGCGCTGTAACAGCGAATGGCCCCTCCCACAAGGGAAGAAGCTTGTCATCTCCGTCCAGGGTGGTTTCGGATTTTCGAAGCCAAACTCGATCATCGACTTCAAAATTGTGGGGGTTTTTTCGACCTTGATTTTGAACCCAAAGCCAGTCAGCTTGATGCTTCTCGATTAATTTCGACACAGATTTATCTGCTCGTTGGACTTCGTCCAAAAACAGCGAAGCATCCTTACAGGGGCGAGGATTATTCAACGGCATGTTCCACCAACACTTCTTTCGTCCAAAGGCAATTTCATTTGGAGAAAGGCCATGATACAAAGGCGTGTTGTGGTAACGGCGAAGCAATGCGAAGAGAACTTCCATCCAATGGAAATCCTTTTCACTCGCGAGCTCCTTACGAAGCATATTAATTATAGAGCGGCCGGCTCTTTCGCCAGGCAGCGCTCGATGCGAGTGGATTTCACATCGGAGGTGGTGGATTCCAAGGCGAGCACACAATTCTCTCCACCATTCAGAGGTGTACTCTTTGCCTGAATCCGTGACCACCTCGGATGGGACGTCCCAGCCTCCCATCCAGGTCTGCGCGCACCACTTGGCGGCAGCCTTGCCAGTCATCGACTCAATGTTGCAAGGCAACACTTGAATGTAGCCGGAATGACGGCACTGAATGAGGAGCACACCATTGACTTTTTTGTTAGTCCAATGGCACTCTTCGTCATCGAGCTCACCGAGATAGAAAAAATCACTCGTGACTCTGTTGAAGAGACGCTCCGGAATAGGATGAGGCCTCAGATGGCCGTGCTTCTTCGCGCTGGGGGGCGTCGAGACAGCACATTGGGCACATCCGGCTGCTACTTTCATGCAATGAGTGTAGAGCCTCGATCCAAACAACCTATGCTTAATCATCGACCACAGTCGACGGCCATGTGCGTGGGGGGACTCCCATTTGTGCCACCAGTTTAACACTCGGGGGGCTAGGGCGTCTGGCACACACAATTTACCCTCCATCCACAGCTTCCCCCCATCCAACGAGTACTCTGCAAAAATCCCATCCCTGTGAGCATCTTTGGATTTGAGATTTCCAAAGACCTCTTTAAACATGGGATCCTGCAGGTAATCGGACGTCCAGTCACGGATGATCAGGGAATCCTTAGGCAGGGGTGGAGTTTTGGCCGGATCTCGACGCTTAATGCCTTGGATCAACCGAAATCGACTTACTCGTCGGGTGTAGTCAAACCGTTTCACACTCCCTGAGGAGGGATCGGTGACTTTTTCCACGACTTTCAGTGTTTTGGTGCAGATCTCGTGGGCATGCGCCGGATCTGTGATGGCCGTGATGTCGTGACACGGCAATGCGTGCTGTTTAACAGCGCACTGCATGCATGCACGTCGAATGAGTTTCTTTTCTTCCTGATCCCATTCGATGATGACATGGCGGTCCTGCTCCGTACCATGGATGTTGGTACTTTGCAGCCCCTCTGAGGCGGGGTAAGCCCATCGGCTCAGAGCATCCGCTACCGTGTTATGTTTTCCAGGCAGATACGACACATGGAGGTCAAACAGAGAGAGAAATTCGTGCCATCTGGCCCGTCGACCAGCTGGGCTCGCGACAGTATCAATGTGTTCGGTGGCCCAATACTCCAGAGATCGATGATCCGTCAGGACCTCGACTCGATTGGTGCCAACCCACGATTGGTACTTTTTTAAAGCACAGATGATGGCGTAAGTCTCTTGCTCACGCGGCGACCATTGCATTTGGCGTGGGGCTAGCTTCCGTGACCAAAATGCAAGAGGGTAATGATCGCCGGTGGCTTCATCAACCTGTTCAAGGACAGCTCCGATCGCGTACCTAGAAGCGTCGGTTCTAATGTAGAAGGGTCGGTCAAATTGGGGCACATGCAACGTGGCGACTTCGCAGAGGGCTGCCTTCAAGTGATGGAAGGCCTCCTCGCACTCGTCAGTCCACTTGACACGAACCTTTGAACCTGCCTTGCCCGCATCTCTCCCTACCTTCAATAATTCAGTGAGGGGGGCAGCAAATTTGGCATAATTCGGCACAAAAGTGTGGTAAAAATTGCAACAACCCAGGAATCCTCTCAACTCCGTGATCGTCTCAGGGCGCTTCCACTTCTGAATAGCGACGAGCTTCCCTGGACTGGGTCGTCGAGTGCCATTCTCTAGGAGAGAACCACAAAATTCGACTGATTTTAAAAATAATTTTCCCTTCTTTGGCCCACAAATCAGCTGATTGGCGTCAAGAATATCCAAAACTTGGTTCAGCTGCTTCTCATGTAGGGCCACCAGCTCGGCTTCGGTCAGTCCCTCCCCCTCCGTCGCGATGATTATGTCATCTATGTACACACTCACGAAGGCACGAAGCTCAGGATGGGTTGTGAACAGCACATCCTCCATCATTCTTTGAAAAAATGAGGGGGCGTTCTTCAGCCCCATGGGCATGACAGTCCATTGGACTGGGCCACATGGCGTGCACATACAGGTGAGATGTCTGCTGTCCTTCCTCAACGGCATTTGGTGAAAGCCGTGACGGAGATCCAGCACAGAAAACAAACGACCTCTTGCTCTCTTGGCGATTTCCTCCTCAATGAGGGGCAGGGGGTGTGAATCCGCCTTTGTTTCGGCGTTGAGATTGCGAAAATCAACCACCATTCGCCAACCATCAATGGTGTTCTGGTCTGCAGGCGGTGGCTTCGGGACTGTGAAGGGTGAACAGCACCATTCGCTGGTCATACAACCCTCAAGCCAACCAAATTCCCTGAGATTTCTCTCGATGATTTTTCTGAGTATCTCATGTTTGTGTCCATGATTTTCATAAGGGCGCTGTTTTTTTGCCTTGTACCCTTCACGAAGCTCGATGAAGGCTTCACCGAACTGTCCACGGACAGGGGGATCTTTGATCAACTTTCCTGAAAGGGTTGTGTCCTTCCGTTCCTCAAAAATCTTTTCTCTTGACTTGGAACACAATTCAGTGTCCACCTGATCGCCAGGAATTACTGTCGAAAAAACTTTGGCGACTTCTTCGGCTTTGGCAGGAAGAATCTTCTTACGGATGTCCCTAAACAGGTCCGTATCAACTGCCTCTTGAAGATAGGTGGGTCCTGTGTCGAAATCCCAGAGATTTTCTTCGCGATCCAGCTCCTCGAAAGGATCCATGAAAGCTTCCACAGGGGGTTTTTCATAAAAAACTCTGAATTTGCGGCGCGATTGGAGATTTTTCCTCGCCCGTGCACTGAAGATTCTTTTCGATGTCGACCGTATTGGGGAAGAGGGAGACGAGGCGGATCCATTGGACGTTGAATCACCTTGGGTATCTGACGGACAAAAATCAGAAAAAATATATTCATCATCAGTACCACGCTCAACCTCAGATTCTGACCCAACACAAGAATCAGTACCAGAATCAGCAGAATTAGAGTCAGTAAGCTTTCCATCCACCAGGAATGCAAGCGAAGGCCAGGACCGCTGTGGCAGGGGACCTGTGTCGTCCCTGGCATACAGCTTAATCATCCTGGGAAGTTCGATGTAATCTACACAAATGTCCTGTAATTCCTGAAACCAAGGCTTGTCGTCCCACAAGGGCACAACCAAAATTGCCTGGGTTTTATCTTGCTTGATTTTGTGGATGACCTGCTGGATTAAGTGAAACGGAGGATTAATCCACAACTTCTTGTCCCATTTGTGGGTCCAAGCGTCGCTGAAGTGCTTGTCAAAGCGCTTGTTCATACGGTTAGCAAAGGCATCATACTGTGGCCAAAAGGAATGATGTTCATGAAAATATTCACAAATTGCATCGCGCCATTTGTCGACAACTCTGTAGGATGAAGAGTGCCAGCGCGAAGGGCGTCGTGGCTGGGAGTCCCTACGAAGACATTCTAACTCCTGGGAGTAATCGGCACTCCCATTCACCTCTGCAATGGTGACATCTTCACCAAATTTTGGTGTCACCTTTTGCTTCAAAAATTCTTCTGCACTTTTAACCCCTGCGTGCAAAAAACGAAATTCAGGACGCTCCAAAGGACCTGACTCCAGCAAAAAACAACGACGATGACCTACGGGCGCTACCCTGTTCTTACGAAGCCAAGGATGGCCCAAATAAAGGTCATACTTTATGTCAGCACGATAAAAGTAGTCATCCTTAAGGACAACTTCTTCCACATTTTGCTCTTCCCAAAGGTCTTGAGCGACCAAATGAGTTGATATATAACAACCGCGTTGCCCACCTGCGAGAGAATGTCCAGAAACTCCCTCGAGGGTAACAGGATGAGGCGATTCAAACACGCAGTCGTCGGGTAAGAAGGAATTGGATTGGAGATTTACCTCTGATCCATTGTCACACAAACAAGTGGCGAGGTGGAAATTTCCCTTGCAATCAGAGACCCACAGCTTTGTGACAAACTGACGGGCCCTGTGCTTGGACTGTACACCAACCTCGTCCACTACAACAGAAGGATCCGCTGCCGGATCCAGGGGAGAGGAGACAAGCGACCCTACATCAAGTAATGGTCGATCAGGAATTTGGGGATCATGCCTGAAATCGCCTGGGGAGGGGCGATTTTCGTGGCTCCCCTAGGCGTTCTGACCTCCAGCGGCTGCGTTAACATTGTGAACACAGCCTGATTCGTCGATCCACTCATCTTGGAACGGATCATCCGCTGGATTCAGGGCATTTTCGACATAATCTCGATCCGCATCGGACACCTGATCTGCACCTGAGACCTGATCCACACGATGGTTTCCCTTTTCCACGTCCACGGCCACGGCCGCCGGATGATGGGCCACCACCGTCGCCACGCCCTCTGCCCTTACCAGAGAAGGGGGTTCCTGAAGGATTTCCCTTACCTTTACCCTGTGATCCTGGAGCATTTCCTTTGTTTGTACCGGATTGAGGGGTTTGGCCTGGATTTCGATTTCCGCCTCCGGCGTTGCCATTGGGACTTGTCTGGCCGTTTGGCTGCCCACCGGAGCCGGATGGAGTCCGATTTCCTTTGCCTTGGAACCCGCCAGGGCCTCCAGTATTTTTGTTCCCACCGGAGGGGGTCGGATTACCCTTTCCCCCCTTGGCACCATGCACCTGTCTGTCATTCCTGTCTGAATTCTGCGAATTACTGACATTTTCACCAATCACCTTGTGATCGTAAGCAGACCATCGGTGATTAGCAGTAGAATGCGTCTTGGCTCGGTTCGTAGAACCTAGAAGAAGACAGATGCTACAATGATCCTGAACATTCCGGGTGTCATTCACTTTTTTGTTGCCCTTTTGGGCCCCATTTTGGGTGTTTTGCTGGGTGTTCTTGTTTCCCCCAAGACCCTCATGAAAATTTTGATTGGCGGCGTCAGCGAGCCGCTCAACCTCTTCCCACAGTTCCTGCGGGGTAAACGAAAACACCCAGTTCCTGGCCTTCAGGCGATGGCCGTGGAAACTTACTCCCCTATTGAGGACTTGGACAAACAAGTCCCGATCCTCGTGTTCATTAAACTTGATTTTCCACGTGTTTTCAGTGAATTTCACCTTGGTAAACGACGTGGGGGAGCACTTTTGAAGTGCCTCCCTGACGGTAAACCGGTTGGCCGAGGCATCAAAGCCATCGATCTCCGCCCACCAGGTCTTGACCTTTTCTTCGGACTGTCGATTCCGAAGGGTGGCGGCGGTTTCTGAGGGGATCTTGTCAAAAATCAGATTTTTCAGCTCGGCACTAGAAAATTTTTCGCCTGAATGTTCAGATTCTTCTACGAGATTCCAGAAGCGCTGTCTCTTGTCTTGCACTTCGTGCAAGATCAATCGCGAGAACGAAGGAAAATTCTTCAACATCTGGTGGTAATGGTCCTCAGGCAGCCGGGATCCACGTACCTCCAACTGTTCCCACACCTCATCAAAGGTAAGGGGGGAACTTGAATCTTCACGATCACTCCAGGTTCTGAGCCAAGTGTTGGCCGGCGCTCCCTCAAGGCAGTCCAGGAGGGCCATCAGGAACTGATCATCCTGGAGCTTTTGAGTCTTAACCCACAGTTTAAATTCCCGTTGGAACTGAGGCCAACGTCTGGGGTTCCCATTATACTTCGGTTGCTTGGCAACCTGACGAAGTCGCAATGAAGTAGGATTTAGGAGTGAATCCAGCCCCACACCGGCCGTAATGGCAGACACCTTGGCGGCATCATTAGCCACACCAGCTCCGGCGAGGGTCTGGGCGAGCAACATCTGGGCAATTGCATTGGAATCAACAGCAGGAAGGGTAGTACGGGAGGCAGTTCGTTTGGCATTTTGAGCCTCATTCCTAGCCTTCACCGATCTACTCTGAGATCGAGAGATTGTAACCCTTTCCTTTAGCTTAGTCCTGCTGATCCTTGCGTCGGTGGTCTTAGAGTCCACCGAAGGAGCAATCGAAAAAATTTCTGTCGCCTCCTCCGACGGTTCTGTTGTTTGTTCCACCGATGATGCGCCCTCAGATCGCATGTGGGTCTTGAAAAGATCTTTAATTCCCAGCGTCTGAATGATGAGTTGCATTTGATCTTTGAGCAATTGGAGCTCAGAGTCTCGCTGTAATCTGCAAGAGCAGTCGGCAGGACAGTACATACCGTGTCCTGAAGGGCCTGAGCAGGCTGTCGGACCGCTAATCTCAGTGGTTCGCAGCCAGGAGTCCACTTGGGGAGCTCCTTCAGTCCTAATTTCCAGGCTTGCCTGCCTAGCTGCCTCTAAACTTCCTTCCTCAACCGCGGCGGCTAGATCGTCGCGGATGGAAACAGAGGGATGAGGGGCGGAGGGCCCGGCAACAGGTGCCTTGGTCTTCTCCTTCGGGAAGGGGCTTGCCTCCCAGATCTGCAAGAAAATGGCAAAAGATTCATCTTCTTGAGAACACCACCACATCCTGGTATTAATTTCTTCTTGAAGGAGGAAAAAATATTCGAATAAAAAATCAGAGGCGATTCTTTCTTGACCTATCAGCTTAGACGTGGCTAATAGACACAGGGCCTCAAGCGCCTCAAGGTTACGGGTCACTTCCGAAGACAAATGGTTGTCCCATTGTGCCCATGAGGCTGGTCGATTATAGGTAGGTACCTCACCTGGACCACCCATCTCAATGTCGTCAATGTCGGCATCGATGGTCACAAAATGTGAACATTGGTACGGAGTATTAGTACCTGCCAGGTCCGTAAGCTCCACCGGAGCGTTGCCATTAGCGTAGGCTGGGAGATTCCAGCTGCTTGATGGCCAATTTCGACTGGGATCTTGATTGTAATCTGGGCCTCCACAGCTGCTGATTTGTGTCCTTCTTGGGCAATTTGGGCTTGCGCAAGGCATTCCTCTCAAGGCCTCGTTCGCACAGCACCACGGCCGCGTAATCGTTACGTCTCCGGAGGTGGCGGAGTCTACGGGGCCGTACTGTGGGGCTAGCTGTGGTTGGGACACCAAAGGAACAACATTCAGGTAGCCTCTGCTACCATGAAAGTGCTGCCCTGGGTCGTTGTGGGTGCCGGAGGGCTCGGGGCCGGCAAGACCAGTGGGGCAGGCACGCGAGGAGTCTTCCTGGATGTTGTTATTGGGGGTCGAACCAGAGACACGGACACCAACGGAGGCGAGAGCAGCGACAACAGAAGCAAGGTCCATGCTGATTGTGGTCCGGCAGAAAATCCCAGTCTATGAAGAAAATTGAGGGGAATTATTCTAAATACATCTGAGTGTCCAAAACTGTCTGAAAGAATTTAAATAATCCATTTATGTAAAATTGTCTGGCCGATCTGGCCCGCGAGCGCGCGTCAGCGGCAAATGGCGATTCCAGCTAAAATAGCGGAACGCGGCGGATTTACGGGAAATGGACCGCGGAATCAAATCCGGCATATCAGAAATATATAGGAAATATCCTGTGACTGAGCTGCGAGGCGGCAATTCCGCTGAAGCAAAGAAAATGACCAAAATGTAGCCAATCTGGACAGAATGTCTGAAAATCTGAGCAGATGGGGCTAGCCGCACTTACACAACAACAACAACACGTCTCCTTGCCGCTTTGGCCATTGCTCCGTCCCAACGCTTCGGATCATTTGCACATGTAGCCATCTTGGAGCCTAGGTGGTGGCCTTGCCAAAATGCAAGTTTTGAGCCAAAAACTCACCGGTGGCGGCCCGGGGCGGTGGCGCCAAGTCGGGAGGTGCCCTCCCAAATCTGCGCCTTTTTTTGGCCAAAAACAGCCATTTTCGCCCAAAATAGCCCCCAAACCCGGGCAAAATGCCCAAACGAAGGAAAACGGTGGCCACACGACACGTGCGGCTTGACTTCACCGTGTCAAAGAGCCCTCTAGTGCCCTTCAACTCCACGATATGTCCGAGGAACGGCCCAAAAAGGTGCCAAAAAGCCCCAAAAACGGCGCAATATGCACCAACCCACCGAAACCAAGCACGGACCGTATCTTGGGCTACGTGGCTCAAAATCCGACTCCAAGGGCACCTAGTCCACCCGCAACCCCCCACTTTTTGTGATTTTTCCAACCCTCGGAATGGCCCAACGAGACGCGTAGACCCCCGTATTAGTGGTCACTTGGTGCAGTCGGAGGGCCGGCCAGTCCACGCACAATGGGGGCCTGTAATGGGATTGAGCTGCAGTGCATGCGCACGTGGTCTCTGTAGATTATAGGTCGCGCGCGTGTGCGTAGTCTCCAAGATTTGTTACGACATTTAGTGCATGTATCACAGAGATTGTATTATAAAAAGCATTGTGTGTTATTATCTCATTTTGTAGATATATGATGTAGACCCGGACAAAGGATTTGTCGATCTGGGTTCATAATCAGTCATCCTCTTGGTGTACTTGTGGGATTGGGGTATACGGAGGTATGGCAGGTTACAAGATCGACTCCTAAGTTCCGGGTGCCATGGGGAGTACTGCAAGATTGGCCGAAGAGTTTCGCAGTCACTTTACAGAGTATGAGAAGTTTGACGGCCACGCTGAAGTGTCAGTGCGCTTGATGCGGCGAGAGCTTCCTCAGAATCACTGGGTTGGCTACGAAGGTCTTGGGTTTGATGTGTGTGAAACGCGCTTACGGTCGTTGACAGTGGCTCTGCCTGATGACAAAACTCGTGGAAAATTTTGCACTAAACACGCGAAGTATGGATTTTACTCCTTCAACCTGCCCGAATGTGTTGATGAGTGCTTGGATTCGAAGGGACGCGTGCGTGAGAGGACAGAGCGCGTTCTGGTGCGAGCCTTCAATGACAAAGTGCTGATGGATTTGTGTGCGCTGCATGAACTTGTCGCGGCCGAGCGCCATTACAGAGGAGAACACGAGCGCGCTGAGAACTACATGTTTCTTCGTTATTGTGGTATGGAGAGACAGGCAGCGACGCAACGGGCGACATCACCGGAAGAGCAACGCCGAGCTGAGGCAGAGCGTGATACGCTACAGCAGCAACAGATGGGCTACGATGAAGAGGGTGCGAAGAGCAAGCGACGGCGCAAACGAGCTGGACGCAAACATTGAGTGGGGCATGGTGGCTGTACGTGCTGTCGACACGGGTGTACGTGCTGATCACTTCTGGTCGCTGTTATTTGTGTGTGACGCTGTTAGGACCATGTTCACTGTTGCCCCTGGCTGGGGAGCAACAGAAGTTGTGTCTATGCGAAGGAGAGGCGCTGGCGAGTGCGCTGTCGCAGGGGCTGATAATTATCGTCAAGTGGCACGGTCTACAGTACATGCTATACCAGATTGAGGATCGCCAACGAGTCGGAGAAGTGGAGTATCGCAAAAGCGCCAGAGAAGACGCCGAAGCGTAACAAGTGAGCGCCAGAGACAACGCCGAAGCGTGAGGGTCAAGCGCCGGAGAAGACGCCGAAGCGTGACAAGCAGTGCACCGAGGAATCTGCTTAGATCTCAATCTGATGTCTGGAGTGTAAAATGTGTGTCTGCACCCTCAGCTCCCAGGGGTGCTCCCTTTTGTCAGGTGAATCCGATTTCAAATGAGTTGATGAGAAAAACAGGTATGTCACTGAGGCGCGGGCAGCCTCAGTCGCCAAGTGTTTTGCACTGGTTGGTGCATACATATTATCAGGTTTGCCTTACTTTTTTGAGACAGTGCCCTGGTGTGCCTTTGTGGCATCTGGGCTGTTTTGGGGTTCGAGTTTTTTCAGTGGCTTATATATATATCAGCGATGGCGCTGCCGCTGCAGTTGCCCTTGGCGCTGACCCTCCTGAGTTCAGGCCTGTTTTTTGGCTTTGCACCTAATTTTGTGGGGTGTCTTCTTTTGGAGAGACACTCAGTGGACTCTGATGAGTCCTTGCGCTGGCGTGTTTGCCCAGCTTTGGAATTCTGCACTGCTTGTGTGGCAGATGTTTGCTCTTTTTTTTCTTTGTGTTTGGTCTTGCAGGGACCTGGCTTTTCACAGTGGTGCTGGTTGGAGCCCGGGCCACTCTGCCCTTTTCGCGTGGGGCATGAAAACTGTTTTTATTGAACCTCTGAAAACAGTTTTGGTCTCTGGATGTGCACCCAGAGGACCATTGTTTTTACATGAGTAGCCATACCACTGATGGCACTTTTTTGTGACAACTGTTTGGAAAAAATCCAGCAGTGGGTTTTTGGAGCAAAATATTTTGTGCAGGTGCAGCAGAAAAAAACCAAGCCACTGGATACATACAAAAGCCCCCACTGATGTTGTAATTTATTTTATTGTGCCATATGGGTTGCCAGTTTTTTGTACAATTCAACACCAATTCTCAATCTAACTTAACAAGATATTGTATGATACACACTCAGGCCTAGACAGCTAGGGGTTGAGGCATAGCACTCTGGTCTATAGAAAGCTAAGGTCACTGAAGCATGTTGTAGATAAGTTTGGACAGCTAGGCCCTGAGGCAAGGTAGGCCCACCTTAGACAGCTAAGGACAGGGGTCCTGAGGCTTGGTAGGGGAGTGTGTAGGTAGATTTAACCCCATGGTGTGATTGAACCAATTTCAGGGTTTACGGCACCCATCAGTTTTATATATGGCACAGCAACTCATCCCATCATTTTTGTAGATTATCAAACCCTTCCATAGGTGTATGTCAGATTTTAGGAGGGGAGTGTAATGGGATTGAGCTGCAGTGCATGCGCACGTGGTCTCTGTAGATTATAGGTCGCGCGCGTGTGCGTAGTCTCCAAGATTTGTTACGACATTTAGTGCATGTATCACAGAGATTGTATTATAAAAAGCATTGTGTGTTATTATCTCATTTTGTAGATATATGATGTAGACCCGGACAAAGGATTTGTCGATCTGGGTTCATAATCAGTCATCCTCTTGGTGTACTTGTGGGATTGGGGTATACGGAGGTATGGCAGGTTACAGGGCCAACGGTGATCCATCATATATCCGTGCTAAAGGATGGCAACACAAAATAAACACAAGATAACAAAACAAGATTGGGCTTGCATATACTCGTCAATGGCAGACCAATCTTAACATCAAGCCTACAATGCTTTACCATTGAGGTATGATCAATCGGCATCAACGGACACGTAGAATCGACTCTCCTATATAACTTTCTGACCGATCCGCAACTGCCATTGGAACCTACAGTTTGATTGGAACACTGACATCAACACATCAAGAATTGTCTGGCCCTTTCAGCTCCAAGTCTGATTAAAGACGCAACCTCTGCAGCTAAGCGCCACTGTAATGGAACACGCGATCTCACGAGCCTCTGCAGCTGATCGCGACTGTCTAATCTGAATGGCAGTCCTGAATTGTTGCAGTCCACCAGGGTCCCCGGGGCGAAAAAAAACATTTTTTCCAAAGTTGTTCCTAGACCACTTGGGATGCTCAAACAAGTGTTTTTAGGCCGTTTTGAGCCCGTGGTGGCGCGTTTGGGGCCATGGAAAATCCCAAAATGCCTTGAAAATGGGCCGTTTTGGGACCAAAAATGGGTCAAAAATGGGTCAAAAACGCGTTTTTTCACAAATGATTCTGGACCATTTATGATGCTCAAACAAGTGGTTTTAGCCCACTTTGAGCCCGTGGCGACAGGTTTTGACCCATGGAAAATCCCCAAATGCCTTGAAAATGGGCCATTTTGGGACCAAAAATGGGTCAAAAATGGGTCAAAAACGCGTTTTTCCAAAAGTGATCCCGGACCATTTGAGATGCTCAAACAAGTGTTTTTAGCCCGTTTCGAGCCAGTTTTGACCAAGTTTAGCCCCTTCCACCACATGTATGCACCACTTTGTGCCCTTCGCACGTACCTTAGAGCCGTGTGGTGGAGCCACCTAGAGTTGGGAGAGGGGTGTAGACTGGAGGATATATATATATATATATATATATATATATATATATATATATATATATATATATATATATATATATATATATATATATATATATAAATATATATATATATATATATATATATATATATATATATATATATATATATATATATATATATATATATATATATATATATATATATATATATATATATATATATATATATATATATATATATATATATATATATATATATATATATATATATATATATATATATATATATATATATATATATATATATATATATATATATATATATATATATGTATGTATATATATATATATATATATATATATATATATGTATATATATATATATATATATATATATATATATATATATATATATATATATATATATATATCCTCCAATCTACACCCCTCTCCCCAACTCTTGGTTGCTCTACAATACGGATGTAAGGTACGTGCGAAAGGCACAACGGTGGTGGAAGGGGCTAAACTCCATCAAAACGGGCTCTAAATGGGCTAAAAGCACTTGTTTGAGCATCCCAAATGGTCTGGGATCCCTTTTGGAAAAACACGTTTTTGAGCCATTTTTGACCCATTTTTGGTCCCAAAACGGCCCACTCTCAAGGCATTTTGGGATTTTCCATGGCCCAAAACGCGGCCCCACGGGCTCAAAATGGGCTAAAACCACTTGTTTGAGCATCCCGAATGGTCCAGGATCACTTTTGGAAAAATGCGTTTTTGACCCATTTTTGACCCATTTTTGGTCCCAACACGGCCCATTTTCAAGGCATTTTGGGATTTTCCATGCCCCAAAACGCGTCACCACGGGCTCAAAACGGCCTAAAAACACCTGTTTGAGCATCCCAAGTGGTCTAGGAACAACTTTGGAAAAAATGATTTTTTTCGCCCCGGGGACCCTGGTGGACCCACCGTTGGCCCTCGCCGGGCGTGGGCCGGGCTGCCCTCGGGCTGCACCAAGTGACCACTGGTACGGGGGTCTAGGCGTCTGGTTGGGCGATTCTGAGGCTTGGAAACCACAAAAAGTGGGGTGTTGCGGGTGGACTAGGTGCACTCGGAATTGGGATTTGAGCCACGTAGTCCAAGATACGGCCTGTGCTAGAAAAGTTTATAGTGGTTTCAGCACTGTGTTTTTGCTTCTCCTGCTGCTTGCTGTTGCTGTAGGGTTTCCTGCTGCTTGTTTTGGATGATGAAAACCTTTTGTTTGCAGAAATAGAGTCAATAGAGTCAATCCAGGATAACCCAAGCCAGAAGTATGCAAGGAGAAGAGAATTCAGGATCAAAGCATGAAGGGCTGCAGTGTAAACAGTGAAAGATGATTGGATATTCACAGAAACTGCAACTCAGGTTACAAATGAATGCATATTCACAAAGATAGCTGAAATGTTTTGGGAAAAGAGTTAGAAAACTGCCCCATGGTCACTCTCTCTCCATAGTGCCATCTCAGGAGATGTGCACTCTTTGTTTTGGGTCCCATATGTGCTGAGGTGGCAGGGCATGTGGCGATGAGGTCACTGCCATGTCACATGGGATCTTCCTACTTAGCTAGGCTGACCAGGAATTGAACCCAGGACCTCTCAAAAAGAGGTGCCTAGCCCCATAGGGTGCATACCACTAGGGCAGATAAGTATTCATGGAAAAACATAGATAAATTCATAGGCTCTGCCTTGGATATGTCAGTTCTCAGTTAACTCAGGAAAAGATGTTTTTCTTCACATTGAAAGGGGATTAAGGGGTCCAATCCATATCCTGATTGGGTGTTTGGTTCCATAGGTCAAAATGTGTTATCACCACTTTTGGTTGGACCAATACTAAGATGAAAATGCATGGATGCTCAGTGCATCTCTAATACAACTAGAGTATGCCTCAAAGCAATGGAAAAGCACTTTTTCTTACTCCCCCCTTGTGCTGTGGTGGCCACCACTGTCGCATTTTAGGAAAAAGGGAATTTCTTCTTGGCCTTTCCTTGTTTTCCACATCTACTTTAAAATACCTACAGTTTCCCTCACACTGAAAAATGGGCGCTCACCATGGCTGGCGCTCTTTTGCTGCTCTGATTGTATCATTTCCTACAGAAGACTCAGCGCTCATGGCGCTGCCGGGGCTCCTGTGGCTTGGTTGGGTTAGTATGGGAGCATGCCAAACATGTGCATATGCATCCCTCCCTCCAAGACGCAGCGTCGACACAAACCCAACGCAAGACACAATATACACACTCGCATGGGTTCTCGTAAACCTGCTGGCGACCTGTGACCTGTCTTAGGGCGAAGGGAGTCTCAAAAAAATTAAATTGCCCCTTGGTGGGGTCTTGGTTCTGCTCAGTCTCTCCAGGCACCTGCGTTCCGGCCCGAACACGGCCTACTCAGCGAGGCTGCGCGTGGGTATCTGCAGAGGCAGGAATGGGAGAATTATGGACGAATCCACGCAAAAACGAAGCGACGACACCAAAATCCGTCAAATGACGGCGTAGAATTTTTCTGAAACAACACACCTGAGCTGAATCCAATTGTGCATCAGAAGCACACCTTTAGAGGAATTATAGTCATCTCTGGATTTTTTAAATCCAGAAATTCATACGCATAAAATGGCGGCGCGCAGGAGCGGCTCGTAGCGAAGCGCCGGAAAATTGAAAAATAATGGAATTATAAACGTATGTCTCACGTAGTCTTGAAAATGACGAGACACACATTAATAAATAAACATACAGATTCCACCCACACTAATAGAAGCTTCAAAAATTCAAGAATTCGAAAATGAACGAAAAGACTTCGATGAATCAGGTATAAACTACAGGTATGCTCGTCTCATATGCCGCATACACATTGCTCGTCTCGTGTCTCCGTGAACGAGCCTTGTAGCAGCGCAAACAACGATAGGACGCGATAGAGGGATTGATTAGAAAGATTGCAGATGATTAGCGGTCAGATTAGGGTGATTAGACATACACACAAGTGCATAGCAACGTTCTTCGCGTGCGCCCCTCTCTTGCTCTCGCTCTCCAGCGGTAGGTAAGGTGAGTAAGCCCAGGCGGGGCCACCCCCTGATGGAGTTCGTGATTGTGGTACGGATGGGCAGGTGTGCCCAAAACAGGTGGCGATCTCGTGCATACTCGCGCATGCACACACGCATTAAAGGGTAGGCCACGCGAAGTGCGCACGGTAAACCTTGTTTAGGCTACCCAGGGGCTCCTCGGTACGTTCTTTAAGAGAACCTCAGGAGTCCCTTAACGCTTGCTTGCTTGACAAGGGTAGCTGGTTCTCCAGCGTGTTTGCGGACAGTGTATTATAGGTCACACTGAGAAGGATATAATACCTGGAGTGTGGCTTGGTTCCTCCGCCGCAAACGCCCTTCCATTTGCCTATGTTTTACAGGTGGGCAGGTAGGGTGATTGGTGCAGCAGCATTTTTTTATGCCCTGCTAAACAAGGGCGCAGTTCACACAAACAAGTAACTCCCCTCTGCCTGTGGCAGAGCAGGGAGTCCGACTCCATCGACATCTGCGCCTTGCACGCAAGAGCACTCCTTCCCTCCAAGCCCTAGCAGGGGAAACGCGTTGTGGCGTCCCCTGTTAGGCCACAGTTGCTTAGCAGCGCTGCGTTCTCTTGTCATTTCACAGGAGGGTCGTTAGGACCCACGAGACCTTTGCCTTCGCAACGCCCAGTAGAGTGTGCGTGTAGGAGTGGTAGTCCTGAGTGGGGGCTTGAGCCAGTTGCCCCAGTGCTCGCCCACCAGGATGGTGCCACTGTAGGGTGTGTAGGACCTGTAGTGCGTGTGTCACTGTCCCACCCGTTTCCTGCAATTTTAGCAGGGTTGGTGGGCTGTGGCAGTGGTTAGGTCAGTGTTTTTGGCCACATAGCAAAACGGCGTTTTCATGCCTTCATAGCTTTTGGCCACCCCTCCCTGTAGTAGACAGATAGGTAGGGAAAACAATACCTGGACTAGTACGCTGCGTATTCCCCAAAGGTTTTGCGCCAGCACAGAAATTGGGCGCTTAGGGGAGGGGAGACCCGGGGCGTACCCCGTGGCATCAATAAGCCAACGCTCCAGGCTTAGCAAGGGCGCAGACTTGGGTATAATTAGGACACCACTTCTGCGGCTTGCTCTCAGGACCTTAGGACTAGCACACTCACACATACGCTTTGGCAGGTAAGGGTAAGGTTCAGTCCCTAGCTTTAGTCTTGGAGGCAAGCGTCTCAGCGAGCCTCAGCAACTCACCAAGGTTGTTGTGGGACAAGTAGTCAACCAGAACTGAGTTTAGGCGTTCCTCCGGTAGAACAAATGCAGAGAAGGGCTCCCAGGTGGCCTCTTCGACTCCAAACCCTTCCCAGAGGGTGAGGAAGCGCCAACCCTGGCGATAGCGGTGGCGTAGGACAGACTTCACCAGGTAGAAGCCCTCCTTAGCCATCTCCTCCGCGTTCATGTCGGGGAGTTCACCTTCAACTTCCATAAGGCTGGCAGCCCCTTGTAGGTCCAGAGCGGCGATTTCCTCGTCGTTCAGCTCCCACTCCTCCCCACAGAGGTCTTCAGGATCATGGTAGCGCTTCAGGTGTTGAGCAGCGCACACCAGGGTCCCCCCTAGTCGGGGAGAACACCGCACGGTGATATGGTGACCATCCACAGATAGAACGTTGTACGGCCCGAAGTATGGGTCATCGCTGGTAGAGCGTGGCCAGGCGGGTAGTCGACTGTGGTGCACCAGCACCCAGTCCCCCTCTTGGTAGGTGGCCGGTACTCGGTGCTTGTTCTTCTTGTTCCACTGACCCTCCCTCACTCTCTGGAGCATAGCCTTGGCCTTGTCCACCTTCGCTTGTTGCTCTTGGACCCATTCACCCACAGAGGAATGGGTGTCCTCTGGATGAGGGGCATGTAGGAACCACGCCGGGCGCCCGAGGAATAGCTCATGGGGCGAGTAGCCAGTAGCTGAACTCTCTTGGGAGTTCATCATCAAGGATATGACGGGGAGTAGTCTCACCCAGTCCCTGGTGCGTTCAGTTTTGCACCATATCCGTACGTTCTCCTTCAGGACACGGATCTGTCGCTCACATAGGGGGTTGCTCGTGTGAGAGTAGGGAATCCCCGTAGACACCTGGACATTGAGGGATCTCAGGACCCTCTTGTACCAGCCAGTATCTGAGCGTACTCGTACGTCCTCATCGGAGTGCAGCAGACCAGTGCACTGCCCGCATCGCAGGTCGCGCATGCGCATTGTAGATAAATCGAGATCGCACTGTGTTGTAAATAGCGCATGTTTTATTATAAAACATTATCGCTTGTTTTAGGCACCAAATGTCCTGTTTGTTAAATCAGCTGTGATTACGGAGTTGTTCTGCATGGTGCCGCCTGAGGGATTTGGGATCTCAGGGTTAACGTCAAGTCGTGGTACGTTACAATTTAACAAACTTGACCAGAACGATTTCGTTAGGCTGCATTGAGACACGGGACGGAAATGCCGCGCCGCCGCTGTAAGATCAAGTCGGTTGACGAGATCAAGAGCTTGGACAGTTCCAGTGTGCGCCGGCTGTGCAGTTCGTCAGTGCCCGAGCGACGGGAGGAGGCGCTTCGTGAGGTTCTTCGTCGTGCGGCGCAGTGGGACATGGAGTGTCAAGACTACGCACGCAAACTTCGCGTGTGGCAGCCGCAAAATGTGCTTCGGTGCCTTGAGGGTGAGCCTAGGGCTGTGGGGTTTGTGCCTCCCTGCCGTGAATTTTGTGTTCCTTCGTTCATGCCTGACACTGTGCTTGACGACGAACTGGTGGCAGTGACGATGTGTTCAGGCAGTGCGTTCCCAACGAACGACGGTCCAGGCGACCTTGAAGGTAATCAGGCATCTGCGGACGTGCCCGCTGTGATCAACCTCGACTGCATTTTGGAGCAAGCTCTGGTGGAGTTTCAAAGCAAATCAGTCCAGGTCGCCAAGGACTTTCGAAGTTCGTCAGGGAGGACCAATTTTGCTGTCGCGGCTGCCATTTCACCCGCTGCAGCTGCTCGCAGGCCCAAACGCCGAGCTCGTGGTGGCAGAAAATGGCGCCAGCCAACGACGCTGTCAACGACTTCGTGAGTCCGAACTGAGGAGCGCCAGGAGCGAAGCAGTCGACATCAGTGCTTTTGCACAAGTTCAAGGTTGTGTCTGTGCAGTGCGTGTGTTCGGGCGCGCTTGCACAGTGGAGGGCCACGTAGGTGGCAGTCTCCCACTGCATACACTGGTTTCAGACCCAGCCTGGCCTCCCTACTTGCCATGTCAGCGACCACGGTCGTTTGTGAGACCACCGTGGGTGCGTCGCCACTGTTTCTTTTGTTTTCGCCGGTTTCGCCTGAATCTGGCTCAAATGAGTTGCATGACAAAATTGCGTTTGACACTAAGCACCTGTGGCTCTGAAAAAACACTGTCGCTGTGCTTTTAGGCATGCACTGATATGCAGCCTTGTTTTTGTTTTTAGATTCTGAATCTGAGAGTCCATTTTTCAAGGGTGCCAGCGCGGTGACGACTATGAGCACGGAGCAGGAATAGCTCAGCTCTGGAGTCCCACTGTGCAGGTAGTTTGTGTATGCGCTCAGCGAGTTTTTGCTGTTCGCTGCTGCTTGTTGGTGCCAACAGCCTTTTTGCTCGGAGGGCTATGCTCCGAGGGTATACTTTGCATTTTGCTGTTGCCCTGCATTGCTCTGCCTGCGGCTTGTTGCATGCTTCGGCAGCTTACTGTGCAGGGTTGGCTGGGATTTGCAATGTGTGTGTACTTTGCACTCTGCTGTTACATACGTTGCGCTGCATGCACGTTGTCTATATTATGTTTATAATTCACTGTTTTCTTTTCTTTGACTCTCTGCAGATCGGCAGATCAGAATTGGGGGGCCATCAAGCCACCAAGGCAGGCCAATCCCCCCCTCAAGACCCAGCCAAGCACCATACCCCTTCGAGATGCTCAGAAGTTAAGTTGGCGCACAAGTTTTAAGATACGTCTGATATATGGGGCTTAAGTCCCTTGGAGGACCAGCAGCTTTGTTCATTAGCGTAAGGGTTTGTACCCTGTGGGTCAGTCCACATGCAGTTTTATTGTCAATTTGCTGCTATGTCTGTTTGTGTTGTGTTGTTTTTTTTTATGCAACCAAACTTCTGAGCAGGGGGCTTTCTTTTTGGTGCAGGAGAAGTGGCAATGGGCAGTGAGTAGTTGCTAATTTTTTTTCCTGTATGGGGTCAGCAGGTAAATAGGAACGCTGCCCCACCTAACCAATGGGTGGCCACCATTGGGGGATGGGCAGAGGGGCCTGGCAAGCCTCCTTTTTAGGTTGACGCCACAGGATGCAAATAGGTATTTTGTTTGTATAGTAAACACACAAAGAGCCCCTGACACCAGGTGGGGTTCCATCGTTGGGCACCGGGGTGTTCTAGAAATTTTTGTGTGCTTGGTATTTTTTTTTCTGAGTGCCTATTTTTTTTGTGTACATTATTGCTCTGTTTTTGGCATGCAGTGCACTGGCTGCCACTGTTTGTGTGTGTCAGCCAGCCCCTGGTCCCCTTGGACTGTCTTGGGTGGGCGTGCAGCAGACCAGTGCACTGCCCGCATCGCAGGTCGCGCATGCGCATTGTAGATAAATCGAGATCGCACTGTGTTGTAAATAGCGCATGTTTTATTATAAAACATTATCGCTTGTTTTAGGCACCAAATGTCCTGTTTGTTAAATCAGCTGTGATTACGGAGTTGTTCTGCATGGTGCCGCCTGAGGGATTTGGGATCTCAGGGTTAACGTCAAGTCGTGGTACGTTACACGGAGTTGATCTCCTTGGGCGCCCCATATACACATAACCACTCCTCCAGGAGTATCTTGATAGTCTCCTCCCCGGTAATGTGCTTGGTACATGGGAACACCCTGGTAAACCTGGTCAACCCAAGGTTACCACGAGGGCGAAGTCATAGCCCCCGAACTTCGGCATCTCCGTGTAGTCCACGTATAGAACACTGTTAGCACAGTGAGGGATGGGCAGGGTCGAGTAGAGACCTCTGTCCCTGATATCCCCTGGTTTACAGGACCTGCACGGGCACTTGTCCACGATAGGCTGCAGGGGTTTCCGCAGTTGGTCGTCAGTCCACGTAGTGTGGAACCACTGCTTGAACAGCCTCAGGGTACGGTTAGCACCCACATGACCGCTGGACTCATGGGTCCACTTCAGCAGCGCTGGGACTCGGTCACTAGGCACCACAATGCAGTCTTCGTGCCAGAGGTAGCTCTTGTCCCTCTTCCACTGGTCCTGGTTGACCAGGAGGGGTTCAAGGCGTTTCTCCAGGCGCTTGTAGATATCCCCAAACTCCTTCAGGTACTCCGATTGTTGGAGTCCATCCAGGGGGCGTATCATGGTCATGTTCAGGTCCAGGTGTACGTCCATACGGCTGAACGCCTCCTTAGCCAGCGCTTCAGACCGGGCACCAATCAGGGCGTCGAAGTTGTTGCGGCTGATGTAGTCGGCGCACTCGTTCTTCACTCCCTGGATATGGTGTACCGTCAGCCGTAGTTGACTGAGGTAGGTCCACCAGCGACGTAGCTTGGCCTTCTCAGGTGGGGGACCCTTCTGGAAACTGCGGACCGGTTCTTGGTCGCACCGCCAGACCACAGGGTTACTCCCCAACAGTCGTGCTTGTGAGGATAGCACCAGCATACCCGCGAGCAATTCCTGCTCATAGGTGGAGTAGTTCCCCCTGGCCTGGTTCCACTTCAAGTTCCAGTGGCCCAGAGGTACTAGGACCCACTAGTCGTCAGGGTAGCTGTGCTTGAGGGTTCCATCTCGGTTGAGACCTTCCGTCCCCCATTGGGAAATGGCCGAGTCGAACTCCTCCTTCTCTAGTGCTTGCCATTGGAACAACGTTCCACCACCGCCCACATTGCTGGCGTCGGTCACCAGGATAATCTCCCCTTGTGTCCTAGGCAGGCCCAAGCACTTAGCGTTGGCTACCTTGTCTTTGAGCTCGTCAAACGCTTGTTGCTCTTGTGGGCCCCAGCGCCAAGTAGTACTCTTCTTGATCAAGTCCGTTAGTACGGCGCTGGTATAGGTGAAGTTTTTGATGTGGCGGCGATAGAAGTTGCACGCCCCAATTAAAATGCGTACATCATGAAGTCCTTTCTTGGGGTCTTCGTGTCGTACCTTGGCATCCATCAGGGGTTTGGCCTTAGAGGCCGCTGGGGTCCACCACCCATAGCCAACGTCAAACCCCAAGTACTGCATGGTCTCCTGCATGAACTCACACTTCTCCAGCTTGAGTCGTGTGTGGTTCTCCTGGCAGACCGCAAAGAACTCACCCAAGAGGATTAGGTGATCCTCCTGGGTATTGGTCCCGAGGCATACATCGTCGATGTGAGCCTCCATCTGGGCCCCACGGGATATGAGCTCCTGCACCTTAGGTCTCCTTCGTAGGATGGACAAGATCTTGTTCATCAGCTCTTGGAACAGAGCGGGTGCGTTAGCCACGCCAAATGGCATGACCTTCCACTTGAATACCCTCCCCTGAGGGGTGATGAAGGCCAGTAGTTCCTGCGCGTTGGGCGTCAGGTCCACTTGCCAGAATCCACTTCGCTTGTCCATCTTGGTCTTGTAGCGACAGGAGGCTATCTTCTCCAGGGTAGACTCCATATTGGGAATGGACCCTGAGTGGTTCAGCGTCTTCTTGTTCAGCTCTCCGTAGTCCACTACCAGCCGTTTGGCTGTAGACCCAGGTTTAGCCACCAGGAAACAGGGGCTGCAGTGTAGGGGGTAGTCCCCGTCCTTGTACTCCAGGACTAGGCCAGCGTCGATACATTCTTGTATCTGTCGCTCGATCTCGTCGGCCTGCTCTTTAGGAGCTGGATAGGGTCTCCTCCGGATCTTGTGACCCACGAACTCGGGTTTCAGCTTGAGGTCCATCTGTACCAGCTTGTCACATGAGGCTGGAGGGGGTAGTTCTCCGAACACCTCCAGATAGGTCCTTATAAGCTTCTGTACCCGCGGGTCCAATATCTTGATCTTGTCCTCCATGTCCTCGTCAGAGTGTAAGTTGCTTGCCCCCTGAGTAATAGACGTCGGGAGGTGGTCCTCCACCGACTCTTCACCCGTGGTAGTATCCTTCAGCCCTTGATAGGCATATAGAAGGTCTTGTTCAACCATCTCCGATGGACGATGGCAACATAGGCACGCTCGAGGGGGTTCACATACACATTCCTCCGAGAGGTCGTCCTCCTCTGGGGTCCTCACATGGGCGCCCCAAACGCTCTTCATGAGCTTAAGATCCACCTCCCTTTGCCAGGTGGTGATCTTCTGTTCGAGGTCCTCCTTCAGTTGGGATAAGTCTCCCATACGACCTTGCTTCAGTGGCCATGAGCTGCGGGTAGGCTTCGCGTAGCATAGCTTTTTCGCCACCAACTTCCTCTTGGAATCCACATACTCCCTGAGCCTGGATCTAGGGTCCAGCTCCTCGTCCACGGGGTCTTCCACCCTCATGGAGAGTAGGGGTTTTAGTGGGGCGACGTACTCGGCGTTCTCCACTTCCTCCACACAGGTCTGCACGAAGAAGGCGTCGTGCTCAGTTTCGTCTTCTGAGTGGATCGAGCTAGGTAGTTCAGATAGTCCACACTCAGAGACTCCATCAGGAACAGGTACATGACAGGGGGAGTTTGGGGGCGTTGGTGTCAGTCACGACGTACTCATCTCCTCCGGGTGTAGTCTCAACAGCATCTTGAGGTCGTAGGCGATCCTTCAAGTCACCCAAGGCGAGTCCATTGCTTTCTCGTTGTATAGCCTGGACCAGAGTCGGGTCCAGGTCCTCCCAGGGGATGGTGGTAAGACTTCCGTCCACCACGCTGAGCATACTCCCCCATCCGGGCTTCCCAATAGGCGTCTTGCGTCCCAGAGCCACGTAGATGGCCTCATCAGGCAAACGAACAGAGCTGATAGTCAGCCTGTCCAGGAGGTTTCGCCAGTACTCGTTGCCCCCATGGGCTCCCCAATCGGGGGAACACAGGACCATACGGGAACGTTCCAAGGCCACCTTGGTCAGCACCCTCCCCAGTTCGCTGAATCTGGGGTTCCCGTAGGCCATCCCGAGAGAGGGCCAGTAAAATTTGTAGCTGCAGTTCTTCCCCTTGCTGCAGTATAGGTCCAGTACATGCTGTTTGTCGCTGGCGAACAGCTCCACACTTAGGTCTTCTCGAGAGTAACCCAACTCCTTCAGACCTTGGTCTAGGACTTCCCCCAATAGTTGATAGTCCTCAGTTTTGGAGGCCGCCATCATGTTCGAGGGCTCCTCCTTCGATAGTCTCAGGTAACTCGAGGTATGTTCCAACTGCTCCAGTGGCACAGACTCTCTGCCACTGCCGTGCTCCACGTAGAGGAGGTAGGGCGCTTGCAGCGTCAGGGATTGTATCTGGGAGTGCTGTACGAAGAAGTCAGTCCCCAGTACAAAGTCGAAGGCCTCAGTGTCCATCACATAGAACCGATGGGCGATAGTCCGGGAGCCCATAGGTACCTCCTGAAAGTGCTGCCCTGGATCGTTGTGGGTGCCGGAGGGCTCGGGGCCGGCAAGACCAGTGGGGCAGGCACGCGAGGAGTCTTCCTGGATGTTGTTATTGGGGGTAGAACCAGAGACACGGACACCAACGGAGGCGAGAGCAGCGACAACAGAAGCAAGGTCCATGCTGATTGTGGTCCGGCAGAAAATCCCAGTCTATGAAGAAAATTGAGGGGAATTATTCTAAATACATCTGAGTGTCCAAAACTGTCTGAAAGAATTCAAATAATCCATTTATGTAAAAAGGTTTGGCCGATCTGGCCCGCGAGCGCACGTCAGCGGCAAATGGCGATTCCAGCTAAAATAGCGGAACGCGGCGGATTTACGGGAAATGGACCGCGGAATCAAATCCGGCATATCAGAAATATATAGGAAATATCCTGTGACTGAGCTGCGAGGCGGCAATTCCGCCGAAGCAAAGAAAATGACCAAAATGTAGCCAATCTGGGCAGAATGTCTGAAAATCTGAGCAGATGGGGCTAGCCGCACTTACACTCCCCCTCCAAAAACACACTGGGGTGTGTCGCTACGTCAACGAAGAACGTAGTGCGGGTAAGTCCCAGAAAAAACATAGAAATGTAGCCTTGGTGGGGCGAAATCTGCTTGATCTGACCTGATTTGGGCTGAATTGGCACTGAATCAGGCTGGATGAACCTGAAATGAGACAGAATGAGAAGTGACGAACAGTCCTCCGTGCAGTAAAACATTAGGTCAAGGGCTAAAAAGCATGTAAACGTATCGAGAATCGATACCAAACAATGCATTGGTTGAGAATGAGGTAGATTATTGGTGGATTGAGTGGGGGGATCAAGAATTGGAGTGACATCTCAGCGCTCTGGCACAGTTTCGCTGTCGCGGGCACGCTACGGTGTCCTCGCCGAACTCTACATCGTGTTATCCCGCTTTTGTCGTTCTGAAAAGTACAGCATGTGGCTCAGATTTGGCGCATCTGGTGGATGATCACAAGATTCAGCAAAAATGAGAATGAATTTGAGCAGAGATTGAGGGGATTAAGCAATCACAGTGCGGTTAAACACATACACATGTAGTCTACAGACCCTAAGTGAACCACCGAAGGAAGAGATGTTCTTCTGTTCACTTAGATCTAAACAGATCTTCAAGGCATGAGAGGAGATGACAAGTAAATCAATCTAAATTGTCCTAATGTCAGCACATTCCCTAAGATGAAGGTGAAATGAAGCGGAATGTGTACAACTGAAACTACTAACACTTTCGTTTAGACTAAAGTTAATATATATTGTCGTTTATTCAGCTCAATTGTGCTTTCCGGCACGTTGGTTCGCGAGCATCAAACAGATTCTATCAAAATGTGGATCATGTGATGATGCATCATGATGGGACATGCTGGCCCTGGATCCTTGGCATGTAACGCGCCGAAGGTTCACTGAAGGCGCTTTACCGACAGTATATAACTGAGAGACACCGAATTTACAGTGGCGGTGGTGTCAATCGACTTGGACAAGGCCAATCTTTCGATGAAGTCCCATAAGACACTTGGATTCACCATTTTCGACAGTTTTAGGTTGGATTGAGCTCACATTGGCGTGTGCCAAAAATACAACGAAGCTTACGGACTTCAGAGGTTGCTGTTAGAAGTCCCTAGAGCTCCTATCTAAAGATTGTCTGAACAATTGACGTCTGGGTTTCGTACAACAGTGGCAGAATGATGGACAAACCTGAGAAATTCAAGGTAAATTTGAGGATCCTGGATCTGAATCTGGACTTTGGCGTCAGCATCACAGCAAATGAAGGTAAGATCTGAGTTCCTGGCGTTGCATCTGGTGCAGCCAGTACTACAGGGGTTGCCTGTAGGGGTGAATGTCACCGGCCGGTGTTTTGATTATGTACATTTGCTTCCATCTGCACGAGCAGCCAAATTCCAAAGATGCACAGACCAACAGAGACAAGATTACCCCGAATCTGCCTGCTTTAAGCCTGAGTTTGGTTTTTTCTGAACACGGCAGCACACTCCGTCAGCGTATCTACGCCTTGTCTGCCGCACGGAGACCAAAGAAAAGTTGATTGACGTCAAGTTATCAAACATTCGCAGTTCTCCACATCATGACATAAACAGAAAGAATGAACAGTGGATTGAGCAGAATGTGGTAGGATAGCTTCCTCAATTCGGCCAAGCACGAATACAGGTGACCACCAACCTGTCTGGTCGGGCCCTGGTACGGCTTGGGCGCTGCAAATCAGCTGCCGAACTCGAAGCTTGGTCCTCATTTGGCTCCTGGGCTGGCCTGACCGCAGGAGGGGGGATCGACGGATCAGCCCTGGAATGTGGCTGCTGAGGGCCGTAAAAGGCTGGATCTCGATTCACCACAGGTCGTTTTCCGTCGCTCTCCACTTGTCTGTCTGGTTTCGACAAACAATCTGTCAGGAGTACTCCAATTTCGGGGTGCTTCTTGAGGAAGTCGATGAACCCCTTGGTGTACCCATGGACAAAAGATTGGGCTGGTTCCCAGTTGTTGTGACTGGAATAAAAGCCCCTCCACTCACACAGAAATTCCCATTCGCCCTTGGCGTCACGTCTTGCTTCAACAATCCTCTTGAGTTCGTACTTTCCCCCTTCGATTACCCGATCGGACAAGTGTTTTGCAGTCCAAAAAAGGGGTTTAACCCGATCCTTGGGAGAGGGGATCTCTCTCTTGAGGCGATCGCCCGAAACGTCAATTTCCCTGCTGACATCCACACGGATCCTCCACCTGTTCTCACCAAGACGCGCTGTAACAGCGAATGGCCCCTCCCACAAGGGAAGAAGCTTGTCATCTCCGTCCAGGGTGGTTTCGGATTTTCGAAGCCAAACTCGATCATCGACTTCAAAATTGTGGGGGTTTTTTCGACCTTGATTTTGAACCCAAAGCCAGTCAGCCTGATGCTTCTCGATTAATTTCGACACAGATTTATCTGCTCGTTGGACTTCGTCCAAAAACAGCGAAGCATCCTTACAGGGGCGAGGATTATTCAACGGCATGTTCCACCAACACTTCTTTCGTCCAAAGACAATTTCATTTGGAGAAAGGCGCTGATACAAAGGCGTGTTGTGGTAACGGCGAAGCAATGCGAAGAGAACTTCCATCCAATGGAAATCCTTTTCACTCGCGAGCTCCTTACGAAGCATATTAATAATTGAGCGGCCGGCTCTTTCACCAGGCAGCGCTCGATGCGAGTGGATTTCACATCGGAGGTGGTGGATTCCAAGGCGAGCAAACAATTCTCTCCACCATTCGGAGGTGTACTCTTTGCCTGAATCCGTCACCACCTCGGATGGGACGTCCCAGCCTCCCATCCAGGTCTGCGCGCACCATTTGGCGGCAGCCTTGCCAGTCATCGACTCAATGTTGCAAGGCAACACTTGAATGTAGCCGGAATGACGGCACTGAATAAGGAGCACACCATTGACTTTTTTATTAGTCCAATGGCACTCTTCGTCATCGAGCTCACCGAGATAGAAAAAATCACCCGTGACTCTGTTAAAGAGGCGCTCCGGAATAGGATGAGGCCTCAGATGGCCGTGCTTCTTCGCGCTGGGGGGCGTCGAGACAGCACATTGGGCGCATCCGGCGGCTACTTTCATGCAGTGAGTATATAGCCGTGAGCCAAACAACCTATGTTTAATCATCGACCACAGTCGACGGCCATGTGCGTGGGGGGACTCCCATTTATGCCACCAGTTTAACACTCGGGGGGCTAGGGCGTCTGGCACACACAATTTACCCTCCATCCACAGCTTCCCCCCATCCAACGAGTACTCAGCAAAAATCCCATCCTTGTGAGCATCTTTGGATTGGAGATTTCCAAAGACCTCTTTAAACATGGGATCCTGCAGGTAATCGGACTTCCAGTCACGGATTATCAGGGAATCTTTAGGCAGGGGTGGAGTTTTGGCCGGATCTCGACGCTTAATGCCCTCGATCAACCGAAATCGACTTACTTGTCGGGTATAGTCAACCCGTTTCACACTCCCTGAGGAGGGATCGGTGACTTTTTCCACGACTTTCAGCGTTTTGGTGCAGATCTCGTGAGCATGCGCCGCATCTGTGATGGCCGTGATGTCGTGACACGGCAATGCGTGCTGTTTAACAGCGCACTGCATGCATGCACGTCGAATGAGTTTCTTTTCTTCCTGATCCCATTCGATGATGACATGGCGGTCCTGCTCCGTACCATGGATGTTGGTACTTTGCAGCCCCTCTGAGGCGGGGTAAGCCCATCGGCTCAGAGCATCCGCTACCGTGTTGTGTTTTCCAGGCAAATACGACACATGGAGATCAAACAGAGAGAGAAATTCGTGCCATCTGGCCCGTCGACCAGCTGGGCTCGCGACAGTATCAATGTGTTCGGTGGCCCAATACTCCAGAGATCGATGATCCGTCAGGACCTCGACTCGATTGGTGCCAACCCACGATTGGTACTTTTTTAAAGCACAGATGATGGCGTAGGTTTCTTGCTCACGCGGCGACCATTGCATTTGGCGTGGGGCTAGCTTCCGAGACCAAAATGCAAGAGGGTAATGATCACCGGTGGCTTCATCAACCTGTTCAAGGACAGCTCCGATCGCGTACCTAGAAGCGTCGGTTCTAATGTAGAAGGGTCGGTCAAATTGGGGCACATGCAACGTGGCGACTTCACAGAGGGCTGCCTTCAAGTGATGGAAGGCCTCCTCGCACTCGTCAGTCCACTTGACACGAACCTTTGAACCTGCCTTGCCCGCATCTCTCCCTACCTTCAATAATTCAGTAAGGGGGGCAGCAAATTTGGCATAATTCGGCACAAAAGTGTGGTAAAAATTGCAACAACCCAGGAATCCTCTCAACTCCGTGATCGTCTCAGGGCGCTTCCACTTCTGAATAGCGACGAGCTTCACTGGACTGGGTCGTCGGGTGCCATTCTCTAGGAGAGAACCACAAAATTCGACTGATTTTAAAAATAATTTTCCCTTCTTTGGCCCACAAATCAGCTGATTAGCGTCAAGAATGTCCAAAACTTGGTTCAGCTGCTTCTCATGTAGGGCCACCAGCTCGGCTTCGGTCAGTCCCTCCCCTTCCGTCGCGATGATTATGTCATCTATGTACACACTCACGAAGGCACGAAGCTCAGGATGGGTTGTGAACAGCACATCCTCCATCACTCTTTGAAAAAATGAGGGGGCGTTCTTCAGCCCCATGGGCATGACGGTCCATTGGACTGGGCCACATGGCGTGCACATACAGGTAAGAGGTCTGCTGTCCTTCCTCAACGGCATTTGGTGAAAGCCGTGACGGAGATCCAGCACAGAGAACAAACGACCTCTTGCCCTCTTGGCGATTTCCTCCTCAATGAGGGGCAGGGGGTGCGAATCCGCCTTGGTTTCGGCGTTGAGATTGCGAAAATCAACAACCATTCGCCAGCCATCAATGGTGTTCTGGTCTGCAGGCGGTGGCTTCGGGACTGTGAAGGGTGAACAGCACCATTCGCTGGTCATACAACCCTCAAGCCAACCAAATTCCCTGAGATTTCTCTCAATGATTTTTCTGAGAATCTCATGTTTATGTCCATGATTTTCATAAGGGCGCTGTTTTTTTGCCTTGTACCCTTCACGAAGCTCGATGAAGGCTTCACCGAACTGTCCACGGACAGGGGGGTCTTTGATCAACTTCCCTGAAAGGGTTGTGTCCTTCCGTTCCTCAAAAATCTTTTCTCTTGACTTGGAACACAATTCAGTGTCCACCTGGTCGCCAGGAATTACTGTCGAAAAAACTTTGGCGACTTCTTCGGCTTTGGCAGGAAGAATCTTCTTACGGATGTCCCTAAACAGGTCCGTATCAACTGCCTCTTGAAGATAGGTGGGTCGTGTGTCGAAATCCCAGAGATTCTCTTCGCGATCCAGCTCCTCGAAAGGATCCATGAAAGCTTCCACAGGGGGTTTTTCATAAAAAACTCTGAATTTGCGGCGCGATTGGAGATTTTTCCTCGCCCGTGCACTGAAGATTCTTTTCGATGTCGACCGTATTGGGGAAGAGGGAGACGAGGCGGATCCATTGGACGTTGAATCACCTTGGGTATCTGACGGACAAAAATCAGAAAAAATAGATTCATCATCAGTACCACGCTCAACCTCAGATTCAGACCCAACACAGGAATCTGTACTAGAATCAGCAGAATTAGAGTCAGAAAGCTTTCCATCCACCAGGAATGCAAGCGAACTCCAGGACCGCTGTGGCAGGGGACCTGTGTCGTCCCTGGCATACAGCTTAATCTTCCTGGGAAGTTCGATGTAATCAACACAAATGTCTTGTAATTCCTGAAACCAAGGCTTGTCGTCCCACAAGGGCACAACTAAAATTGCCTGGGTTTTATCTTGCTTGATTTTATGGATGACCTGCTGGATTAAGTGAAACGGAGGATTAATCCACAACTTCTTGTCCCATTTGTGGGTCCAAGCGTCGCTAAAGTGCTTGTCAAAGCGCTTGTTCATACGGTTAGCAAATGCATCATACTGTGGCCAAAATGAATGATGTTCATGAAAGTATTCACAAATTGCATCGCGCCATTTGTCGACAACTCTGTAGGATGAAGAGTGCCAGCGCGAAGGGCGTCGTGGCTGGGAGTCCCTACGAAGACATTCTAACTCTTGGGAGTAATCGGCACTCCCATTCACCTCTGCAATGGTGACATCTTCACCAAATTTTGGTGTCACCTTTTGCTTCAAAAATTCTTCTGCACTTTTAAACCCTGCGTGCAAAAAACGAAATTCAGGACGCTCCAAAGGACCTGACTCCAGCAAAAAACAACGACGATGACCTACGGGCGCTACCCTGTTCTTACGAAGCCAAGGATGGCCCAAATAAAGGTCATACTTTATGTCAGCACGATAAAAGTAGTCATCCTTAAGGACAACTTCTTCCACATTTTGCTCTTCCCAAAGGTCTTGAGCGACCAAATGAGTTGATATATAACAACCGCGTTGCCCACCTGCGAGAGAATGTCCAGAAACTCCCTCGAGGGTAACAGGATGAGGCGATTCAAACACGCAGTCGTCGGGTAAGAATGAATTGGATTGGAGATTTACCTCTGATCCATTGTCACACAAACAAGTGGCGAGGTGGAAATTTCCCTTGCAATCAGAGACCCACAGCTTTGTGACAAACTGACGAGCCCTGTGCTTGGACTGTACACCAACCTCGTCCACTACAACAGAAGGATCCGCTGCCGGATCCAGGGGAGAGGAGACAAGCGACCCTACATCAAGTAATGGTCGATCAGGAATCTGGGGATCATGCCTGAAATCGCCTGGGGAGGGGCGATTTTCGTGGCTCCCCTAGGCGTTCTGACCTCCAGCGGCTGCGTTAACATTGTGAACACAGCCTGATTCGTCGATCCACTCATCTTGGAACGGATCATCCGCTGGATTCAGGGCATTTTCGACGTAATCTCGATCCGCATCGGACACCTGATCTGTACCTGAGACCTGATCCACACGATGGTTTCCCTTTCCACGTCCACGGCCACGGCCGCCGGATGATGGGCCACCACCGTCGCCACGCCCTCTGCCCTTACCAGAGAAGGGGGTTCCTGAAGGATTTCCCTTACCCTTACCCTGTGATCCTGGAGCATTTCCTTTTTTTGTACCGGATTGAGGGGTTTGGCCTGGATTTCGATTTCCACCTCCGGCGTTGCCATTAGGACTTGTCTGGCCGTTCGGCTGTCCACCGGAACCGGATGGAGTCCGATTTCCTTTGCCTTGGGACCCGCCAGGGCCTCCGGTATTTTTGTTTCCACCGGAGGGGGTCGGATTACCCTTTCCCCCCTTAGCACCATGCACCTGTCTGTCATTCCTGTCTGAATTCTGCGAATTACTGACATTTTCACCAATCACCTTGTGATCGTAAGCAGACCATCGGTGATTAGCAGTGGAATGCGTCTTAGCTCGGTTCGTAGAACCTAACAGAAGGCAGATGCTACAATGATCCTGAACATTCCGGGTGTCATTCACCTTTTTGTTGCCCTTTTGGGCCCCATTTTGGGTGTTTTGCTGGGTGTTCTTGTTTCCCCCAAGACCCTCATGAAAATTTTGATTGGCGGCGTCAGCGAGCCGCTCAACCTCTTCCCACAGTTCCTGCGGGGTAAACGAAAACACCCAGTTCCTGGCCTTCAGGCGATGGCCGTGGAAACTTACTCCCCTATTGAGGACTTGGACAAACAGGTCCCGATCCTCGTGTTCATTAAACTTGATTTTCCACGTGTTTTCAGTGAATTTCACCTTGGTAAACGACGTGGGGGAGCACTTTTGAAGTGCCTCCCTGACGGTAAACCGGTTGGCCGAGGCGTCAAAGCCATCGATCTCCGCCCACCAGGTCTTGACCTTTTCTTCGGATTGTTTATTCCGAAGGGTGGCGGCGGTTTCAGAGGGGATCTTGTCAAAAATCAGATTTTTCAGCTCGGCACTAGAAAATTTTTCGCCTGAATGTTCAGATTCTTCTACGAGATTCCAGAAGCGCTGTCTCTTGTCTTGCACTTCGTGCAAGATCAATCGCGAGAACGAAGGAAAATTCTTCAACATCTGGTGGTAATGATCCTCAGGCAGCCGGGATCCACGTACCTCCAACTGTTCCCACACCTCATCAAAGGTAAGGGGGGAACTTGAATCCTCACGATCACTCCAGGTCCTGAGCCAAGTGTTGGCCGGCGCTCCCTCAAGGCAGTCCAAGAGCGCCATCAGGAACTGATCATCCTGGAGTTTTTGAGTCTTAACCCACAGTTTAAATTCCCGTTGGAACTGAGGCCAACGTCTGGGGTTCCCATTATACTTCGGTTGCTTGGCAACCTGACGAAGTCGCAATGAAGTGGGATTTAGAAGTGAATCCAGCCCAACACCGGCCGTAATGGCAGACACCTTGGCGGCATCATTAGCCACACCAGCTCCGGCGAGGGTCTGGGCGAGCAACATCTGGGCAATTGCATTGGAATCAACAGCAGGAAGGGTAGTACGGGAGGCAGTTCGTTTGGCATTCTGCACCTCAGTCCTAGCCTTCGCCGATCTACTCTGAGATCGAGAGATTGTAACCCTTTCCTTTAGCTTAGTCCTGCTGATCCTTGCGTCGGTGGTCTTAGAGTCCACCGAAGGAGCAATCGAAAAAATTTCTGTCGCCTCCTCCGACGGTTCTGTTGTTTGTTCCACCGATGATGCGCCCTCAGACCTCATGTGGGTCTTGAAAAGATCTTTAATTCCCAGCGTCTGAATGATGAGTTGCATTTGATCTTTGAGCAATTGGAGCTCAGTATCTCGCTGTAATCTGCAAGAGCAGTCGGCAGGACAGTACATACCGTGTCCTGAAGGGCCTGAGCAGGCTGTCGGACCGCTAATCTCAGTGGTTCGCAGCCAGGAGTCCACTTGGGGAGCTCCTTCAGTCCTAATTTCCAGGCTTGCCTGCCTAGCTGCCTCTAAAATTCCTTCCTCAACCGCGGCGGCTAGATCGTCGCGGATGGAAACAGAGGGATGAGGGGCGGAGGGCCCGGCAACAGGTGCCTTGGTCTTCTCCTTCGGGAAGGGACTTGCCTCCCAAATCTGCACAAAAATGGCAAAAGATTCATCTTCTTGAGAACACCACCACATCCTGGTATTAATTTCTTCTTGAAGAAGGAAAAAATATTCAAATAAAAAATCAGAGGCGATTCTTTCTTGACCTATCAGCTTAGACGTGGCTAATAGACAAAGGGCCTCAAGCGCCTCAAGGTTACGGGTCACTTCTGAAGACAAATGGTTGTCCCATTGTGCCCATGAGGCTGGTCGATTATAGGCAGGTACCTCACCTGGACCACCCATCTCAATGTCGTCAATGTCGGCGTCGATGGTCTCAAAATGTGGACATTGGTAAGGAGTATTAGTACCTGCCAGGTCCGTAAGCTCCACCGGAGCGTTGCCATTAGCGTAGGCTGGGAGATTCCAGCTGCTTGATGGCCAATTTGGACTGGGATCTTGATTGTAATCTGGGCCTCCACAGCTGCTGATTTGTGCCCTTCTTGGGCAATTTGGGCTTGCGCAAGGCATTCCTCTCAAGGCCTCGTTCGCACAGCACCACGGCAGCGTAATCGTTACGTCTCCGGAGGTGGCGGAGTCTACGGGGCCGTACTGAGGGGCTAGCTGTGGTTGGGACACCATAGGAACAACATTCAGGTAGCCTCTGCTACCATGAAAGTGCTGCCCTGGGTCGTTGTGGGTGCCGGAGGGCTCGGGGCCGGCAAGACCAGTGGGGCAGGCACGCGAGGAGTCTTCCTGGATGTTGTTATTGGGGGTAGAACCAGAGACACGGACACCAACTGAGGCGAGAGCAGCGACAACAGAAGCAAGGTCCATGCTGATTGTGGTCCGGCAGAAAATCCCAGTCTATGAAGAAAATTGAGGGGAATTATTCTAAATACATCTGAGTGTCCAAAACTGTCTGAAAGAATTTAAATAATCCATTTATGTAAAAAGGTTTGGCCGATCTGGCCCGCGAGCGCGCGTCAGCGGCAAATGGCGATTCCAGCTAAAATAGCGGAACGCGGCGGATTTACGGGAAATGGACCGCGGAATCAAATCCGGCATATCAGAAATATATAGGAAATATCCTGTGACTGAGCTGCGAGGCGGCAATTCCGCCGAAGCAAAGAAAATGACCAAAATGTAGCCAATCTGGGCAGAATGTCTGAAAATCTGAGCAGATGGGGCTAGCCGCACTTACACCTCCACTTCACAGTCCCCGCAGCTGTGCACCACATGTCAATCCCCCATGCGTATAGCGGCGGTGGTCATGGTGTTCTTCAGGCTCCCACAAGGTAAAATTTTCTTGGCCACTATAGATATGGTGGCGCCAGTGTCCAATACCCCCAGGTATTCGCGTCCCCCTAGTCGGATACGTACCCAAAACACCAGGTCTTGGGTGCCACCAGAGCGTCCCCGTCAGAACTCCGCGGGACAGGTCACCTCGAACCCCTTGTTCCGCAATTTGCGGGCCATCCTCATGAAACGGCTCCTCTTCTTAGCGCTGCCGTCATCACCACCTTCATGCTCACGCTTAGCTCCTTGTTCTTGCAGGGCCTGCGTTTGTGAGCGTGTGGTCGGACCAGACTGCCCTCCAGAGGGCTCGGTGTTCCCCCCCGGATTAGGGTTGGGGTTGCCTCCGTTCTTGTCCTTGTTCTTGTTGTCGGGCTGGCGGTTAGCGCCTCCTCCTCGTCCACCTTGACCCTTGTCTTGCCCTTGACCACGTCCTTTCGACTTGCCCTTGCCGGAGTCGTTGCCTTTGCCTTTGCCTCCACCTTCCCTTGAGCGTTTGCCAGGATCTTCCCCTTTAAGCTTCGCCGATAGGCGTTGCTTATGGTAGCACTCATCCTCGTAGTGCTTCCGCTTACCGCAGAATGCACACGTGATGGTGCACCGGTAATGATCCGGCAGCTTCGCTTTAGCGCCGGTGTTCTTTTCCTGCTGCTTCCCCTGAACTACGAAGCAGTCTCGCTGCTCGCAGTAAGAGGCCTGCTGCAGGTGGCCCTGCTCGTCTCTGGCATCACACCAGAATAGCTCCTTCACGTTCTCCATGGTACGGGCGTGGGCGTGTTTGGGGGTAGTCCCCTGCCCAGGTCGGGACCCTTGGTACCCTTTGCCTCCAGAACCTCCACCACCAGGACGGTAGTTGTTCAGGTGCTGGTCGCTCTCCTTCTCCAGCGCCAGCTCCAGGAGCAGCACGCATAGATCCTCGTAGTGCAGGGATCTAGCCTTGCGCTCAGCGGTCGAACGGCACTCGTCCCATAGCTCTCGAGGGAGCTTGGCCACCAACCAGAATAGCAGGTCGTCGCTGCTGTAGGAGCCGGGCGTCAGTCGTCCAGCCCAGTGATCCAGATCAGCCAACAGCTCAGATACCCTGCCAGGCTTGGGGTTGTTGGGCAGCACGGGTAGGATCTGGTGGACCCTGATGGAGAGGTCGGTCTCGTAGGTCGGGTACTGCCTCTCCAGGGCAACCAACACATCGGCAAAGGTGGCGGAGTTAGTCACGATCTGCCTGACCTGCTTCTCCAGGTACTTGGTCTTGCAGCACTGCAGGAGCAGGTCGCACTTCACTCGCCCACTAGCGTGGGTTTGGCCGGTCAATCGTAGGAACCGACCAAAGTTCTCAGCGAACTCGCTGAGGTCCTTGCCTGTGAACTCAGGCAGGCTCACCACGATCTTGGAGGTGGCTATAGCCTTCGCCTCCTGAGCTCGGCGTCCTTCAGGGCGTCGGGTCTTTTTCTTCTTCTTCTTCTTCTTCTTACCCTTGGGATCCTCGGGGTCCTCCGGGTCATCGTCCTCCGAGGGCGAAGAAGAATCCATCGACGGCGACTCGTCGTCGGTGGGGTCTCCGCCAAGATCACTAGAGCCATAAGGCTCTACGTCCACCATAGCCCTTAAGGCTGTCAGCCCCAGCCGGTCCAGCTCGGCCCTCGTCGAGTTAGTCACGTGGCTGTAGGGCGGCTGGGCCGTTCTCGGCACGAAGGGACTTCTCGGAATAGCTGCAGGCGTCGGCATCGGTCTGCTCCTCAGGCTCCCGAGGGTATTTGTCAACCCTGCCGTCAGGTGGTTAGCCTGTACTCGGTGGGGTGACATTCCCACCGAGATAGGTGACGTTTGGGGCGGGATAATCAGGGGCTCCAGCTTCTCACGGATCTCTTGAGTGAGGTCGCCCACGATTTTTGAAGTGGCTCCTCGGAGCACCTCGTTGATCTCCGACCGCGTCAGGGACCTGTTGGAGGATCTTCCCGATCCTCTACTCCTGCCTCCAAGAGACTCTGGTCCTCTCCTCAACCCACTCAAGGGTGCATACCCAGGTGCATACCCAGGAGCATACCCAGGAACATCCACATAGGTTCCAGTAGCGTGTAGTGGATGGGGATAATCAGCTGCATACCATCGCGGCGCAGCGCTGGAAGCCACAGGCTCACTGGCAGTAGTTGCCTCATGGAGCGCAGTGGTAGGTGGGCCCATACCATAGGCGGGGTAGGGAGGCATGCCAGTAAAGCCTGTGCCCTCTGCCATAGGCGGGTTGGTTGAGGAAGTGGATGTTGCAGCGGCTGGGAGTGTGGTGGTTAAACGAGAGGGTGATGCGTGGAGGCCAGAAGCGCTTGGTGCGCCTTCGAAGGTAGGGTCATGCGTCGGGTCTTGCCCTTGCTCCTCTCCTTCGTCTGCTCCTTCTCCAGCATCCTTCTCGCTCTCTCTCTTCCTCTTCACAGGCTGAGTGGTGACCACCTCCTCGACAGACAGGGCCCCGAAGGCCGTCTGGAGTCCGTCCAGGGAGTCCTCAGCCGCATCCACTGGCCCATGTAAGGGCTCCGCCGAAGGTACAGCGCCAGGTGCCGGCCCTTGCCGGTGCCTCAGGCGCTGGCGCTGTCTTCACCTTAGCGTCCTCCTTTCTTGGATCCATCTTCTTTCACCCTTCTGCTTATATTTGCCCGTACTCGGCGCACTGGATGTACGGCACGGGGCTGCTGCCGGTGCGCAGAGACAGGCTGCCTCTTGCTACCAGAAACATTTATAGTGGTTTCAGCACTGTGTTTTTGCTTCTCCTGCTGCTTGCTGTTGCTGTAGGGTTTCCTGCTGCTTGTTTTGGATGATGAAAACCTTTTGTTTGCAGAAATAGAGTCAATAGAGTCAATCCAGGATAACCCAAGCCAGAAGTATGCAAGGAGAAGAGAATTCAGGATCAAAGCATGAAGGGCTGCAGTGTAAACAGTGAAAGATGATTGGATATTCACAGAAACTGCAACTCAGGTTACAAATGAATGCATATTCACAAAGATAGCTGAAATGTTTTGGGAAAAGAGTTAGAAAACTGCCCCATGGTCACTCTCTCTCCATAGTGCCATCTCAGGAGATGTGCACTCTATGTTTTGGGTCCCATATGTGCTGAGGTGGCAGGGCATGTGGCGATGAGGTCACTGCCATGTCACATGGGATCTTCCTACTTGGCTAGGCTGACCAGGAATTGAACCCAGGACCTCTCAAAAAGAGGTGCCTAGCCCCCTAGGGTGTATACCACTAGGGCAGATAAGTATTCATGGAAAAACATAGATAAATTCATAGGCTCTGCCTTGGATATGTCAGTTCTCAGTTAACTCAGGAAAAGATGTTTTACTTCACATTGAAAGGGGATTAAGGGGTCCACTCCATATCCTGATTGGGTGTTTGGTTCCATAGGTCAAAATGTGTTATCACCACTTTTGGTGGGACCAATACTAAGATAAAAAAGCATGGATGCTCAGTGCATCTCTAATACAACTAGAGTATGCCTCAAAGCAATGGAAAAGCACTTTTTCTTACTGTGCTTGGTTTCGGGGTGTTGGTGCACATGGCGCAGATTTTGGGGCTTTTTGGCGCCTTTTTGGGCCGTTTCTCGGACATATCGTGGAGTTGAAGGGCACTAGAGGGCTCTTTGTCAAGCCACACGTGGGTTGTAGCCACCGTTTCCCTTCGTTTGGGCGTTTCGCCCGGGTTCGGGGGCTGTTTTGGGCGAAAAATGCCTGTTTTTGGCCCAAAACCGCGCACATTTGGCGCCAACGCCCCGGGCCGCCACCGGTGAGTTTCTGGCTCAAAACCTGGATTTCGCAAGACCACCACCTAGGCTCCGGGATGGCGAATGTAGGGTCAGGCCCGAAGCGATGGGAAGGGGCAATGGCCAAAACGAAATGGTGACGTGCTTGCTTCTTGTTCCTTGTTGCTTGTTAGCTAAATTTAAGGGGAGGGGGGTGTAGTAATATATACATATCCTCCAATGTACACTCCTCCCCCCAACTCTAGGTGGCTCCACCATACAGCTCTAGCGTACGTGCGAAGGGCACAGAGTGGTGCATACATGTGGTGGAAGGGGCTAAATTTGACATATCGTGGGGCTAGAGGGCAAGAAAGGGCTCTTGTTCACGGGGCAACTGTGGCGCACGTGGAGTGTAGGAACCGTTTTCCTTTGTTTTGTCCTTATGACTGGGTTTCGGGGCCGTTTTGGGCCAAAACAGGCTGTTTTGGGGCACAAAATGCGCAGTTGTGGAAGGGCACCTCCCGACTTGGCGCCCCCGCCCCGGGGCGCCACCGGTGAGGTTTTGGCTCAAAACTCGGATTTGGTGAGGGCACCACCTAGGCTCAAGGATAGCTAGAGTAGAGTAGAGCCCGGAGCGATGCGGCGGAGCAATGGCCAAAGCGGAAAGGAGAAGTGCTTGCTTGTTGCTTGCTTGCTTTCTGCTTGCTTGCTTGTTGCTTGTTAGCTAGATTTAAGGGGAGAGGGGTGTGGTAATATATATATTACTACACCCTCTCCTCTTAAATGTAGCTAACAAGCAACCAAGCAACATCACGCCTTTGTTTTGGCTGTCACTCTGTTCCAACGCCTCGCCTCCCCTGATTTAGCCATCCTCTTCTTTGCAGAACCCGAGTTTGGAGCCAAAACGTCACCGGTGGCCAAATGTATCATGTTTGGAAAAACGCGTTTTGGACCCATTTTCAGTCCCAAAATGGCCCCTTTTCAAGGGACTTTGAAATTTGAAAACACGTCACCACGTGCTCAAAATGGACACTTGTTTTCGCCTCCTGAATGGTCCAGGATCACTTCTAGAAAAATGTGTTTTTGACCCATTTTGGACCCATTGTTGGACCCAAACGGGCCTCTTTTCAAGGCAGTTTGGGATTTTCATTGGGCGAAAACGCGTCACCATGAGCCTAAAATGGGCTACATACACGTGTTTGAGCATCAGAAATGGTCCAAGATCACATTTTTCAAAAATGTGTTTTTGACCTATTTTTGATCCATTGTTGGTCCCAAATTGGCCTCTTTTCAAGGCATTTTGGGTTTTCGAATGGGTCCAACTGCGTCAGCATGGGCTCAAAAGGGGTCAAAAACACTTGTTTAGGCATCCCAAATGGTGCAAGATTACTTTTGGAAAAACAGCTTTTTGACCCAGCTTTTGACCCATTTTTGGTCTCAAAACCGCCCAGCTTCAAGGCATTTCATTGTTTGACCGAGACCGGCGAGGTTTGACCGAGGGGCGGAGGTTTCGCGCTAACGAGGCGCACCGGCGGGGGATGAGTTTGGCGCTAACGAGGCACAAGGAGGGGGGGAGTTTGGCGCTAACAGGGCGCACGTGGGGGGAGCGGAAGTTTGGCGCTGGCAGGGCGCACGGGGGGGGGGGGGGGGTTGGCGCTAACGAGGCGCACGGGGGAAGGGGCTCGGCTCTAACGAGGCGCAACGGGGGGGGGCTTGGGCGCTAACGAGGCACACAAGGGGGAGGCAGAGTTGCGAACGAGGCGCGCCGGAGGGGGGGGGGTTGGTGCTAGCGAGGTGCGGGGGGGGGGTCTCGCGCTAACGAGGCACGCGGGGGGGCGGAATTGGCGTGCTAACGAGGCGCAGGGGGACTAGGCATTCGCGAGACGCCTGGTCCACATGCAAGTCCGTGCATACACAAGGCGGTGCACATACAAGCCGGTGCATACACAACGCGGTGCAAACACAAGGCGGTGCACACAAAAGGAGGCATGTAGCCACCGCAGGAGTCTTGTTATTTGAGGGGCCATAGGCAAGGCAGTACATACAAAAGGCGGTATACACACAAGCGGTGCACACAAAGGTGTACAAAAAGGCGGTCTGTAGCCACCGCAAGAGTGTTGTTCTTTAAGGGGCCACAAGCACGGCGGTACGTACACAAGGCGGTGCACACAAAAGGTGCTCTGTAGCCACCGCAGGATTCTTGTTCATTAAGGGGCCACAGGCAAGGCGGTGTATACACAAGGCACGTAGATTTTACGGCGGTGCATACACAAGGCAGTACACACAAAAGGCGGTATGTAGCCACCGCAAGAGGCCAGTTATTTAAGGAGGGTGCGGGGGTGTCCCCCGCATCGAGCGAAGCGAGCCGAAGTTGAGGGAGGTCCGCATACAGGGCGGTGCAGATGGGGGGGGTTTTGGCGCGCTAGCGAGGCGCAAGGGGGGTTGTTTGGCGCTAACGAGGCACGCGGCGGGAGGTTTGGCGCTAACAAGGCACACGGGGGGGGGGGGGTTGGCGCTAACGAGGCGCACGGGGGAAGGGGCTCGGCTCTAACGAGGCGCAACGGGGGGGGGCTTGGGCGCTAACGAGGCACACAAGGGGGAGGCAGAGTTGCGAACGAGGCGCGCCGGAGGGGGGGGGGTTGGTGCTAGCGAGGTGCGGGGGGGGGGGTCTCGCGCTAACGAGGCACGCGGGGGGGCGGAATTGGCGTGCTAACGAGGCGCAGGGGGAGTAGGCATTCGCGAGACGCCTGGTCCACATGCAAGTCCGTGCATACACAAGGCGGTGCACATACAAGCCGGTGCATACACAACGCGGTGCAAACACAAGGCGGTGCGAACAAAAGGAGGCATGTAGCCACCGCAGGAGTCTTGTTATTTGAGGGGCCATAGGCAAGGCGGTACATACAAAAGGCGGTATACACACAAGCGGTGCACACAAAGGTGTACAAAAAGGCGGTCTGTAGCCACCGCAAGAGTGTTGTTCTTTGAGGGGCCACAAGCACGGCGGTACGTACACAAGGCGGTGCACACAAAAGGTGCTCTGTAGCCACCGCAGGATTCTTGTTCATTAAGGGGCCACAGGCAAGGCGGTGTATAAACAAGGCACGTAGATTTTACGGCGGTGCATACACAAGGCAGTACACACAAAAGGCGGTATGTAGCCACCGCAAGAGGCCAGTTATTTAAGGAGGGTGCGGGGGTGTCCCCCGCATCGAGCGAAGCGAGCCGAAGTTGAGGGAGGTCCGCATACAGGGCGGTGCAGATGGGGGGGGTTTTGGCGCACTAGCGAGGCGCAAGGGGGGGTGTTTGGCGCTAACGAGGCACGCGGCGGGGGGTTTGGCGCTAACAAGGCACACGGGGGGGGGGGGGTTGGCACTGGGGGGTATGGCGCTAACAAGGCGTGCGGGGGGGCTGGGAGTTTGAGTTTCTGTTTGGCGCTAACGACGCGCACGGCGGGCAGGGGGTGTGGCGCTAACGAGGCGCAGGGGGGGGGGCGGGGAGTTTGGCGCTAACGAAGCGCATGGGGGGGCGGGGGTTGGCGGTAACCAGGCGCTCGCCGAGCCCTATTTGCGCCTCGTATGACGAGGCGCGCATTTTCAGCCAAAGACTCAGGCATTTTGACATTTCCGACGGGCCAAAACGCGTCACCACCGGCTCGAAATCGGCTAAAAACACTTGTGTTAGCATCCTAAATGGTCCACGATCCCTTTTGGAAATAGGTGTTTTTGACCCAATTTCTTTCACTGATTTTTGGTCCCAAAAAGGCCTGTTTTCAACGCGTTTTGGGATTTTCCATGTGCCAAAACGCGTCAACATGAGCTCAAAAGGGGCGAAAAACACTGGTTCGAGCATCTCTTCGCCCCGGTGACCCTAGTGGATCTACCGTTGGCTCCCACCGTGCAGGGGGCGGGTTGCCCTTCAGCTCCACCAAGTAACCAGTGGTGCGGGGGCCTAGGTGTCTCATTCGGCGATTTTGAGAGTTGAAAACCGCAAAACGTGGGGGATTGCTGGTGGACTAGGTGCCCTCGGAAATCAGATACACGGCCTCCTAGCCAAAGATACGGGCCGTCCTTGGTTCTCGGGTTGTGGGGCATTACATCGCACATTCGGCCCATTTTGAGCCATATTTGGGCTGTTTCTCGGACATATTGTGGACGAGAAAGGGCAAGAAAGTGTTCTTGGCCAGGGGCCAATAAAGGGCCACGTGGGGTGTAGCAACCCTTTTTGCTCCTTTTGCCGTTTTGATTGGGTTTCATATCTGTTTTATGGATACGACAGGGACATACCTGAGCCGCAGTGCCTAAAGTGTCTAAAATCTTTGAGGCAATTGACTCAAATTTTTGCTTAAAGGCTTTCAAAAACACGGTTGACACCTTTCTTTTGATGTGTCGTTGCACTTTCGTAGCTCTTTTGATGAGCCGCCACTTAGTTGTGCTTGTCTGCGGCTGTTAGCTTTGGAAAAGATTTGACTATTTCTAACATCTTTAGATCAAATTTTAGCGATTTGAGTCTCCAAATCGCTTGTGCTTTTGCTAAACTGCAGGATTCACACCCTGTCGGTTTCATTTCCTATTTTTTTCATCTCCTAGAGGTTGGTATCATTCATGGGGAGTATTACTTTGCCTTGACCTTTGGCCCGGACGTTTCTTAAAATGCTGCGATGGCAGCGATGGCTGTCCGCATTAGAGCGATGGACCATTCCCTAGTGGCTAACCGTGTGTGGTCTAGGGAGGAGGGCCTAGATTCCAAGCCCACTACCGCAAAATTTCTAGCAAATGCTTTCGCTCGAATCTGGGAACATTTGAGGAATGCCCCTCAATTGGGAAATCACACGCGGTAGATTACGCTATTTTCCAAGGTACCAGCAGTGGGGTTTCCCTAATACGACCGTATTCCTGTAATACGCGTATCCTGCCGTATCCTGCCGTATCCTGCCGTATCCTGCCGTATCCTGCCGTATCCTGCCGTATCCTGCCGTATCCTGCCGTATCTGCCGGATACTGCCGTATCCTGCTTTCCCTGCCGTATCCTGCCGTATGCCAGTAACCGAAACCCTAACCCTAACCCTAACCCTAACCCTAACTGTAATCCTAACCTGGAGTTTCAGTTATTGGTAAAGGTCTCATAAACATGCGGTGCCTTGCAGGTGTGCGGACGTTATGCGATCCGACCTTGTATGAACCAATGCAAATTGACCTTTCTTCATGCCATATGATGTGATGCCTTATAAGTTGATAGGATGTGGTGTTCGCAACGTGATGTTATGTGATGTGATGCAATGTGACATGACGTGATTCCATGTGATGTAGTGTGATCTCTTGTGGTGTGGTTTGGTGTTGCGTGATGCGATGTGATGTGATGTGACGTGATGAGAGGCGATGTGATGTGACATGACGTGACGTGACGTGACGTGACGTGACGTGACGTGACGTGACGTGACGTGACGTGATGTGATGTGATGTGGTGTGATGTGATGGGATGTCATGTATTGCCATGCGATTTCATGTGATGTGATTTGGTGCAGTGATATTTGATTTGACTTGATGTGATGTGGTGTGATGTGGTGTGATGTGATGTCATGTGTTTCAATGTGATGTGAAGTGTGTGACCATATTTGATTTGCCGTGATGTGGTGTGATGTGATGTGATGTGACTTGGTTTCTTTTCGAAAACGTCTTCAAACCCACTGCAGCTTTTATCCTAACAAACAAAAATGCATTACCAATTATTTTTTTTCCGAAACCGTTTTCCAACGCACTGCAGCTTTTATCGTAACAAACAAAAATATATTTCCAATTGTTATCTATCCGGAAACGTTTTCAAAACCACTGCAGCTTTTATCCTAACAAACAAAAATGCATTTCCAATTTTTTTTTTTCCGAAACCGTTTTCAAACCCACTGCAGCTTTTATCGTAACAAACAAAAGTCCATTTCCAATTGTTTTCTATCCAGAAACGTTTTCAAACCCACTGCAGCTTGTATCCTAACAAACATAAATGCTTTTTCAAAATATGGTGTTCTTTTTTTGGAAACTGTTCCACCGTCCGGTTTTTGAACCTCTGCATGCTTTTTTGTTGTTCCCTGCTATGCTGAAAGGTAAAAAAATGACTTGACACATAACCCCAACTGCCAACTACTTTCCTCCGTCATTGACTGGCGCACTCACAAAGCTGGGAAGGCACAGCGACATTACACTGAGCAGAGAGACGAATGGCCATTCGATGCGTGTGTCTGAAGAAGCTGCACTGTGGTGTATTCCACTGTGCGATAATATAAATAATCAACAATAAAAGAAGTTGTAGACATACAAAAATATATAGTTATACTGCTGCACTATGGTGCATGCCACTGTGCAAACAAAAAAACAGATAAACAAAAAAAATAATTAAATATATTACCAAAATAGTGTACTTAGCTGACCTTAGTGGTCGCTGGCTGCATGCCAGGTGCGGATGCGGCTCCAGGGAAATCTTGTTCCATCGCCGAATTCAACAGTACCGCCACCGGCCAGGCCCTCGTACCAGCCGTCGTTGAACATGACGTGCACCAATGTTCCAGCTGCTGCACGTGGCTGCTCAGACCGCTCCACACGACGCTGCACTGTTGTGCACTTCCATTCCCGCTGTCGCAACCGCTCAGAGTCCAACGAAGCCACCGTTCTGGAAATCACTGCTGGCGCTGGTATCTGGGAGCATGTTGAATCAGGACACGCTGCTGCTGCATCAGCAGGATCTGCTGCTAGTTCACCAGGAGGATCCCGTGGCAACAGGTGCATGAAGGCTCGCAATCTGGCATGTCGCATGGCATCCGGATTCGTCAGTGGTCTTGTTGTGGATCCCAGAGAGAATATTGCAGCTCCTGCTGCTGCCAGTATCGCGCCTGCAGTACGAGCCCCTTCCGACAGCAGAAATTTTTCCACAGCATCCTGAACAGCGCGGTTCCAGGGGGTGTTGGCAGCAACGAAAACAGTACGATCCAGTGGGCACCGGCTGATCCTCCCTGCACAGTCTGTGCAGATCGTGTGTCCACAAGGCAGAACTGCAGTGTTCAACAGAAAGCAATAGCACACAATGCAGTGATAGTTCTTCTTCGGGGCTTCCACAATGTACCGGCCGCTATCCGCCGAGGGCCTGCGCTCTGCTGGCGGCGGTTGCTGTAAGTCATCAAGCAAATTTGCGGTCTGCGCTTCTGCAAAATCAGCATCCTCAGATGGCGTGTCACCCGGGCGTCTGGGCAAGGAATTGCGCCGCGGAGCTGAACCCAACAGCTTCTCTAGGTAGGCCTCAACGGTCTCCTCTTCCGCATGATCTGGTGGCAGGTCCTGTGTCCCCGGTGCTCGTGCTGAGAACGTCTGCGGCTGAGTCAATGGCTGCGGCTGAGTCAACGTCTCCGGCTGAGCAAGTGGGTTCTCATCAATCACAGAACTGGTGTCACTGTCCTGATTTTCATCCTCCTCATTCTGCGCGACGTGCCTCCAGCGAGGTTCATCCAAATGACCCTGCCAGTCCCCAATCCAAGGTGCGAGCTCCGTTGCATCAGTGGCACGTGGTGTGTGCCTGTGTCGAACTCCAGACTTTTTGTATTTGCATGGCGTACAAGTTGCAAACCGCTGTGCATAGGCAATTTGGAAGCTCAGGCAGTGCGGTGTGCACATTCCCTTGCTGCAGTTCTTTGGCACTGGCGCGTAGCATGTGCCACCCGGTGCCTTGCAGCGCCGCTGAGGTGCAGGACCACTGGTGGGGCGCCATGTCCCTGTGCTTGGCTGCCGGCCCACTGCATTCGGACCCATGAGGTAGCTGGCCAGTGTGTGCTTCCGCCTCTCCAATGAGCTGGGGCCAAGACCAAGAGCGTGCGCATCGGCAGACGCCTCCTTCTGGCTTGCACGCTCAGCCTTTTCCAATTTCTTTTGTTCTCGCCACGCAGGCGCATCCTGCAAACTGGTGGCAAAGACATCAAACTTTATTTGATCTGCAGTGGTGGGCGTCACCCCTCTCTCAGACAGCATGGCGAGCCACAGTGATCTGGCAGTTTGTTTCCAGGTGTCCGACGGCAGATCACTGTAGTCCCAATACACGGCGTACCAAACATCATCACCAAGCAAACCGCCATGTCCATGCGGCCCAATGCGCGCCGCTATCCATTGAGGCGTGTACTCGTTGGGCAGCACCTCGCAAATGCGCGTGAAATTTCTGCCAGTGCGGCTGAAGATGCAAAGCAACAATCTTTTGAATGAATCCGTAGTTCTCTGCCCACGCACACGCCTCATGTTGGACGCCCTGCACAGAGGGGTGGAAGCGTGTACCACAGCGTGAACTCTTGTAGCGGCGTTGCCTCACGTTGGACGCCCTGCACACAGGGGTGGAAGCGTGAACCACAGCGTGAACCCTTGTCGCGGCGTCGCCTCATATGATGGACGCCCTGCACACAGGGGTGGAAGCGTGTACGACAGCGTGAACTCTTGTAGCGGCGTCGCCTCACGTTGGACGCCCTGCACACAGGGCTGGAAGCGTGTACCACAGCGTGAACCCTTGTCGCGGCGTCGCCTCATATGATGGACGCCCTGCACAAAGGGTTGGAAGCGTGTACCACATCGTGAACCTTGTCGCATTGTTGGCGGTGCTGTCATCCGCCGCACTGAGACTCGTTAAGAGTGGAGGACCATAAGGCACCTTTCACGTCACTTGGCCCGGCTCGCAAGAATCATGGATGGCAGCGCTTCACTGACACTCCTTAAGAGTGGAGGACCATCAAAAACTGTTCCCGCCAAGAGCCATGGATTGCTTCGTTGCCCTCACTGTTGATTTCATAGACAGCACATATCTGAGACAATGAAAGAAGAATGTTACTCATTAGTTACATTAGCACTATTAGAATGTTTTTTCCGCTGTTGTTATATCGTTTCTGCACTGCTCAATCATTTCAGTTCTTCTGTCCTTAAGTCTTGGAGTTTACGTGGATCTGTGTGGATCGTTCTGATAGCGGCGACTCCCCGCACTGCGCTCCACTTGCAGCAATGCCGCTCATGAATGCCACCGGGTACAGAATGGGATTTCTGCTGTTCCTGGTGGCAAATTCCATTTTCACATTAGAGGAGTGTGTAATTACGATCTCTTTCCTGCGATTGGGGTACAGCCAGATTGCATGTGCGAGGACATTGGGAATTGGTCGGAACTACTGTATCCAAGTACTACGTGACGTGTCACAACGGGCTCACCTGTGGGATACGTTCACGGATGCTTTTGAACGCCGATGGGAATTCCACCAACACAGTCATCCAATTCACCGCCATGTGTCTGCAATTGTCGATAGCACGCATGTGGCCATCCAGTCACCTTCGCACCCGGTAGACCGGGAGCTGTTCGGGTTCGACAAACCCACTTACCGCGGGCATGCGCTCGTGTTTAATGCCATGATCAACTGGGGGCGCGAGATCATTGCCTGCTCGTGGTGGTATCCGCCCCGTGCCACCGATGCTGAGATGACGGCGGACATGGATGCATCCATTCCCTGGAACTTTAATGGTCCTCGGCCTGACTTCCGCCTCGGTGACTGTCACTACAGCACTGCGGACACCATGTTCTGCCGTGTGGCCGGGGGGGATGGCCGATTGACCTGGTTCATGGTGCATTACAACCAGATGATCAATGAAGGCCGTCATCTAGTGGAGAAAATTTTCAGCAATGTTAAGAAGTGGCGATTCTGGAACGGCCGTGATGAGGCTCCCGGGCACCCGTATAACTACGACTTCCTTGCCGGCCTGTTCATTTTCTGCTGTAACCTACATAACATGGAGCAGAGGTACACCGAAAGTCTATAACCATAATAGTACAGGCTGCAATGATGTGATTGTCTTTTTTTATGCTCGTGCGTATTGTGTTTTGGGGCACAGGAAGTGTTTCGTACGCAATCACGTAGCAATCATTTTCTTTTTCAAAACCGAGAATTGGTGTGCAGCAAGGCGGGTTGTCAACCTAAACAGAAACAGCACAATGGGCACGCAGGAACAGGATGAAAAACCACCAAGCTCAGGAAGCAGGTAGCAATCTTCTTCTTTTTTGAAACGAATAATTGGTGTACATGAAGCGGGTTGTCAGCCGCTGACAGTCACAATAGGCATGCAAGAACAGTATGAAATACCACCAAACGCTGAATGAACGCAAAATGGTTGTTTTCGTAGTGCAAACAAGCAGATATTTTGGACCCTGTCGTATCCTGCCGTATCCTGCCGTATCCTGCCGTATCCTGCCGTATCTGCCGTATCCTGCCGTATCCTGCTGTATCCTGCCGTATCCTGTGTATCCTGCCGTATCCTGCCGTATCCTGCCGTATCCTGCCGTATCCTGCCGTATCCTGCCGTATCCTGCCGTATCCTGCCGTATCCTGCCGTATCCTGCCGTATCCTGCCGTATCCTGCCGTATCCTGCCGTATCGAATACGCGTAACAGGGAAACCCCAGTGTAAAATGCTTCTATGAACTGATGGGAGTGTCAGTTGCTGGTTTGTGGTATTTTCTACGGCAATTTTAATGGATTTTGTGGCTTCTTCCTTGGTCATACTAGCTTGATCAACTAGTAATTTGGGGAGGACTTGGGCCAGGCCAGGCCCCCCTCTGTTCTTTGGGAAGTATTAAAGACTAACAGACTAGCTTTTTTATCACTCTTTTGAAGGATAAAAGTAAATTTTTCAAAGTTACTAGGGTAAGAACCCTAGCCCCCCATGAAGTTCACCCCTACCACTCTAGCGCGCGGAGGTATCTTCCTTCATGGAGGTATAACCAAAATAGTCGAGGCCCTTCATACCTTTTTCCTTTAAAGTTAAGTCTACAGGGGGTGGTAATAGTTCGTAAGTGTAAAGGTTCGTTTTGTAGCAGTTCGTATGGGTGGTGTTCCGAATTGCTGCATGTAGAAACCGCGCGCTGTTACGAACCGCTGCAGCAACGAACTAAAACCGCACAGATGTGTTCCGGAATTGGTCAAATTTGGGAAAGGAGAACAGAGGCTTTTGTATCGCGCTCTGTTGAGCTTCTGTGGTCATAATAGTAGTAATAATGATGATAGTAACAATAATGATCAATAACATTCATAATTTTTCTGTCTTCAGTCATGCAGCGCTTCCTCACAAAGGGAGGCCAGTCCATGAACGACGCTCTGGCTGCAGTGGTGTCGCAGTCCCAGAGCAAGAAGGTCTCCACCAGTTCTAAGGCCCGTCAATACAAGAGCTCAGCGCCGAGGACTTGGCTAGAGTGGATGCCGTCGCAAAAGTCCCTTTGTCTGCAACTGTTCCTGGAAGGTAACTACAACCACGTTGTGCTGCGTTACGGGTGTCAAGCGCCGCCCCTTAACACGCTTCGCACCTGGGCTGGCAAGGTGCAGGAGGCTGAGCCACTGCAAGGGTACGGCACCAACTCAGTTCTCAGCCGCACAGAGGAGGAGACCATTCTGAAGTTCATCAAAGAGTTGAAGTATTAGGCTGCCGTGATTGACCTGGACACCATTGCGGCGCTTGGAAGAACAGTCGCTGAGAGGTCTCGTGGGCCTGGTCTTGCTCCTGTTTTGGACCGCCAATGGGTGGCAAACTTTCGTCGCAGGCACAAGATGGGTTGTCTCAAGAAGATCACGACTGAGCGGCTGCCTTCTACAGTGTCTGACTTAGCGCTCCACAACAAATGGAGACGTGAATTCTTGGACCTCGTTGAGCAGCCTCAAAAGTATGGTGTGCGTATCCCTGAAGGTGAACCCCAGTCGCTGCCGCCGTGGGCGCAGTTGGGCCTGGACGTGACGCCCCTCCAGTACGCGCCCAAGTTGCGCGGAGGGTATGCAGCCGGAGACAAACAGGTCAGACACTACAGCAGCGCTGACAAGCGACAGGCCACGGCCACACCTGTGGTCAACCGTGAAGGCACCGTAAAGGTACTACAAGTGTTGCACAGAGGAAAGACAGGGCGCTGCCATGCGAGACTTCACCTGCCTCAGGGCCTGCCATCCTACATGCACGAAGACCACGCGGAGAAGAAGTGTCAGACTGGCGACACGTTCAAACGCCTGATGATCAAGGTCGACACTGAAGTTGCGAAGGACAGACGCGACCATGGCGTGGCGCAGAATTACCCATGTGTCGTCATCATGGACTGGGTTGGAAGCCATCTCGACGATGACGAGTTGAAGCGCGTCGACGACGCTGAAATAAGGCTGGCGAACTTATACTATTTTGTGGCGCGGCCACATATGTATGTTTTCTTTGGCCGCGCTCGTCGCAGCCATGTCAGCAATGTTGGCTATCAGGTCATCAATCCAGGCATGAGAGCATGGTTGCGCGACAGACTGAAGCGTCGCCACATTGACCATTGCCTGAAGATCCACGATGGACTGCTGCCAAAGCACTCCAAGCTGGATAGCAGCGAGCGTACGATGAAGGTGCTCCTTGTAATTTGCCTTTCTGAATGGGCTGCATCCCCTTTGACAACCACACACATCCTCAGCAGCTGGAACATGGTGTTTACAGAGGTGCCAGTGACAGAATCTGTAGATGATGTGGACCTCCCCTGCCCTTCAGCAGCCATCCCCATGCCTGCACCTTTGCTGTCTGTTGTTCCTGGTCATGTTTCAGATTCAGAGGAAGCCTCAGAGGCACATGCAGAAACAGATGAAGCCTCTGGGGCAGAGGTGGAGGACAACATTGACGTCCTGTCAGTCCCAGGCACACCACCTGTACAAAGAGCAGCAAAGAGGAGGGCTGAGACCCGGTTGGACAGACTTGCCAAAAGGTTTCGTGCTGCACCACGTGATGTACATGCTCAGCGTGTGGCCAGGGAGAACAGGCAAAGGGCAAGGGAGGCGCGGGGGCCAGTGCAGACTTCGGATGACGAAGGCACTCTGAGCTGTGCAGTGATGCTTACCATGAGTGAACCACCAGCAGACAACCACGGGCCACCAGATCCAGCGCAGCACCACGGCACACCAAAGGAAACAGCACAACACACAGCAGCGCACCACAGCACCAGGCGCCAGCAACAGCACGCACCACACGAACAGCACAACGCGAGCGCACCAGCACAGCGAAGCACAGCACCGCACAGAGCGGAGAGGACGGGGAACGCACAGCACAGCACCCCGGGACACACACAGCACAAAGCAGAGCGGCGAACAACAGCACGCACCACCGCGCCACGACAAAACACACACAGCACAGAGCACACAGCGCGAGGGGAACACCGCAAAACACAGCGCCGCAGAGCACAGGGCCCCAGGGCGACGAGCAGCGTCAGAGGGCACGGCGCAACAAGCAACGGCACCAAACGAGGGCAACAAAGCAACACAGCACACGACAACACAACACCGGGCGACACAGCGCGCAGCAGCGCGGCGCAGCACCGCACCCACGGACACACAGCACAGCACAGCACACGGCACACAGCACCGAGCGGCAGCGACGAAAACTGCGAGACACAAAGGGGGGGGGGGGGGGGGCAGCAACCACCAGGGAGCACCCAACGGCCAGGCGGAAAGCACGAAAGAGGGGAAAGCGCACGGAGAGCCGAGAAGCGGAAGGCCAACAAAGCAAACAACGCACAGCGCCGAGGCCCAGGGCACCCGGGGCCGGAAACCAGAGAAAGCCGGAGACAACGGGGGCGCACGGAGGAAGAAGAAGAAAAAAAGAAAAAAAAAACCACAAGGCACCCAGCAGGAGCGACGAAAACCGCGAGACACAAAAGGGGAGGGGGGGGGGGGCAGGAACCACCAGGGAGCACCCAACAGCCAGGCGGAAAGCACGAAAGAGGGGAAAGCGCACGGAGAGCCGAGAAGCGGAAGGCCAACAAAGCAAACAACGCACAGCGCCGAGGCCCAGGGCACCCGGGGCCGGAAACCAGAGAAAGCCGGAGACAACGGGGGCGCACGGAGGAAGAAGAAGAAAAAAAAAAAAACCACAAGGCACCCAGCAGGAGCGATGAAAACCGCGAGACACAAAAGGGGAGGGGGGGGGGGGCAGGAACCAGCGGAGAGCAGCCAACGGCCAAGCGGGAGACACAAACGAGGCGAGAGCGCACGGAGAGCCAGGCAGCGAGAGGCCAGAAAAGCAACCAAAACACAGCGCGAAGGCCCAGGGCAACCGGGGCCGGAAACCAGAGAAAGCCGGAGAAAACAAGGGCGCGCGAAAGGAGAGGAGAAAAAAAAGAAAAAAAAAGAAAAACAAAGGAACGCAAGGCAACGAGGAACGGCAACAGCAGCGAGGAAGAGGGGGGCCACCACAGCCCGGAGGGGGCCAAGCAAAGCAGAGAGACAAAGCAGCCAAAGGAAAAGGTGAGGCGCACCACAACGCGCCCGGGAGGCCGGCCCGCCCGACCGGGCCACAAAGAGCAAGCACACGCACGCCAGCCGCCGTTTGGATGGACGAGTGCGCGCCCAGAGGGTACCCAGCCCCTGCCGGCTACGAACAGCCGCGGTCCGGATGGACGAGTGCGCGCCCGGAGGGTACCCAGCCCCTGCCGGCTACGAACAGCCGCCGTCCGGATGGATGAGTGTGCGCCCGGAGGGTACGCAGCCCCTGCCGGCTACGAACAGCCGCCGTCCGTATGGACGAGTGAGCGCCCCGCACAGCAACACACCACGCGCAACCCGAAGCACAACACACAGAGCGAACACACCGGTGAACAAGAGCCAAGCGGCCGAGGACACCGCACACGCAACACACTACACCGCGCGGGCACACCGGTGAACAGGAGCCAAGTGGCCCAGGACACCGCACACGCAATACAACACACCGAGTGGGCACACCGGTGAACAGGAGCCAAGTGGCCCAGGACACCGCACACGCAAAACAACACACCGAGCGGGCACACCGGTGAACAGGAGCCAGGAGGCCCAGGACACCGCACACGCAACACAACACACCGAGCGGGTGCACCGGTGAACAGGAGCCAGGAGGCCCAGGAAACCGCACACGCAACACAACACACCGAGCGGGCGCACCGGTGAACAGGAGCCAGGAGGCCCAGGACACCGCACACGCAACACAACACACCGAGCAGGCGCACCGGTGAACAGGAGCCAGGAGGCCCAGGACACCGCACACGCAAAACAACACACCGAGCGGGCGCACCGGTGAACAGGAACCAGGAGGCCCAGGACACCGCACACGCAAAACAACACACCGAGCGGGCGCACCGGTGAACAGGAGCCAGGAGGCCCAGGACACCGCACACGCAAAACAACACACCGAGCGGGTGCACCGGTGAACAGGAGCCAGGAGGCCCAGGACAGCGCACACGCAACACAACACACCGAGCGGGCACACCGGTGAACAGGAGCCAGGAGGCCCAGGACACCGCACACGCAACACAACACACCGAGCGGGCGCACCGGTGAACAGGAGCCAGGAGGCCCAGGACACCACACACGCAACACAACACACCGAGCGGGCGCACCGGTGAACAGGAGCCAAGTGGCCCAGGACACCGCACACGCAACACAACACACCGAGCGGGCGCACCGGTGAACAGGAGCCAGGAGGCCCAGGACACCGCACACGCAACACAACACACCGAGCGGGCACACCGGTGAACAGGAGCCAGGAGGCCCAGGACACCGCACACGCAAAACAACACACCGAGCGGGCGCACCGGTGAACAGGAGCCAGGAGGCCCAGGACACCGCACACGCAAAACAACACACCGAGCGGGCGCACCGCTGAACAGGAGCCAGGAGGCCCAGGACACCGCACACGCAAAACAACACACCGAGCGGGCGCATCGGTGAACAGGAGCCAGGAGGCCCAGGACACCGCACACACAACACAACACACCGAGCGGGCGCACTGGTGAACAGGAGCCAAGTGGCCCAGGACACCGCACACGCAAAACAACACACCGAGCGGGCGCACGTGTGAACAGGAGCCAGGAGGCCCAGGACACCGCACACGCAAAACAACACACCGAGCAGGCGCACTGGTGAACAGGAGCCAGGAGGCCCAGGACACCGCACACGCAACACAACACACCGAGCGGGCGCACCGGTGAACAGGAGCCAAGTGGCCCAGGACACCGCACACGCAACACAACACACCGAGCGGGCGCACCGGTGAACAGGAGCCAGGAGGCCCAGGACACCGCACACGCAACACAACACACCGAGCGGGCACACCGGTGAACAGGAGCCAGGAGGCCCAGGACACCGCACACGCAAAACAACACACCGAGCGGGCGCACCGGTGAACAGGAGCCAGGAGGCCCAGGACACCGCACACGCAAAACAACACACCGAGCGGGCGCACCGCTGAACAGGAGCCAGGAGGCCCAGGACACCGCACACGCAAAACAACACACCGAGCGGGCGCATCGGTGAACAGGAGCCAGGAGGCCCAGGACACCGCACACACAACACAACACACCGAGCGGGCGCACCGGTGAACAGAAGCCAGGAGGCCCAGGACACCGCACACGCAAAACAACACACCGAGCGGGCGCACCGGTGAACAGGAGCCAGGAGTCCCAGGACACCGCACACGCAAAACAACACACCGAGCAGGCGCACTGGTGAACAGGAGCCAGGAGGCCCAGGACACCGCACACGCAACACAACACACCGAGCGGGCGCACCGGTGAACGGGAGCCAGGAGGCCCAGGACACCGCACACGCAACACAACACACCGAGCGGGTGCACTGGTGAACAGGAGCCAGGAGGCCCAGGACACCGCACACGCAGAACAACACACCGAGCGGGCGCACCGGTGAACAGGAGCCAGGAGGCCCAGGACACCGCACACGCAACACAACACACCGAGTGGGCGGACCGGTGAACAGGAGCCAAGTGGCCCAGGACACCGCACACGCAAAACAACACGCCGAGCGGGCACACCGGTGAACAGGAGCCAGGAGGCCCAGGACACCGCACACGCAACACAACACACCGAGCTGGTGCACCGGTGAACAGGAGCCAGGAGGCCCAGGACACCGCACACGCAACACAACACACCGAGCAGGCGCACCGGTGAACAGGAGCCAGGAGGCCCAGGACACCGCACACGCAACGCAACACACCGAGCAGGCGCACCGGTGAACAGGAGCTAGGAGGCCCAGGACACCGCACACGCAACACAACACACCGAGCGGGCGCACCGGTGAACAGGAGCCAGGAGGCCCAGGACACCGCACACGCAACACAACACACCGAGCGGGCGCACCGGTGAACAGGAGCCAGGAGGCCCAGGACACCGCACACGCAACACAACACACCGCGAACACACCGGTGAACAAGAGCCAAGCGGCCGAGGACACCGCACACGCAACACAACACACCGCGCGGGCACACCGGTGAACAGGAGCCAAGTGGCCCAGGACACCGCACACGCAATACAACACACCGAGTGGGCACACCGGTGAACAGGAGCCAAGTGGCCCAGGACACCGCACACGCAAAACAACACACCGAGCGGGCGCACCGGTGAACAGGAGCCAGGAGGCCCAGGACACCGCACACGCAACACAACACACCGAGCAGGCGCACCGGTGAACAGGAGCCAGGAGGCCCAGGACACCGCACACGCAAAACAACACACCGAGCGGGCGCACCGGTGAACAGGAGCCAGGAGGCCCAGGACACCGCACACGCAAAACAACACACCGAGCGGGCGCACCGGTGAACAGGAGCCAGGAGGCCCAGGACACCGCACACGCAAAACAACACACCGAGCGGGTGCACCGGTGAACAGGAGCCAGGAGGCCCAGGACAGCGCACACGCAACACAACACACCGAGCGGGCACACCGGTGAACAGGAGCCAGGAGGCCCAGGACACCGCACACGCAACACAACACACCGAGCGGGCGCACCGGTGAACAGGAGCCAGGAGGCCCAGGACACCACACACGCAACACAACACACCGAGCGGGCGCACCGGTGAACAGGAGCCAAGTGGCCCAGGACACCGCACACGCAACACAACACACCGAGCGGGCGCACCGGTGAACAGGAGCCAGGAGGCCCAGGACACCGCACACGCAACACAACACACCGAGCGGGCACACCGGTGAACAGGAGCCAGGAGGCCCAGGACACCGCACACGCAAAACAACACACCGAGCGGGCGCACCGGTGAACAGGAGCCAGGAGGCCCAGGACACCGCACACGCAAAACAACACACCGAGCGGGCGCACCGCTGAACAGGAGCCAGGAGGCCCAGGACACCGCACACGCAAAACAACACACCGAGCGGGCGCATCGGTGAACAGGAGCCAGGAGGCCCAGGACACCGCACACACAACACAACACACCGAGCGGGCGCACTGGTGAACAGGAGCCAAGTGGCCCAGGACACCGCACACGCAAAACAACACACCGAGCGGGCACACCGGTGAACAGAAGCCAGGAGGCCCAGGACACCGCACACGCAAAACAACACACCGAGCGGGCGCACCGGTGAACAGGAGCCAGGAGGCCCAGGACACCGCACACGCAAAACAACACACCGAGCAGGCGCACTGGTGAACAGGAGCCAGGAGGCCCAGGACACCGCACACGCAACACAACACACCGAGCGGGCGCACCGGTGAACGGGAGCCAGGAGGCCCAGGACACCGCACACGCAACACAACACACCGAGCGGGTGCACTGGTGAACAGGAGCCAGGAGGCCCAGGACACCGCACACGCAAAACAACACACCGAGCGGGCGCACCGGTGAACAGGAGCCAGGAGGCCCAGGACACCGCACACGCAACACAACACACCGAGTGGGCAGACCGGTGAACAGGAGCCAAGTGGCCCAGGACACCGCACACGCAAAACAACACGCCGAGCGGGCACACCGGTGAACAGGAGCCAAGAGGCCCAGGACACCGCACACGCAACACAACACACCGAGCGGGTGCACCGGTGAACAGGAGCCAGGAGGCCCAGGACACCGCACACGCAACACAACACACCGAGCAGGCGCACCGGTGAACAGGAGCCAGGAGGCCCAGGACACCGCACACGCAACGCAACACACCGAGCAGGCGCACCGGTGAACAGGAGCTAGGAGGCCCAGGACACCGCACACGCAACACAACACACCGAGCGGGCGCACCGGTGAACAGGAGCCAGGAGGCCCAGGACACCGCACACGCAACACAACACACCGAGCGGGCGCACCGGTGAACAGGAGCCAGGAGGCCCAGGACACCGCACACGCAACACAACACACCGAGCGGGCGCACCGGCGAACAGGAGCCAGGAGGCCCAGGACACCGCACACGCAAAACAACACACCGAGCGGGCGCACCGGTGAACAGGAGCCAGGAGGCCCAGGACACCGCACACGCAAAAAGAAAAGTTTTGTAGTGTTTTCAGCACTGTGTTTTGCCTCTCCTGCTGCTTGCTGTTGGTGTAGGGATTCCTGCTGCTTGTTTTTGGAGATGAAAGGCTTTTGTTTTGATGAAATACAGTCACTCCCAGTCACTCCAGGATAGCCCAAGGCAATAGTATGCAAAGAGAAGAGGATTCAGGATCAAAGCATGAAGGGCGAAAAAAAATAGACACTCAGAAAGATGATTGGATATTCACAGAAACTGCAACTCAGGTTACATATGAATGCATATTCACAAAGATAGCTGAAATGTTTTGGGAAAAGAGTTAGAAAAATGCCTCAGGATCACTCCCTCTCTATTGTGCCATCTTAGGAGATGTGCACTCTATGTTTTGGGTCCCATATGTGCTGAGGTGGCATGGTATGTGGCGATGAGGTCACTGCCATGTCACATGGGATCTTCCTACTTAGCTAGGCTGACCAGGAATTGAACACAGGACCTCTCAAAAAGAGGTGCCCAGCCCCCTAGGGTGCATACCACTAGGATAGCTAAGAATTCATGGAAAAACATAGATAAATTCATAGGCTCTACTTTAGGTATGTCAGTGCTCAGTCAACTCAGGAAAAGATGTTTTACTTCACATTGAAAGGGGATTAAGGGGTCCACTCCATATCCTGATTGGGTGTTTGGTTCCATAGGTCAAAATGTGTTATCACCAGTTTTGGTTGGACCAATACTAAGATTAAAATGCATGGATGCTCAGTGCATCTCTAATACAACTAGAGTATGCCTCAAAGCAATGGAAAAGCACTTTTTCTTACTCCCCCCTTGTGCTGTGGTGGCCACCACTGTCGCATTTTAGGAAAAAGGGAATTTTTCCTGGCCTTTCCTTGGTTTCCACATCTACTTTAAAATACCTACAGTCTCCCTCACACTGAAAAATGGGCGCTCACCATGGCTGGCGTCCTTTTGCTGCTCTGATTGTATCATTTCCTCCAGAAGACTCAGCGCTCATGGCGCTGCCGGGGCTCCTGTGGCTTGGTTGGGTTAGATTGGGAGCATGCCAAACATGTGCATATGCATCCCTCCCTCCAAGACGCAGCGTCGACACAACCCAAACGCAAGACACATTATACACACTCGCATGGGTTCTCGTAAACCTGCTGGCGACCTGTGACCTGTCTTAGGGCGAAGGGAGTCGAAAAAGAAATTAATTTGCCCCTTGGTGGGGTCTTGGTTCTGCTCAGTCTCTCCAGGCACCTGCGTTTCGGCCCGAACACGGCCTACTCAGCGAGGCTGCGCGTGGGTATCTGCAGAGGCAGGAATGGGAGAATTATGGACGAATCCACGCAAAAACGAAGCGACGACACCAAAATCCGTCAAATGACGGCGTAGAATTTTTCTGAAACGACACACCTGAGCAGAATCCAATTGTGCATCATCAGCACATCTTTATAGAAATTATAGTCATCTCTGGATTTTTTAAATCCAGAAATTCATACGCATAAAATGGCGGCGCGCAGGAGCGGCTCCTAGCGAAGCGCCGGAAAATGGAGAAATAATGGAATTATAAACGTATGTCTCACGTAGTCTTGAAAATGACGAGACACACATTAAAAAATAAACATACAGATTCCACCCACACTAATAGAAGCTTCAAAAATTCAAGAATTCGAAAATGAACGAAAAGACTTCAATGAATCAGGTATAACCTACAGGTATGTTCGTCTCGTATGCCGCATACACATTGCTCGTCTCGTGTCTCCGTGAACGAGCCTTGTAGCAGCGCTAACAAAGATAGAACGCGATAGAGGGATTGATTAGAAAGATTGCAGATGATTAGCGGTCAGATCAGGCTGATTAGACATACACACAAGTGCATTGCAACGTTCTTCGCGTGCGCCCCTCTCTTGCTCTCACTCTCCAGCGGTAGGTAAGGTGAGTAAGCCCAGGCGGGGCCACCCCCTGGTGCAGTCGTGATTTGGGTTCTGATGGGCAGGTTTGCCCAACGCTTTCACGCATACTCGTGCATGCACACACGCATTAAAGGGTAGGCCACGCGAAGTGCGCACGGTAAACCTTGTTTAGGCTACCCAGGGGCTCCTCGGTACGTTCTTTAAGAGAACCTGAGGAGTCCCTTAAAGCTTGCTTGCTTGACAAGGGTAGCTGCTCCTGCAGCGTGTTTGCGAACAGTGTATTATAGGTCACACTGAGAAGGATATAATACCTGGAGTGTGGCTTTGTTCCTCCGTCGCAAACGCCCTTCCATTTGCCTTTGTTTTACAGGTGGGCAGGTAGGGTGATTGGTGCAGCAGCCTTTTTTTATGCCCTGCTAAACAAGGGCGCAGATCACACAAACAAGTAACTCCGCTCCGCCTGTGGCGGAGCAGGGAGTCCGACTTCATTGACATCTGCGCCTTGCACGCGAGAGCACTCCTTCCCTCCAAGCCCTAGCAGGGGAAACGCGTTGTGGCGTCCCCTGTTAGGCCACAGTTGCTTAGTAGCGCTGTGTTCTCTTGTCATTTCACAGGGGGATCGCTAGGACCCATGAGACCTTCACCTTCGCAACGCCCAGTAGAGGGTGCGTGTAGGAGTGGTAGTCCTGAGTGGGGGCTAGAGCCAGTTGCCCAGTGCTCGCCCACCAGAATGGTGCCACTGTAGGGTGTGTAGGACCTGTAGGGGGTGTGTCACTGTCCCACCCGTTTCCTTCAATTTTAGCAGGGTTGGTGGGCTGTGACAGTGGTTAGGTCAGTGTTTTGGCCACATAGCAAAACGGCGTTTTCATGCCTTCATAGCTTTTGGCCACCCCTTCCTGTAGTAGACAGATAGGTAGGGAAAACAATACCTGGATTAGTACGCTGGGTATTCCCCCAAGGTTTTGCGCCAGCACAGAAATTGGGCGCATAGGGGAGGGGAGACCCGGGGCGTACCCCGTGGCATCAATAAGCCAACCCTCCAGGTTCAGCAAGGGCGCAGACTTGGGTATAATTAGGACACCACTTCTGCGGCTTGCTCTCAGGACCTTAGGACTAGCACACTCACACATACGCTTTGGCAGGTAAGGGTAAGGTTCAGTCCCTAGCTTTAGTCTTGGAGGCAAGCGTCTCAGCGAGCCTCAGCAACTCACCAAGGTTGTTCTGGGACAAGTAGTCAACCAGAACTGAGTTTAGGCGTCCCTCAGGTAGAACAAATGCAGAGAAGGGCACCCAGGTGGCCTCTTCGACTCCAAACCCTTCCCAGAGGGTGAGGAAGCGCCAACCCTGGCGATAGCGGTGGCGTAGGACAGACTTCACCAGGTAGAAGCCCTCCTTAGCCATCTCCTCGGCGTTCATGTCGGGGAGTTCACCTTCAACTTCCATAGGGCTGGAAGCCCCTTGTAGGTCCAGAGCGGCAATTTCCTCGTCGTTCAGCTCCCACTCCTCCCCACAGAGGTCTTCAGGATCATGGTAGCGCTTCAGGTGTTGAGCAGCGCACACCAGGGTCCCCCCTAGACGGGGAGAACACCGCACGGTGATACAGTGTCCATCCACAGATAGGATCTTGTACGGCCCGAAGTATGGGTCATCGCTGGTAGAGCGTGGCCAGGCGGGTAGTCGCCTGTGGTGCACCAGCACCCAGTCCCCCTCTTGGTAGGTGGCCGGTACACGGTGCTTGTTCTTCTTGTTCCACTGACGCTCCCTCACTCTCTGGAGCATAGCCTTGGCCTTGTCCACCTTCGCTTGTTGCTCTTGGACCCATTCACCCACAGAAGAATGGGTGTCCTCTGGATAGGGGGCATGTAGGAACCACGCCGGGCGCCCCATGAATAGCTCATGTGGCGAGTAGCCAGTAGCTGAACTCTCGTGGGAGTTCATCATCAAGGATATGACGGGGAGTAGTCTCACCCAGTCTCTGGTGCGTTCAGTTTTGCACCATATCCTGACGTTCTCCTTCAGGACACGAATCTGTCGCTCACATAGGGGGTTGCTCGTGTGAGAGTAGGGAATCCCCGTAGACACCTGGACATTGAGGGATCTCAGGACCCTCTTGTACCAGCCAGTATCTGAGCGTACTCGTACGTCCTCATCGGAGTTGATCTCCTTGGGCGCCCCATAGACACAAAACCACTCCTCCAGGAGTATCTTGATAGTCTTCTCTCCGGCAATGTGCTTGGTACATGGGAACACCCTGGTAAACCTGGTCAACCCACAGGTTACCACGAGGGCGAAGTCATAGCCCCCGAACTTCGGCATCTCCGTGTAGTCCACGTATAGAACACTGTTGGCACAGTGTGGGATGGGCAGGGTTGAGTAGAGACCTCTGTCCCTGATATCCCCTGGTTTACAGGACCTGCACGGGCACTTGTCCACGATAGGCTGGAGTGTCTTCTGCAGTTGGTCGTCAGTCCACGTAGTGTGGAACCACTGCTTGAACAGCCTCAGGGTACGGTCAGCACCCACATGACCACTGGACTCATGGGTCCACTTCAGCAGCGCTGGGACTCGGTCACTAGGCACCACGATGCGGTCCTCGTGCCAGAGGTAGCTCTTGTCCCGCTTCCACTGGTCTTGGTTGACCAGGAGGGGTTCAAGGCGTTTCTCCAGGCGCCGGTAGATATCCCCAAACTCCTGTAGGTACTCCGATTGTTGGAGTCCATCCAGGGGGCGTATCATGGTCATGTTCAGGTCCAGGTGTACGTCCATACGGCTGAACGCTTCCTTAGCCAGCGCTTCAGACCGGGCACCAATCAGGGCTTCGAAGTTGTTGCGGCTGATGTAGTCGGCACACTCGTTCTTCACTCCCTGGATATGGTGTACCGTCAGCCGTAGTTGACAGAGGTAGGTCCACCAGCGACGTAGCTTGGCCTTCTCAGGTGGGGGACCCTTCTGGAAACTGCGGACCGGTTCTTGGTCGCATAGCCAGACCACAGGGTTACTCCCCAACAGTCGTGCTTGTGAGGATAGCACCAGCATACCCGCGAGCAGTTCCTGCTCGTAGGTGGAGTAGTTCCCCCTGGCCTGGTTCCACTTCCAGTTCCAGTGGCCCAGAGGTACTAGGACCCACTTGTCGTCAGGGTAGCTGTGCTTGAGGGTTCCATCTCGGTTGAGACCTTCCGTCCCCCATTGGGAAATGGCCGAGTCGAACTCCTCCTTCTCTAGTGCTTGCCATTGGAACAACGTTCCACCACCGCCCACATTGCTGCCGTCGGTCACCAGGATAATCTCCCCTTGTGCCCTAGGCACGCCCAAGCACTTAGCGTTGGCTACCTTGTCTTTGAGCTCGTCAAACGCTTGTTGCTCTTGTGGGCCCCAGCGCCAAGTAGTACTCTTCTTGATCAAGTCAGTCAGTACAGCGCTGGTGTAGGTGAAGTTTTTGATGTGGCGGCGATAGAAGTTGCACGCCCCAATGAAACTGCGTACATCATGAAGTCCTTTCTTGGGGTCTTCGTGTCGTACTTTGGCATCCATCAGGGGTTTGGCCTTAGAGGCCGCTGGGGTCCACCACCCATAGCCAACGTCAAACCCCAAGTGCTGCATGGTCTCCTGCATGAACTCACACTTCTCCAGCTTGAGTCGTGTGTGGTTCTCCTGGCAGACCGCAAAGAACTCACCCAAGAGGATTAGGTGATCCTCCTGGGTATTGGTCCCGAGGCATACATCGTCGATGTGAGCCTCCATCTGGGCCCCACGGGATATGAGCTCCTGCACCTTAGGTCTCCTTCGTAGGATGGACAAGATCTTGTTCATCAGCTCTTGCAACAGAGCGGGTGCGTTAGCCACGCCAAACGGCATGACCTTCCACTTGAATACCCTCCCCTGAGGGGTGATGAAGGCCAGTAGTTCCTGCGCGTTGGGCGTCAGGTCCACTTGCCAGAATCCACTTCGCTTGTCCATCTTGGTCTTGTAGCGACAGGAGGCTATCTTCTCCAGGGTAGACTCCATATTGGGAATGGACCCTGAGTGGTTCAACGTCTTCTTGTTCAGCTCTCCATAGTCCACTACCAGCCGTTTGGCTGTAGACCCAGGTTTAGCCACCAGGAAACAGGGGCTGCAGTGTAGGGGGTAGTCCCCGTCCTTGTACTCCAGGACTAGGCCAGCGTCGATACATTCTTGTATCTGTCGCTCAATCTCGTCGGCCTGCTCTTTAGGAGCTGGATAGGGTCTCCTCCGGATCTTGTGACCTACGAACTCGGGTTTCAGCTTGAGGTCCATCTGTACCAGCTTGTCACATGAGGCTGGAGGGGGTAGTTCTCCGAACACCTCCAGATAGGTCCTTATAAGCTTCTGTACCCGCGGGTCCAATGCAATGATCCTGTCCTCCATGTCCTCGTCGGAGTGTAAGTTGCTTGCCCCTTGAATAGACGTCGGGAGGTGGTCCTCCACCGACTCTTCGCCCGCGGTAGCATCCTTCAGCCCTAGGTAGGCATACAGAAGGTCTTGCTCAACCATTTCCGGTGGACGATGGCAACATAGGCACGCTCGAGGGGGTTCACATACACATTCCTCCGAGAGGTCGTCCTCCTCTGGGGTCCTCACATGGGCGCCCCACACGCTCTTCATGAGCTTGAGATCTACCTCCCTTTGCCAGGTGGTGATCTTCTGTTCGAGGTCCTCCTTCAATTGGGAGAAGTCTCCCATACGTCCTTGCTTCGGTGGCCATGAGCTGCGGGTAGGCTTCGCGTAGCATAGCTTTTTCGCCACCATCTTCCTCTTGGAATCCACATACTCCCTGAGCCGGGATCGGGGGTCCAGCTCCTCATCCACGGGGTCTTCCACCCTCATGGAGAGTAGGGGTTTTAGTGGGGCGGCGTACTCTGCGTTCTCCACTTCCTCCACCGCGGTCTGCACGAAGAATGCGTCGTGCTCAGTTTCGTCATCTGAGTGGATAGAGCTAGGTAGCTCAGATAGTCCACACTCAGAGACTCCATCAGGAACAGGTACATGGCAGGGAGAGTTGGGGGCGTTGGTGTCAGTCATGACGTACTCATCTCCTCCGGGTGTAGTTTCAACAGCATCTTGAGGTCGTAGGCGATCCTTCAAGTCACCCAAGGCGAGTCCATCGCTTTCACGTTGTATGGCCTGGACCAGAGTCGGGTCCAGGTCCCCCCAGGGGATGGTGGTAAGACTTCCGTCCACCACGCTGAGCATACTCCCCCATCCGGGCTTCCCAATGGGCGTCTTGCGTCCAAGAGGCACGTAGATGGCCTCATCAGGTAACCGAACAGAGCTGATAGTCAGCTTGTCAAGGAGGGTTCGCCAGTACTCGTTGCCCCCATGGGCTCCCCAGTCGGGGGGACAAAGGACCATACGGGAACGTTCCAAGGCCACCTTGGTCAGCACCTTCCCCAGTTCACTGAATCTGGGGTTCCCGTAGGCCATCCCGAAAGAGGGCCAGTAAAATTTGTAGCTGCAGTTCTTCCCCTTGCTGCAGTATAGGTCCAGTACATGCTGCTTGTCGCTGGCGAACAGCTCCACACTTAGGTATTCTCGAGAGTAACCCAACTCCTTCAGACCTTGGTCTAGGACTTCCCCCAATAGTTGATAGTCCTCAGTTTTGGAGGCTGCCATCATGTTAGAGGGCTCCTCCTTCGATAGCCTCAGGTAACTCGAGGTATGTTCCGACTGCTCCAGTGACACAGACTCGCTGCCACTGCCGTGGTCCACGTACAGGAGGTAGGGCGCTTGCAGCGTCAGGGATTGTATCTGGGAGTGCTGCACGAAGAAGTCAGTACCCATTACAAAGTCGAAGGCCTCAGTGTCCATCACATAGAACCGATGGGCGATAGTTGGAGAGCCCATAGGTACCTCCACTTCACAGTCCCCGCAGCTGTGCACCACATGTCCATCCCCCATGCGTATAGCGGCGGTGGTCATGGTGTTCTTCAGGCTCCCACAAGGTAAAATTTTCTTGGCCACTAGTGATATTGTGGCGCCAGTATCCAGTACCCCCAGGTATTCACGTCCCCCTAGTCGGATACGTACCCAAAACACCAGGTCTTGGGTGCCACCAGAGCGTCCCCGTCAGAATTCCGCGGGACAGGTCACCTCGAACCCCTTGTTCCGCAATTTGCGGGCCATCCTCATGAAACGGCTTCTCTTCTTGGCGTTGCCGTCATCACCACCTTCATGCTCACGCTTGGCTCCTTGTTCTTGCTGGGCCTGCGTCTGTGAGCGTGTGGTAGGTCCAGACTGCCCTCCAGAGGGCTCGGAGTTCCCCCCTGGATTAGGGTTGGGGTTACCTCCGTTCTTGTCCTTGTTCTTGTTGTCGTTCTGGCGGTTAGCGCCTCCTCCTCGTCCACCTTGACCCATGTCTTGACCACCTTGACCACGTCCTTTCGACTTGCCCTTGCCGGAGTCGTTGCCTTTGGCCTTGCCTCCACCTTTGCCTGAGCCTTTGCCAGGATCTTCCCCCTTAAGCTTCGCCGATAGGCGTTGCTTATGGTAGCACTCATCCTCGTAGTGCTTCCGCTTACCGCAGAATGCACACGTGATGGTGCAGCGGTAATGATCCGGCAGCTTCACTTTGGCGCCGGTGATCTTTTCCTGCTGCTTCCCCTGGACTACAAAGCAGTCTCGCTGCTCGCAGTCAGAGGCGTGCTGCAGGTGGCCCTGCTCATCTCTGGCATCACACCAGAATAGCTCCTTCACGTTCTCCATTAGCCGGGCGTGGGCGTGTTTGGGGGTAGTCCCCTGCCCAGGTCGGGACCCTTGGTACCCTTTGCCTCCAGAACCTCCACCACCAGGACGGTAGTTGTTCAAGTGCTGGTCGCTCTCCTTCTCAAGCGCCATCTCCAGGAGCAGCACGCATAGATCCTCGTAGCGGAGGGATCTAGCCTTGCGCTCAGCCGTCAAACGGCACTCGTCCCATAGCTCTCGAGGGAGCTTGGCGCACAACCAGAACAGCAGGTCGTCGCTGCTGTAGGAACCGGGCGTCAGTCGTCCAGCCAAGTGATCCAGGTCAGCCAACAGCTCGGAGACCCTGCCAGGTTTGGGGTTGTTGGGCAGCACGGGCAGGTTCTGGATCTCGGCCCTGATGGAGAGGTCGGTCTCGTAGGTTGGGTACTGCCTCTCCAGGGCAACCAACACGTCGGCAAAGGTGGCGGAGTTAGTTACGATCTGCCTGACCTGCTTCTCCAGGTACTTGGTCTTGCAGCACTGCAGGAGCAGATCGCACTTCACTCGCCCACTCGCGTGGGTTTGGCCGGTCAGTCGTAGGAACCGGCCAAAGTTCTCAGCGAACTCGCTGAGGTCCTTGCCTGTGAACTCAGGCAGGTTCACCACTATCTTGGAGGTGGCAATAGCCTTCGCCTCCTGAGCTCGGCGTCCTTCAGGGCGTCGGGTCTTCTTCTTCTTCTTCTTCTTCTTCTTCTTACCCTTGGGATCCTCGGGGTCCTCAGGGTCCTCGTCATCTGAGGGCGAAGAAGAGTCCATCGACGGCGGCTCGTCATCGGAGGGGTCTCCGCCTAGATAACTGGAGCCATACGGCTCCACGTCCACCATTGCCCTTAGGGCTGTCAGCCCCAGCTGGTCCAGCTCGGCCCTCGTCGAGTTCGTCACGTGGCTGTAGGGCGGCTGGGCCGTTCTCGGCACGAAGGGACTTCTCGGAATAGCTGCAGGCGTCGGCATCGGTCTGCTCCTCAGGCTCCCCAGGGTATTTGTCAACCCTGCCGCCAGGTGGTTAGCCTGTACTCGGTGGGGTGACATTCCCACCGTAGTAGGCGACGCGTGGGACGGGATCATCAGGGGCTCCAGCTTCTCACGGATTTCTTGTGTGAGGTCGCCCACGATTTTCGAAGTGGCTCCTCTGAGCACCTCGTTGACCTCCGACCGCGTCAGGGACCTGTTGGAGGATCTTCCCGATCCTCTACTCCTGCCACCCAGAGATTCGGGTCCTCTCCTCAACCCACTCAAGGGTGCATACCCAGGTGCATACCCAGGAGCATACCCAGGAACATCCACATAGGTTCCAGTAGCGTGGAGTGGATGGGGATAATCAGCTGCATACCATCGCGGCGCAGCGCTGGAAGCCACATGCTCACTGGCAGTATGAAAGTGCTGCCCTAGGTCGTGGATGGTGCCGGAGGGCTCAGGGCCGGCAAGACCAGGGGGGCAGGCACGCGAGGAGTCGACCCGAACGCTGCTGTTGGGGGCAGAACCGGATACACGGGCACCAACGGAGGCAAGAGCGGCGACAACGGAGGCAAGATCCATGCTGATTGTTATCCGGCAAAAAATCCCAGTCTATGAAGAAAATTGATGCGGATATTCCTAAGTACATCTGAGTGTCCATATCTATCTGAAAAGATTTATAAAAATCCGATTGTGAAAAAATATTTGGCTCATTTGGCTCGCGCGCGCGCGTCAGCGGCAATTGGCGATTCCGGGTAAATGATCGGAACGCGGCAGATTTACGATGAATGGACCGCGGAATCAGATCCGGCACATCAGAAATATATAGGTCTGATCCTGAGACTGAGCTGCGGGGCGGCGATTCCGCCGTGGTAGAAAAAATGGCCAAAATGTAGCCAATCTGGGGCAGATCTGCGAAAATCTGAGCAGATGGGGGTTAGCTGCACTTACACTCCCCCTCCAAAAACACACTGGAGTGTGTCTCTACGTCAACGAAGAACGTAGTGCGGGTAAGTCCCAGAAAAAAATAGAAATGTAGCCTCGATGGGGCGAAATCTGCTTGATCTGACCTGATTTGGGCTGAATTGGCACTGAATCAAGATGGATGAACCTGAAATGAGACAGAATGACGAGTGACGAACAGTCCTCCGGGCAGTAAAACATTAGGTTAAGGGCTAAAAAGCATGTAAACGTATCGAGAATCGATACCAAACCATGCCCTGTTTGAGAATGAGGTAGATTATTGGTGGATTGAGTGGGAGAATCAAGAAATGGAGTGACATCTCGGCGCTCTGGCACAGTTTAGCTGTCGCGGGCACGCTACGGTGTCCTCCACGTACTCTACATCGTGTTACTCCCGCTTTTCTCGTTCTGAAAAGTGCAGCATGTGCCTCAGATTTGGCGCATCTGGTGGATGATCACAAGATTCAGCAAGGTTGAGAATCAATTTGAGCAGAGATGAAGGAGATGAAACAATCACAGAGAGGGAAAACAAATACAAATGTAGTCTGCAAGCCCTAAGTGAACAGAAAAACATCAGCGTCAACGAAGTCAGGCAAAGCCGTAAACAGATCTTCGAGGAATGAGAGGAGATGACAAGGAAATCAACCTAAACTGTCCTAAAATGAGCAAATTCCCTAAGATGAAGGTGAAATGAAGCGGAATGTCTAGAACTGAAACTACTAACACCTTCGTTTAGACTAGAGTTAATATATATTGTCGTTTATTCAGCTGAATTGTGCTTTCCGGCACGTTGGTTCGCGAGCATCCAACAGATTCCGTGAAAATGTGGATCATGTGATGATGCATCATGATGAAACATGATGGCCCTGGATCCTTGGCACGTAACGCGCCGAAGGTTCGCTGAAGGCGCTTTACTGACAGTATATAACTGAGAGACACCGAATAGTCCTTTATTTACAGTGGCGGCGGTGTCAATCGACTTGGACAAGGCCAATCTTTCGATTGAGTCCCACAAGACACTTGAATTCACCATTTTCGACAGTTTCAGGTCCGATTGAGCTCACATTGGCGTGTGCCAAAAATACACCGAAGCTTACGGTCCTCAGAGGTTGCTGTTAGAAGTCCCTAGAGCTCCTATATGAAGGTTGTCTGAACAATTGACGTCGGGGTTTTGCGCAACAGTGGCAGAATGATGGACAAACCTGAGGAATTCAAGGTAAATTCAAGGAATCTGGATCTGAATCTGGACTTTGGCTTCAGCATCACGGCAAATGAAGGTAAGATCTGAGTTCTACTACAGGGGGTGCCTGTAGGGGTGAATGTCGCTCGCCAGCGTTTTTACTATGTACATTTGCTTCCATCTGCACGAGTAGCCAAATTCCAAAGATGCACAGACCAACAGAGACAAGATTACCCCGGATCTGCCTGAATTAAGCCTGAGTTTGGTTTTTTCTGGACACGGCAGCACACTCCGTGGCTTTGGGCAGCGTATCTACGCCTTGTCTGCCGAACGGAGACCAAAGAAAAGTTGATTGACGTCAAATTATCAAAAATTCGCAGTTCTCCACATCATGTCGTAATCAGGAAGAATGAACAGTGGATTGAGCAGAATGCGGTTTTTTCAAGTCGTCAGAACACTCACATTGGAATAAGTGGTCGACGGCCAAGCACGAATACATGTGACCACCAACCTGTCTGGTGGGGCCCTCGTACGGCTTGGGCGCTGTAAATCAGCGGCCGAACTCGAAGCTTGGTCCTCATTTGGCTCCTGGGCTGGCCTGACCGCAGGAGGGGAGATCGACGGATCAGCCCTGGAAGGTGGCTGCTGAGGGCCGTAAAAGGCTGGATCTCGATTCACCACAGGTCTTTTTCCGTCTCTCTCCACCTGTCTGTCGGGTTTCGACAGACAGTCTGTCAGGAGTACGCCAATTTCGGGGTGCTTCTTGAGGAAGTCGATGAACCCCTTGGTGTACCCATGGACAAAAGAATGGGCTGGTTCCCAGTTGTTGTGACTGGAATCAAAGCCCCTCCACTCACATAGAAATTCCCATTCGCCCTTTTCGTCACGTCTTGCCTCTAAAATCCTCTTGAGTTCGTACTTCCCCCCTTCGATGACCCGATCGGACAAAAATTTCGAAGTCCAAAAAAGGGGTTTAACCCGATCCTTGGGGGAGGGGATCTCTCTCTTGAGGCGATCGCCCGAAACTTCAATTTCCCTGCTGACATCCACACGAATCCTCCACCTGTTCTCACCTAGACGCGCTGTAACAGCGAATGGCCCCTCCCACAAGGGAAGAAGCCTATCATCTCCGTCCCGGGTGGTTTCGGATTTTCGAAGCCAAACTCGATCATCGACTTCAAAATTGTGGGGGTTTTTTCGGCCTTGATTCTGGACCCAAAGCCAGTCAGCTTGATGCTTATCGATTAATTTCGAGACAGTTTTTTCTGCTCGTTGGATTTCGTCCAAAAACAACGAAGCATCTTTACAAGGGCGAGGATTATTCAACGGCATGTTCCACCAACACTTCTTTCGTCCAAAGACAATTTCATTTGGAGAAAGGCCATGGTACAATGGCGTGTTGTGGTAACGGCGAAGCAATGCGAAGAGAACTTCAAGCCAATGGAAGTCTTTCTCACTGGCGAGCTCCTTACGAAGCATATTTATAATAGAGCGGCCGGCTCTTTCGCCAGGCAACGCTCGATGTGAGTGGATTTCACATCTCAGGTGGTGGATTCCAGGGCGAGCACATAATTCCTTCCACCATTCGGAGGTGTACTCTTTGCCTGAGTCCGTAACCACCTCAGATGGGACGTCCCAACCTCCCATCCAGGTCTGCGCGCACCATTTGGCGGCAGCTTTGCCAGTCATTGACTCGACGTTGCAAGGCAACACCTGAATGTAGCCAGAATGACGGCATTGTATAAGGAGCACTCCATTGACCTTTTTGTTGGTCCAATGGCACTCTTCGTCGTCGAGTTCACCAAGATGGAAAAAATCACTGGTGACTCTGTTAAAGAGGCGCTCCGGAATAGGGTGTGGCGTTAGATGGCCGTGCTTCTTCGCGCTGGGGGGCGTCGAGACAGCACACTGGGCACATCCGGCGGCTACTTTCATACAATGAGTATATAGCCTTGAGCCGAACAACCTATGTTTAATCATCGACCATAATCTACGGCCATGTGCGTGGGGGGACTCCCATTTGTGCCACCAGTTTAACACTCGGGGGGCCAGGGCGTCTGGTACGCACAATTTACCCTCCATCCACAGCTTCCCCCCATCCAACGAATATTCAGAATAAATTCCATCCTTGTGAGCATCTTTGGATTTGAGATTCTCAAAGACCTCTTTAAACATGGAATCATGCAGATAATCGTTCGTCCAGTCACGGATGATAAGGGAATCTTTCGGCAGGGGTGGAGTTTTGGCCGGATCTCGACGCTTAATGCCCTGAATCAACCGAAATCCACTTACAGGTCGGGTATACTCGAACCGTTTCACACTCCCTGAGGAGGGATCGGTTACTTTCTCCACGACTTTCAGTGATTTGGTGATAATCTCATGGGCATGCGCCGGATCTGAGAAGGCCGTGATATCATGACACGGTATTGCGTGCTGTTTAACAGAGCATTGCATGCATTCACGTCGAATGAGCTTTTTATCTTCCTGATCCCACTCGATTACGACGTGGCGGTCCTGCTCCGTACCATGGATGTTGGTACTTTGCAGCCCCTCTGAAGCGGGGTAAGCCGATCGGCTCAGAGCATCTGCTACCGTGTTGTGTTTTCCAGGCAAATACGACACATGGAGGTCAAACAGACTGAGAAATTCAAGCCATCTGGCCCGTCGACCAGCTGGGCTCGCGATAGCATCAATGTGTTCGGTGGCCCAATACTCCAGAGATCGATGATCCGTCAGGATCTCGACTCGATTGGTGCCAACCCACGATTGGTACTTCTTCAGAGCGCAGATTATGGCATAAGTCTCTTGCTCACGCGGTGACCATTGCATCTGGCGTGGAGCTAGCTTCCGAGACCAAAATGCAAGAGGGTAATGATCACCTGTGGCTTCATCAACCTGTTCAAGGACAGCTCCGATCGCGTACCTAGAAGCGTCGGTTCTTATGTAGAAGGGTCGGTCGAATTTCGGCACATGCAACGTGGCGACTTCGCAGAGGGCCGCCTTCAAGTGATGGAAGGCCTCCTCGCACTCGTCAGTCCACTTGACACGATCCTTTGAACCTGCCTTGCCCGCATCTCTCCCTACCTTCAATAGTTCAGTGAGGGGGGCAGCAAATTTGGCATAATTCGCACAAAAGTGTGGGAAAAATTGCAACAACCCAGGAATCCTCTCAATTCCGTGATCGTCTCAGGGCGCTTCCACTTCTGAATAGCGACGAGCTTCCCTGGACTGGGTCGTCGGGTGCCATTCTCAAGGAGAGAACCACAAAGTTTGACTGATTTGAAAAATAGTTTTCCCTTCTTTGGCCCACAAATCAGCTGATTGGCATCAGAGATGTCCAAAACCTGGTTCAGCTGCTTTTCATGTAGGGCCACCAGCTCGGCTTCGGTCAGTCCCTCCCCCTCTGTCGCGATGATTATGTCATCTATGTACACACTCACGAAGGCACGAAGCTCAGGATGAGCTGTAAAAAGCACATCCTCCATCATTCTTTGAAAAAACGAAGGGGCGTTCTTCAGGCCCATGGGCATGACCGTCCACTGGACTGGGCCACATGGCGTGCACATACAGGTGAGAGGTCGGCTGTCCTTCCTCAACGGCATTTGGTGAAAGCCGTGACGGAGATCCAGCACAGAAAACAAACGACCTCTTGCCCTCTTGGCGATTTCCTCCTCAATGAGGGGCAGGGGGTGTGAATCCGCCTTGGTTTCGGCGTTGAGGTTGCGAAAATCAACAACCATTCGCCAACCATCAATAGTGTTCTGGTCTGCAGGCGGCGGCTTCGGGACTGTGAAGGGTGCACAGCACCACTCGCTGGTCATACAACCCTCAAGCCAACCAAATTCCCTGAGATTTCTCTCGATTATTTTTCTGAGTATCTCATGTTTGTGTCCATGGTTCTCATAAGGACGCTGTTTTTTCGCCTTGTACCCTTCACGAAGCTCGATGAAGGCTTCACCGAACTGCCCACGGACAGGGGGGTTTTTGATCAACTTCCCCGAAAGGGTTGTGTCCTTCCGTTCCTCAAAAATCTTGTCTCTTTTCTTGGAACACAACTCAGTGTCCACCTGATCGCCAGGAATTACTGTCGAAAAAACTTTGGCGATTTCTTCGGCCTTGGCAGGAAGAATCTTCTTACGGATGTCCCTAAAAAGGTCCGTATCAACTGCCTCTTGAAGATAGGTGGGTCGAGTGTCGACATTCCAGAGATTCTCTTCGTGATCCAGCTCCTCGAAAGGATCTATGAAAGCTTCCACACGGGGTTTTTCATAAAAAACTCTGAATTTGCGGCGCGAAGAAAATTTTTTTGTCGTCCGTGCCCCGTAGATTCTTTTGGATGTAGATCGTATTGGGGAAGAGGGAGACGAGGCGGATCCATTTGACGTTGGATCACCTTGGGCATCTGACGGACAAAAATCAGAAAAAATAGATTCATCATCAGTACCACGCTCAACCTCAGATTCAGACCCAACACAGGAATCAGTACTAGAATCAGCAGAATCAGAGTCAGAAAGCTTTCCATCCACCAGGAATGCAAGCGAACTCCAGGGCCGCTGTTGCAGGGGACCGCTGTCGTCCCTGGCATACAGCTTAATCTTCCTGGGAAGTTTGATGTAATCTACACAAATGTCTTGCAATTCCTGAAACCAAGGCTTGTCGTCCCACAAGGGCACAACTAAAATCGCCTGGGTTTTATCTTGCTTGATTTTGTGGATGACCTGCTGGATTAAGTGAAACGGAGGATTAATCCATAACTTCTTGTCCCATTTATGGGTCCAAGCGTCGCGAAAGTGCTTGTCAAAGCGCTTGTTCTCGCGGTTAGCAAAGGCATCACACTGTGGCCAAAAGGAATGGTGTTCATAAAAATATTCACAAATTGTATCGCGCCATTTGTCGACAACTCTGTAGGATGAAGAGTGCCAGCGCGAAGGGCGTCGTGGCTGGGAGTCCCTACGAAGACATTCTAACTCTCGGGAGTAATCGGCACTCCCATTCACCTCTGCAATGGTGACATCTTCGCCAAACTTTGGTGTAACCTTTTGCTTCAAAAATTCTTCTGCACTTGGTTAGGGTTAGGGTTAAAAAAAACGAAATTCAGGATGCTCCAAGGGACCTGACTCCAGCAAAAAACAACGCCGATGACCTACGGGCGCCACCCTGTTCTTGCGAAGCCAAGGATGGCCCAAGTAAAGGTCATACTTTATGTCGGCACGATAGAAGTAGTCATCCTTAAGGATAACTTCCTCCACATTGCCAGCTTCCCAAAGGTCTTGAGCGACCAAATGAGTTGATATATAACAACCGCGTTGCCCACCTGCGAGAGAATGTCCAGAAACTCCCTCGAGGGTAACAGGATGAGGCGAATCAAATACGCAGTCGTCAGGCAAAAAAGAATTGGATTGGAGATTTACCTCCGATCCATTGTCACACAAACAAGTGGCGAGGTGGAAATTGCCCTTGCAATCAGAGACCCACAGCTTTGTGACAAACTGACGGGCCCTGTGCTTGGACTGTATACCAACCTCGTCCACTACAACAGAAGGATCCGCTGCCGGATCCAGGGGAGAGGAGACAAGCGACCCTACATCAAGTAGTGGTCGAGAAGGAATCTGGGGATCATGCCTGAAATCGCCTGGGGAGGGGCGATTTTCGTGGCTCCCCTAGGCGTTCTGACCTCCAGTGGCTGCGTTAACATTATGGACACACCCTGATTCGTCGACCCACTCATCTTGGAGCGGATCATCTGCTGGATTCAAGGCATTTAATTCATAATCTCGGTCCGCATCGGACACCTGATCTGCACCTGAGACCTGATCCACACGATGGTTGCCCTTTCCACGTCCACGGCCACGGCCGCCGGATGATGGACCTCCACCCTCGCCACGCCCTCTGCCCTTACCAGAGAAAGGGGTTCCCGAAGGATTTCCCTTACCTTTACCCTGGAATCCTAGAGCATTTCCCTTGTTTGCACCGGATTGAGGGGTTTGGCCTGGATTTCGATTTCCGGCTCCGGCGTTGCTATTGGGATTTTTCTGGCCGTTCGGCTGCCCACTGGAGCCGGATGGAGTCCGATTTCCTGTCCCTTGGGACCCGCCAGGGCCTCCAGGATTTTTGTTTCCACCGGAGGGGGTCGGATTCCCTTTTCCAGCCTTCCCACCGTGCACCTGTCTGTCATTCCTGTCTGAATGTAAGTGCGGCTAACCCCCATCTGCTCAGATTTTCACAGATCTGCCCCAGATTGACTACATTTTGATCATTTTCTCTGCTTCGGCGGAATCGCCGCCTCGCAGCTCAGTCTCAGGATCAGACCTATATATTTCTGATGTGCCGGATCTGATTCCGCGGTCCATTCATCGTGAATCCGTCGCGTTCCGATCATTTACCTGGAATCGCCAATTGCCGCTGATGCGCGCCCGAAGCCAAATCAGCCAAATATTTTTTCACAATCGGATTTATATAAAACTTTTCAGACAGATATGGACACTCAGATGTACTTAGGATAATCCGCATCAATTTTCTTCATAGACTGGGATTTTTTGCCGGATAACAATCAGCATGGATCTTGCTTCAGTTGTTGCTGCTCTCGCCTCCGTTGGTGTCCGTGTATCCGGTTCTGCCCCCAACAGCAGCGTTCAGGTCGACCCCTCGCGTGCCTGCCCCACTGGTCTTGCCGGCCCTGAGCCCTCCGGCACCATCAACGACCCAGGGCAGCACTTTCATGGTAGCAGAGGCTACCTGAATGCTGTTCCTGGCCTACGACGATGGCAACGCTCCGGTGGACCTTACGGAGCTGGCAGGTACCAACATTCCTTACCAATGTCCAACATTTGAGACCACGGACGCCGATCTGGACGACATTGAGATGGGCGGTCCAGGTGAGGTACCTAGCTATAATCGACCAGCCTCTTGGGCACACTGGGGCGACCATTTATCCCCAGAAGTGACCCGTAACCTTGAGGCTCTTGAGGCCCTTTGTCTCTTAGCCTCGTCTAAGCTGATCGAACAAGAAAGAATCGCCTCTGATTTTTTAACGGAATATTTTTTCCTCCTTCAGGACGAAATTAATACCAGGATGTGGTGGCGTTCTCAAGAAGATGACACTTTTGCCATTTTTTTGCAGATCTGGGAGGCAAGCCCCTTCCCGAAGGAGAAGGGCACGGCCCCTGTTCCTGGGCCCTCCGCCCCTCATCCCCCTGTTTCCAGCCGCGACGATCTAGCCGCCGCAGTTGAGGAGGGAATTTTAGAGGCGGCCAGGCAGGCAAGCCTGGAAATCGGGGCTGAAGGAGCTCCCCAAGTGGACTCCTGGCTGCGGACCACCGAGATCAGCGGTCCGACAGCCTGCTCAGGCCCTTCAGGACACGGTATGTACTGTCCTGCCGACTGCTCCTGCAGATTCCAGCGAGATTCTGAGCTCCAATTGCTCAAAGATCAAATGCACCTCATCATTCAAACGCTGGGAATAAAAAATCTTTTCAAGACGCACATGCGGTCTGAGGGCGCCTCATCGGTGGAACAAGCAACAGAGCCGTCGGAGGAGGCGACAGAAATTTTTTCAATTGCTCCTTCGGTGGACTCCAGGACCACCGATGCAAGGATCAGCAGGACCAAGTTAAAGGAAAGGGTTAAAATCTCTCGTTCTGAGAGTAGGACGGCGAAGGCTAGGACTGAGGCTCAGAATGCCAAGCGAACTGCCTCCCGTACTGCCCCTCCTGCTGCTGATTCCAATACCTTAGCCCAGCTGTTGCTCGCCCAGACCCTCGCCGGAGCTGGTGTGGCGAATGATGCCGCCAAGGTGTCTGCCATTACGGCCGGTGTTGGGCTGGATTCGCTTCTTAATCCTACTTCATTGCGACTTCGTCAGGTTGCCAAGCAACCGAAGTAAAATGGGAACCCCCGACGTTGGCCTCAGTTCCAACGGGAATTTAAACTGTGGGTTAAGACTCAAAAACTCCAAGATGATCAGTTCCTGATGGCCCTCTTGGATTGCCTTGAGGGAGCGCCGGCCAACACTTGGCTCAGGACTTGGAGTGATCGCGAGGATACAAGTTCCCCCCTTACCTTTGATGAGGTATGGGAACAGTTGGAGGTACGTGGATCCCGGCTGCCAGAGGACCATTACCACCAAATGTTGAAGAATTTTCCTTCATTCTCGCGATTAATCTTGCACGAAGTGCAAGACAAAAAACAGCGCTTCTGGAATTTAGTGGAAGAAGCTGAACATTCAGGCGAAAAATTTTCTAGTGCCGAGCTGAAAAATCTGTGTTTTGACAAGATCCCCTCAGAAATTGCCGCCACCCTTCGGAACAAACAGTCCGAAGAAAAGGTCAAGACCTGGTGGGCGGAGGTGGAAGGCTTCGATGCCTCTGCCAACAGGTTTACCGTCAGGGAGGCACTTCAAAAGTGCTCCCCCACGTCCTTCTCCAAGGTGAAACTCACTGAGGAGACGTGGAAAATCAAGTTTAATGAAAACGAGGATCGGGACTTGTTTGTCCAAGTCCTCAACAGGGGAGTAAGCTTCCATGGCCATCGCCTGAAGGCCAAAAACTGGGTGTTTTCGTACACCCCGAAGGAACTCTGGGAAGAGGTTGAGCGGCTCGCCGACGCCGCCAACCAGAATTTCCATGAGGGTCTTGGGGGAAACAAGAATGCCCAGCAAAACACCCAAAATGGGGCCCAAAAGGGCAACAAAAAGGTGAATGACACCCGGAATGTTCAGCAGCACTGTAGCATCTGCCTTCTTTTAGGTTCTACGAACCGAGCTAAGACGCATTCTACTGATAATCACCCATGGTCTCCTTACGATCACAAGGTGATTGGTGAAAATATCAGTAATTCGCAGAATTCAGACAGGAATGACAGACAGGTGCACGGTGGGAAGGCTGGAAAAGGGAATCCGACCCCCTCCGGTGGAAACAAAAATCCTGGAGGACCTGGCGGGTCCCAAGGCACAGGAAATCAGACTCCATCCGGCTCCGGTGGGCAGCCGAACGGCCAGAAAAATCCCAATAGCAACGCCGGAGGCGGAAATCGAAATCCAGGCCAAACCCCTCAATCCGGTGCAAACAAGGGAAATGCTCAAGGATTCCAGGGTAAAGGTAAGGGAAATCCTTCGGGAACCCCTTTCTCTGGTAAGGGCAGAGGGCGTGGCGAAGGTGGAGGTCCATCATCCGGCGGCCGTGGCCGTGGACGTGGAAAGGGCAACCATCGTGTGGATCAGGTCTCAGGTGCAGATCAGGTGTCCGATGCGGATCGAGATTACGCTGAAAATGCCTTGAATCCAGCAGATGATCCGCTCCAAGATGAGTGGGTCGACGAATCAGGGTGTGTTCATAATGTTAACGCATCAACTGGAGGGCAGAACGCCTAGGGGAGCCACGAAAATCGCCCCTCCCCAGGCGATTTCAGGCAGGATCCCCAGATTCCTTCCCGACCACTACTTGATGTAGGGTCGCTTGTCTCCTCTCCCCTGGATCCGGCAGCGGATCCTTCTGTTGTAGTGGACGAGGTTGGTGTACAGTCCAAGCACAGGGCCCGTCAGTTTGTCACAAAGATGTGGGTCTCTGATCGCAAGGGCAATTTCCACCTCGCCACTTGTTTGTGTGACAATGGATCGGAGGTAAATCTCCAATCCAATTCTTTTTTGTCTGACGACTGCGTGTTTGATTCGCCTCTTCATGTTACCCTCGAGGGAGTTTCTGGACATTCTCTCGCAGGTGGGCAACGCGGTTGTTATATATCAACTCATTTGGTCGCTCAAGACCTTTGGGAAGCTGGCAATGTGGAGGAAGTTATCCTTAAGGATGACTACTTCTATCGTGCCGACATAAAGTATGACCTTTACTTGGGCCATCCTTGGCTTCGCAAGAACAGGGTGGCGCCCGTAGGTCATCGGCGTTGTTTTTTGCTGGCGTCAGGTCCCTTGGAGCGTCCTGAATTTCGTTTTTTGCACGCAGGGTTTAAAAGTGCAGAAGAATTTTTGAAGCAAAAGGTTACACCAAAATTTGGCGAAGATGTCACCATTACAGAGGTGAATGGGAGTGCTGATTACTCCCGAGAGTTAGAATGTCTTCGTAGGGACTCCCAGCGACGACGCCCTTCGCGCTGGCACTCTTCATCCTACAGAGTTGTCGACAAATGGCGCGATACAATTTGTGAATATTTTTATGAACACCATTCCTTTTGGCCACAGTGTGATGCCTTTGCTAACCGCGAGAACAAGCGCTTTGACAAGCACTTTCGGGACGCTTGGACCCATAAATGGGACAAGAAGTTATGGATTAATCCTCCGTTTCACTTAATCCAGCAGGTCATCCACAAAATCAAGCAAGATAAAACCCAGGCGATTTTAGTTGTGCCCTTGTGGGACGACAAGCCTTGGTTTCAGGAATTGCAAGACATTTGTGTAGATTACATCGAACTTCCCAGGAAGATTAAGCTGTATGCCAGGGACGACACCGGTCCCCTGCCACAGCGGCCCTGGAGTTCGCTTGCATTCCTGGTGGATGGAAAGCTTTCTGACTCTGATTCTGCTGATTCTAGTACTGATTCCTGTGTTGGGTCTGAATCTGAGGTTGAGCGTGGTACTGATGATGAATCTATTTTTTCTGATTTTTGTCCGTCAGATGCCCAAGGTGATCCAACGTCAAATGGATCCGCCTCGTCTCCCTCTTCCCCAATACGATCTACATCCAAAAGAATCTTCAGTGCACAGGCTAAGAAAAATTTTAAATCGCGCCGCAAATTCAGAGTTTTTTTATGAAAAACCCCGTGTGGAAGCTTTCATAGATCCTTTCGAGGAGCTGGATCACGAAGAGAATCTCTGGAATGTCGACACTCGACCCACCTATCTTCAAGAGGCAGTTGATACGGACCTTTTTAGGGACATCCGTAAGAAGATTCTTCCTGCCAAGGCCGAAGAAGTCGCCAAAGTTTTTTCGACAGTAATTCCTGGCGATCAGGTGGACACTGAGTTGTGTTCCAAGAAAAGAGACAAGATTTTTGAGGAACGGAAGGACACAACCCTTTCGGGGAAGTTGATCAAAAACCCCCCTGTCCGTGGGCAGTTCGGTGAAGCCTTCATCGAGCTTCGTGAAGGTTACAAGGCGAAGAAACAGCGTCCTTATGAGAACCATGGACACAAACATGAGATACTCAGAAAAATAATCGAGAGAAATCTCAGGGAATTTGGTTGGCTTGAGGGTTGTATGACCAGCGAGTGGTGCTGTTCACCCTTCACAGTCCCGAAGCCGCCGCCTGCAGACCAGAACACTATTGATGGTTGGCGAATGGTTGTTGATTTTCGCAACCTCAACGCCGAAACCAAGGCGTATTCACACCCCCTGCCCCTCATTGAGGAGGAAATCGCCAAGAGGGCAAGAGGTCGTTTGTTTTCTGTGCTGGATCTCCGTCACGGCTTTCACCAAATGCCGTTGAGGAAGGACAGCCGACCTCTCACCTGTATGTGCACGCCATGTGGCCCAGTCCAGTAGACGGTCATGCCCATGGGCCTGAAGAACGCCCCTTCGTTGTTTCAAAGAATGATGGAGGATGTGCTTTTTACAGCTCATCCTGAGCTTCGTGCCTTCGTGAGTGTGTACATAGATGACATAATCATCGCGACAGAGGGGGAGGGACTGACCGAAGCCGAGCTGGTGGCCCTACATGAAAAGCAGCTGAACCAGGTTTTGGACATTCTTGATGCCAATCAGCTGATTTGTGGGCCAAAGAAGGGAAAATTATTCTTAAAATCAGTCGAATTTTGTGGTTCTCTCCTTGAGAATGGCACTCGACGACCCAGTCCAGGGAAGCTCGTCGCTATTCAGAAGTGGAAGCGCCCTGAGACGATCACGGAATTGAGAGGATTCCTGGGTTGTTGCAATTTTTACCACACTTTTGTGCCGAATTATGCCAAATTTGCTGCCCCCCTCACTGAATTATTGAAGGTAGGGAGAGATGCGGGCAAGGCAGGTTCAAAGGTTTGTGTCAAGTGGACTGACGAGTGCGAGGAGGCCTTCCATCACTTGAAGGCGGCCCCCTGCGAAGTCGCCACGTTGCATGTGCCGAAATTCGACCGACCCTTCTACATAAGAACCGACGCTTCTAGGTACGCGATCGGAGCTGTCCTTGAACAGGTTGATGAAGCCACAGGTGATCATTACCGTCTTGCATTTTGGTCGCGGAAGCTAGCTCCACGCCAGATGCAATGGTCACCGCGTGAGCAAGAAACCTACGCCATAATCTGCGCTTTGAAAAAGTACCAATCTTGGGTTGGCACCAATCGAGTCGAGGTCCTGACGGATCATCGATCTCTGGAGTATTGGGCCACCGAACACTTTGGTACTGTCGCGAGCCCAGCTGGTCGACGGGCCAGATGGCATGAATTTCTCAGTCTGTTTGACCTCCATGTGTCGTATTTGCCTGGAAAACACAACACGGTAGCGGATGCTCTGAGCCGATGGGCTTACCCCGCTTCAGAGGGGCTGCAAAGTACCAACATCCATGGTACGGAGCAGGACCGCCACGTCGTAATCGAGTGGGATCAAGAGGAAAAAAAGCTCATTCGACGTGAATGCATGCAATGCGCTGTTAAACAGCATGCATTACCGTGCCATGACATCACGGCCTTCACAGATCCGGCGCATGCTCATGAAATCATCACCAAATCACTGAAAGTCGTGGAGAAAGTCACCGATCCCTCCTCAGGGAGTGTGAAACGGTTTGACTATACCCGACGTGTAAGTGGATTTCGGTTGATTCAGGGCATTAAGCGTCGAGATCCGGCCAAAACTCCACCCCTGCCGAAAGATTCCCTTATCATCCGTGACTGGACGAATGATTATCTGCATGATTCCATGTTTAAAGAGGTCTTTGGAAATCTCAAATCCAAAGCTGCTCACAAAGATGGAATTTTTTCTGAATATTCGTTGGATGGGGGGAAGCTGTGGATGGAGGGTAAATTGTGCGTACCAGACGCCCTGGCCCCCCGAGTGTTAAACTGGTGGCACAAATGGGAGTCCCCCCACGCACATGGCCGTAGATTATGGTCGATGATTAAACATAGGTTGTTTGGCTCAAGGCTATATACTCATTGTATGAAAGTAGCCGCCGGATGTGCCCAATGTGCTGTCGCGACGCCACCCAGCGCGAAGAAGCACGGCCATCTGAGGCCACATCCTATTCCGGAGCGCCTCTTTAACAGAGTCACCAGTGATTTTTTCTATCTTGGTGAACTCGACGACGAAGAGTGCCATTGGACCAACAAAAAGGTCAATGGAGTGCTCCTTATACAATGCCGTCATTCTGGCTACATTCAGGTGTTGCCTTGCAACATCGAGTCAATGACTGGCAAGGCTGCCGCCAAATGGTGCGCGCAGACCTTGATGGGAGGTTGGGACGTCCCATCCGAGGTGGTTACGGACTCAGGCAAAGAGTACACCTCCGAATGGTGGAGAGAATTATGTGCTCGCCTTGGAATCCACCACCTCAGATGCGAGATCCACTCACATCGAGCGCTGCCAGGCGAAAGAGCCGGCCGCTCACTTATAAATATGCTCCGTAAGGAACTCGCCAGTGAGAAGGCCTTCCATTGGCTTGAGATTCTTTTCGCCATGCTTCGCCGTTACCACAACACGCCTTTGTATCATGGCCTTTCTCCAAATGAAATTGTCTTTGGACGAAAGAAGTGTTGGTGGAACATGCCGTTGAATAATCCTCGTCCTTGTAAAGATGCTTCGTTGTTTTTGGACGAAATCCAACGAGCAGAAAAAACTGTCTCGAAATTAATTGATAAGCATCAAGTTGACTGGCTTTGGGTCCAGAATCAAGGTCGAAAAAACCCCCACAATTTTGAAGTCGATGATCGAGTTTGGCTTCGAAAATCGGAAACCACCCTGGACGGAGATGATAAGCTTCTTCCCTTGTGGGAGGGGCCATTCGCTGTTACAGCGCGTCTAGGTATGAACAGGTGGAGGATTCGTGTGGATGTCAGCAGGGAAATTGAAGTTTCGGGCGATCGCCTCAAGAGAGAGATCCCCTCCCCCAAGGATCGGGTTAAACCCCTTTTTTGGACTTCGAAATTTTTGTCCGATCGGGTCATCGAAGGGGGGAAGTACGAACTCAAGAGGATTTTAGAAGCAAGACGTGACGAAAAGGGCGAATGGGAATTTCTATGTGAGTGGAGGGGCTTTGATTCCAGTCACAACAACTGGGAACCAGCCCATTCTTTTGTCCATGGGTACACCAAGGGGTTCATCGACTTCCTCAAGAAGCACCCCGAAATTGGCGTACTCCTGACAGACTGTTTGTCGAAACCAGACAGACAGGTGGAGAGCGACGGAAAAAGACCTGTGGTGAATCGAGATCCAGCCTTTTACGGCCCTCAGCAGCCACATTCCAGGGCTGATCCGTCGATCCCCCCTCCTGCAGTCAGGCCAGCCCAGGAGCCAAATGAAGACCAAGCTTCGAGTTCGGCCGCTGATTTGCAGCGCCCAAGCCGTACGAGGGCCCGACCAGACAGGTTGGTGGTCACATGTATTCGTGCTTGGCCGAATTCAGGGAGACCCGTCGTGACTTGAGTCGCCGACGCCATAATCTGGGTAACAGTCGTCTAGTCCAGGGCGTCATGGCACTCGTCGCTAGGGCTCAAGGGTGTAGGTTCGAAACCCTTGCATGTCCAACTCCTACAAAAGCTCCAGCCTCGCCCCGTCGACCACTCATTTCAATGTGAGTGTTCTGACGACTTGAATAAACCACATTCTGCTCAATCCACTGTTCATTCTTCCTGATTTCGAAATGATGTGGAGAACTGCGAATGTTTGATAATTTGACGTCAATCAACTTTTCTTTGGTCTCCGTTCGGCAGACAAGGCGTAGATACGCTGCCGAAAGCCACGGAGTGTGCTGCCGTGTTCAGAAAAAACCAAACTCAGGCTTAATTCAGGCAGATTCGGGGTAATCTTGTCTCTCTTGGTCTGTGCATCTTTGGAATTTGGCTACTCGTGCAGATGGAAGCAAATGTACATAGTAAAAACGCTGCGCAGCGACATTCACCCCTACAGGCACCCCCTGTAGTACTGGCTGCACTAGATGCGACGCCAGGAACACAGATCTTACCTTCATTTGCCGTGATGCTGAAGCCAAAGTCCAGATTCAGATCCAGATTCCTTGAATTTACCTTGAATTCCTCAGGTTTGTCCATCAGTCTGCCACTGTTACGCAAAACCTCGACGTCAATTGTTCAGACAACCTTCACATAGGAGCTCTAGGGACTTCTAACAGCAACCTCTGAAGTCCGTAAGCTTCGTTGTATTTTTGGCACACGCCAATGTGAGCTCAATCCGACCTGAAACTGTCGAAAATGGTGAATCCAAGTGTCTTGTGGGACTCAATCGAAAGATTGGCCTTGTCCAAGTCGATTGACACCGCCGCCACTGTAAATAAAGGACTATCCGGTGTCTCTCAGTTATATACTGTCAGTAAAGCGCCTTCAGCGAACCTTTGGCGCGTTACATGCCAAGGATCCAGGGCCAGCATGTCCCATCATGATGCATCATCACATGATCCACATTTTCATGGAATCTGTTGGATGCTCGCGAACCAACGTGCCGGAAAGCACAATTGAGCTGAATAAACGACAATATATATTAACTCTAGTCTAAACGAAAGTGTTAGTAGTTTCAGTTCCAGACATTCCGCTTCATTTCACCCTCATCTCTGCTCAAATTGATTCTCAATCTTGCTGAATCTTGTGATCATCCACCAGATGCGCCAAATCTGAAGCACATGCTGCACTTTTCAGAACGAGAAAAGCGGGAGTAACACGATGTAGAGTACGTGGAGGACACCGTAGCGTGCCCGCGACAGCTAAACTGTGCCAGAGCGCTGAGATGTCACTCCATTTCTTGATTCCCACACTCAATCCATCAATAATCTACCTCATTCTCAACCAGGGCATGGTTTGGTATCGACTCTCGATACGTTTACATGCTTTTTAGCCCTTAACCTAATGTTTTACTGCACGGAGGACTGTTCGTCACTCCTCATTCTGTCTCATTTCAGGTTCATCCATCCTGATTCAGTGCCAGTTCAGCCCAAATCAGGTCAGATCAAGCAGATTTCGCCCCATCGAGGCTACATTTCTATTTTTTTCTGGGACTTACCCGCACTACGTTCTTCGTTGACGTAGCGACACACCCCAGTGTGTTTTTGGAGGGGGAGTGTAAGTGCGGCTAACCCCCATCTGCTCAGATTTTCACAGATCAGCCCCAGATTGACTACATTTTGGTCGTTTTCTCTGCTTCGGCGGAATCGCCGCCTCGCAGCTCAGTCTCAGGATCAGACCTACATATTTCTGATCTGCCGGATCTGATTCCACGGTCCATTCGTCGTAAATCCGTCGCGTTCCGATCATTTACCTGGAATCGCCAATTGCCGCTGATGCGCGCCCGAAGCCAAATCAGCCAAATATTTTTTCACAATCGGATTTATATAAATCTTTTCAGACAGATATGGACACTCAGATGTACTTAGGATAATCCGCATCAATTTTCTTCATAGACTGGGATTTTTTGCCGGATAACAATCAGCATGGATCTTGCTTCAGTTGTTGCTGCTCTCGCCTCCGTTGGTGTCCGTGTATCCGGTTCTGCCCCCAACAGCAGCGTTCAGGTCGACCCCTCGCGTGCCTGCCCCACTGGTCTTGCCGGCCCTGAGCCCTCCGGCACCATCAACGACCCAGGGCAGCACTTTCACTGAATTCTGCGAATTACTGATATTTTCACCAATCACCTTGTGATCGTAAGGAGACCATCGGTGATTATCAGTAGAATGCGACTTAGCTCGGTTCGTAGAACCTAAAAGAAGGCAGATGCTACAGTGCTGCTGAACATTCTGGGTGTCATTCACCTTTTTGTTGCCCTTTTGGGCCTAATTTTGGGTGTTTTGCTGGGTATTCTTGTTTCCCCCAAGACCCTCATGGAAATTCTGGTTGGCGGCGTCGGCGAGCCGCTCAACCTCCTCCCAGAGTTCCTTCGGGGTGTACGAAAACACCCAGTTTTTGGCCCTCAGGCGATGGCCATGGAGACTGACTCCCCTGTTGAGGACTTGGACAAACAAGTCCCGATCCTCGTGCTCATGAAACTTTATTTTCCACGTCTCTTCGGTGAATTTCACCTTAGAAAAGGACGTGGGGGAGCACTTTTGAAGTGCCTCCCTGACGGAAAACTTGTTGGCAGAGGCATCGAAGCCTTCCACCTCCGCCCACCAGGTCTTGGCCTTTTCTTCGGACTGTTTGTTCCGAAGGGTGGCGGCAGTTTCTGAGGGGATCTTGTCAAAAATCAGACTTTTCAGCTCGGCACTAGAAAATTTTTCACCTGAATGTTCAGCTTCTTCCACCAAATTCCAGAAGCGCTGTTTTTTGTCTTGCACTTCGTGCAAAATTAATCGCGAGAATGAAGGAAAATTCTTCAACATTTGGTGGTAGTGGTCCTCTGGCAGCCGGGATCCACGTACCTCCAACTGTTCCCACACCTCATCAAAGGTAAGGGGGGAACTTGTATCCTCGCGATCACTCCAAGTCCTGAGCCAAGTGTTGGCCGGCGGTCCCTCAAGGCAATCCAAGAGGGCCATCAGGAACTGATCATCTTGGAGTTTTTGAGTCTTAACCCACAGTTTAAATTCCCGTTGGAACTGAGGCCAACGTCGGGGGTTCCCATTATACTTCGGTTGCTTGGCAACCTGACGAAGTCGCAATGAAGTAGGATTAAGAAGCGAATCCAGCCGAACACCGGCCGCAATGGCAGACACCTTGGCAGCATCATTCGCCACACCAGCTCCGGCGAGGGTCTGGGCGAGCAACAGCTGGGCTAAGGTATTGGAATCAGCAGCAGGAGGGGCAGTACGGGAGGCAGTTCGCTTGGCATTCTGAGCCTCAGTCCTAGCCTTCGCCGTCCTACTCTCAGAACGAGAGATTTTAACCCTTTCCTTTAGCTTGGTCCTGCTGATCCTTGCATCGGTGGTCCTGGAGTCCACCGAAGGAGCAATTGAAAAGATTTCTGTCCCCTCCTCCGATGGCTCTGTTGCTTGTCCCACCGATGAGGCGCCCTCAGTCCGCATGTGCGTCTTGAAAAGATTTTTTATTCCCAGCGTTTGAATGATGAGGCGCATTTGATCTTTGAGCTCTTGGAGCTCAGCATCTCGCTGGAATCTGCAGGAGCAGTCGGCAGGACAGTACATGCCGTGTCCTGAAGGGCCTGAGCAGGCTGTCGGACCGCTGATCTCGGTGGTCCGCAGCCAGGAGTCCACTTGGGGAGCTCCTTCAGCCCTGATTTCCAGGCTTGCCTGCCTGGCCGCCTCTAAAATTCCCTCCTCAACCGCGGCGGCTAGATCGTCGCGGATGGAAACAGGGGGATGAGGGGCGGAGGGCCCGGGAACAGGTGCCCGGACCTTCTCCTTCGGGAAGGGGCTTGCCTCCCAGATCTGCAAAAAAATGGCAAAAGAGTCATCTTCTTGAGAACGCCACCACATCCTGGTATTAATTTCGTTCTGAAGGAGGAAAAAATATTCCGTTAAAAAGTCAGAGGCGATTCTTTCTTGTTCGATCAGCTTAGACGAGGCTAAGTAACAAAGGGCCTCAAGGGCCTCAAGGCTACAGGTCACTTCTGAGGACAAATGGTCGCCCCAGTGTGCCCAAGAGGCTGGTCGATTATAGCTAGGTACCTCACCTGGACCGCCCATCTCAATGTCGTTCAGATCGGCGTCCATGGTCTCAAATGTTGGACATCCGTAAGGAAGGTTGGTACCTGCCAGCTCCGTAAGCTCCACGGGAGCATTGCCATCGTCGTAGGCCGGCGGATTCCAGCTGCTCGATGGCCAGTTTCGACTGGGATGATGGTAATCTGGGTCCCCACAGCTGCTGATGTGCGCCCTTCTTGGGCAGCTTGGACTTGCGCAAGGCATTCCTCTCAAGGCCTCGTTCGCACAGCACGATGGCATCGTAATCGTTACTTCTCCAGAAGCGGCGGGGTCTACGGGGCCGTACTGGGGAGCGGGCTGTGGATGGGATGCCACTGAAGCAGCATTCAGGTAGCCTCTGCTACCATGAAAGTGCTGCCCTAGGTCGTGGATGGTGCCGGAGGGCTCAGGGCCGGCAAGACCAGGGGGGCAGGCACGCGAGGATTCGACCCGAACGCTGCTGTTGGGGGCAGAACCGGATACATCGGCACCAACGGAGGCAAGAGCGGCGACAACTGAAGCAAGATCCATGCTGATTGTTATCCGGCAAAAAATCTCAGTCTATGAAGAAAATTGATGCGGATATTCCTAAGTACATCTGAGTGTCCATATCTATCTGAAAAGATTTATAAAAATCCGATTGTGAAAAAATATTTGGCCCATTTGGCTCGCGCGCGCGCGTCAGCGGCAATTGGCGATTCCGGGTAAATGATCGGAACGCGGCGGATTTACGATGAATGGACCGTGGAATCAGATCCGGCACATCAGAAATATATAGGTCTGATCCTGAGACTGAGCTGCGGGGCAGCGATTCCGTCGTAGTAGAGAAAATGGCCAAAATGTAGCCAATCCGGGGCAGATCTGCGAAAATCTGAGCAGATGGGGGTTAGCTGCACTTACACAGTAGTTGCCTCATGGAGCGCAGTGGTTGGTGGGCCCATACCATAGGCGGGGTAGGGAGGCATGCCAGTAAAGCCTGTGCCCTCTGCCATAGGCGGGTTGGTTGTGGAAGTGGATGTTGCTGCGGCTGGGAGTGTGGTGGTTATGGGAGAGGGTGATGCGTGGAGGCCAGAAGCGCTTGGTGCGCCTTCGAAGGTAGGGTCATGCGTCGGGTCTTGCCCTTGTTCCTCTCCTTCGTCTGCTCCTTCTCCAGCATCCTTCTCGCTCTTGTTCTCTCTCTTCCTCTTCACAGGCTGAGGCTGAGAGACCACTTCCTCGACCGTCAGGGCCCCGAAGGCCGTCTGGAGGCCATCCAGGGAGTCCTCCGCCGTATCCACTGGCCCATGTAAGGGCTCCACCGAAGGTACAGCGCCAGGCGCCGCCCTTGCCGGTGCCTCAGGCGCTGGCGCTGTCTTCACGTCGGCGTCCACTCTTCCTGGGTCCATCTTAATCCGCCCTTCTGCTTATATTTGCCTGCTCGGAGCACTGGTTGTACGGCGCGGGGTCGCTGCCGGTGCACAGAGACAGGCTGCCTCTTGCTACCAGAAAAGTTTATAGTGTTTTCAGCACTGTGTTTTGCCTCTCCTGCTGCTTGCTGTTGGTGTAGGGATTCCTGCTGCTTGTTTTTGGAGATGAAAAGCTTTTGTTTTGATGAAATACAGTCACTCCCAGTCACTCCAGGATAGCCCAAGCCAATAGTATGCAAAGAGAAGAGGATTCAGGATCAAAGCATGAAGGGCGAAAAAAAATAGACACTCAGAAAGATGATTGGATATTCACAGAAACTGCAACTCAGGTTACATATGAATGCATATTCACAAAGATAGCTGAAATGTTTTGGGAAAAGACTTAGAAAACTGCCTCAGGATCACTCTCTCTCTATTGTGCCATCTTAGGAGATGTGCACTCTTTGTTTTGGGTCCCATATGTGCTGAGGTGGCATGGTATGTGGCGATGAGGTCACTGCCATGTCACATGGGATCTTCCTACTTAGCTACGCTGACCAGGAATTGAACCCAGGACCTCTCAAAAAGAGGTGCCCAGCCCCCTAGGGTGCATACCACTAGGATAGCTAAAAATTCATGAAAAAACATAGATAAATTCATAGGCTCTACTTTAGGTATGTCAGTGCTCAGTCAACTCAGGAAAAGATGTTTTACTTCACATTGAAAGGGGATTAAGGGGTCCACTCCATATCCTGATTGGGTGTTTGGTTCCATAGGTCAAAATGTGTTATCACCAGTTTCCGTTGGACCAATACTAACATCAAAATGCATGGATGCTCAGTGCATCTCTAATACAACTAGAGTATGCCTCAAAGCAATGGAAAAGCACTTTTTCTTACTCAAAACAACACACCGAGCGGGCGCACCGGTGAACAGGAGCCAGGAGGCCCAGGACACCGCACACGCAACACAACACACCGAGCGGGTGCACTGGTGAACAGGAGCCAAGTGGCCCAGGACCCCGCACACGCAACACAACACACCGAGCGGGCTCACCGGTGAACAGGAGCCAGGAGGACCAGGACACCGCACACGCAAAACAACACACCAAGCGGGCGCACCGGTGCACAGGAGCCAGGAGGCCCAGGACAGCGCACACGCAACACAACACACCGCGCGGGCACACCGGTGAACAGGAGCCAAGTGGCCCAGGACACCGCACACGCAAAACAACACACCGCGCGGGCGCACCGGTGAACAGGAGCCAGGAGGCCCAGGTCACCGCACACACAACAAAACACACCGAGCGGGCACACCGGTGAACAGGAGCCAGGAGGCCCAGGACACCGCACACGCAAAACAACACACCGAGCGGGCGCACCGGTGAACAGGAGCCAGGAGGCCCAGGACACCGCACACGCAAAACAACACACCGAGCGGGCGCACCATTGAACAGGAGCCAGGAGGCCCAGGACACCGCACACGCAAAACAACACACCGAGCGGGCGCACCGGTGAACAGGAGCCAAGTGGCCAAGGACACCGCACACGCAACACAACACACCGAGCGGGCACACCGGTGAACAGGAGCCAGGAGGCCCAGGACACCGCACACGCAAAACAACACACCGAGCGGGCGCACCGGTGAACAGGAGCCAGGAGGCCCAGGACACCGCACACACAACACAACACACCGAGCGGGCACACCGGTGAACAGGAGCCAGGAGGCCCAGGACACCGCACACGCAACACAACACACCGAGCGGGCGCACCGGTGAACAGGAGCCAGGAGGCCCAGGACACCGCACACGCAAAACAACACACCGAGCGGGCACACCGGTGAACAGGAGCCAGGAGGCCCAGGACACCGCACACGCAACACAACACACCGAGCGGGCGCACCGGTGAACAGGAGCCAGGAGGCCCAGGACACCGCACACACAACACAACACACCGAGCGGGCACACCGGTGAACAGGAGCCAGGAGGCCCAGGACACCGCACACGCAACACAACACACCGAGCGGGCGCACCGTTGAACAGGAGCCAGGAGGCCCAGGACACCGCACACGCAAAACAACACACCGAGCGGGCGCACCGGTGAACAGGAGCCAGGAGGCCCAGGACACCGCACACGCAACACAACACACCGAGCGGGCGCACCGGTGAACAGGAGCCAGGAGGCCCAGGACACCGCACACGCAACACAACACACCGAGCGGGCACACTGGTGAACAGGAGCCAAGTGGCCCAGGACACCGCACACGCAACACAACACACCGAGCGGGCGCACCGGTGAACAGGAGCCAGGAGGCCCAGGACACCGCACACGCAAAACAACACACCGAGCGGGCGCACCGGTGAACAGGAGCCAGGAGGCCCAGGACACCGCACACGCAACACAACACACCGAGCGGGCACACCGGTGAACAGGAGCCAGGAGGCCCAGGACACCGCACACGCAACACAACACACCGAGCGGGCGCACCGGTGAACAGGAGCCAGGAGGCCCAGGACACCGCACACGCAACACAACACACCGAGCGGGCGCACCGGTGAACAGGAGCCAGGAGGCCCAGGACACCGCAGACGCAAAACAACACACGGAGCGGGCACACCGGTGAACAGGAGCCAGGAGGCCCAGGACACCGCACACACAACACAACACACCGAGCGGGCACACCGGTGAACAGGAGCCAGGAGGCCCAGGACACCGCACACGCAACACAACACACCGAGCGGGGGCACCGGTGAACAGGAGCCAGCAGGCCCAGGATACCGCACACGCAACACAACACAGGGAGAGGGCGCACCGGTGAACAGGAGCCAGGAGGCCCAGGACACCGCACACGCAACACAACACACCGAGCGGGCACACCGGTGAACAGGAGCCAAGTGGCCCAGGACACCGCACACGCAACACAACACACCGAGCGGGCGCACCGGTGAACAGGAGCCAGGAGGCCCAGGACACCGCACACGCAAAACAACACACCGAGCGGGCGCACCGGTGAACAGGAGCCAGGAGGCCCAGGACACCGCACACGCAACACAACACACCGAGCGGGCACACCGGTGAACAGGAGCCAGGAGGCCCAGGACACCGCACACGCAACACAACACACCGAGCGGGCGCGCCGGTGAACAGGAGCCAGGAGGCCCAGGACACCGCACACGCAACACAACACACCGAGCGGGCGCACCGGTGAACAGGAGCCAGGAGGCCCAGGACACCGCACACGCAACACAACACACCGAGCGGGCTCACCGGTGAACAGGAGCCAGGAGGCCCAGGACACCGCACACGCAAAACAACACACCGAGCGGGCACACCGGTGAACAGGAGCCAGGAGGCCCAGGACACCGCACACGCAACACAACACACCGAGCGGGCGCACCGGTGAACAGGAGCCAGGAGGCCCAGGACACCGCACACACAACACAACACACCGAGCGGGCACACCGGTGAACAGGAGCCAGGAGGCCCAGGACACCGCACACGCAACACAACACACCGAGCGGGCGCACCGTTGAACAGGAGCCAGGAGGCCCAGGACACCGCACACGCAAAACAACACACCGAGCGGGCGCACCGGTGAACAGGAGCCAGCAGGCCCAGGACACCGCACACGCAACACAACACAGGGAGAGGGCGCACCGGTGAACAGGAGCCAGGAGGCCCAGGACACCGCACACGCAACACAACACACCGAGCGGGCACACCGGTGAACAGGAGCCAAGTGGCCCAGGACACCGCACACGCAACACAACACACCGAGCGGGCGCACCGGTGAACAGGAGCCAGGAGGCCCAGGACACCGCACACGCCAAACAACACACCGAGCGGGCGCACCGGTGAACAGGAGCCAGGAGGCTGTTATGGCTTTGAACAGCAGCAGCGCAACAGCGCAGCGCAACAGCGCAACAGCGCGCAAATCGCAAGTCGCAGTCGCAATCGCGCTGACAGTCTGTGAATAATAAAGAAGCATCGAATGCCAACTGTGAATGAGCGCTGTAAGATACTTCGATCTTTGAACAGGGTTTATGTCTTCGAGATTGTGTTATTATTGGTGCCCCGTCTAAAGATCCTGCGAGGTTTGTCGATTGGGATTTTGGATTTCAGATTTTGAGAAACAAAGAGGCACAGGAGTGCAGTCGAGTTCCCAAGAAACAAACCACAACAAGTGGTAGCCAGCTAGGTGGCGGGGAGGATCAATCTTCGAGATCAATCTTCGACGCCGCAACGCCGTCAACTTGATTTGGACTTCGATCTACAATGGGGCGGCCCTTCGACGACGCAGCTATGCTGCATTTCATCAGAGACAGTTTGTTTCGAAGTTATTCACCCTTGCATCACGAATTTTCGACCTCGTTAGAGAAGTTCATCGCAGAGCGCATCGCTAGTCGGGAAAGCGAGTGGTTTCCATGTCTCTCTCGTGATCTTCACAGCTGTTCGCAGAAGCTTGCGGATACTCAAGCCAAAGTTATCGAATTGGAACAACGCATCGATGTATTGCAGGCAACAGCAGCAAGTGCTACCGCAGCAACTGAACAACGCGTCGATGTATTGCAGGCAACAGCAGTAAGTGCTATAGCAGCAACTGGCCAGCGCATCGATACCTTGCAGTCCTCGACGGAAAATGCAACTCAAGCTGCTGCAAATGAGCTTCGACGCGTAGAACTTAAATTGTCGCAATGTTACGCTCTTCTTAACGAATTTGTACGAACTTCGAGTCCACCACCTCCGAACAACATCCAGTTTCCGCAACCACAACAACAACAGTTTCCGCAACCACGGTCTTCTTCGAATTCGAACCAACCTCACCCTCCACAACAACCACTTCCACAGCGGCCTACCTTCGAACCACTACCCCAGTTCGTAGTTCAACGTGCTCCTTCGCAGGAGATTTTGGGACGCCGCGTCGAGCGCCTGAACAAACTGGTCAAGAGGTTCACGGGTAAACCTGGATGTGGAGAATTTCGAACATGGAAAGAAGATCTATTACGAGCCTTCACTTTGTCGGACATCACCTCACCCGTCGATCAGGCAGCAACGATGTCATTCCTCCTCGATGGTGATGCCGCTGAGTACTATCATAGCCTGACGAAAGTTGTACAGGACGACTGGTTCGAGCTCATGCGTGTGTTAGGCCAGCGTTTCGACTGCATATCCCATGAGCCAGTGTATTTGTCGAGAATGTTGAGCTTGAAAGAGAGCGAGTTTCCCCGACATGCAGATTATGTTCGAGAATTTCGTACATGCGTTATCAAGTCGAAGGTCAACACGAATGAACTCCAGATGGGTTACCTCGTCAACTCTCGATTTGTTGAAGGGTTGTCGAATGACGCTGTGCGCCGGCAGTACATCGTTGAAGTCCGTTCGAGATGGCGTTCTAATAATCCATTTGGATTCGATACCTTGGTAGAGACCATCGCGGAAGCCTACATTGCGGCTGGCTATCAACTGGAAGAAGTACAGAACGCATCCAGAACGACATCAGATCACACCCTGGGTCCTGCAGTGTCGAGACCCCTGCCTATGATGGTCCCACCTACTTCGACTTCCACGTATTTATCGAACCCTATGCCAACGCCAAACGTCACACCGATGCCGACCCCAGCTGCGGCGCCCACGGCTTCGACCGTGGCAGAGCCGATGAATCTCGATGCAATTGCCAAGCTTCGAGAAGAGTTACATGCCTACATTGGTGAACGGTTCGGACGTCAACATGGCGGACGCCAAGATGGTCGAGAAAGCAGACGTTGCTACAACTGTGGCGAACAACGACACTTGGCACGCGACTGTCAAAAAGGTCGACCGCCATCCCGAGGACGAGAACGCCGGGAATCACGGTGGAACACACCGAAACGAGATCAAAGTCGAGACAGCAAGGGACGGTTTCGATCCCGCTCCAAGAGCAGAGAAAGGCCTACAACGGCCTAGAAAACAATTCCAAAGACCTGGTGGCGGACATCCTCGAGAAGAGCTGAACACCACCACCAGCACCAATAAACCCGAAAAGAATTCGACGCTTGGAAGTGTCACTGTCGAGGGAACCGAACCTGAGCATGCGTCTCTGTTCACGGTTCGAGGGCGCATTTGCGCATGTCGTGAAGACTCCGTCGACTCCAGCGTGGAACTGTTGGTCGACTGTGGAGCGACTAGTGACTTTATGTCGATGCAAACGGCAAAGAGGGCGCGACTTCCCCTCTATAAACTGAGAAACCCTGGACATGTCTTGACAGCAGGAGGTGTCCAAGTCGAAGTACGGTACTACACGCGAGCTTATGTTCGAGTTGGAGAGCTTGTATTTCGCCATCACTTCAAGGTCTTGGAGATTTTGCCGGATGTAGTGCTTGGACTACCATGGCTTCGAAGCTACAATCCAACTGTCAACTGGAAGGAGCGATACGCCGACATCCAACATGGTTCGATTTCGTACCGGTTGTCTTTTGGCCAATCACGACATTCCACCCAGCTACAGTTTCAAGCAGCTTCAAAGCTGGACCTTCTTTCGATACTTTCATCCAGTTCCTCGAAAGCGAGTCCGGTTGGGAATCCTACCCCACATGCCAACGAACACCCTGACCTACACTCGTCGACACACGTTCAGCGCAGTACTGACACGTACGATGAGTCTGAAACGGAAGATGGTATCACCGATGAGGAGTGCAGCGATATGGAGATTGAGTACATTTCGTTGCCGAAACTCAAAAGAGAGATCCGTCGATCTGATCTCACGGGAGATCAAGTATTTCTGTGTTGCATGCCTCGACCAGCAGTGCCGGTCGATGAAATGTATAAGATGCAAGCCAGTAATGACAATGATGACGGGCTTGACCCTGTTCGACGCAAACTACCGAGTCGATTACATAAGTGGGCGGACCTCTACGACCGGGAGCAAGCGGAATATGGAGACCTACCTCCGCATCGACCTGGAAGAGACCATCGAATACGCCTCGATTCGGAAGAAAATCCACCGTGGGTACACCCTTACAAAATGGATCCGAGCCAACTAGATGAACTTCGACGACAATTGGACAAGTTGCATCGATCTGGTCGCATCAGACCATCCTCGAGTCCATACGGAGCGGGTTGCCTACTGGTGAAGAAAGCGAATGGTAAATGGCGTATGTGCGTCGACTACCGAGCGTTGAATACACGAACTGTACGAGATCAATATCCTTTGCCATCGATCCAATCCATCTTGAGTACACTGGGGGGTTCCACCGTATTCTCAAAGATTGACCTTGTTAGTGGGTTCCACCAGATCCGAATTCAAGACGAAGATATCGAGAAAACTGCCTTCAACACACAATTTGGCGCCTTCGAGTGGGTTGTTATGCCCTTCGGCCTCTGCAATGCACCATCGACGTTCCAACGCGTCGTGAATGATGTCCTGCGAGACTACTTGGGGATCTTTGTATGGGTGTACATTGACGACATCCTCGTCTTCTCGAAGGATGCGGATGAACACCAACGACACCTCGACCTGGTACATGACCTACTCCGTGAGCACCAGCTCTTCCCCTGCATCGATAAATCCACATTCTTTCAGAGTCGAGTGCCCTTCTGCGGATACATCATCGACCAAGATGGAGTACACATGGACCCCGAAAAGATCAAGGTCATTCGAGGTTGGCCTCCACCAACTACGGTTCATGAAGTTCGACAGTTCATTGGATTGTGTGGATTTTACCAGCAGTTTGTCGAAGGGTTCCAAGCTGTAGCAGCCCCTCTGACTGCAATGTTTAAGGCAGACTTCGAGTGGGAATGGACAGCCGTCCACCAAGCTTCCTTCGACAAGCTGAAGCAGGCGATGATCAGCGCGACACATCTCAGTGCTATTGACCCCCGACAGCCGTATCACCTGTACACAGACGCTTCGAAAGACTGCGTGGGTGCTACGCTGGCGCAACGATGTGCGCATGGGAAGTAGAAGGGACATCTTCGACCTATTGCCTTCATGTCGCGGAAAATGCAGCCTGCCGAAACTCGATACCCGATTCGAGAACAGGAGTTGTTGGCCATCGTATTAGCCTTGAAACAATGGTTTCACCTACTTCGCGGACCGCAGCAGGTGCACGTGCATACCGACCACGAAAGTCTCCGATATCTCAAGACCTGTCCTCGACCGCTGACACCACGGCAAGCACGATGGTCCCAATTCCTCGAGGAATACAACCTAACGTTGTGGTACGTGCCGGGCCTCGAGAACCCTGCGGCAGATACCTGCTCTCGTTTAACTTCGCGGCAGTTGATGGAGATCGAAAATGCTACACGTACACCGGCTTTCGCAATTCCCCTGGTCGAAGACTGGGCTTCACCGGAAGGAGAACCTGTCGATGAGTTCCTACATGTACTCGAAGACACATTCTCTCATGACGAGGTGTGGCCCCAGCCGTACGACCACCTGTACGTTTCACTACGAAGCGGACACTCCGTGGGGAAGGAACTTGACGCAGATGAGCTTGCGGAACCAGCCCTCCAATTCGACACCGAACCCGCCGTCGAGCCGGAGGACCTGGAGCCGCGACCGTCGAACGCGACAACTGCGGAGCCGGAGGACCTGAGACTAGATCCAGCACCATCGGACGAGATCACGGCTGAGAATTCACACCAACCAAACATGCATCTCGATGAGGCTGGCAATGAGCCAGACACGTCTACTGACACCGACGACCTTCCCGATGTAAGCATGGATCGACCCCTTCGAGTCACCTTTGGCAATGAACTTCGATACGCACCGACCATGGCGGAACTGATTCGCTGTCGACGTCACCGTGACGGCACGTTGCAATCGGTTCCCTTGCCGAGAGTTGGGTCGAACACGCCGTACCCTTCGAGTCTTAAGGGTACACACCGCCGAGTACATCGACATTATCAGTGCAAAGACTTGACTTCGACAGCTGTGTGGGCGACAGCCTATCGGGAGGACCCCCGGACGAAACACATCTACGAAGTCGCGATTCGAAGCCCTGCGGCACGACACCAGCTTCGAGATGCCAAGTTGTCCTTCGATGATGGCAAGTTCTTCCATTTGTCGATGATGGGCAAACGTGTGCTTGTCCCCCGAACGCTGGTTACGTCGATTGTGGCTATGTATCACGAGTCGGAGTTCTATGGCCACTCAGAAGTCCTTCGAATCATGGCCCTGATTAAGCGCGTCTATGTATGTTCACACCTACGACACTATGTCGAGCGATACATACTAAGTTGCGATGTCTGTTAAGCGGCGAAATCAAGACGAGTCGACACCGCCAGAGTCCCAAGACCCTTGCCGGTGCCCGACACCAAATGGCACAGTGTGTCCGTCCATTGGGTTTCGGGATTGCCGCCGACCACAAGGGGCCATGATGCCATCATGACTGTAGTCGACCGATTCTCCAAGCGTGGAATGTTCATCCCTTGTCGCAAGGATATGACAGCCGACGACCTCATCTATGTGTTCCTACGTGAGGTTATTCGATTGAAAGGATGCCCTCGACAAATTGTTTCTGACCGAGACAAGCTGTTCGAGTCTCAGGCGTGGAAGGAGTTGGCCCAGCGCTTCAAGATTGAGATGCATCAAACAGTGGCCAACCGCCCTCGAGGCAATGGCCTGGCGGAGCGCAGTAATCAGTCCATCCTCCAGCGCCTGCGTACACACGGCATCTTCGGCAACAACGAGTGGGATGTCGACCTCCTGTTCGCCGAAATCCTGTTCAACAACCTGACATCCAATAGTCTTCGACTATCCCCGTTCGAGATAGATGAAGGACGAACACCCCATTTTCCATTGGATTTTCCCCGAATGACTTCTCATGCACATGAGCCATCGACCGTGAATGATTACATGCAACGAGCGGAACGTACCTTCGATTCTGTGCGTGCAATGCTTGCCGAGGAACTTCGACGCCAGATGCATGTGGTCCTGCAAATGGACCGACACGTTCGAGTGCCTGAAGTCGGTGAACGATGGTGGGTGTTGGTGCCTGAATATCGACATAAAGGGAAACTCGATGTTGTCTGGTGCGGCCCTTACAAAATACTCGAGGTACTGAACAAGGGCGAGAATGTCAAACTGGACATCCCTGCCCCCTTCGATGGGTTGCGAGTTTTCAATCGAGACAGCATAAAAACCCTACGTCCATCGAGAGGGACAGCCGGTGTGGGAGTTTCCGATGCCCCCTGTCAAAACTGGAGAATCTCCTCGACTTGTCAAAATTGTGGCTAGACGTCGAGTGGGATCTAAAAAGCGCCGCACATTCCTGTACCGTTGTGAATGGGATGACGACACAAGGTCTTGGGAGTCGAGCAAGGCTCTAGAGGAGGATCCTGTGTACCTTGAGTTCCTTCGACTCCACCCTGAGTAACTGAGTAACACCCTTACTCTTCTCTGCAGCGTGGTTTTTCGAAAAACTCATGCGAGGTTTCGGGTCGAACACCGGAGCCTCCGCCTATGGTACTACATCCCGGACGCCCCGAGCTTCCTCTCGACCTCCGCCTTCTCGAGCGACATCGTCGAACGTCATCGACGTTGACGCGATTGAACCCCCAGCGAGGACGACTTCAACTGGCCGCTGCTTGTCGGTAGCATCAGCGCCAACTCGTCCGAATCGACCTCTCGATCCATTCGAACCGCCGCACTACAGCCAGTCGGCATATGCTGGGAGCTCGAAAGGAAAAGGAGGCCCGTCGAAAGGAGGCAAGGGAGGTGTGTTCCCTCGCGGGAAATTTGCGGGAATAGCGCCGAGTGGACGACCCATCATAACAGGAGGCGCCGAAAGCTTGGAGTGGCTCGAGATAGCCCTGGCCAGCTTGCCTGTTCTGGAATCGACGAAGGGAGGGACTCCACCCGACATGCCGCCGGAACTCTGTAAGCTGTACGGGCCCCCCTCCCCCGGTCGATGCAGAATACTTTCGAGAGCGGTGCTCAAGCCCTGACTGGTTCGATTCTGATGATGAAGATCTTGCTTGCTACACGGGGTACGACGACTGATCTTCCTTCTTCTGTTCAGCGCCCGGATGGGTCGACAGTTCTTGGACATCGAGGCCGAACACCTGGACATCGAGGTCATCCAGAGAGGATCCAGGTACCGGAGAGCCGAAAGTCGAACACGACTGGGTCGACCAATCCTGGCATTCGAATGCCCCGAAAACACAAGCTTCTACTCGAAAGAACCAATCCCACTCCTACTACCACGACGCCGACTCCTATTACCACGACGTTAACTACAACTACGACGCTGAATCCTGGCCACTCGAGTCCGACGACGAAGCAGAATATCCTTACGAACCCGAGCGGTCGACAGCACCACCCAGCTACGATTCTGTGCCGGTGCCGGAGTCGAAATGGCAGCCCTACAACATGCCGCAGTACAATCATGAAATCGAGACCATCGACGAACTTCGACACTTAGGAACGTTCGGATTGAAGCCACCCTATCGATTTGGGACACATGAAGATGATCCGATGAAGACGGAGTACACTAAGCTCGAACCATCGGTACTCACTCTTGCGTGGAGTACCATGGCTGGTCTTCGAAAGCCGCACACGTTCCTGAGCGAGAAACACTATGAAGTCGTGTCGAACGCAAATGCCGCCATTGTCGAGTTGGGCAAGACCATCTGCATCGACAGTTGGGGTCGAACCGCACCATTCCCGTACGAAATGGCTCGAAGTGCCCCTGACACGTCTTTCGATGAGCATGGAAACCTTGGTGGTAAGCCAGGATACCAATGGTATACGAAAATCGAAGTGGCTTGTCAAAACTTTCGAACGGCCCTCATGAAATCGCGACATTCTGATGAAGAGCTCGATTATGGATTCCGACAAGACCTCACCGAACATACCCTGCCGAGTCAAATTGCTCGACTCAACCGCATGCATCGAGAGATCTCGGGTATGGACGACCTGATAAACGTTGCGGATGGGATCGACCTGATCTTCAAGTATCGACGCTTCTGGACCCACGAAAGGATGAGACGAGAAGCTCCCGTTGCCGTTTCCATTATGGGAGTTATCCGTGATCTTCAAAAGGTTTGCCAATCGAACGACTGGCTCTTCGAAGATGGAGCCCCCTTCCTTGCGTACAAAGTCGATTTGCTTCTTCGCCGACACCAACTGCGCGGCCTTCGAGGCACCTCTCGACTGGGGTATAAACGATATGGGTGCGCTCCTCATCGAACACAGGACCTTGCGGTCCAGCTCCAGGAATACTTTCGAATCGGAGAACAGATCGAACCATACGCGTACAACGCCGTCGCACCAGGCGCCCCCATCGACCTTGTCCAGTTGGCGACGATCTACCAGACTGGACCCGGACGACTCGGGTACCACGACTTCGATAGGGCAATCCGGCGAGTTGCTGCCCTTCACTCATCGAATGAAGAGTATGTCAATCTCTTCCCTTTCGTGGATGCCCCCGATTTGGTTCGACGCCTGGGTACCTCGACATACCTCATGTCCCCCTACGAGGCCGGATACCAAGATGGACAACGTTGGCGTCGGACGGTCAAGTTTCGAAGGGACGTCTATGCTGACGAACGGGAGGAGATCGAGAAGACCGACTCGCCTGCGAGCGACCCGTTCCACCCGGACCCCCTCGATCACCGGTTCTTGTCGATGGAGTCAAATGCCTATCAGCACCACTTCGACATTCCGTTCTTCAAGTACCTCACGCCGATCCACGAAGACTTTAAGGCTGCACATCGACGCAAGGTCAGCTGCCGAGACCAAGTCCTCGAAGCGGTCATTGTCAACACGGCTTCGAGCCTTGTGACTGCAGAAGCGGTTCGACTCGCTCTGCAGAGTTCCCTCGCTGACGGCCACTATGTCCATCAACACCTCGGTCGACTCCAAGAAGAAGGTTCTCGAACCGACACGCTTGAGATCGTCGACCGATATGCTCTCGGCCCTGAGAAGGACGACATCAGCGCCGTCATTGTCGTACGACGACTTTCGATTGCCGACACGCCGTGGTGGCGAGTCGATACGCGAACTGGTCAGTTCTACCACAGCATGGCCGCTGGTACTGGTTCGAAGGAAACCTATCGGTGGTCTACTGGTCGACATGACGGATACTCCTTCGAGGTCACCAATCGGGCCGATCTGTCGAGTGAGGACGTTTGGAAACCGTCGAGCCTCTGGGACTTCTATTCGACCAGAGCACAAACACTGGGACCTGGACAATTTCGAGCGCTTGCCCGTGAACATGTCTTCGTATTCCAGTACAAGTGCCCCGTCGATGACCGACCTGGTGATCCCAACCTTCGATTGCTGAACCATCGATCTGGTATCCTGATTCAGAAGCGTGCCCTCGACAGTGATATCCGTCGACACTATACGGGTCATGACACCTTCAAGTTCATGGCTGGCGTCGAGACACTGAAGGAAGTGCATGAACTATGTCGACTTCCCGTGGATCATCCGTACACGTACACGTGGGGCAGGGACTGCTGATTTGACAGTCTGGATGCGAAGTAATGGCTGATTCGACATGTCGGGATGCCAAGTAATGGCTTATTCGACAGTCTGGATGCCATTAATGGTATCAAATGCCTCCATATGTCCTGTCGAGCTGACAGATGTACAGGCCTGTTGGTCTGCTGAGCATCCAGCTTCGATGTTATGGTATGTTATGGTTCGACGTGCCCACAGCCTTGCTGCTGGTACAGCGCCCGTGCAGTGTGCCTGGCGAGGTTGTTTTCTGCAGCTTCCGCCGAAACCCGCAGCCCTGGCAAAGTCCAACACGGCGTGTGAATGAGGCGCTGACGACGGGTGTCCCATGACTGCACCTTGGTGTGTGATCTCGACCAGAATTGGTCCACTGTTTCGACCAGGATTGGTCCACTGTTATGCTTCTGTAGCCAGCACATGTCGAGGTCCAAAAAACCTTTTTTCTGTCTGGGCCTGCTCTCATTCGACATTTTGACGCCCACCCAGGTGAATGAGACCTCTTCGAGGTCTCAACGGGGGGGTAGTGTTATGGCTTCGAACAGCAGCAGCGCAACAGCGCAGCACAACAGCGCAACAGCGCGCAAATCGCAAGTCGCAGTCGCGATCGCGCTGACAGTCTGTGAATAATAAAGAAGCATCGAATGCCAACTGTGAATGAGCGCTGTAAGATACTTCGATCTTTGAACAGGGTTTATGTCTTCGAGATTGTGTTATTATTGGTGCCCCGTCTAAAGATCCTGCGAGGTTTGTCGATTGGGATTTTGGATTTCGGATTTTGAGAAAAAAAGAGGCACAGGAGTGCAGTCGAGTTCCCAAGAAACAAACCACAACAAGGCCCAGGACACCGCACACACAACACAACACACCGAGCGGTCACACCGGTGAAAAGGAGCCAGGAGGCCCCGGACACCGCACACGCAACACAACACACCGAGCGGGCGCACCGGTGAACAGGAGCCAGGAGGCCCAGGACACCGCACACGCAAAACAACACACCGAGCGGGCGCACCGGTGAACAGGAGCCAGGAGGCCCAGGACACCGCACACGCAAAACAACACACCGAGCTGGCGCACCCGTGAACAGGAGCCAGGAGGCCCAGGACACCGCACACGCAAAACAACACACCGAGCGGGCGCACCGGTGAACAGGAGCCAAGTGGCCCAGGACACCGCACACGCAACACAACACACCGAGCGGGCACACCGGTGAACAGGAGCCAGGAGGCCCAGGACACCGCACACGCAAAACAACACACCGAGCGGGCACACCGGTGAACAGGAGCCAAGTGGCCCAGGACATTGCACACACGTAGGGCGGCCGAGGGTCAGGGAAGAACCAACACCCCATGGGTCGGACACACTGGGGCGACCCAGCCGACCCACCGGACCAGTGGCAGGAGCGGTACTCCACGGCCACTGGTCCGAGCCCGGCCAGGCTGCATCGGGGACCATGGCAAACGTCACCCGGAGCCATGGAAGCAACCGGTGACAGGCGAGCCGGTACACAGTCCAGGAGGGGGTCGCCTGCAAAGCGGAGCGGCCCCGCAACTCAAGCCACAAGGGTGAGGCGGTCGTACCGTAGACAAGAGGGAGCAATACCCCTTGTGGTGAGAGATACTCCACACGGCTGGGCAGCCCTCAGAGCTGCCGCCCAAAGGAGGGGGCATGTGGCCCTACTCATGGACACATGTGGGGACACCCTCCCACCTGGGACACATGGACCGGGTGGCCGCGACAATGCCTTCCCAAGCACATGCGGGAGCGGCTCAAGAGGCACATGACATAGGGCAGTGGGAGGGACAGGACGTCCCCTTGGTAAGACCTTCTTCCTGCATTGTCAAAGGAGGCATCCTCAGCTCCCGAAGATACCTACCTACCTACCTTGGAAGAACAGTCGCTGAGAGGTCTCGTGGGCCTGGTCTTGCTCCTGTTTTGGACCGCCAATGGGCTGCAAACTTTCGTCGCAGGCACAAGATGGGTTGTCTCAAGAAGATCAGGACTGAGCGGCTGCCTTCTACAGTGTCTGACTTAGCGCTCGACAACAAATGGAGACGTGAATTCTTGGACCTCGTTGAGCAGCCTCAAAAGTATGGTGTGCGTATCCCTGAAGGTGAACCCCAGTCGCTGCCGCCGTGGGCGCAGTTGGGCCTGGACGAGACGCCCCTCCAGTACGCGCCCAAGTTGCCCGGAGAGTATGCAGCCGGAGACAAACAGGTCAGACACTACAGCAGCGCTGACAAGCGACAGGCCACGGCCACACCTGTGGTCAACCATGAAGGCACCGTAAAGGTACTACAAGTGTTGCACAGAGGAAAGACAGGGCGCTGCCATGCGGGTCTCGACCTGCCTCAGGGCCTGCCATCCTACATGCACGAAGACCACGCGGAGAAGAAGTGTCAGACTGGCGACACGTTCAAACGCCTGATGATCAAGGTCGACACTGAAGTTGCGAAGGACAGACGCGACCATGGCGTTGCGCATAATTACCCATGTGTCGTCATCATGGACTGGGTTGGAAGCCATCTCGACGATGACGAGTTGAAGCGCGTCGACGACGCTGAAATAAGGCTGGCGAACTTATACTATTTTGTGGCGCGGCCACATATGTATGTTTTCTTTGGCCGCGCTCGTCGCAGCCATGTCAGCAATGTTGGCGATCAGGTCATCAATCCAGGCATGAGAGCATGGTTGCGCGACAGACTGAAGCGTCGCCACCTTGACCATTGCCTGAAGATCCACGATGGAGTGCTGCCAAAGCACTCCAAGCTGGATAGCAGCGAGCGTACGATGAAGGCGCTCCTTGTAATTTGCCTTTCTGAATGGGCTGCATCCCCTTTGACAACCACACACATCCTCAGCAGCTGGAACATGGTGTTTACAGAGGTGCCAGTGACAGAATCTGTAGATGATGTGGACCTCCCCTGCCCTTCAGCAGCCATCCCCATGCCTGCACCTTTGCTGTCTGTTGTTCCTGGTCATGTTTCAGATTCAGAGGAAGCCTCAGAGGCACAGGCAGAGGCAGATGAAGCCTCTGGGGCAGAGGTGGAGGACAACATTGACGTCCTGTCAGTCCCAGGCACACCACCTGTACAAAGAGCAGCAAAGAGGAGGGCTGAGACCCGGTTGGACAGACTTGCCAAAAGGTTTCGTGCTGCCCCACGTGATGTACATGCTCAGCGTGTGGCCAGGGAGAACAGGCAAAGGGCAAGGGAGGCGCGGGAGGCAGTGCAGACTTGGGATGATGAAGGCACTCTGAGCTGTGCAGTGATGCTTACCATGAGTGAAAGAGAGTAGTACCTCCTGTTTCCTCTTGAATAACAGCGAATCGATCAAATTGAATATGTCGTTCATCCTTTGCAATAGCGACATGTCCCTCAAAGGGCAGTGAAGTCTGTAGGGTTGGACGATTTGCACACGAGAGCACTTTTTTTTTGTGGGCATTTTTCCTAATTCACGCGAGTTGCGCACGGCAATGGTGGTTCATAAAAAAGCAGGAACTCTGACCACATCAGAGAAGAAAAACAATATAAAAAAAACAGGATTTCCAACATAGAAGTCAGTGACAAAAAAAAACAAACAATATTTCAGTAGGTAAAAAAAAAAGGCATTTTGAGTGCAGAAGTGAGTGACAAAAAGAAACAGTGTAGGTTTTTCAGCACAAAAAGGAGAGCAGGTTTTGAAGAAAAAAAAGAGATAAAACATTTTACACAAATAGCAAGAGTGCAAGGTGTAGAAAAAAAAAGTGTAATGTTTTGAAAAAACGAGGAGAGAGAAATAGTACCAGTGTTGTGCAAATACAAAGAAACATTAAGGTAATCAAAAGAAGAGGATGTCGGTACCAACCTTTACATGGAAAAACACCAGCCTTTTACCAACCGCTGCATGAAAAACACGTCTAAAATCACCTTTTACCAACCGCTGCATATATGAACTATTACCACCCCCTGTAGTGGTCTCCGACCTCAGGACCTACAGACTCAAAAGTTTCATCTGCTTAATGTGCTTCTACTCTGTAACTCATTCTGAATTCAGTTGATTGGCCCAGCTGACCAAGCCATATCGCGTGTGTGGCCCAACTTGCATGCCCCAAATTCGTAAACTACACAACGGCATTCCAAACTGTGCAGTTGAAGTGCTCTCCATAGTGTACTGGGCCAGACTGATCTCAGTTTTTACATTAATACCATTTGCTTTGTTTTTGAAAGGTTGATGCTTTGTATTTATGTTTACATTGTCCATCTGTAGCCTCTCTTTGCTACTTACGGTTTGGTTTGGAAGGAGACTATCCTGATTTCATTCGATTTGGTGATTTGGTGCTCTTCATTGCTTGACTACTTGGTGATCGCCATTTTGCTTCTGAGAAAAGCACAAAGGTTTTCATCATCAAAAACAACCGAGGGAGCATTGGAGAAAAGCAGAAAACCTTTCTCGATACGAGGCGGCAGCACGCAAAAAACAGTATTGTATGGTGCAAATTTTGGAGGTAAGAGGTTTTAGCAGGTTCCCTCTTTTGAAAATAAGCAGCCTTTTTTGGTTTCAATAATTTTTTGTTCCCAAGCCCTAGAGGAAACCTTTGTAAAACATCTTACCTTTTTCGGCAAAACTTCACAGATTTCCATTTTTCTAATAGGTACCATGCCTCATGTGATGCCATTGTACAATAAGGCAGGTTACCTTTTTCCAATACTAAAATTGACTATAGTTTTTCTTTTAAAAAAAAGGCAACATGTCTCACGAATCCCATTTGGATATTTTTCGAAAGAAGTGGTTGAAATTATGAAGGTGATGCGCTTTATGAACAAGATAACCATTTGAACGCTACTTCACCCTAAACGTGTTCCATTCCCTATTGTATGATTTGATGGTGCAGCACAACTATGTTTCGCTAAGTTATTATCAAACTTTGTTGCAAGCTCTCTCGCAACCAAAGCATGGTGCTGGGAATATCCTTTCGTTAATTTGATCCACTTGCTGGTCCATACAAACACCAACAAAAAGCCCATGGTTTGATTTCTGAAGGCACCCGAAACATCCAACGCACTGACTGGTTGTACAAGGTTTTGCATTTGTTGTCTTCTTCAATGCTATGTACCTAATTTGTAACCTTTCACCTACCCTACGCCGTATGTCGGACCGCGATCCAGTCAAGTGCTGACTCCCAGTCAGCACATTTTTCTCTTTGTAGCACTCGTGATACATGCTCTTGCATCGGAAGTTGACCCGTCCATAAAATTTAAGACCAAAGCCTTCGAAAGAGATTTCACGATGGACATGTGCATGTACCACAACAAGCGGTATCTTGCACCCCCACAAGTGCAATTGCTTTGAACTGAATGACGCACTGCTCCGATTCTTTTTAACCAATCAACATCCTTTTTGAGCAGCAACATGTTGTTTCGATTACCATCCACCGTTCCATTCTTGCTCATGCTAACGAGAAAGAGAGTGTATAGGTTACCAGTTGGTCAGTTGTTCTTCTTTTTTTCGACAAAAAAAGGACTAGGTACTTCACTTCAAGCCTATTGGTAAATTCGAAAATTGTATGCGGTCTTTGTAACTATTTAGAGCACATCCACAACATAACTTATCTACTTTCAACAATAACCAATTTGTCGCGTGGTGGGAAGATTTATCAAGGTCGGTGCTCTTGAGGAGCACTATTAGGGTCGGTGCTCCTAAGGAGCCAGGGTCGGTGCTCCTACGGGGCTAGCTCCTCAGGAGCAGGGTCGGCGATTCTCAGCGGCGGCCATCTCCCACCTTCCAAATAGTCCCCCAGACAAAGCCGCCGTTTCAATGTTGCATTCAATGAGGCATATACCAGTCAAATGTTGCCAGCTTCCGGGTTGTAGATCAATATGTCCAACCCTAACCTTGACGATGGGTCAACAATGCCAAAATGACTTCAACTACAGCATGGTGCCTTTTTGAAAAATCAAACCTCTTGCCTTTTTCCCAAGGAGGTAAAGAGTTTGAAAACATTTTCTGTAACGATTGGTAAACAAAGCTGCTTGAAAACCAAAAAAGCTTCCCATTTTCAAAAGTGGTAACCGCTTAAAACCTTTTGCGCCCGAAACCTGTAACTTCAAAGTTGAGACTTAAATGTGTCCAACAATTGCAAGCTAGCTAGGTGCCATCCGTGGGAGTCTAATGGAAAATACTTTTTCAAGTTTATTTTGAAATGAATGTGAGCCACACAAGTATTTTTCACAAGATCGTAACTTGGTAAAACTACCAAAGATGTTAACATAACCTGCTTTACAGTATTGGCAAGTATCAATTTCCGTCGGTGTTCCCAAAGTTTCTTGGACTCTCGAATCTTCGTTTGTTCGAATGCCAAGTTGGAGAATTAAATGATGCAGACCTATATTGTTTTGTGAAAATTCCTATCTAGGGCCCAATTATAAGATGAGTCGACATTGTGGTAATTTATATGTGGTTGCAAGCAGTGCACAAAGCTCCACGTTGAGTTGTGTCAGAGTGCTAGTTGAAGTAGGCCTCCCTACAAACTGGGCACCCCAATCCCTTTAGATGTTTGCATTGCAAACAAAACCATTGGTGAATGAGATGGCAATTATCAGATTTCACCAATTATGCCACTCATTGTAAATCATGCGTTGTTATATGTCCCTATTTCCCCATGGCTTCAGGCTTTGTAAAACGTAGAATTATGAACACCGAGGCCTTTGGGTTAAATTTGTGGAAGATGGAGATGGCACACATGCTTAAAAAGTACGAACCTCCCCACGCCCGTGTCAGTCTCCTTCTTTCCATACAAACAAGTGACAAACATGATGCCTTTTGGCCAATCCAAAAGATACTGGGCTTGTCATGCACCACACAATGTGCAATATTCTTCTCATGCCTAAGATGATTTGCTGGTCGCACAGACAGCATTGCTCACCAACGACTTAAATTCGAACTACAACCTCCATGGAAATCCACTTGGTGGGCAAAACTGACCATCTACTTATTTCAATCATGCATTGCAACAATTCTCGATGCCTAGTCTCCAAATAGCCAACATGAGCACACATATGTATGGGCACACACACACACATACACAGATGCGAAAATTCAAAAATATCCACTTGCATACAATGTGGATACCCCTCAACAATAATCATCCGCACTTTATTACAACTGAAAACAAATCAAGCCCCCTAAGAAACACTCCCTTTTTGGAAAAAAAAACCGGAATTCATGAAACATTAATCAGGCCCTCTAAGAGTGATTTTTTGAACACAAAAAAAGGGAATTTGCACTCCAAAAAAAAAACCTTATGCCAGAAAATACGGTTTAGCACTTAAAAAGTAAGAACCCAGGCCGAAAAAAAAGCCGGTCCGCAAATAAATACAACAATCCATCACAATCCTCCATGTAACCCAAGCATATTCAAAAAAGCTGAAACATGCCAGTGTTAAGTAGAGAAACTGTTCACAAATAATCCCCCCCCCCCTGTCCTAGCTACGCAAAAAGCCCAAATTAATATGGTCCCTACGCCTAATGTAGCTTGGACAAAGGCGTAGCTTGTGCGCGACACAACTACCGTCACACACGCCACCACCAAAAAGGGGGAACATAATGCACAAATATCTCCAAAATCACAGCTATGTGGGTTCAAATGGGCAAACACTCACGACAAATGTGGCAATAACTCTATGTAAGTGGCGAATTTGTCACCAAACCCATGTCTTATGTCTCATGTGGCTGCACTACATGCGGTACCAAATTAAATTCGCTTTTGTAGTGGCAGAAGCAACACAAAATTGAAGAGTTGAGGCATGGATTCGCTACTTCACAAGCAGCCGGTGACCTCAGAGAATCCTCCAAAAATGTCAGGCATTGGAGCAATGATAGACAAACCCTCAGTGCAGATGCTGAGTTACGACCACAGAACCACAGAAATCCAAACCTGCAATGCCACATACAAACTTTGACCATTTGACAGGGCCAACAAATACCTTCAATTGAGATGCATCACTGACACAGTGTGCTGCCCAAAGCAAACGGTTAAAAGTGAAAGCTAGAAATAGGCAACCCCCACTGAACAATCTGCTGGCAACCTCAGAGAAATCTTGCCATATGCAGCACATTGGAACAAGGATAGACAAAATATGGATGCAGGTGCAAGGTGATGCAACCACAGCATTGACTGGAAATGATCCCTGACCGGAGAGCATGGACTCTTGCACTTGAGGCTAAGAATCCCTGGAAATTCCATTTGGGGAATGAAACTTCGGTTAAAATTCAAAGGACACCGGGGGCTCTCGGGAATGCCCAATTGGAATAACGCCTCATTCCTCGCACGCCCCCCCCCAGAAATCCTGAGTGCCACATGGAACTCTGTTGGCAAAAAAGCAGCCCTTGGCCCCCTTTGCAGCGCCCAACACTTGGAGGCTTTACAAAAAATGCAGTCACTGTTTGCAGGCTGTCGAGATTCATTGCGGAAGGGTTGAACCACAAGGGTGAAGGAAGGGGCTTCAAGCCCTGCATGGGGCACGGGGTATGTGGCATCTCACTTGAAGGGCGGGGGGTGGGGGAGCATGCCTCTTGGGCAGGGCTGCCATCATGTGAGCAACCAAAGGCTAGGGGGCCAGACAGGGATTCCTGGCCCATCCAAGGCCACGCCTCAACATTAAGCACTTATTTTGCCACAGGATCCAAGCTCAATGTGGACTCATCGCCGTTCCCAATGCTCTCCACTATGTGCAGAACACGGGGAAGGCCAAATTGTGGAATATCTCTCACATGGCATGACCCAGTGCATTCTGTCCCACTGGCACTTTTTTGCATCCGTATCAGCTTGTGTTCTGGGCGACAAAACTGGGTCAGAAAATGAATGATTGGACAGGGCCGGGCCGCTGCGCTTGTTTGCGAGAGGGGGTGGGGAAGAAGGTGCATCAAGCATGCGCGCACACTTTGGCAAGGCCATGCTTCTACACAACCACAGCCAAGCAGTTCTTGGGGGATTTCGGATTAATCACAGCTGCAGTTGCTGAACATCACAGCAGAACAGATGGGTTGGCTACTCAAGCAGAATGTCATCATGAGCAGCAGCAATTCATTACAGCATGGCCCAGCCCATCGTTTGCTCACATGCCATCATGCATTCCTGACCACTAAAGACGGTAGAGGTAGAGGGAGAATACACGGGTGGTCTCCAGGCACTAAGGGAGGGGGGTGTTTGCCCGGCGTGCGCCCGGCGCGCTACTTTTGCACTAAGTGTCCCGGCTTTAACCCCAGATTTACCCTCCCCTAGAAGAGCCCCCCAAGTCGACCAAGAGTGGACCGCAAACCTTCCCTACAAAGCACGCCGCAGAAGTCGAAATAGCTGAATTCAACATCAATGTGTGTTACTCGTGTATCAGCTAATAAACAATCTTTTTCCCAATTGTGGGCTTCAATACATTCATCACAACAATGTTCTTGGCACTCACCACAACCTGTGATGGTGGAGCGCTTCTGACAACACAAGGCACACACATGTCCAAACATCAGACCATGGGACATGGTCCCATGGTCCATAAGGAGGGTGACGGACCTACCTCCAAATGCAAAACTGCGTGAAACGCAACAAAACACGCACAGATTTGTGCAACTCATGAGGGCCGCCACGCCAGATGTTCCTATCCAAACCCCAAATGCCACAACAGTCTAAACAAATGCTCAATGCGCTCCCGATACCACCCTTGCACATCATTGTACGACTGTTCCCGGGCGGCACAATGGCATGAATTCGGCCTTTATAAGCGCCGTCATGGCCCCCAACCTCAAAATCAAAGCAATCACTGCAGGCACGAGACGGCCCAAACCCATCCCAAATCAAAACATCCGCGGATGTCCTGGGGGCAGGGGGCAAATCCACACAATGTTGCCCAACATATCAACGGCAACCGTTGCCTTGTAAACATGCGAAGCACACTTAGGATTCCACAAATTAGCACTCCGTATACCACCGATGAAATTGATGGGCATGGAGTCCATGAAATGTGTCATAAAGAATGGAAAATGGGGACAATGGTTGAAAGGATTCAACCTGTTAGTCCAGCGAATTTCTTGTACAACATGGTTAAGATATTTGCGAACACCGGCAACACTTTGACCAAGCTGCCTCCGAACATCCTGTGGTGCCCGACATGAAAGCACTGGTTTCTGCGGGTGGGATGTGTTTCATCCAAAAAAAACAACGAAACAACACCTTGTACCCAATGCTCAACTCCATAACAAAGAGGTCTAAGGACATAAGGGGCAAAAACTGATGCTTTGCAGCGGACACGCTGGAGGTATCACCATGTACCAAGCTTAGCGTGCCCATTTCATAATACACACACCCACACACACAACTACAAGGTTTTGGTCCCTTATAGCCTTGAAGTGCATCAAACTACAAAAGTATCACCATTGTACCAAATCAGGTAGCCTTTTTGAGTGACATGTGCAACAACACACACAAATGGAGTAGAAATGCGTGAAAACGAACGTAACGAAGGTTGGCCCGGTTTCCTCAATAGCGCCGGAAGGTTGAATCAAATACAAAGGACGGTTAGGTTCCCCGTAGGTACTGAAACCACTAAAGCAGAGCCCATGACGGCCTTGGGTTCCCCAAAGGTACTTCCTTAGCACTTGTCCCCGGAAGTGATCAACATAGATGCTTTGGCTTCCTTTGTCACCCAGCATGGCTCCATAACCCCTGCCGTCTCGGGGGACCACTTGTGGGCAGAATGGCTACGTCACCCCTGCCTTCTCGGGGGTCCCCATGCGGGGACAAAATGTGAAGTGGCCATCTAACCCCTGCCTTCTCATGGCACTAAATTGGGCGGAATGGCTACATCAATCAATATGGCTACATCACCCCTACCTTCTCGGGGTCCCCATGGTGGGGAGAAATCAATATGGCTACACAACCCCTCCCTTTTCAGGTCCTTATGGTGGGGAGGGCATTTTTTTTTATCAAAAAGGCCAGTTCTGAATGTGCCAGGTGCCGCATGGGCCGATTTCAGTGATAAATACAGATTTTGGCAGTGCTAGGGTGTGCATACGGGCTTCAGCTCACAGTTGAGCCCCCATGTGTTCCCGTTGAAGTGGGTGTGGTCATGTTAGCGGGATTTCCCACTCGTTTGGATCCCAGTGCGCTTTTTGTCGTTTTGGTAGTGGCTGCAACGGGACTTCCCACAAAGTGGGGTCCCACTGCTCACGTGGTCGTTTCCGTACGAGGTAGATCGTCTGTCGTGCCTGCCTGGATGCGTCCCAGTTTAGGGCTGTTTTTGTCGGTAGCTTTTTGCAGTTTCTGCGCCAATTGTATGATGCGTTCCTGCTGCAGCCATGTGTATAGTGCCTGTTGCGTATGGTGTGTGAGTAGCACATCAGTGTCTGTGCGCAGTCTCTCAAACCTCTCGTATGAGAGGAGTGATGTTTTCATGTCTTCATACTGGCGCATGGTGTCGTGTTTTGCCTCGTCATACCATTGTCGGCGTTCCAGACACATTGTTGTGTAGTCGTTGTGCAGTCGCTGTGCCTCTATGTGTTCCTTCGCCCATGCAGTGTTTGCGCAGTGCAACAACGTTCCGTTTCTAGGAGGATGGCAGTGGCACCTAGTTTCGGCGAGGTAGCACCCTGCTCTCACCCCAATTGTTGAAGAGCAACATGCTCCCAAGCACACCAGTCCCAGCTGCTTTGTGGGCAGCTTTGTTGAGCAAGGGCAGTGTTGTTTGGGTTTGTGCGTGCCTGTTGCAGCCTACCCCTAATTTGAAACTGCATTGTTGTTTTTGCTGGCTGTACCTAAGTTTCTGTTGTTGTGAATCCTTGCCCCTTGTGTAAGTAGCGCCCTATGGGTAACAATCATTAGAACTGCCTCTAGCAACAATCCACGTCGCTGTGGGTGTGGATGCATGTGGGTGTGGATATGGGTGTTGTGTGAGAGTGGGTGCTCGTACATGCGTGTGTGCACGCATGTGGGTTGAGTAGGTGTGTAGCTGTGTGTGTGCATGCATGCGTGCGTAACTGCAACAACCCCCCCATACACACCCCCACACCCCCACATACCCACCCACCCACACGGCCACACGGCCACACACACACACACACACACACACACACACACACACGTCGAGTGCCCGCTGGCAGCCTGGTCTGCAGGGCAGAACAATCGAACTCATGGTTTGCAGCAGTGATAGGACTTTAGGATTGTTGAACCTCGCAATTGGAGCAGATTCGAATGGATTCCTTGGCACACACACACGCGCGCGCTCACGCGCGCGATGGCGGGGAAACCGCCAACAAAACGAAGTCGGTCATGTGGGCCAAGTTCACATGCTGGGATGTTACCTGCCCGTTGCTGGAACCCAAGCTCGCACCCCCCCCCCCCCCCCCATGGTGGTCGGGAAACGTGGAAACAAGTTAGACCCTTTGTGCAACAGGACCTGAAGCAGAGCGGGTACGAGGGGTGTGTGGAATACAGATTTTTTCTGAGCAGGGACGTCGATCTTGCAGAGCTCAAGGTACATATGTGCTGGCTGAAGCTCCCGGAGGGCACCACGCGACCTATCCCCCAGCAGCACCACAGGCTGAAAGATCGTCCTTGGTTCGCCGGCATTCTTACCGGCGACAAGGAGAACCGCATCGGAGTCCGCGTGTGGGGTGGCCCTGTGCTACCGGAAGTCAGGCAGGAAATTGCACACTGTCTGGGTATTTCTGCCCCCCGCCCCCCCCAGGTATCTACTGCGCGTGTGTATGGGTACGGCCTGACCTTCGGCCTTGCCTCAGGGGACCAGCAGGTAGCCCAACGAGAAGCCATCAAAGTTTTTGGCGCGGGTGTCAAGGTGATGAGCATCCGCCACCTTCAGAGATCAGGGATGGTTCGTCCAGTTTACGATGTGGAACTCAAGGGAGTGCCAGCCGGCTGGGAGGGTTCCAAAGTGCCTGCCGCCGACACACGGCTTCGCGAGCGGTCATGGCAAAGGGTTGTCAGGGCGACGGTCAGGCAACAGTACCGAACGCTGGGGCGCAACGCCCTGCCCGCGGTGACAGGGTGTCCCAATCCAGAGGACACCATGGCAGTGGATGTGGAGGCTGGCGACAGTGCCGACGCCGACCTACTGTAAGCAGCGAGCCAAAAATCTCTTGGTAGTAGAAGGACCCTACCAGATGCTTGGAGCAAAACTGGTTGAGGATTTCTGATGGTCAAACACATGCACGCAATGGCCAATTACGTGAATTTTGGTAGCCTCAGAAAAAGGGGGTAGATGGACCAAAAACCTCACCATCTCGGGCCAAAAAGAAATTGTCCAGGTGCCCCCAACCGCCCAAGTCGGTTGTTCCTCAGTATTCACAGTTGGTGTGGGTTGGGGGGTCCTAAAGGGGGGGGGTTGGCACAAGGCCTCGGTATCTGAAGGTACCCTAAAGGGGGGAGGGTCCGGCCTGACGGCCACACCGTGATCTCTACACTGTGGTGCGTGAGGCCCCTGCCCACTGCACACTCTCTAGAGCCGCTGGCTGGGCATGACTGGCGCGCAAGCCGCGGCTGGACCGAGGGCGGTCATGCAGGATCGGGTACCCTTGCCACTGCCCTCAAACCGTCCAGAGCGTGTGCCCATCAGCGATTTGAGAAATGTGAACAACAACATCTTCCGGCTCAAAGAAGCGCCGCGCGTGGGAAGTACACCGGTTAGATCAGCAACCTTAGATTTGTGAGGCCTGTTGAACCGGATGCACTATTTACGACATGAACGGTGAGCCCCACCCAAGGCCATCCATCCAGCCACCCATACCCACTGCAAGCCCTGGCACCGACTTCCAATCCTCTGTCAACGGCCTTGGTGGCCGCCACAAAGGCTCCTCAATGATGTGTCAAACCCACTCCGGTGGGTAGTACCGGGCGGAGTATTTCAATTCCTCGGGCTTTTTGGGGTCGGGAGTCGTGAACTTTTTCAGAGTTTCAGAGGACTGGTAGATGTCAATGACCTCGTTGTACAGCTCCTCCTCCAACTGCAGGTCTCCCACCTCCCGGGCTAGCTTGATGGCTTCCACTACTACCAGCAATTTGTTGGGTTGCTGGATGTCTTCGATGGGCACCTGAAAGAAACCAGAAAACAGAGACAGACACCTGACCGGAGAATGCCCGTAAGAGATGCGGGCTTGAGATGTGGTTGCGCAGTGTGTCGCTCCAGTGGAATGGCCATAACTGCATTCTGTGCGGATCCGGGTACGTACTTTCTAAACAGTCTCACTGCCTGCCCTCTCCAGCGCGTGTGCTTGAAGGGGGCACGGGGGGTTGTTCCACAAGAGCGGGTTGGTGACGGTTGAGCACAATCGGTGTCCCATGCCATGTCTTTTACAACCTGTTTGTTTGTAGAAGTCAGTCGTGAAGGTGGGGGTGTTCCATGAAAGCCCTGGTGGGTTACCGCTCTTGTACAACCGCTGTCCGTTTTCATGTGTTGTATGACCTTGGGCGATGTTAGTGTGGGTTGATTGTTGTTTGGGGGGGGGGGGGGGGGGCGTTGGCAATTCGTGGGTGAGAATCGGATGTCTGTGCCGCTACTCACAAAATTGCAGTATTCTGCCCCTGATGCACCCACGCCTGCTGACAGGCTGCATATCCAGTCAGTCCGACCCTGAAATTTCAGAGGGTGATCGCCATCACTAATGTGGGGAATTGCAACAGAGGGCCAGAGGGTTTCCGAGTCATCAAATGTTGCACATCAGTGGTACGCTGTTCCAAGCAATGCCCACGGTGTTGCTGGTGGTGTGTGCCCGTGTGCCATGGGTCAAGCGGTTCCGTGCTCGGGCTGAGGATCGATCGACCCTGGAGCCCAAGTGTGGAGCCATGGGCCATGAAAGGGCGTGAGGGGCGGGAGTGTCTGATGCCCTTTTTCACCCATGCCTGCGTAGCACTGCAGCAGGCTGGCTGTGCCCATCACATGGCTTTGGCTGGGAACCTATGTACTCCTGAGGGAATGGGGTTCTTGCGAACCATGAAGGCCCCCATCTCTGCATTGCCCCCCTTGCCCCTTTGGGTTGTATCCGTCCTCTGCCCCTCCGCTCTGCATCACGCCTTGATATTCAAATGGGATAGGGGGGCTTGAATTTTGGAAAGGTAGAATATGTGAATTCATGAAATGAGTTTACGTCGCAGGTGCCCAAGAGGCTGGGGAGGGCGCACCATGATCGCCTTGCCCGTCAAAGACCAGCGCAACACACGTCCCAGTGACAGCACAACGGTCGTGTACAGTGTAATGATGCCGAAGGAGGCGAAGACGCTGCCGAAGCCCTCGCCGGAGGCCACCATTGCAGAGCTGCAGACGAAGTACATGGGCACCAGCGTGTGGTTGGCACTGTGGTTGGACAGGCTGTCGGGGCAATAATGGCGGTTGGGTACCAAATCCCAGGATGTGGACTGGTTGAAGCAGAGGCGCTCTTCGTCGGTGTAGTTGTTGTCCTGCCCGTTGGAGTTGTGGAACAGAGACCTGCAGAGAAGGAGTGAAATCGCGGCCTGCAACCGACACTCCGAAGATTCAACGACCTGACAAAGTGACTCCACCGACCAGCGGCCCCAGGCCTGGGTCGCAGCCTTCATTGCGCTCCAAGCAACAAAGCAATATCATGCAGCCAACTTTGAAATGCGTGGCAGACCAGTGAGGCAGTACCAGATGTGAAATACGCGTCCATGACATGCAGGCACGGGATGGTGTCTTCAGTGGTGCGTAGTTTTGTTGTTGTACATGGGGGATGACGTCAATCCAGCCATTCCAGCTTCTACAGCCCCCTCGATCCCCATCGAATCACCTGAAAGGCACGACTGCAACCTGCATGTTTGCTGGACTCATGAAAGACCTATTTAGGAGCTTAGCCGATGGGCTGAGTGCCTTGCCCCTCCATCCGGGCACCTCTTAATGAGTTGCCATGATGACGGCTGGACTCATGAAGATGGCGGAAATGCCCACCCATTAATTTTGCGTGTCTATGTGTGGATGTTTGGGTGTGAGTATGTGGGTACACACGCCCGCATGCCAAACGGGGGCGACCATATTACGGAGGCACACCAACATGGGTCTGCAGGGTCAGTAGCGGAGACGAGACCCTTGGCCATGCTGTGCCCAGCAGCCGGGCTGCCAGGAGGTGCGGATCTCTAGGCCTGGCCCCTCAGCTTGGTGGGGATCTTCCGGGGTGGAGGGTTAGGTGGCCTCCGTCCCGGCACGTCTATGACGTGCTGCGTCCGCATCCACTGCAGTCCTCCGTCGCCCCGTTAACAGTCGCTCTGTACCCCCCAGGACAGTTTGCTCTGCCATGCGCTTTGTGGCAGCCGCCCTCATGGGGGACGCTTCAGTTCAGTTCCGGAACCCAACCCCCTCGGCGTGGCCAGCGAGGTCCAGAGGGGGTATGGGGTGGTGGTCAGATTTTTTCGTGGCTTTGGGGTTGGGCTTCAGGGGGCATTTTTGAATTCCCTGTTTCATTCTGAGCATTTTGAACAGACACAAGTCCGGGGGCTAACATCCCCGTTTACCCTTCATCGGGAATGAAAAATAGGGGGGTATTCCGGCAGATGCACTCCTGAACCAGCAAAGGCAGCCCAGCAAGCCACAGTGTAACACGCAAGGCATCGACAACGGCAATTTCATGCATGGCTTTCATCCCATTGTTTGCATGCGGTCCTTCCTCTCATTCCCCGTCCATCCATCTGCACAAATACATAATACACATATAATATTATGCAAAGACATATTCCTTCTCAGGGTCCCCATAGTGGGGAAAAATCAATATGGCTTAATAACCCCAGACCAAGGTGGTGGGGGAAAAAGAAAAGTTTGAACTCAGCATTCAATTTGGAGCATTTTGGGTAAAAAAACATCGGGCGGAACCCAATTTTTTTTGACCCTTTCACCAAAAGCCAAAAAACTTTTTCCAGGCGCTGTTGGTGCCCAAGTTGGCTGTTCCCTATTGCCACAGATTGGTGCGGGTTGGGGGGTCCACAGGGGGGGGGGGGGGGGGCTGGGGATGTCCAGCGCGACACGTAAGTAACCCCCCTTGGCCGCCCCGGCCGACAATTTCCTGCTCTGGTGGAGTCCCCGGTCGTCTCCTCTTAGCCACTGGCGTCGGTGTGTGTGTGTGCCGAAGGCAGCAGTCCGGATGTGTGACCCATGGGGATTGGAAGACGGGGGGGAGGGGGGGCTGAACCTTTGGTCCCTCAGCTGAGCTAAGCGTTAAAAACCCTGCTGGTTGAGGGTGCGCCTCACCAACCCTCACCCAACCCTCACCACACCCTCACCGCGTGGTGAGGGTGCGGTGTGTGCGGCTGGGCAGGCGTCATGGGGGGGGGGGTTTTCCCCTCTGTACGGACCTGTCTGTGTGCGATCTGCAGTGTGCCCTCTATCCACCACCCCCCATTTCCAGAGGAAGGGTGCGAAGAAGGACCCGCAGCGGACCTGCACTTGATTTCGCTGTTGGGGTACGGGGCTGCCGGGTCGCTGTGCATGTGCAGGTAGCAGTCCGTGTAGCTGGCCTTGGGGACTCCCAGCGACGTGATGCCGATGGGGCTATTCACAATGAATGGGTTGTAGAAATTGGGCAGGAAAATCGGGGGTCGCTCCGTTGAGTCTTGGAGCATCTCCATCAGATGGGCCTGCGTGGCCCCGGCGATGGCATACTCTTGGATGATGGTGAACTTAGGCCCTCCAGCGCCCCTGCAGAACACACACACGATTGGCAACACATCCGAAAGGGACAAGCGCTCAGGGAGACCGCTCACACATGTCAGCCGTGCCCATAGACGCGACAAGCGTCTCGTCTATGGGCACGGCCGTCCTCAAACGCGACAAGGACAGCTGCGGCTACGCTTGAGCAGAGACGGCAGGGCTGGACGGCACTTCACCACGAGCATCTGGCTCGTCAGCGGATCCAGTGGGTGGACAGCGGTTAGTGCGCAATGGACGGGGACCGTCCGGCTACGGACCGTCAGTTGGGGGGTCAAACACAAACTTCTGGCTGGTAACCGCTGCGGTTGGCGGTTGACGGAGGGTTGCCCGGTAGCCATCGGGCAAGGGCATTGTCCTCCGCTGTCCTTGTTGGGACGGCTTCATCTCTAGGCCGCGCAGACACCTGCGGGCATCATACGTACCACTCATGTGCATAACCAAGCGCGTCTTGTTTCACGGGACCCACTACAGTCGCCCGTATCAGAGTTGGCATTGGCACGGGTGGAACTGCTTCTTTCAGTGCCAGAGTCGGAGGCGGAGCTAAAGGTAGTCGAGGTAGTCGAGATGACATGTGGTGCAATACGCCCACCACACAGGGCAGTCAATGGAGCCTTGAGCGCATGTCCTCAGAACCCACGCCCCCGCCCCCCGGTCGGGTTGTGACTTGCAATGGGTCAGGGAGCACAAAATGTACCCCACAGCACTTCCAAGTGCCGTTGCCCAGAGCACCATCGGCGTCGGCTGCTGAGCACATCGTCTTCTGGACGGTTGGCGATACGGGCAGTTGCAGGGCAATCGACGGCGGTGACCGATGTGACGTCAGAGAACTCATCTCACTTCCAGTGACCCTGAGGGACTGGGTGGATGGGCATTGCCCAGCAGACCACACACACGTGCACGCACGCGCACGCCCTCACCCGGAGGCGGGAGGCCACCTCTCGCGCGCCAGCTCCACCACAATCTCCATCCGGGGGCTGGACGTGTTGTCCGCCAGCAGCTCAACGAGCTCCTGCCGCGCCGACTTGGCCACGACCCAATCGCTGCGGGACGACTCCGACATGCCCAACAGCTGCAGCAGCCGATCGGGCCGCGTGAAGTCCGTGTGGCCGAGGATGGAGAAGTAGGTGGCCTGGGGATGAGGCGGGCGCGGTGCAGCAGCGCAGGGGACAGGCAATGCGAAGAGCGGGCCAATGGCCAAGCCCCTGCACCCTCCTCCCTCCGTCCGTAGCCCCAGAGAGTGAGTGGAGCTCCCGAGGGGCCCACTCCACGGCCCAGGGGGAGGGGGGGGGTTGCAAAAAAGGGCTTCTCGGAGGAGAGGACCGGTGTTGGTGGAGTTGGGGATTCATCGTTGATGTCTCTGCCGCCTCACACACACAGGCCAGCAGCTGGAGGACACCCAACACTGGGAGGGTACGAGGGCATTCAATGGCAGTTGGCGGGTATTTCGGGCCATGGGTCCTATTTCTGAGGATCACGAGCCGACGTGCCAGTACACGACTACACGTGTTTCCTGCCCTGTCAAGACCCGGCTGCGAACCCTCGACCGTGGGGTGTTCAGAAGTGTTCCGAGGCCGCGGCTTTACTCCCGGCGCCGGTCCAGAGGACGCAGGTGCAGCAGTCGCCTGCTCCACCCTCTCGTCCGACCAGAGTCTGCTGGCGGTTGGAGGAAAACCGATGGCGGCGCTGATGGAAGGCACCCGATGGCGGTTGGGGGTCAACTGACGGAAGGGTCACGGGGACGACGGCGATCCTGGCCGGTCCTCAGCGGCCAAGGAATTGCAGGCGTGGACCACCCCCCATGCGTCCTGTGTTCGTCAAGTCATTGGTCATGCTCTGAGGGGTCCCACTCCACCTGCCGCTGTCGGGTCCAGTCCAGTGCCCGAGAGCCCAACCCCCACGGCGCGGGCAGGGGGTCCAGAGGAGAGGGGGCGGGGGGTGTTGTTTTCGGGTTTGGGGGAATTTTTGAATTTCCTGTTCCATTCTGAGCGTTTTGAATATACACAAGTCCGGGGGGGGGGGTCTTCTGTTACCTCTCACCACAAATGGGGGGGGGGGGGGTTCTGTGCCCCGGTTCACAGGGGCCAAAAACATTTTTCGGGTGCCACTGGCGCACCAAGTCGGTTGTTCGTCTTCGTTCGCGGTTGGTGTGGGTTGGGGGGTCCTGAAAGGGGGGGAGGGGGGCGGGGTCCGGCCCCAAACATAGGCCCCCCCCCCTCCCCGCGCCGTCCAGCCCAGGGCCGGAGGCTGCGAGGATGGGGCGTCCCGCACCCCAGTCAACCCCAAATCCGGCGACGATTGCAGCATCTGACGCATTCTTTGGCCCATTGCCTCACACCCGCCCACGAGGGAAACTCGAAATGGCCTTCGGGGGATCCTGAAGCGGGAACGCCTCGCGTAGTGCCAGGGATGGTGCTGGTCGGGGGCCGTTCTGGCCCAAAGAGGTGCTGAACCCGCGGTCACCCACTGGCAAACCTGCTGTTCCTGTTTGGTTTGGGTCAAAGGGTCTTGAGGGGGGGGGGGGGGTCCAGCGCGAACCCGCAACCTGCTTCAGCCCCAAACACCAGACCCGGCAATTAGTCCTAGTGAGCTCTGTTCTATTCTGAGCAGGTCAGCACCAGTGCCCATAGGGACATTGGTAGAGAGTGACACTGATGATCTCACTAAGCAGATGGGTTACCAACCCCATTGTATATCAGAGAATGGTGTTGTAACCCATGCCCCAGAGTTTCAACTCTCACACAGAGTGGCTGCAACCACCTGCCGATTCCTTTCCCTTCGGCCTGTGTCGGCTACAGGGCCCAGCCCACACGGTGCCATAGCGGATGGCCTTCCGATCACACGGCCCGTGTGCGCAGTGAGGGGACCTGCAAGTGTGCTCCCCAATCCGACCGGCGCGCCAGAAGGGCCTTGGTGTTGGGGAAGTACTTGCGGCTCGTGTACAATGCAGGATCGCCCATGAGGAAGAGGTTGACGGAGGTGACATTCACGGAGTTGGGGGACAGGGCCGGGGAGAAGGTGGAATAGTACCCAAGCGGCAGGAACAGGATGATGCCCACCAGCAGGAACCCCAAGAAGCCCAAATACAGCTTGGAAAACCAAGCGAAAGGATTGCCTGTGACGCAGTGGACGGGGCAGGGGACAGCAGGGGCCGGAGGGGCAGGCGTTGGCTGGGGAGCGCTGCACAGAGTGTGCCTGATCACTTCGCATGGCAAGTGTTCCCTCCAGCAGCTTTCCAGTTATCATTGCTCAGCGATGGCACATGCCAGCGTCCAATGGCTGAGTCATCAGAGCTGCCAGGGCGAAAGGGGGGATTGGACGACATGGGTTTTCGTTGGCTACTTGGCTACTTGGGTTCTGTGCGGCACACAGGACACCACATCGCAGGACCGCCGCTTGCTGAGCACTGCAGTGATTTTGTTCTTGTGCTGCCCGGACTTTGCAAACCGCTCCTGTCGCCGGGAAGATGCAGCTCAGGGAGCCTGTGCCCTTCGGGGGAGAGGAGGAGGAGGAGGAGGAGGAGGAGGAGGAGGAGGAGGAGGAGGAGGAGGAGGAGGAGGAGGAGGAGGAGGAGGAGGAGGAGGAGCTGCCGGCGATCGGCGCAGGTCCCGTGCCAGCGGTTCGCCGGGTAAGGGTACCCACTCCCTGTGTCTCCACCGCACGGATGGGGATGCAGTTACCAGGCTGGCGGCTCACACGCATGCCCCGGGCGTAGGGCTAGCGTAGCCACTGCCAGCCTCCAAACCGACGCCACTGGCAAACCGGGATACCTCGGCAATAGACCCGACCCAGGGCTAGATCCCAAGTCAAGCGGACGCATAGAGGCCCCTGCCCACCACGAGGCTGTCCAGGTGCCCACAAACCACCGCGCTTTCTAGTTCGCACAGGCAGAGGCCCGTTGACAGCTCATACAAACACGGAATGCAAGACGGGCAGACAGGGCACAGACGACGAAAGCGCAGGCTTCATTGTGACACGTGTCGTAGTCTTATCCATAGGTCTATAAATTTGGAATGGGGCAGATACCCCACAAGACGCAAAGCCTGGTGGAACAGGTCTCGAAGCGGGCATAATCCGCCTTGGGGGGCTGCGCACTTGAGGTGTAGAGGGCAATTGTACGCTCTGGATGGCCGTAGCCTAACACCCAGAAGCACCTCGCCGCATCCCATGGTGAGGGGGGAGTAGTCGACGGGCTGTACCATAGTAGTGTAACAGCATCCCTGACTTCACAGCGTTGGTTGTCGGGCCCACCCACCAATACTGCGTGGGGAGACGCAACCGGTGAGTGGCTGGATCTCGGTGACCCGTAACTGTAGATGGCAGATGACAGAAAAAGACACGATAGTGGACAAGAGTTGCAAGAAGGCAGAGTGCGGCCATCCGGGCGCCTCCATGGTTTGCAAACTCCAAGACCATATGCACATAAGGGAAGAGGGAGGGGCGGACCAATGGAAAACATATACTAATCGAGGGTCGTGGCACGCAGAGAAACTGGGCACGACGGGCAGTGTGAGAAAGGAATGGTTGCGATACAGAGTAGCCACTTCATTCAAAATGTATGACACTGCATGCCGCAAAGCTGTGCGGGTGATCCCGTGAGCAAGAAGGAGAGCCACGTCCCGGGGGGTGACCTGACCAGTTAACCCTATAGTCGCACGTGGGTAAGGTACCTGAAGGAACAAAAGGGGTGCCATACAACACTGCTCAACGTAGTGCCTCATGGGGTGCGTTTAGGGAAGTCCTACCGGGAAGTCCTTGGCAAAACGACATTTCCACTACTTCAAGTAGGGGTTACCAATCAGCACGAAACTTACTATTTTTCTTTTTAGGATCAATTTAAGGTAGTTGGAGGTTTTGGGTCCTCCCGGGGGGTGGATGGGACAATTTTAAATGAGGTCAGAAACCTACTTCCCGGGGACTTCTTGGTGGATCTTTAGGTGTGAAACCTCGGGGGGTTCCCAGAAAAATGACCCCGGGAAGTGACTTCCCGGTTGGACTTTAACGCTGAAACCCACCTAATGGTTTGGCTTACTGGGACTTTCTGGGTCCATTTTCCCATTTTTCATCTTCACCCCCATTCCCCCCTCTTCATGCCCTCTTCAAACACTAGGTTGGTTCCATCGTTTAAAAGACCCTTGCACATCCATGCTTGTCACTTTTTTCAATCAGGTTGCCACATCCCTCCCGACTTTGTTCCCGATTGGGTCAAGGCGGCTCGGAATGGGGCTGGCACCGGTGGCATCGCCGTCGGTCACTTTGACACGCTTGAGACCGCGCAAGTCCCCTCCGCCGCGAGCCGCATTGCCTTCCGGGCAGAAACCACGATCGGCCAGCTATCCGTGGCCCGGTCCACCCTAGGGAGCATGACCCGGGTGCATTGAGCAATTTTTTGCTCCGGGTCACGGGGCACAACCGCAACCTCTCCGTGCTCATTGTCACCCTCGGCCGCGTCGACACTGCCACGGTCTGCAAGGGTTTGGAGGACAACGTGCCCAACATGAAGGCCAAGACGAGGAAGAGCAAGGGCGGGCCAGCGGCGGAGACGACGGATGCGGACGCCTTCGTTGCCCCAATCGACAAGGGCATCATATTTGCAGAGACAAAGCCCCGCGGTTCAGAGGGGCAGGGCTATGAACCCATGGGCTACAACCAGCGCTTCTTCGACATCCAAGATGCACAGCGTGTACTGCCCGTGCACCCATTGCCCACGGCTGTGGGCCTGCGATTTGAGGCGCCGCTCTTTGGCATCACCACCCCCGTCGTGTACCCCAACCCCATTCCGGTGCCATTGTTGTGCCCTCTTCTGTGGGCTGGGCACTCGGAGGCCGTGGTTCCGGGTCCCAAGGTCTCGCTGGCCGTGGAGAACACGGGCCCAAAGCTGTTGTAGGCGGCATGTCATTTGGTCTTGCAAGGGATCGTGTCGGAGGAGCGCTTGGGCCGGCTAAAGGCGGAGTACCAGGCACGACGGTGGGATGAGCGGACACCGATCTTCAACGACACCTTCCCCTCCCCCGATCGCCCCAAGGACACCGGTGATTGGCGGGTTCTCCAAGCGGCAATGGTGGCAGACGACGACGACATCACCACCCACGACCTCCCGCTTTTGATTTCCACAGGCGAGCTGCTATGCAAGGAGCGGGACCGGATGTACCCCTTGCAATCCCAGCGCATCGTTCAACCCCGATGGGGGAAGGCTCCACAGCGTTGGAAGGGTGGCCTGCGCCGCCCGGAGTAACTCAGGTGTTGACTGTCCCGTCCACCGGGAATGTAGATCCGCCGCGTAAGGTCACCAGCCATGCGGTGCTTGATGTCAGTTAGCAAGGGGGAAACAAAGGACGACATGATGCGGAGACGCCTCGACAGGGCATGACGAGGTCCGCAAACCAGATCATATAGGATTGGTGGCCGGAGGCGGTTGAGAAGCTGCTCGATAACCTTGGTAGCCGCGCAAAAGCGAAATCGTTGTGGGCCGAGACGGGATGTGGACTCGCCCGCCGCATGGCCATGACCAGAATGATCCATGTTTAGCCGCCACCAGCAGGGATGGAGATGTTGACCACCTGGTTTCAACGTGTGTGGTTGGAAAGAGGCCCCGGGGTAGTGGGGCCGAAGGGTGCGAAGGACCCACCCCGGGAAGCGCTCGAAGGCCGTCTCGGCATGCCGGCGCTCGACAGGCAGCGTCAACCTCAGCTCCAAGTACATGGGGCCCCGTGCCAGGTACTCGTACGTGGGCCAGGCAGGAGCTAGCTGGCGCTCGAGGCGGGGCGCAGCTCGGGCGTGGCTCCTCCGGCGCTGATTGTCGTAGCCAACCGCCGACCGCACGCGTTTCTTTTCAGCAGGCATGCCGCGTGGTCTAAGGGGCAAAGGGACAACGATGCCGCGGCCACACGCCGGCCGCAGGTATCTACGACAGTGGAGACGCAGAAGAAGTCTATTATGAAACAGAGGAGCCTTCCTCTCCAGGAGAGAACGCATCGCGTGGAGCGAGCGAGACCAGATTCTAAGAGAGAGTGGATCACGCGGAGGGCACAAACACTAGGCAATGAGGGGGAACATGATCATAGGGAGACCACGGAGCATCGTGGTTCGCGCAGCGCGCGTGTGCAACAAGCCATTTGGATTCACTGGCAGTAAAACGCAAAGAAGAGGCAAAGAAGAGGCGCGGCGGAGCAAAGCGCAGAAGGACCATGTGGAGGCAGAAACCTAATAAGGGGTGGTAGAGCACCAGGGTTCAAGTCGCTTACAAGGTGATCATAGTCGCTGTGTGAGAAAAAGAGGGCCAAGAAAAACTGAAGAGAGGTAAAGACGGGATGCACCCGTCTTGCATGTGGGATAGCAGCCGTGTGACATGTCCCGCGGTACCGCGCTGATGTAGCAAAACAAACAGGCAAAGGACAAAACGGTCAGAGCATCTGGGTATTCCCGACAACGTCGATTTCACCAGGTACTTATTGTGTAAACAGGAGGGAGGGGGAACAGCGGCGTTGCCGCTTGGGGGATGCCAGGTGGACACAGGCCATCCACCGCTGAAGTCCCGACATGTGGAGAAAGACCCCCTGCCCGCGACCGGATCAGCCTAGCGCCCGGCAGCACGGAATGCCGCCCTGACCGAAGTGGAAGCAGAAGAACACGAGCCGCCGAAAACGGTGGACAACGGGGGATGAAACCAACGGCAACCGGGGGAGCGTGTGGGTGCCGTTGACAAGATGTACGAAAAAGCTGGAGGAAGGGGCACGGGGTACCAACGCCGCCCCGCACCCGCAAACACAGAACCCGACCCCAGCGAACCGGGATGAAGCGGGGAGGGGGGAAGCACTGCATCGCGCATGAACCTCAGCAAAGTTCCTGGATCATCCGCTACCGGTGCGCCGTGATCGAAATCAAATGGTTCGATGTCAGCCGCCCAAACCTCTTCGGGGGTGCAGCGGTGAAGGCAGGGGGAGGGGCAGTGCACGGGCAGGCAGGGGCAGGGGCGGTGGCGGGGCAGCGCCGGGGCAAAAACAGGGCGAGGGGCATGGGTTGCCCAAGTGGACGCGTCACACCACACAGCCGGTGACAGAATTGCCTTCAATACACCGCACTCCTGCCCCCCTTAAACAGTCCAACAAGGGCTCGGGGGGGGGGGGGTCTCCTGAACAGAGCGCCCAAAAGGGGGGGGCTTCCCCTTGACACGCGTGTCACCGCAGCGCACGTCGCCCCCTCAGCGCAGAGCCGACGGATACCCAGTTTGCGCTTCCTCATGTACGTGTCATGGATGTCCGCCCTGGCGACGAGGAGCATGTGATGGATGTCCTCGAGCTTAAGATAGTACATGAACTTGAGGGCCGTGGGGGTGAACGTCCAGTCCAAGAGACAGCGCAGCTCAAACACAAAGGGCACGGCCCGGAAGCCCTGCGATGAGATGGCGCGAGCGGTTGGCGGAGCGTGGCACTGGAGTGTCGACCATACGCACCCCCATCCCCACCCCCACCCTCCTCCCCTCCCCTGTCCTGCACTGCCTCTGCTGCGTTCCCTGCACTTGAGCTTCCCCACGCCAACGCCCATGCCTGTGCATGTGCCTGTGCCCGTGCCGGCAACAACACTTCAGGGCTCAACACACCTCTTCATACTTTTGCAAGCGGATGCTACATCAATGCGACACCACGTCGGGCACAATCCTGAGATTACTGGCGAGGGCTTGACCCGCAAAATCGGGCATAAGAGAGAGAGAGAGAGAGAGAGAGAGAGAGAGAGAGAGAGAGAGACAGAGAGCCATTCAGACTGTGGAGTGCATTGCCTCAGTGCTGCTTTCATTCAACTCTGTCATTTCTTTACCTCTCCATCCAACTATGTCCCCTCCCCCCTCCCTAGTGCATGTGAAGCCCGCTGGAGCTGGGGCTGGCAGGGAAGGGGACGCCACGGGTGGCACTCTGCTGCAATTGCGAGTGACTCAGCCAGAAATATTTTTCTTTCCGCGCTCTCGATCGACACGACTTCCGTTAGAAAAAGCAGGTCACACGAAGACACTGCACTGGGCACCGGTTGTACTGCACGGCGCCCAACCAGCCTGTTTGGGCCTCCCCCCCTCGCAGCTTCGGGGCTCTGTGTCCGCGGATTTGTGGGCATTCATATCCGCCTCGGGGTTTGGGACCCAAACGTGTGTGTACCAATGGCCCGACAAGATTTTCCCAATGATAAATTTCGTTTTTCCACACTGTTGTTACTTTGGTCTGGAAAGGGGGGTCCAGGGGGGGGGGGTACCCCCCCTCCTCCTGTGGTGTGCGGCCATATTAATAGTTCCCTTGGGGGAGGGGGCAGGACTACGTGACACAGGCATCTCAACAAGGCGACCACCCCACGACCAGCCCCTGTCGACTCACCGCCGATCACCATCAAATGACGGCAGTCCACCCACCCTTTTCAAGGACACGGGAGCGGGGGAAGGGCTTGTGTAGGAGGCGGCGGGTGGCAGCGTGTGGGAGAAGGAGACCAAATAAATGTAGTACTGAATCCAGCCGAACCGGCCGGTCAAGTAGTTCCGCGTGACTTGGGGGTATCCGTCCCGGATTTGATACGCTGACAGTGTCAAATAGAACGAGATCAAGAGGAGCACCAGATTCAATGCCGATCGGCTCTGTGGGAAACGCACGGATGGCGGTGTTCAGGTGGTTAACTCAAAGGGGGCGCGGGGCCGACACACTTTCGAGTGTGGGGAGGGGGGGGGTCTACCATGGGGGGGTCTGCAGTTCAGTTCTAGACACGAACCCCCGCGGCGTGGGCGGGGGGTCCGGGAGGGGGGGGGGGGGTGGGGGGGTTCGAAAAATTTTCTCCATTTTGGGGGCATTTTTGAATTCCCCATTTCATTCTGAGCATTTTGAATATACACAAGTGGAGTGAAATTTGGTTTTACCCCTCACAACAAATGAAAAACAGTACCATATTCCAACAGATGTACCTGTGAATCAGCAAAGGCTTCCCGGCCAGCAGAAGAAGACATGTGGCACGGCATTCCCTAACTCATTGTGAGCATTTGGAATGTAAACAATGGGGGGGAAATCAAGTGTTTTGCAAATTTTCCAGGCTCAAAAAAATTTTTCGGGCACCTCTAGCGCCCAAGTTGCCAGTTCTAACCAGGCGCTGACTAGTATGGGCTGGGGAGTCCAGAGAGGGGGTGGGGGTGGGTGGGGTGGGTGGTGTCAGGCCTCACAGGTAAGCGCCCCCCTTGGGCTCTACACAAGCGGTTTGCGCCCTAACATAGCCCAGAATTGTTTGCAGTGCAGGACTTGTTTCTCCGTTCAGCTTTTTCGGTTGGACCTCCGGGGGGTCGGGGTGGGGGTAGGGGTGGGGGCTGCCACGGCATCACCGGAGTTGTGGGGGTGGTCAACGCCTTCCCAAGACCCTGCCTCAAAACGGGAGTGGGAGACCGGGCACTGAATGGGAATGCGTTGAATGGGCACGGTACTGGCATCCCGTGCCTCAGGATATCAGCGCCGTGGTCCGCTGATGCCTGTGCTAGGGAGACCACCATGGGGATCTGCGGGGGCGGGAGGATTGTGCCGCCAGGACCAGACACGCATTGGAGCGGAGGAGGGGGGGGGGTCTGAGGGGGGGGATTGACCCTCCTCCTTGACAACTGCTCCTTGAGCACCAGCCTATGTTGCTGGTGGGCTGTGGATGGTTGCTGTTAATTCCTGGTGGTCAAAGGATGTACAGTGCACAGCCAACTCAAAGCAATAAATCCATATTGGGCAGTGGTCCTTAGTCTGACTCAGACCCAGAAGAAGAGGATCCTGATGAGGCGGACCCAGGCCCCCAACTCAGGCTTCCACCTGCATTGGAAGAGGGGGAGGGGGGAGGGGAGGGGGTTTTGGACCCGGGGGGTGGGGGGTGGGGGGGGCTCCTCCTTCCATTTTCTTTATTCTAATGCGTGTCTGGCCAGGACTGTGCAGCAACAATCGCGCCGCCAGGACCGCTTCGCTGGCGACCAGGGCAGAGGTCTAGCAGCACCAGCATCCGAACCGGAATGCGGTTGCCCGTTGGCACCCTCAGCCAGATGCTTTACCGCTGAGCTTCACCGTCCCACTGGAATGGAATGGCGGGAGACGGGAGACGGGAGGGGGGGGGGGTTGGTTGACATACTGCCGGAGGCGGCCGCCCTCCCTGTCCCCATCGCTGCGACACGGCCTCTTGGAGTGTCTCCCACCGGCTACCGCGCTGGATCCTGCAAAGCCTTCCTCTATTACCCGGTTCTAAGGTTCGAACCAGCGACTTGTTGACCTTGCGGCATGCATGCTGCTGCCAACACCATACGTGAATGCCCCACACCTGGATCTATGACCCAGGAGAGCAAGAACAGGGGGCTCCAAATACCCCACGAAAGCACAGAGAAGTTCGAGAAATGTAGAACATGTCATGTTCACAAACTTAATGCCACCATCGATAGCAACCTGCAAAGCACACGAAGCTGAAAATACAAATCGGGTCATGAATGTATGCAGCGTTTCTTGGTCTTGATGATGGCCGAGGCTGTGTGAGATTTGGGTGATTGGTTGCTGTATCTAGAGCTGCATCGAAAACAAAATTGCAGAGCAGTAGCTTTGATCTTTGAAGCACCGATTCAACAACCCCCGAAACCGAAAAATATTATGGTATTCTCATGGTATGCGCGTCATTAGACAAATGCATACCACTCAAAAATGCGCTAAGTATGGCTTCTTAGTGAAATGGTCAGTGAGTGATAAACACAAACCCGCGGATGAAATTATGAGCCCGTGTTAAGCCGACGCAATTAGCGATTGATTGACAGCAGGCGACCTGGGCCACCCGGACCTGGGCCATTCGGCATGCTATGTGCGGCATGCTATGTGACAACTGTTGCCTCCGTTTCAGGAGCACCCTGACAGCCCGCCGTGTATCAGACCGCACCCTCTCGACAGAGCGTCAGCGCACGTGCGCTGGTTCGGGTTGAGGGTGTTCGCACCTCCACAGTCTTGCCCATTTGAGACTGAATGCGCTGGGCATGGTAGATGAAGTACGAGATGCACAGCACGACGTGAAGCAGGAGCTTGAGCTTCAAATGGCGGATGAGGTACAGCACGCGGTCCAACACCATAATGCCGAAGATCATCACCTGCGGCAGGACGGGATCAGGCAGCTCTGACCCACAGACACCCAATACACCGTGTCCCAGGCCCGCCCAGGTCCTCAGCGATACACTCGGTGAGGGCTGGAACCTCCACCTCCACCGTCATCGCAAGCGCGCATGCGTCCTACTTGTTGTCCTGTCATTTCTGACCACTCGGTCGTGTCAGCGCCACTTCGAGCCGTCGGGCACGTCGCGCGCGCTCGTCACACTTGCACTGCAGAGCACATGTTTCGTGAACGACAAGCAGTAGGTTGGCTTCCCAACAGCGGCGCACCACGGCTTGACGGGCGCCGACTCCCTCTTAAGAAGGACCATTTCTCACCACCGCCGCACCCAGGCCAGCCCAATGAGCGCACCCCGACCGGTCCTAATCAAATTGCAGCCCCGCACCCACTGCCCCGTCCCTGAAGGCGCCCGAGCCAGTGATTTCCGCAGTATGCCTAGCACACAATACCTGCGCGATCACCAGACTTCCCGGCAGAAGGTTGGACTGCACATCCACAATGAAACTCGTGCCCAGGCCCATCATTTGGTGATAAGTGAACAGGAAGAGCACGAACGTCGTCAGCTGGACCACAAACGTCAGCAGGTACAAGTCCTTGCCCAATCTGCACACGGTATGGCATGGCAGGGGAAGTGGGAGGGCGGGGGGGGGGGGGGGGTCAGCAAGGGGGGCCGGCGGGTGAGGACCATTGGAAGTGAGGACCAAACGTACCTTTCCCCACGAAATTATCGCCTGGACGAACCCCCGCCCCCCTTTTCACCGGAAAAATTGCGCCACATACGGCCGTACTATCCCCCCCCCCCCCTCCTGTAGCCTCCACCGCTCCGGAGCGCAGTCCCACTGGGCAGCCTCAGGGTATCGGTGGCAGGTCGCGGTCAAAGGCCGGCGGTTGACACTCAACCGACGGAGGTTGGCGCTGCAACGACGGCGGTTGATGGCCAACTGACGTGAATTGGCCGATGACCGACTGCAGTTACGCACCAGTTGGCGCTCTGCGGAGGTTCGAGCGTACCGGAGGCCGGCAGGTTTTTTTTTACCCCCCGCCTGTTCTTGCATCCCCCATTGGGTTGATTTCTCTGGACGCTCCGGTCCCATCATAGTAGCCCCAAGGCCATCGCGATGCGACGTAAGACAGTGCAGTATGTCGCACACGGCATTGTGTGTTGCACTGCATGCGGAAGGTAGTGCCAATCGGAGAACGTGGAATCCCCAGGGCTGTCCTGGAGACTCAAAAAAACTAGAGCAAAAGCTGCCGCCCACGAGCGGTACTCGCAGAATCCGGTGGCTCACACGACCCTCGCTCAGTTGTGGAGCAAATTTATGTGCGAGTCGTTTTGGAGCACGCCATTTGCATTGTCCACAACGTACACTTACACTTCCCACAACGCCACGTACTACAATAGCCAGATGACTAGTGTCCACCCATCGGCCATCCGTACCCACTGGCCGCACGGCCAAACATAACCGAACAACAAAGCACTGCAGCACCCGGTATGACCCAACAACGTGCAGTGCAGACCATTGGCATGGTTTTCTACGGTTTCTGAGGCTCTAATCATTCTCTTGGCACATACAGAGTGGATGACGCCATTGTGGGGGTCCAGGTGGAGTGTCACTGTTGCTTTCATGGCTACCACACACATGCACGCGCACACACACAACGTAGGCGGCATACATGGCAAAACGACACCCACACGAGCACTTGCGCACACAACTGACGCCGAGGCGTAACATATGAGTCCCATCCCCCATCCGTACCGAGCAACCGCATCCCCAACCTCAACATGATCCCATGCACAATCAACCATCCCATCCATTCAATCGTCCGGTCTGTAACAAGGGACACCTGGATTCCTCATTCACCATGGCTTTGTAAAAATTGTAGAAGATGGACAGCGGGCTGCAACACTTGTTTTCTGCGGACTGCTTCTTCGGCGATGGCGGAGGCTCCTTCCTTTTTTTCACCGATTCCTTCTTTGTCGTCGGCAGAGATTCCTTCTTGGTCAGACTCCACGTCCCCCAATACTTCATGGCGGCCTTGTTCAGCACCAGCAATCCGAACAGCAGAAAATCGTACACAATGTCATCAAAGAACGCCCCCTCACCGCGCAGCAGCGCCGACTGTTTTATTTTCTTGACAAGCGGGAACTCGTTGGTGAACACCTAAGAGTACGGAGCGCCCCCCAAAAGCCCCGGAGGTCCAATTCCAACCGGCGTCTGTTACCTTCGATCACACAGAACTCGGCGGGTGGAGGGTATTCCGGGGCATGGGGCTCATTTCTGGGGTTCCTGCGTGGCTCCCTTGGGCACAACTCGGTGAGTGTAGCTGGTATAGCCAGGTAAACAACAATCCGTACGGGCAAAAATAATACTGATGGGGTACAGAACAGCTCAAGAGCTTGGCGTTGCACACAGTACAGGTGCCCTGTTCGAAATGCTGTCGGGCGATACGTTTGCCGCAGCATGTGCAGTGGATGTCGGTCGGCACCAGTTATCACCGGAGACGCTAGGCACAGCTTGGTAGGGTACGTAGCTCTGCCGCAATGCATGGCCCTGCGCCTTGGTTCCCACTGCTGCAGGGGCCCGCGGGTGCCTTCCCACCTTCCAGCCTTAGTCCACGCGGGTTGCACAGGGGCCGCCACCAGCCAATGTGTGACCCCGAGGGGTGTGCGACAGTTTTGGGGGCTGTAAGGGGGGGGGGGGACCCCCCTTGGTTGACCCAAACCTTGGGGTTCGGGGGGTCGGGGGGCAGCCGCCGGGCTCCCTGGGGGGGGTTGGTGCGTACCCCAACATACATACCTCAAAATGATCCCCATGACACACTGATCATTTTGAATATGCACAAGTTGGGTAAAAAAATTCAAAAAAAAATTGCCCATCAACTCAGGCTCCCATCAGCCAAGGTCCGACCCGGAGGCCGGGTCGGGGTCAAAATCCCTTTTTGTGCTTTTCAGACATTTTTGAATTCTCCACAAAATTCTGAGTATTTTGAGTACAGACAGGGTCGAACAAAAAATTCTATTGCCTTCGGCAAGGCACCTCGAAGAGGGGAGAGGGACAGCCTTTTTTGAGCTGCTCAGGCGGGAAAGTTGCATAAGTAGGTTGTGCCCTAGACCCCTTGGGAGCCCCCCCCCCCCCCCCCCCAAACACCCAAGTAGGGTGAAAAACGCATAAAGAGGGGCTACAACATGCTTTGCATAGGATATTTGATCATTTTGGATGGTCAAAGTATCAAAAAAATCAATTCTATTGCCTTCGGCAAGTCCACCTCGCAGAGAATTTACCGCGAGCAACACACACCCAAAATAGGGTGGAAACTACATAAATACCGGCTAAAACATGCTTTACATACCTTGGATGATCATTTTAGGTGATCACGGTATCAAAAAAACAAGTTTCAAAACTTCGATTTTTGAGCTGCCCAGGGTGAAAAACTGCATAAGCAGGTTGTGTACCAATCCCTTGGGAGACCCCCCCCCTTGGACCTAATACCCAAATCGGTGAAAAACACGTAAATACGGCCTAAAACATGCTTTACATACCTTGGATGGTCATTTTAGGTGATCACAATATCACAAAAACAATTTTCAAAAACTTCCATTTTTGAGCTGTCCGGGGTGAAAAACTGCATAAGCAGGTTGTGCACCCGTCCCTTGGGAGCCCCCCCCCCCCCCCCCCCGCCCGACCTGATACCCAAATAGGGTGAAAAACACGTAAATCCGGCCTAAAACATGCTTTCCATAGCTTGGATGGTCATTTTGGGTGGTAACAATATCAAAAAAATACGGCGCTCGCGCCCGCGCTTGATCTAACAACCTCTCTTCGAGGTGATTTCCCCCTGCCGTATGCCTAAAACAAAATCTCCGGCACCCACAAAACCCATTGTTCTGTACAACCATTTTGGGGTCTGCAGGTCCCCCCCCCTTGGGGTCGGGTCCTGACCAGGATCGGCCCCCGTGGTGGGTTGCTGCAATATCCTGTCTAGCAGCAGGCTGTGCGAGGCGACCAAGGTTCATGCGACGGGGGTTGTGGTGAGTCGGGCGATGGTGGTCAGCTGGAGGTGGCTGCAGGCGGTTGGCTGCTCGAATTGTATCTGTTGCTTTTGAAGATTGCCCTGAACCACTGAACTCATTGCACCCAAAGCAGGATCACGGCAGACAAGAAAAGAAGGGGCCTGGTCAGGGCGGTCCTCAACGGGAAAAAAAAAAGTGTTCCTTTACACAGTCTTCCCAAAAAAGCCCGCGGGCACACCATGTGTTGGCGGTGGGTGGTTGGCGGTTGGCAGCGGTTGGCGGCGGTTGGTGGCAGTGGTGGCGGTTGGTGGTTGGGGATTGGTGGTTAATGGCGGTTGGCGGGTGGCGGTTGGTCGGCGCTGGCGGTTGGTGGCGTTTGGCGGTTGGCGGTTGGTGGCGGTTGGTGCTTGGCGGTTGATGGTCCCTTGGGGCGGTCCCTAAGGGCGGTCCATAAAAAAAAAAATCTAGTCCCTGAAGGACCCCCCTGGGCCTGGTTGGCATCATATTGCGCAGTCAGCTTGAAAAGGGGCCCCTTCTGTCGTCGACAAGACCTCGTGCTCTGTACGGTTGCATGCGGAGAGGTTGCCTTGAGGGTGCTCTTGTTGCTGTCACGTCCAAAGTGACTTTCCCCAGTTCTGCATCCCCAGTAGCATCTCGAACGTCCAATTTTTGCGGACATTGCCAGTGTTGTGCACTACAGGACACCAGCACGTGCCGCAGGGCCCAAGAGGGCAGAAAAATAACCTCGCAGAGGTTGTTAGCTCAAAGCCAGGCGGGCGTATACAGGGGAAAACGCCACATACCCCCCCATTTTGGCCTTTTTGGGCCTATTCGCGTACCCTACCCCAAGGGGTTGAATTGTTAGTTTAACCCCTTGTAAAATCATTATTTTGTCCAATAAACGCATCCCCCAATGAGTTTTTGGTCCGGACCCCCCCAGATCCCCCCCACTTGAAACCCACTTTTTTGAGGTTTTTAGGGAGGGGTGGGGAGGGTGGGGGGGTGGGGGGTCAAAAATGTCGAAAAAATGACCCCCCCTTTTTTTGGGTCGAAAATCATGAATCTTTTGGTTTTTTTCGATTTTGAGCCGAAAAAGTGTTTCCGGGTCCCGACTCCATAGGGTTTGTATGGGGCGGAGTGGGACGAGCGCTTATGCAGTTTATGCACTTTTTCAGCCATTTTTGGTATGTTGGCGGTTTTGGCGACCTCGGTGACCCCGTGGTATCCACTTTGAGGGGTGTGAGTGGGGATGTTGTGGCAGTATATGCATGCTAGGATACGGAAGGACGTTTTTTGCAGTCGCTAGCCTTGCTTAGGGCCGTTCACAACCCGTGCCAAAGACGCGAAATGACTGTTTCCACCAATAATGGCCTAGTGAATGGGCCGGTACACAACCTGCTTATGCAGTTTTTCACCCCGGACAGCTCAAAAATGGAAGTTAAATGGAAGTTTTCGAAACTTCTTTTTTTGATATTGTGACCACCTAAAATGACCATCCAAGGTATGTAAAGCCTGTTTTAGGCCGTATTAACGTGTTTTTCACCCCATTTGGGTATTATGTCGGGGGGGGGGGGGGGTCCTCCAAAAGGATTGGTACACAACCTGCTTATGCAGTTTTCACCCCGGACAGCTCAAAAATCGAAGTTTTCAAAACTTGTTTTTTTGATATTGTGACCACCCAAAATGACCATCCAAGGTATGTAAAGCATGTTTTAGGCCGTATTTACGTGTTTTTCACCCTATTTGGGTATCAGGTCGGGGGGGGGGGGGGGGGGGGGGCTCCCAAGGGACGGGTTGCACAACCTGCTTATGCAGCTTTTCAACCCGGACAGCTCAAAAATCGAAGTTTTCGAACTTGTTTTTGATATTGTGACCACCCAAAATGACCATCCAAGCTATGCAAAGCATGTTTTAGGCCGTATTTACGTGTTTTTCACCCTATTTGGGTATCAGGGCGGGGGGGGGGGGGGGGGGCTCCCAAGGGACTGGTGCACAACCTGCTTATGCAGTTTTTCAACCCGGACAGCTCACAAATCGAAGTTTTCGAAACTTGTTTTTTTGATATTGTGACCACCCAAAATGACCACCCAAGGTATGTAAAGCATGTTTTAGGCCGTATTTACGTGGTTTTTCACCCTATTTGGGGAATCAGGCCCGGGGGGGGGGGGGGGGGGGCTCCTAGGCGATTGGTACACAACCTGCTTATGCAGTTTTCACCCCGGACAGCTCAAAAATCGAAGTTTTCAAAACTTGTTTTTGTGATATTGTGATCACCTAAAATGACCATCCAAGGTATGTAAAGCATGTTTTAGGCCGTATTTACGTGTTTTTCATCCCATTTGGGTATTAGTCCAGGGGGGGGGGGGTCTCCCAAGGGATTGGTACACAACCTGCTTATGCAGTTTTTCACCCCGGACAGCTCAAAATGGAAGTTTTCAAAACTTGTTTTACTGATATTGTGACCACCTAAAATGATCATCCAAGGTATGTAAAGCATTTTTAGGCCGTATGTACATCTTTTTCACCCTATTTGGGTATTAGGTCCCGGGGGTGGGGGGGGGGTCTCCCAAGGGATTGGTACACAACCTGCTTGTGCAGTTTTCCACCCGTGGAGAGCTCAAAAATCGAAGTTTTTGAAACTTGTTTTTTTGATACCCTGATCACCTAAAATGATCATCCAAGGTATGTAAAGCATGTTTTAGCCGGTATTTTATGTAGTTTCCACCCTATTTGGGGTGTGTTGCTCGCGGTAGATTCTCTGCGAGGTGGACTTGCCGAAGGCAATAGAATTTTTTTTTTGATATTGTGACCACCTAAAATGATCATCCAAGGTATGTAAAGCATGTTTTAGGCTGCATTTGCGTGTTTTTCATGCTATTTGGCTATTAGGTCCGGGGGGGGGGGGTCTCCCAAGGGATTGGTACACAACCTGCTTATGCAGTTTTTCACCCCGGACAGCTCAAAAATGGAAGTTTTCAAAACTTGTTTTTTTGACATTGTGACCACTCAAAATGACCATCCAAACTATGTAAAGCATGGTTTAGGCCGTATTTACGTGTTTCTCACCCTATTTGGGTATCAAGTCCGGGGGGAGGGGGGGGGGGGGGGGGCTCCTACTAGGGGATTGGTACACAACCTGCTTATGCAGTTTTTCACCCCGGGCAGCTCAAAAATCGAAGTTTTCGAACTTTGTCTTTTTGACATTGTGACCACTCAAAATGATCATCCAAGGTATGTAAAGCATGTTTTAGGCCGTGTTTACATGTTTTTCACCCTATTTGGGTATTGGCCGCATGGGGGGGGGGGGGGGTCTCCCAAGAGATTGGTACACAACCTGCTTATGCAGTTTTTCACCCCGGACAGCTCAAAAATGGAAGTTTTTGAAATTTTTTTTTTGATATTGTGACCACCTAAAATGACCATCCAAGGTATGTAAAGCATGTTTTAGGCCGTGTTTACGTGTTTTTCACCCAATTTGGGTATTAGGTCCAAGGGGGGGGTTCTCCCAAGGGATTGGTACACAACCTGCTTATGCAGTTTTTCACCCTGGGCTGCTCAAAAATCGAAGTTTTCGAAACTTATTTTTTTGATACCGTGATCACCTAAAACGATCATCCAAGGTATGTGAAGCATGTTTTAGCCCGTATTTATGTAGTTTCCACCCTATTTTGGGTGTGTGTTGCTCGGGGTAGATTCTCTGCGAGGTGGACTTGCCGAAGGCAATAGAATTTACCACATATCAGCCGTTCAGCATGCAGACACAGGGCGTTCCGAATCGCCCTTTTCGGGGCCTTTCCGAATATACCCCACATACCCCCCCCCCCCCCTTACTGAAGCCCCGGAAGCCTCCGGAGTCCGAAGAGGCGGCCGGCGCAGCCACACAACGCCAAACAGAGACAAGGCAGCGCAGGTGGAAGGACTCGATCCATACCCGTACCCATATCCCCCTTCCGAGACTAAGTGGGCAGCAACAAGGCAACAAGGTCAGCGACCCTGAGAAATGCAGCACGTTGGCAAGTCTCTCGGGTGTGTGAAGTGATGCCTGCTACCTTGTGCGGCAGCATGCGTGGCAGCATGATAATAGGCGTGCTATCATGCGTGATGATATGTGTGATGTCCCTTGTGACAATATGTGTGATAATATGCGTGATTCATGTACACCAGCAAGGATCGCAGCTTGCATGGCAGCAGGCGTGACAGCACGGGAATACGTCCAATACCACGTGCTGTTGCAGGTGCAGTAGCATGCACGGCAATACGCGTGATAACACATGCAGAAACACGTGCGATGGCATGTGCCGCAGTGACCGACCCCCTCACCTCTAAGCAGCTCTTTAGGGCAATGATGAACGTCACGAAAAGCAGCGCGTTCTGCCAGTAGAGCTTGTTCTGGTAGCGGCCCAGCATCGAGTACAAGAGCGCAGAGGCCGGCAGGACCATGTTCAAAAGCGAGGGCTGGAAGACCAAATTGTGGAAGTACAAGAGGTAACAGAACCAGTCGGTGTACGACAGGATGACGTACCCGATGCTGTTGGTGAGGGCCGTGAGGGGCCGTTGGTCCAATGCAGAGGGGGCGGGCGTGCTGTTGGAGTGGTAGGACTGGGCGGTGCAGGTCCGGGTCAGCCATTTGATGACTTTGGATACGGCCCGGCGCAGCCAATTCCACGTCTGGGCCTGAGCGGCAATGGGGCAGGAAAGCGCGCACTGCGGCACGTCCACAGTGGGCACAATGCCGCTGTCCAAAATTCACTGGTGGCACCAGTTTGGCGACGTGAGCGGGGGGAGTGCTGTGCGCTACGGCCCCATTGGCCATCCGTCATCCATCAACGCCCCCCCAACCCCAGCGGGGGGGGGGGGGGGATGCCCACTTGCGACCCATTCCCCCCTGGGGCCTTCCATGTGCCGCAAGTGGGGCACGACTGTGGCCACTTTCTGTTGGTGCCGCAAGCAAGAGCCCGTCACATATCACAATTGCAGACGGCCAACAGGTTCGCACTCGATGTCAACACTGGGCATTGGATGATGCCAATATGCAATAGTGCGTGCGTTCGCTGCAAGAGACGGCCACCTGAACTCAGCCAACTGCGACCACCAGGCCACAGGTCCATCTTGGGGGACGGGGGGGAGGGGGTCCATCCAGTCCCTCTCCCCCCCCAAAAACAATTATGGGCAGGAAGGGATGGCTGTGTGTGGACGGCTGGAACTCCTGCCCCCCGCCCCCCGCTACCGCCACCAGAGAACGCTTTCTAATACACGTACCCCACATTGATCAGCGATCAATCTGACGACGCCGATCGATCTGAGGCATATGTTGTGGGAGGCTGCGGCAGGCACCCCGCCCCCCATGTGCCCAGTACGGCCTCTTCACCAGCCTCACAGCCCCCACCTTGTGACCAGTCCTGAGGTGCGTGTACGGTTGCGCACGCCTTCTCGCTCTGGCTACGCACCGTTGCACACACTTCGCTGCAGAAGCCCCTGAAAATTCTATTGCCTTCGGCACGTCCACCTCGCAGAGAATCTACCGCGAGCAACACACACCCAAAATAGGGTGGAAACTACATAAATACCGGCTAAAACATGCTTTACATACCTTGGATGATCATTTTAGGTGATCACGGTATCAAAAAAACAAGTTTCGAAAACTTCGATTTTGAGCTGCCCAGGGTGACAAACTGCATCAGCAGGTTGTGTACCAATCCCTTGGGAGACCCCCCCCCTCCTTGGACCTAATACCCAAATCGGGTGAAAAACACGTAAATACGGCCTAAAACATGCTTTACATACCTTGGATGGTCATTTTAGGTGATCACAATATCACAAAAACAAGTTTCAAAAATTCTATTGCCTTCGGCAAGTCCACCTCGCAGAGAATCTACCGCGAGCAACACACACCCAAAATAGGGTGGAAACTACATAAATACCGGCTAAAACATGCTTTACATACCTTGGATGATCATTTTAGGTGATCACGGTATCAAAAAAACAAGTTTCGAAAACTTCGATTTTTGAGCTGCCCAAGGTGACAAACTGCATAAGCAGGTTGTGTACCAATCCCTTGGGAGACCCCCCCCCGACCTAATACCCAAATCGGGTGAAAAACACGTAAATACGGCCTAAAACATGCTTTACATACCTTGGATGGTCATTTTAGGTGATCACGGTATCAAAAAAACAAGTTTAGAAAACTTCGATTTTTGAGCTGTCCGGGGTGAAAAACTGCATAAGCAGGTTGTGCACCCGTCCCTTGGGAGACCCCCCCCCCCTTGGACCTAATACCCAAATGGGGTGAAAAACACGTAAATACGGCCTAAAACATGCTTTCCATAGCTTGGATGGTCATTTTGGGTGATCACAATATCAAAAAAACAAGTTTCGAAAACTTCGATTTTTGAGCTGTCCGGGTTGAAAAACTGCATAAGCAGGTTGTGCACCCGTCCCTTGGGAGACCCCCCCCCCCCCCCGACCTAATACCCAAATAGGGTGAAAAACACGTAAATACGGCCTAAAACATGCTTTGCATAGTTTGAAATGTCATTTTGGGTGGTCACAATATCAAAAAAAACAAGTTTCGAAAACTTCGATTTTTGAGCTGCCTGGGGTGAAAAACCGCATAAGCAGGTTGTGCACCTCCCCATTCACTAGGCCATTATTGGTGGAAACAGTCATTTCGCGTCTTTGGCACGGGTTGTGAACGGCCATAAGCAAGGCTAGCCACTGCAAAAAACGTCCTTTCGTATCCTAGTAGGCATATACTGTCACAACATCCCCACTCGCACCCCTCAGGGTGGGTACCACGGGTTCACCGAGGACGCCAAAACCGCCAACATAGCATAAATGGCTGAAAAGTGCATAAACTGCACAAGCGCTCGTCCCACTCCGCCCCATACAAACCCTATGGAGTCGGGACCCGGAAACACTTTTTCGGCTCAAAATCGAAAAAAACCAAAAGATTCATGATTTTCGACCCAAAAAAGGGGGGGGTCATTTTTTCGACATTTTTGACCCCCCCCCCACCCCCCCACCCCCCCACCCCCACCCCCACCCCCCCCCCCCTAAAAAGTGGGTTTCAAGTGGGGGGGGTCTGGGGGGGTCCGGACCAAAAACTCATTGGGGGATGCGTTTATTGGACAAAATAATGATTTTACAAGGGGTTAAACTAACAATTCAACCCCTTGGGGTAGGGTACGCGAATAGGCCCAAAATGGGGGGTATGTGGCGTTTTCCCCTATATACGCCTGCCTGGCTTTGATCTAACAACCTCTGCGAGGTGATTCTATTGCCTTCGGCAAGTCCACCTCGCAGAGAATCTACACCGAGCAACACGTACCCAAAATAGGGTGGAAACTACATAAATACGGCCTAAAACATGCTTTACATACCTTGGATGGTCATTTTAGGTGATCACGGTATCAAAAAAACAAGTTTCGAAAACTTCGATTTTTGAGCTCTCCACGGTGAAAAACTGCACAAGCAGGTTGTGTACCAATCCCCTAGGAAACCCCCCCCCCGACCCAATACCCAAATGAGGTTACAAACACGTAAATACAGCCTAAAACATGCTTTACATTGCTTGAATGGTCATTTTGGGTGATGACAATATCAAAAAAACAAGTTTCGAAAACTTCGATTTTTGAGCTGTCCGGGGTGAAAAACTGCACAAGCAGGTTGTGTACCAATCCCTTGGGAGACCCCCCCCCCCCCTAACCCAATACCCAAATAGGGTGAAAAACATGTAAATACGGCCTAAAACATGCTTTACATACCTTGGATGGTCATTTTAGGTGGTCACAATATCAAACAAACAAGTTTCGAAAACTTCGATTTTTGAGCTGTCCGGGGTGAAAAACTGCATAAGCAGGTTGTGTACCAAACCCTTGGGAGCCCCCCCCCCCCCCCCCCCCCGGACCTGATTCCCAAATCGGGTGAAAAACACGTAAATACGGCCTAAAACATGCTTTACATACCTTGGATGGTCATATTGTGTGGTCACAATATCAAAAAAACAAGTTTCGGAAACTTCGATTTTTGAGCCGTCCGGGGTGAAAAAGTGCATAAGCAGGTTGTGTACCAATCCCTTGGGAGACCCCCCCCCCCCCCCCCCCCCGGACTCTGTCGGCCCAAATTTCAGCCACCACAAAGCGAGGGTGCAGGCCGTGGGCTGGTTCCTCGTGGGGACCAGGAAACAGGGGAGCAGACCTTTTGCTGCCCCCACCCCCCCCAACAGAAATGGGGCCGGACCGAAAGCAGGCCCAGCACCCCCCCCCCCCCCCGCATGCCCTCACACCCTCACTGCAGGCCGTCACATGGTGATCCAGGTCCCTCAGGGAGCGGACGCCGAGCGACAAGTATGTTGGGATCTGGGACCCGCATGGTAACCCAGCAGGTGGTCCTCCTCTCCCACGCAAGTGAACAGGTAGACCCATCCACCACCCTACCCCCCCCCCCCCCCAGCCTGCGCCCCCGACGGGAGGGGTGCACGGAGTCGGCGCCCTCAGGGCCTAAAAAGTGGAGGCTGTGAAGGGCTCACAGCTTGACCGCTGTGGGTATCCCTTGAGCGGCCTGCCTAGGGAACCTCCAGGTGTGCACGTGCCCCACCAACTTCATCACAGACGCCTAGGCCAGCACAGCCCCGTGCACTCCAGTGCAGTTGTGGGTGACCCCTGGAGGCCAGACAGCCACCAGCCGACCCCTGCCCCCCCCCCCCCCCCCCCTTCCTCAACGGAGAGGCCATTCGGGTGTGGTGCCCTCTGGGCCCCCTCGTCTACGCGGGCTGTAGCGCCGCAGCCAGTGCAGCCAGCACTGGTGGCACCCAGGGCAGGGAAGCACACTCTGCGCCTTGGTGCCCCTCCATCTGCCCAGGGTACGCCCTCGGCCGTGGGAGCCGGACCCAGCCCGCGAGGCAGCACCACCTGTGCCTAAGGCAGTCAAGGAGTGCGGGTCTGACCCCAGTTGTGCCACGTACCACCGCCTTCCCGTGCCAATAGGCAGTCGTGGAGTGGTTGGGTAGCATGTCCTTGTGACGTGGAGGTTGCGAGCCCAGGCCCACATCTCCCCCGGCGGGCTCAGCGTCAGGCTCTCCAGCCTCCCTGCCGGGGCCTGGAGCACCAGGCACACACTTCCCCGCGCCATGTGCGCCAACGCCGAACAACAATGGAGCAAGCAGGTGTGCCACAGCCCCCCCCCCCCCCCCTCAGACACACAAGGGCACATACACACAGGCACGGCGGCATCTCCCGCCCGCGAGCGCCACCGCGGGGTCTGGGGGCGGTCGACAGTCCGGTAGGCCTTGTGACCGGACACCCGGGTACGGCCGCCCAGTCGGGTCCCGCAGGGAAGGCGGCGCGGACCGTGGGTAGGCGACCAGGCGAGGCCTTGACCCAACCCAACCCAACCCCCCCCGGACCTAATACCCATATCGGGTGAAAAACACGTAAATACGGCCTAAAACATGCTTTACATACCTTGGATGGTCATATTGTGTGGTCACAATATCAAAAAAACAAGTTTCGGAAACTTCGATTTTTGAGCTGTCCGGGGTGAAAAACTGCATAAGCAGGTTGTGTACCAATCCCTTGGGAGACCCCCCCCCCCCCCCCGGACCTAACACCCAAATAGGGTGAAAAACACGTAAATACGGCCTAAAACATGCTTTGCATACCTTGGATGGTCATTTTGGGTGGTCACAATATCAAAAAAACAAGTTTCGAAAACTTCGATTTTTGAGCTGCCTGGGGTGAAAAACTGCATAAGCAGGTTGTGTACTGGCCCATTCACTAAGCCATTATTGGTGGAAACAGTCATTTCGCGTCTTTGGCACGGGTTGTGGACGGCCCCAGGCAAGGCTAGAGACTGCAAAAAACGTCCTTCCGTATCCTAGTAGGCATATACTGTCACAACATCCCCACTTGCACCCCTCAGAGTAGGTACCACAGGGTCACCGAGGTCGACGAACATAGCAAAAATGGCTGAAAAGTGCATAAACTGCATGAGCGCTCGTCCCACTCCGCCCCATACAAACCCCATAGAGTCGGGAGCCGGAAAAACTATTTCGGCTCAAAATCGAAAAAAACCAAAAGATTCATGATTTTCGACCCAAAAAAAGGGGGGGTCATTTTTTGACCCCCCCCCACCCCCCCCCCCTCCCTCAAAACCTGAAAAAAGTGGGTTTCAAGTGGGGGGGGTCTGGGGGGGTCCGGACCAAAAACTCATTGGGGATGCGTTTATTGGACAAAATAATGATTTTACAAGGGGTTAAACTAACAATTCAACCCCTTGGGGTAGGGTACGCGAATAGCCCCAAAATGGCCAAAATGGGGGGGTATGTGGCGTTTTCCCCTATATACGCCTGCCTGGCTTTGATCTAACAACCTCTGCGAGGTGACTTCCATTTTTGAGCTGTCCGGGGTGAAAAACTGCATAAGCAGGTTGTGCACCCGTCCCTTGGGAGCCCCGCCCCCCCCCCCCCCGACCTGATACCCAAATAGGGTGAAAAACACGTAAATACGGCCTAAAACATGCTTTCCATAGCTTGGATGGTCATTTTGGGTGGTCACAATATCAAAAAAATATGTTTCGAAAACTTCCATTTTTGAGCTGTCCGGGGTGAAAAAGTGCATAAGCAGGTTGTGCACCCGTCCCTTGGGAGACCCCCCCCCCGACCTAACACCCAAAAAGGGTGAAAAACACGTAAATACGGCCTAAAACATGCTTTACATAGCTTGGATGGTCATTTTAGGTGGTCACAATATCAAAAAAACAAGTTTCAAAAACTTCGATTTTTGAGCTGTCCGGGTTGAAAAGCTGCATTAGCAGGTTGTGCACCCGTCCCTTGGGAGACACCCCCCCCCCGGACCCAACACCCAAATAGGGTGAAAAACACGTAAATACGGCCTAAAATATGCTTTGCATAGCTTGAAATGTCATTTTGGGTGGTCACAATATCAAAAGAAAAGTTTCAAAAACTTCGATTTTTGAGCTGTCCGGGTTGAAAAACTGCATAAGCAGGTTGTGTACCAGCCCATTCACTAAGCCATTATTGGTGGAAAGAGCCATTTTGCGTTTTTGGCACGGGTTGTGAACGGCCCCTAAGCAAGGCTAGAGACTGCAAAAAACGTCCTTTCGTATACTAGGAGGCATATACTGTCACAACATCCCCACTCACACCCCTCAAAGTGGATACCACGGGGTCACCGAGGTCGCCAAAACCGCCAACATACCAAAAATGGCTGAAAAGTGCATAAAATGCATAAGCGCTCGTCCCACTCCGCCCCATACAAACCCCATGGAGTCGGGACCCGGAAACACTTTTTCGGCTCAAAATCAAAAAAAACCAAAAGATTCATGATTTTCGACCCAAAAAATGGGGGGGTCATTTTTTGACCCCCCCCCCACCCCCCCCCTACCCCCCCCACCCCCCCCCCCCCCCCCCCCTCCCTCAAAACCTGAAAAAAGTGGGTTTCAAGTGGGGGGGTCTGGGGGGGTCCGGACCAAAAACTCATTGGGGGATGCGTTTATTGGACAAAATAATGATTTTACAAGGGGTTAAACCAACAATTCAACCCCTTGGGGTAGGGTACGCGAATAGCCCCAAAAAGGCCAAAATGGGGGGGTATGTGGCGTTTTCCCCATATATACGCCCGCCTGGCTTTGATCTAACAACCTCTGCGAGGTGATTCTATTGCCTTCGGCAGTGCACCTCGAAGAGAGGTTGACAGTCAGCCAATCAGTCCCTGAGCCAGCAAGCAGGCACTCAGACAGATACACACAGTTTGGGTTTTTTGTCAGTGGCAGATGCGGCCCCCAGCAGCAGGGAGGCCGATCACAGCAGTCCATGCAGTGGCCGCGTGGTAATGCAGCCGCCCGGCATCCGTGCGGTCGGCGGTTCAAACCCTAGTTTGGCCACTTTTTGCGCCGCCGCCGGCGGCGGTGCTAAAAGTTAGCAGACCAGGATTCGACCCGACGCCTGCGAATCTGGACCCGCCTGCGTTACCATTGGACCGCTGGCCGTTTTATCAGCATCATGCGTCCCCACTGTTTGTAGCCTATTAAGCAAAAACTTTTGACCCCCCCCCCCCCCCCACCCCCACCCCCACCCCCCCCCCCCCTCAAAAAAGTGATATCCAGTTTTAGGGGGTAGAGGCCTCAAAATCAAAAAATCCATTGGGGGATGCTCTTATTGGGCAAAATAATGATTTTACAAGGGGTTGGACATCCAATATCATGCCTTGGGGTATGCTACGCGAATGACCCCAAAAAAGGGGGGTATATGACGCCCGCGCCTGCGCTTGATCTAACAACCTCTCTTCGAGGTGATTTTGGAAGAGGCTTTTCCTCCAGAGAAAACATTTGTGCGGGTGCCCTCGGTCCATTCTGGGTCAACATCTTGGTGGGGCCCAGCCGGGCCATGCAACATGTAATACAAGCCCTTCAATCATCAACAACGACGGTGCCCACGCAGGGTCATGAGCTGCTGCATGTGTGAATAGTAGCCAGACACGCCGCCCTGCCTGCCATTCCTTTCGAAAAACCCTCATCGGTGATCTCACTTCTGCCATGTCCAGTCTTGGGTCTGCTGCTCAGTTCGTTTTCTGCAGCAGCTGTGGGTGGCCAAGCAGATGAAGTCGTATGTTGTACAACCTACAACCCTCTGGTGTTGCACAAATAAAGACCAAAATTAGACGCAACCGGCACCTCAGGGGCTTTCAGGCCAAAAAAAAACACCTGTGCACAGTTAAGCACGCCTACGGCCCGGTACCCTGCACGGTGATGCTTCAACCTTGTGCACGGGTACAACCACAGGACTGCTTCTGACACACCAAGCACGTCGCGTTCGGCGGAGGCTCGTCTTCGTCTTCTCTTTGTTCGTCCTCTTGCGCCGACTCTTCTAGAGGGGCGATCATCAGGGAAGGCGGCAGCGGGCTGGCGTGCACGTCCGACGACTGCACCGGCCTTAAGCATACATCGTGCAGCGTCCCGGATCTGCTGAGATGCTCAGCACTCGCCCCCAGTGCACTCCCGTGCCCGCTCGAAGGACAATGCAAATGTTGATCAATCTCGTCGGCGGTGACACAGGCACTGCTGGGGCCCAGAGCTTCCCTCTGGATCATCTCCCCCCGTTGCGTGCGGTACACGCGGATGTCCTCTAGCATTTTGTCCCGCCGCCGCTTCTCGTCCTGAGAAATAGAAATGATGCCAAGCGCGGGGAGAATAGCAATGACAGTAACAGTGACAGTGACAGTGACAGTAAGAGTAACAGTAACAGCAACAGTAACAGGAAAATAACAGTAACAGTAACAGTAACAGTAACAGTAACAGGAACAGTAACAGTAACAGTAACAGTAACAGTAACAGTAACAGTACAGTAACAGTAACACTAACAACAGTAACAGTAACAGTAACAGTTAACAGTAACAGTGACAGTAACAGTAACAGTAACAGTGACAGTAACAGTAACAGTCACAGTAACAGTAACAGTAACAGTAACAGTAACAGTAACAGTAACAGTAACAGTAACAGTCACAGTAACAGTAACAGTAACAGTAACACTAACAACAGTAACAGTAACAGTAACAGTAACAGTAACAGTAACAGTAACAGTAACAGTAACAGTACGGTAATAGTAACAGTACCAACAGTAACAGTACAGTAACAGTAACAGTAACAGTAACAGTAACAGTAACAGTAACAGTAACAGTAACAGTAATAACAGTAACAGTAACAGTGACAGCAACACTAACAGTAACAGTAACAGTAACAGTAACAGTAACAGTAACACTAACAGTAACAGTAACAGTAACAGTAACAGCACGGTAATAGTAACACTAACAACACTAACAGTAACAGTAACAGTGAACAGTAACAGTGACAGTAGCACTAACAGGAACAGTAACAGCAACAGTAACAGTAACAGTAACAGTATCCGTAAGAGTAACAGTGACAGTAACAGTAACAGTAACAGTATCCGTAAGAGTAACAGTGACAGCAACACTAACAGTAACAGTAACAGTAACAGTAACAGTAACAGTAACAGTAACAGTAACAGTAACAGTAGCACTAACAGTAACAGTAACAGCACAGTAATAGTAACACTAACAACACTAACAGTAACAGTAACAGTGAACAGTAACAGTAACAGTAGCACTAACAGGAACAGTAACAGCACCAGTAACAGTAACAGTAACAGTAACAGTAAGAGTAACAGTGACAGTAACAGTAACAGTAACAGTATCCGTAAGAGTAACAGTGACAGTAACAGTAACAGTAACGGTAATAGTGACAGTAACAGCAACAGTTAAATAACAGTAACAGTAACAGTAACAGTAAGAGTACATAACAAGGACAGTAACAGTATCAGAAGTAATAGTAACAACAGCAACATTAACAGTAGTAACAAGTGGTAACAGTAATAGTAACAGTAACCGTAAACAATAACAGTAACAGTGAAGAGTAACAATAACAGTAACAGTTAACAGTGACAGCAACAATAACAGTAACAGTAACAGCAACAATAACAGTAACAGTAACAGTGACAGCAACAGTAACAGTAATAGTAACAGTAACAGTAACAGTAACAGTAACAGTAACAGTAGCGCTAACGGTACCAGTAATCGTGGTCGAAGCAGCACTAACAGTAACAGTGATAGTAACAGTGACAGCACGGGCTGCAGTCCGCCTCGTTGTCGATGGCCCGAACCCCCTCGTCCACAGCCATGCGGTGGGCACCCCCCCCCCCCTACGCGGCTGAGCACTCCCCCTCGAAGTATACGAGGCGGCGCAGGGGGGGGGGGAGCCGCCAGCGGCCGCCGACCAGGCCCGAAAGAATGCATCCCAAGGGTCGTAGAACTGGCCGCTCGGGTGCTTGCGTGGCCAGGCGCCCGTCTCCTCCATCCACAGCGGACGGAACCAAGAGGCCGAGGCGTGGGGGTGCTGGCACTCCCTGGGGCCGAAGCACGGGGCCTGCACGAACCAGACCGCGCCGGCCGGGTAGCGCCACTTGAGCGCCGCCGCAATGGAGGCGCCCGTAGCACCCAATTCCGGGCCCGAGCGGCCCTGCACCGAGCCCAGCCAGAGCGCTTTCCCCGTGTGGGACGCATCGAGGGGCGGCCGCTGCCGCCCCTCGTACGCCCCAATCAGCAGGTCCTCCATTCGGAGAATGCCCGGACGGAGGTGCTGCAGGGCGGCGGTGGGCCAGGCGTCCGCCACCCAGCCCGCGCGCACGGCCGGGCCGGGGTACACCTGGGCCACCGCGGCGTAGCAGTGGCGTAGGGCGGGAACAACGTGGTGCCGCAGCTGCGCCAGGTGCCGCTCCCGCGCCTGCGCCCGAGCAACCGCCGCCGCAGCCGCAAGGGCAGCAACGCACATGGCAACAACGTCATCGGTGGCTCCAGCTGAACCGTGGGATGGCAAGGACATTGCAGAAAGCGACGGTGGAGCACAGAGGTGTGGCATTGAGGCCTGCACGGGCCACTCGACCGAGGCGCGCTCAGCTGCCGGATGCGCCAGTGGCGGCTCCGGCCGGCGCAGGCGCTGCACAGCGCTAGGGGTAGGCACTGGGATCGCGCCGCCCCTCCGCAACCGGCTAGCCAGAGACGAGGCTGGGCCCACCAGGGCCGCGTGCGTATGAACGCACCCCACCCCGCCCCAGCCGGCCGGAGCATTGAAAGCGGCGCCCCCCAGGCGTTCCCCCCGACGACGGTCGCACCAGCCACCACTCCAGAAGGCCCGCACACTTGTAGCCCACACGTGCCGGATCGTACTATTAACAAGGGCAAGGGCCAATTAAAGTCTTGGACGCTGTGCGACGGGTTAAGCGAGGGGGTTCTTGGTCAGGCGATTAAAGTACTAGACGCTGCGATTAAAGTCTCGACGTTGTACTATCAACAAGGGCAAAGGCCGGTTAAAGTCCTGGACGTTGTGCGATGGGTTAAGCGAGGGGGTTATGGGGCAGGGACTCACTGTGCCCCCCCCCTCCCCCCGCCCCCCAACCCACCCCTAGTGTCGCGGCGCGACGGAAGGACTGGGCGCCCTAGGTCAGGTGTCTTCCCCCTCTGCCCTCCCATGGCCCCCCGGGCTCCCCGAGTGCCCTGTAGGTGCCAGCGCGGCGCCTGACCCCTGACCCCCCCCATAGTCGTCGCCGCCCCTCCCCTTGGGATGGGGGGGGGGGTGCGCACAGGCCCCCCATCCCAAACAGTGTGCGCTGCCGCGCACCTCCCGCCGCTGGCACCAGTCGAGGGTGCCCCTCGTGGTGCCAGGAGCAGCAATGCTGTGCCCCCCCCCCCCCCCGTGCCCCCTGCATGACTTGCACGCGCGGCCCGTGCGCTCGCACAGGGTCTGCATGGGGCGCCGCTGCCCCACCCTCCTCGTCCCCCCCCCCCCCCGCTGCGCCGGCGGTGGCAGGGGCGGCTGGGGGTCACTGCTGCCGGGCGCCTGTGGCGCCGATCCATCCGGCGCCGGTGCATCCGCGCCTGCGTCACGCGCCGTCCGCGGTCTCCTGTGGGGGCAAAGGAGGGGAGGGTAAAGGGGGGACGGAGGCAGGTGCCCCCTCCATCGCGCTGCATGTCCCACCTCCCTCCCCCTCTCCCGCGCGGCGCAACGGGGGTGCAGGGGAGCCGGGCAGCGCCCGGGACGCTATCAGCGCGTGTGATATCGGGGAAAAATTGTCGCTCATAGGGCGCGCGGTCCCGGGCTCCGCCGTTGAGGGCGGCACTGCCACCGGGGGCGCCAGCGCCGGGGGGGGGGGGGGCGTTTCAGCTGCCCTCCTAGCCCCATAAGTCCCGAGCCACTGAGGCTCTCCGCCCGTACTGGGCATCCCCCCCCCCTCCCTGCCGGGGTGCCCGCTAGATCCCGCTGGATCCCGTGGGGGGGCAAGGGTGGGCGTGGTGTTCCCCACCCAGGGCGGGGTGCTCTGCACCCGGCCGCGCCGAACCGATGGGCTGGGCGTGCGGTAGTCCGGCCACTGACGGCAGCCTGCCACGGCCGGTGCCGGCGCCACCTAGGGGCACTTGGCTGGTGGCTCCTATTGCGGCTCCGGGGGCGCCAACCACGCCTGCAGGACCATTGACGAGGCCGCTGTCCCCACCACTGCCACTGGGTGCCCCTCCTGACCCCGTGCGCAGCATTGCGCTACTCCCCGCTGCACCAGCCGACATTGCTCGCATTGTGGCTTGAGGTGGATGGGGCACAGGCGGCACGGTGCCGGCCTGACGTCCACCGCCGTTGTTGGAGGGCGCGGCTGAGCCACTCCACTGCCCTCGGGTGCTGCGCGCGCACAATCTCTTACGCCCCCCCCCCCTCCCGGGCGGCGCGGCAGGTACCCCGCCAAGAAATAGTCCTTGCGGCCGGCCCCTAGGGTCGAAGCCGGCGGGTCCAAAGCTCCAAGCAGTGCTACTGGAGCTGCTGCATGTGCTGCCTCCTCCGCCCGACCTCACCGCCTCTTCTGCCGCGCGGCGGGCCGACAGCACGGCGAGATACATGCCGTACAGCTGTATAGCAACCACCCCGCCTGGGCGTCCTCGCCCTCTCCCACTAGTGCGAGCGGCAGCAGATGTGTGGCACGTGTGGCACTCAGGCACACCGGCCAAGCCGCGGGTAGTGCCATCGCCAGCAATACTATTAACAAGGGAGACCCATGTGCGATGTGAGAGCGGCAGCCCCATTCGTGCTGGCATGCGAGTTGGCACTCTATGCGATTGTGCCCACCTCTATCGCTGAATCAGAACCTCACGGTCCCTTGAGCCTTATGTGTGTTCAGTGCTGGCTCTCCCATGTCCCCGTGCGAACAGTGCACAGGGGTACGTCCACGTCTTCATCCATGCCCCCTGGGGGGGGGGGTGCTGCTTGCCACCTCTTCGAGGGTTGAGTGTGTGTGTGTGTGTGTGTGTGTGTGTGCGTGCGTGCATGCGTGCATGCGTGCGTGCGTGCGTGCGTGCGTGCGTATGCGTGTGTGTGTGTGTGTGTGTGTGTGTGTGTGTGTGTGTGTGTGTGTGTGTGTGTGTGTGTGTGTGTGTTTGGGCGAAGCAGCAAAGGCCACGAGAGGCAAGAAGCAGGCCGCAAGCATCACGAAGTGTGTCGTGCACGGCGGACGCTGGTCTGGATGTCTGGGCACCGCTTCCCCATGCGGCCAACCCCCGGAGGGGTGGTGCAGCGGATGCCAGATACCTGGTGTTAGGGGGGCGGGGTGTGGGCAATACAGTAATAGTAACAGGATAGTACAGTAACAGTACACTGAAAATGGCAATACAGCACAGTAGTAAGAGTTTCCTTTTACTCTCTGAACACATGCAGACTTACCCAGACGCCACAAAATGAATGAACGAATGACACAGTAGCAAGAGAAGAGCAGCAGTAACAGTACACCACGGTAACAGTACAGTACAGTGCCACGTGCGGGGATCTCGGCGCGCATGAATGCAACAATACCGCAACAGCAACAGTGACAGCAACAGTGACAATACCTTCAATTTGTTATGGGCGTCTATGATGCGCTCCTCCTGCGCTCCCCGCCGCAGCTCCGCCGCGATGCGGGCCATCACCTGACTGTGCTTCGTGTGGTGGAGGACGTAGATGAACAGCGGGTGGTCGTACCCCAGCCATTGCGCGTACAGTAGCGCCACCACAACGCAGTGGTAGGGCTGGTACCCCACGTACCCTGGGCTGTCGGGATCTTGCCACAGCCCCAAGATCTCGAACCAACCCCCGGACGCCTCATCCCGTGCCCAGGCCGCGACGGCCGGGATGGCCATCAGCGATTGGACGAGGAGGCGGAGGAAGCAGAACTGCAGGAACGGATGCCACACGCGCAGGCCTTGCCACCGTAAGTCTCCTGAGGCACAGAAGCGCTGCAGGACCACTACCGCACAGCCGCCCTCACGGGGCTGGTCCAGGAAATGGCGACATCCCCCGCCTGCGGCTGCTCATCGTCGCTGTCCACATATCCACCAAAACGCGCCGCTTGCGGCCCCACTGCCCCTGTGTTGCGCTGCACCTGAACGCCCCCCATCCCCCCCCCGCGTCCGTGTGGCACGCAGTGCGCACCTCCGACATTGATGCCTTTGACTGTGCTCAGCAGCGGTTACGGGGGAGGGCCGCTGTACATCTACCGATACTGCAGCCGACCCCCCACCAACCCATGCCACGCCATGCCATGCCACCGCTCTGCTCCTGTACCTGAGAAACACTTCAGGCAGCCGCTGCCGGCCACGATTGGCAGGGGCCAAAACGAAGGTGGGGGCTCCAAGCGATTGTTCGGGGAGGGGGGGGGGGGGGCGTACGAAGCCACATCCGAGAAAGAGACTCCAAGGGTACAAGAAAGAAGTGGACGAAATTCTGCGTGGGTACGCAGCCTGTGCACTGCAAGAACTCTCAGAATACCACAATTTGTGTGAGAGATCAGCGCTGCGCCTCCTCTACCGTCCCCTCGGCTGCTTTCAATATCTAGAAACTCTCGTTGCAAAAGCGCAGTGTACGGGCGCGCGTGGCCCAGAAAAATGTTGATGGGTCTGGTCACGGGGTGCGACCGTTCAGGGGGGGGAGGGGTTTGGGGGCATTTTAAGATTCGCTGCTTCCTTCGGAGCATTTGCTGTGTCTCTGCACAAATTCGGGGGTACTTCCCCTGTTCCATTCAGCAAAAATGGGGGGAAATGGGTGTTCCCGGCGCCGCTGGCGTTCAAATTGGTTGTTTCTCATTGTCCGCCGCTGGTGTGGGTCGGGGGGTCCTAAGGCAGGGGGCGGGGGCGCATGCTCGAGAAAATCGTTTATGGGCCTGGCCATCTTTGCCGCAGTGGGACGGTGTGATAGGCCATGTGTCTGTCGCGGTGGTCGGAGGAGTGGCGGTCGGTTTGTTTTGAAGTGGGGAGAAGAGACGTGCGGGGGACATGGGGCTTGTGTTCCCAAAATGTGGCCGAAAAGGTTTGCGTTTGGGAAAGCTCGTCCCGAGGCCTTGTCGGACCCGGGCGGAGGGTGGGGGGATTGGACACCAGGGCTCCCCCTTCAAGTGTTCTCACGCCAGCACAAGGTTGGGTGGCACTCAAAAACAGACGTAGTGGGGGCACAATGGCGCGCACGCCCGTAAGCATGGCACCGCATATGGTCCTCCCTGGCCCAAACCAGGGATGTGCTTAACCACGTTGGGGGGGGGGGGGGTCTGGAGACCCATCCACCCAAGCCAAACCACCAACCCACCCACAACCAAAAACAACTTCCTCTAGTAGGTCCTTTAATAGAGAGCCAAAAATGAGAGATGCATTTTAGATACACAAACTTTTTTTGCCCTCATATCCCCCCCCCCCCCGCCCCGTAGGCCAAACACCAAGCACACCCCTAGCCCAAACCGACACCTGCCATGAGGAGCATCGTCACTGAAGCCATGAGCTGCAGCCAATGCAAGAAATTGAATGGCGTGGCCACAGACACCAGCACGACGATGCAGAGCGCGACCTGCGGCAGCGGCAGAAATGGCAGTGTCGTGACGCGCCCTGATTGTATCATGCGTTGTGTTGCGTTAGGCAGTGCGGTGCTGTCCTGCAGTATGTTCAAGTGTACTGCATTGCGGCGTGGTATAGCGTGCCGTGGCGTCGTGGCGTGGCGTGGCGTGGCGTGTTTTGTGTTGTGTTGTGTTGTGTTGTGTTGTGTTGTGTTGTGTTGTGTTGTGTTGTGTTGTGTTGTGTTGTGTGGTGTGGTGTGGTGTGGTGTGGTGTGGTGTGGTGTGGTGTGGTGTGGTGTGGTGTGGTGTGGTGTGGTGTGGTGTGGTGTGGTGTGGTGTGGTGTGGTGTGGTGTGGTGTGGTGTGGTGTGGTGTGGTGTGGTGTGGTGTGGTGTGGTGTGGTGTGGTGTGGTGTGGTGTGGTGTGGTGTGGTGTGGTGTGGTGTGGTGTGGTGTGGTGTGGTGTGGTGTGGGGTGGTGTGGTGTGGTGTGGTGGTGGTGTGGTGTGGTGTGGTGTGGTGTGGTGTGGTGTGGTGTGGTGTGGTGTGGTGTGGTGTGGTGTGGTGTGGTGTGGTGTGGTGTGGTGTGGTGTGGTGTGGTGTGGTGTGGTGTGGTGTGGTGTGGTGTGGTGTGGTGTGGTGTGGTGTGGTGTGGTGTGGTGTGGTGTGGTGTGGTGTGGTGTGCCGAAGGCGCTGTTACCAAAAGGCAAAGGCCGGGATGTCTACCCACGGGTACAGGTAAACGGGCTGGGCTGTGTGTGTTGTGTGCGCGCTGTGTGTAAGTGTGTTGTGGCATAGCCGGACCAGTGCACTCTCGCACTTGGCCGACACTGCCTTGCCGACGCCTGCGCGCAGTCACACAGGGTCTCATTTGCCCACTGCACCCTGCGTGCCGCGCTGCACCACCAGTGCCTTCTGTGTGGTGCCGCACTGCTTGGTGCTCTGCACCACACTGCACTGTGTGTGCCCTGCTGCACTGTTGTTGTGGGCAGGGGGCAGTCGGCAGTGTAACTTACTGCCAGGCAGCCTGGGGGCTGTGGGCAGTGGAAATCGTGCTTCGCACTGCCGCATTAACTGAGGGCAGTGGGGAGTGGTACTCCCGCCGCTCACTGCCCCCCTCCCTTGGGGCAGTGGGCCGGGCATCTCCTGCAATACACTGCCGCCCTGCCTGGGCCAGTGGGCAGTGGTACTCCTGCGACACACTGCGCCACGGCCTGGGGGCAGTGGGCAGTGGACCTCCTGCAAAGCACTGCCTCACTGCCTGGGGGCAGTGGGCAGTGGGACTTTTGCAATGCGCTGCTCCACTGCCTGGGGGCAGGGGGCAGTGGATCTCCTGCAATGCACTGCCTCACTGCCCGGGGGCAGTGGGCAGATGAACTCCTGCAATAGACTGCCCCACTGCCTGGGGGCAGTGGGCAGTGGGCCTTCCGCAATGCACTGCCTCACTGCCTGGGAGCAGTGGGCAGTGGAACTCCTGCAATGCACTGCCTCACTGCCTGGGGGCAGTGGGCAGTGGAACTCCTGCTATACACTGCCTCACTGCCTGGGGGCAGTGGGCAGTGGACCTCCTGCAATACACTACCTCACTGCCCGGGGGCAACGGGCAGCGGACCTCCTGCAATGCACTGCCCTACTGCCTGGGGGCAGTGGGCAGTGGACCTCCTGCAATGCACTGCCTCACCGCTTGGGGGCAGTGGGCAGTGGAAATCCTGCAATGCACTGCCACACTGCCTGGGGGCAGTGGGCAGTGGACCTCCTGCAATCCACTGCCTCACTGCCTGGGGCAGTGGGCAGTGCAATTCCTGCAATGCACTGCCTCACTGCCCGGGGGCAGTGGGCAGTGCAACTCCTGCAATGCACTGCCCCACTGCCTTGGGGCAGTGGGCAGTGGACCTCCTGCAATACACCGCCTCACTGCCTGGGGGCAGTGGGCAGTGGACCTCCTGCAATACACTGCCTCACTGCCTGGGGGCAGTGGGCAGTGGACCTCCTTCAATGCACTGCTCCACTGCCTGGGGGCAGTGGGCAGTGGACCTCCTGCAACACACTGCCTCACTGCCTGGGGGCAGTGGGCAGTGGACCTCCTTCAATGCACTGCCTCACTGCCTGGGGGCAGTGGGCAGTGGAACTCCTGCAATGCTCTGCCCCACTGCCTGGGGGCAGTGGGCAGTGCAACTCCTGCAATGCACTGCCTCACTGCCTGGGGGCAGTGGGCAGTGGAACTCCTGCAATACACTGCCCCACTGCCTGGGGGCAGTGGACAGTGCAACCCGTGCAATGCATTACCTCACTGCCTGGAAGCAGTGGGCAGTGCAACTCCTACAATGCACTGCCTCACTGCCTGGGGGCAGTGGGCAGTGCAACTCCTGCAATGCACTGCCTCACCGCCTGGGGGCGGTGGACAGTGCAACTCCTGCAATGCACTGCCTCACTGCCTGGGGGCAGTGGGCAGTGCAACCCCTGCAATGCATTGCCTCACTGCCCTGGGGCGGTGGGCAGTGCAACTCCTGCAATGCACTGCCTCACTGCCTGGGGGCAGTGGGCAGTGCAACTCCTGCAATACACTGCCACACTGCCTGGGGGCAGTGGGCAGCGGAACTCCTGCAATGCACTGCCTCACTGCCTGGGGGCAGTGGACACTGTAACCCCCGCAGTACACCGCCTCACTGCCCGAGAGTAGTGGGCAGTGCAACTCCTGCGACGCACTGCCTCACTGCCTGGGGGCAGTGGGCAGTGAAACTCCTGCAATACACTGCCTCACTGCCTGGGGGCAGTGGGCAGTGCAACTCCTGCAATGCACTGCCTCACTGCCCTCGGGCAGTAGGCAGTGCAACTCCTGCAATGCACTGCCTCACTGCCTAGGGGCAGTGGGCAGTGGAATTCCTGCAATGCTCTGCCCCACTGCCTGGGGGCAGGGGGCAGCGCAACTCCTGCAATGCCCTATCTCACTGCCTGGGGGCAGGGGGCAGTGCAACTCCTGCAATACACTGCCACACTGCCTGGGGGCGGTGGGCAGTGCAGCTCCTGCAATGCACTGACTGCCTCACTGCCTAGCGGCAGTGGGCAGTGCAACTCCTGCAATGCACTGCCTCACTGCCTGGAGGCAGTGGGCAGTGGAACTCCTGCAATGCTCTGCCTCACTGCCTGGGGGCAGGGGGCAGCGGCACTCCTGCAATGCCCTATCTCACTGCCTGGGGGCAGGGGGCAGTGCAACTCCTGCAATGCTCTGCCCCACTGCCTGGGGGCAGTGGGCAGCGCAACTCCTGCCATACACTGCCGCACTGCCTGGGGGCAGTGGGCAGTGCAACTTCTGCAATGCACTGCCTCACTGCCCTCGGGCAGTAGGCAGTGCAACTCCTGCAGTGCACTGCCCCTGCCTGGGGGCAGCGGGCAGTGCAACTCCTGCAATGCACTGCCTCACTGCCCTCGGGCAGCAGGCAGTGCCACTCCTGCAATCCACTGCCGCACTGCCTGGGGGCAGTGGGCAGTGCAGCTCCTGCAATGCACTGCCTCACTGGCTGGGGGCAGTGGGCAGTGCAACTCCTGCAATGCGCTGCCTCACTGCCTGGGGGCAGTGGACACTGTAACCCCCGCAATACACCGCATCACTGCCCGGGAGGAGTGGGCAGTGCAGCTCCTGCGATGCACTGCCTCACTGCCTGGGGGCAGTGGGCAGTGGAACTCCTGCAATACACTGCCCCACTGCCTGGGGGCAGTGTACAGTGCAACCCCTGCAATGCATTACCTCACTACCTGGAAGCAGTGGGCAGTGCAACTCCTGCAATGCACTGGCTCACTGCCTGAGGGCAGTGGGCAGCGCAACTCCTGCAATGCACTGCCTCACTGCCTGGGGGCAGTGGGCAGTGGAATTCCTGCAATGCTCTGCCCCACTGCCTGGGGGCAGTGGGCAGTGCAACTCCTGCAATGCATTGCCTCACTGCCCTGGGGCGGTGGGCAGTGCAACTCCTGCAATGCACTGCCTCACTGGCTGGGGGCAGTGGGCAGTGCAACTCCTGCAATGCACTGCCTCACTGCCTGGGCGCAGTGGGCAGTGGAATTCCTGCAATGCTCTGCCCCACTGCCTGGGGGCAGGGGGCAGCGCAACTCCTGCAATGCCCTATCTCACTGCCTGGGGGCAGGGGGCAGTGCAACTCCTGCAATACACTGCCACACTGCCTGGGGGCAGTGGGCAGTGCAGCTCCTGCAATGCACTGACTGCCTCACTGCCTAGGGGCAGTGGGCAGTGCAACTCCTGCAATGCACTGCCTCACTGCCTGGGGGCAGTGGGCAGGACTCTTGCAATGCTCTGGCCCACTGCCTGGGGGCAGTGGGCAGCGCAACTCCTGCAATGCACTGCCTCACTGCCTGGGGGCAGTGGACAGTGGAACTCCCGCAGTACACCGCCTCACTGCCTGGGGCCAGTGGGCAGTGCAACTCCTGCAATGCACTGCCTCACTGCCTGGGGGCAGGGGGCAGTGGAACTCGTGCAATACACTGCCTCACTGCCTGGGGGCAGTGGGCAGTGCAACTCTTGCAATGCACTGCCTCACTGCCCTCGGGCAGTAGGCAGTGCAACTCCTGCAATGCCCTATCTCACTGCCTGGGGGCAGGGGGCAGTGCAACTCCTGCAATGCTCTGCCCCACTGCCTGGGGGCAGTGGGCAGCGCAACTCCTGCCATACACTGCCGCACTGCCTGGGGGCAGTGGGCAGTGCAACTTCTGCAATGCACTGCCTCACTGCCCTCGGGCAGTAGGCAGTGCAACTCCTGCAGTGCACTGCCCCGCTGCCTGGGGGCAGCGGGCAGTGCAACTCCTGCAATACACTGCCCCACTGCCTGGGGGCAGTGGACAGTGCAACTCCTGCAATGCACTGCCCCACTGCCTGGGGGCAGTGGGCAGTTGAACCCCTGCAATGCACTGCCTCACTGCCTGGGAGCAGTGGGCAGTGCAACTCCTGCAATGCACTGCCTCACTGCCTGGGGGCACTGGGCAGTGCCACTCCTGCAATCCACTGCCGCACTGCCTGGGGGCAGTGGGCAGTGCAGCTCCTGCAATGCACTGCCTCACTGGCTGGGGGCAGTGGGCAGTGCAACTCCTGCAGTGCACTGCCTCACTGCCCTCGGGCAGCAGGCAGTTCAACTCATGCAATGCACTGCCTCACTGCCTGGGGGCAGTGGGCAGTGGACCTCCTGCAATGCTCTGCCCCACTGCCTGGGGGCAGTGGGCAGTGCAACTCCTGCAATGCGCTGCCTCACTGCCTGGGGGCAGTGGGCAGTGGAACACCCGCAATACACCGCCTCACTGCCCGGGAGGAGTGGGCAGTGCAACTCCTGCGATGCACTGCCTCACTGCCTGGGGGCAGTGGGCAGTGGAACTCCTGCAATACACTGCCCCACTGCCTGGGGGCAGTGGACAGTGCAACCCCTGCAATGCATTACCTCACTGCCTGGAAGCAGTGGGCAGTGCAACTCCTGCAATGCACTGCCTCACTGCCTGGGGGCAGTGGGCAGTGCAACTCCTGCAATGCACTGCCTCACCGCCTGGGGGCAGTGGGCAGTGCCACTCCTGCAATGCACTGCCTCACTGCCTGGGAGCAGTGGGCAGTGCAACCCCTGCAATGCATTGCCTCACTGCCCTGGGGCGGTGGGCAGTGAAACTCCTGCAATGCACTGCCTCACTGGCTGGGGGCAGTGGGCAGTGCAACTCCTGCAATGCACTGCCTCACTGCCTGGGGGCAGTGGACAGTGGAACTCCTGCAATGCATTGCCCCACTGCCTGGGGGCAGTGGGCAGTGGAACCCCTGCAATGCACTGCCTCACTGCCCTGGGGCAGTGGGCAGTGGAACTCCTGCAATGCACTGCCTCACTGCCTGGGGGCAGTGGGCAGTGCAACCCCTGCACCAGCCCAGGGGGTGGTCGGAGTTTCCTGCAGGGCCTGTGGGGATGGACAACCGGGCCCACCGGCCTGGGGAGATGGGGAGTCCTGCCCAGGGGGTGGTCGGAGCGTCCTGCAGGGCCTGTGGGGACGTAGAACCGGGCACACCGGCCTGGGGGGATGGGGAGTCCAGCCCAGGGGGTGGTTGGAGTTTCCTGCAGGGCCTGCGGGGATGGACAACCGGGCCCACCGGCCTTGGGGGATGGGGAGTCCTGCCCAGGGGGTGGTCGGAGCGTCCTGCAGGGCCTGTGGGGACGTAGAACCGGGCACACCGGCCTGGGGGGATGGGGAGTCCAGCCTAGGGGGTGGTTGGAGTTTCCTGCAGGGCCCGCGGGGATGGACAACCGGGCCCACCGGCCTGGGGGGATGGGGAGTCCTGCCCAGGGGGTGGTCGGAGCGTCCTGCAGGGCCTGTGGGGACGTAGAACCGGGCACACCGGCCTGGGGGGATGGGGAGTCCAGCCCAGGGGGTGGTCGGAGTTTCCTGCAGGGCCTGCGGGAACGTAGAACCGGGCACACCGGCCCGGGGGGATGGGGAGTCCTGCCCAGGGGGTGGTCGGAGGTTCCTGCAGGGCCTGCGGGGATGGACAACCGGGCCCACCGGCCTGGGGGGATGGGGAGTCCTGCCCAGGGGGTGATCAGAATGTCCTGCAGGGCCTGTGGGGACGTAGAACCGGGCACACCGGCCTGGGGGGATGGGGAGTCCAGCCCAGGGGGTGGTCGGAGCGCCCTGCAGGGCCTGTGGGGACGTAGAACCGGGCGCACCGGCCTGGGGGGATGGGGAGTCCTGCCCAGGGGGTGGTCGGAGCGTCCTGCAGGGCCTGTGGAGACGTAGAACCGGGCACACCGGCCTGGGGGGATGGGGAGTCCAGCCTAGGGGGTGGTTGGAGTTTCCTGCAGGGCCTGCGGGGATGGACAACCGGGCCCACCGGCCTGGGGGGATGGGGAGTCCTGCCCAGGGGGTGGTCGGAGCGTCCTGCAGGGCCTGTGGGAACGTAGAACCGGGCACACCGGCCTGGGGGGATGGGGAGTCCAGCCTAGGGGGTGGTCGGAGTTTCCTGCAGGGCCTGCGGGGATGGACAACCG